>JARFJB010001037.1:3410000-4676579 GCA_036346205.1 Vesta saturnalis
TATATGTGTAAACAATGGTCTAAGTTTTGCGAATTTGTCATTTATTTCCAAATTATTATTACCTGCGAAATGTAGATTACTCATGATATATTCAAGCCTATCTCTTGAGATGACTTGAGCTAAAAGTTCATTGTGGGTATCTTTTTTACGTTCCCAGAAAATTCGCTCAGCAACAGCACTCCCAAAAATGATCTTATTTCCATGCTTATTTTTCTGGTTTGTATACCTAAAAAATGACATGAAAAAATGAGATGATGATAAAAAAAATAAATTTTTCTACCTGTTCGATTCATTCACCATTAGTTCAAGAAGGTCATTATCAAAAAAGCTCTGAAATAATTCAAGAGGTTATTTCATAACTGTCACTTCAAAGACATCGGGTTGCCATTAGCCGTCGTAATAAATCGTTTCAAAATTTTTATTCGTCCATTTCAAATAAGTTCTCTTGCGTTTGGGAGCTTGCTTACTAACTTTGCGTTTGGGAACTTTTTTACCTTTCTTGGACAGGCGTTTTGCTACTTCGGAAAGTGGCATGTTGTACTCATCATCATCATAACTAGTAGAGGAAGTTTAGATTAAAAAAATCGAATCGACATACTCTATATGCCTAGCGTCCTACCTATAGGTCGGCTACAAATCTACTTATCTAGGTAAGCTCGAAGTACAATCCAACATAACCTAGCATCACAAGTAACTAGTTTTAACCTTTACAACCACAAAACACTTTTTATAATATTTATGAAAAAACATTTAGTACCGAAATACTTACCCAACACACCTTATGTAAACATGTAAATAATAAACTTTACGGTCAAAATGTTACGCTACTGTAAAAATGCGGTTACTACGGACGAGCGAGCTTCTCTGTAACTGATTCATGTGGTGCGGCGTCACCTATGTATCACTGGAAATTTTTGTCGGGTTGTTTAAACCGTCAACCTACATGTAGGACAACAGGCATATCTGGGTTAAAAAAACGTATCCCATTTTCAGCAATAAAAACTAGTTTAGTTGCACTAATATTTTAAACACAAACTAATTCCACAATTTCTTTGGGAGTTCTAATTAGATGTTTTATAGAAACTCGACATAATTAAAATCTGAAAATTTGGGGTATGGGGTTTTCGGATATGGCCAATTGATCTAAAATATTTAGAGTCTTCTACCACTTCCGGTTATACCGGAAGTTGGCTAAAACTTCCTTATTTTAAATAGAACACAATGTATATTATTACGTATTTCGATAAAGCTACTTTTGAGGATTCTCTCAATATACGGTTTTGCTACCTTACACCGAGTGTTTTACGAAATATGACCAATTTTAATACGAAACAGTGTCCGGTTTGACACATTGTATCTTTATAAATAATAAAAAGGGAAACAATCTGGTTGGTAAAAATTTCTTTAGTATCATCTATTTTAATAAAACTTTAACATTTTGTGGATAAAAGAATTTTTAATGTACCAGGTGGTTCAAAACGCGTACTAAATCATTTCTCAACTTTCTTAAATGGATCACCCTGTATTTTATAACGTTATTAGAAAGAGCTTTAACTGTTCTTTAAGTTTCATTAACCACTCCCTATACCTAAATCGAACCTTTATTGGGGTATTTAGTTTTATAGCACAAAATATTACATTAAAACATCAAAGAAATCAAAATGTAAAATTTAAAAAAATATGTATAAAATCAAATTTAACACTTAAAGTAAATGCTCAAAAACATCTCATTGTTGCTGCAAACATTTATTAGCTCTTTGAAGTATGGAAGTCATTGTTGCCTGTCTAATCTGCACTGGTGTTAGTGACGCAAATGCATTCCGAACCCTTTCTATAGTGTCTTGTTTGGTTGTTACAGGATTCTCGTAAACTTTATTTTTTATAAATCCCCAAATGAAAAAGTCTAAGGGGGTCAAAGCAGGAGAACGTGGAGGCCACAGATATGGACCTTTATTTGCTATCCACCTTCCATCAAACATTTCGTCCAGACATCGGCCAACGGCTCTGGTACTGTGCGGTGTCGCGCCGTCTTGTTGGTACCATGATTGATTTCTCTCTATCGCTGGGAAATTCACCAAATTTGGTTGAACCACATTTCTGAGAATTTTCAAATACCATTGTCCAGTAAGGTTATCGTTGTAGAAGTGGACACATAAAATTCGATCACCTTAAACAATTATCAAAAGACTAAAGACAAAGATCTAGGATTTAAGCACCTGCCTTTTACCCTATTTTAAATTTTATGTCTACCTACCTTTTACAGCACAAAACACGTTAAAGCACCATCTTTCTTGAAATGATCTTGGCCTTTTTAGATGGGGATTTTCGGTTGCACAGTAGTGACAATTATGCCTGTTGAACATACCATTATTCGTAAATTTTGCCTCGTCAACCCAAATGATACTACTTAAAAAATCTTCATCCCCATCTTTCTGCATAATAAGCCATTCATAAAAGTTAATCCTTTTTATCTAAATCTGTATTATTTAGGAAATGTACAATGGTGTAGGAATAAGGTCTCCACTTATGTTTTTTTAAAATTCATTGAATTGTTGAAAATGATAATCGCAAATGACGCGTTACATCTCTTATGGAAGCATTCGGATATACAGTTAAAAATTCCAAAACGTTTACCTCATTATCTTCATCATTGACTATCGGCTTATCTCTAATAGTTTGTGCTCTAAATGATCCATACTCTTGCATAACCGGAAGTGGTAGAAGACTAAACATTTTAGATCAACTGGGCATATCCGAAAACCCCATATCCCAAATTTTCAGATTTTAATTATGTCAAATTGCTCTAAAACGTCTAATTAGAACTCCCAAAGAATCACCCTGTATAACTACACTAAATCACAAAAATGATGTGACAGTAGCATAAAAATTTGAAAAACCTGTAATTAAAAAAAATAGCACATAGAAATGAAATTAGTTTATATTCGAAATGTTTAGTTATGCTATTTATGCAGAAAGGAATTATTTAGTTTAACCTTTTCAGTCACGACTTTTCAATTTTAGAGATAAAATTCTGAAATCGCGCGCATGAGTATTTTTTCAAAAAAAGTTGCCCGGCCCATTTTCGGAAAAAATGCTGTCCTAGTAATAGGACACATTGCGACTCAATGAGTTGTAGCGTCCCCCAGGTTTGAACTTATTTGCAAGAATGCAAATTCAAGAACAAAACAATCTACTATTATGGCAAAGAACCACCAATAAAACCCACTTTATTCATAAAGAAGGAATTGCACATGTACATTAATAAATCAAATAACACAAAAAAAAACAATGAAAGGGTTAAATAGATAACAAAACACCATTAAATCAGGTTAAAGTGCATACAAAATTATAACATTAAGAGAAAAATAAATAAAAAGCAGTTTAGTTACACATAAAAAAAACCATGTAGTCATACCCACAATCGTGTTATAAATGATCAGAGTTAAAATCGTAATACCAAACATGTGGCCCTTTAAAACCAATCATGCCGGTCTTTAAGTAAATAAGCACATAAAACAAAAAAGCAAATTAACGGTACATATAAAATACAGCAACAGTAAAATTGCACAGGTGACAATAAAGTAAAGGCAAGGACAAAAGAAAATAGACAATGAATTTACACGTACACAATTGTTTGGTGACTAGTAAAGTGTAAAATACATAGGTACAGTTACAAGAAATTACATATAAAGATAAATTAGTTCGCAGGCAAATATTTCTACTTAACAAACTGACAAAAAAAACTCATTACAAGGGTAAGTTATAAATAGATCAGAACATTGTCACCGGTATATACGTTTGAGTGCGTCAGAAAAATACAGCGTCCCTTTCTCAGGTTACACATTCATCTATACAACAATAAAAGTAAAATTCGAGGAGTTTAATGGTTATCTGGCCCAGGGAGTGCAATTGCCTTTTACAAGTAATAACCAGCGGTATCATGTACCCGTTCACCAGCCCACCTCTACACAAATACAAATATAAACAACAAACGACAATGCTAATTCATACAAATACAAGAGTGAGGGAGCCCTGTACTGTTTTCTATTTTAGCAGATTTCAGCTTAATGAGCCCGCGTGCGAATGAAATACCTTTGCAAGGCAATGCTCGATTGTTAATACGTTTAATTTATATTAAAATACCTATTTACACTTGAACATATATTCCCTTAATTGATCACAGACACAAATCGTTAACATACGCGGTTTAACTTCAAAAAGGGTGACTGTTATTTATAGATTAATATTTGAAAAATACATTAAAACTAACACCCGAAAGAAAAGTCAAATTAGCATTGGCTAATCCAAAATAAAATGTACACGCAAGAATTAAGACAAACTGTTTACAATGAAGGTATTTAATTAACCCTATCGATCTGGCTCCGTCGACAATCTAACTGTAATTACTGTTTCTTATTTATTATGTTCGAATAGTTTCATATTAATTATTGAACATCTTAATTTTAAAAATATGCATTCGTCCGTAACAAACCCTACATTAGGTCTCGAGTTTCCAAGTACCAAACAATTTGATTCCAGTGTGTACCGTTAGTAATTAACTACTAACTAGTGATATTTTTACATCACGAGCGCGCGTATAGAAATTTTCAACAATTCGTCACGCCAGTTTCGGCAGAACTCCTGTTTCTCTACCCTAATATATGTTTCCTTTTTTTTCTGTTCAACCATTACTCAATATCAATTACACACATTCTTACGCTTCTTACACAAAAATACATTAAATAAAATATTTGAATATTCAAATATTCAAATTACGACGTATCATCACGATATTAAAAATCCACTAATTGTCTTATTTATCGCGGTAACAATGGCGATTTGACAAACGTTTATTACAATAATAAAATTTTCGCGGTCCGCTACCTACAGGGTAATTCACACATAATGACGACCACAAATTCTGATTGCGGTGAGTCCATGGGTGAACTACATGATGTACTCGGCGAGAAAACAAAGGAACTTGAAAGTTATCCTCGTTTTGGAGGTGGCACTTTATTACATTTTATGAGAACCTCAGCAATATATGTCCTAAAATGTATAAGGTCTAACTTTTCCTTCCTCGTTAAATCCAATTTTTTTCCGTGGTTTTTATACTCAAGCCACGCATTGGCGAACTCAGATCTAACGCACGTGTAAACATGAGTACAGTCCATTTCTTGGCCCTAAGAAAAGTGCGGTAAATAGTTATAAGAAAGTCTAGTTTATCTACTCCCCCCATATATTTATTATACTGACTGATTCTTCTGGTCTTGGGGCATCTTCACAACTTTTTCCTTTTTATCCCATCTTTTCCAAATATCGAAATTCCCGATACCGATGTAGTTTTACGCCATAATAACAGGCTTACTGTTAAACCATTTTGTTATTATAACTTAACCATCCTCGCTTACAAGCTCCTAAAACTGCCTCTTCCGCTATCTTTTATTTGTTTGTCAGTGTGAACCTATCAATTCTAGCTGTTCCTGCCCTATGTATGTACCTGTCTCAGCCACTGCAGGAGATTCTAAGTAGAGCAAAATTATCAAAGTAAAGTTGATAATTGAGCCCAGTAATCCGTTCGGATAATTTTAAGACGACTCAGTCCAAACACTTCCGATTGTTTAATGTCAAATTCCGTGACAGAACTCTGGTAAATAACAAAATCGTACAATTGACCACTTGCTTCACATAGAACATACAATGGTTTTCCTTTGACATATATATTCAATCGGCCTTTGAAGGGAATCATCTGCTCATCAATACATAGAGCTGCTTCAAGAGGAAGTTCAAGGCATATAGCCCTTATGCAGTTATAAAAAGGCCGGATCTTAAAATATCAGATTTTTCCTGAACATTCACAAAGTGCAAATCTTGCCTTAACTTCGAAAATCGAATACAATGCATATTTTCACTTGGGGCTTGAACTTTTGGATCCCAATAACATTTCATCCATGGATCCATGATAATATGGATTCCTATTTTTATTTCCTCCACATTTATGGGTTTGAATCTAACATTATTTTGAAGTGGATATAATTTCTGCCATCATGATGAACTATTTGGAAAAAAATATATAGGGAGTTCATGCACAGTTTATTTGAGAGGAGAGGTACGCCACATTTGATTTCCAGGGAATTTCCCTTTTTAAGGTCAAACTATGAGTTTTTGTAACTATCAATTTTGTTCTTCTGAGAAATACATTTGATTTTCTTACATAAAGGTTCAGTAACACTTGCAACACCTGGTGCTGGTGCTTTCCAGCAAATCCTCTGGATCATTATCTTGCTAGTCCCCTAAATTGCAATACATTAACCTATAAATGTTGAAAGAATTATGGATAATATACCATTGGAGTAGTGGGAGCAGTCAGATTCCCAACCAAGGTCTTCCTCATCGGAGAAGCATGGAATGTCTGATTCATCTACATGGAGGATTTAGTAAAGTTCCTTTTCGGTAAAGTACTTCTTGTTAGTCATCATAATTGTAGAGTTTCGTAAATTAGAGCTAACTTGTAATTAAAAAATAAAAGTGAGGTTAAGCTGACTTGATAATTTTGTGACGTTATGTCACGCTATCCTAATTCTAGCACACTACTTTATATATAAATAGAAGTCTAAAATATGAACACATGTTGAAACAAAAATATTACACTGCACAACAGGTCCTTGTTCCCTAAAATTTAAAAAACCACAATTCGTTAGCTGCAAAACACTACAAAAATATTTCTTTTGCTGTTCTTTAACACGGTATGAAACATTTACAGATCGTGTACCAAACTTCGAACGTGTTGTTAATAATTCACCGTTCTGTAGGCAACTTAACGTGCATTTCGTGCAGCGTGTGTTGCATATCTAGTTGCATAAAAACATGCATTTAATTATTTTTTTTATTTCGATCTCGTACGCATATCGTTTGGACATTCAGTTTCAGACATGTTCATGCGCAAAGACTACTTTAACGATGCTTGGTTGATGATATTTTTAAGGTGGATGTAAGCATCTAGTATTGCTTTGCTAAATATTTTTATTAAAAGTGCTATAAATTTTATGGTAAGTTATTTTAAACTATTATATAAAAGTTGAAGAATTATTTGGGAATTATTAAGAATACAAATCCAGATTTATTTCAACCTGAAGTAATATTACGCAACAATTTTCCAAAACGCTGACACAGCATGCATCCATTTCGTTATCTACAGTGTGACCAAGAATAAGGTATTCTGATTCCATTAATTACTCACAACATTAATTACTCACAACATTAAGTATACATTAGGTTATAACGTTACTAACATTAGCATTTAGTATTCCGTTTATAATTAAATATAGGTTGTGTAATAACTTTGTTATTGTAGAAATTTATTTTACCTTTATTGTATAATGGTTTACTTGTTTATTCCATATTTAAAAATAAGTTGACGTCCGAGTATTTAACAATTAGTTTCAGGAACAAGCAACCCCGATTTTAAAGCGAACATATCTAGGTACATTTTTTGGTTAACAAGGCAAATCGATAATTTTATGAACCTGGCCCACTTTAATCTACGACTGAGCATAAGGTACCGAATCTTCTATTTATTACCCAAACTGTTAAGTAGCTAAAATTTGCAGCCATGGGTGTAGAAGTAGAACCTATAGAACTTTAACGATTTGTAGAATCGCATCAAACGTTTGCTTTCGTATATTTCTCTATTTCCATCTATATGTCGGTAAACTCACCAAAATTGAAGAATAATGTATAAAGTTTGTTGTAAAAACCAAATCGACGGTAGAAACCTTCTCTAGTTAAATATAAAAAATCTCCATGTACTATTTCTAGGGCAAGGTGTCTGTCCGAAAGGATTAATGTAAAAATTAGTATTCACTCATAAATATCAAATGTCACGTAAAATTGATGTCACAAAAATCTTGGAACAGTTCAAATTATCACTTACGCCTTTAGCGTTTATAACATTTTGTAAACGTCTTGGAACAGTCTACCAATTTTGGTCACTTCTGGAGTTATTTTTTTTTATTCTTCCATAAGTATAGTTTTTAATTGACTTTTTGAAGAAATTTCGTGTTTCCGAACTCGTTTCTCTAATTCTGTCCTACAACAACCAACACCGTTCCACATTTGTCTTATGTTTAGGATCATTATCTTGATAAAAGTGAAACTTATTTAGTAAGCCTAGTTTTTCCGCACTAGACTTTAGATGATCCTTTAAAATGTTTAAATAGACTTTGTGGTCCATGATTTGGCCTATAAGCACTAAATCGACGACACCTTCAGCAACCATACATCCCCAAACCATAACTCCACCTCCGCCAAATGTTGCAGTTGGGGTAAGGATTTTGGTCCGCAGTTCCTCATTTGGTTTACGCGAAACAGTAGTACGCCCGTCGCTCCCGAAAATGAGAAATTTACTCGACTTTTTCTATTCTTCTCAATGATGTAGAATGTCTTCCTAGCTAATCTACCATGATAATTGGCATTTCGTATTACTCGTCTTACTGTTTCCCAATGTACACAATTACCAATTGAAACTTGTAGGTCTTAGGCAAGTTTAGCAGTACTTAATCGGGCGTTTTTTAAAATTTTTTGGATTATACAGTGCAACCTTAATATAACGAACCTCAATTTAACGAATTTCTCGATTTAACAAATTTTTCGTAATCCCCTTGATTTGTCCATAAGAGTCAATGTAAATAATACCTTTACATTACGAATTTTTTTTACGAACAACCTCTTTATAACGAATTTTCAAACTATCAAAAAAGTGTAAATACCTCTAATTAACGAATTTTGTCAACTCAAAACCTCTATATAACGTTCCCACCAATTTGACCTTCGCGTCAAAACCTGTCGCGACAGGTTTCGACACGTTTCTTCGTAAAACAATTGAAATCGTTTGATGGAAAGTACTGCTCGTCACTATTGTTACATTACACAGTTGCAATGGCTCAGAAACGTATAAGGTGTTCCTTATCAGTTGCAGAAAAGCGAAACATTATTAATTATGTTGACAAAAATCCTACGACGAAAAAAATAGACATAGCTAATAAGTTCGGGATTCCTGCAAGTACATTGGCTACAATTTTAAAATTCAAAGATAAGTTTTCGGAAAAAGTGGTTTGCCTATAAACAGTAGAAGATTAAAATCATGCGAGCACAAAGACGTAGAGGGATGTGTGTTGAAGTGGTTAAAACAATGCCGAGACAAAAAAGTCGCTATCGGAGGCCCTATCCTTCAGGAAAAGGCTCAGCAGTTTGCAGTAGAACTGGGACATGGAGAGTTCCGTGCTAGCAACGGGTGGCTTCAAAATTTCAAAAAACGAAACGAGATTGTTTTTCGAAAAATTTGTGGTGAAAGTGGTAGTGTTGATAAAAAAGTATGTGATGAGTGGAAACACGAACTGGCAGAGCTGACCGTCGGATACGATCCCGAAGACATCTTCAACGCCGACGAAACTGGACTTTTCTATCAATGTTTACCTGACAAAACCTTATCATTCAAAGGCGATAAATGTAATGGTGGAAAAAACAGCAAACTTCGCTTAACAGTGCTGCTGGGAACAAATTGTACCCGAACCTACAAACTGAAGCCACTCGTCATCGGAAAATATAAAAAACCGCGATGTTTCAAAAATGTCAATAATCTGCCAACAGATTACACGTCAAACCTTAAGGCTTGGATGACCAGTGATGCTTTTAGCAATTGGCTTAAAAATCTGGATGAAGAGATGAAGAAAAAAAACAAGAAAATTCTTATGTTCATCGATAATTGTACTGCACACGGAGAAATTCCTAACTTGAGAAATATAAAAATAAAGTACTTGCCTCCGAATACCACTTCGGATCTACAACCACTGGACCAAGGCATCATTCAAAGCTTCAAAATGCATTACAGAAAGGAAGTTGTCAGACGATTTCTTGCTGATGTTGAACGCGAAACGCCAACTGCAATTGATGTTTTACAAGCCATGCCAAAGCTTGGAATCTAGTCACTGAAAGGACCATTGTAAACTGCTTCAAGAAGAGTGGGTTTAAAGTAACATGCGAAGATGAGGAAGACGATTTACCACTCGCAGAACTTGCTAGGACCTGCCATAGAATTCAAGAAGAATTGCACTTTCAAGGGACTGAGTTCGAAGACTTCGTTACCTTTGATAACGATTTAGTCGTCTGTGGAGAACTAAGTGATGCTGACATTGTCACATCTGTGTTGCCGGTTACTAATGTAGAAGCGGATGAAGGCGAGGAAGAAGGGGGTGAAATTGATGAACCTGACTTTACAATAAAAGATGCTCATAATGCTTTAAATATAATAAAATCTGTGTTTCTCAGAAAAGGAGGTTTGAGCGACGATGTAGTCAAATCCATCACGAAATTGGATTGCGCTTTGGATGTGATAACTCTTACCGGTGGTAAACAGACAATAATCCATGACTTTTTTTCTAATCAAGATGAAAAAAATTAAGATTAAGCTGCCATAACAACATTGTAGATTTTTTATTAATGTATTTGCATGTACTGCATTTAATTTTGATTATTAATCTAAGGGAAAAAATATATAATACATAATATAATATGTAATATGTATAATACATAATAATAAAACTATTTTTTTACCTCTTTATAACAAATTTTAGACCAACCTTACCTCAATATAACAAACCTCAGTTTAACGAATTGCTTGATATAACGAATATTTACGAGTAACCGTCAGATTTGTTATATCGAGGTTGCACTGTATTACGCTTATCTACTTGACTAAGAAATGACGGACGCCCAGATGTGGGCTTATTATCAATGCGATTTTCCACTGTATATCACTTAATAATATTGTATACTGTGAAATGGCTCTTTTTAACTATTTCTGCTATTTTTCTAATAGATTTTCCGTTTTTGAAATATCCAATTATTAATTTTCGTATCTCTATAGTTACTTCTTGATGTTTTGCACTCATTCTATACCATTTTATTTTAGATAAACAAAAACAGAACCGAAATGTTAGGAGACAACTAATACGTATATAAAATGATGACAACGTACAATCGGTACTTCACCGTATTACTAGTAAATTATATGTCTGTCCCATGACTTTTGAGATTTCAAATTTATGAAACATTGGCTATTTGTACGATAATTTATCTATTTATTACATTAAACAATTTCTTTTTGCATAAACAGCTTAAATAAACATATACTATACCGAATATAAACTAATTTCATTTCTATGTGCTATTTTTTTTAATTACACAGGTTTTTCAAATTTGTATGCTACAGTCCCATCACTTTTGTGATTCACTGTATTTATTTCTCTACGCGTTTTAGTAGAACATGTATCATTACCAAGATAAAATATTTAAGTAAAATAACAAACAAGTAATTATGGTAACAAATCATTAAGGTAAAACAGCAAATTTGATGAAAATTAGAATTCTATATCTAGAATATCTGTTAAAGTTGAGTATATGAGATCAACCTGTTCGTTCATTAAAAGTACTTTCTGTTTATGTTTATAAATTTCGGATTCTTCAAAACATCTAATTTGTCTTTTTAACCATAATCATATTCATCATAATAATCATATCTTATCAAAAAAACTAAACCGTAAGATGTGAAATTATACACTGGGGATATGGAGTCTTGTGTTGTCTTGAGCGGAGGACGTATTTTTGATAATATACGAACGTGAGCTTACACGAGAATTTGTGTGTGTGTGTGTGTGTGTACTTAATGTAACAATCAAAATACACCCACGTACCACACAAAATTGAAAAACACCGAACGCGTTTCGATAGCTACACTATCAACATCAGCGGTCGACATAACGTAAGTTAATGTAAATGCTACGACACTGGAATTTTTAGTAAAGCGTTGAGTATTTTATAAAGGCATATCTAAAATGTGGTATAAACATTTATGAGTTGAAAGTATATTAAATTTGAATCAGAAACAATATTTTAGTTACACCCTGTTGAGACGAGAATGAATATTACTATATTTGTCTACTGTATTTTAAGGAAGGAGTTTAAAATTGCTATAAACGTGTATCGTGTGAATCTATATGTTGATAACGCATTAAAGTGTAGAGAAAGAATGTATATGTATGTTTTTGCTTGTGTAAATGCTTTAGTAGTGCACAATGGAAAATTTTATGTATGCTCAAGGACAAATGGTGTTGAAATTTACTAAATTTTGCACAAGAAAAGATCGTGCACATGTGGAACTTTCATAAAAAGTTGAATCTAGATCTGGCTGTTATGTATATCTCCCTACCATTAATTAAATCTTAAGTAGCCTACCATAAAAAAGAATCGCTTAAATTTTTCAAGCGCGGGAAAGCATTAGGCCACTTTCGGGGATGTTCGGCGGAAATTAGCCCCTCAGCTTTCCCGCACTCCAACAGGATGATCTCACGTAATTTGTTTTTACTTTAGTTTATATTGAAGCCCACATAAATTATTTACCTGTCTGCTATGACTAATTCAACAAACTTGAAATGGTAAAGTATATAATGTTTGTTTTTTCTGTATCTTTGCTAGTTATGGTATTTGTTTGTTTTTTTTCTAAATTGTTTTGTATATGTTTTTTTTTATCGATATTGTGATATGAGAAATGTAAGTGCTCTGCACAGTAACACGCAAATAAATTATTATTATTATTATTATTATTATTATTATTATTATTATTATTATTATTATTATTATTATTATTATTATTATTATTATTATTATTATGTGAAAATATTCCCGGCGCCAAATTCCAGCGATATTGTATCATTCTTACACTTTACTAAACAAATTGCGTTTTAATTTTCAAACCTTGAAAAACTTATGCGATATTTCTGATCTTAATTTAAATTTAGTTCTAATAAAGAAATCCATTTTAACTTAATCTTACAAATTCTAATAGCAAAAGATGCGTCAGTTTAACTACATATTTATTATAATGATCAAAAAACTCACAAATTACGACTATTTACATGAAACTAATAATCCTCAAGCCAACTAGTAAAGGGATTTTACGATCGATCGATAACTACATGTGAATCATATCTAAATTTTACACTTCCAATTAAAACTGGTTAATTAGACCAAAAACTTTATTTCGTTTTCTAAATACAAGACGTTTAAATGCGATTTATTTTTGGTAATGCTTTCAAATACTTTCCGAATATGTGAAAAGAAAAACAAACAACGTTTCACTCCCAAGCTTTTCTCCAAATTTATGCGTTATCAAATTTAACTACATGAATTGTGCTACGTTTCAGCTGTACGGTACTAAAAAGCAAGTTATAATTGCGATCAAAACGGCAAATTTCGACAAAAACACGGCCACGTGGCAACAGAAGGTGCTAGACCAATTTTAATAAGGCCTATTGTATACTACGCACCCACCGGTGTTGTTTAACGAATAAGCACGACTGTCCGCTAGGTTACAGTTGGGTTTTTTGCTATACTATTAAAATGACTCATACTTATTAAACGGTCTCAGTGAAAATTCAGTGACCCATATTTATGTGGTTAAAAAAAGGAATCGACAGAATGAATTGCTTAAAATACCAATAAAGTGATGAATCAATTTAATTACACAACAAATTATATCAACAAAACATAAATCGCGAGAATTAATCGATCAAAAGTTCCAATCAAACCGCGAAACAGCAAGTTATTTCAATATCAACCGGAAATCACCACAATTAATTAAACAATGGCAGAAAACGTGTCTCAATCATGCCTTATGGTAAAAAAATACATGATTTGGGGCGCAAATCGCCCTCCAATGGTAGAAAAACTAGTTTAAGTACATAAGTACTACTTGTATCTCAGGAAACTATTACAAAGTTAATTTATATAGTATAACAAGAATCATATTTATTACCTACATAGATAAAATAAATATTTTTTATTATAAAATGTAAGTGTTCCATAGAGACACACGAACGAAATAAAGTATGCGTGAATAGCGCAAGTAGACGCCAACTCTTACAATATATATATATATATATATATATATATATATATATATATATATATATATAACGTACATCGAAAAAGTAAAAGGTACGTTCAAAAATAATTCAGTTTCAATTTATTGTAAATTATAAAAAACGAAACACAAAAAATAAAAGCTTTCTATGTAACAAATGTAAAAAAAACAAAACATGTAATGGATGCATGTCACACATGCTTATTATTGTAATTTACGCGTGTTAACCCTTTTCTACGTGAAAATGCATTTTTCTCTACAATATGTAATACATCCATTACATATTCATTTTGTTTTAAAGGTAAAAATATTTATTTATTATTCAATATTACTAAAACATATTCCTTTAGTTTATATGAAAATAATTAACTTTTTTACAGCTTTTAATGAAGCTCGCGTTACAGATTTCTATCAATTTTTATTTCTAAATAGAAATGTGCGAATAAGGCACCAAGTCTTGCATAATTTTTTTTATAAAAGATTCAAATCTTCTTTATGGTGAAGTAATGGGTTTACTTACTGCAAACCTCTTCACTATCCAGGTTTAAATTAAAAAAATATTATGCTGATCACTATATTCAAGCAGCAGTAACTGTAAGATACAGATACATAATTTAGTCGTCATAACAATTATCAATGAGAAGCCTTATTGTGTAACACCAAGTTTCACATACTTAAATATTAGATACTATTTAGTCAAAATTATACAATGATAGGTAGGCAACACACTTTACATGTAACCTCCAGTTTTATTTGTTACAATTTTACAATATTAGCTAATTTCAATTTATTTACATTTCCTCCTAATTTAAAAATCCTTGTCTTCTTCGCAGTGCAACTAAATATAACTATAAATTAGTATTTCACCCACTGTAAAATAATTTTCTTGGCATTTCGTGTTAACTTTTACAATATTTGTGAGTGTGAGTGTGCGTGTTGGTGTGCGTGCGTACGGGTGTGGGTGTGCTTGTGCGTGTGGGTGTGAGTGTGGGTGTGGGCGTGGGTGTGCGCGTGCGTGTGCGTGTGTCCGTGTCTGTGTCCGTGTGCGTGTGCGTGTGCGTGTGCGTGTGCGTGTACGTGTGCGTGTGCGTATACTTGTGCGTGTGCGTGTGCGTGTGCGTGTGCGTGTGTGTGCGTGTGTGTGTGCGCGCGCGTGTGTGAAGGGTAAAAGTGCATTTTCTTAGTTTTTAACTCGTACTAAACTTCTTGGGATTTTTGATTTAATGAATTACTACTAAAAATGGAATACTAAAAAAAACCGACCAACCCCGTTTCTAGTTGCTGCTGTCACAAACTTTGGCATCCGACGTGGCTTACCGAGTTTTAACTAATTTCCATTTTTCTTTTATTGATTTAGTTTGCTCTCTTGTTTCTCTTAATTGAAACCGGTAGTCCCCTAAATATTTGTTTTAATTTTGCTTTGACGCCCAGTTTGAATTTAGTAATACGAACTTATTTTTATTCGGATAGGGTATAATTTGCTTATTGGTTAGGTTGAAAAGGTACTGTGGCTTCGATTTGGAAGCTCCATGTCGATAGACTGTCTCAAAACGAACTACTAGACGAGGTTTTCCCTCGAATGTAAATGCAATCATTCCGAAACGACTTTCTCCAATCGTTCATACAATTAATTGAATTTGTAGAAGACTAAGACGCTATTAAAAAGTGTGTTACTAAATTGCATGCGGTCCTTGAAGACTGATGGTGATTTTTTGTCAAAACCTTTTAAGCGAATTACTTCATTATGGCTTCCCACGAATGTACGGTGCGCCCGAATGAACCCGGCTACGGATGAACAAGAAAATGCGAAACGAGCTCCTTTGTTAGAGTTATCGAACTTATGATTTTCATGCCGATGCCAAGCAGTTGCGTCGGGTGTAAGTGGTGGTGAACTTACCTAGTTATTCGGTTATTACACAGTCAACGTCAGTAACGTCTGCTCTTGAACCGGGTTACGAGTCTTGTACCTTTCATAGCACTATCGAAAACCAAGGTCCAAGTACGGTTGTTCCTAGTCCATCCTCGTATTATAGAACAAATTCAGAGGTAGTCGCGAAATGGAACTTGAAATTTAGCGGGGAGGGGTCACTGTCTTTAAATGCGTTTTTGGTACGGGTGGAAGAGCTCGCCATGGCAAGGGCATGAACGACATTACTGCGTTTACTCCTATCTCTGACCTTCTAGAGGGAAAAGATCTGTTGCTGTACCGGGCTAGTAAAAGTTCTCTCTCCTCGTGGAATCATATCGTGGAACTACTTAAACAAGAGTTGCAACCTTTCCATTATGATGATTCACTCTAGAACTAGATAAAATATCGAACTATGGGCCCTTCTGAGTCAATAGTACTACATCAGGCTGCAACCAATCACTAAGAACCTTTGTCACGTGTGGATGAAATTTGTCGTAGATATTTTTTTAATATTAGGATATTTGAATGTCATATGTAGAATCTCAAATTAATTAATGTTGTTACCCACACTTTTTAAGAAACATAATGCGTCGGTTCAAATTTATTAGTGTTATCGTGTTTGATAACAAAAGGTTCGATCGTGGTTAAATAGTTCTGCATTTTTCAAGCTTACCAATTCATTTATGGATTCAGTTGCTATTGGGGAAGTTATAACAAATTTATTTAAGTAACAGGGTTTCTTATTGAAAAACAGTATGGATGCATCTCGATTCTACGTATCAAATCTGATTTTTCCTGGGAAATGTCCATTATGCAGTTTAAGTGTAGAAGATTTTATTCGTGCGACGATCAAAAAGATGATTTAGTTAAATTTATGCTGTGAAGGAAAGAAGGCGAACACTGAGCGGGTGATGTAGGCTTCGGGCGCACAGATTTTACCTACGTTCTACCCGGGTTACTTGAAGCTATCGTGAGGGAGTCTTCCCGTTCGCCTTGAGTGCGGATTATAGAAAGAAGTCAACCATACCGGGGATACTTTTTGTGTGGTTATTCGTTAGTCTGAAGTAACATTTTCGTGTCAATTGAAGAGGATTAGTGTATATTTTGGTGTTTTACTCATTTTTGGAGTAAAATCCCGCTTTAGCGGATTGTGACATTGGTAAATGTAATTGTGCATCGAGAAAGTATATCCGAGCCAACAACTGTACAGACAGTTAAAATGTTGCTGTAAATAGATCGTATATCGTATATATATATATATATATATATATACTATATAATTTAAAAATAGGCGGATAGTTGAAATTGACGACAGAAAAGTTTCCATACTGCCAGGTCGTGTCCGCAGAAGGAGATTTAAGAGTTATTGGTATCCGTCAATCAATTAACGAACGGTAAATTGCAAGAGAATTGCATTTACCGCTGTGAGATGGAAAAAAAGAAATTAAAAGAATCTTGTGCGAATCAAGGTAATTACATTTGGTGATTTTAGTGAAGTTTTTTTTTTGTATTTGTGTGGGAGGATGTATACGCTTTCTTTTATGTATAGTATTGTATAGGAGCCCTTCAGGCGGTTAAGATAATTTTACCGAAGTCAATATTCACATCACGAAAATTGGTTAAATTTATGTTTTCGACGCGATTATTTATGAACCTGGTAAGATTCATCCCGAATTAATATTTAGAATTCAACGTAAGAAAAGTCGCGCTTTACTTCCTTCCAGAAGAAAATTTATTTGATTGTGATTTGATTATAACTGTACCGATACCCATTGTTTATTTTTTTATTGCCAGAATATATCAGACAGTATTAATGAAATCATTTTTTATTTCGTTATTGAATTTAAGATTATATGTGATTTCTGTCCTTCCTCACAGGGTTATCATTACTTACGAAATACTAAATTTAAAAGATACGATTTTGTAATTACGATTCTGTTACTGAGCTGTTTACTTTTTTAAAGAAAATTTTTGATTCACGCGACCTTACCGCGGCAACGCTCAAGTACTTTTTGTTATGATTTTGATGAAAGATGAAGTTTGCCATTTTTTTGTTTTTTTTTTAAATTTTTTTAAGAAATAAAATTTCACGAGTAAGATTTAACGTAATGTGAAATTAGAGTAAATAAGGTTGATGACCGATCAGCTGGTCTATTAGCACGTCATTTTATTTTGATTACGTGCAAATATTTTGAAGCTTCACAAGAAACGCCGGATCAAGGCTTTTAATTTACCGATTCACCTGCTTTATACGACGCAAGGTGAGAAAGTTTTTTGTTTGTTTTGAACTTTGCTGTGGAATACTCGCATATAGGTATTTACACCCCGATATATTTTCGATTATAAACAAACTGGCGCCCATAGAACTTATGACTTCCCCTTCCCATTGTGTCTTATGTATTTACGAACTATCCTAATCGCAAGATTAATATCACGCCCACTGAGCTTCCGGTCCCTTTTTATTGAAAAACTAAAGTTCTTTCTATCAAACGTCTTTTTGCGTTAGTTCAAATTACTTCGTTAGAACAATAACTTACAATTGGTCGTCAATTAGAGTACCGTAAATCTACTATAGAGAAATATAAGCCTCCACCCAGCATGAAATCTCAATTGCTAGAACCGGATCTTGCGTATATTCGTCACTTGTCACCTAGATGCCCTCAACACCACAATCGTTATTGCTGCGGTTGCAGTGAACCAGGAGTTACATGCTCTAATTCTTCTAAGTGTTCGGAAACTGGTCGCTGGAACCAGTAATCCTATTACTGGGTTCAACGTTCACTCTGAATTCGGCAACTAAATTTCAGGATCTAGATGATCGTTCCCACTCGATATGCTTTTTTTAAATCAAAAGTTGTAAAAAGTAACAGGAAACGTCCAGAAAATTCTTTTACATTCGGTGAAATCCTACTTTCTAGTTACATTTAGTTGCGACGCGAAAAAACAGAAGGATTTTTAAATTGAAATTAGCTAATATTGTAAAATTGTAACAAATAAAACTGGAGGTCACATGTAAAGTGTGTTGCCTATCTTGCCTATCATTGTATAATTTTGACTACATAGTATTTAATATTTAAACATATGAAATTTAACTATTACAGTTGTTATTATTATTAATAAAAAAAAAGGGTAAATCATAATTAGATTGTTAGAAATGTTAATTAAGAATAGTAACGTATATAATTATTAAAACAGTAAATAAAGATAAACAAAATAGTTGTACAGTTGATTAATCAAACTATTCCACATAGAATAAACAGCATCTAAAGCAAGAAACTAGAGACGCAAACTATTAGATGGGTTTACTAAATTGAAATAAACAATTTAACTTGTTTAATTTTCTTGCTTCTCGTCTTTGTGGTCGAGACATTAATTCGAGTCGTAAGCAACAAACCACAAACTTTCTGAAAACCTAAAAACTGCTTTAAGGCAAGCTAAACCTAATGGGCTTTGTTGTTTATGAATATTTTGCGTGTTATCACTGCCGTCGTCGTCTACGTGCATTTTAGAGATATACACCCAATTAAAAGTTTTGTTACGAAACCATCCCTCTTTGGGATTTAATAAAATTCTACTAATTGGTGGTTTTTTCTTAATGGAGTTTATCGGAAATACGGTTTTTATTTTGAAAATAACACTGAAACGGATTGTCAATGGAGAAAAATAATTCAAATAGGTCGCGAGTTTGTGTATGTAGGTTTTTTTTTTAAATGGGGCGAATTTAGCATGCGTGTTGAAAGTGTGTTAGAATAAATTGACAAGATTGTAAAATGAACGACACGCACATTATTTCTAACTTGCGTTGCTATTATTACCGTAATTTTGTTAAAGTTAAGTTTATAAAAACAAAATGGTTTAATTATCGTTAAGGCTGCAATTTTTTTTAATTGTGTTTACGCCGTTTTCTCTCCCTTTTGTGTTTGGTGTGAGTTAAAAGCTGTTTTCCTAAACGTTAAATTCAAAATTAATTAAATTATTGGTTATAATTACTTTGTACGTTGTATTGCTTCCAATATTTTTTTTTATTTGCAATAAAACTGAATCTGATACGAATTAAAAAAAAAATGTGTACTGCTGTGTTAAATGTGTACTACTGTTGTGTTACCACCGTACAATTTTATACTCCTTTGACTATGTTCGTTTCAGTTTTTATGTTTGTAACACTAAGTTCAGCAATTTTAGGTTATATGATTTAAACAGTTAAACGTAATATATGCTGACACTAACAATATCAATAAAATAAATTTGTCAGATATGCAAACCGAAAGATGGAAGGCATCAAAAGCGTTTCCTATACACAAATCCGTACTCTCAACCTCTTACCGCATACTGTGTCATAAATGACACAGACAAAGTAGAAACTTACAGCCAACTATATACTATTGCGCCATCTAGAAGCCTCTGAGTGAACTTTGATGATGTATCTATTATGGGGGCTACGTGTGAACTGCTGACTCAATAATATAAGAATTCAAACTAGATTCTGGGCTGGTATTCACTCTAATTTTGAAATCAAAAAATTATTGTGGCGGTTCTTGAACATTGTAAAAGCGATATATGGTAAAATAAATCAGGTATGTAGTAAATCTGTATTAGATCTCAATAAAAATAGATATGTGCCATAAATGACACAGTATACAACAAAGGAAAATATGTGTAAAAGTACTATGCCCATATATGGCACACTATGCAGTAATGAAAAAAAAGAAGACCAATATATTTTATTATTTTTTAGAAATAAATTGACTTTTATGTTGATGTTTACAAATAGGTTCCAACTGCAAATAATTTTACGAATATGTGAGTTCTGTTTATATTGGTATTTTATTAAAAATGGACCCTTAGAAATTTTATGGCCGTTATGTGGAACTACCGGATGGAAATGTCAGTGAAGGAGATCTTTTTAATGATGAGCAACCAGGGAACGAAATCCTTGCTTTTGAAAGTGATTCAGAATACGAAAGTGGAGATTTGACTGCAGATGAAATAATACACGAAAGCGACCTCGGTAGTGAGGAGGATGTACCAATTGATCGTCCTCAAAGAAAAAAAAGGAAATTATGTCGACCTACAACAAGAAGTTACGGTAATCCTTTCTTGGGATACCCAGTAGTGTTTACATTGATGACTTGTAATAGTCTGAAAAAATAAAACGGTTCCTTCATTTTAACGACAATGATACTTTTGTGCCTGTAGATAAACCAAGGCATGATAAGTTACATAAAATTAGACCACTTCTAACAAAATTGAGAGAGCGTTTGCTTTTGGTGCCAAAAGAGGAATACCTGTCTGTGGACGAACAGATCTTTCCTACAAAAGCATGATAATCATTGAAGCAATACAATTGTAGGTAGCGGACCGCGAACATTTTATTATTGTAATAAACGTTATTACACCTACTTACGCTTTAGGGGCCATGATACGAGGTCTGGCCGATTTCTAACAAACAATCACAATAGTCGGACAGACATAGGAGGTGCGATAATAGAGAAGTTTGCCGCTTAGCTCTTGTCTTAGCCGGTGAGGCCGTGCGGTTCTTAACAATACCAAAAACTATGATACTACCTAATCTGGGCGCCACTGATTTGTACTTAATCGTCACACTCAAGCCAGAAAATGTTCACGGTGTTCGATGATTCCTTTTACCTTTTGATTGAAATGTATCGAAATGTCGTTTGGCCAATAAAACAAATGTTTAATAAAACCAAAATATTTACTTTCATTGGTTACAATAAAAAAATGCATAAAATAAAGTATCCAGAAACCCAAAATAATTGTTTCGTTGAAATAACCTTAACCTAATACCCTTAAATACTAATAATTATATTCATAAATCTCAATGGAACATGGTTGTTGTATATGATACTTCGTTGATTTTATGTGCACATAATTAATCATATTGTGATTTTTGCAATCTCGCCTCTTTTTTTTCTTTACTCTATCGAATTAAATAAACCAATAACCCCACTGCGAGATTTCATTTATTTTACCAATTAAAAACCAAAGGTGGCAACAACGCTTTCAATTCCCTTGCAAACATCACTACATATACCATTAAAATAAATATCTCTAAAGGCTACTGGGTTTCTATAATTTTATTTTTGCTTGCATGCCTTTTAATTTTACTCAGAATGAAATTTATTTTTGCCAAAACTTGCATGCGCTTTTTATTATTACTTTTACTTTCTATATTATACAGAATACTACTCTTTATTTTCAAATGGGGTTCCGTGATGTCTTAATTGCCAATTCATAAAGGATTCTTTTGAATTTAGTAAGTCTATCGATAATATCTTCCCACTCCCGAGGACTACACTTGACAAAATATGTGAGTATAAATTACATTCGACTATTAGAATTCTAACTTGAAATTTTGTAACCTTTACGTGACAATGTGCACTACCCATTCACTCTTATTACAACGAACTTTCACCATTTACGGGCACTAACCTTATGAGAACAGCTGACGAAATTGACCTACTTGTTTTGTACACTGCTCCATATACCCATTTCCTTTATATAATGGAGTTTATGATGAATTTTTCTTAATCCTAATCTATACACGTGAAGATTCTATTCTCTTCGGAATGCACGGAACCTGAATTACGATGTCCCAACCGAAACCGTAGAACTGCAATTACTGTACATAAACGAAATCCTATTACTGATGATTTCTCGACCAGTTTTATAAAATGTAAAACTTTTGCCAGGAACTGAATTCTAATGATCCATTACTATTGCTCTCGATAGAATTCTTACTACTAAGTAAACTCTTCTCGTGAAACGTTAATCGATATGGTGAAGTAACAGTGGAACTATAATTTGTAACTAAAACTTCGTATCTACCATAAGATGTAATGCTAAAAAGAAAAACCCTAGGGAGAAAATACAGGTGAGTATATTAGGTATTAATGAGTTAAATTTTACCTTTATAAAAAGGGTTTCAGATTTCAATATTGCCTTCGGATAATCGTTAGAATTTTTTTTGATCCTTTATACAAGATAAAACGTAATGCTTACACTAACTAAATCACAATATCTATCACTACGTTTAGGGGATGAATTTGAGATTAATCACTTCGAAACAAGGTAACTATAATTTAGTTTAATCAAAATTGACACTTCTACCTCCTTTAGGCTTTATGCTAACTAAGATGGCCGACTACAAAAGTGAAATCATGAATGGAAAATTATTCAATTTTATTGGAAATTCAAGAAGAAACTACTTCGTACTTATCAAAATTTACAGTTATCTGTATTTATGTTAATTAAATAAAATACACTTTCTTCCTATTTCCTTCTCTCCTCACTATATGTCGTAACTATTTACAAGAAATATTTTATATTTACAAAAGAACGAAAACTAAAATTAAAATACAATTACAACGTAATAACGTTTGTCAAATCGCCATTGTTACCGTGATAGAAAAGATAATTAGTGAATTTTTAATATCGCGATGATACGTCGTAATTTGCTAATGTTTTCGAAATATTTTATTTAATATATTTTTATGTAAGAAATGTAGGAATGTACGTAATTGATATTTGAGTAAAGGTTGAACTGAAAAAAAAAGGAAACATATATTAGGGTAGAGAAACAGGTGTTCTGCCGAAACTAGCGTGACGAATTGTTGAAAATTTCTATACGCGCCCTCGTGACGTAAAAACGTCACTAGTTAGTAAGCAATTACTAATGGTCCACACTACAATCAAAGACGTCTTTGTTTGCTACTTGGAAACTCGAGACCTAAATGTAGGGTTTGTTACGGACGAATGCATATTCTTGTCGTGCAATAATAATATGAAACTGTTCCAACCTAAATTAATGTTTCTTGTTTCTTTTATCACTTTTCAAAGACGGGGTTGATTTTCGGGATTAGACATGGTTAGTGGAAACCAGAGGGGAAAGCAGTTGCTGTTGAAATTTTGATTGAGCAAGACGCTTTGATTTGTTTTAATTAGAAACTCCCATTGTAAACAGTTTGTCTGTAAAATATTTCGTGCGTGTACATTTTCTTTTGAATTAGCCAACACTAATTTGTCTTTTCTTTCAGGTGTTAGTTGTAATGTGTTTTTCAAATATTAATCTATAAATAACAGTCACCCTTTTTGAAGTTAAACCGCGTATGTTAACGATTCGTGTCTGTGATCAATTAAGGGAATATATTCAAGTGTAAGGAGGTATTTGTATATAGATTAAGGCTGGCAGCAAATAAATCTACAAGCCTATATAACCTATTAAAAATCGAGCATTTCCTGGCAAATGTATCTTATTCGCACGCGGGCTCATTAAGCTGAAATCTGCTAAAATAAAAGGCCGTACAGGGCTCCCTCACCCTTGTATTCGTGTAAATTAGCATTGTTGTTTGCTGTTTATATTGATATTTGTGTAGAGGTGGGCTGGTGAACGGGTACATAATACCGCTGGGTTATTAATTGTAAAAGGCAATTGCCAAGTGGATCCAGATAACCATTAAATATCTGGAATTTTATTTTTATTGTTTTTATTGTTGTATAAATGAATGTGTAACCTGAGAAAGGGGCGCTGTATTTTTTCTCACTCAAACGTACATACCGGTCACGATGTTATGATCTACTTATAACTTACCTTTGTAAGGCTTTGTTTTAAAGAGTTTTGTGTTGTGTCAGTTTGTTAAGTCGTATCTATTTTGTGCTTTAGTAGTCACTAAACAATTGTGTACGTCTAATTCCTTGTCTATTTTCTTTTGTGCTTGCCTTTACCTTATTATCACCTGTGCAATTTTACTGTTCTATTTTATGTCTCGTAATTTGCCTTATTGTTTTATGTGATTATTTACTTAAAGACCGGCATAATGGGTTTTAAAGGGCACATGTTTGGTATTACGATTTTTATTCTGATTATTTAAGATACTTGTGGGTGTGACTACATGGAGTTTTTTTTATTGAGTTTATGTGTAACCAAACTGCTTTTTATTTATTTTTCTCTTAATGTTATAATTTTGTACGCACTTTAACTAAATTTAATAGTGTTTTGTTATATATTTAACCCTTTCATTGTTTTTTTTTTGTGGTATTTGACTTATTAATGTACTTGTCCAATTACTTATTTATGAATAAAGTGGGTTTTATTAGTGGTTCTTTCCCACAATAGTATATTAACGGACTGAACCACCATTGCGCAAAGCTCGTTAATTTTAATTTGAGTAGTTTCATTGTTTACCTACCCCTCATGGTGCAACATTTACCTCATCCAGCCTATTTAATTCAAATAGCACTGTGTACCTACCACTAGACGGCCACTTCTATTGATCAGATATGAGGTTTGCGAGTAATTAAATATCAGATTTGAAGATAAATTTTAATCTTTTAATTATTGTCAGAAAAGTCCATTTAAGGCAAGCAATTAATTTGAGTAATAGTAACATTATTGTCAGTAAAGTCAAGATAAATCACTTAGCGATTGTTTTGTTCTTGAATTTGCATTATTGCAAATAAGTTCAAATTACACTTTTTTAGATAGGGTACCTGGGGGACGCTACACAATCCTAAGAAGCCGTACAAGTGGGGCTATAAAGCTTTTGTTATTAGTAGAGTTTCAGAATTTTCATATGATCACAAAATATTTACTGGTCAACAAAGCAATAAAATTCCTCCCAATACTCCAGACTTAGGAGTAAGCAGCAATGTTGTATCAAGAATGTCTACAACCATTCCCACGAATCAGACTTACAACTTGTGCTTCGATAATTGGTTTAATTCGTTACAACTTCAGGTATACGTTACAAAAGAAGGCATTCGTCCTTTGGGCACTGTAAGAATCAACAGAGTAACGAATGTGCAATTGCCAAAAGAGAAAGAAATGAAAAAAGGACGTGGCTACATGGTAGAAAAAGTAGCTAAAATTGACGGGGTAGATGTTTCCGTTGCATTATGGTTTGATAACAAGGTTGTCACTTTGACGTCAACATTTGTAGGAAGCCAACCTATAGTTGAAGTTGAAAGATTTTCAAAAAAAGACACAAGGTCGATTTAAAATTTCCTGTCCAAAATCCGTGAAGCTTTATAGCCGATTTATGGGTGAGGTGGACCTATTGGACTATATGCTAGGATATTATTGAATATCTATAAGACAAAAAAAAAGTACCTTAGAATTTTTTTTCACTTACTTGATCTTGATTGCATAAACGGATGGATTTTTATATGTTTGGTTTGAACATTGCTATGGAATGCTAGAATTTGTGTGTGCTAATTAATCCCCTATTTTTGGCTTTAAACAAACTAGTGTCCTTTGATTTATGCCTGTCCCTAATTTTATTTATGTTATTCTAATCACCCGACACGCAATACACCTCCATACCCACCCCAACCACTGAGCTATCGGTACTCCTCTCCTTATCTATCATACCAGATTCTACTACGATTTTCATCTGTAACATGACCGATTAAATAAAGTGATTATTTATCGATACAAGTTTGTTTACACGATCATTTTATTGTTGTGAAAATCTTACATTAAAACCAACAAAAAAAGAAAAGCACAAATTCGCGTTTTTAATTCTTACTAAAACGGAAAGGACGATATGTTTATGGCCATAACGGTTTACAATTATGGTTTGTAATAAAGCAAAAGAGCGTCTCCTACTCGGTACCACTCAATTGAACCTCTAACGCCAGTTAACCGTTTACTCCCAAATCCACCCCCGTTTTCCAAAAGTTATAAAAAAAACAAAAAATATTATGTAGGAATATTTTCATATTTATTGTTAAAAGAAGTATTAATTTTTATAGTATTCACTCATCTGTAGCAAACTCTATATCTCGAATAATTATCAACCGACGACATTTTACCCAATTTCGTATGTATGAAAACTAAACGGTTTTTTCGAATAAAGCAGTTTTGAGTTACATGGGAGAACACCTGTTTTTCTACCCCAACCTGTATTTTCTTTTCCCTTTCAATCCTTAGTTACACAAAAAAATTAACTCTTAGTTACCTAAAACACACAAAATAAAACATATCCCGAAAAACGTCAAATTACAACTTATTGACAAGATATTAAAATCCTTTAATTATCTTTTTCTCGCGGTAATAATTGTGCGTTTCCTGGTGCTATTACAATAATAAAATTTTCTCCGTCCGCTATAGCTATTATTAGTTCTTCAATCAAGATATTCGAATCCTATTAAGCAAACGTATCTTCTCTCATGTTAAATTACTAGTATGTATAGATCAACATGTTTTATACCTTTCTACCCGCAACGCTCGATCCAAGGCATTTCACACTGTCAACCATGTTATCTTACTAAGTCATAATTTTGGTTTTTCTCAAGCTTTGGTAAAATTGTGACTCTCCTATTCATCAGTATGTCGTACTCAATGGCGATGTCTTCAATAAATATTGTGTCACGACGGGAGTTCCACAATAGTCGTATTTAGGCCCTTTATTGTTTTCAATATTGGTAAACGATTTACACGACTGTTTGATGCATTTCAAATGTGTGGTATTTGCGAACGATTTAAAAATTTTCTCTCCAATTTCGAGCTTCCAAGGGTGTGACAATTCACAAAGTGATAGTGTCGTTCATATTCAAAATTAATACTTCTTTTAATAATAAATATAAAAATATACCAACGAAAATTTGGTATTTTTTTTATAACATTTGGAAAACTGGGTAGATTTGAGAATAAACTGTTAATCGGTGTGAAAGGTTCGATTGAACCGTAGCGGGTAGGAGACGCTCTATTGTTTTGTTACAAACGATAATTATAAATCATTGTGGACATAAATATGCTATCATTTCCGTTGCAGTCAAAACTAAAAACGCGAATTTGTCCTTTTTTTTTGTTGGTTTTAATGTAAGTTTTTCACAACAACAAAATAGTCATGAAAACAAACATTTAACAGTGTTCTGGTTTTAATCCGCGAACCTATTGTCTAAACAACTTATATCGATACATAATAGCCATTGTCTTGATTTCAAACCGCGTTAAGTGTAGGTGATTAAATAATTAATTAAGGTACTATACTCAAGCGTAAGCAGGTATTTCATTCCCTTCCAAGAAATTAATGTTTAATTTTCAGAAGATATTGAAGTCGCACAGAATTGTTTCTTGATAACTCAGTATTGCGATAGTAATTTAATTGCTAATACAAAATGTGTTTAAAGAACTATACAGCGTTCTTTTCATCACATGCATGATTTGGTATCGTTGATTGTTTACTAATATTTCCGCCCGCGTAGAGGATTTGATGCGTGGACAAACGTGGCATGATAGACCTCAGTGTAATTGTTAGTAACGATACAGGAGCTTACAGAAAGGTGTCCACATGTCATTACAGTGTTAATGTATAATGTGTGAACGATGAATTTAGGGATAAACACATAAAACCAAACCCTTAATGCACGTTAACCGTTGGTTTAATAGCATTGTGTGTAGATTCTGTATAAATAAATATATAAATGTATATACTGACAAATAAATACAAATAAAGAAATACTATTAATCTAATATGTTGATCCATATTATTAAATCATTTCTAATTTAGTACTCTGAAATAAAAATAAATTAATGGTAATGATTATATCACTATATTATTATTGAAATACCTATTTAATAATTATTTAATAACATCATTGAATACATAAAGGTTTTTATGTAAATATTAATAATCACTTCTGAATTAGCAGTTATTAATTATACACACGAAGTGCGATAGCGCCCAGCCGCATAACAACATTTCAACTTCATTACTGAAGGTTCAAGCAAATGTGAGCTTTAGTTCAACCTTAAATTACATTACTTGCATATCAGCATGCCTTGCAAAAATTCGCGTATCTCCATTTAAATTAATTAGAATGTTACGGCTTACAATTTTATAGCACTATTTTCGTTTAAAAAAATGTCTAAAATGAATATAATGAAATATTTAGAATGCCCTACGTAGTAAATGTAATGTGTTGGTATTATTATCATTGTTTATCGTACTTTACCAAAATTTATATATTCTGGTTAGAGTGTTTAACCCTTAGGGTTCTTTAGGGCCATCTGCACTAAACAGTTAGTAACATTTTGGATTGTTTTGACCTGTCACACTAAGTTTCTTTTTAGAAGGGAAAGTTATAAAGTAGATCTAAACGCGAAAATATCTCATACTGTTATATTTTTCCCGAACATAATGTTTCCTTTTCCAAGGGGTAATTTTAATAATACCAACTATTGATATGCTACTAATTTGCCTGCAAATCAACCACCAAATCAATATCAATTCTATCAATTACTACAAAGAAGTCAGCAATTATTCCCACCAAACTTCACATACCAAATCCCGTTACATAATCTCGCCACAAAGGCCCCTTTTACCGGTTATGACCCTAAGGTAACAAGCCAACAGTCATCTATAGAAACAAATAACCCAGCCTTAACTGATGGAAACGTAATTCAGGAAATAGATAATGCCCAACTATGGTAAGTTGCCAAAAAAAGAAGAAGAGTCAACGACTCGACTGACAGTATTCTGCTAGACCAATTCTATCCCAGTACCAAAAACAGATACGAACCCATTGCGCAACATTCAAAAGAAGACTCGTCAAATTCAATGCAAACAGTTACCAATGTTAGCACTACAATAACGCCTAAACCACCACCAATTTACGTATATGATGTTACTAATCTCAATCAGATGCTACAATATATTTCTACAGTTGCTGAAACTGAAGAATTCTATACAAAAACTCTCGGGAATAATACGGTTAAAATTAACGCACCTACATTAGACACGTACCGACGTCTTGTCAGATACTTAAAAGATGAAAAAGTAATCCACTACACGTACCAACCCAAATATGAAGGTAGATACAGAGTAATCCTTAGACACTTACATCATTTAATAGCCACTGACCATATCAAAGCTGAACTTGAACAAGCAGGACACAAAGTACGGAACATAATAAACATAATACACAAGACAACTAAAGGCCCTTTCCACTCTTTTATGTCGATCTTGAACCTAAAATAAAAAAATGTTCGACATACAAAATCAAAATAGAAGCACCGCACAAAAAACGGGACATTATCCAATGCACACGATGCCAGTATTATGGTTATTCTAAAACCTACTGCACCAGACAGTATATATGTGTTAAATATGAAAATCAGTAGGACTCAAAAACGTGCGCAAAACCAAAAACAACGCCAGCTAAGTGTGCGCTATGTGAAGGGAACCATCCTGCAAATTTCAGGGGCTGCTCTGTTCACCACGATATAATACATGCAAGAAACAGAACATCTAATAATCCAACTCGAAACCGAAATATTACCCAACTGGCAAAAATATTCCAGGCGCCATTAACCCAATCACATAACGGTAACCCCAAAACTACATCCTTACCTATGCGATGGCTGCACAATCTCGCAATACTATTAATAATCGCAATGATCATAAAACTGACACCGGCAGAGAACTAACAGCTTTCCTAAGCGAGTTCAACAATAACGTCATGCTTAATCTCCTGTCAACCTTAATTATTAAATTAACCAATGGCTAATATTATACGCATAGCTACTTGGAACGCAAATGGTCTCCCCAACCATAGACAAGAAATTATTACCTTCCTAGATTTTAACAAAATTGATGTGTTTCTCATTTCTGAAACACACTTCACTGATAGGACTGTTATGCGTATTTCAATTATTCTATTTACAGCACCAATCACCCGGATGGTACTGCCCATGTGGGAGCAGCAGTGATAGTCAAAAACTATATCCCATCATTAACTTGACCCATTTGAAACCCCAAAACTCCAAGCCGCTAACGTCAAAATCAACGCACATCAGTGGTCTTTTACTGCATCTGCAATTTGTTCTCCTCCCAGAAATACTCTTTCTGCAGAGGAGTATACTCAATTCTTTCATACTCCGGGAAACAGATTTATTTCCGTAGGAGACTCCAAACATACTCTAGGGTTCCACACTCATAACAACAAAAGGTCGGAACCTGTTAAGGTAAATCATGGTAGACAACTTCAACTGCCATAGAACTCCGCGATGTGTTAAATTTTTAGTTTCACATGGTACAGCTACAAATTCGATACTGATTGAACCAAATAATGATCTTTCTGGAGAACATGTGCCAGTAATCCTAAATTTAAGTTCCAAACCTATTAATACAAAACGAAATTCCAGATTGGCACTGATCATATTATATTCCAGAAACTTAGTTCAAAACAAAATTGACCTTAAGGTGCGTCTAAAACAACCTGAAGACATAGATCAAGTATTACAGAATTTTATCACTCATATTCAAGAAGCTGTTTGGGAAGCTACGCCTACTAAAAACATCAGACAAATAACTCACCGCTTTGTATAAAACAATTAATTGTCGAAAAAAGATGAGTTCCAACTAAATGGCAAAGAACTCGTAACGCCGCTGACAAGCTAAACTATAACAGATTATCTCGACGACTTCGAGCGTTCCTTCTGGATTTTCAAAATCACTCCTTTACTCACTATGTTACGCATCTTAACCCTGAAGACCACAGTATCTGGATAGCAACAAAAAACTCAAAAAATCCGAGTAAATAGTCCACCGATAAGAAAACCTGATGGTAGTTGGCCTAGATCGCACAAGGAAAAATCCGATACTTTTGTTGAACACTTATCTAGCGTATTTCAATCACTTAAACACCGAAGACCAGGATATAAAAGAATATTAGACATTCTATGTCAGATGACGCTACCCATCAGACCCTATTCACCGACAGAGGATCAATTCGAGATAAATAAAACATTCAACCATAAATCACCAGGTTACGACCTCATTACAGACCAAGTTCTAAAGATGCTTCCTAAAAAGGCGATAGTATCATTGACAACTATCCATAATCGAATGCTAAGCCTATCGTACTACCCCCTGCCATGGAAAGATGCGCAAATAATAATGGTCCATAAACCTGACAAACCACAGGAACCTGCTTCCTCATAAAGGCCAATTAGCCTTTTGCCTATCCTAGGAAAATTTCTGAGAAACTATACCTCAAGCGCCCGTTGAAAGACAGATATCTCGACACATATCCCTTATCATCAATTTGGATTCCGTGAAGGGCATTCTACGATTCAGCAAGTGCACAGAATATTAATCAAATTTCACTGCGCCTTAAGGAAAAGAAATACTGTGGAGCTGTTTTTTTTTGATATTGAACAGGAATTCGACAAAGTTTGGCATACCGGACTATTTTATACCGGACTTATACAGCTGACCTACCTGATAACACAAACACAGTTATTGCTACTTTTACTGATGATACCGCCATCCAGTCAACACACCTAGCAGCCGCAAATCTCCAAGAACATCTGAACACCTCAAACGAATGTCCGCCAATCACTTTAAATAATGTTCAAATTCCTACAAAAACAGAAACTAAGTACTTAGGATTACACAATGATCAACGTCTTACATGGAAAAAACATCTCTAAAACAAACGTCAGCAATTAAACCAGAAGTTCCGCCAGATGTACTGGTTATTAGGAAGAAAGTCAAAACTGTCAATATCAAATAAACGACTGCTTTACAAAACTATCCTGACGCCCATTTTGACGCACGGGATACAGCTATGGGGTTGCGCTAAACCTACCCGAGTTAAAACGGTTCAACAATTCCAATCAAAAACCCTTTGTGCCATGGTATGTAACAAACCAGAAATTACATGTTGACTTCAGCATTCCCGTTGTTACTGAAGAAACTGATCGATTTGCTCAGCATTATCAAGAAAGAATTAGTAGTCATCTTAGTAAGCTAGTCCAGCAATTGTCTACCAACGTCCTCCCAGTGAGACGACTAAACAGAACCCGGCCATACGACTTGAGAACCCCTAAAGTGATAGGAGGCAAGAGTGCCACTGCTGAGTGGCTTCTCTTAACACTGCTACTACTGTCACCATATTTACTTAATACTCCATGTAGAGTAGATTGTAAGCTTACAATTAATATAGTAAAAAAAATTTAATTGTTTGGATTACATATATAATTTTCAATTCGCTTCATTATGATGTTAAAGCGCACTAAAAATGTCAGGATAGCTGCAACAAAATTATACCTAAACAGTCAGTAAACTCAAATCGTAGGTAACAAATTAAATTGTTTCATGTGTAAATCCATTTAAATAATTCCTTCTGTACAGTCAACGTAGTGGTTTGAAATACATTGGAACAAAGTAATAGAAACTTGTAGCGCATGTGTTTAATCTTAAATTGGTAATAGAATGCTATCGATTGTTTTAAGGACGAGATGCTCACTCTCTGTTGCACTTCAAATGAATCACAAAATTTCTTGGACAAAAACTTAATTGGCAAAATGGGCTTCATCTCTTTAATAAATTATCATTGCAATAAAGCGTTTCTGCTTTACATAATATAGAAGTTATTCAGATATTTGACTGTTATACGTGCATTCTAAACTATGTTGCATATTTCCGATATCCATTTCCAACTTTTAGAATCCGGTTGCTAGATATGCCGAGAATAAGATACTGACAAGGACAGTTCATGAAAATGAAAAATCAGAACACTTTTCTTTATCAAAGTGAAAAGTATCCGAAATATCAGAAACTCATAAAGAACGCGGGACTGAGATGTAAAGATATAAATGTGCGGAGGACCCAAACATCAGGGATTTTAAAGAGTAGGGGAAAGTGGGGCAGATTCATACAAGGGGCACCTTCATATACTAGAAATATCTGTTGTTAGGTGCACATCAATTGAGCGACTTATGCGTGTATGCATAGCTTATTTATGTGTATGTTGGCTCACGGAGTTTGACAGCAGTCGGTGTGAAACGCACGACGAGGTGACACGGAAAGTGATTCGGCCACGCGTAAGTAATTTTATAACCTCACTTTGAACATCTTTTTATTGATAAAAACTGTTTTCTAGATTATTCAGTACTATTTTATTTAAAAGATAATAGGGTCAAGTTTGTGAATTGATACGTGAATAATGATATATATGGTTGTTTTTTTAGGAATATTTTTATTTCATTTTCTTGTGATGGGGTAGGTTCATACAGCAGTAAGCGAGGTACATTCATACTGTATGAATGTGCCCCACTTTTTTTATTTTAGTTTTTAGAATTGAAGTGATATCATAATTTTGTTTTACAGAAAAAATATGGTCAGAAATTACAAGAAAAAGGGAACTAGGAGTGGAGAGGTGGACGAACAGGCAATGTTAAAAGCTATCGATGAAGTTTTGAAAAACAAACTCTCTTTACGGAAATCAGCAGCTAAATATGGAGTTTATGCACAAACACTACAAAGCCGTATCCAAAAATTACCCAAAACACAAGATCTTGGTAGCGAAAATCGTATATTCGAATCCAAATTTGAAGAGGATCTTTTAAATAAATATATCTTAGCGTGCTCTAAGATGGACTATGGACTGACATGTATCCAAATTAAAAAACTTGCGTATGAATTTGCTAAGGCCAACGATATAAAAAATCCTGCAAGTTGGAATAATAATAAGATGGCGGGAGCAGACTGGTTAGCAAGTTTCCGAAAACGCCATAAAAATTTAAGTTTGCGTAAACCTGAAAATACTAGCGCTGCCAGATCATTCGGTTTCACCAAAACGGCAGTGAATGATTTCTTACAGAACCTGGAGAGTATATACCGCAAACATAATTTTGCTGCCGATCGGATTTTCTCAACTACGACGAATCTGGTATTTCTACTGTTTTGAGCACACCAAAAATTTTTGCTGACAAGAGTCAAATAGTGTCTGCTGAAAGAGGAGAACTGGTCACATTTGGTGGTATTATTTCAGCAAGTGGAAACACCATACCGTCCTTATTCATCTTCCCTCGAGTACATTATAAGGACCACTCCTTAGAAGGTGCTCCAGAAGGCTCTTTAGGTGTAGCCACGAAAAGTGGTTGGATAAACTCTAGCATTTTTGTTGATGTTCTAAAGCACATCCAGAAACACACCTTATGTTCGAAAGAAAATCCAATATTGCTTTTATGTGACAATCATGAAAGTTACATTTCTATAGATGCAATCAATTACTGCCGTGACAATGGGATTGTGTGCCTTTCCTTTCCACCTCACACGACTCATCGCCTTCAACCATTAGATGTTGGAGTATTTGGACCATTAAAGTCAAAATTAAAAACAGCATTCAATGACTGGCACGTTTCCAACCCAGGAAAAACATTTAATATTTATAATATCCCAAAACTCATAAAGATACCTTATTTGGAGTCATTCAATGGTAGTAATATCACCAGTGCTTATGAAAAAACCGGAATATGGCCTTTTAATAAGTTGATTTTCAATGATGATGACTTTGCGCCGGTTCAGGTGTATCATTCAAATCCTGTAACAAATCCCAATGAAAGCACTGGTGGTGAGGAGCTTGGAATAGCTGGTGATGAGCTTGCTACAGTTAGGTGCTGAACTTGGTGATGTTGCTGCTCGAACACCGAGATGTCTCGCGTTCACTGCTTTCACAACATCTTGCGTCAACAGTGATAGATTTTGATAACCCTGCACCATCTACTTCCAAAGTATTGTTGACGCCAGAAATGATAAGGCCTTTCCCGAAAGTTCAAAGACGCACACAAACAAAAAAGGGTCGTTCACTTGGAAAACCAAGAATTTATACGGACACGACTGAGAAGACTAGAATTGAATAATTGGAAAAAAATAAAGAGATGAAGAGATTAGAAAAAGAACGGAAAAGTAAAGCAAGGGAAATAAAGAGAGCGTTGGGTTTACTAAATGAAGATTGTGATGAATCAAGTAAACCAAAAAGAAATAAAACCAAAGAGATTGAAACAATTAGTGACGACAGTGAAACAGATGTCAGCCTAAGAGAAAGTTCTGCTTCACCTTTCCACGTGCTTGAAGAAAACGAAGAAGAAGCGTGATTATGAAGAGCCTGTGTGACCCTGAAAATATCAAAAACGGTGCCTACGTGCTTGTAAAATTTGAAAAAAAGAAGTCTGTTATTTACTATGTTGGACAAATCATCAAACATTAGAGTTTGACAGAAGTAATGGTTTCATTTTTGAGGAAGAAACCAGGATCGTCTATGAAATTTGTATTTTCAGACGTCAAAGATGAAGGATCAGTAGATCTATCAAATATAGTTTTGATATTACCGGGTCCTAAATCAGCTACGACAGCTAGGACTGTTATTATTTTAAGTTTTAACAAAGATCTCTTTTTTTATAACGACCATTAATATCTTGTTTTCGAAAACGTTGTATTTTGATATTTTGATTTTGATAAATAATTAAACATTTCACGCTCAATTTGTGTATTTCTTCACATGTATGAATCTGCCCCATAGCCTGTATGAGAGTGCCCATGTGGGGTACATTCATACATTTTTAATTTTTTTTTAACCCTCACAGAAAGCCGCACAAGTGTATTTACACAAATCACATACTTTTGATATAAAGTCAGATAGTAAGACTATTAGCTTTTGATGAATCGATACAGATATTGATACCAGAGTAAATTCTATAAGACAAAATATAAAAACTGTATGAGACTGTCCCACCTTCCCCTATTCATTTCGAAGTTATAGTGGAAAATCTATTAAGAAAAAACGAATCCATAAAAATTCCCAAATTAATACGAAAACATTTAGATAAAATTGTTCGACAAAAACACACCACTAATTGTAGGAGTTTCATCAAAATCAAATCCGTTATACAGGGTAATTTTTTTAATTGGCCCATTAGACGTTTCTCAACTGTTAAAAAAAGTAGAGAGCTGAAATTTGGAGCACGGCCATAGTTTCCGACGATCTATCTTTCTAAAATATTTTCATCAAAATGGCACTTCCGTTTATGCCGGAAGTGGCCATTAACTTTATTTTTTTAAATAGTTACCGCCATTGGATTCCTTGCTCAATTTGCTACATTTTGTGTCTAGCTTATTTTTATTTAGTTGTCATGGTTACGGAGATATGACAACCTTTATGAAAAAATGTCGACTTCAAGGGTTTATTAGAAAAATCATAACTCGTGAATCATTAATACTACTGAAATAAATAAAAAACTCATTAATTGCACAAGAATTGCTCTATCCGCTAAGTGGTCGTCAAATTCTGTAGCTTTATTAGAAAAGTCACAATAATTTCGTAAACTTGAGAAACTTCAAATACGGATAACTCAATTTTTTCAAATGGAACTCCCCTACTTTCTTATCAGCTATCGATAAAGAATTTGATTGGCAACATTTTTTTTCAAATGATCGGTATACCTATCAGTATCCGTTTCTGAGGAAAAAGCATTTTTATGTAAAATTTTGAATATTACTCAATTTATTATAATTAGTGGGTGGATTTAGAGCTCCGTTGCTATGATAACAGCTGCGTGTAATTGTCTTTATTTATGTTTATTAAGTGAGCCATTTTGACACTTAAACATGCATAATCACCGTTTTCGTTATACAAATGAGCAGGTTTTTTCATTGTTTTGTTGTTTTGGTGAATGTAATCACATTATTTCAAAAACGTGTCGCTTATTTAATGAAAAATATCCAGATGTACCAGAAATGACTCCAAATCTATTTATACAGCTTCGGAAGATTCTGGTTTAACTTATTCGACAATACAGAACATTCTAAAAAAACATAATAAGCATCCGTATTTCTTCATTCGCCTACAAAAACTGAATCGAGAAGACTATCCGAATAGGATTCAATTTTGTGAAGACATGATGGTTGAAATTCTACAAAACGAAAAACAAGCAGAAACCTTCGTTGACGAACTGCCGTTAAATAGACCGAGAAAATGTTGGTACTAAGTGAATGGAGCTCCGCCTCATAATATAAGAACTTTGAATCGAAAATTAACACAACTATTTGAAAATAGATGGATCGGAAACAGAGGCCTACGGCTATGGCCACCCAGGTCGCCGGATCTAACGCCTTTGGATTTTTATTTGTGGGGAGTTATCAAGTCCAAGGTGTATAACCGAATAGTAGGTTCTTTAGAAGAATTATTTGAGCGAATCCATTAAGCCTTTCAGAAAAATTAATCCAGCAGAGCTTGTCAAGACAGTTACTACGGGCGTGCAAGTTTGGCTAGAGGTGTGTATTCAGCAAAACGGAGAGCACAGCGAACATTTATTCTAATTATTTTTACTTGTAATTGTTTCCGTTAATATGACGTTATCCAATATTGCCATTGTATCCAAATACGCTGTTGTAGTTATTTCTTTTTCTTGTATTAAAGCTCACGTAACGTTATTTCTTGAATAGTTGATCTCCAAACTGAAACACTTAATTTCACTAAATTGACCGCCTAGGTGCTCGCTATTAAACATGGTTTGCATAAATTTTGGAGTTTTAAATATGGAAATTATAGAATATCTTAACTAAGCATAAATAAAGACAATTGCACGCAACTGTTACCAAACCCAGCTACTAATTATAATAAATTGAATAATATTCAAAATTTTACATAAAAATGCTTTTTCCTCAGAAACGGATAATGATAGGCATACCGATCATTTGAAAGAGAATGTTGCAAATCAAATTCTCTATCGACAGCTGATAAGAAAGTAGGGGTGTTCCATTTGCAAAAATTGAGTTATCCGTATTTCAAGTTTCTCAACTTTACGAATTTATTGTGACCTTCCTAATAAAGCTACAGAATTTAGCGACCACTCAGCCGATAGAGAAATTCTTGTGCAATTAATGGGTTTCCTATTTATTTCAGTATGGTTCAAAGGTTATGATTTTTCTAAATAATCCATGCAAGTAGTAATTTTTCCATAAAAGTTGGCAACTAAATAAACATACGCTAGGCAGAAGATGTATTAAATAGAGCAAGGAATATAATGCCGGTAACAAAAATATACCGTTCCACTTAAAAAAATAAAGTTAATGGTCACTTCCGGCATAGTGGGAAGTGGGTGATTGGGAATAACCTAGGTTTACTGGGTCTAACGCTTTTAATAACAGAGATACAGGGTGTTTTATCAATTTAGTACGATACTTTTATAAGCCATAACTTTGGGACCACCCGGTAGATTTTTTCATATTTGGTATAGGTGTATGGCTTCAAAGGCCCAATCGTCCACTGCAAAAATTTGAGTCAAAATCCAGGTCCGTCTTTAGGAAAATTTTTAAAATTTGATAATTCTCAAAACAACACCCTGTATATCAGATTTTTAAAAATTGGACCGAATATTTTAAAAGTACGGAAAAAATAAATTAAACTGAAATATTTTTATAAGTGCGCATTTCATTCTACTAATAAAATGTTTAAAGCCAAAATTTAATAAATGGATTATTATTGCTTAACACTACTTACTTATCAATATTTAAATATTTACAACTAAAACAAGGGGAACATTTAAAATGTATGTGTGGAATTTTTTTTATGTGGCGTTTTAAAAATTTGCTTAAGTATCCGATGATAATTTTAATATGTTAATTTTATTAAAATGTAAAGATTAAGTTGTTGAAAAAATGAAAAACATTTAATTGAATATATTTTCAAAAAAAAAAAACTACACGTAAGAAAATATTTTAACAAAGTGCGTACAAATTCTTTAAAACAAAGGCGCATACATATAAAACACTTATTTTAATAGTTCAACACATTTTCGAGCTCTCATAAGTATATTATGAGTAGCCTTTCTGATTATTAATGGGTTACCCCTCCTTTGCTCACAAGCATTATTTATTCTGTTAACAAGTTCTTCTCTGCTATTGATCTCCGAGGCGTATACTTTCGATTTCACATATCCCCAAACGGGGTAGTAGGGGTCCACCCCTACCTATCCACTTATTTCGGAAATTTTCATTAAGAAAACTTCGCACAATTAGTCTGAAATGAGGAGATGCACCATCATGCTGGAAATACATTCCTTAAATATCAGCATCTGCATTTTCTAACAACACCGGTAACATATTCTGCAAAAAATCCAGATAGTAGTCCCCATTTAAAATACGAAGTATGACATATGGCCCAATAAGACGATTGTCTAAAACACCACACCATACATTAACCGAAAATTTATGTTGTGAATGTGTTTGTTTTGTCGTCAGCCCAAATATGAGAGTTTCTAAAATTCAAATCCCCATCCCTGGTAAATATGGCTGCATCGGTGAATAAATACCTACTAATTATTCTTCTCGTTCTTAGTATCCACCGACTAAAATTTAACCTTAATTCAAAATCACGAGGTTCCGATCTCTGTGTCTCTTGAATCTAAATTAAATAATTTATTTACTTATTAATTTTTTATGCATTTATTTATTTATGTATCTATTTATTTATTTATTTATTTATTTTTTATTTAGGTAAGTATCTTATTACTGACATTTTATTAATATTAATTCAAAAAATTTGCCCAAAGTATGGTGAACAAAAAAGAATTAATTTTTATCATTGATTAGAATTATCTACTATTAAATCTTCAATTTACCTAATATGTCATCGATATCCGAAAAATGTTGTCTTTCATGACAATCATTGGCTTTTCTTGTAGGAACCGCCTTTCTTATCATACTTCCTTGCTGCTTCTCTACCGACTCCGTTGCAAAAACCGTAAATAAAAATTCTGTCTGCATATTCTTCTTTTCAGAATTGATGTGGCATATTATTATTTATATTTATTATTATTTGAAATAAAATAAATTTATAACTGCTGTCATAAAATATAATATTAATAACAAAACTGTCAGAGTTGTCATCTTAGCTTAGCCTACTTGATAATTTAATGAGTTTTGTATGTACTACAAATTATTCATATGTGGTGTAATTAATCTTTAAAATTATTATTATTTATTTAAAATAAAATTTGTATAAATTGAGCTGTCATAAATTATTTATAATAAAACGGCATCTTAGTCTAAGCTGAGTTTATATTCCAGTGAGTTTATACGAATTTTCTGGAAAAATTAGATAATTTAAAAATATTAATCGAAGAAATGCGCATTAACCAAATATTTTAGTGTAACCAGTTTTACCGTTCCTTCCAAATATTTCAAAATATGTATAAGAGACCCACTATAGGCGGTTCTAAAGTTATACCTTTAAAAAAAATGGTAGCTATAGGTTGTAACGAATTTTAATTTAAAATTGTAGCATAAAATGTGCGCTGTTAAAAATATTCGTGAAATATTAGTGAGTTTTTTTTTTGTTTTTCTAGATCCAATTTTTAATATCCTAACATACAGGTAGTTATTTTGGGATTTACCCAAATGGTACATTTTTTTAGGACAATCCTGGAATTTAGCTTAAGCTCTTACAATCTATAGGATGGTTCTAAAGGTATGTCGTAGGAAAATGACAATAACGCATTTAATGAATTTTGACTTTAATAATTTTAGTAGTAGAATATAATCTGCACTTGTAAAAATGTCCTGGATTTTAACTTAAATTTTCATAGTAGCCTACTGGGCTTTTACAGTTATACACCTACACCAAATATGAAAGAAATCTACAGGACGCTTCTGAAGTTAGGGCTCAGGAAAATGTTAATAATCCATTTATTTAACTTAATATTCGGTCCAATTTTTAAAAATCTGATATACAGGGTGATGTTTTGGGAATTATCAGTTATTAAAAGCGTTAGACCCTGTAAACCTGAGTTATTTGGAATCATCCAAGTGTCCTTTATTTGTGGGTAACGTATGTCGGTTTACCTATGAAACACCCTGTATAAAATGTAGCCTTGTAAAAAAAATATTACTGAAATTTTTCGTTTGCAAGTAAAATGCAGTTCTTCTAACTTAAAACCTTTTATTCGGTTTAATTTTCCATATGCAGTATTGTGCAATTTTAAGAGACCAACTTGCTCAATACAACAAGAACATAACCGAAAAGAACCCAACGCAAAGATCTAGAGTCTTGAATTAGCTTCAGAATCTGTTTTTAGTAAGGGTACAACGTTGGGTTCGAAAACCATAAATATACAATGTTACTGAGAAGCCTGCCCTTAAAGGTAGATATAGAAGGATCCTATTATGCAAGGATCGCCGTATGCTCGTAACTGACGCTGAACAATACGATCAGAGTTCGAATAAATTAGAGTTATAAGAAAGTAAATTCATTTTAAGAAACGAGACCACAGTGGTAAGACCCCATACGAAGCCCCAGAACAACATATTGCAAAACCCTCATGTCGCTGTATAAAGCAGGAAAAAAAACCTAAATCAAATATTTCAAAGTTGAATCTTCCGCTGAATTAGCATTTAAAGGGGTACAATATGTTTAAAACAAAAGCTTAAAGAACCTCATTTGTTTAAAACAAAGAACCCTTACTTCAGAATTACCGTACAAGGACACTTCTTTAAGAAGTGATTGAAGCATCCCCAAAATGGATAGTCATAGTAAACTTAATTGTTCCACTTGTTCGAAAATAAATTTAAAAAACAAGATTGGCTTATGTTGAAGTCAAGAGCACTGCTAAATCAGTGGGATAATTTCGTATTCTAAAATACCATTAATCTACTTAACAGTTAGGTTTGATAATATAAGAGCCATCTTAGGAGTAGTAGAGGAACATTTGTGGAAATAAAATATTAACCATGGGAAAATTTCAACCCAATCGATTGACTCTCGGAAATAAGTGCAAAAAAAGCAAAAAACGAGGACTGGTGTGCTACACTCCTTTTTAATTATTAAATGTCATCGTACACATTTTTGAATTTGTTTTTAACTTTTAGAGTATTGGTTTCACAATTTCGAATTACTTTTTTTATTTCGAATGTTTTTAAAAGTGACAAGTTATTTCTTTAGTGGGAATTCTGAAATGGATGTGTTGCACTGTCAAAGAGATTTTATTTTCCTGCTTCGTTTGAGTTCTCGTGAATGAAAGAAGAAAGCTTTGAATTTTTCCAGTTTATACATTTTATACATATATCACTGAGATTTCTCGAAGAATACTTTATTAATGGATTATATTTTATCTTTATGGATACTCTCATGTTAATACGGTTTCACAGATATATTTTTCATTCACACTGCCTAGGTATTACGTTTTATCTAATAAAAAATAAAAAAAAACCGGCACAAAAAATTCTCTAAAATTGAAAGAATTTTCTTTAATCATAGCTCGTGATCAAGTTACCTTTCGAACAAAAAAAAAATGGAATCAAAAACGGTTCATACGTTTGAAGGCTACGATACCACAGTCAGATACACAGATAAACACGAATACCCCTCTGTTTACATCAGGTGTTAAACACATCACTAAATTCTGCTCCTTTTTAACTTGCCACCAGTATACCCAATAACTGGGACTAATTATAATTGGAAAAGCGGTTTCCTAAACCAATATCTTTAGATGTGTTTCATCCATTACGTAAATGATTTCTACGTCTGTTGTGTGTATATCAATAAGCAATTCATACTATTTTCTTTTTTTTTACGTGCTTCTAATGTTAACATTTTTTTATTTAAATGTAAATAAGAGCTACATTAAAAGAACTTAAGTTCTGCTATCATAAAGTACTTTGCAACTACATTGACTTTCGTAACTATAAATGTTTTGTTCACGATATAACTGCATTATACTCAGTGTAATTTTTTTACGTTTCGAATTGACAAAACAAAAAGGGGTCTTTATAACATTGTAAGGTATAAGAGTCTTACAAAGGAGAATTTAATGTTTGGTTTAACAAAAAATACGACATATTTTACTGATAAATGAATCAGCGCAACTATATGTAAACAGAGATTGCGTCTATTCATATGGATAAGCTGTGTGGACCAGTTGAAATTAGGTATTTTACGGTTATTCAGCTACAATTTTTTATTTTGCAAACTCCTTTCTGGGAGATTTTTTCTTGAATAGATAATTAATGTTATACTTTAAAAACGTGAATACACTATTCTAATAATTAATTATTTAATGATTTGATACTGCAGCTGCTGAACCTTCTGTTTCAATTGATATGTTAAGTTGAACTAAATTTTCATTTACATGGTTTAGTTTGGCAATTAGCTAAATAATTGAGTTTACTTACTATGATAATGATGTTAATTTCATAATGTAGGAATTGGCATTGAGATAAAAATGGGCAATGAATGATTATGCTTACTTTCTACTTTTTTGGGGCTCTTTTAACGGGATTAGTATACAAGTTAGTCACGGACTATTAATTTTCTTTCTTTTGATCACATCTTGATTTGATAATAAATACAACTATTGGTTGACCAACATTAATTTTTATGTTTACATACATGTGTTCTCTTATAGCTTCAGTTCCTCATTTCGTAGTTCTGCTTATCTCAAACTACGTGGCAACTTGGGTATCTATATACCGTACGGAGACACTACTCATGCATCCAGTACGCTACTGCTTTAGTGATCCTCTAAGATCAGCTGAGCTAGACGATATCTTTTTTTATCACGTAGAGTTTATCATTTTGAACACGTTACAGGGTCATATACGAACATCTAATAAAAAAGTGGGATGATTCTTTGTTCCATAATACTAATCTATTAATCTTTCCTTGGGATGCTAAGATTACAAAAAAATTTAGATGAACCGTGAAAAACCAAAAACCCTACTCCTGGTCCAACCTATACACACTGCAAGAATGTCAAAGCGATTATGGTGATGATGTAGTTACCGTGCGCGCAAAGTTTACCTACATTCTATCCGGTATTACCTGAAGAGGAAGTTAACCCTTTTCACTACCTGTGGATTATAGATAGGATTCAGACACCCCGCGGAAATTTTTGTGTGGATGTTCGTTTTCATTGAAGAGGTAGTGCTTATTTTAGTGATTTCTTAGTTTTTGGAGTAATTTTACGCTTTAAGTGGATTGAAATAAGTGTGATGTGTATGGTAGTTTGCAATTTGAAAAACTTGTACCGGATTGTTGTCATTCACTCCATTGTATCCAGAGGCTGTTCAATAGATAGACAATAAATTGCTGTAAATAAAGTTGTTAATTTATTTTGTGCATATATAACAAAGAATTTCATGTAAATAAGTTATTAATTGTGTTAATAAACCCAGGTGAAGCAGTTAGTTAAAAAGGACGCCCGTATTATATTTAAACAGCAATGTTCATTTGCGATTGTAGAATTAAAAGTAAGTTTAGCGGATGGGACAGTATTTTTCACAGCCGGATTCCATTGTTCAGAAAAATTATTTGAGGATATGACTTATTTATCCGATCAATTAAAAAAATTTAAAAAACTTGGAACGATAATCTATACAAATTTAATGTAATTACTCTTCTGGTTTTTGTTATTTCATTAAAACCTGTAGCACTATCGTTTAGATGCCCTTTAGGCTAGAGGGGTCAATTATCGAAGTCTTTCTCTTGCCCTTTTTGAACTGCACGCTATTGTTTTTAACATTTGTCGAATTTATGTTTTCTACGTGTTCAATATCATGATAATTGGAATAATTAAAATTAATGTTTAAGATTATTTAAAATTAGGAACTTTGAAATTGCATGATTCAGCCCATTAATTACATTTATATTGAAATTTTAAGTAAGAAAGATTGCGCATTACTTCCCCGCGGAAGCGAATTTATTTGTCTGATTGTTTTTTAATAATTGTACATTTTACTCAATGATTATTCTTTTTTTTATTATAACATAATTAACTTTAGACGTATTATTTCATTATTGAATGCTATACTATATGTGATTTTCGCCCTGTCTCACAGCTTTATCATTATGTACGGTTCATATGAATTAGTAGACAACAATAGCCTTAAGTATGTTCTTGTTGCTAATCGTTTTATAGTAATTTGTGAAATTGTACGATTTTGCAGTAAAGACGATTTCCTATTATTTGAATTTCATTGATTAAATTAACGTAAAGTAAAAAAGTTTGATGACTTTACAATTGGTCCAGCCGCAAGCTATTTTGTTTTGGTTGCGTGCGAATATTTGGAAGCTTTTAAAGAAACCCCAGGTCCAGTAGTCTTTGCTGATTTACCTGGCTAACCCTACGAAAGGTAATCAAGTTTTTGTTTGTTTTGAAAGATGTAAACAATTTTGTCAAAGTTGAAAAGTCGAAACGTTTAGATTGTATAATTTAAAATACACCATTCAAAAAACCCAAAAAAGATAAGTATTTTATTATGTGTTATAATGGTGAAAGTTTACATTTTCATATTGACTAATATTATTTTATTGTAAGTTTTGTTATGAGCGAATAAGTTCAAAGGTAAATATGTAATTAAAAATTAGTATTAATTTTATTAAATACATATGTTAGTTAATTCTTTTAGCAAATATGCATGGCAGTTACTAGAGTTTCAAATCCTACTCGAGGGAAACTTTTTATTTATCTATTTAATAAAATTAATAATAATTTTTAATTTATTATTAGCTACTCACCATCTTTGTTTTTCACAAAGTATAAACTTAATTAAAATTAAAAGGTAATAAACGGCGGAGTTCAGTATGCCAGCTTTACAACTTTAGAACTAAAACTAGTGTTTACCGTTAAAAATTATTATTAATTTTATTAAATACATAAATAAAAAGTTTACCTCGAGTAGGATTTGAACCTACGACCTGTACTTTGCTAGAGTACCGCGCTACCAACTGCGCCACCAAGGTTCAAGCCCCAATCGATGTAAATTTTGTCTTTAGGTATGTAGAACTGATGTACTTATAATAGTGTTTACCGTTGTTCCACTAAACCACCGCTAGTGTAAATAATACAAATAAAAAGCAGAGTGTATATATATATATATATATATATATATATATACAACTCAATGACATCATAGTTGATTATTGTGTAACTAATCATCTTAGTAGAAGATATCGCTTTAAACTGGTTTTAAAGGAGCGCAAATTTGAAATGGATTTTAAATGATCGGGTAATGGATGATAATGGTAATGTAATACGAAAATGATTTTTGTGAAATGGATTTTTTTAAAAAAGTGGAACTGTGATTCGATTACGTCTGATATTAATGTTATGGATGTCGGTGTGGAAGCGAATTTTATTATAGAGGTAGCTAGGTTGATAGATTTATGAAATAATGTTAAAGTATGCATTTGGCGCCTTTCATACATATCTAGTCAACCAATTACAGGCAGTTTATAGGAAATCCTTTCATACTTGCGTATTCCAAATATGTACCGTAAACAAGAATTTCGCAATGTTTGGATTTTGCTAATTACGGTTTTTGGTAGAAATGATCCATACACAACGTCTCCTAGTTTAGAGGAGATAAAATAAGAGCATCTGTTAGTATAGTCTTTATTTGTTGTGGAAGATTTCTGTATGGATATAGCTGCTTTAGGTGACCATATCCTCGAGTTAGACAATAATTAACATCTCTTTCAAATTTGAGAACATTGTCTATAAAACATACCTAAATTTTTAACTTCGTTGGTTGGTTGTAGAAGTGTATTATTGCAGTAAATACTAATATGTTCTTGAGCCTAATTGCTTGACGGTTTAGGTCCAAACAATATTATTTGGTTTTTTAGTTGGTCCCAATATTGAACCATGCGGCACTCCACAAATCAGAGGTAATGTGGAAGATTCTTCAACACTAAGGATTACTTTCTGACATATGACATACCCTAAGAGATAATTCTTAATCAATTTTTTGGCGTTAGTGTCAAATCCAATATAATGTAGGATTGCAAGCAGTAACATGTGATCTACGGTGTCAAACTCTTTTGAGAAATCCATTAAAATTAATGCTGTAACTAAATTATCTTCTATACCTTTAACTATGTCATCAGTAATTTTAAGAAGCGCAGTAGAACAACTATATCCTGATCTAAATCCAGATTGCATTTCAGGAATTATTTTAAATTTTTCTAAATGTGTTTTAATTTGGGACTGTAACACTCGTTCAAGAATTTTTGTTACGGCAGGTAATATATGCATAGGCCTTAAATCCGAAATAGATTTAGGAGTAGCCAGTTTAGGCGGAGGAATTACATTAGACAATTTACAGAAAAAATGATATACTGAATAGCGGATACAAAAGTTAACAATATGACATATAAAAAATAGAATATGAGGACAACACATTTGCAGCATTTTAGCATTAATGTCATCGCAACCAGTAGCTTTAGACTTTAGGGAATTCAAAATAATGAATATGTCATATTCCGAAACTTCTCTAAAAGCAAGTTTGTTGTTAAAAGATATTTTGGTGTTAGTGTTGTAATAATTTATTAGATAGAAATGTACGATACCTTTGTAGGAAGTTCCAGCATTGACAAAGTAATCATTAACGCTATGTGCATTTGTTATATTTAAAGGAATTTCATTTTTGTTGTCGCTTAATACATTATGTTTTTTTAAAGTTTTTCAGATAAACTCAGGGCTTGGCAACTTACAGATATCACTTAAGTATGCTTTTTTTATTTTTAATAGCGAGTGTACACTAGTTTCATAACTGCTTATAATAGTTCCAGTTCTGGACGATTTAGATTTTTTAAATTTTTGAAGAGCTTTTTTCTTAAAGACAAAAATAGTGTAATATTATCAGTTACCTATGACTTTCCCGATGTTGACTATTCACCCTACACACAAAGCAACACCACACCCACCCTCAACCACTGAGCTATCCGCAATCACACCTTATCTGTTACAGCAAACTCTATTGCCATTTTCACCCGTTACAGTTTTTCGTAAATAAATAAAAGGTCCTCAAAAATTTTTGTGAAAATTTCGAAAACTATGTATCGAATATCTTATTAAGCTGATAGTATAGATGTATATATTCAAGGTCATAGGTCACAAAAACCAGTTTTTTTGCAAAAATCTCGTTTTCTGTGGCTCGGAGGTCAATTGAGGTGATTACAAGAAAGAAAGTTCATGCAATTATCTATAAACATGATATTATTCCTTTTTCTCGTACGACGATCCTTTTTAACATAAACAAGCGATGAAGTTTCAAGTTTACGCGAGAAAAGACACGTTAAGAGTCCTCATGTTACCAATGAGAAGCAACCTTCAATAGCAGCTGTCTCGCATTCTATTGTAGTCTGTGGACCGTTATTTTATACCTGCGAACGTCAGCTATACTGTGCGTTGGTTTTCAGAGAGTTAAAATAGTCCTGCAAGTGTGGATATTTTGTAAAACGTACAGAAAATGATCATTACATGAATAAATCCAATGGCGGAAGATTGTTTTATATGTAATGAACCGCTCTCCAACGCTCCAACTGTGACTCTAACCGAATTAAAATCGAAGGCACTCGTTTTTTTTCGCGGAGAGCATTGAGATGTATTCGGGCTCTCGTCATTGCATCGCTTTTTATATGCTTCAATACTGTTTTTATTAACATAGTCTATTCGGCACCTCACATGCACATTTATAGATTTGACATTTGTTAAATGTTCAATATGTTGATCACCTCTCTTAACATTTGACTCTCTTAAAGTTTTCAAACCGCGCTCTACAGTCACAGTTAATGATTATTTTCTGTACGTGTTACAAAATATCGACACACTTGCTCCACGAATATTTTAACTCACGGAAAACCAACGCACAGTATAGCTAAATACTGACAATCGCAGGTGTAAAATAACGGTACACAGACTACAATAGAATGCGACACAGCTGCAATTAAAAGTTGGTTATCATTGGCAACATGGGGAGTCTTAAGGTGGATTTTCACGCGTCAACATGAAATTTCATCGCTTGTTTATGTTAAAACGGTTCGTCGTATGTGAAAAATGAATAAGACCATTTTGGTACATAATTTCATGAACTTTCTTTCTTGTAACCACCTCAATTTTTGCAAAAAAAACTGATTTTTGTGACCTTTGACCTTGAATAATTTTTTAAGCCTGGTCGCTATCGTTCTCTGTTTTTAATATGTTGTTTAAAACAACAAAATGAGGCGATTAAAATAAAATTGCTGCTACCATTCTTTTTGCACTGACGGCCTTTTTTAAGCTAAAATGACTGGACTAGTGGTATAGATACGTTTTCAAAGATAATTAAATTTTAGACAAATTTTCCATTTGAACGATTTTGTAGGATACTGTTATAGGAGGTTCTGAAGTGCAATATAAAATTGTTTTCTTATTGTGATACAAAACAACAAATTTGAGTAGACATGATGTTCCTATTTGATGAATGAAAAAGGAATGTCATTTCCCTATTAATGAAAATCATGTGTTTAGGATTTAAAATAAATTCAGGTAGATTATATCGCATGTTAAATCGCACCGACATCAGGCATACGAAAGTCATGTGAAGGATACATCAGATTTTTAAAAACTTTTAAAAAAATTAATTACTTTTGATTAAATGTTTATTCGTGCACTACAATTGACTCTAATGGTAATTAATCATTCCTTAAGGTGCTTATTTTATTATATGAGCAAATTGGTCGAAAACATTATACAAAATTACACATTAAAATGTAATTTATATTTTAGATTAAATCATTGTATCCATTTATAAAAAAATAATATCCTCGGGTTTCCTATAAATCATTGCCAGTTATTGCGTTTTACAATTCAGGACAAGCTGACACGTTAACTCTATAATACAACTTTATTTATTAGTAACAATTAAAAATTGTCCTAATTGTATTTAATTTGAAGAGAAAAAGAAAATTTCAAGAAAGAGAATTTATTGAAAGAGAAAATATACGAGAAGTAGACATTGTGAGAGTTAATTTTATAAGTCAAACGAAAAAGTAAAATGTAAAAAATATTAGTAATGTCATTTATTTAAAAGCTTTTCTTTTCAGTTTGATAAATAAAGCTGCGTGACTTTAATTTACTCCTTATTTAGAACAATAACTTTCATAATAACTCCACATTTATTTTCTCTCATCTCCGTCAATAGACACTTATTGATGACACAACAACAATCGATGTAAATACAAAATATACTTAATTAAGTTCCGTTGTTAATTATCTCATTATTATCTATTTTTTCCCACACCACTATAATCCCGTCTATTCATAAGGTTTCGTTAAGCTTGCTCTTGTAAAGCTTTATATCATTAGTATATTTTTATGAAATGGAAAACTCTTATAGTACGTATTTCCGCATTTCTACACAATGATTTCTAACGTGTTTGGTTCGACAATAAAAATTCAATTTTCACAAATGTACAATTTCAATAATGCCCTATCAACAAATATTGCATCGCGCGTGTATGTGTGTGTATATACAGGGGAAAAGTGGTACGTTAAAGATAATAACAATAAAAAGGAAGACACTTTAATAATAAAACTTACCTCGTTGGTGTTCCAGCGATGCCTTTGTGTTGGAAAATGGTCAGCTCGCGGCAAGCTTTCCAGGTTTTCAGGCAGTTTGATAGGTTCACCATCTGTAACAAGGAAACCATGTTATAACTTCATTGGCGCTTTTCCATTACGAAAAAATTACGTTCGCAAAAGCTTTATACGGTTTACATGCTATATTCTATTAAAAGAAGCGTCACAAATGTGTAATTTCTTTACATAAACGAGCGTTACGAAATAAAAAAATTTACGCGACATTTATTTACATAGATAACAATGTCTAAATAGAAAATGGAGTGTTTAATTATATTTGTTTAGAACATAAGTAATTAATAATTTTGAGAATCAACGAGATTGCGTTTTAGTAAAGCTCTTTTACACAAACGTCTTGCTAAAACTCAAATACGTTAAATACATTAAAGTTAGGATGTTATTGGAAGGTTCGATTAGTTGAAATTTCGATACAAATGGACTATCTAGAATTAAATTAACTTTTTAATAATACACAAAAGTGTCGTAATTCTGGGCAAAATCCCTAACAAATAATGTTAATAACCTAATTTATTTATTTATTTTATTCATTTAGCCTTGATTACAAAAAAAAGTGTTATATAAAAATATACAAAAGTCAATAAAAAAAAAGAAATGTATATGTATATACACATTTATATAACACAGTACGGATACACTATATATTTATATCTTTCTGGACTCTGTCTATATTTATACTTCTATTTCGGAGCAGTAAACAAATAACTGTCTGGTAGAACGATACCGTTAGTAGGGAATGCTACATCGTCCGAGGCACTATTTGGCTAGTAACCGGTCTGTCCGCTATGGTATTACTCAAGAGACCAATACAATTGCCTCGGATCGACTTGGCTACAAGAGGCGATCAAAGTGGAAACAGACAGGCCCCGTTCCTGACGACTGTAAAAGGAATGAATGGCGAGTCGGTACGTGGAATTTTAGAGGTATGCATGGTAAAGAATTTGAAACTGCGAATGTAATGTACGAAAGGCATCTTGATATTCTGTGTGTATCGGAGACAAAGCGCAAAGGAAAGAATGTTGTGTAGATGGAGGATGGCAGTCTAGCACTGAGGTAAGGAGTTGAGACTGAAATGCATGGCCCAAAATGAGTTGGGGTGATCGTAAGTGAAAGAGCGAACAGATGTGTTAAACAGTACGAATTGGTATCTCCCCGGGTAATGTGGGTTAGAATGAAAGTGGAGTTTCGAAGAATGTTTCTTATTGTGTGCTATACACCAGTGAATCGAAAAAGAAAAAAGAGTGTGGGACTTCTGGAATGATGTAGAGAACGTGTTGAACGTATGTACGCCAAACGACAGAGTGGTGATAGTGGGAGATATGAACGAATGGGTGGGTGTACAGAGAGAACATACTGAACACGTTCTAGAAAACTTCGAAGACCAAAGAGTCAATGAGAATGGTGAACACCTGGTGAACACCTGTTTGTATCTAATACGTGGTTTAAACATAAAAAATGTGCATATGTATACGTGGCAAAGAGGTGAATCTAAAGATATGATGGACTTGATTGTATATGATGAACGACTTAGAAAACTGGTGAGAGACACAAGTAATGCGCGGATCGGAGTGTGGATCGGACCACTTTTTGGTTGCAACGAGAGTGTATTTAGGGCAAAAGTGGGTCTGGAGAAGGTAAGAAAACGTAGTGCGAACGTCCAGAATTAGGGTCAACAAACTAGTAGACAATGGTGCGAGAATGAAATACGCAGATGCTGTCAGTAAAGAGTTGAATGTGAATGAAAAAGTTTGGAACGAACAAATAAGACACTGACGTTGAAAGTCCATGGTTAAGCTTAAAAATTTGTGATGTCAATTGTGGCGAGCAAATATGTGGAAGAGCGACTGTAGGTAGACAGAAGAAATGTGCTTGGTAGAATGAATCGGTAATAAAGGCAGTGTGTAGGAAAAAGATGCGTACATGGCAATTATTGCTGCAAAAAATGAGACTGAAAAAAAGAGATTGTATGAGGTGTACAGATTAAGAAACAAAGAAGCGAAGGAGACAGTGAGAATAAGTAAAGAGGAAGGGATCGCTGTGCAAGAAGAGAAAATGCAGAATGATTTTGAGGGAAACAAAAAACTCTCCTGGAAATGTTTCAAAAATACAAAACGTGGCCCAAAACAGAACGCTGGAGGAGTGATGAATATGAGCAACGCAATAGTACGGGACGATTGTGAAGTGAGGAAATGCTGGCAAGAATATTTCGGAAATCTGTACAGTAGTGAGGAAAGTAAGACTGAAGGGTTAAACAAGGAGAATGTAGTAGAAATTGTGAATGAAACTGAGAAGGATATTGGGATAAATGACGTAGATAAAACGGTAGGAAGGTTGAAAAACGGCAAAGGAGCGGGCGTAGACGAAATAACTGGTGAAATAGTGAAATGCTTATACGAAGATTGTGCGAATTTTTCAATGTATCCCTTAAGTTCCGAGTGATTGAAAGAGCTCGATCATTGTACCACTGTATTAGAGTAAGGGAAACAATAGATGGCGAGAACTACAGAGGAATAAGTTTTATCAGTGTACTTGGTAAAGTGTTTGAAAGAATGCTGATTGATAGAGTACGAGAAACTTAAGATTTGGGATGTGCAGGGTGGCTTCATTCCAGGGAAATGATGGTTGCTCTCCAGCACGTGATCGAAAAGTGTTTAAGTGTAAAATGGAAGCTGTACTGTGCGTCTGTAGATCTGGAGAAAGCATACGACAGAGTAAATAGAGAGAAGCTGTGGGAAATATTAAATGAATATGGCGTAAATAAAGGTCTAATAAACGGAATAAGAGCAGTATAAAACGGTAGCCGGGCATGTGTTAGGGCCAGAGGAGGTGTGAGTGAATACTTTAATATTCAGCAAGGAGTGCGACAAGGCTGGGTGATGTCACCGTGGTTGTTCAATGTATACATGGATAAATGTGTTAGGAAAGCATGCACCGATACAAATGGTGTAATGGTTAGTAACGTAAATGTACGAGTTTCGGTGTATGCAGATGACAGCCTTATTAAGTGACTGGAAGTATATGGACGGTAATGAGAAACGAAAACATGAGGGTAACTGCGAAATTAGAAATCTATAATGACGTGTGGAAGTGAGAGGTGGGTATGTCATTAAAAGAACGAAAGAAAAATAAATTCCGTGGGTATGAGATCCCTGAGAAGCGCATGTGGTAAAACGAGCTGGGATAAGATAAAGAATAAGTGTATAATGACGGAGTGTGGCGAGGAAAGGACGATGATGAATAGATATAAAAGTAGTACATGACGTTGGTTTGGTCACATTGAGAGAATGAACAACGCAAGATTAACGAAGCAAATAAACGTGGGTGAGGTTAGAGGTAAGACCGGGCCTGATAGGCCGACTAATTGGCTGAATTGTAATGGAATGTATGATAACAGAAAGAATGATAAGGAGTTTTAAAAATAAAAGCACATGTCAGAGACAATGTATGAATTGCGTGGAATATATATATATATATATATATATATATATATATATATATACGGGTGCCTGGAAATAGCATGTACCTAGAGAAGGAGGTGATTCTACATGAAAAAATAAGACTTTTTTTTCCTATGAACTTAAAGCCCAGACGTACGGTTTTCAATATACAAGAGCTCAAAGTTGAATTTTTTTTTCAGTTTTTGGACAATATCTCGAGAACCGTTTGATATATGATGTTCAGTTCTCACACACAATTTGTGCTCATTAAGTCCATTGTTTTCACCGTAAAATAAAGTTTTTTGAAAATTCAATGGCGTAGATTTTGGGTCTTTTGAGGGTGTCAATCCCCCTACTTTCTGCGCCACTGAAATAAATGCAATTTCAAGGAGCGCGTTAGAACCGCCTTGATTTTCTCTACCAAAAGGGTACTCTTGGTTAACAGCTCTAAAGTTGATCATTTCCGACAAAAAATTTTATGAGAAAAAAACCATAATTTTAAGAATAATTTTATTACTTGCATTCTTTCCAAAATGTTATGCCTACCGTTAATAAACTGTTAATGAAAATGATTCTTAAAAATAATGTTTTCTCTCACTGAATGCCATTTTTCTCGGAAACAGTTGAGTTTAGAGCTATCAGCCAAGAAGGCACTACTACAGAAACAAACCAAGTAGAGTCTACCGAAAATAATAATGTAAATTTATACTCAGTCAGCCCAAGCCAAGTTTTACCATCCATTACGTAAGATGTGCAGTGTGAACAACTTCGCATTTAAATCCAATAACCCCAAAGGGAATGGGTTTATCAGAACAAAATGTGGAGAACAAGAAAGAAAATGTCACGCTTTTCAGGAAATTGTCTTTAAGTAATTTGCAGAAACAGGCTAATAAAACGTTGATGCATCTAACGCTAAATATCCCGTACCTAAAATAGGTGACACCGTAAGGGCCCGCGTTCCAGTTGTTGATCGAGCTCGTAGCTATGGAAGAAATATTCTTGCTACCGTGATTAAAATAGCAGCCTCAAACCTTCATAAATTGTGAACAATACATGGTATTCTGAATCAACTTTATTCAAAAACCAATTTACAGTGTACAAGGAAAGATTTGTCTAAGAAAGTGTGTTAGGATGTCGTCTAAATTCGGAGCATAAGGTCACAGACGATGTAGTTGTAAAGGTAGATGTAAGTCTGATAGATGCAGTTGCCCAAAAAAAGAAACATCAAAGCAGCACTAATAAATAGGAAATAAATCCGGTAATAAGTTCATAAGTTCTCATGTTACCATAATAATTTAGTTTAGTTCAGTTTACGTTTTATAATCATAGGTTATAGTATCCGTAAAACGAAGGCCGTTTTACATTTTATCTTATTTGTTATATATTTTTAATTTGGCTTTTATTAAGTACTACCTACTAAGAACCAGTGGATTCTAAATGTGGAACCCCTTATAACTATAAATTATGGCTCTGATTATCCAAATTGCGGTTTAAATAAGTAATTTTTTGCACTAAACATTTTGATTTAATATCGGAAATTTAAAAAAATCCTAATAAAACATGTCTTTTTATTCCCAATAGGTGATAGATATTATTTATAAAGCCCCGGCAATTTAAATACTTCAATAGTTATCATATTGCTCTCTCATATCAGGCATTATGTACAATGTCCAATTAATCACTTAGTCGATAACATATACACTAAATGTATATATGTGCGTTTTCATACTAATGGCCTCTCGACAATAACTTCGAACTTCTTATGGTGGCAGTAAACGAGTTAATGGTGTATTTTTGCATTTATGTTTTACAAAAATATATACGTTTCGATAAGACTTACAGTTATCGTCCTCATTAGTAGTAAAATCTTTTAGAATTGTTTAAGATGATGAAACGAATTTATGAAATATGAAAAAGTGAAAAGGTAAACATAAACTTGCTATTCATATAACAGTTTGATAACCTAAGGGTTGAACTACCTACAAGGCGCGTCTCCAGGTAGTGCATAGGGGAACGACCATGCAAATGATCGTAGGTGATGCAAGGCCAACCCTTATTATGTTAAAAGGTCACTGTTAGCTTTAGTGAATACGGTGTCGCGGACCAGTTCACGTAGGGCTTAAAGCTAACGAGGACAGGGACGGCAACCCTGAGTCACCCTAGCTGGAAGTTCACTTTCCTTATATTAGTCTCGTCCCTGGGCGTGTGCCTTTAAAAGCACATACATGTGTGCCAATCCCGGGATGTCCGAGCTGGAAACGAATGAGCCCCACTCGTCTCCGTGCCGTAACGGTTGTCTGAACTTCAGAGGCTCTAGCAGGGCGTGGCTAGGGAACGTTGTCCAGACAGTGGCCAGTGGCCTGTGCTTAACCGCCTAAAACGCGTGGGGGCGCAACACTATAAAATGTTCCCCTAATCTTACAGGTATAGTGTGTGTCTAAGGGATGCATCGTACTATTGCACGGGATAACTGAAGGGTTGACCAGTTCATACCGACTAACCTCGGAGCACCGGCCACACCACCGTTGTAATTAGCAGGGGGCTCCTGGCGTGCTGACCTTTGTTCCTCCATACTCGTGGGACTTTAATGGATACGTTTATTTTATAGAGAGAGGAAAGGTCAGCGGTGGAGCCGAAGGGAGACACAGCTACGCCAGTGGAGGGGGTCAAGACGCAGGGACGCCGACACAGAAGCTTTCCGGAGCACAAAATAAGAAGCTCTGGAAAGTAGAAAAGATCATGGCTGGGACTTTGACCAAAGACAAGCCAACCTAAAGGAATAAAGCGGAAAAGGGGGAGCAAAGGGAGAAGATCGGGAGAGCTAAGAGACCCCAGTCAGACTCCTCTACTGAGACAGCTAAAGGATTCAGGATGGCGATGGTACCTGATACCCTAATAGGTCAGAGGCAAGCGGATCTGATCATAAACAAATTAAGTGAGGTGATAAACGAGACACCTTATACCATCGAGAGCACTCCACAGTTTAAGGGAAGTAGGTACACCGGAGGAATTATGTGGACCACACGAGCCAACGAAAATACCAAGGACTGGCTAAAGCAATCAGTGAGAAATATGGAAAAACCTTGGGAGTGGTTTGACTTGACTAGGCACTGGTGTGGATACCAGGCACACCGGAAGAAGAAAACGTCAGGACTCGGCTTGACCGTCAAAACCTAAGCTTTAAGATGAAAGACTGACACAAACTGAACACCAAAACGGAGAAGGATGGAGTCATCCTGGCCTTCTCAATTTATGAGGCATTTTATAGGTTTCTTGAACAGGATCGGTATTATGGGCTAAGAACAATGACGTTCAAGCCTACACTAAGCGTCCCAGAAGACAATAAGGGTAGTACAGGTGAACCTTAGCACACTAAGCCCGCTTCGGCTGCCTTATGCAATTTAATGGAGGGCTATGATGAAGCCCTTATACAAGAACCCTGGGTAAAGAGAGGTAAGATATTAGACATTGGAGCAACTGGTGGCGAACTAACATACAGTAGGGACACTGATAGATCCAGGACCTGCATATTTACCAAAAAACGAATACAAATATTACCGCTAATTAATTCGTTTCACAGGATCTAGTAACGGTAAAAACCACCTTAGATGGAGGGGGCCTGAGGGAGTTAATACTCGGATCAGCGTACCTCCATTCTGATGACCCGAAGATACCACCCCTTGCTGAAGTGGAGGAACTAGTCAGTAGCTGCAGAGGCAACTGATCGCAACTACTCATCAGTTGTGACGCAAACTTCCACCATATGGTATCGGGAAGCACCAACACCAACCCCAGAGGTAAGTCTATCTTACAAGTCAATATGGCATATAATTTAGATAATTGAATAGGGGGAACAAACATTCCTTCGTAACAAGGCGAAGGAAGGAGGTAATTGATATAACATTAGGTACTGCTCATGCAAATAAGTTAAAAGTTAAAAACTGGTATGTTTCGGATGAGGTGAGCTGTTCCTATCACAGATACATATGTTTTGAAATCACCAGAATAAACCGCGTAGTAGAATGTCATTGAGACCCCCGCAAAACGAACTCGAAGTCCTATAAGGAGGTCGTAAATTGGCGAGGTTTCAGTTTTCGATAGATAACATCACAGGCATAGAGATAGCCGTGGAGCAATTAATAGACACGATTATCTCTACATGTAAGGAAAACTACCCTCCTACCGTGAGGGTTTCCAATAGGAAAGTCCTTTGGTGGATTCAAGAACTTCACGTAAATGAGGGTAAACACTAGAAAACTATTTAATAGGGCAAAAGCATCAGATAATTAGGATGAGTACAACACATCCCTAACTGAGTACAACAAAGCACTGAAAAGAGCTAAAAGAGAGTCATGGAAAAGGCACCGTGAGGAGATAGAAAAGGTCCCAGAATGTGTCAGGATACACAAGATACTCTCTAAGAACACTCATTGTTCAATAAGTAATCTGGCAAAAGACGACGGATAATATACGAAGACTGGAAAGGATACCATGGCCGAACTATTTCGGTACACTTCCCGGGTTTAAAAGTATTAGATCAATCATCAATTGATTGGCAAAACCAAGCACCTGATGACGCTGGAAACGGCGCATCAAGGGCGGACTGGGTAATAGCCAGGAAAGTGATTACATTCAATAAAATCAAAAGGGCGGTAAACTCATTTGATCCATATAAATCACCAGGAACGGATGAAATTATTCCAGTTATGCTGCAAAGCGGATCGAACCTTTTGCTCAGAAGAATCTACAAGATTCTAAGATGCAGCCTGGCTGTGAAATATCTATCGAAGAACTGGAGACTAATAAAGGTGGTTTTTATACCCAAGCCTCGTTGGGTCAGTTATTCTCAGGCAAAGGCTATAGACCAATTAGACCAATTAAGACCTTTACACTTAAGGTAATGGAAAAAGTGCTCGATAGGCATATCAGAGACGGTGTGCTGGTAACCAGACCACTTCACCGAGACCAGTTTTCCTTCAGAGCAGGCTCATCAACAAACAGCGCTCTACCACCTGCTTAGGAAGGTGGAAAACAAGAAGATCCTTCTGGGGGCATTCCTGGACATAAAACGAGCTTTAGATAATACATCATTCAACTCTATTTCTATAGCCACGAGAAATCTAGGTCTGGAGGAAACGTGCTGCAGGTGGAGAGACTGCATGTTAAAAGGCAGTGTGGCATACACATCGCTACTGAATGAGACTCTACAGTCCGGAACCTTGTCAGGGATGGGCTGCTAGTGGACCTCAGCAACGAAGATTTCTCACCTCTAGGATACGCGTATGACTTAGTCATCCTAGTAGAAAAGAGATTTACCAGCACAGTCAGAGAGCGCATACAAACGGCCCTGAGTGTAACAACTAGGTGGATAGAGAGGGAAGGCGTAAAAGTCAGTCCCAAAGAACCTTGATAGTACCCTTCATGCAAAGGAGGAACCTAGAGGACCATCTGCTCCCTTGTTCCTGCCTGTGAAGTAACCAATATGTCGAGAGAAGTAAAGTGTTTGGGAGTTATTTTAGACTTCAAACTTACCTGGAACCAACAAATTGAGAGAATGATCGGAAAAGCAGAAATTACCCTTGCAGTAATTAAGCGTACCCATGACAAAGCATGAGGTCTGAGACCAAGTATGGTGCACTGACAATATACAAGGGTAGTCAGACCGGCAATGACCTATGCAGCTTCGGTGTGGTGCCGGAAACCGCCGAACTAAAAGTAGACAAGATACAAAGACATGCATTACGGAGGTAATGAGAACCACGCTTACCGCTGCAATGGAGACCATTGAACCCCTTCTCTTGATCTGGTAATTAGGGGGAGGCCAGATTGGGGCTACATAGATTGCAGTATTTACAGTACAAACTACGTACAGACTCAGAGGATATGAGGTTAATGGACAGCATTGGGGGCCCCATACTTGAAATGAGAACGGACCATATGACGCCAAAACATCTCGTTGCTACACTCTTCGAGGTAATAATTCAGGATCAAACAGAGTGGAATGAACATGGACACAAATTCCCACCTGGTAGTCTAATCTGGTACACGGACGGTTCAAAAATCGAGACAGGTGCTGCAGCGGGTATACACGGTGTGAAATCAAGACAAGATGTTACTATCCATTTTGGCAGGTACGCCACCCTTTTCCAAACGGAAATATACACGATACTTCAATGTGCGTGGAAAAACACTAGAAGGGCCTATAGTGGACAGCCAAGTGGTTCTAAAAGCACTGTATAGCTTTAAGGCCTATCTAAACTGGTTTGGGAATGTTACGAAGAACTCAACGGCCTGGCAGAACGAAACAAGGTAATTATGCTCTTGGTCCCTGGCCACTACGGGATCGAAGGAAACGAAACGGTAGACAAACTCGGAAGACAGGGATTAGCGGGACCCTTTTAGAGCCACGAACCTGGATTGGGAGTAACAAGAAACGCAATCCGTACATATATCAGCGAATGGATTTGCGACCAACATCAAACATACTGGATAAACAGACCAGGGTTAACTCACATCAAGGCATTATAAACGGACCTTGTGTAAAAAGATTCACAGAACTCCTCACGCTAAGCAGGACACAGCTTAGGATCCTTAGCTTTTTTTTTGAGAAATAGACGAGAGAGACGAGGGAGAGACGAACACGATCAACGTCTATTACAGAAAACATTCATTAGTCTTTACACCACTAGATGGCACCACAAACCACAACCCTAATTAGTCTTAGAAATGTACCGCTAGGCGTGGCCGCCTCTATTACATAAAACATTCGCTAGTTTAAAAATATACCACTAGATAATGCCACAAACAGAATCCTAATTAGTCCTAGAAGTATAACGCTAGGTGGTGTCACCTTTATTACAGAAAATATTCATTAGTTCATACACAACTAGATGGCGATACAAATTCAAATTTCGGAACAAGGGGAACACGACTGGAGGGCACAAACCCTAACACAAGTTCCTATACTTGTCTTATAAGTTAGCATTAGGGCTCCTTATTAGAATACTATTTAACATTAAGGGGGCTAAGACAAGGAACGCAGACCCTAACACAAGTTCCTATACATGCCTTATGGGATAGAATTAGGGCCCCTTATATCCAGCCAGACATGGGGGCTAAGGAAAAAAGGGCGAAGGCCCAAGAGCAAATTCCTATATCTGTCTTATTAGATTAACATTTAAAAATTCCAGGGTCGCCAGCTTCTACAAAATATCAATAATGTAGGGTCATTTCAAATACGTTGTAGTTTATATATGTGCTAATATTAGTGGTTCGCTAAATTAGTAATAATTAGAAAATATATCAAGATAAAATAGAAAACGTACTACTACCTCGAAATCGAGTAAAGATAAATTCAAGAAGATGAATATGTTACAGCTTCTGAGAACGAGGGAAATGGTTTTAAAGCGTGTGTAGTATTTCTACAGTTGTGCTGAAAACAGCTAATTTAAGAATAATCTCGCATCTGTGTAATAATAATAGTAGCACATAAAGATTGTATATTATCCGCAGCATGTATTTTTTAAAGTATAATTACAATCGAATGAGTGTTATTATGAAGCAGTATCAAAAAGAAGAATTGAAAGCCCATGTAGTATTTCAAGGTAGTGTGGGGAAATTAGCTAATTTTAGAAATAATCACATATCTGTGTAATAATAGTAGTAGCAAATAAAGACTGTATATTATCCGCTGCATATATTTTATTAAATCATAATTACAATCGAATGAGTATTATTATGAAGCAGTATAAGGGGTATTAGCTGTTTTTACTTGTTAATAAGCTATTACCATATAATCGCTCAAGATAAAAACTGTGAAGTTGATGCTGGTAGTGTTGGTCTCTATGAAGATTCAGATAAGTTAAATTACGCTGCTCTTAATTTTTAACATAAGAGGAAGTGCACCCATCCCAAAAGTCTTGACTGCCGAAAATTTAACGCAGGAGATTGTAGATTACCTAGATGTAAGGATGTTTTCGATGATTTACTGTTAGACGTAGCACCTTTTTACGACCCTGATCTATATAAAGAGTAGTTAATCTGTATTATAAGCTTTATGGCTATGAATATATTTTACTGTTTTTTAAAGAAAGTAAAACATCCCATATCAATAATCAATTTTACGTAATTTAATCTGGGTATTAAAAGTAATGCAATTGATTTTAACAAAGTCATCTCTAAACTAAAACATACAATGAAGCGTAAAGCAGTCTATAATACATATGTGTAATCATTTAATGCAATTTATTTTCCACTTAAATCTTGAGCACATAATTTACATAATTTACCAGCCGACCTTCAAAATTTACTTTTAATTGATAATTGGTGCCACTATTAAAGGGAGTACACAATGTAGCGTAAAACAGCCTATAATGCATATGTGTAACCATTTATCGTATTAATGCATTTTATTTCTGCTTAAACCATATAAATTAACGTTCTCAAGGTGAAAATCGTTTAAAGCATGATTTGAAAAGCAAACTAATTATGTAACGTAAGTACTCATTTATACCTATAATGTTGAAGGTTACAATTTCTAGGTCGTTATTCAGATATTCAAAAGATTTGAGCCAGCGCTTAAATGCAGCCTTAAAGATTGCGTAGAATATAATCGTTTAAGGACTAGGTTTTCACCTCCTTGATAAAAATCAAAACAACCCTAATAAATATTAATAATAATAAACACAGATTAAATAACATCTTTTTATTATGAAAACACTTGTCATCTTTACTTGTCTTACCTATTAATTTTTCCCCATTATTAGAATACAATTGTTATGATAGGGGCGAAGCCCGCGAACAGATTCCCGTCTTACAAAACTAGGACCTCTTGTTAGAATACAACCCCCAATGTATAAATAAATTAGGTAACCTTTTTCAAGGTAAGAAAATAAGAATTGCATTTGTAAGGAAAATTCAGGTGCATAAAGTTAGCAACGAAAAAAAATCCCCAGCAACGAAAGTTGACCTCATAATTTACATAGGGAAAATCGTATTTTCTCGATTAATAAAAAACTATTGGGTACTGAAACATTATGAAAACTAGAATGAAAAGAACACCTATTCTGTTATCTCTGTGTAAATTTTTGCAACAATTTGATAATAAATAAAGAAATCCACGCAATTTTAATTTTACCATGCATTTAGATAGGAAAATCGTATTTTCTCGATTAATAAAAAACTATTGGGTACCAAAACATTTTGAAAACTAGAATGAAAAGAATACCTTTTCTGTTACCTCTGTGTAAATTTTAGCAACAATTTGATAATAAATAAAGAAATCCAAGCAATTTTAATTTTATGGTGCATTTAGATAGGAAAATCAGCATTTATAGGTCATCTCTTTTCATTGTGTTTAAACAGTGGATAACATATGTCGGTTGTTCAAAGTGCACTTGAAATTTTAACGATACTTTTTTAGTGTATACTTAAATGTGCAATGGCAAAATAAACGTTTTATTTAGCTAGGTGCATGTATCGATGACGTAGGTCAATTCTTTGGTGGCAAGTATGTTTAATATGATTTTTAATTTCAACTACAGTGGCTGATCAAATTATTAGAGCCACCCTGCAAAATTTTAATCTTGTAATTTATTATTGTCATATAATGTCCGTAATCTATTTTCTTTTGGGAACAATAAATAAAAGTAATAAACATAATAAAATTAGGTTTACATTTTATGTTTAGTGTAAAAATGTAACATAATGGATATTAAATCAATACTTGGTGGTGTCACGTTTCGCGGTAATGACAGCCGAACATCGTCTGGGCATGCTTTCTGCCAAGCTCCTGCAGTTGTTCTGGATTTGTTTCTGATCGATGCAAAAACTGTAATTAATTGTTCGATCAAGTCACGCTTATTTGTGACTAATGTCTTGGCAATTTATCTTTTCATTTCCTTCCAAAGGTTCTCTATAGGATTCAGGTCTGGTGAGTTTCCTGGCCAGTCCAGAACCTTTACTTTTTCATCTTTGAGGAATTTTGTGACAGTTTTCGCCTTATGGCAGGGTGCAAAATCATGCATAAATGTAAATCTGCCGTCCCTTCCTTAGCCTGAGGCAGCATCTTTGTCCGAAGAATCTTCAAATATTAGTCCTGCCTCATCGTACCTTCAACGGCCTGTACCTTGCCAGCTCATAACTGACCTGACCATGATGCTTAGGGGATGTTTAACGGTTCTAACGAGGCAATCGGACTAGTACTTTTCCTCTGGTCGTCGCCTTACAAATTCTGATTTGTCAATAAGAATTTGTACCGTGGACTCATCAGAAAAGCAAACCTGGAAACAAATTATTGTTTGGTATAACTGTGTTCATTGTATTTTTTCAACTCGTTATACCATTGATAAACAAAATTAGGTGTTCTTACCTTTTTCCAGTCCTCTACTGTCCAATCTATATGAATCTTGGCCCATTGCAATCTTTTTTTCTTCATGGCCTGCGTAAGCAACGGTCGACAAGTTGAGTAACCCATTTCCTTTATTTTTCGACGGGTTGTCATTTCCGATATGTTGACCCCTTGATCTTGCATCATTTTTGTTAGGATTCTACAGGGAGCCTTTCTGTTTTCCTTTACGATTTGTCTAATTTTCCTCTCATCTCGAGGTATAGTCATTTTTTTTCTTCCACATTTACGTATGCGTTGAGGAGTTACTTCAATATTTGCTTCAATTTTTTTTAAATTTTGTCCATTGTGGCTCTTGACACGTTAGCAATCTTTGCAATGTTTTGTGTGAGCTAAAAGCGTTTTTATCTCGGATATCTTTCGTGGGGAAATGTCTTTTGCCTTATCCATAACTGGTAACGTATGGCGAGCAAAATATTATAAAATAACAAAATGTTCGACTAAAAAACCAACAAATCGTACTCACGCTACAAAACAACTCGAAACATACACAACCTCTTCAACAGATCACCGCTAACTAACTGCCAACGCGCCAAATGGCTCACAATGGCAGCCACTTTGGTATACAGGGTTGCCAGGCCATTATTCTTTCAGTATTTGGTGTGGCAATAGTCAACCACTGTATTTTATTATCATAGTGATAGGGTTACTAAGTGAAATGTAAAATATTATAAGTGGCTCTAATAATTTGATCAGCCACTGTACTTACATATCTTAAATAAGATGCCAAAACCTATTTAAAGGGAAATTTTCTTCTTGCCTAAGTTCTTAGGATGTTCATATATTGCAATAAAGGGTATTCTTCAAGGCAGTTTAACAATATTTAATTTATTAAGGATCTAGTTATTCTTTACTAAAATTGTATTCCATAGTTGGCTTTATACGTTTATCAAACTGTAATATTAATAGCAGGATTATGTTTGCATTTTCACTTTTTCATATTTCATAAATTTATTTCAACATCTTAAACAGTTTTAAAAGTATTTACTACTACTGAGGACGATAACTGTAAGGGTTATCGAAACATCTAGATTTGTGTAAAACATGAATACAAAAAATCTAAGTATTTGAATCATTTGTAATAATGGTGAAAATTTTCTTATTTATGTTAGGTTCATTACGTACATTTAAAACGGACTCTTGTTTTTGATAGTCTTACTATCATTTTATTTTGCAACATAAACAAACTGACCTTGAGAAAGATAATTACTAATTTGAATGGATATTTTAATGGTTCGTAAGCAAAGTGCCGTGACAGCTATTACACGTTATATTGTGATACGTATGAAGCGAGATCACCTCAATTCGTATCATCAAGAGCACTTGCTATGGTAATTGAATGCTGCTCATTACCGCTAATCTAGTTGACCTAAGTTCCCAAGATCCCCAAGCAATCAACTGGGGTAGCATGGCTGCCCTTCTGACACTTCGGCTTAACTCTGTGTTTAGTTGATTGTCGTTATATAGTTAACAAGTGTTTGTAATACTATACCAATTAAATACTATAGATCATGTTACCTAACCTTTTCTCTATCTCACTCTAGATTCGAGCTTAAACCGATGTATTGACTGCCATTACATTAAGTTTCGTAAGTTTCAGATTCTTGCAAGTAAGATATGATGCATATATAGCCTAACCGAACAACAACATAATATTTGAAAATTGCCCGTGGTTATACAACAACAAACGGTAGTTTAACATGCAAATGTTCTACGAGTGGGAAATTATGATGATTATGTTAATATACCAAGCGAAGCGATGATACAGCATTAATAGCATAACGTGCACTTAAACTTTACATAAATAATTATGCATAACAATGATATGATGAACGGGATAGAGGAAATTAATCCCGATTTCATTATTTCTTATCGAAATATTGCGATTTCGAACTGTTTGCGTAAATGATTAAGCGATAAGTCCAAAAACAAATAGTTGATTAAGCTGGAGAAATGTTAACTTTTTTATAGGTACATGGATGTTGTATAATTATAATTAAGTAGCACTTAGTGAAGTGGATCTTCTTTACAAACTAAATTCGAAAATAAAACCTTCTCATGCGTTAAAAGGCCATTTTCTCCTATTTATCAGCACCACAACCACTTCACAAAAGCTGTTACACATAAACTTTCCTTGTGCTTAATTTTAACCCAAAGTAGGAAAATACAATCTAACTTTTGTTTCATTTTAATGTTCTGCTATAATTGCGCTTGTTGTTATATTATGAAGGTTATTTTTTCTTTTTGTATTTTTACACATGCAATGTTTTTTAGTACATCTAGATAGCGAAGTAATTTTGTGTTCAAGTAGACGGTTACAATGAAGCTTGAGTTTAAATTAACGAAACGAATTACATCTTTTATAATTAAATAGTATTAGGGCTGTTTAAGGCGCCACCAGATCTTTTAATTTCTATCATAAGTTTTTTCCAACCTTAATTTTCGTTTATTTAGTTCAGGGTAATTGGAGTGTTAATAATTTAATAGCAGTTTTATATCTTCGTATGTACGTGTCAGAATCTATAAACGAGAAAGACATTCGAAGATTACGTAAACTTTAGTATACGTAATCACAAAAAGTGCTTCATTACTTTACACATTTAATAGTTACCAAGTACAAATCAAAAATCTATTACTTTACGCGTTATCGAATGCCATAAACAATGACTGTCTTTTTTATCATAAATGTTACTTACTCACCTTAGGTAACAATTACAATTTTAAGTCGTATTAATGGTTAAATGTGTATAATTTTGGTATGCACTAAGTATAATAATCTCATATTTCATAACACAGAAAAAAAGTATTTTCATGCTCACACTTATTTCGTATTCCAATTTTCATAATTTACACATAAAGTACGGCAATTCGTGTTGCAGAAAATTAGTAGGTGGTCACGTACTGTTTTAACACAAATGTGAAACAAACACAAATACCTCATTTTTTTAGGTAATTTTATGCGTGGGCTTGAAGACAGTGTGAGATTCCTTCCATTTGTAGAATCTCTGTAATTTTCTTAAACAAGGTTGTAACTTTGTAGCAATGTTTCTTTATTCGTGAAATCATTTTCTCTTTTTTATTACATTTTTGAGTAACCGTGCTTGCAGATGTTGATGGAACGTTTATTTTGATAGGGTACATTTCTTTTTAGTGTTTTTCAACTATAACTGTGATACTTTATTTAGTGAAATTGCAATTCCATTATTTCAAGTTATTCTTGGAAATGTCCTACAAATTGTTTTCGAAGACCTTCACTTTTAAATCTATAGGTAGAGGACCGAGAAAATGTGATTATTGTAACAAAAATTTTCAAATCGCAATTGTTACCGCGAAAGAAAAGATAATTAACGTTTTTCGGGATATTTTATTTTATGTATTTTATGTAACTGATATTTGACTAAGGGTTGAAAAAGAAAGAAAAACATATGTGGGGTAAAAAACAGGTGTTCTGTCGAAACTGCCTTTACCGAAAGACCGTGACGAATCGTTTTTGGGGTAAAAACGTCACAGTTAGTAATTAATTACATCGGAACATACCGCAAATCAAACGAGATCTTTGAAATTCGAGGCCTAGGTATAGGGTTTGTTACGTACGAGTACATATTTTAAAAATGAATACTTCTTTTAGTAATAAATATGAAAATATTCCCACGTAATAATTCTTGTCTTTTAAAAGCGGGGGTGGATTTGGGGAGTAAGAACAGTTAGTTTCAGTTAGAGTTTCGATTCAGGTCGGATCGATCTGTTGTTTAATTACAAACCTTCGTGAGATCTCGATCTGAAAAGGCCAACTTATAAATAAAAGACTAGTTAGTCTAATTCAAAAAAAGACGTCGTTTTCACGATGTTGGAGTCGGGTTACAACAAACGCTGCTACCAACAGTTCCTAGAGGAACTGGGAGAGGTCCCAGGAGTTCCGGATACCGCCAGTGATACCGTCACTGCTCGATGTACCGTTCGACAGAGCGAGTAGCGACGCGCGACGTGCCGCCACCGCACAGAAAAGGAGGCGGCAAAAGAAGACGAGACCGCCACCGTTAGAAGATATCGCTCCCCTAGAAGTGGAGCACCCAACGGAAGACACGCCGGCCACCTTCGCCGCCGCAACCGACAACATCCAAGAAGAGACCCGCCCCGGATCTACCAGCCCCGACGACTTCGTGCTACAGAAGAAGCCGAAGAAGACCCCGAAGGTTTGCACACCTACGCCTTCGCCCACGGACAACGGATTCCAGGCCCCTGGAAGCCTTCACCGACAGCCCTGCAGCGATGGAGTAGACGACACAAGAGGACACCAGGGAGAAAGTGCCTCCGGTAATACTTCGCCAGAAGGAGAACTGGGTCGCGGTTCTCCCAAGAAACGGATCGCCTTCACGAGAGCCAAGGCCTTCTTCAGATTCAGACTGCCTCACTCCAAGACAGATACAGGCTGATGAGCTATATGGATAAGTATGGTACTCCGTACCACACTTATAGGCAATGAGTGAGCGATTGACTAAGGTAGTGATACGTGGCGTGCTCGTAGAACTAACCGAGGTTGGCGTTAGCTCAGAGCTAAAAATGCAAGGTTAATGTACTTTATGTTTACAGGATCAAGCAGCAAGGACGCCCGATCCCCTCGTGATGGTAGAATTGCCGACCGAGGAAGACAACAAGAAGATCCGGGAGGTGAAGCACGTCGCCCGCCTCCGCGTGACTGTAGAGGATTTGCGGCGGAAATCCGGCATCGGGTAGTGTCACCGGTGTCAAGGTTTCCGTCACGCACAGCGTTGCTGCAGAGCGGCAGCACGCTGTGTAAAGTTCGACGGAAATCACCACTCCAGTGAATGCACGAAACCACGTACAGACCGGGCTAAGTGTATTAACTGCGGTGGGGACCACCCCGCTAGCTACAGGGGTTGCCCGAAGTTCCCTCGGCCTGCACAACGGAAAAAGGCGGTAGGCGTCAGTTACGCCCGAGCGACAGCAGGCCTGCCCAACCCGCCTTAGGGTTCGACGCCATATTGGACCTTCTCGGAGGTCTCGATATGGAGAAGGCCCTACCTGTCATCCACAAGGTGACAGCGGCGTTCGCTCAGACGCAAACTGCGTTGTACCTGTGGGGAGTGACCCTCACGCACGGTTCAGAGGTGGTTGCCCGTTTTGGGTAATCATACAAAGGCCCGGAGCGAAGACTGGTGGCCTAGTTAAGTATACAGTATGTTTCTATTTATTTCAGATACGCAGGGCATCAACAACATCAGCCACAACCGAGCGACAACAGGACAGTCCACACAACAACCACACCACCAACAGTATCACCAAAACAACGCTTTTTTTTGGAAATACCACGATCTCAACACAAAGATGTCAACAGACATTACACACAATCACGAATCCCAACGACCACGCAATCCACACGCTGAAAAGGATGGAGAATCTTGATCAGCGCACCACCAACATTACACAATACATTATTACTTATTTTATTTTATTGTACAATATTATATATTGTAATAACGTATTGTAAATGCCTATATATTGTTATGTATCATGCAAATTTTAATAAACTTCGTTGAACTTGAACTTTAATTACAAACCCTCACTGTAAACCGCTCTGATATTAAATTACATTCTTATTCATAGACAAAATCTTATATTCGTATTCTTATAGCAACTTCAGCGAAAGCATAATAGAAGTAAAATGCCAATTGTTCACAAAAATTTATAACTGAAAATGTAGATAATTTTACACTAACATGAACAAATAATAATTATGTACATGAACTAAGTACTAGCTAATTTTGTGACTTTGCGTGTTGTTTTATCCTTTCATTATTTAACTTTCCGTTTCTTCTCCTTCTCAACCTTATTTCTTAAGAACTTCGAAGAATTGTTCAGCAGGATATTCGAAAAAGTATTAATACACATTTCTACCAATAACGTTTTTGATAAGCCACATTCCCATGTCCCATTTATTAGAACGTCATTATAATCAGCATTTCAAAGGCTAAGTGTTTTAGCACTTTTTTGCGAACAACAGTTTTGAAACTGTACTCCAAACAGTTGGATATGCATAGTCGCTTAATTTTAACTACGCTCGTGGATCAATTAAAACGGTGCATTCTGTCTAACTGTCCGATCCTTACGAATTACTTTATCTGCAAAATTTTTAATGCATATTCTTGAAGATTCTGCAAATGCAACATTTTTGCGATGAATTGCGTTGTAATAAAAAATTAATAATATGTGTTGCGGTTGTTAATAATTCCACCCTTAATACTACTTATACTCCTAATAATAAATAGAAGATTTTGTGCGTTCAGCTCAGCCAGTGATTAAATGGGCCATGTTCTTAAACTTTGATTTGCTGTAATTAGAAAATGTGTGTGTGTGTGTGGTTAGATATGTTCGCTTTACAAAAAAAATGTAACTTCAACCTGTAAATAAATGATAAAATACCTCGGACGCCAACTTATTTTATGGGAAACAAGTAAACCGTAAATGCAATAACAAGGTTTATTATAAAATCTTTAAGTCAAGTTATAAAAGTAGAAAATCTTAATACTAATGTTAGTAACTTAAAAAATACCTTATACTAATAATTATAATACCTGTTGTACTTTAAAATTTTGGTTGTCACTGGTGTACTGTTACTGATAAGATGTGCTGACGAAGCCACGCTTTCAATTTTGGTTGTGCAATTAATCTTAAAATGGAAATATAGTAAAAGTTTTGATATTCGTTGATCCCAAATGAATAAATTTTTTTACAAAAAGCCAAACTTGGTAGATTTAAATGGGTTAATGCATCATTTATTTATAATTTTCAGCATAGCAACAACTTCTATTGCGTCATCCCCGTTAAATTGAAACGTAATAATACAATGAAATTACGTAAAAAGGATAAATATAATAGACAAAAAAAAGTAGGTTTAGTTAGTTTTTACCGTAAAATTTACGACGCTTCTTAATAAAAATAATCAAGAGCAAAAATGGACGCTTTTTGCTCTCATTATCGAACAACAAGAACGACTTCAAAATAGATGTCTGCGCATGAACTCAATGTGCCAAACGAAATGCGCGTACTACCCCACTTTAAAATATCTAAACGTATACTTTTTCAGCCACTAATTCACATGATACAAAAATGAACGAAGTTGCCTAATTATTGTAAATTTTAATAAAACTCAAAAAGGTTTGTTACAGCGTGTATCCACTGATTCCTTTTCTCTACATCTTTCGGAAATCTAATCACCGAAATCTTCTCAGAATTTCTATAATTGCTTCAGTAGCAAGGTACGCAGCTAAAGAAAACGTTTTACCAAACGTTATTTAGGGCCGAGAAATTTTGAACTTTTGTGAATTAAGTCGTAACCACCGGAAAAGTGCATTAGGGAATACAATACAATACGGAGAGAAAGTGAATACAATAGCGCCTTTCTTTGAGAAAATGCGCTAAAAATAGTTGTTTGGTAAAACCTTACCTTTTATTATGTCTATTACAAACAAAAACTTGGCTCTACACTTAAACACTACACCGTGGAAGCTATAAACACCCAGATTAAGCACATGGCAGTATTGTTGTTATACCGAAATGGATCGGCAATGGTGATGTCACAGCAGGAGAGGGGATGCAATTTTCCGGCCTCCTGTTATAAGTGGCCTTGGTCCAGATGACCTTAAAACCACCTCGAATTCCATTGCTACAGTTAAACTAACCCGTTCTTATTGTTTTTAAATGTATAGAGATGTATATAGAGGAATGTGTAAGTTGAGGAAGGGCTGTTGTCGTTTGTGGCGTAAACACTTGCGGGTAGGTTACTGGTCACTTTGTTATGATTTATTTGCACCTGAACCTTGCAAGACTTTGTTTTAATGATGCTTTTTGTGTTTTTGATTCAGCCAGCTTATTTAGAATTGTTTGTATACGAACTGATTTTTCTTTATACATGTAATTTATTGTAATTGTACGTATGTATTTTTGGCTTTTATTAACCACACAATTGTGTACGTATAAATTCCTTGCCTATTTTATTGTTCTTATCTAAGTGTAGTTAAACTGCATTACAGTTACCTTATTGTCATGAGGAACTGTACGTCCTCCTACCACATATGGAGGTCTCTAAAGGGAACATAAATGAGCATTTAAAAATGTCTACTGCCCTTGTTTAATAATCTACATGGTGATTTGTGAGCTTTGACTAAAACTACTCCACGCCATAAGTTTGGTAATATTGATTTGATTGATTTCATATTTTATTGCGAAGTTATGCTACTCCTACCTAATTATCACACGCAATCAAAATTGAAATAATCCAAAAATGTTAAAGTCTGGCAAAATATGTGAAATTATTTTATAAATTTTAAATAAGAAACGTTTAATCTAAAAAATTAACTCAAAGTAAGTACTAAATATGTTTCCATTTTTATAATAATCATTTTATTCAATTTCCAGGGCCGGCTTACAAAATGTATTCAGTGTATGTGACCATTAGCATAAGATCACCCTGTATATAAATGCAGCACGTAATATTTATTTTATCTAATTCCAAGAATTGTTTAAATTAATTTTTACTTCCGCAAGAAAAAACTTGATGCTGAAACGATTTTAATTGTTGATTTTTTCCAAAATCTAACAAAAAATAACTACAAAAACTTTAATGTATTATTAATAATTTAAACAACAAAGTAAAATCGAAAAATTACTGATTACAGGATATTTTCAAAAACAAAACCACCTGTTTCAATACACTTTCTCTGTCGATCGTTAAATATCTAATTGACATCTTGATTGTTAACGGGTCATTTCTAATAATGGCCCAACAATTAATAATTCTTTCAATTAATTGTTGCCATGTATTGATAGTTTCTTCGTATACCATGAGCTTTAATCGACCCCAAGTTGAATAGTCTACGCGATTGAAACCAAAAGACATGGGTGGCCATATATGGGGTCCCGTAAGTGGCGTTGAGGTGTTAGCAGACAGCAACTGAGAAATGGGGAGATGCCTCATCGTACTGAAAGCACATCCCGCGGATATTAACATGGGCAAGAAGATTTGGTTAATGGACCATCAATGAAATGGGGACCAATTAGTTACCCGTCCACTACCCCAATCCACACATTTACTGGTTATCTGTGCTGTGAACGAGATTCGCGAATCGCATGTGGATTTTCCTGAGACCAAATGTGTGAGTTACGCGAGTTATGTATTCCATCTCTCCTAAATTGGGCTTCGTGAGATAATAGTATCCTATGTAATAAGTGATCATGATTAGCAATCCATCTTGCAAATTCCAGTCGTTGAATTTCATCACAGGGATGTAATCGTTGGACTTGTTGGATATGGCAAGGATACACAATATTATTTCTTAAAACTCTGCTAACCTTTGATTGGATAACTCCTTATTGTCTATCAACTTTTCGGGTACTTAATTTTGGATCTTCTAAGGCCATATCAAGATTTAGATTGAGGATATGTACTATATTCTTTTAGATAATTAAATGCAGCTCCGAATGTTTGATGATTTGGAATTCGCCGTTCTGGAGATCTTCTTTCGTATTCCTTAGCGGTAGCTCTACCATTTCCATCACAAACTCCATACACAAACACAATATCGGCATATTCTGCTGTAGAAAAGTTATTCGGCATTTTTTTGAAATTACTCAAAACACAACCTCAAATTACTAATACAAAGTGTCAAATTGTCACAGAATCCTAGGATAGGATGCAAAGGTGTCGACTCCACGATTTGATTTAAAAAGTATTATTATTAATAATTGTTAAATAATTATTATGTTTTAGTTAAAGTTAAACAGTTTTGTAATTTCTTTTTTGAAATTATTACTAAAACCAGTTAAATATTTTCCTTTTGAATCTTATCGTTTTTGATTAAAATTCATTGAATCCTTCATTCCTCTCGGTGTATTAAAAATGTTTTCTACAACAAAAATGTAAAAAATACCAGTTCACAATCAGGAAGTCAATTAGACATTTAATGGTTCGACAGAGAAAGTCTATTGAAGCAGATGGTATTGTTTTGAAAATATCCTGTAATCAGTAATTTTTCGTTTTTACTTGTTTGTTTAAATTATTAATAATACAAAAGTTTTTGTAGTTATTTTTTGTTAGTTAGATTTTGTAAAAAAAATCAACTATTAAAATCGTTTCATAATCTTGTGGAAGTAAAAATTAATTTAAGCAGTTCTTGGAATTACATAAAATAAACATTATGTGCTGCATTTATATACAGGGTGATCTTATGCTTGATAGCCACATACTGTGAATACATTTTGTAAGCCGGCCCTGGAAATTGAATAAAATAATTATTATAAAAATGGAAACATATTTAGTACTTATTTTGAGTTAATTTTTTAGATTAAATGTTTCTTATTTAAAATTTATAAAATAATTTCACATATTTTGCCACACTTTAAAATTTTATTAAATTTGATTTTTTTTATTAAAAACAGAATGATCGTGTGAGGGAAGTGTGAACTACATTAGTTGTCTTACCCATCTCTGTACTTTCAGAGAACCTTCAAAAGTTTTTCAAAAACCATATACAAGGTGCGTAAAATTTTAGAATCCAAGCCGGCTAATTTTTAAAGACCGGCCCTGGATCATTTAAATTTTGATCGCGTGTGATAATTAGGTGGGAATAGCATAACTTCGCACCAAAGTATGAAATCAATCAAATCACATTAATAAAGTTATGGCGTAGAGTAGTTTTAGTCAAAACTCACAAATCACCCTGTAGATTATTAAGCAAGAGGAGTAGACATTTTTAAATGCTCATTTTATGTTCCCTTTAGAGGCCTCCATGCGTGGTAGGAGTAAGTACAGTTCCTCATGACTCACCCTGTATAAGGGCCCCATATTTGGTGTCTCTATTTTTATTCTGATTTATTTATGACGCAATAGTGGGGGTGATTGCACTGTTTGTTGTTTAATTGTGTTTATGTGTAGTTATGCTGCTTTTTTGTACGCACTTTAACCGGATTTAATGATGTTTTGTTATATATTGAACCCCTTCATTGTTTTTTTTTGTTATTTGATTTATTAATGAACCTGTTCAATTACCTATTTATTAATAAATTGGGTTTTCTTGGTGGGTCTTTCCCAATTTAGCACGTTAACGGATTGAACCATCATTGCGCAAAACTCGTTAATTCTGATTTGAGTAGCTTCATTGTTTACCTGTCCCACATGATGCAACACTTAATCTCATCCAATCTTATCTCATTCACATAACACGGCGTAGCTTACACTAGACGGACAATTCTTTTTATCAGATTTGAGTTTTGCGAGTAATTCAAATTCAAACAAAATAAATTCTAATGTTTTAGTTATTGCCAGGAAAGTCAATGTAAGGGAAGCAATTAATTTGGGTAAGAGCAGCATTATGCATTATGTCAAGATACATCCCTTAGAAATCTTTTTACCATAAATTTGCATTATTGCGAATAAGTTCAAATTACACGTCAACTTATAATGCACAGTTTGCGTAAGGTAAGGATGCCTAATATTCGAAAAACTCCAAATACTAAAAATATATATTCAGTTGTGCGTATTGACATAAGCGATTATTTAATAGTATAATCCATGTGAATAAGGCTTATTGCACACGAACGGTCAATATGCCGACCTGTAATTGCACCGATCGGCAAAAAGCTGGGATTATTTTACACAAGGTACCTGCGACCGGTCGCCATTATACTCAGTGAGATTATTTTGACACACTAGTTATATGCAATCTTGTGTTGTGAAGTGGGACGTATTTTTGATAATATATGAACGTGAGTTTGCATAAGAATTTTCTGTGTAAATGCTACGCCACTGGAATTTTTAGCAAAGCATTGAGTATCATGTAAAAGAAAATTATGTAATATAAGTTGAAAGTATTAAATTTGAATCAAAAATTATGTTTTAGTGATACCTCTATTGAGAGATAATGAATACTAGTGTACTTGAACCACTTTACCTTAAGGAATATGATTTTAAAATAGCTGCAAATGTGTAGCGTCTGAATTTATAATGTTGATATTGTATTAAAGTGTAGAGGAAGAATATATATGTATATTGTGGCTTGTATAAATGTTATAATATTGCATTATGGAAAATTTTATGTATGATTAAGGACAAACGGTGTTAGAATTTACCGAATTTTGCGGAAAGAACGTTCATACACATGTGAAACCTTCATAAAAAGTTAAATCTAGATCTGAATAGAATGTGGGATGAGCATAAATGAGGAATTTGGTCGTTTCGAAGAATTATTAAGTTTTTTGTACAACTTCCAAGATGACAGCGTTGGGACCGTTTTCCACTTACCTGCCCGACAAAAGCGCGTGTTACAAACTCCTCTGGGATGATGATGTTTTGCAAAATGGTCAAAGGTATACAAGGAAAAAAGTAACAGGGTAAAGGAGGTTAGAGTTAGAGCTTAGAGTTATACTTAAGAGGGTGGTAGTGTGCGAGTATCTTGTGAAAGCATAACGATATATGCTGGTTTTTATTTGTGAGTAATTAGTGCCGCAATATGTATTAGTTGTACTGCAAAAACCCATTTTGGGGACACAATATTAAGTGTTTACAAATGAAATCCTTAATGTGAATTGGAAACCTTCCAAAAATTTAAGAAGTGTTTAAACAGATTTGTAATAAACGGAACTCATTGAGTTGAAAAGTATTGTGTGTAATGAACCCGCGCGATCTAAAAGGAACTTAAAGTGATTCTTTATGTAACTACATAAATGTGTGTTAAGCTTTGTAAATTAAAATTGTCAATATTGGGACATTAATACTAGTTAGTTAAATATAAGTGCGTTTATTTACAGCACATAATCTACCGTTTATAGACAATTAGCAATTTAGTGATCAAGTGTAATTAAACTATTCTGACACATTTTAAGAATGCATTCAGGGTGTGAGTAAAGAGTACATTTAAATTATAGCATAGTGCGAAGGCCTCTGTTAAATCCCGGTTGAAGGCCCCTTATCAGTGACAAGTGTATATACACACTCTGGATTAATTAAAGCAAATCAACCCCATTGGATAGGATACTACAAATGCTAAAGAAATTCAGGAATATATAACTGTAAGAATAATTTTAGATATTTGAGCAGTAGGTGTTTGATTATTTTTAGAGATATCATTGTTTATATCGTTAATTTCACATAGGCATTAAGGATAATCAATCTCTGTTACCTGTTATTACATGTTTCGATTATAATATTTTGGAACATTAATCTACAAGAATAGTTATCTTTATATGTGTTGCTTCACGGAAGCAATATATGTAAATGTTTTTGCAAAACTCGTCAATAGGGTTCGATTAGTTAATTTATTTTTTTTAATTGTGACCTTCCTTACAGTTTAAAGAGAACCAATATTATTTTCTAAGATTTAATTGTTTTCTTTGTGTGAAATTACATAAAGGAGTACACCATTTAAAAATAATCAAACTGACATTTTGGCAAAATAATTGATCTGAGAATTGTTTATTTTCAGTCAGATCGATTACGAAATTTAATTGGTTTGTATTGATTAAAACTGAATAATATTAAGCAGAAATTTCAAATTGTGTAACAACGATTCATTCTTGCTTGTGAATGTTTAAATACAGTTTAATGATAAACATTCTAACAGTATATGATAAAAATATATGATCCACTGATCGTTCCATTTTTCGAGTTTTGAGAAACAAGTTATTATGTTTGTGGTTAAAAATTAATATACTGAGGTATTATTTTTACAAATTGGCTGATAATTATTTATTAGATAATTTATTGACAGTTACAAATATTAGTTTATGCGTATACCAGGGCAAATTAGAGAGTATCCAAATGTCTTACTTCTTTGGTTTTATGAATGTACTGATCAATAAGTTTACAACTTGCATGTTTCAAAATTTTATTGAGCTTTGAATAATTTTATTTTTAATATTAATTGAACCTGAAAAAAATACAAGATTTTTCAAAACCGAATTGACGTGTAGTAAGATTTCTGTGACGAAATGTAATGCGCTGTATTAAAGGGAAAGGATGTTGTACGAATTGAACATGTGAACATGAATTGTGTATGATTTTATCAAGTAGGCTACAACTCTATTTTGTACAGTCTCGTAGGATTAACTTATCAACTAGCCAAGGACTAGTTGTTTAAAAAAAAAATTAGATTGTGCACAGAGACTATTATTCCCGGATTGAATGTTATTTGTTGTTTTATGGTAACTGTAAGATGTTTGAATTTAAATTTCAACCGTTTTACGTATTATATCGAACCCGCTCATTTCTAATGCAGTTAGCTTGGCAACCCGCTTACCTTGTTAAGCCTTCACGACGCCTAATGTGGTTTGATCGTGTAAAAATTCAAGATACTTTCTTGCGTTTTGAAGAATCAAAGGTGCAAAGACGATCACTCTTGCATATTTGTTAGTGTACTGGTGAATAAAATTTAGAAAAATTAATTTTTAAAATTGCCACCATGCACAATGCGTAGCGAAAATGTTACAGCGATACTGCGATATCTGCGCGATTGTGCCTGTACACGAGAACACACGACGACGACGAAAAAATTCAACATGTATAAACTTGGATGTATTGACACAAATGCATCGGTTAATTTACCGACCGGCGACCATGTGTTCGCTGTGGACATTTTATTTTGACTGGCGGCCAGTCAGCAGGATACTCTGCACCAGTTAAATGTTAAATGTTAAATTGTATTTGAACGTAAATGTAATTATTTTTTTCTTTGCCGGTCGGTGAAATAGCCGGTCGTCGGATTGACCGTTCGTGTGCAAGGGACATAATCTTTGACGAAATTGATTTAGGTTTCTTCTTTTTTGAGTACACAACAAGATACTATGTATTTTCTTCATACCATAGTAAATACGAAATATAGAGGGAACCTATATTATTATTACAGGTACCAGAAACTGAAGCCAAATAAGGAAACCAGCCAATACACCTTCATATGCTTCTTATGATACCATAAAAAAAGATATGCATGAAATAAAATACATTTTTTGTAGAATTGTTGTTTAGCTTCAGATGACCTTTTTAATACAAAACCTGATTAATAAAATTTTTTTTTCTAGCACGTGAATCTACAACGTTAGGCAACGTGCGCGTGCGTAGTTGGTGGTTGTGAGAGATGGTGTCGGTGCATGCGTTCCTGTGTTATAAAAACACTCACGCACGTACGCACACACATGCACACGCGCGCGGTTGCACACGAACAGGACACCCACGCACGCACTCGCGCACGAGCGTACGTATCCACCCACACATACACCCCTCCCACACCCACTCACGTACACACACGCGCGTGCACATGCACCCACACACGCGTGCAAGCATACATTCACGCACCCACACATTATTCAACATAAAAGCACCATAAAAAACGTATGCATGAAATAAAATCAGTCGAATTTTCGCTTAGTTTCAAATGATCTAAACCTCGTTTAGCAATCCAAAATATGAGTATTACAAGTTTAAAAGACAATACTAGCAATATTATCAGATGTAAATGTTTACTTTACAAATGCATGTGTAGGTATAGAAGGCTACGCAATCAACATTTTACGTAAATTTGTACCTTCCAACCTACTTATATAATATATATATATATATATATATATATATATATATATATATATATATATATATATATATATATATATATATATATATATTATATATAGTAAGTATAGAAGGTTAATGGACATTTTCCTTACTCTTACCTCATACTACAACGTTGGACAAAGTTTAGCCAAAACCGGCGTGGGTGTCTGTGGGTGTGTGGAAGAGTGAATTATTAAAACAACCGAAATACGCTCGCACGGACGCTCACACTTACATACGCACCTAGACACTCACGCACGTACTCGCTCACTCACCCCCCAATACACATACACACACAAACACTAACACACATACACACACGCGAGCGCCACGCGCAAACAGACACTCTCACGCATACACACAATCACGCACGCACACACATTAATCAACTAAAAGGATAATAAAAAAATGTATGCATGAAATAAAATAAATTTATTGTATAAATGTTGCTTAGTTTCAAAATAATGAAAACTTTATTTAAAAAAATTGTTTTAAACACGATTTCAAAACAACACTAGCAAAGTTATCATACGTAAATTTATACCTTTCAACCTACAAATACATGGTAGGTATAAGGCTATGCAATTTACATTTTTTTACTATTACCTCATTCCACAGGCGCGTGCACGCGCAATACGCACGCACACATAGCCTGAACGAACCTGTATAGTTTTAGAGTTTCTGGAAGCATAAAGTTCTTAGATTTACTTCAGTGACACTCAAATTAATTACCTTGTGTAACATATTTACATAAACAAATTATTTTATTTATTTGCAGACGTAGTCTTTATAGTTATTGTTTGTATATGTTGATGCTGTTCAGAAAACAATGACTAAAATCACAGTTACACAAATCGATGATACACTGCAAAAATTAAAAATACTGAAATGGAATTTGAACATTTCTGGTATTGAAACAAATTTAAAAAAGGTGACCATAAGTGGAAAAAACGTTTCTTCTTCTTCTAAACGCCAACATTAAAAGTAGAAGTTGTATGTAATTTTTAAAAATAATAATATTTTGTAAGTAATAAACTTATTTCCTGTGCATTATTGTTAATTATTTAAGTCATTCATTTGCAGAAGTAACCTTCGTGGGTATTAACATACAAAGCTTAATATACAATACACTATTGAAACCATTTTATCTTTTTTTTTTAAATAAACATGAAGAGAGAGAGAGAGAGGGAGAGAACCATTAAGTGCGACTTAACTTAAACATAACATATAGTATACATAAACGTGTAAGATAAGAGTTAGAAGACGTAATGTAAGTGTAAAATTTTGATTACAACAGATTCTGCAATATACGTTCATTAGGTTACATTACTCATTAATTTGATAGAGACAATTTAATCAATGGTAATTTTAATTAACACCTTACACATTCGATTACATTACATCTTTAATTAATTTGATTTCCGATAATTAACGAGAATCTATTTTAATTGAGATGAACACATACAAAAATTTAAACCACACCCAACCATATAACATAAATTCAAATTTTCTTTCCATAGCGAATAATGGTTCAGATACAGGAAACTTCCTCTAGTTTTTAAAATATACCACTAGATGACAAACAGACTACCAACCAGAGTACAACTATGCCACATCGTTTCAAAAACGAAAAAAGTGCGGGATCACCACTACCAATCAGCATGCGATAGCCCTACGCTTCCAACCAAAACACAAGAGTTTTGAGGACCAATCAGAAACCAAAAACTAAAACTGGGTGTAACTTGGAAGCGGGATGCTTCAGACCCATAATCGGTACACCGGCTAAGACTGGACATGAACAAGGAGCAAACCAATCAAAATCGGTAAAGTGGAAGTAGGCGTGCCCTCACCCGTCTTTGTTCAAATGAAATATGTCTGAAAAATTTTTATCATAAGTTTTGAAATTATCTGAGCAATTAAAAACTTATCTGCAAAACAGGTGTGATTGCAGGAACCGATTATCAATTGCGTTTACTCATAGTTTACCATTTTTCTATCACGATAAAAAATTATCAACGGTTTTTTGTAAAACTTGTTTGAGATGTGTGAATTAGAATATAGAGTAATTCAGTGTGGAATATATGGTTAGAAGAGGTGATATTGGTGTATCATTCTGATTACAACCAATTACGCATTACGTTTTTATTGGATTACATTACTGATTAAGTTGATAAACAATTTAATATATTCGCATTCTATTTCAGTACACCTCTAATTAATTTGATTTGCGATAAGTAACGATGATCTATTTTAATTCAGATGAACACAGGAAAATTTAAACCATAGCCAATAATATGACATTTTCAAATTTTAATTTTTCCCTCCATAACAACTGATGGTTCAAATACACGAAACTTGCATCAGTTTTGAAAATATATAAATCAGATACAAAACACCACTTCTTAAAATATGCCGATAAACAGTGACCCAAAGAGAGGAAACTTCCACTAGTATTTAAAATATACTACTAGATGACTACACAAACAAATAAGCAATCAACCAGAATACGAAGCCTTAAGCTCTCAATCACATTGTTTCATATAGGACTAGTGGCGGGTTTGAACCAAAACTCAAGAGGCTTAAGGACTAATCCGGGCACACCACCTGAGACTCGGGAGGTGGCTAAAGACCAATCAAGAGACAGAAATGAAAAGTAGGCGTGACCACGCCATTATATGATTGTGATGTAATAGTACTTAAATATGGTGTCAAAATATGCACTTTTTGCTGCACATCTATATACACCAATTTTCACGAGTCAGAGCAGTTGCGTCATCTAGGGCTAGGTTTTCTATGCATTTGCATGTTTTTTTTTGCTTACAGCAATCATATGCAAAGTGAAGTATAAACATGTTTTATGAGTATGTGCACCACGTATGTGAATTTGAAAGTGCATACAAATGCATATTTTAATGATTTTTCTAAATGCATGCATATTTCGTAATATTTTAATGTTAGTGCATATTTTGTACGTTTTTGCTCGCGTTTTTGCATGTTACAGTTACTTTTGCATGTGATTTAAAAATGACTATTTAAAAAATTCTTCTTTTAAAATTTATTTTGTGTTTATTTTTAACACGGGAATTACCAAGAGGATTTATTTTTACAATCGGAAGTATTTACAGATTACTCATCCTCTGAGTATTAAGTATGATACTGTCCTATTGTTAATAACTGGAGGATTATACCGTTTAGGTATACAGCTTTCATAAATATTTCTTGGAACATCCTACCACTGTTGTACTTGTTATTGTAATTTACATAGTGGAGTTCAGAACTTTGTGTCTTAAGGATGGGAAAAGAAAAGCGATCCGTTTCTGTAACTCTGCGAAGTTACGTTCGCGAATTCAAGGTTTTTACGACCAACGATAAAATATTATTTTGTACAGTGTGTGAGGATAAAGTTAGTGCAAACAAGCGGTTTCAAGTAACACAATACCTTAACACATTAAAACACCAAAAGTGTGTGGGTTTAAAAACTAAAAAACAGTCTCTGTTACCGGGATATCTTAATAATTTAAGTAGTGCTAGTAATAAATCTGCGGAATTTAATAAAAAAACCGTGCAGTGCGTTAGTGGCTGCGGACATTCCATTAAGCAAGATTAACCACCCCGCATTTCGAAATTTTTAGAAGAAATTTCAAAAACCTCTATGCCAGATGGATCTACTCTTAGAAAAAATTACTTACCTAACTTGTACCGTGATATCATCCAATTAATTAGAAGAGCTACAGTTGACAATTATATTTAGGTTTCGATTGATGAAGCTACAGACAGCGTTGGCAGGTACGTTGAAACTTGATTATTGTTTTGTTAGATTAAATGGCTGATGTACTAATACAAAGGTTTTACGAAATCAAGAATATTTCTTTGTCGAATTTCACCTATATTCGTTTTTAAAATGTATTGTTCTTTAAATAATGATTTAAGTTTGTTGTTGCAACTACAGATTTATTCTAGTAAAAATTTATTTTCAGATACGTTGCTAACGTTATAATAGGAGAGGCGAATGCCAGTTCATATCTTTTAACCATGGATGTTTTTGAAAATACAAATAATTCGGCAATTGCAAAATTGTTAAATGATTCCATGGCTCTTTTGTGGCCCCAGGGTATTCAGTACGAGAAAGTGCTCCTTTTGTTACTGATTCAGCACATTACATGCTCAAGGCTGGAGCAGGCCTTCAAGTCGTATACTCGAAGATGATTCATCTCACCTGCCTGGCGCATGGATTACACAGAGTCGCGGAAAAAGTGCGGGAAGTACATCCAAAAGTGAATAATTTAATTTCAAACGTTAAGAAAGTCTTTCGTAAAGCTCCACATCGTATACAGGCATTTAAGGAAATAGCACACCAAATACCACTGCTTCCAGAGCCTGTAATAACAAGATGGGGTACCTGGCTGTCTGCAGCAGAATATTATTCAAATTACTTTGATACAATTAAATAAATTGTAAACATATTTAACAAAGATGATGCACTTTGTATACAAAATGCACAAGACGCAGTTAATGCGAAAGGAATTAAAGCAGAACTGCTGTTTGTTTTTTCAAATTTTGTTTGTTTGTCAAAATCAATTACTTTATTAGAAAGACAAGGTTGTTCAATTTCAGAAAGTATTAATCTGGTAGATAATATTAGTGTACCTCTCTTGCTAAAGTTAAAGATCCAAAGGGCCTTGCAGTACATCAAAAAATGAAATATGTTTTAGAGAAAAATGTAGGTTTTGCCTTAATTAGAAAAATAGATGACGCAATAACTGGTCAAGCTACTATCGCAGATGAACTGAAAGAATATAGCATAGTCGAATTGAACAATTATAAATACGCTCCAGTTACATCTTGCGATGTTGACAGGAGTTTTTCCGAGTATAAAAATATTTTTACAGACAATGGACAAAGTTTTACTTTTGATAATTTAAAAATGTATATAATTGTAAATAGTAATTCATTTAATATATAGGCTAAACTTATTTTGTAAAGTTGTATTATCTTTTATAAATAAAATAAATTAATGTGATTATTTTTCTTTTCCGACCTGCAAAACGCATATTTTCTATAAAATATTGCTTTTAATGCATATATCTCCAATTTTAAGAGCATATTTAAGTGCATATTTCAGCATTTTATAGTGCATAAGTGCATGCATATTTTGGCATTTTTAAGTGCATACAAATCCTAGCCCTAGTCATCTTTGTTTCATTGCCACCTTTAGAACCTGCCTATTGTGCATGAGAGGATGCAGATACAACTGATTTAGGTTGGCAATTCAGTCCGGTGTTGTCAAGAATTTCTGACATTAAACATTTGACATAACATAACTTAAATTTTATTATTGTGATAAAATAAACATAACCCCTGAAGTTGAGATTTGACAGTTGTCAAACTGTTATTTTTCACAATCTGACAACATCGGCGTCCTCTGACAGTATTACTATTAGTGACGCAACTGATCTGACTCGTGAAAATTATTATACAAGCTATACTGATTTTTCGGTCCAGATGAAATTTATCTGAAAAAATGTATTTCCAAAAACCCATTATTAGCTGCACTTACTCATAGTTTTTCACTTTTCCACCTTTTTTCTATAATGAGTAGTTTATATAAAAATTCTACCAAATAATAATAAATTTATCTACAACGGATTTCGGTAAATCTTGTTTGACGTGTTTGTGACGTGGGTTAGAGGTGATGTAATCTACACATATTTGGCTACAACATGTTTTAAATGAAATAATATAGAATCTGTACACATTTCAGCATACAATTAATTAATGCCAACCCAAAGGGGCAAAGCTATAGCAATCCTCGCTTTATATTAATGCAAAATAAATAACGTTTTTACATAAATACTTCTCGGCCTCGTATTTACCTTTACATTTTGAATATTTACCTTTCTCAGTGAAATTACGGTTGAACGAAAATGGTATCCAGCGTATATTTGAAGCGGATATTCGATTCTATATCCTGATTCTCAAAGAAAAATAGAAAACAAATCAAAGCTAATGATTAATAACGGTAATAACATTTGAAGAGTAGTGAGTGCATTATTAATGATGTAAACGCAAAACCACTAACGATAATTAGATGGGAATATAATGTCGATAGCATATTAGATTAGTTACAAACCCCACTGCGTGGTATCGCATTGAAGGGTTGTAACAATAACGTTTCCATTGTTTGGTAATGTCAGGCCGCTTTCCAATTAATATTTGGTAAGCAAGGATGGAAGAAGTTATAAATAAAATAAAATAAAATAAAAACACAACCAGTCGATAAATAAAAGACAGTCATCTAACCCATCTGGAAGCCACATCAGCAGAATCGAAGCGCCGACCGTAAAATCATCCCGCACTGACGGAACACGTATCTACAATCACCTTAACCACCCTCCCACATACATACACAGAACCCTAATTGAACATCGCTTACTCTTGCAAGAATAAAAATTCTTAGCGTGTAACATTTCCTACGAGGTAACTATTTGAAACTTTAAAATAAACATCGTTAGTGGTGAGAGACAAATTGCATTAATTTCAACGTTAAAACTAATAGTATGTAGCACGTCAAGCGTGAGATTACGTAACTAACGAATAGGTATCTAAATTAAACACTTACTCTAACTTTAATCTATGAAAAAACTATGACGATTGTTACACTAAACGTCCGTCAGATTAGAAATTATTGCCTTTAAGAACTAAATGGAGTTTTCGTAATTGTTAATGAAACCTGTAAAAGCCATATTGTAGAGCCGCAGTTCCGATTCTCAAAATGAAATTCATCCATGTCAAATATGTTTAATTTACGACAAGAGTTTCGATTTGTAAACAAGTGATTAATGATATAAATGATCAATTATTATTAAGTCAATTTTATATAACAAAATTATTGAAAATGGCTTCCTGCAGACTACAAATTTTATATCAATTTATAACAATCTCCATTTAATATTTTACGGTTTTTGACCATCGGAAAATAAATGTTCGTTCAATATTGAGGTTTTCATGTGAGCCGTGCAAAACCGATATTCCATGAAATTGTGACCCATTTTTTCCTTCGATACATTTCCCATTAAACCCACGCTGATCAATGATTTCACATGAAACCGTCACATGTTAATTAGTAAATAACACACAGTAACGTAGAATTTTGCACAGGGACCTGAGGAAAGTTTTCTATTATTGGATAGTGCGGACATGTGCATGGGATCACCTGAGGCGGTGTCATCTGGATTTGCGTTTTGGATGGCGCGTCCCGAAATTTTTTTAAACAAGGTTGATAGATCTTAAAAACTAGGAAATTAAATATCGAAATTGACACGCATGATTACTTACTTTCACATAACTCATCGGAACGCAATTCTTGTTAAAATAACTTTCACTAGTGACTCTTTGACAACTTTCAGTTTTTTCCCCCAAATGACTCATTAAGATTAAAACCGTCATAGCTAAAGGAACATAACTCAAAAATTCTTATAGCATTAAAATACCACGCGCTAAAAAACATTAACGTAAAAATCTTACAGCATCAAACGGCATTCGCTAGAACGCAAACTGAGGCGAAAATTCTTACAGTATTATTTTCAAATGGCATACGGTCAAAATCTTACAGAACCAAACGGTATTTGTCAAAAAACATTGATGCAAAATTCCTCCAGCGCCAAACGGCAACATCCAAAAATGTTGATTCAACCATCTCACAGCACTGAACGGCATTCATTAAAATATGCTGTTTCACGAGAAGTCCACCTAGGCACCTGTAGACTTATTAAGATAAGCGGGTTGCCGACTGAACTGCCGAAGACGTTCTAGGTCCGTAGTAAGATAATTTGATAATTAATGTCGCGTGCGTCACTTTTTTTAGTAAACCGTTGAGTATTATGTAAAACATGTGGTATAAATATTTAGGAGCTTGGAAGTATTAAATTTGGATGAGAAATAATATTTTAGTAACATATTGAGACGATAATGAAGATTATTACTGTATTTGGCCACTGTATTTTAACGAGTACAGTTGATGTAAATGTGTAGCGTGTGAATTTATGATGTGTTGATATTGTGTTAAAGTGTAAATGAAGAATATGTATGTATATATTCATACTTTGGTAGTAAACCAGATATAAATATTTATCGTAAGGAAACTAGACTAAAAGATTCATAAACAACGACTCAATCATTGTAGGCGCATAAAATCGCGGCTTTTAATTTTTGCTTCATAGATTGTTTAATTTTCGTCTTTCAGTCAAAAAGAGTGCGCGTAATTAAATTGCTGCAATCGATGGGTTTTCAGAAGAAGTAGTTATCTATATATATATATATATATATATATATATATATATATATATATATATAAACAAACACATAGGTTGAGGGTTAAGAATGTAACTACATTAGAACGCTAGAGAACGAATATGTAAACTTACCAAACTACCCTGCTTATCAAAAAGGCCTATCTAAAATCTTGTCCAAAATTAATTTGAAAACAGTCACTACTTCAGATAATAATTTGCAAACTCTTTTAAGCAATCCAAAAGGTCAAGTGGATAAGCAGGATAGGTCCGAAATTTATAAAATTAATTGTAAAAATTGTGAACAAATACATTTAAGGTAAACTAAACGACCTATCAAAATTCGCTTTAAAGAACATTAGGTCATATGAAATACAATCGTTGGGTCTGCAGTAGCCCTATATATGTTTGATAATAATCATGTAGTAAATAAGGTATCTTGAATAAAACGTAATAAGTACCAACTTGATTGCTATGAAAGTTTAGAAATCTTCAAAAACAAACAAATTTTAATGATTAATGACGATGAAGAACCTTTAAGATATTCAGAACTCACTAAACATTCATAACGTTCGCATTCACCACGAGGCGTTACTGCAGATGATATATATATATATATATATATATATATATATATATATATATATATATATATATATATATATATATATATATATAATATACGATGGTTTGATGGAAGAGTGACTTTTCAAAAAACTAACTTGTTTTAAGGCAAAATATATTTTGTTTTTCTACATAACTTCCTTTTAATTCTATACACTTATTCCAACAGCTTTCCAATTTTTAAACCTTCAAAAAAATAATTCTGCACAATATGCATCCGTTGCTTCCATTACTTCTTCATTTGTATGAAATCTCTGTCCTCCGAGCCACTTCTTCAAGTTCAGGAACAAGAAGAAATCACTTGGAGCCAGATCTGTCAAATATGGAGGATGGGACAGCAATTCATAACCCAATTCAATTAATTTATTGGATGCAATAACGGACGAATAAGAGGGAACAGAACCTTCTTTTTAACAATTATTATTAATTTTATTAAATGTATATATATATATATATATATATATATATATATATATATATATATAATAAAATTTCTATAATTGATCCCAGTCGATCACTGATGTTGGTGATACATTAGTTACCGAAACGCGTTCGGTGCTTTTTAATTTTGTGTGATACGTGGTGTATTTCGTTTGTTATATTTTTGGTTGTATAAATGACATAATATTGCACAGTAAAAATCTTATGTATACTCAAGGACAAATGGTGATGAAGGTTTATTAAGATTTCTGTAAAATTTCATGATGGCTGACAGATTGGGCCAAGTTTTGCGTTGGTGCCGTTTTCCGCTATCGTGCGCGGTAAAGACACGCATTAAGAACACATCTGGGATACCCTGTTTTGGTTTGAAAGCAATGAATATGATGACGTTAACGCAGGGTAGATACCTGGATGTGTATAGCCAAGAGACAAGGTAGAACATACAGAGAGAATATGTCTAAGAGGGCGGTTGCGCGAGCATAAGAAATCTAGTTTTTATTTAACAGTCAGTGCCAGTTATATACGTATATATATATATATATATATATATATATATATATATATATATATATATATATATATATATATCATATGTACATATACAGGGTCCGCCTTTGGGAGATGATCCTATGAGTATCTGCTAAACCAAACTTACTATAATTTTAAAATTTGGTGACAGGGTAATGATGTTAGGGTTAACTCATCTAAAATATTTTCACGTTCGTACCACTTCCGGTTATATCGGAAGACGGTATTAGTCGCTTAATTTATATGGAACACCCGTATATTAATACATTTTTGGATCTATGTCGAATTTTAAGGTAAGTTTGTTAAATAAACCAGATACGAAATTTCAGTCGTTTAAAAAAACATTTTCTAAAAAATTGACAGATGCGGTCTTAGTAATAACTCGTTAATTGTTCTGTTCCTGTCAAACAATTTGAATAAAACTTTGAGGTGTTGTAGGCAAAGGTTTATTGCAACAGTCTGCAAAAATGACATTTATATTTTTCATAAAATAAAATTTGAATGTCTAAACTTGACTATCAAAAATGCAAGTTACTCAAAAAATCAAATGGAAACCCCTATTTTTATTACTCAGGTCGATTTACCGTCAAAAATTAAGGTAAGTTTGTTTAAAACTTTATTTGCCTAAACGTAACAGTTTCATACTTATTATCAAAAAGTCCCAATTTTAAAATATGTGATAAAATGAGCTACATACTTAAATCTAATATTCCTTGTTCGTTGTCACCATGGAAACAAAATAATTGAGAATTGAAATAAAGAAAATATTTGAAAAGTTACTGCAAAAATTATAAAATTGATAATTTTGTGATTCAAAGTCATTTTGCCAAATAGAAATTTGGCAAAATTTAATACTTTATGAGTAAATCGAAAAAACTACTTTTTACTTGCGGAGGTAGTAACTACATACTTATCAGTGCATTTTACACGATAAAGTCGCTTATTTAGTATCTCTTGCTTGTGATAAGGTTTAAAAATTAACTAATTTTAAAAGTTTTAAACAACTCTCTAAAAATCAATTATTATTTTAAATAAAATTTAATTTAAAATTAAAGTCAATTTATTAACTTATTTGTTTTCGAAAAATTATGTTTCAAACTCAATCCTTTTTCTTTCCTAACCATTAACTATAAAATTTGGCGAATTTTTGAGGGCGGGTTTTTGGCAATTTTTAAAGTATAGATCTTAAAACTAGGAAATTAAATATCGAAATTGACACGCATGATTACTTACTTTCACATAACTCATCGGAACGCAATTCTTGTTAAAATAACTTTCACTAGTGACTCTTTGACAACTTTCAGTTTTTTCCCCCAAATGACTCATTAAGATTAAAACCGTCATAGCTAAAGGAACATAACTCAAAAATTCTTATAGCATTAAAATACCACGCGCTAAAAAACATTAACGTAAAAATCTTACAGCATCAAACGGCATTCGCTAGAACGCAAACTGAGGCGAAAATTCTTACAGTATTATTTTCAAATGGCATACGGTCAAAATCTTACAGAACCAAACGGTATTTGTCAAAAAAACATTGATACAAAATTCCTAGAGCGCCAAACGGCAACCGCTAATAAATGTTGATTCAACCATCTCACAGCACTAAACGGCATTCATTAAAAAATGCTGTTTCACGAGAAGTCCACACTAGGCACCCTGTAGGCTTATTAAGATAAGCGGGTTGCCGACTGAACTCGCCGAAGACGTTCTAGGTTCGTAGTAAGATAATTTGATAATTAATGTCACGTGCGTCACTTTTTTTTTAGTAAACCGTTGAGTATTATGTGAAAGCATGTGGTATAAATATTTAGGAGTTGGAAGTATTAAATTTGGATGAGAAATAATGTTTTAGTAACGATAATGAAGATTATTACTGTATTTGGCCACTGTATTTTAACGAGTGCAGAGTTTAAAATTGATGTAAATGTGTAGCGTGTGAATTTATGATGTGTTGATATTGTGTTAAAGTGTAGATGAAGAATATGTATGTATATATTGATATTTATTGATACTTTGGTAGTAAACCAGATATAAATATTTATCGTAAGGAAACTAGGACTAAAAGATTCATAACCAACGACTCCAATCACTGTAGGCGGCATACAATCGCGGCTTTTAATTTTTTGCTTCATAGATTACTTAATTTTCCTCTTTCAGTTCAAAAAAGAGTTGCGCGTAATTAAATTTCTGCATTCGATGGGTTTTCAGAAGAAGTAGTTATCAATATATATATATATATATATATATATCAAAAGCCTATCTAAAATCTTGTCCAAAATCAATTTGAAAACAGTCACTACTTCAGATAATAATTTGCAAACTATTTTAGGTAATCCAAAAGGTCAAGTGGATAAGATAGGTCAAATTTATAAAATTAATTGTAAATTGTGAACAAATACATTTCAGGTTAACTAAACGACCTATCAAAATTCGCTTTAAAGAACATTAGGTCATAAATACAATTGGGTCTGCAGTAGCCCTACATATGTTTGATAAAAATCATGTAGTAAATAAGGTATAATAAAACGTAATAAGTACCAACTCGATTGCTATGAAAGTTTAGAAATCTTCAAAACAAACAAATTTTAATGATTAATGACGATGAAGGACCTTTAAGATATTCAGAACTCACAAAACATTCATAACGTTTATCACGGCGTTATGCTGATGTAATATATATATATATATATATATATATATATATATATATATATATATATATATATATATATATATATTATATATAGGGTGGTTTGACGGAAGACTGACTTTTCAATAAAAACTTGTTTTAAGGCAAAATATATTTTGTTTTTCAAACTTCCTTTTAATTCTATACACTTTCCAACTTTTATACTTCAAAAAATAATTTTTGGAAACTCTGCACAATATACAACCGTTGCTTCCATTACTTTCATTCATGAAATCTCTGTCCTCCGAGCCACTTCTTCAAGTTTGGAACAAGAAGAAATCACTTGGAGCCAGATCTAGCAAATATGGAGGATGGTATAGCAATCATAACCCAATTCAATTAATTTATTGGATGCAATAACGGACGAATGAGAGGGCGCATTATCGTGATGGAAGAACTTTTTTTGTTTAAATGTTGTCGTTTCTTTCTTAATTCCGCACCAAAGCGTGTTAATAAGTTTGTAACACTCAGTGATAGTTCTGCCCTTCAGCATGTAATCAATAAGGATTACTTGAGACTCCCAAAAGACCGTGACCATAACTTTGTTGGCAGAAAAACGGTTTTTGCCTTTTAGGACCCGTTAATCCGCAAAAGTCCATTGTTTCGACTGCATTTCGTCTCTGGTCAATGGTGAATCCATGTTTCATATACGGTAACGTATCGACGAAATAATTCGCTTGGATTATGTTTCAACAACCAAACAGTCACTTGAAATCGAAACACGTATGCATTTTGCTTCTGTTAACAAACGCGGCACCCATCTTGTATTTCACTTTTATATTTAAATATTGACGCAAGATATTATGCAGTCGTTCCGTTGAAATACGCAGTTCATTATCTCTCTCGCACTTTAACTTGACGATCACTTTTATGATGGAACTGACTTTATCGATTGTTTCTTGAAGTAACGTATTCAACGGTCCTGGACGTCCATCTTCCGTGTCCATATGGACACATTTAAAAGCAAACCACTTGCAAAGCATTCCATAGGAGAGCAGATTCGCCGTAATATTTGCGTAGTTTCTCTTCTGTTTGTTTGATGTTTTCCTTTATCCATTTTAATTAAATACAAACGTGTCTTGTTTGATTGACAGTCAAACATAAAGTAACTGACGGATTTTCATGAAATTTTGACAGGGGTTCTAAAAGATGGTTGAAGTATGCTAATACTCACGTTAGGTTGCAACTTGAAAAGTCACACTTCCGTCAAACCAGCCTCGTGTGTGTGTGTGTGTGTGTGTTATATATATATATATATATATATATATATATAATAAATTTCTTTAACTAGTTCCAGTCGATCACTGATGATGATGATAGATTAGCTACCGAAACGCGTTCGGTGCTTTAATTTTTGATAGGTGTATTTGGTTTGTTATATTTTGGTTGTATAAATGACATAATATTGCACAGTAAAAATCTTATGTATACTCAAGGACAAATGGCGATGAAATTTACAGAATTTTGCGAAAAAAGTTCGCGCATATGTGAACTTTAATAAAATAAATATAGATCTGATGTCATGTGGTGAGCATGGATTAGACATTTGATATTTCGAAGGTTTATTAAGATTTTGTAAAAATTTCAAGATGGTGAAGATTGGGCCAAGTTTTGCGTTGGTGCCGTTTTCCGCTATCGTGCGCGGTAAAGACAGCATTAAGAACACATCTGGGATACCCTGTTTTGGTTTGAAAGCAATGAATATGATGACGTTAACGCAGGGTAGATACCTGGATGTGTATAGCCAAGACAGACAAGGTAGAACATACAGAGAGAAATATGTCTAAGAGGGCGGTTGCGCGAGCATAAGAAATCTAGTTTTTATTTAACAGTCAGTGCCGCAGTTATATATATATATATATATATATATATATATATATATATATATATATATATATATATATATACTATATTATGGGATGTAATATACAGGGTCCGCCTTTGGGAGATGATCCTATGAGTATCTGCTAAACCAAACTTACTATAATTTTAAAATTTGGTGACAGGGTAATGATGTTAGGGTTAACTCATCTAAAATATTTTCACGTTCACCACTTCCGGTTATATCGGAAGACGGTACTTAGTCGCTTATTATAAATGGAACACCCGTATATTAATACATTTTGGATTCTATGTCGAATTTTAAGGTAAGTTTGTTAAATAAACTAGATACGAAATTTCAGTCGTTTAAAAAACATTTTCTAAAAATTGACAGATGCGGTCTTAGTAATAACTCGTTAATTGTTCTGTTCCTGTCAAACAATTTGAATAAAACTTTGAGGTGTTGTAGGCAAAGGTTTATTGCAACAGTCTGCAAAAATGACATTGATATTTTTCATAAAATAAAATTATGAATGTCTAAACTTGACTATCAAAAATGCAAGTTACTCAAAAAATCAAATGGAAACCCCTATTTTTATTACTCAGATCGATTTAACGTCAAAAATTAAGGTAAGTTTGTTTAAAACTTTATTTGCCTAAACGTAACAGTTTCATACTTATTATCAAAAAGTCCCAATTTTAAAATATGTGATAAAATGAGCTACATACTTAAATCTAATATTCCTTGTTCGTTGTCACCATGGAAACAAAATAATTGAGAATTGAAATAAAGAAAATATTTGAAAAGTTACTGCAAAAATTATAAAATTGATAATTTTGTGATTCAAAGTCATTTTGCCAAATAGAAATTTGGCAAAATTTAATACTTTATGAGTAAATCGAAAAAACTACTTTTTACTGCGGAGGTAGTAACTACATACTTATCAGTGCATTTTACACGATAAAGTCGCTTATTTAGTATCTCTTGCTTGTGATCAAATGTAAATTAATCTACAATAAATGTTCAAAATGTTGCCCGTTAGACGCAAGACATTGTTGAACCCGTCTTATAACGGCTTCATTTGTAGTCCTTTGAATTTCTTGTGGAGAAAGAAATTGAAGAATTTTGCACTCTTGCAATGCAATCTTCTTTAGTCGTTAGTGGTGTAGCATAAACAATATTTTAATTCGACCCCAAAGATAAAAATCTATTGGCGTAAGGTCAGATGATGACTGATCTAGGTGGCCATGAAAGGAACCATTATTGGCAAACCAACGCTCTTCAAAATTTCATAAAGTTTCATGGAAACAGCGTTGGTGTTGTGAGGGCGCACCGTCTTGTTGGTACCATAAATTTTCCCTTTCTAGATTTAATCGGGGTTGAATTCGAGTGTTTAATATCTCAAGATAATTTTCTTAGAAATTAAATTTGTAATCATAAATCGCAACAATCAACTATTTTAAACCTCTCAAATTTTCGTTGTAAAAATACACGTCAAAGGTTTCGTTATTCCGAATAGCACAAAATACTTTAAAATTTCAAATTTCCTGAAAATGGTATTCCGAATTGGATTGCTATTTTCGTTATTCCAGTGATGCGAGTTTCGGCGATTAAATATGCCATTTTTCGTAAATTTAGATTCGTCCGTCCATATGATATTAGTCAAAAATTAGGAATTTCTTCTTTTGATCAAAATTGTTTCACAAAATTCGATACGTTTCAAGAAATCCGCTTCTTTCAATTGTTGAACTAATTGTAAACAGTATGGTCTAAACTTATGTTTCTTAAGAATTCTTCTGATAGTTGTTGGTGTTAAGCCAATATCTGTTTTCGCGTCGTTTATGGAACTACAAGGATAGGCACGGAAATATCCTAAAGTTATAACTTCGTTCTGTTCGTTATCAATAGCAGTTTTTGCGAGGCGCAGAGTGTTTAAATGTGCCAAACTGTTCCAAATTTTGAACCACACGTCTTATTGCATCTGCTGATGGTCGGGGCGCTCAGGATAGCGTTCCATAAATGTTCTTACTGTTCGTTTTACAACTCTATGACATTCTCCGTGAATTGAAATTAAATTCAAATAATCTGTATTAGAATATTCAAGTCGAGCCATTTCATCAAGAAAAACACAAACTGTCAACAATTTTATTAAATTATTGACTACAAAAGAAAAACAAAATAAATCAGCCTGTTATGTTGTACATCGAATTTGAAAAATGACTTAGAAAATTTTATTTGGCAAAATGACTTTTGAATCACAAAATAATCAATTTTTATAATTTTTGCAGTAACTTATTCAAATATTTTTCTTTATTTCAATTCTCAATTATTTGGTTTCCATGGTGACCACGAACAAGGAATACTAGATTTAAGTATGTAGCTCATTTTATATTTATATGACTTTTTGATAATAAGTATGAAACTGTTACGTTTAGGCAAATAAAGTCATAAACAAACTTACCTTAATTTTTGACGTTAAATCGATCTGAGTAATAAAAAATAGGAGTTTCCATTTGATTTTTGAGTAACTTGCATTTTTGATAGTCAAGTTTAGACATTCATAATTTTATTTTATGAAAATACAAATGTCATTTTGCCTACAACACCTCAAAGTTTTATTCAAATTGTTTGACAGGAACAGAACAATTAACGAGTTATTACTAAGACCGTCAATTTTTTAGAAAAATGGTTTTGTTTAAAACGACTCAAATTTCCTATCTAGTTTATTTAACAAACTTACCTTAAAATTCGACATAGAACCCAAAAATGTATTAATATAGGGGTGTTGCATTTAAAATAAGTGACTAAGTACCGACTTCCGGTATAATCGGAAGTGGTACGAACGTGAAAATATTTTAGATGAGTTAGCCTAACATCATTACCCTGTCACCAAATTTTCAAAATTATAGTAAGTTTGGTTTAGCAGATACTCATAGGATCAGCTCCCAAAGGCGGATCCTGTTATATATATATATATATATATATATATATATATATATAGATATATACATATACGAGGGTGGTTTGACGGAAGACTGACTGTTCAATAAAAAAAACTTGTTTTAAGGCAAAAATATATTTTGTTTTTCTACATAACTTCCTTTTAATTCTATACACTTCTTTGCAACTTTTTTAATACTTCAAAAAAATTATTTTTTGGAAACTCTGCACAATATGCATCCGTTTCTTCCATTACTTCTTCATTTGTATGAAATCTCTGTCCTCCGAGCCATTTCTACAAGTTTGGGAACAAGAAGAAATGACTTGGAGCCAGATCTAGCAAATATGGAGGATGGTATAGCAATTCATAACCCAATTCAATTAATTTATTGGATGCAATAACGGACGAATGAGAGGGCGCATTATCTTGATGGAAAAGAACTTTCTTTTTGTTTAAATGTTGTCGTTTCTTTCTTAATTCCGTACCAAAGCGTGTAAATAAGTTTGGCATAACACTCGCCAGTGATAGTTCTGCCCTTCAGCATGTAATCAATAAGGATTACCCCTTGAGAGTCCCAAAAGACCGTGACCATAACTTTGTTGGCAGAAAAAACGGTTTTTGCCTTTTTAGGGACCCCTTAATCCGCAAGAGTCCATTGTTTCGACTGCATTTCGTCTTTGGTGTGCAATGGTGAATCCATGTTTCATATACGGTAACGTATCGACGAAATAATTCGCTTGGATTATGTTTCAACTTAACCAAACAGTCACTTGAAATCGAAACACGTGTATGCATTTGTGCTTCTGTTAACAAACGCGGCACCCATTTTGTATTTAACTTTTTCATATTTAAATATTGATGCAAGATATTATGCATTCGTTCCGTTGAAATACGCAGTTCATTATCTCTCTCTCGCACTTTAACATGACGATCACTTTTTATGATGGAACTGACTTTATCGATTGTTTCTTGAGAAGTAACCGTATTCGACGGTCCTGGACGTTCCGCATCTTCCGTGCCCATATAGACACATTTAGAAGCAGCAAACCACTTGCAAAGCATTCCATGGGACGGAGCAGATTCGCCGTAATATTTGCGTAGTTTCTCTTCTGTTTGTTTGATGTTTTCCTTTTTATCCATTTTTAATTAAATACAAAACGTGTCTTGTTTGATTGACTGTCAAACATAAAGTAACTGACGGATTTTCATGAAATTTTGACAGCGGGGTTCTAAAAGATGGTTGAAGTATGCATCTAATACCGTCACGTTAGGCTTGCCAACTTTTGAAAAGTCACACTTCCGTCAAACCAGTCTCGTGTGTGTGTGTGTGTGTGTGTGTGTGTCTATATATATATATATATATATATATATATATATATAATACAAATTTCTTTAACTAGTTCCAGTCGATCACTGATGATGATGATAGATTAGCTACCGAAACGCGTTCGGTGCTTTTTAATTTTTGTGTGATACGTGGGTGTATTTGGTTTGTTATATTTTTGGTTGTATAAATGACATAATATTGCACAGTAAAAATCTTATGTATACTCAAGGACAAATGGCGATAAAATTTACTGAATTTTGCGAAAAGAAAGTTCGCGCATATGTAAACTTTAATAAAAAATTAAATATAGATCTGGATGTCATGTGGGGTGAGCATGGATTAGACATTTTGATATTTCGAAGGTTTATTAAGATTTTTGTAAAAAATTCAAGATGGATGATAGATTGGGCTAAGTTTTGCGTTGGTGCCGTTTTCCGCTTTCGTGCGCGGTAAAGACACGCATTGAGAACACATCTGCGATAAGCTGTTTTGGTTTGAAAGTAATGAATATGATGACGTTAACGCAGGGTAGATACCTGGATGTGTATAACGAAGACCGACAAGGTAGAACATACAGAGAGAGAATGATATGTCTAAGAGGGCGGTTGCGCGCGAGCATAAGAAATCTAGTTTTTATTTCACAGTCAGTGCCGCAGTATATATATATATATATATATATATATATATATATATACATATTAGTTGTACTGCAAAAACCCATTTTGGGGATGAAGTAAAGGTTTACGACTAAAAGAAATTAATGTGATTGAAAATTGCTATTAAGCTTTTCTAAACTTTAAAACAGTGTTTAAACAGCAAGCATTGTATTAAAAGAAAGTATTGTGTATTAAACCTTAAACCCGGGCGATCAAACAGAAACTTAGTGATCCTTTATGTAACTAAATAAAGTGTGTTAACCTTTGTAAATTGAAGTTGACATTATTGGACATTGTTAATACTGAGTTATGTATATGTTCGTTTATTAACAGCACTTAATCTGTATAGAATTCAGAATTTAGTGATCAAGTACAATTAAAACAATCTGCTACAAACATTTAACGTGAATGAAAACGGACAATTAAGCTAGCGTATAGTGCGACCCGTTAACCCCGTTAAAGGCTGGGTATTAGTAATATGAGTATACATATATACTCAGGATTAATATCAGCAAAGAAATCGCATTCGATAGAGCATTACACCAGATATTTGAATGCTGGAAGTTTGATTATCTTTAGAGATGTTATCGTTTATATTGTAAATTTTCAGCCATTAAGGATAATCAATCTTCATTACCTGTTATTATAGGCTAGAATATAGGTAGTAGAGGCCTTAATCTATAAGAAAATTTAGAAATTAGCCCTACTTCGGTGCTTAAAATTAAAAAAAAATTCATCCTTATACGGATCAATTAATACATCAATTGAATAAACATAATTTTAATATACTGATAGATTTCTGTGAGCAAATAATGGAACGATGCAATGCACATAAGAATTTTGCCTCAAATATTACATTCTCTGACGAAGTGACTTTTATGCTAAACTGTACATTAAATCGACATGATTGTCGGTATTGTGTGAAAAAACCCACACTGGTTGCAAGAAGCACACTCACAATATCCGTAGAAAGTAATTGTGTGAACAGGCATGAAGAGGGCATATCATAGGAGCATTTTTTGTTGATGAAACCCTTGCCACGTGTCTAACCTACCACGTCACATAAAATTGGAAGAAGTTAGTTAGCTTGAGTAGTAACTCTGTCAAACGGTCCTGAGACCGCAGAGCACTCGGATAGTGTGGGTGTTTTGAAGCGTTGATAAAGAGTAAATAGATGGTTATGTTAGTTAGAAAGCAAGAATAAAATTGTAGACAGAAAGATAGGGAGAAACAGGCACCACAAGCTTTAAAGGAAGAAAAGATAAATTACTATTTCTTGAAAGAGAGGCGCTGTAAATCTTGAACTAGGGGAGGAACAGGAGGAACAAATACACGAAAGTTCCCTAAGTAAGCGAAATTTATTTATGAATTTCCCAACAATGGATAATATTTGTATATGTTAATATATCTAATAATAACACGACGACTAAGCAGTCGATATAATTTACCCTTATATTTCTATAATGGGACGTTGATTACGTTTCCCCAAAGACTAGGTAATTCTTGCATGCACACAGAACATGCAAAAACAAAGATAAGTATAGCCTTATCCTAATAATGACGAGGGCAAGTCGCGAGATTTTACTTGTATAACATCAACTCTGGTACGTTGAAAGATCTTTCAGCAGTATATATATATATATATATATATATATATATATATATATATATATATATATATATATATATATATAACCAGTAATATATTTTAATTCAGAAAGGTACCAATCCAACTTGCCTTTCGTTTCACAATATCCAAACACAAACCCCCCTTAATAATGACAAATTCAATTATATAAATAATCGGAGAAGCTTGTTCAGTTCACTATATTAACCCTAGCATGTATATACAAATAGCTAATCAAGTAAAATTAGATACCAATGATCTGAACACTCTTGCCCGTAATGGAAGGAAATTTGTACTTAAAAGCTAACAACCATAAATTTATAATCACACGGCAGCCTGCGCTAACGTATGTCCTCAATAATAAATAATACGACATATACAACCGGAAGCGTAAATAGTAGCGAATAAAATAATACCAAAGATTAACGCGACAGGCTAACGCATCACTGGGTGTTTTATGCACAAGTTCAGTAATAATTACTTGAAATTTGGTTAAAATATTAGCTATTGGTTTAATCAAGTGATAACAGTTCTACGTTCATGAAATCTTTGTGAAAGTTAAAATGGATTCGGATATTACAATGACAAACGAATTGCAACAAAGGTAAATAGTTCATTAAAAATAATTTGTAATCGGGTTAATCTAATGTACTTAATCTTTTGTAGAGGCTGTAGTGATCCCTGCTGAATGCAGCGGATAATGTATAACAGGTTAGGAATTAAAATCATGTAATGTTTATTAGTACATGCGATAATGGATTAATCTGACCTGGTGAACAATATTTGAGCCTTAGTTAGTATAGCTTAAATTCCATCATCGTAATCTCCAGTGACAAGGTAACATCAACAATAACGAGACCAAAGTAATTGAAGTACAGTTTCCCAGCCATTTACGAGCAGTTAAGAGCACATCGTAGCAAAACCAAACGTGAGATGAAAGGTACACTAACGGACACTCAACGAAAGAAAAGAAGAGAACGAAAGACGAGAAGAAATAAGGTAAGATATATAATGGCAATTTATTCATATAACTTTGTTTTACCTCTTTAGATCGAAGACGAGCTCTATGTGATGATTTCATAAGATCTGGTTAAATTATAATTCTTTTAAGAAAACAGCATATGCATATGTTTCAATAAAGAATTGTAATAATATGTAACAAATATCAGGAAAATGTATAAATCTGGAGCTAACCAGAACCCACGTATATCGCATAGATGGCACTAATAGGTTTATTTAAAACTTTTATGAAATAGGAAAGGTAAATACGATAAAATAAATAATTTAATCACGTATGATTTATAACGTAAATGGTAAAGGCAGTAAATATAGAAAATTTAAATAATTATGATAGATAAATAAATAACGAGTAAACATTATATAACAATCCTAAATATTCAATCCACAGATACCTATTTAGTTTTGTTTTTCAAACAGTAATCAGAAAATTTTAAAGTCGATACGAAAAGATACAATATCGATTTTTACATGTTACACCCTTGCCGCTGATTGATATTTTCAACTTCTACAAAATCAAGTCATACCTGGGATCATCGCCTATTTCCCGGGTGAAAACGGAGGTATTGACAACAGAATTTTCTTCCAACACGATATTAGAGAGTATTTAAGTAATGTTTTTCGAAACATGTGAATCGGCTGAAGAGGATGAATTCAGTGGCCTGCCAAATCACTAAATGTGTGCCCTTAGATTTGTTCCTGTCAAGCTATACTGTATTCAAACAAAGACAACGTAATTTGGAGACTTAAATTTGCGAATAACTACCAATATGCGCAGAGTACCTGTAGAGGAGCAGTCAACGGACCTCAGTTTGAACATTCGGTTTAGTATTGTTGATTTTTTTGTATTCAGTGTACCATTGTTACTCTTCAAATATTTCATTTTTTCCAAATTTTAGTGTTGCGAAATTAATTAATTTGGTTGTGATTGAGTCGTAATAAATATTTTTTCTCGCTAATTTTTTTCAACATTTATATTAAACATTCCTTTTGCAACTTTCAAATAACAAAGTTAAAGCCATTATTTAATACTTTTGTTCCTTATTTTCGTTATGAACATATTAAAAAAGATTTTGCATATTTATCTCAAAAAATTATTATTAATAAAACTATTTCATTTTCATTTTGTAAGTTGGAAGATTGCGCATTTCACACCAGATATTTACCTTTATATTTATGGCTGTTAATGTGAGAATGCTTTTTGTCCAATTTCTGATATTACACCATTGCTTTTATAATTACCATTCTTTAGGCCCCTCTATAGCTTGACGAAATATAAATCGATCGCAGCGCTACCTAGTGTAGCGGAGTGAAAGTTTTTCAAAGTTTTACCTGAATACTTATCTGCCACAGGTAAGATGAGGGATTAAATCAATATTCAGAATAATTTATGCAAATCCCTTTATTATTTTTTCACTAATTTACAGAAGACATGAACACTAAAGTAACTTGCAATAAAGTTGAATTTTCTTTATTTTTTATAAAAATTTTTAAAACTAATGTCACTTTTATTTTATTATATAGGTATCTCAACTCCATCCTTTTCTTTAATTACACGTAATCAACATACAGTGTTTTTGTTATGAACGAATAAGTTCAAAAGTAAATATGTAATTAAAAATTATTATTAATTTTATTAAACACATTAATAAAAAGTTTACCTCGAGTAGGATTTGAACCTACGACCTGTACTTTGCTAGAGTACTGCGCTAACCAACTGCGCTATCAAGGTTCAAGCCCCAATCAATGTAAATTTTGTCTGTATGTATTTAGAACTGATGTAAATTCTAAATATAATGAGATTACAATCAAATTACTTATATTAATGGAATGTGAGCCTGCAATATCGCAAGGATTCACACATACCAAAGCAACTTGACTAATATTAAATTATTATAAGTTTTTGTTATGAACGAATAAGTTCAAAGATAAATTGATGGCGCAGTTGGTTAGCGCGGTACTCTACAAAAGTACAGGTCGTAGGTTCAAATCCTACTCGAGGTAAACTTTTTATTTATGTATTTAATAAAATTAATAATAATTTTCAATAACATAAAGTGTTATTTAAATAAATTATACAACAACAGGTTCCTATTATTTTCTAATTAGTTCATTACCCAATGTTAAATTTAAAGAGATATAGGTTATATAATCAGATGTAGAAAATGACTAAATAACTTTCCCTTTAATTAACCCTAAGTATATCGGGTAATTACAAATTGAGTATTGTTTTTTCTCAAATATTCTAAGAAAATGTAGACAATTACGAGATTGCTATTGTGTACTAGCATTTTGCAAACGATACTCATCGATTAAACACCAGTTGTGAATTTGTGATTGTGTCCAAAAGTGCCTAAAGCAAGAAAAAGTGGGAGTATTCCAAGAAGAAGTAGGAGTGTGAAGGAGTGAAGGACGAGAGAAGCGTAAGTACCTATATACAATCTTATTTTATTGAAATATTCCCTTTGTTATAATTTATTAAAATGTCTTGTAATTATCATAAATAAAAAATTATGTATGATTCACTGTTAGAAAATCCATGCAAGCCGCCTGAAATTCTCTTTTGTTAGTTTAAATGACTGAATATGTAAAAAAAATTAAAAGGTAGATTTTTTTATTGATAAATTCCTTTTATAGGCAATTGGGTAAGATTTCAACAGAAGCTTGCATCCACCCTCGTTCGGAAGACGACCTTTTAGCATCAGCTTCCATCATAATAATAACGAAGACTTTTTGGTGTGCGATACTGATAATTGTCAAGAAATGGTGACAGTCGCAGATACTGAACCCGAAGACCAAGTTGATGTTTCTTTTGATGAAGACAGTTCAGATGCTTCATTATTGTTGGAAAACGATACAGAATTATATGCCACTTAGAAACACAATTTATCAGGCCGCAGGATCATAGATATAAAATATTTCTTAAATGTGTTGAAATCACCAAAACACCTTGGTTTTGATTGTTTTTTTTCTTGATACAGATGACATATCAGAAAAGGCAGAAGGATTAGAAAGTACACTTACATATGTGCGGAAAGACAGATGTGGTAAGGTAACTGGTGGCACTGATGCTTCTTTTGGTGCTTTATCAGTTGGGATTGGATATACCCAATTAGCTGAGTTTGTTGTAGCAATGGATATACCACAGATGTCTAACGACACATATTTAAAATACCACAACAGCATTTTAGCCTCGGTCCATAATTTAAACCAACAATTGATGAGCAAAGCTGCAAAAGAAGAAGTCGAATCCGCAGAAGAAAAAAATACCACCATGAGGTGGATGATCAGGAATGTTTCCGGAACTGGACTAAGACTTCCACCACGGCATATAAAACAATCAGCAGGATAACTCTCAGACGGTGCCTTTGATGTAGTTATACGTTAGAATTTGACCTTGACGGTACCATTACGTGCTAAAAGACAGGGCCTGACTCAGGAGTATAGAAACGATTATAAAAGACTATTTAGTACTGATTACGCCATATAATTAATTTATTTTTATTAGTACATTTAAAATTTTTATTTATGGTTTTTAATGTGTAATAAATTATATTTTATAACAACTGTTTTGTACTTACCTATACGATCACTAGGAAAAGGAAAAACATGTTTCTTACAATTATAACTTATGTTTTTATATTTTTGTGCTGCACACACGCGTCCTCTAACATATTTTGATATATTCATAATGCTAAGGAAAGCACACCACAATAATTTCACAGCTAGTAATAATAATTAATTTGAATGCAACAAAAAGTTAGCACCAAACACAATAACCATAAGATAAACACACGCTACCACTGGACTATGCGACGTACACATGTTAATGAGGCTTCTTCAAGGATTTAGCACCGAATGGCGGACGTGCGCGACGATGTGCGTCAACTACTCCCGCCAACGAGAGATATCCTGCTGATTGTTTTATACGCTGTGCTTCCACTGCAATGGAATCTGGTATTATTTGCGAAGGATTTGCAGAATCAATTTCACGGCATAATTGTTCTTTAAAAAATTCATACCAATTGAGATGTGAAATGGTCGCGATCTCTTTTAATAGCGAGGGAAATTTATTATCGCTTTTGCATGAGCACCTTCATGACAGACCACCGGGGCACTATATCACGCATTTTTTAAACTCCCAAATTAATCGACGTAGGAAGAAGGTAACAAAATGTATGTATTATTTTAATAACGTTTTCTTCTATGGAAACTTCTTCATTACAGTAGTTACCCATTGTTTTGTTTCCGATCACTCTAAAAACAGTACATTTGCACCCGCGGATAATGATTATGGATTGGCAAATAAATCCATCACACCCGATCTTTCAAAAGATGAGTACGAATTGCGCATTAGTCAATTTTTGGGTTGTTTGAAAAATGTCGACAAAAAAAAAAGATTAAAAGAAGGTACCTTAACCCAATCAAAAAGTGATTTATGGAAAGTAGAAGGTAAGAAACGTTTAACCTCAACAGTGAGTCAAATGCAAACTATATCAACAATTATTCAAGTTAAAAGTCACTACATGCGAACTCCTTATAGACGAAGAAAAACCATTTTTACCACGTTCGCCTGACGGACTAGTAGAAGAAGATGCAGTGGTGGTAATAAAAAGCTCGTTAAATTCTGTGGGGGCACGTAAGGTAGATTTAATTAATTATTGTGTTGTAGACTCCAAAATTAAATTAGAGAGGAACCATAGTCCATAATTATTATTATCCGGTGCAAGGAATTTTACATATTACCAAATGAGTCAAATGCTACTTTATTGTCTACACTGCAACAGGAATCCATGTTAAATAAATTGAAAGGTACGTAGTAACAATAAATGTTTTGAACATTAAGTGAAACAATATGTTTGGTTTTATATAGGGATCATATATTTTGGGAGGATCATATGGTAAAAAAAATTATAAGGATATTATTACAAGTCTTTATTACCGGAATTAGTGGATCCACGCAGATGTCGTAATTTAAATCTTCAATTAAATTTTAAATAGTTTTGTTTGTTCACCTCTATAATTTGTTTACAATATTTTAGAAAATTTTGTTTTTCTTTGATACAAAATAAATGAATAGAACAATTAATTGTTTTATTTTAATTTTACTGATACGAATACATTATAATTTAATAAGGTGCATACATAAAGTACCGGGTGGTCAACTAAGAACGGCCGTCGGCCATATCTCAGGAATGGATTATAGCACAGGTTCGGGAAAACAATTTTTATAACAAAAGTGGCCTCGAGAAACGCCTGAAATTATTTTCAGAAGTGTAGGTCCACCGCTAGAGGGCGTATTTGACACTTAAAATTTTAAAAAGCAAATTTTTTAAAATTTACTCTATTGAGGGGCATATTAAATATTACAATCAGATTCCTCGACAACTTCTGCATATTTTTATTTGACAAGTTTTAGTCTATCTCTTCAAATAAGGGGGAGGGAACCTTGTTGCGAAAAAACGCCTTTAATTCAGGTTCTGCTTGACCGATTTTAATAAACTTGATGTTGTTTGAAAGAGCTTGTGTTAAACAATAGAAAATTTGTGAATTTGAACATAAATGCTAGAGGGCGCTGTTTAATATTTTTTAATATTGTGTTTTCTCTTTACAATTTTAAATGGAAGCATAAAAATTTAAGTAGGTCTTTAAAAAGTAGACTAAATTAGTAATAAAACAGTGAAAACTGCAAGTCGATATCTTTTCCTATCCTGAGATATCGTAAGAAATAGTTAATGGCGGGAATTGTTCTTCCAACGTCTAGTAGGCTAATTCGCGTTAACGGAAATTATTAAATTTAGCCTGGTTGAAAAGACCTTACATTGGTCTGCAGTAATTTAAACTGTTATCATACTAATGTTATGGTTGCCGCTAAATTACCTACAAATGTAATGCTATCGCTACTAACAATGAGAACAAATTATAAAATAATAATGTGATAAATCTAAAATTTTTTAGTTATGTAAGAATGTTATATTTGTTTTAAAGCGATGTGTTAGTAAATCAAAAGCATAAAATATCAATAAAATAAAAATATGAATTACGATTTACTGATGACAACAAAATTAGTAAAGAGGGTCATGTAAGTTATAAAATAAATTCCCAGTTGAAAACAAGCAAGCTATGATTTTCACGCATATGTCAAAAAGTATTCATCGTGTTGCATTTAATAGACTTTCTTTATCTTTTCGTATCAAAATGATTCTTACAAATGAAGAAGCATTTGATGTGTTGGCAGTTTATTTTGAGTGTATGAGAAATGCAACGGTTGCTGCTAGAGTGTATGCACTGCAGTACCCAAACAGACGGCATCACAGCACCGTGTGCGTACTACTGAAATGTGAATTTTCCTGTGTACCGAAGACAACGCAGAGGTAGAACAGAGGAAAATGTTATTGCTGTTTTAGCTTATGTAAATGTTAACCCTCATTCAAGCACCAGAGCTATAGCACGAGACTTCGGTTTATGTCGAACCACCGTCCAAAATATTTTAAGAGAACACAGGTGACTACTTATTTATTAATGCATGTTTTATTCGGTATTATAATGATAAAAATGTTTTAATTTTTCGTTCGTCGTTATATGTTTATGTCCAGTTTCAATAAAACAACAAATTATTTAATAAAATTATCTTATGGTATGTGAATAGATTTTAACTAACGAAATGATAATTAAGTGAGGCAAAGTAAAGTAAAAGGTACCAATAATAAAAAATAATGAGAGGTCGGAAAAAATTCGTAATAACATTACGAGAGTTAATACATTTAAAATCCTTTTTCGTTTACTAACAACGAAGGACTTCAATGTGTCTTTTGATCTGATTACTTTATAATATATACTATTTTAGATTGCACCCATATCATATGGTCCTACGACATAGTTTGAATGCTCAAGATTTCGATACCAGGTTGGATGTTTGTAACTGGCTATCAAATATGATACACGACGATCCTGAAATACCTTCACGAATTATGTGGACAGATGAGGCTACTTTTCATAGTGATGGTAGTGTAAATCGACATAATATGCACTACTGGTCTGAAACGAATCCCCATTGGATGCAGGAGGTCCAACAGCAGGGTCGTTGGTCTGTAAATGTGTGGTGCGGGATTCTAGGTGGAGAAATAATTGGGCCTTTTATTTTTAATGAGACTGTTAATGGAGAAAGATATTTAGATTTTTAAGCAACGAATTAAAATGTCTTTTAGAAGACATACCCTTGGCCATTCGACGTGGCATGTTCTTGCAACACGATTGGTGCCCGGCACATTATTCTAGACATGTTCGGAATTTCTTAGATCAATCATACCCTGAAAGGTGGATAGGACGTGGAAGTTTATTTATTTGGCCACCAGGGTCTCCAGACGTAACTTGTTTAGATTTTTATTTGTGAGGGCGAATAAAAGATCTCGTTTATGCCGATAGACCCACAACAAGAGCTGACATGATTGAAAGAATACGACAGACAATACGAAGTATTTCAAGGGCAGAAATTGAAACTGCTGTACTCTCCACCCGCCAGCGATTGATTTCATGAATTGAAAATGATGGACGACATTTCGAACATCTAGGGCGACACTAATGACGTAGTTATTTATTTAAGGTTTTAATTGTTAGATTTATCAGATTATTATTTTATAATTTGTTCTCATTGTTAGTAGCGACAGCATTACATTTAGGTAATCTAGCGGCAACCATAACATCATAACATTAGTATGATAACAGTTTAAAGTACTGCAGACCAATGTAAGATCTTTTCATCCAGGCTAAATTTAAGAATTTTCGTTAACGCGAACTAGCCTATTAGACGTTGGAAGAACAATTCCCGCCATTTACCTGTTTCTTACGATATCTCAGGATAGGAAAAAGATATCGACTTGCAGTTTTCACTGTTTTATTACTAATTTAGTCTACTTCTTAAAGACCTACGTAAATTTTTATGCTTCCATTTAAAATTGTAAAGAGAAAACACAATATTAAAAAAATATAAAACAGCGCCCTCCAGCATTTATGTTATTAATCAGATTGCTTCAAATTTACAAATTTTCTATTGTTTAACAAAAGCTCTTTCAAACAACATCATGTTTATTAAAATCGGTCAAGCAGAACCTGAATTAAAGGCGTTTTTTCGTAACAAGGTTCCCACTCTCCCCCATCCCTTATTTGAAGAGATAGACTAAAACTTGTCAAATAAAAAATATGCAGAATTTGTCGAGGAATCTGATTATAATATTTAATAAATGAGTAAATTTTGAAAAATTTTGCTTTTTAAAATTTTAACTGTCAAATACGCCCTCTAGCGGTGGACCTACAATTTTGAAAATAATTTCCAGGAGTTTCTTGAGGCCACTTTTCTTATAAAAATTTTTTTCCCGAACCTGTGTTATAATCCATTCCTGAGATATGGCTGAAGGTCGTTCTTAGTTGGCCACCCGGTACATATCATTTTCATTATTTTAATTTAAATAATAGGTTGAAGGATTCAAAGTTAATCCAGTTACGTTTGTGTTTCAATAGAAATAGGTACTTGCTCAGGAATACCTAAAGATCTTTGTGCCCCCGGGTCATTTAATGAGCAGACCATGCTGCTATATTTCCTAATGGAATTTCTACCTTATTGACATCAGCACATTTATCGTTTTTATGTTTTAAATAGTAAATTATAAATCTACAATTTTTTTAAAATTTTAACGTATTTCGAAAAACTTATGTCTGAATATATGGCTTTTGTTAAAAATATTATCAGTTATAATAATATTCCAATTTAATCACTACTGGGAAAAAAATTCAATAAATAATTATAGAAATTAAAATTTAAAAAAAACCCTATATTCAAACAGTTAGAAAGGTTTCGGGGCTATTTTAACGTATTACGCGTTTCTCTAAAGTTTCAGATAGCTTCATAATAATATAAAAAATTAGAACGTTTTTAACATTGCTCTTATGAGAGTTTGATGTGTTGCCTAACTATCTATCGAGACCCCCCTTAATATTATATTATACCTTTTTAAGATCAATATTGATAAACGAGTTTTGTATAACTCAAAATGTGACATAAGTGTATAGAAATTACACCAATAATGGGATGTTTAAATTTACCTAACATTCTAAAACCAGAAATAGTAAACCTTTTGATTAAATTTCGAGTACGTTCCACTTTTTCTCAGTAATTTGTTCAATTCTATTTTATGCTACATGCATCCTTGCTAAAATTGAAAAGCAATTAGGAGCGCTGTTAAATACTTACTTTTCTATTTACCCTGTTATCAACTGTTTGAAATGAAAATCAAAATGTTACCCTCCAAACTTGATGTACCAAATATAGTTAGATTTTTCCGACAACATCCAATTCAGAACCCCGCAGGATATTGTCAAGTAAATACGTTCTCCTATTTGTGGTTACAAATCCTATCGTTTCCTGCGGGCAAATTCCTCTAATAGTGGTACACCATCGATTTTCTATCTTTTCAAATTTTATTCAATAAAGTGTTTTTAGGGTATAAATAACAACCACTCCTTTACTGTGTTCTTTTTAAGCAACTTGATTAACACAGTATTGAAGTGTTCAACTTCAACCTTGGGTTAACGACATCAAACTTTTGAAATGGTTAAAGTTTAAGGTTCTACTGTTCACGAGCTTTAAACTTCAAAAATTTAAAAATATCTTTTATGTGTATGGCATTCGCGGGCATAATAATTTTTTTTACTTCATTAAAAAGAATCTAAAATCGAATTATTCCGCTAAGTTGGTAGTAACGAAATCGATTTAAATGGGTTCCCGGTTTTATAGTCGTCTGAAACTTTTATGATTGATACTTTACATAATCTATTTTTAGATTAAGAAAGTATTTTATGGATTTTCCCTATTTACATTAATATTAAAAAACACAACTATTTACTTAAGAAGTGACTGACGTTTCTTCCCCTTATGCAAATATCTTTGCATGTACGAATTTGTCAAATTCGTGCGTGTTTATAATACACAACTTTTTAAGGATTTCATTACTTACGTTTTCACGTATATCTCAGATTTTATTTTATCCAACTTTGACTTTACACGTTTTGGATTAAATTTGAAAGAGTTGAGTGATGCGATGTACGTTAAGGAAAACGGTCTTTTGTCTAACAGTTCTGGTAGTTTTACTTTAGACACATTTAGAATCGCTTATTTAAAAATGCATACTTAACTAGTATAAGTTTTAAAGTTAATCTATATCGTGAGTGTACTATGATACATTCCAAAATGTAATTTTTGTTCCCTAAGTTTAGTTTTGTATGTTCCAATTATAAAACTTGCTTAACATTTTTGCGGTTACTTGGGTCGTTAATTTTTTATTCAATAATTCAAGAGAATACTTAATCACAACTTCCGCAACTTCTAAATAGCAAACTAAATGTGAACAATAATTGCGTTAGGATTAAAAAAAATATGATTTCAGCAGTCCATCCTCGTACTAGGACGTATGTGTGAAATTAATAACTTCCGTAAAAGAACAAGGTAATCTGAAAAGTTCAGTAAGAAAATTCAGATTATTAGTAATACAACACAGCACTGCAATAAAAAATAAGTTGCCTCTACAGGTCCAAAGCTTTTACTTTAACCTTCCGGAAGTCTGGTGGAGTCTGACAGGCCCAGAGGTATAGTAAACACAATGTATCTATTGGGGCGATGGATGGCTACAGCATGGATCTATCTGCTGTCAGCACAGTTCCGGCTTGCTTACTGTAAATAACTTATGAAGTGTTCGCACACAGAGAATTGGGTACCATAGACCACACTTAACACGTTATTCAGGATTTAACATACTTCAACGGTAAATGTTGTTTTGTTTTTCTGATGCCTCAAGCTCATGCTCGACCAAATGTCAGGATAAGATCAGAAAATATTGTTACGCAATTACCCTCTGTTAGAAGACCATACAAAGACGGTAAAACAGCATCAGAATGCTGGGGATTTTCATCACTGAAGAGATGATGACTGAAATGACCGTTCGCACCAACCAGAAAATTAAAGTTAAATCTGATACGGATGGAGAAAAAGATCAGTATAGAGTAAAAGAGACATCAGCGTTCTTTATTTGAACTTCTATATTTAGCAGGTTACTATAAATCTGGACGTCAAAATGTCAAAGATTTATGGGCAACAGACAATACAGGAGTAGCGATATTAAGAACGACTATGGCTCTTCAGAGGTTTAATTTTCACTTATGTTGCTTACGTTTTGAATATTATGAAACTAGACAAGAGAGAGTGCCACTCGATAAACTTGCACCGATTAGGACAATTTTTGATGCATTTGTTTTCAACAGCAGACAAGCTTATTCTCTTAATATATATGTAACCATTGATGAGCAGTTGGTAGCGTTTCGTGGCAACTGTCCTTTTCGACAGAACATCCCCAGTAACCCAGACAAATATGGGATAAATATTTTTGCATTGACTGACGCCAGGTGTTTTCATTTCATCAATTTGGAAGTATCCGTAGGTTTACAGCCTGAGAGACCTTTCAGAAAAGGTACTAAGCCCGAAGATATAGTCCTTCGATTGATATAACCGATATCAAAGAGTGGCGGTAACGTTACTTTCGATAACTGGTTCACCAGCTACCGCCTGAAGCATCGATTGTACAGAAGGAAGACGTTTACCTTCAAGTTGTATATTTGGTTTTCAAAGTAAAATTACGATGATATGGTACATTGAAGAAAAGAAGAAAAGTGTGCTCTTCAGGTGACAGTGTTCATGAGTCTACGGGAGACAAGCAAAAGCCTGAGATAGTCACGTTTTACAACATGACGAAAGGGGGCGTTGACACTTTGGACAAGCTTCCAGCTTCTTATAATATTTCAAGAAACTCTCGGAGATGGCCGTTGACAATATTTTATTCCGTGTTGGTGCTTGATACCAAGTGCTGTAATTATTTTCTCTTTATAGATACTAGATTTTTTTGTATTACTTTGTTTTTTGCATATATCTCTATTCAAATAAACTTATTCTACTATATTGCGCAATGTTAGAACTTATTTAAGGCATTTGACTGCTTTATTTGTATTCTGGTTCCTCAATACCTATTAGAGTCTAATAGACCCTACCAGATTGATATAGTCCGTTTGAATCACCAGACTTCCGAAATAGATAATAGTAGAAAAATTATTGGGGCTTGTACTTCGATAGTGCAGTTAGTTAGCTCTACTCTAGCATAGTACAGGTCGTAGGTTCAAATCCTACTCGAGGTAAACTTTTTATTTATGTATTTAATAAAATTAAAGACAAAAAATTAAGATAATAATAGATTTATTTCAATAACGTAATATTTTTGCCGTTTTTAAAACACTTTTGCTGTTGCAGATTAATATCAATGTTTAAAACCTTTCAAATGCCTCTTATGACATTAACACTTAAAGTTACTACTTGTACACATGCGTCCTAAAGTATTATATTACAGTATCACATAAACACATTCCGCATTGGCGATATTCAAAAGACACATAGTCAACTTTGTGGTAATTAATTTTATTATTAAGATTTTTTTGTTTTTTGGCAGCACTTATTGAAAGAAAAATCTTTGGTGGAAATATTTGAAATTAGCACGTAATTCTTATTGTCTTAAAAAGTTAAGTAATTACCAATTAGCAATTAATCAACAATCAACATGTAGCAGAAAATTAAGTTGAAAAGCTTCAATAGCTGCAACCCGAAGAAATACAGGTTTTGATAGTTAGCCTGAAAACAAATTAATTTTGCTTGTTAAGCGACAATGTTACTGGAGTGGACAGACTTTCAATGTTGGCTCACGTCAGGTCTGTAGAGGTATGCTCTAATTTCATTTATCACTAACTAATTTCATCTCCGCCATCCGGTTATTAAAGAGAATTTGAAATTAGGGTTCAAGTTAGTAAGGCAATTGAAAAACTGATTTATAGAAGAATTTTATATGCATTATGGTTTAATGAGAAAATAGAATTTGTTACATTCGTTATCTATGCTGCATCATTAGTTAAATTTAATTAGTTGTTAAATTCATCTGCTCGTTACTGTTTCGCTAATTTCGCCATTTAGTCTTACCTTAGATATACTTTCCAAATTAAGTAAATTTCTGTATTAAAAGATGTTGACGGTCTTTCGTACTTGATACTTATTTTTCACGATTTTTGTTCACTGGTTTACAGCTGTTTACATTCGAGTTTAAAGTTCAACTTTAACTTTCTCTTTCGTGTTGGATGTGAAGGTGGGCCTTATGTTTAGCGGGAGAAAAATTTAACTTTCTGTGTTTATTTAAACCATCGACATGCGTCGGCTTTGCAATTATTCTCCTAGACATGGAGTGGTTGTGAATAGTATCATATGCTTTGAGCGGGTTTGTATAGGAGATCAAAACATTCAGGTGAGCCTTGTAATCTTCTTTTCTGCTTTACAACGTTCTTCAATTTTTTCCCATCAACATATCTGTTTTAAAATAATTAGTAAAGAAAAAAACCTATGAACTAGATGGTCTACGAACATAACCTATTAACGAACGCTTTACTCTAAAAACGAAGTATTCCTAGAGTCTCGGTGATTTTCTATCTCGTCAGGTAAGCGTGTAACTATTAATTTTCGCTAGTTCTCCTTTATTTATTTCAGGGGGTTAACTACTTTCGCTTTTCGAAACACAAACAACAGCTGTTATCGAACTTGTGCTTGTTTAAATTCTACATTGCGTGAACATAATATTAATATTCTGTATTTATTACCTCATTTAAGGTAAGATCTCTTTTCATGCTTTCTCTTCGGTTTTATGTAATTATTTTACTTTGATGCTTTGGCGCTTTATTTGTGTATATGTGAACAAACTACACGTGTATGATTGTATAGACCTACCCTAATTTATTTGATAGAAATTTAAGTGTTATACATTGCTTTTAGGTATTGACTTGCAAAAGTCAATACGCTTTATATGTACTTTTGGTAAATTTTTACAGTGCCAACTTTAATTTCATCGCTTAGGTTTCATATATACATGTGAACGGGTGAATGGATTCAAACTTGCAACTTTAAAGGGGAAAATTATATACTCATTCATCTCTAGTTATTAAAAGCAAATGTCTATCTGTTATGGCAATGTAATATTGACTGCCTTGTTTGACACATTATTTGTAAAAATATGCTTATATGCCATAGAGGTGACCTGTATAATTATATGGTGATTCACCTAGTACTATTTACTAGATCCAGTGTTGCCCCATTTAATATAACACATCTTTGAATGATCCATATTTATACATCGATTTAATTTCTTTTTTTACCTAAACTGGGTTCTTTGTTACTACACTCTAAATTAAAAGAATATTAATTTGGCCATTAATTAATTCAATTTAATTTATTTTATGATTTAAACTGGGTTCTTTGTTACTACATTCTAAATTAAAAGAACTTTAATTTAGCCATTAATTAATTCAGTTTAATTTATTCTGTTGTTTAAACTGGGTTCCTTGTTACTACATTATAATTTCAAAGAACTTTAAGTTTTGGGATTGATTTATCTAGTTTTGTTCAACATAGTTTAATTTATTTACCAACAATAGAAGCACTAGAAGCAATAGAAACTACCCTTTTTTCGTTCTAACTCGTAGTGTTTCTTTAAGATACTGTCCAGATCCTTACTGATATTTATTACTTCGCTAGGAAAGTGGCAATTGCTCTCTTATTACTTAGGGCTGCTTTTATTAATTCTGGCTGTTCTTCTCTCTTAATTTGTAGCTACCGTCTTCGCCACTGTAAGGACTCATACCATCTCTACTTTGACTAAGCTTCCGGCACACCCTAAAGCTATCTTCGCTCTGTTACGGTAAGCTTGGGGTACATCTTGGATATTTCCACGTAAGAAATCGTGTGATTAATTTTTTTAAAACATTTCAGTTTAGAATTGGGAAGAAAATAAAAGAAATATACTCTTTATACTTACATTTTAATTATTGGAGTTATCCAAAAAGATTTTTAATTACAGTTTCATGCAATATCAGTATTTACTTGGTGGCTTAAACAGAAAGATTGCGTATTTGAATATTAAATAAAAATTAATACATGTAAAAATTAATAGAAAGTTTCAGTGCCAAGGCATGGGTACATCCAAGCTCAAATCAAAGTTGTTCTTGCACTTACTCAGAAAGGTCCGTGTATATTTTCAAGGAAATATTGTCTAAATAGTATAGGCTAAAGTTGATGTGATAACAGTTTCTACTTTAAATTTTATTGAGGCCCATATTCAAAACAAGTTTGATATTTAACGAAACATTTCAATTAAGAAATGTAAGTTAATAGTGTTAAGTTATTTTACAGATTTGCGCTTGATAATTTCAGCATATATTTATTAAAAGTTCATTTACAGGTTGAGCCACATTAAAGGTGGGTGAGTTTACAGTACGAGTAGAGATTTTTATTAGGAGTAGCAATACTGCATGCGTAAGTTGAGTAGAGTATAATTACATAAGTGAACAGCTTACATTTCTGCGTTATGTACGCATTTAGTGCTCACTACTGTAGACATTTAAAGACAAGTGGCGCCCTTTGTCTTTAGTCAACACAGACATACCTCAGAAAAGAGCCAGGGGGAACCAAGCGCATTCATATTCCGGACTTTCTTAATAAGGATACTGTCCGGTAACAAACGGTATAATGTTTTAAGCGTTTCTGAAAGAAATTTTTCAAAATTGTCTTCACAATCTGAAACAATTATACTTTTAGTTCTATATTATTTATTTATCATTTCTCACAAAGTGTATATAATTAGTAATTTAATCACTGTCAATGAATTGTTTGTTCATAATAATTTGCGTGAAATCATCGATCCAAAATTTAAAGATGAAGGCGTTTTAAGACCTCGAAAAGTTACAAAACATTTTAAAGGGTGTTTCAATAAGAGCGCAAGATTTTAAGGTTCAATAAAACATGGTTTTCTGTAGCAAAGTATTGAAATATTTATTGATTTATAATGTATACATTTGGGAATTATGTATGAAACAAAATATCTTGTAAATGGCCACCATGACTTTGCTGGCACATGCTTACTGTTTTGGCCAAATTTGCAATAACATTATTGAGTACATGTGGCGGTATTTCATTGAAAGAGCGTCTAATTTCGGCCTTCAATGCTTCGGTGGTCGCGGGCTTGTTGGCATAAACCTGTGACTTCAGATAATCCCACAGCCAGAAGTCCAAAGGTGTTAAATCGCAAGAGCGTGGCGGCCAATTCTGGTCACCAAACCGGGAAATGACACGACCAGGAGCAAACTCGTGCAACACAGTCAATGTTTCACGGGCGGTATGACATGTGGCACCATCCTGCTGAAACCACATGTCGTAAAGAGCAATATCTTACAATTGAGGCACAAAAAACTGCGTTATCAAAGCGCGATAACGTTCGCCGTTCACCGTTACAGCATTACCTGCCTCATTTTCAAAGAAAAACGGTCCAATTATTCATCCAGACCACAATGCACACCAAACTGTGACACGTTTTGGATGCACTGCTTTGTGATGAATCATTCGTGGATTTTCTGAGCCCCAAATGCGGCAGTTTTGCCTATTAATGCAGCCATCGCGGTGAAAATGGGCCTCATCACTGAAAATGATTTTGTTCACAAAATCAGCATTCACTTCTTGTTGCTGAAGTATCCAATCGGTGAACTCTCTTTGCTGTGCATAGCCTGTTAGCAGAAGTTGTTGAGTCAATTGGACTTTGTAGGCGTGGAGATGCAAATCTTTAGTGAAAATATGCTGAAGGGTGGCTGTTGTAGTGTCCAATTCTTGTGCACGATGACGAATCGATGTCTCTGTACATTCGGCACACTCTCTCGAACTGCCGTGATGGTTTGTTCTGAACGACCTCTACGAGCTCGTGTCGTGTGTTTCACATCACTAACCCAACCAGTACTTTCGAATTTTTTTATTATTCTTTTCACAGTAGATGAATTAGGAACATTATTTCGACCGAATATTGGACCCACTTTACGAATGGTAGCAATTAAACTTTCACCATTTTGATAATAATGTTTAACAATCAGGACACGTTGTTCTATCGTGTATGTGTCAACTTTCGATCTGTCACGTTATAATCACGTGTCATTATGACTGTCAAACATGGCGCGCAATTCAAATCTTGTGCTCTTATTGAAACACCCTTTAGTTACGAAGGTGGCGATGAACCAATACAAAATGAAGAATTAAAATTTAAAGTACATTGTTTTTTTTAATTTGATAGATATTACTACAACATCTTGTAACGATAGATCCGAACTGTTATCTGCTCATGCGGCAATTTTCAAATTTATATGAAATATTTCGTTTAACAGTCACTCTGAATCTAGAGTTTTGTACCAAACTTAAGGGTATATTAAGCGATAAAAATCGAGATGAATTTGATATAAATGGGATAGAATTTATGCAAGAATTGCAGTAGAATTTTGAGAAAAGTGTAACTTATTCGCCAATTACTACCCTAAATTACATTGTAACCAATAATTTACATTATTCTTAACCAAACACTTATGTAGCATTACGAATTTTATTTCCATAGCCACAGCGGAAAGATCGTTTTCCAAATTAAAAATCATTAAAAACTATTTACGTTCTACTATGGCACAGTAACAATTGGAAAATCTTGCCATCATTTTAATCGAGTCTACTATAATTCAAGAGTTAGACAATGAAACGTTAATACAACAATTTCCAGAAAACAAAGCGCGTAAAGTCCAGTTCTGTTAAAACATGTTTAACCCATTTATGCCCACCAAGTTTGTTGACAACAAACATAATTACTAATTATCTAAATTAGTTGCGTACATAAAACTAAGGTCCCTTCCACTTCAATTTAAATTTGTTTTCTTAAAACATGCGAAAAAAAGGGTGTACTCAAATGAGTACACCGGGCTTATATATGATATAAATAAATATAAAATGGGCGGATATTTGTTTATTTGAAAACAATTATTTAAAATAAAAATGTATAATTCCTTAACTCGTAACACAACGATATATTTTAATTTATGAATGGAATATTTTAAAGCATTCTCTCTCAATGCATAATGTAACATTGCACTTTTCACAAGCCCATGTGATTCTGTTGTGGCATATGCGACACCTAAGTTGGTTCACCATCTTTTTTGGGAAATGCCCTATGGGATCGTCCAACAAACTTCTTGGTAACGAGCCGGATGGTCGAGTTGAAGCCGATCTTCTTTGAATTGCTTTATTATAGGAGCGCAGGTAATGACGCATAACATTTCGCTGAAACAACAGCAAGTCCATGGCCTCATTTGGGAAAGCCACTTGATAGAGTCTCCATGCGTTTACGATGGTTGCATTTATCATGTGAGTGAATAGAACCCACCACCACTTCTTGCCGTGCATTCCAATTCTGTACCAATTAACAGATTGATCTAAAAGATCTACTCCTCCCATGGATGTATTGTAGCTGCTGAACAGTTTTGGTTGGGGTACTGATACCTTTTCTTTCTTTTTGGACCACACTATTGTCATTCCACCTGACAAAAAGAAGAGAATTTTCTTCATCATAACGGTAATCAAAATGACCGCGGTCTTTTTTCTTCATTTCATTGGTGGAAATAAGAGGACATTTTTTAGTACGGTTCTCCCGTATAGTTCTAGTAGCCCTTATACCTTGTCGTCTCAAATATTTTAAAAGATCATGGCTCGTAAAATAATTGTCAAAAACCACTATGTGTTCAGTTGGCTCTTTGACAATTACAACTTGAGAGCCTAGGGGTAGTGTTGTCTTGGAAACAACAACAAGCTGATCTGCAGATGGTTTGGCGCCGCAATAAGTATCAAAAACGTAACAGTAACCGCTAGAGCTACACAACATCCAGTCCTTGTAGCCAAAGCGTACTGGTTTGCCCTTTATAAATTGTTTGGCAGAATGATGGCCAAAATATTTGACCATCGCTTCAGCGATCGATAGACTTTCATGAAAAATTCCATATTGCTAAAAATTTCTGTTTAGCACATTCAGCAGTGGTCGCACTTTGTACATTTTGTCAGTTTTATCAAGTTTTGTATTGTCTGCCAAATGCAAGTATTTCTTAATTTCTTCGTATCTATTCCTGCTAATGCAGTTTGAAACGAATGGAATGCCAATATCCTCGTCTAAGCTCCAATATTGGAGTGCACGGGGTAGCTTGTGGTAACCACTAAAAAGAAGCACTCCCACAAAAACCTTGACATCATGACTGGTAACATGAAAAACGTGATTGTTGGAAGTCTTGGCATATATATTGGTTTGCTCTACAACGAGGTTGACAATCTGTTCGTTAAACAGTTTTTCAAAAATCTGTATGATGTTGCAGTCAGACAGTTGTTCTCGAACTCTATCTAAACGAGCAGTGCTACCATTATTACTGGCCATTTGCATATCTATTGGAATGCTACTCCATTTAGACTCAACGAGTTTTACTTTTTTTGGTTGTGGTTTGCGTACTTTAGATCTATTTACAATGTCAGAGAGTGGTATATTGTATTCCTCCTCGCTGTCGTAGTCCATTCCTATTTCAATTTGGCCGGGAATATCATGAGGAAGCTGGGACGAAACCAGGTCATCTTGCTCAAACTCCTCCCCATCAGTTTGATAATATGGTTCGGGCGGAATAATTACAACATCTACTTCTGAGTTTGAGTACCTTGCATTTTCTACGGCATCTGCTTCAGATGCTAGTGTCTTCTTCCATAAAACGAAGAAACAGGTATTTCCTCGAAAGCATCCGTCATATATGATATATACGGATAGACATAAACAATTATCTGAAAAAGAAAACACTCTTGTTATCTTTGTGTATGCTACAACCGCCCATTGTACTTAATCGAGTACACCGCTATGTTTGCTTCAACAGAGATTTAGGCACAATAAACTTTACAAATATCTAATAAGTACAGATTGATCTTACAACATTGTTAAATATGTTCAATACAAATAACACCTAATAAATAACAACAAATTGTTTTTATACATGTTTTTGTCAACTTACCACCGTATTCGTCACAAAACTTACTACACGAGTCAGTTTATTTTAGAATTTACATAACCTTCAATAGAAATATCAACTTTTCGTTGGCGTAAGTTTAAGTAGGAAACTACAGAGATATATGTTCTGTAATAGAAATTCAGTTTGAGGTTAACAGATGTCGGTAACACTGTAAAAATGTTGGTGTACTCATACGAGTACAGCGGACGAAAATGGGTTATGGCCATTTGCACCATTTCACTAAACGTCGTTGCACCATTGCACCATCCATTAATCATTGTTTAAGTTACTCTAACTGATGATTAAATTAAACACCAAAGTTTGGACGTTTAAAGGTCCGATTAGTTTTAAAAACATATATTATAGGTTATATCTCATAAATTGAAAAAAAGATTGTGCATTCTTACTAATCAGAAATAATAAAATGACTTTTGTTGAGGAAGAATTTTTCATAGATATGATTTAGATATATTAGATATAGTGGAATTTGGATTTCCTCGTAAAGTTTACAATCGTACAAATCATTTTGAAGATTCGGATAACTTGACATTCTTTAAACGGTTTCGCTTGATAAAAAATACAGTTCTCCACTTGCTAGAATAAATAGAAGTAGATCTCGAATATGATAACAATTTGTATGTTCTTCCTTTTTTATTTGTTATTATTACTTGCATTAGATTTTATGCTAGTGCAGGACATTTGAGTACAGTGTCAGATTTTATCGGAATGGATGTATCTACAGCTTCAAGAATAGTTGCAAAGGTTACACGAGCGATTGCTAGACAGTATCCACAATTTGTTAAAATGCCAGGTCCAAATGACTTAATTCAAGCACAAACCGATTTCTACCGAGTTGTCTCTTTCCCTCGAGTGCTCGGTTGTGTTGATGGTACTCATATAAGAATACAGTCACCAGGTAAGAGTTTTCATCATTTAGCTGTCAGTATATAATGTTTCCAGGAGGAGAAGATCCTGAGGTGTTTAGGAACCGAAAAGGATATTTTTCATTTAATGTGCAGTGCATATGTGATGCAAATCTCACTTTATTGGATGTTGTTGCTCGCTGGCCAGGCTCTACAAATGACTCCACTATATTTAATAACTCCAGAATTAGAAGACGATTTGAAAATAACAAATTTCCAAACTGCTTATTGTTGGGTGTGTTTATTAATGCTTATAGACCATAGGAATAATAGTGACTTTCTAGGAGACAGTGGTTATATTGTGAGAAATTACTTCTTAACACCACTTCTTAACCCATTATTAAAATGAAAGGCTGTATAATGAAGCACATATTCGTAGTAGAAATGTAATTGAAAGATGCTTTGGTGTATGGAAGAGGAGATTTCCAGTTTTAGCATATGGAATGAGATTAAAATTGAATACAGTATTGCAAGTTATAATAGCTACTGCTGTCCTACACAATTTAGCAAAAAGAATGAACGAAGAGGAACCACCATTACCGGATGATCTTAATCAAGAGGAAGTAAATTATTTGATTGCTATTGCAGACATTGGTGATGTTCCAAATATAAATGAAAATGTTCATGTGAATCACTTCAGGGATCACTTAATAAGGGATTATTTCTCAAGACTGTAGAAATGTCAAACAGTAACAGTATGGTCTGCAGTTTTATACATATAAAATTGTTTTTCATAAAAACACAAACCTACAGAAATTTAAATGTATTTTAAGAAATAATGTATAAAAAGCTAAATTATACTATAAAATTTCTGATACTACTCTGCTTAATTAGTATATTATAATTTCACAATCTGAACAGTAACTGCTTCAATTTTTCCTTTTCAACCTTAAGTTGTAGTTTCAGTAATTCTCTTTCACGCTTTATTGTTTTTATTTTCTCTTGGATTTGTTTATTTTGGTAATCCACCATAACGATCCTTTTGTCAAGTAACAAGTCGTATTTCTCAGCCAACTCTAAACTTGTTAGTGCTTTAATCTGGGTAGTTGGACGGCGCCTTGACGGAGGCAACGTTTGATGTTTTTTTGGTGTTGGTGTGTTTTCTACAACCAAATGACAAGTTAGTCAATTCTCAGCACTTTATTTATAATGAAATTAAATACCTTCAACATTACTTGTTCTTTTTACATTTGAATTAATTGAACTTGAAGATACTGGTTTCTGCAAATCAGCTGGAGTATGCTTTTTCCATGTTACAATTTGAAAATAATTGATTTGTAGTTTTAAGTGAAAGAACTTATGATAGGGTTAATAACACATGACCACTGTGTTGCACATTATTACAATAAGGGCAACAAAAATTTGTTACGAATTCATATAATGAGTAAAGTAACTCACACTTACATCGTCATCATCACTGAGATGTACGGATTCATATACAGCGTCAACAGTATCATTTTGTGAGTCTAAAATATCCGCATTTATAGGCTGCAATTATTATATTATTACATTTAATTGATATTACATAACACTTACTTCAATATTTTCAACTCTCTCTGGGTCCGCATCACCATCGAAATCGTTTCGTAACCCATACACTGTCTTCGTATTCATTATAGATAGAATTGTATTATGGCATGGTTACTTTTTTGGTACGTTATTTTGGCCTCCACCTGTTGCAAACATTTCTCTTTTTTCTTCCGCTGCAAGTTTCCTCACTTCTCTTTTCCGATTTTCGTAAAATCTCTTTAGCACTTCAGGTGTACGGTGAATGGTGCTTAGGGCATTAACTACGTCTGCAATTTTCTCCCACTGCTTGTGTTTAACTAAATTTGATGTTTGATCCGTTTTTTTTTATTTTCAATTGGAGACAAAGCGCAAAGGAAAGGTTGCTGTGGAGATGGAAGATGGCAGCCTGGCACTATGGTCAGGAGTTGAGACGGAAGTGCATGGTACAAAAAGTGAAAGAGCGAAAAGATGTGTTAAACAGTACGAATTAGTATCTCCCCGGGTAATATGGGTTAGTGAAAGTGGAGTTTCGAAGAATTTTTGTTATTGCATGCTATGCATCGGTGAATGGAGAAAGAGACCAGGAGCGTGAGAACTTCTGGAATGAAATAGAGAACGTGTTGAACGTATGTAAGCCAAACTAAAGAGTGATTATATTGGGGGATATGAGCGGATGGGTGGGTGTACAGAGAGAACATAGTGAACGCGTTCTAGGAAAGTTCGGAGACCAAAGAATCAATGAGAACGGTGAACACCTGCTGAACATCTGTGTGGAGAGAAGCCTGTTTGTATCCAATACGTGGTTTAAACATAAAAATGTGCATATGTATACATGGCAAAGAGGTGAATCTAAAAGTACGATAGACTTGATAGTGTATGATGAACGGCTTAGAAACCTGGTGAAAGACACAAAAGTAATGCGCGGGGCGGAGTGTGGATCGGACCACTTTTTGATTGTATCGAGAGTGTGTTTAGGGCAAAAGTGGGTGTGGAGAAGGAAAGAAAACGTAGTGCGAATGTCCAGAATTAGGGTTGACAAACTAGTGGATAGTGGTGCGAGAATGAAATACGTAGATGCTGTGAATAAAGAGTTGAATGTGAATGAAACAGTGTGGAACGAACAAATAAAAGACACTGACGTTGAAAGTGCATGGATAAGCTTGAAAAACTCTGTTGTCAATTGTGCCGTGCGAATATGTGGAAGAGTGATTGTAGGAAGACAGAAAAAATGTGTTTGGTGGAATGAGTCGGTAAAAAAGCAGTAAGTAAGAAAAAAAAATGCGTACATGGCAATGATTGCTGCAAAAAATGAGACTGAGAAGAAACGATTGTATGAGGTGTACAGATTAAGAAACAAAGAAGCGAAGGAGGCAGTGAGAATAAGTAAAGAGGAAGTGATGGCTGCAGAAGGAGAGAAAATGCAGAATGATTTTGAGGGAAACAAAAAACTCTTCTGGAAATGGGTCAAAAATACAAAACGTGGCCCAAAACAGAACGCTGCAGGAGTGATGAATGATAGAAACGAAATAGTATGGGACGATTGTGTGAGGGCAAGAATATTTCGGAAAGCTGTACAGTAGCGAGGAAAGTAAGACTGAAAAGTTAAATAAGGAGAATATAGAAGAAATAATGAATGAAACTGAGAAGGATATTGGAATAAATGAGGTAGAGAAAACGGTAGGAAGGTTGAAAAACGGCAAGGGAGCAGGCGTAGATGAAATCACTGGTGAAATGCTCAAGTATGGTGGTGCAAAGCTTATACGAAGATTGGGTGAATTATTCAATGTATGCCTTATGTGTGGAAAAGTACCGAGTGATTGGAAGAGCGCGATCATTGTACCATTGTACAAGGGAAAGGGGAACAAGAGTGATTGTAAGAACTACAGAGGAATAAGCTTGCTCAGCGTACCTGGTAAAGTTTTTGGAAGAATACTGATTGATAAGAGTACGAGAAACTACACAATCTAAGATGTGGGACGTGCAAGGTGGCTTCATGCCAGGGAGAGGATGGGTCGATCAGGTGGTGGCTCTCCAGCAGGTGATCGAAAAGTGTTTAAAGGTAAAAAGGAAGTTGTACTGTGCGTTTGTAGATCTGGAGAAAGCATATGACAGAGTGAATAGAGAGAGAATCTGTGGGAAATATTAAATGAATATGGCGTAAATAAAGGTCTAATAAATGGAATAAGGACAGTATACAACGGTAGTCGGGCATGTGTTAGGGCGAGAGGAGGTGTGAGTGAATACTTTAATATTGAGCAAGGAGTGCGACAAGGCTATGTGATGTCACCGTGGTTGTTCATTATATACCTGGATAAATGTCTTAGACAAGCATGTAACGATACAAATGGTGTAATGGTTGGTGACGTAAATGTACGACTCCTGGTGTATGCAGATGACACAGTTTTATTAAGTGACAGTGCGGATGAGCTGCAAACTGCTCTGAGGAAGTTTGATACAGTCTGTGAGAGCATGGACCTAAAGGTAAACGTGAAAAAAAACTAAGATTGTAGTGTTCAATCGGGAAGGTGGAATGGAAAGTAGAGTATTACTCTGCAAGATGAAATTGTGGAGCAAGTGGACGAGCTGGTATATCTCGGTAGAATGTTTACTGCAGATGGTATAATTGAGAGCGAGATTGGACGAAGGGTCAATGCTGGAAGGAAAGTGATTGGAAGTATGTGGACGATAATAAGAAATGAAAGTATGAGCCTAGCTGCGAAACGAGCAATCTATAATGGCGTATTCGTCCCGTCAGTACTGTATGGAAGTGAGACATGGGTATGTCAAAAAAAGCACGAAAGAAAAATAAATGCCGTGGGTATGAGATTTCTGAGAAGCGCATGTGGTAAAACGAGACGGGACAAGATAAAAGATGAATGCATAATGAGGGAGTGTGGTGAGGAAAAGACTATGATGGATAGATATAAAAGTTGTACATTACGTTGGTTTGGTCACATTGAGAGAATGAACAACGCAAGATTAACGAAACAAATATATGTGGGTGAGGTTAGGGGAAAGGCCGGGCCTGGTAAGCCGCGTAAAACTTGGCTGAATGTAGTAGAATCTATGATAAAGGAATGAAAGATAAGGAGTTTTAAAAACAAAAGGGCTTGTCAGAGACTATGTATGAATCTTGTGGAAGCTAGGAAGGTATGCGGAGATAGAAAAGCATGGAGAAAGATTGTGAATGAAAAATAAATAAGAGGCAGGGATTGTTTTGCCTACCCCGCAAGGGAATGGCGTGAAGGTTAAGTAAGTAAGTAAGTTTTATTTTCAAGTATATTTTGCGCAAACATTCGCAATCATCAGTTTTTCTTCCGCACTAAATGTCGCGCATCGATTTCTTTTTTTTCTGCAGGTTCCATTATTAAAATAAAACAGGACAATATTTGGAAAATGTATAAAGGTAACTAACCTAACAAAAACCGCGTGTGAAGTTAGCCTTTTACAGTGTTGCCTAGTATATTTTCCCGATTAACTAAACAGTGTTTCGTTTTAGTTGGCGCAAGTGATTACAAACTAATCCCTGATGAAAATTTAAACAGTGATTAGTTAATCAATGTTTATTACATAAACGGTGCAAACGGCCATTAATGTTTCAAAAATTTTGTTTAAAATTTTAGCATTTATGAATAAAATTTTTAAAATGTAAAATTACTGAATAATGTTCTTAAAAATAATTTTATCCATTATCTAACATCTCATGTTAATTCATTTCTATTAACAGTTTTAATCATTTCGGTAAGTATTCGTATGATTTTAACTTGAAAAATTCTAAGCTGAATGTGTGCAAGATAGAAGTTAAAACAAAAAAAAATCTACTATTTTATAACAAGGTTTGTTAATTTTTTTATCACAATGTACAGAGGCGCAATTTTTGTTTTTACACGATGGCGCTCGACAAAGTTGGTGCGCCACTGGAGGTAGATATTAGACAATATAAAATTAGAACGATTTGAATGTCGTCTAATCACCGTCTTAAATCGATAATTGACTTTTGCCCTTTATGCGGCAAATAAAATATGAAGATTAATCAAAATAAAGGATAAAATTTTTAAGTACGGAAACTTAAATTAGAAAATTAACTGAAATTGTTAAAACAACTCATTTCAGTGGTGCTAGAAATCCTAAAGATCTAAAAGCTATAGAATTTATTTTATACAAAATAAATAAAAACAAATTTAGATAAACATTATAAGATCGTAAACAAACCACTTTAAAGCTTCGAAGTAGGAGTAGGTAGTAAAAGAAAATTGAAGAAGAGTAAAAAGAAAAAACAGGAATTAAATTGAAACCATCATGGTTACATCACACCACTTCCCTTGAATTTCCTTCATTCATGCACTTTGCATACAGATCAAGCTTTTACTTTTAAAATCCTCAAGTTTTGTTTATGGATTTTTCGACGACCCTTCACTAAATTAATATAATTAATTTAAAACGGAAACAAAGTTTTTCGCGTGAGCGAAACATCTTCAAAAGCTCGTTTTAGACCAATCAATTGATATACAAATTTTTGTTTAACATGTAAAGTTATATTTCATCAACAAAATAAATCCGGGTGATTTAAGAGCTATATCATAAAACTACGCCCTTGTAAGTTTTTCTTTAACTTTTTAACTGTGCCAAATTTATTTTATTTTCCTTTTTTAGGAAAGTTTGTAGCTTGTAGACATTTCTGTTTATAATCAATAAAACGATGCTATAAATTGAATACCATTTAGAGTAAACAAAACATGCCTGTTTATAATAGGTTCGGCCGATTGTAACGAGCGTATAACGGATGTGTTATAAAAAGGGCATAACTCACAGTTCGCACACTGCAATGAAATATGAATGTCTCGTTGTTACAAGCACCCCGAACAATTAGTCACAATTTGTCTGACTGATGGCATATGACTTGAATTAATAACACGCATGTTGATATCTCTAATTACCCAATTTTCAAAAATTTTCACCTACTAATTTCATAAAGTCCTGTCGTATCGGTTATATTACTACGTTACAACATTAAATTTATGGGATATCAAGACATAACGTAGAGCATTAAAGTTTATATATACCTACGGTTGAGACAAATTGATTCTGTTGAATTCTATTTTCAAACGAAAATTTTCATTTAAAAGTTCGTTCTAATTAGATTTCTATCAGAGGCGATTCTGTAGTAACTTAAGCTAAACTTTTGAAAGTGTTTCCACCAAGCCGCACAATATAATATGTGAGTTTGAACGCGTAAATTTTTTGGTAATGTAGATCATAAAACGTAACATGTGTTACGCATCAACTAAACCGTAAATAGTAGGATTTAAAAAAAAATGAAAAGTTTACGCATAATAAATATACAGGGCGTTTTCAACATACGCGATTAAATAATATTTTGTTAAATGAATCACCCTATATATTTTACATTTTTCGATTCAACATTAAATTCCTAGTTAAAAAAATAATTACAAGTCTACGAGTTTTCGGGATATTGGGAGTATTTACTAACTGACCGCATCATAATCTAGGAGGCTCCTTTAACAAATTAGAGTCATTTGATGCTTTTGTCTCATCTGTCAATAGAAACAACGCCACCTCTTCACAAGGCCTGGATGTTTTCAAGTGACGTCACGGGATTGGTCGTGTCATTTTATCGTCGTATCAACAAAGTCCATGTGTTTTCAATATTTATAATTTTGTTGTGTATATTTCTATTAAACTGTGTGTATTTACTTCTTTCAATTAAATTTAGTTTATTTTAATTTCTAAGGTAGAGGAGTTTTTCATCAATATACAACATGCCCAAGATAAGGATGAACAGCATGTGGATCTTGAAATCGGTAAGAGTAGCATACGGACACATCTCGCCGCCATTTTGTTTTTTGTGACGTCAGTTGACCTTGGGAATTCCCAACGCCACACGTGACTGACCTCAGTTCGACCTTGACGTCCACGTGGAGGACGTAATTTGACCTTGAGATTGACCTCGAGTTTGAGCTAGGGGCTAACCCTGGGGGTTGACGTCGGACCAAGCCTTGGAGTTGACCCTGGGCGTGACTTTGTGCAGGAAATTTGAATAAGGGTGCTTATGCTAGCTTGTAAGATAGGTATAGGAACTTGTACCCGGGCCTGAGATTCTGATTTGGATTTATATTCTAATAAGACAGCGTAAGTCTAAAAATTAAATAATGAAAATAATTAAATCGTACTATTGATAGAAGCAGATGGCCTTCGTATTTTTAAAGCTAACAAAGTGTATAGGTCTATCTAGCATGAAATTTAAATATTATTCAAGCAGGGGTAACTATTTTTGTTTTACAGTGTGATTTATTTTTCATAACGCGTTTATTACAAAAGAGATTGCATAATTATCCTAAAAAATGTTATTAAAATTATTATAGGTAGTGTGAGACTAAAAATTAGATATGAATGAAATGATTAAACTGTATTATTGATAAAAGCAGGTAACCTTGGTATTTTTTAAAGTTAAGAAAATGTTTATGTCTATCTAACATGAAGTTTAAATGTCGTTCCGGCAGAGATAAATGTTTTTGTTTGTTTTTACAAAGTGATTTATTATAAAAGAGGATGCATAAGTGTTATTAAAACTATTACATTTCTTTTAATTTCCATTTGCAGATTGTGACCTTTACTTATATACGAATTTACAAGATACAATTAAAACGATTTCACCTGGAAGCCACTTTCAACATTTATATTGTGTACAAAATTACTTTAAAATAAATGTGTAATTAAGTTGCCAGTTTGTCTTACACCATGCTTTAAATGATTTTCACCTTGCGAATGTAAAAATTTACATATGTGACAAAATTTATGTTCTGTTTAAACCTTGTACATATAATTTTAACAGTTGATCTTTAATATTTACTTTTAATTGATAATTGATAACCCTATTAAATGGTTGCACATATGTATAAATGGTTACACACATGTATTATAGATTGTTTAAGTTTCGTTGTGTGCTCCATTTAATAGTGTTATCTATTATCAATTAAAAGTAAATATTAAAGGTCAACTGTTAAAATTATATGTACAAGGTTGTTACACGTCCAAACCGCACTAGGCGTCGTGTATGCTTACTAATGTAAGCGGGTTGCCAAGCCAGCTAACAGAGAGATGGGCGTGGTCGAAATAATAAGTAAAATGAATGATTAATGCGCTCAAACACCTTACACCGATATTCAAATAGCTCAGTCCGGGAAAATATGTCTCTAGGCGCCACCACAATCGAAACTTTGCTAAAATAATTGTCTTAAGCTGGGTGTTAATTAACCCTACTTGATTGTGGAAAGTAGGATTGTGCTTACTCAGTAAACTCTCACACGAGGGTTCTAAAACAAACACTCGTCCAAAACAATTCAATTCAAACTCAAATATATTTAGTACTACCCAGGTTATTAAAAACTTTTTGAATACACCTCGTATACCAAAACTTCCAAAATAAAATTTATCACTCAAATTCAACTGCATTCACGTAACCAACAGTTATATTTTCTACGTCTCCCTCGTATACATATAAAGTTAAATTTCTACTTATTAATGAATAAATAGTTCTTCATTCAATGATCGATAATTAATTTTTAAAATTCCTCACCAAAAGAAAGGCAATGTTATCGGCTTAATAATTGTTACTCCAATATAATAGTGATAAAGTGCTGCAAAACAGTCAAACGAGAATAATCCTTGAAGGTTTAATATTCCTAACATGAACGATATCTTTTAAATTTAATTTTTATAACACTTCTGAATCGTATTTGACATTCGTAAATATTAAGTTCTCAAAACCTATCTCTTAGTTGTACTTAATAAAACTTTAATTAACAGCTGATCCGTCATTAGTGTACTGCGTTAATGAAACTAACAATTTTTGCAATCAACCTGGCAAATATAACCTTTCAGGTTGTTCATTAATCTTAAACATCCAAAATATGCAAAGTTTACATTTAACTTGTCAAAACTAGGTCACCAATTAAGTAAACGTCACAAATGTATCTCATAACTGGCTAAATAAACAACAGAATAAAAAGGTAACGATAAATATATATTGTCCTGCATAAAATAATAAACAAATGTTTACATACACAAAACAGCGTGGTTGAAAAACCACTGTCAATACAAATTTGTGTTTTTGCAAAAATTCTTAATACCAAAACAATCAATACAACATAACTCGAGACCGATTATCTTTTTCCTTCAACAATAATTAATTAACTAAACATTACGCAAATTACAATTAAACAAAAAAAAATAATCGTGCTTATCTGAGTTTTTAAAGTACTTAAATATAATTCTTACTTAAAATTGTCCATTAATCCTACGCTTTTCTTTCTTCTTTCTTCCCGTAAATCAATTATTTGTAGTCCATTTGTATTCCTTAAATTGCCTGAAGGCATAAAACAAATACTTCACAATTCCACAAACACGTATTCCTTTCTGCACTCGCGATTAGTCCCACTATGCGAGGTTATTACTCCAATAAACCGTAATAATCTGTACACATTTGGTTGCCTCTTAAAAAGTTTCTCGCAACCTTTAGGACAATTTAGTCCTTCCTTAACACAAATAAACTTTTAATGTCACATAAAACTACCTTAACATTGGCTTAATTTATTATGAATATTTCGTTTACTTAAAGGTGGTCCCATAAATAATTTTAACTAAATATCGGTACAAGAACACGCGCTGCCCTCAACACTATAACGTAATAACTGTTATCTTTTATAAATCTGCTTACGCACTTTTTACTTTCTTGAAAATAAACAAACTGATTTTATCTTCAATCTCAATTTAATTAATTGTTTTATTTATGAATGTCTTATACGACTCATCCCCTTTCGGGTTATGCAGTTGTTTAAACAATGACTGCCTTCTATATTATTCACAAATATAACCCCAACTTAACCCATTCTAATTTCACACATCACCTCGCGCGCGTCTCACCGAGCTCTCACCAAAAAGCTAAAAGCAACAACAACCACGTCAATCTCTGACTTTCCTATTTATACCTTAAGCCATCCATCTTTAAACATGTCCGACTTCCTTGCTATATTCTCCAATAGTATTCATTCAAACTTTCTTAGTGCCGACTGATGCTACCATCTGTACAACCACGCTTATAACTACAATACATCGCCATATTTGTTTTTACCTGCAAATTTTACAATCACTTTATGAAGAAGCCATTTCTCGTCATCAAATTCATTCAGTGGCCACTCTGGACCATTACACAACTTTCAACGTGTATCTCCCACATGCGCTCGTCCTTCTTCCGCAACATTTGCAAAAATAAGTACCGTCTAAGGTCTCAAATCCCATATACATACACGTATTCTTAAAACTTATTGCACAACATTACGAAAACTTTCTATAATTAACAATTAACATACCAAATCTTTCTCTACATATTTTCTAAAACATTCTACACTTATACATTCAGATCTTCTGGCAAAGATTACTCCTCTATCTTCCAACATTCCATTTCTTATCAAGTAGTCAACAGTAGCAACACAGTAGCAAACATTATCGTCCCATAGACAAATTTCTTTTCACATTTACATTCATCAGAATCTATTTATTCTAACACCAATGTCTCTATAACATTCAAATACACGTATCTACATACAGAATGATATTTCTCCTAAATTTCCAGTGGCGTATCACCCACCCACATACATTATGCGTACACACAAAAAATTTTTTTTTCTCGTTCAAACTCAATACACCCGTACTTAAAACACGTAATACACGTCATTATAACATCCTACATACAGGGTGCGTCAACGCAACCTGACAAGGTTTAAGCAGAAAATAAACTGCATTAATACGCTAATTAACTGATTATACAATTTCATTAATATGAATTTGAAAGCAGCAATCACCCATTGCAATCATGTTAATTAATGTGTTTACAAAAATTTTAAAATTTTGTTGCTGCAAAATACATTAAGCTCTAAATTAACTTAAATATTAGGTGAAATAATAATAATTTCTGCCCTGATGCAATGGCGCTTTTTATACAGGCAGATTCTTTTTCTGAGCAGACAGCACCTATACATGCGAAAATATTATGCCTCATTTATTTGCATGTTCAATTACACACATGTACTTCACTTTATATGGGCTTTTACCAGCTGGAGTTTAATAGCCATGCTAATTAAACTTTTAAATTTTCCAATCTGAAATAAGAGTGACGTAATTTAGCTTATTTCATAGAGAGCATCACTATCATCAAGATTTTGAGATGCATTTACTTTATTCATCTCATCGTCTTCATCTTGAACGATTATACTGTAATAGTTTATTAACAATCTGTAAAACATCTAATATCCTTGATGCTAGTTCATAATAATAATAATGCTCATTAGATTATGGTTACACTTTAAACTTTAAATACATGCAAATGATAATATACAGTCTTTATCGGTCACTATTACTACATAGATGTGAGATTATTCTCAATTAGCTGCTTTCATATAGGCAAAATTTTGCGACACGAGGCTTTCAACGAAAGCTGTTTCGGCAACCTCCACTCCTTGAGCTCCGAAGATAACCGATCCTATCCGAACATTGCTGAGTGCTTACACCCATTCCTCCAATATAATTTAGTTATAATTTGAATAAAAACAAGCGCAGATGTCTACATATTATCGGCCTTGGGGACTGGGGTAGAATACAAGATATTCAATCTTTGTCTCATACCAGCAAAGTACGGGGAGAGAGTGGTTGTGGAACTGGCGCATTTTAAATTTTGCTACCATTCAAATCAAATCAATTTCATACAGGTAAAATTTTGCGATACAAGACTTTCAGCGAAGGCTGTTTCGGCGATCCCCACTCCATTCCGCAAATTCTAACAACAATTATGTTATCGCAAAACTAATCGGTAATGGTATAAATGATTCTAAACACTTGTCTTGTAACAACACCTCTCCTTCCGCATAATTAATATTACGAATAAACGAAACAAAATTGTTATTTCGTAAATTCTCCAATAACAGCCATTGTTCAAATCTTTCGTTCGTGGGTTTAATGTTTCTTCCATACAGGTCGGAAACACTAAACACTTTAGAGGGATTCATGCTAACGCTGCGAGCGACTGCTAATTCATGTTTGTCAAGACAATAAGGCAGGAGGTATTGTTGGAGTTGCCACTGACGACAAAAAGAATGCTTCCACAGCTTGTGTATTTATGATTACAAGTTTACTATCTTCCTATAAAGATGTGGTACACATTTTGACAGTCAAAAAATTAACTGGTGACCTGCTGCACAACTGTGTAAAGAAAAACATTGTTGGTTTAGAAAATGTTGGTTTTAAGGTCATTGCAGTACCCTCGGACAATAATTCTGTAAATAGGAAAGCCATGCCTCTTTTCAGCCAAACACTCTGCCTAAAGGTTTCCTATGAGCACCCAACGGATGCACATAGGGAGTTATTCTTTCTATTTAAAATGCGCCATAAACAACTGGTTGAACCAAGAAAACCAGGAAATGGTTTTTCCAGATGTTCCTGGCCCTGCCTTTCAACAAACTGCAAATATAATGCTTTAAACCAAATGTATGATTCAGTGAAGATCAATTTATTAAAATGTGGGTACACTTTGAATATAAATTCTCTCTATCCTAGTCCATAGAGAGACAAAATGTTAAATTCACCCACAATATTTTTAATGGGAATGTGTTGGTTGCGTTGAAAGAGCTTGGGCGTATAAAACAATTTTGCGAATGGAAGAGTACTGCAATGTTCATAGACCACATAGTAAAATTGTGGTGGGTAGTGAATGTCAAAACCCCGTATACATGTGTACGGCTTAGAAATGAGTACCAGAAAACTGCTACACATGGCAGTTGTTCGTAACTCCCATTTTTAAGAGAGTTTTCAAAGCAGCTGGATGACTGGGGGCCAGTGGGGAAAAAGGTTTGACACAACAAACCTACTCTGCCCTTATACTGGGTTCCCCATAATCGACTACCCATTTTATTTTACTAATAAATTCCCTACGAGATAACTAAACAAGTTGTTCTCTGTGGGATTATCTTCTGTAGTCTTTGGGATTTAAGTTAATTATTAAACAGGTAGGCGCCTGTCACAAATAAGTTATAAATTAATAATTTCGTGTAACGTCATTTTACTACGAGAAGTTTGTTAGTTTTCATCAATAATTATTTAACTTTTTTGCTTTGAGACTGTATTTCAACATCCGTTTGAACTTTCATGGATTACTCAGTCCAACAACGTGTGTTTTGTGTAGAAACTAACATAAGAAGCAATTCGATAGAAGAAGTTAGGCGTTCATTCCGGCGTCAGTTTAATAACAACAATAGGGGTCACGCGCCAAATCGTAAAACTGTTAAGTTATGGGTTCGTCATTGGCGTGAAAATGGTTCTGTACAAAATTTGAAGAAGCCTGGACGTCGAAGAACAGTTCGTACACCAGAAAATATTGAATTGCGTTTACGAGAAGTCCTAAAAGGTCTGCTAATCGACAAACCCTTATCCTAGGAATATCAAAGGGAAGCTTAGATCTAATTCTTCAAAGGGTTTTAAAATTTCATTCCTATAAATACCAAATGGCACAGCACCTTAGCAATCAAGATAAAGAAGCAAGGTTAGCATTTTGTCAAGAATTTTGGATTTACATCAAGCAGCAATTCACAGTCTCCTAATGAGCGACGAAGCACTTTTTTATTTGAACGGCATGGTTAATAAACAGAATTTTAGATACTGGTCAAATGAAAATCCTCGTGAAATCTTTACACAGAACCTCCATAATCCAAAAGTTGTTGTGTGGTGTGGAGTAGGATCTTTTGGTATTATTGGTCCATATTTTTTTGAGGATGAAAATAACCGCGCTGCAACAGTAACATCCGAGCGCTACGTAAACATGCTAGAGACATTCCTTATTCCAGAATTAAATAGACGAGGATTACTAAACAATGCCTTACTAAACCAACAAGATGGGGCAACAGCTCATACCACCAGAAACTCAATGAGTGTTCTGCGAGAAATGTTTAATGGCCGACTCATTTCTCGATTCGGAGATTTGCCTTTGCCTTCGAGGTCCCCCGACTTAACGGCACCCGATTTTTTCCTGTGGGGATATTTAAAAGCCAAAGTGTTTGCGAGTCGTCCAGGTACAATCGAGGAACTCAAAGACAGAATTCGTGAAGGAATAGACGAAGGTTTGCTACGCCGTGTAATGAACCACTTTTTATCTAATATTGAAAAATGTGTTGAAGTTGGTGGAGGTCATTTAGAAGACGTGATTTTTAAAAGTTAGAATTAAATTAGCCAAATATTTATAAATTATCATAAATCCCAAAGAGTTAGCTGTAATTTAGTATAATAAATAGGTTGTTTTGTTAACTAAAAAATTTTTAATGGAAATATTAAAATGGATAGCCTATTATGGGGAACCCTGTACATACCACCAAAGGTAAACTTCAAAATTTTTGTTAGAAGAAAAGAAGTACAAATATGTGCTTCTTGGTAAGATGCAAACCGACCAGCTGGAGGATCGATTCGGAAAATACCCCCAGCTGTCGAGTGGTAAATACCACGTGTCTGTTAGGCAAGTTTTTGAAAAAAAAATGCTACGATTTAAGAATGTGCTTCCATTAGTTTTGAAGACAAAAAAATTCAGGTGGCCTTCCAGATCTCCGGATTTAACGCCCTTAGATTTTTGCCTGTGGGGTCATGTAAAAATTAATGTGTCCAAAGAAACACCACGTAATTTGGTGGTGCGAATAACTGCCGAAATGCGCAGGGTACCTGTAGAAATGTTACACAGAGCTACTAGAGTAGAATATAAATACGGATTAGGTCATTGCTAGGCAGCAGTGGAGCTTAGTTTGAATATTTGTTTTAGTATTGCTATTTTTTAGTCTATCTTTATTACTCATTAGATATTTAATTTTTTCCAAATTCTAGTGTGACATTAATTAATTTAGTTGTGATTGAGTCGGAATAAATATTTTTTCTCGATTATTTTTTTTTCAAAATTTTATGACTGAATAGAGAGAAATATGCTTGTTTCAAAATGACAAAAAAAGGATAGGTGTCATTGGAAAAAAAAGTTGGTTGTAATGGCAACAAAACAAAAGAAGAAATCAACAATGTAACAAACTCAAAACACACGGCAATGAACGACACAACTTTTGTATTGAACATGTTTTTATAATTTTGCAAATACCAAAGTTAAAGCCATTACTTGATACCTTTGTTCCACAGCGTCTATTTTAAGTCACGTGTAATTTAATAGTTTGTAAATTGACAAAGGCGCGGTGCCCTCGTTTTGCTTATAATGTGTTATATTTGGTTATATATTCGATAATGTAATAAATGTTTGTGGAATAACACTGTTTATGTGTAAATGTTCCAAAACACTAATATCTAATTTCGTTAAAAGACTAAAGATAAAGGTTGACGAAGCTGACATATTTTAAAATAAGAAATTAGATTTTGTATACGTCTTATCGGAAAGTTTAAGGGCTAAAGCGAAATCTTATTTTTTTACTTTTGTATATTTATTAACTATTGCAGAGTGATATTATTTGCAGTCTCTTGTTTTATTTGCTATTTTAAATATAATAGTTAGGTCATCTTTCGACTTCTCTTCTTGCGAGCTGAGTTGTAGGATAGAGAGTTTTGCTAACGTAGTCGTTATGTTAGGAGTGGTGACGTATCGTTGGATGAAACTTCGCATCGAATTTGACATTGCAGCTCACCATAATAGATTTTTTTACTGGTTGATTAAATAATGAATTTATCAAAATTATAGGAGAGGGCAGTGAGTGGCTTTCTTTTAGCCGGCCAACGCCTAGATACAGTTCAACCAAGCAAACAAAAGCCCTGAGAGGGCGTACCTGAGGGAGCTGTTTTTCAACAGGTACATTCCATACAAAAAGTATTAAGGTGGCAAATTTAAATCAAATGTATGGATTGCTTATTCAAAATTCTGTGAACAAATTTATTTATTTTATGATAGGTACATCAGATGTTATTGAATTAATTACCAAAAACATTTAAGTATTTATTGTTTAAGTACAAATAGGTTTTGAAGTTATAACATTTTCTACAAATCATTTACACAATTTTTAGTTTTGTAAACATTTGTAAAAACATCATTCTGGTCACATTTGAATATAAAGTGACTAATAAATTACAATGATTCTTCCACAGAACTTTCTTCCTCTTTATCTGATTAACTTGTATTTACTTGAAATGACAACCTTTCTACAGTTTCATCATAAGTGTAAATAATATAATAGCATTTAAAACATTCACATAAATAAAGTGTAATGTTATTCACAATAGAAACAAAACACATATGCATAATTAAATTTTAAAATAATGTCCAAGATTTTAAGGAAAAATAAGCACATATCGTTTATTATTATTGATTTATAACTTGTAACTACAAAATTAATGCTTACTGTTTTAAGGTTATGAACTCTATAATCGTTGACAAATGTCAATTGTTTGCGTTTGGGAATGTACGGTCGGAAACTTCTTAATGGTAATTGGACGAACGTTTTACCGCTATAAATTTTTAAATTTAGTTCACATATTTTCCGGGGTTTTTGTTTGTTTGGTAGAGCTGTAGTATATTATCGTTAATAATACTACTTATAATTTAAATAGATAGCGATCGCGCCGAGATTTGGAAAATCGTGAAAAATCATCTTTTTTCTAGCTAATTAAAAGTAACAGATTGAGGAATTTAAGTTTATAGCAAGGAAAATTTAAAAAAACGCAAGAACTAATAAAAGTGCAACCTTGCATTACTGACAGCATTAAATGGATCATCTGTGAATTATAGTCGATTAAGGAAAACTTAAGTAAGAATATTGAACTTGTTTACTATCTGATTAATCCCACAATACTGATTATATGAGTAACTGAAATTAATACCTTAGATTTTAGTGTAATTCACTAGTTAATATTGAGTTAGATTTGTTTTAGTCATTTTCGCTTTATGATTATATTGAAAGTTCACGAACATGACCTACCGTAGTGTTTTGTCTGAAATCACAACAAGAGATAACTTATCTGTTTACGTGTTGTTTTGTGTATTTACGTATAACATATAAGTACTGAGGAATATCAGATGTTATTACCGTATTGTTGATGGTTCAGAATTATTGCTTTGACCTGGCATTCCCTTTGCTTGTTTACATGTCGTAATCGATACATTAACCCGGATGTTGTAAATTTATGTAAGTATTTTCTATGCATTTTTGATTTGTTTATTCTCCATTTTAATATATTTTAAGAATATTTATGCGTTTGACATTTAATTGAAGTATCGCACAAGTATAATCAGCCCTTTGAGCCTTAAGGTGCAATTATTAGTAACCTTAAATGACTATATTATTCCACTTTGTATTGAGCATTTTTGTAATTGCGCAACGTAGAGTTGCGATACCAATTTAATGGTAAAATTCAGGGAATATTTCGGATTTATAGAGATATCTTAAAGCTTTCAAGTATAAGATATTTTGAAGCAAAGTTTATAGGTTAAGACGGAATTTAAAGGTGAGTAAACAATTCGCATTCTTGTTTTATGCGAACAATTTGAACGTGTCCATGACGATATCCAGCTAACAATTTAAAAGAAGATCGCGCCCTAGTGATGCTTATATCTATCAATTCAGAACTTCAGTGTAAATTTAACAGATGTCCTATTAATTATATTTGTTTGTAGCTATAATGACGACCTATCCCACTGAACTACCTGGGAAACATACATTTTATCTGCGGGATGATAATCTTTTTCTTACAGCATGTCTAGGTTTTTTTGTCTTTAGAGCTAATAATACAGTGATTTAGTTATTTCTTCTAATTATACAAATATAAAACGTTTATTGATTTATTAAAGCCCTTGATAGTTATATGTTATATGAAGAAGTTTAATAATATCAAAATTAAGGGCCAAGATACTCACTTCCTAATAAATTTATATTGATCTTTAAATGTGTATTTTTCTATTTATAATTTATACAAATCTAAACGTTTTGATAACGATTACAGTTATTGTCCTCAGTAAATTATAATATCTTTAAGAACTACTTGAGATGTTAAAACAAATTTATGGAATAAGGAAAACAAATTACATATTAATAAACTGCCTTGAAGATGACAAATCAGACACCCTCTAACGGTTGAAGGCTAACAGTGCCAAATGTCATAAGCATTCAGAAATAGAAACTTGACATATCAATTAAAGATCTAGTCAAATTTATTCAAATTTTGGTTAATAATTGTAATTGTAATTGTACAGTGTAAACACAATGTAGTACGTTCAATATGATTTTTAATTTTTACTACAAATGTTGAATTATTATAGTGCCGTGGTAACATATTTTTACATTTACATTTACTGCAGGGTCTAGGAAAAAACACAGAAAAAACCTAGACGTACCAAAATCTAAAAATTAAGACGTACCCTTGTGTCTTTTTTTGAATTATAAGATGCCAAAATCTATTTAAAGGGAGATTTTTATTGTCTATCGAAGTTATTAGGATTTCTATATCTCTCAATAGCTTCACGTTGTAAATGAACATAATAGTGAGTTTGTCTTGACAATATTTCTATTATCAAATTGATTGTCATGACTTAAATTATTTAAAGCATGCTCAGCAACCGCAGATTTCCCTGGTTTAACTATAAAATCTAAAACATCTCGTTTGTTACATCTTGTATCAAATGTATACTTTCCCACAAGAGGAAGATAACTTGTACACTTCGGAAGAAGACAAATGTGCTTTAAACATCTTTAGGTTACTTTAAATGTTCTTTAATCTTTCTTGTAGGTTTAAAAACAGTCCTAATGCCATGATTAATTAGTAATTCTAACTGTAGCATTAGTAATAAAAGGAATAAAAGCTGTACCAACATTAAGCACTAAGCACTAAGAAACAGAACTGGCGCGCCGCATCTAGAACGGCCGCGAACGTCGGCGGAGAGAGAAAAACGCGACAGAGATGAACTAACTTGGAAACCTGAGCGCACTCGTTGCATATTTGCCGCGAAAGCCGTAACTGTATGTGACTAATAGGAAGATTTTATATGAAAGCTTGCGTTCCACCAGTATAGTCGTGCTTCAATTTTGTGTTGTGTTGACATTTTACGCAATGTTCCGAAGGAACTGTTTTACACCTGGTGTGAACTATAGCGGCAATAAAGAGAAGGTGTCTAAGAATAAACTAAAAGAATTGGGTGATGTTATTCCGCGTGCAGACAAACCTATAACAATAAATGGCGTTTTGTGAAAGAAACACTTTCTAAAAGAGGATGTGATACGTGAAGTGGTCACGGAAACTTTTTCGGTAAGTTATTAAATTACCAAATTTTGATTGGAAAGTTGTATTGATAATGTTTATTACCAATTGATCTACACTCCCCGACAAAAATTCCGGACAAATATAATTTAAGTTAATATTGATCGCCCATAACTTTTTTAATTCTTTTCGGATTTTGGTCAAGTATTGACAATTGTGTCGGAATGTTAACATGAATTTGAGTGATAAAAAAAATTATGGCTTGATCAGTAGGTATACTGGAAGAAACAAAAGTTACTTTTTTACCGTTAAATACTTAACGTCCTGTGGAAAAATTGAGCGGTAAAATTTAGTTTCATTATGTGTTAGTTTGAAGTGTAACCTTAACAAAACGTTTTTTTCAGTATTTCAATTTAGAACATTACATTATCTTATCGAATAGCCTAAGCAAAACATCCACAAACTAATAGCGCGTATTGCCATCCCGTGTTCTCATAGCACATCCCATACGTGCTCATTTGGATTTAAATCCGAACTATGCTGTATGTTCACTTCTTCTAATTATTTGGTCACAATCCGAGCAAGGTGGCATTATATTGCATTAAAAGAAAGTCTAGTCCGATAAATCGAGTGAAGGGTATCACGTGCAAAACGGATTTTGTACTTATAGCATTTAATGATTCAGCTCACAGTGCAATAATTGCACCGTGATTCAGCCCAATCCGGTTGTCTGTCCTTGTCTTTCAGACATGCCGATGCTCACGGCTGCCGGTGCACTTCTCTTATTATATGTCCGTGGCACTAGTTTTTCTTCTAGCAGTCTAGCAGGTGTCATAACAGTATTATCCCTCTATCCATCCTCCTAAGTGTTCCTGAGTGCTTTAGCACGATAGGCCTTATTTAGCCTGTTCAGGTCCACAATCATAAAAAAAAAAAAAAAAATTAATATCTTTATGTGAATATCCATTAACTTTTAGTGATTCTTTAAATATTTATATTCATCTTTAAAAATTCTGGATCTCACATTCGTTTAGCTCAATCCACTAATTACACCAAAGTTTTGACATGGATGGTGGTTTGATAATTTATGAAGGTATCTATCAGTGTGTGTCGGTAAACTCCCATTAGTTTTCTTCTCCATGGTAAACTGGATGCTTGGATAAATAACATCTATAAAAATTAAAAATTCATGTAGTACTTGCTTATTTTCGATGTCTCCAAAAAACAAATGTATCACCTATATATCTTTTTTAGATGCATTTGGTAAAGCTCTTCCACAAAAACTATACGGTTTCCCAAAAATCCATAAACCTAATGTTCCTTTAAGGTCTATTGATAGTGCAATTGGTTCTCCTACACACAATCTTCCAAACATCTTTTCATTATAACGGCATAATGGTAAACATCCCATTATATTAAAAATTCTGCCAAATTATACATAATCAAACTTGAAGGTAGTGATACGGGTCAGTTTTGATGTTTCGCATTTTACAAAAGTCTATCTAAAAGAGACTAATATATTAGTTATATTAGATACCTTCACCGATGATGACTTCATCTGAAGTCAAAATATGATGGTATTTAATAACAATTTTAGAATTTATTATAACAAGCCTTTTCGTGTGGAACACATCATATGATGTGCTGAAAGTTCTACCGCGCTGTGGGGAACACATCATTTGATGTTTTGGCTGATGTAATTTATTCTAATGGAAATTTATGAAATACTTAGTAGTGCCATCTAGGAGCTAATTTCCATATTCACCTAAAATATATTTACCACATAGAAATCTGTAGATAATTTATACCTTCAGGTAAGTAAAAATCATAACCGTGCAGTTACAGGAGTCTAGACTACGATCAATCGTAAGGATTGAAGACAAAATTACATATTTTTAGTGTTCTAAAAGTAATCAATCACAAAACTTTTGTTTCATTTCCTGATTATAGATTTCTCTAGTTTTAGGATTAGAGAAAATAATTCTAAAAAATACAGTTTCGTCTGAATGTCACGTTAGTATACACGTTATCTGTATGAAATGTACTTTTACGGTTTACGTTTCAAAGTACATATTTACTCGTGACATTTGTAAATTACCAAAGCTTTACAAACTTTGATACTTCCGCCACCTTATCTAATTTTATTTTGTGTGCTTTTTTATTTTTTTAAAGTGTGTGAATAGTAACTAATTACTAGGAACATCATCAGATTTATTGTGCGTTTTTTTGTGCGTGTATGAACAATAACTAATTTATATATTTATATTTTTATTTTTTTGAACATTATCAAATTATTGTGAGTTTTTTGCGTGTGTGTACAGTATGTGAACAATAACTAATTTATACAGGCAATATTTTAATTTTTTTGCGCATATTATCAAATTTATTGTACATTTCTTACATTTATAATCGTTTACTAATGTTCATATGGAGGTTTGATTGAATATAAATATTTTTTTTTATTATTTTCATTTTTTATCGAACCCTATAGACTTTATCCATACCCGCCACTGGATGGGCGATTTTTATGTCTTCTAAAAGATCCGAAATAGGTAATTTACAAATTTTTAGGCTTATTAGAGTGTGAATTTGTGACTATTTAAAATATTAGCAAAAAATATATCTCCGCGCCAGGCGAAAGATTACTTGAAAATCATTCCCCACGGAATAATTTATTATCAAGTATTACGAATTTTTAAATATCAACTAAAAATATCAATTACATGTGACGTCTGCATAAGCAAATTAATAGAGGTAATCTTTTGTTAAAACAAATGTAGTCATAAGTGACACTTGCAGTTAGTTGTTCGTTTACAATTCATTAAGTGATTTAATTTTTCTTCATAATGGCACCTCATTTAGCAAAGTCCGATTTGGAGTTAACTGAAATGTTATCGCGAAAAAAATTGGCGCAGAGAAAGAATTGCGGGAGAGTTTCCAGGGAAACTATGGCTACCTTCTAGCATAAATCGTGCTATTCGACGACATGAGGAAACTGGATCCGTTTACAGCAAACCCGGAAGTGGAAGACCCGTAACTGTTACAAGTGATGAAAATTCAGAAATTGTACGTGAACCGTCATTGTCACAGGAAAATCAACCAGAGACCCATTTGCAAACCCCATTAATTACACTTAACGCAAAAATCCGTCGATCATCAAGAAGTTTACGTCTATGCAGGAGGTTTTTGGAATGCTGACCTAAAACGCTTAATTTTTCAGTCCCTCAAAACAGACAAAATAATAGGGTTTATTCGGCAACCAAGAAGAACACTATTGAACCAGAACGTTTGTACCATAGAAAGTCGTGGTTTTCTAAGAAGCTAATGGTAGCATGCGTGATATCCTGGAATGGAAAACGTAGTCTATTTTTCACTGATCCTCAGTTAACAAAAACAAACGCAGATAGCTACATACGGCATCGTGACGATTTATTACCAGAAATGCATCGACTATACCCGAATAACGATTACATTTCTATCCAGGACAGTGCTCCATTCCACAGAGCAGCAAGGACACAACAGTTCTTAGAAGAAACCATGGCATCTTCCATTAGGGCAAACCAATGGCCACCTAATTCTTTCTAATCCTTTAGACTACTCAGTGTGGAATGCATTGTAAGAAAAAGTGTCTGCTCAAAGACGCGAACCATTTGCAAACTTAAGATCTTCGCCGACGATTAGAAGTGTGGCTAGAAGTGTCGATAAATTTGATCAGAGGAGCAATTTTACAATTTAAACATAGATTAAAAACTGTACATTTTCAAAATGGCGGTCCCATACAACACATTTATAAGTAGGATATACCATACAAGATTTTAGTTTTATATTTACCATCACTCCATCACTTTCGAAAAAAAATAAACATGTTATGTGAGACAGAAGAAATTTTATTTACATAAAAAAAATGCACATCAACCGATGTTGATACAAAATTTCGAATTGAAACAATACAATAATATCGAAAATTATAATCGGTAACCTAAGTTTTAAGATTTGTTATTTGTTATATCAATTGTTTCTGAAATCTCAAACTCTACGTTGATCGCGGTTCACTTCCGATAATGATAATGAAAATTTTTAACTTACATGTAACGAATGCACTATAAGCACTATGACCTTCTAGTCACACAAAATTAAAATTATAAAAAAGAAAAAGAGTGAGAAATCAGGAGCAATTCCTTATATACTTTTCTCATGGATACCAAAGCTTTCAATTTTTTTTTTTTTACATTATATACAAAAGAATCTTGCATTTGATTGGTGTAAACAAAAAATTAAATTAACTAAAACATAAGTTATGCCATAACTTTGTCAAATCAATTCGGATTTGCTTTTTAAATACATTTTTGAAATCAGGGCAAATTTTTGTATAAATAGACATCTCACATGCTATACTTCGCTTCATGAATTTACATTTTGACAATTTAATACCTTAAAATTACTAAAATCTAACAAATTTTATATTTTACAACTAAACTGAAGACATATTCAGCTTCTGCATAAAAAAACTGTATAAGAATACACTTATTTCTACCCATTTTTCATAGTTTTAACAAAATTTCTACTTTAATAGCTTAATTTTAGGTACATAACCCAAGTTTTCAAAATTTATGTTTAAATTACATATTTAATGTTAAATTCTATGTGAAAATGAGCGAAACCTATTATTATATGCTTTTATAATTTATTCTAAACTTATGTTATCCTATATAAACTATAAATTTGAAAAATTCTTAATTATTGTACTTAACCTAACTTTATATAAGTTAATTTTAACTTGCTTTTTAAACATTAATATCGCTTGTAATATTTATATAATATGTTCCTATATATGTCTCGAAACCCATCAATGTTTTTCTGTACTCCATAGTTCCTAATTTTGTCTTTGTACACTTTCACAATGTTAGCATATTTAGTAAGTTCCTGTACACAAATTGTATCTATATTGTAAACATCACATTGCACAAATGTTGTTCAAGTTCTTAGCTATGTTTCTAAGTCACTATAACTTCTTATGCACTTTTGAAACACTTAGTTTGTGAATTACCAATATACTGTCTTCGTACCATAACCCTTTTATAGTTCGCAGAGTTTTATGCATTGTACCATTACTGAACATGTTCTACACATTAGAATTATTGTACTTCATGTAATTAATATCTGTTATGTATTCAAATTCTTAATTAAATTGAATTAAATGTGAAATTTCTTATTTAACTTAAACAAAACTGAACGTACACACTAATATGTATCATGTTGGCCTTTTTTACATGCTACTGCTATAGCTCATTGCTTTTATGAATATAACATCATTGTGCAAACCTCACAAAGCTTGTTTTGTTGTATCACAATCATATTTTTATACTCGTATACCATATTTTCTCAAAACGAAGTGTATAACTTCTTCGACTTTATTTGAACTCACATACTGTATATTATTTAAGCTCGATAACACTCTACCCCCTCTATTATACCTATTTATAACCATCGCAATATATATATATATATATATATATATATATATATATATATATATATAATATATATATATTTTCTAAAAGATATAACAATTCCTTTTCAGCACTCTTATAACGATTTAATTTCAGCGGAATAGTAAATCCCATGAACAGCTACATGGTGTGGAAATGAGTAGCTCTGTTAGTCCTGTTGTAGCTAAATATGACACGGAAAAATTTGAAACATTAGAACTATAAAACGCTCCTAAAAACATTTAGTATGATATACATAAAACATTTATTTATTTGGAGATATGAAGAAAAAGCACTACACGAATTTCTAGTTTTTATAAATAGTATTCACCCAGCATTCAGTTTACCCTGGAGAAGGAAACAAATGGATTGTTACCGTTTCTTGACATACTTATACCTAGAACTAATAATTCACTATCTTTTAAGGTTTACCGAAATCTGACACACACACTGATAGATACCTTCATAAATTCTCAAACCACCATCCACGGTAAAAAAATCGATGTAATTACATCTTTAGTAGATCGAACTCAACGAATTTGTGATCCTGAATTTTTTAAAGATGAACATAAATATTTAATAAAACCATTGAAAGCTAACGGATATTTACCAATAGAATTGAAAAATGCTAATTAATCATGACATTAGGACTGTTGTTAAATCTACAAGAAAGAACATTTAAGGTCACCTACAGATGTTTAAAACTCACTGTCATCTTCCGGAGTTAAGGTTTGATGTTCTTGGTTTCATACAAGATGTACAGGACATATAAGATTAGGTCTACCAGAGAAATCGGCGGTAGCTGAGAATGATTTAAATCATGACATTTATGATAATGTACAGTGGTGCCAGGTATAATGATTGTCATAATAGTGTAAATAAATGTTTTAAAGCGTTCTCTATACAAATCGTTAAAATAACTAGAGATACATACCGTTCATTAAAAGATAATGCTGTTGACTCAGAAGGTAGATTAAAGCAGGCGGGTTCAATATTTTGATTTTCTTAATTACCACAAATTTCTGGTTGGTTATTTTCACCTAACATCAATATAGTAACTTCTAGGTAACAATAATAAAAATTATCTCGGACGCCAAGTTATTTTTTTGATTATGCTCGGAATAACTAAACCGAGGATACAATAAAAAATTCACCAAAATGTCAAAATAAAAAATATACAAACTACGTTTATTAAGCATTTAAATTTGGCATTATATAAAATAAATCTTAAAAATAGCCTTACACTAAGAAATCATTAGAGTATAAATACCTGTTTAAAAAATTTACTTTTTCATAACCTCTGGTATCAAAAAGGAATGCGGAAATGCAAACCAAAGATGACGTAATCTTCGTATCAATGTTGCGCAATATATCGTATTTTCAATGTTTTACGTTGTAAAGTACACCAAAGTTGAAATTACTTCTTACAAATTTATATTCCTTGAAATTTGAATAATCCAAAATTGATTGTATTCTCTTGAAGGTTCAAATAAAAGGTGTGATCTAAATTTAGATCTAGCAAAGTATACGTAAAAGTAGAATTAAACGTGTAATTAAAATAGAATTAAATGTGCAATTAAAAGTGCCTGCAAAAAGCAAATGTTTTAGATTTTAATATAATAGGAGTTAAATGTATCTTACCATTAAATCAATGGCACTTTTCACAAAATTTAGGTGAAAACCAAAGATGGCTTCACCCATGAAATAAACGTACATCAGTAATGCTAAAAAATCGCTCACCATGTCAGGTGACATCGCGTTGCGCGGAAATATGTGCAGAAATTTCAATCCACGAAATGGAAGTATAAACCTTTAAGAAAATATGCAACTTAAGTTACACCAAAATGCAAATTAAATTGCCTACCACAACTTATAAATCATTAATTATAGAAATCTCTTTTTTCTTATATTTTACAACTAAATGAACGAAGAACGTAAAAGATTCGTTACACATTCAATTTGATAATTTGAAAATATTGTCAAGACCAACTCATTATTATGTTCGTTTTCAACGTGAAGCTATAGAGATACATGAACAACATAATAACTTCATTAAGCATGAATAAAATCTCCGTTTAAATATGTTTTGGCTGTAGTTAAAAAAATACGTCTTAATTTTAGCTTTGGTAAGTCCAGGTATTTGCTGTTACATTTGTTGTTTGATTATGACATTTTTCATTCTTAGCCTTTGTCCGTTAAAGGGTGATCTGATTTGTCATCTTCAAGGCAGTTTAATAATATTTAATTTATAAAGAATATGGCTAGTCTTTGCTAAAATTAGATTCCATCGTTTTATATTAATAGCAGGCTTATATTTGCGTTTTTATATATTTCATAAATTTGTGTCAACATCTCAAGTAATTCTTAAAGATATTTTATCATTTACTGTGGACGATAACTGTAATTGTTATCGAAACGTTTAAATTTATATAGGATATAAATAGAAAAATAGATGATTTAAAAATCGAAAAGATTAGTATTTTAATTATGTGTAATAATCTGAAAGTTTACATTTTTAAATTTATACGGAAATTAATATTCTAGGAAACCATTGTTAATACAATTGTTTCGTGGAAACTTCTTTGAAGAATAAATCTAATAGAAGGTAGATATGTCAGCTCATAATTATAATAATTTTATTTATTGCAAAGGAAATAAAATATTGCCATGTTTTGATTTCAAACTGACTAACCTGAGTGCATATTTATAATTCTCAAATAAAAATCTCTACTATATTTTATGCTTTATGGATTGTGTGACTATAAAAAACGTTAATTGGTGAGCATTGCGAACTATATACTTTCTATGTGGGACATTTCTGTACATATGGAACTGTCAACAAAAAATTCTAAATCTTACAATTGGACCACATTTCTTTCATCTTACAAAAATCTCACAAGAATGCTTTACACGAAGCCATTAAGTATATATTGCGGCATATATTAAATTCAAAAGATGACGTTGAGCAAGGCTAATGTATACACATTTCTGGATTTCATTTTATATTTTTCGCTTTATAATGCACTAGCGCAATAAAATACAAGTTCTAATTATATTTACAAGATTTTCTGTTAGATTTGAGTGTTGCTTAATTTTCTTTTCCGTAAAACACGCAAACTAATAACAAGTATATGGTTTTTGTTGATTGTAAACTTCCATAAAAATTACAGAAAAAATAATAAAAGTAAAGATACGTACATACATGAGCAAGTTTATCCATTATGCATTAGAGAAAATACATGCACTTTAAATTTAATTAACACTGTGCACTTACAAGCGCTATACGTAAACTAAAACAATGCATTATGTTTGTGTTAAAGTAAAGCAGAAATTGAATTAAAAAAAGGCGTATTCAAATAAACCATGTGAGTTTTTGTATGAAGTTTAATTTTCGTACACTGAGTGTATGTAAATGTAGTTTTTGGTTCACTTATTTTGTCATTAGACTACTAATATGAATAATGTTGACAAAAAATTGCTTTTATGTATTTCACAACAGATGATTTAAATTTTATACATACTAAATAAACAAATTAATTGATTTATATTTACATGAGTTGAGTATGTAAAAATAAAAACACATCACATGACCTTCCAATCTACAAAATGGAAATTACTTAAAAGAAATTTTAATAAAATTTTTTCAGGATAATTATGCAACCTCTTTTATAATAAATTAATTACGAAAATAGGCAATATTGTAAAAACAAAAACAATAATCTATGTCAAACAGACGTTAAAAACTTCGGGTCTAACAGAGGTTAATACACATGTACATTTTTTTAGGGTAACTATACAACCTCTTTTTATACGTTCATAACGAAAACAGGCAACATTGTAAAAACAAAATAGTATATTAAAGTATAAGTGGATAAAAAGGTCTTTAAAACACGCGCGATTTGCTCGAAATAGAGTAAAGGCCGGTTTCACAAAGTTCCGTTAAATCGTCTGTTAACAAACATTGATTAAATTTTAACATTGAATAAATATTGGAATGCGTTTCACAAAACAAATGCGTTCGTATTTTAACGTCGATTAACTAATCAGAGAATAGAGCTGGCAACGTCGCAAATTCTGTCTTTTCTGTCAAATGTCAATGTCAAAGTTAACTGTTCGTTCCTGTGTTTTTACTCTCGTTGTTGTTTGGTTTTATTTTTAATTAATATAAAGCATTATTAATTTAAATATGGAAGCAGAAGCAACTAATAAGAGAAAACGGGGAAGCAATTTCACAACTCAAGAGAACGAATCGCTGTTGGATTTAGTTAACAAGTAAGTACACAAAAATTTAAACAATTTATTTCAGCAGTAAAGATCTAATCAAACATGTTTTTTATTGTCAGTGTTGTCTTTGTTGAGCAATACTGTATAAAACTAATTTATTGATTTATAAATCGGACATTTGCTAAGAATATCCAGCAATTCACATCCCCAATTTGTCGCATGCTTCCTTGTTCCTTGTTCACCATTTATTATTCTTGTTATAGACACAAAGAGATTATCGAAAACAAAGCGACTGATGGGACCGTATGCCAAAAAAAGGTGATGGCGTGGAAGGCTATCACCGAACAATTTAATAGTAAAGGGCTAATGCTGGGTAATACTTCTCAGCTGAAACATCTATACGATAATTTAAAAAGAGCAGCACGAAAAGAAGTCGCAAACGATAAAGTAAAAATGGGTTATTTTCATATTACTATTAATTTATTTAGGGTCAATTGGGGTAAATGGAGACGGTTTTTACATATTTGAAATTACAAGTGAGTTGTTTAGTTTTTATCATGTCTTTTTAATGCACAAATTTAAATAAAAAAAGTTAGTACCTTTCGCCTTAACGAAGCATTGTGCTCTGTCATACAGACTTACTGGTTTTAAGAAACAAAATATTGTTTAATCTATGTCATGTTTACAATTACCCCTGACTTGTAGGGGTAAATGTAAACGTGTAACTTTTGATAGAATTATTGCTGTGCTCAGTGGCGGCGCAAGACCTAAACTTAATGTGGGCAAGGTACATTTCGCGAGGCCCACTGATGGTGCAAGAAGAAGGGAATATAAAATAAAAAATCACTTGAAATTAAACAGTTTTTTATGCATTAAGAAACAAAACTAAATTTTTACTTATACTTCTTTGGAACATTAAACAAAAATGAAAAAAAAAATAAAGAAACAGAAATTTTCTACTTTACAGGTATTGTTAACAAAATTCTAATGACAATGTAAACATTTGGGTAAATTACTTTCAAATCGTTCTCTATGATATATTGAAGCAGATGTTGCACGTCTTTAATAAAGTTGGGTAAATTTGGGATCATATTTTGTAACTCCTCATACAACTCATAAGGTTGGAGGTCACTGCTCTCACCTACTTGCAGGACTGTGTGTAAATCCTGACAGTTTTTCAGTATTTGCTCGTTTGGAATTTTTTTTAACTTGTTTAACTCATAGAGAAAACCAAAATTTTCAAAATGTTGATTTAAAGATATAAATCTCGATTCCATGTTACTTATCACAGAATCAATCATGGTATTAAAGAAAATCTGTTTCATACCGGCTTTTAGCAGAGTTTATAGGTTGATCGCTGTCTTCATAATCAAACATCCTTTTCTTTTTGGCAACTCTTTTATTTTTAAAATCGTTTGGCAAATCATAACTGCTTTTCTTAATAAATTGACGAGCGTCAGGCAAGCATTTTGCGAATCCAGCTTGTCGATATTCTTTGATCCAGTCACAAAATGCACGCAAATGTTCAAGAGTAATAACTCATACCATATATGTAATGATATGATAAATTCCAAACTGAACATTTCCTTTAAAACGGAATCGCAATCACTGAGTGTGTCCGATTGTTCTGTTTGGCGTTTTAAGTTTTCTATACATTCAACAACATCATCAAATTGTAATAATACGGCCTTCACCGCCTTGATTCTGCTTTCCCACCTTGTGTCTGATAAAGGCTTCATAGTAAGCTTTAATTTATCTCTGATTATTTTCCTGCGTTTGCTGGAACCTGAAAATAGCAAAAAAATCTTCTGAGTAAAACCAAAAAATGTTTTTGCTACCACCGAAGAATTAGCTGCGTCTACCAACAATAGATTCCAGCTACGACAACCACAAGGTGTTAAAAATTCCCAGGGATTTATATTTAATATTCGAGTTTTAACTCCAGTACTTATGCCTACCATATTTACACCATTGTCGTATCCTTGGCCGCGACAGTTCTGAATATCTAAGTCATTTTTTTCTAGCTCTCCCAGTATTGCATTAGTCAATTATTCTCCAGTCGTTTCAGTGACAGCAAGAAATCCGATAAAGTTTTCTTCTATAGTTCCAGTTGATGTACTACAATATCTTAAGATAACCGACATTTGTTCAACTCTACTACAGTCTCTAGTGCAGTCGAGTAAAGAAGAATAATATTTTGCCTCTTTTATCCTACCAATCACTTCACTAGTAACTGTGTTTGACATCAATGTGATCAATTCATTTTGAATACCGTGGCTTAGATAATGGTGTGCAAGTTGTTTATTATTAATGCGATTTGTGTTCCTGTAACGTAGGATCATATTTAGATATCAACTTAAATAAGTCTATGAAGTTACCAGAATTCTTAGTGTTTTCGTCTGTTTTGAGAGATTTTCTGTGACCTCTAAATGCCAGATTATGAGAGGCTAAGAAATTTATGATATCAATTAATCTCAGAAAAACAAATTGTACCAATGTTATTGAGATTCAAGAATTTGCCTTTCGTTTTCCTGGTCTAATGTTTTTCCGTGCTTTATTCCCCTCTCTAATGTTATCCATTGGAACATATAGGCCATATGTTCTTTAGTATTCTCATGCCTGTGTAAAATATCACTCAAGTGTTTCCAATCACAACACCCTTCCTGTACCATTTGAGTTTGTGAATTGCTAAAATGTCTGCACGGAAAACAGAAAACTTTATTTTTAGAACTTGAATAAACCAACCAGCAACAGCGTTGAGTTTCACCATTACTTAGTTTTCTTGAGAAATGAAAATTGGAAAAGTATCTATGATCATCATCTTGAGGATAATAATTATTTAACTGCTGTGTGAGGCCGCTTTGAACTATATCATGACGCTGAGCATCCGTTATGGGAAACGTCCACAATCCCGGGTCAAAACTGGCAAATGCTTGTTTCACTACATCACTGGCATCTCTGTTAACAAGCGGAGAACTTATTTCAATCTCTTCTTCTTGATTGTGACTTACATTACTCAAAGTAAACACAGAAATTTCAGCGTCAGATTTTGCTTTCCAAGCTATTTCTGTTCCCGATTTTCGTCGTTCGGTATCAATAGTCGGTGCATCTGGCTCTGGAGTAATTTCCGAATTCTCGGATATAGATACATGTTGTTTAGAAGTCGAAGCAACCGATTCATTTGATTCTGTACGCAGCGATTATTTCATTCACATTCATTTCGTGCGCCGAAGAGTGGAATATCATAAAGTTGAGAATTAATTCTAATCTATTTATTATAAGAAAAACCTTGTGGCGTGTACTTTTGGATTTTCCATACTTTTTCAAATTTATTTTCGGCTGTGAGGCGCGAGGCCCTTTGCACCGCGAGGCCGTGGTCGGTGGCCCACACCGCCCACGCCTTACGCCGCCTCTGGCTGTGCTTAAAATTGTGGGGCAAATGTGAACCAAATAAATTTTTATGTCTGTAATACAAATATATGTTAGTTCAAGCTGTGTTTATATTTACCCCATATTTTGTAAAATTAGCCAATAAAATTATTGTGTATTAATAATTTTATTTTAAAACGAACAACTACGATATTATTAAGGTTGTTAAATATTACACTGTATAAAATAAAGTAAAATATGCATTCTTAACACAACAAACATGAGAACAAAATTTTATTTAAACGTTAAATAAACTAATTCGCCCCCAACACTGGGACAGTTGAGGAAAATTTGTAAAGAATTCTTTCTCCTTTCATTTCAATTTCAGGATCAGGAAGTATCCCTAAAATTTGGTTGATTGCAATGTAACTGACATCAGTATGATTAACTGTAAATAACGTTTTGGATGGTTCCCAAGACTTCAAACCCGTGATTTTTATTTCTGCTGCTTCAATGTCTTCGATGACACAAACATATTTAAATATGGTGGCATTTCTCTTGCCTCCTTTGAAACAAACCAGAATAAATTTTCCTTTTGATAATTGTGAAATTGACTCTACTTTTACAATATCTATATCTTCTTCAAATGTTTCGTCCCAGGGATCTTCGTCACTCTCGTGGAGACTTATCTCAGTATTTTCATCTGAAGATTCTTCGGTTTCAATTTTCGATTTCTTCGGTTTAGTTTCCGTTTTGGTTGTATTGTTCGCACTCTCTGCATCTAACGATCCTTCTTTTTTCTTTTTCTTTAGTTTTGCCTCTATGTCAGTTTTTTTGTTGGCTAAGGTTCTTTGTCTTTTACATTTTGGTTGTAACTGTTCCCTTTTTTCTGCTTCTCTTAGTCTTTTTGACACTTCCGTTGAAGTCAGAACTTCTCCATATGTTTGTTGTTTCAATCTCGGTATAATCAATTTCTCTTTATTAATAACAGGTTTTAATGGCATGGCGTTATCAATATTGAACATTTTTTCTAGTGTAACATTAGCCGAAGTCGACGACTTGGGGTCACTTACAGTTTCCCCTAAATTTGTTTGAATAACTGGAAACGTCAAAGTCTGTTCAACATCACATCTAACACATGACGAGTTAGGAAAAGCATTAGAGGTTGCAGTTTCATTTGCACTTTTCGTTTTTGGTTCATTTTGTATAGCTCTATATTTTTCCAAATCTTCAAAAGTGAACTCTTCTTCGGGAAACAAGGATGAATTAACAGGGTATATTCCGGTAGATTTGAACCCAGAAATTAAATTCTTTGTCAACATGGATTCTACCCATGTCGAGCCAAGAAGTTCAGAAAATGTATTTTTTGTTAGTCTTCCTGAACCACGACCCATCTGTTGTTTTCCATACTTGATAAGCTGCCTATTCCAACTGATTTTTACCGGGCCAAATACACATTTGTCTAGTGGCTGCAACTTATCAGTCAAATGACTAGGAAATTTCATTAACACAATGTTGTGTTTTATTGCTTCTTCAATCATCCTTACGCTCATATGACTGCAGTAACCATCGTATAATAATAAGGCCGCTTGATCTGGTAAATTGTTAGAAATTCTTAACTCCTTAACGTAAGGTATAAATCCACTAGTAAACCAGCGGTAAAACTGTGGCTCCTCCATCCATCCATTGGTAGAGGCAGCATACAATGTTCCAGGATAAGCATTTTCCGACCTCCAGCGAGCTTGGACACCAGCACCCTTAAAAACGATCAGTGGTGGTAGAGTCTTGCCATCTGCAGAAACACATGCCAATACAGTAATGAACTCCCTGCCAGAACCACCAGATACACGACAGAGGGCCTTTCCTTTGGTTCCAATAGCCCTAATTCTGCTTGGATCACAGTTGAATCCAGATTCGTCTGCATTAAATACAAAACCGCCTTTATCATCAGCCAGATAATGTTCATTTATGACCATCTCAAGATCCTTATAAAACTGGTAGATAACGTCCGGCTTCCTAGCATCCTTTCTTAATTTTCAGGCTTTTTTAGAGAAAGATTACGATTCCTTTTCATAAATTAATAGTACCAATCCTCGCCCGGGAATTCCATCTTTAAAAGGAGTCTTCAATGCTTTGGCGTTGACATATTCACCAACTAATTGTCGCAGTTCAGCTTTATCACAGGGCAAGCCCATCTTTGATCTTACTATCAAACATTGTGCAATGTCACTTTCAATCTCTGGTGACAAAACTTGTGAACGACCTGGCCCAGTTACATTGATTGAAGTTTTTCTTCCTGAAATTCTGTTAAAAATTTTGGCACTCCATAATAGTTTTCTGCTTCACGGTAACTCTTATTTCGGTTGGTAATATCCTCAACAGCATGTGCAATATCTTCAGCCGAATATTTGGGTCTTTCTCTTTTTTATGTAGTTCCGTGGCATAGTTAATTCTAAAATATAGATATCCATGACAAATCAGGCGGTTTAAACTTAAATTTTGAGTTGTTATTCTCAAATTAACCCTTAAATAACGTTTACATTTACCCCAAAATCTTGTTCACATTTTCCCTATATATAAAAGGTATTGGGGTAAATGTAAACACCTGAATAACAATATAGATTAATGTTTTATTTGATTTATTTGTTGTTAAAAACTTACTATATCTATGCCTAACTACTACTATAATTTATGAAGTACTTACCTGTAAAGATCTATTTCACAGGAATAAAAAATGCACTAAAATGCGGGAAAACGTTTGTTTGTCGTCGCGAGTCGAACGGATACGAAGACGGGATGAATCACGCCTTTGATTTCGCGCCATATTTCAAACAGTAATACTTGCATTTTAATATTTTTAGGTGCGTTTACATTTACCCCTGTTTACATTTACCCCAACTGACCCTATACAGTTTGTACTTCACTTTTGCTATGCTTGTTTAGTAAAACAAAATTATCGTTACACTATAAATACTTCTTTTGGTTTAAACCACTATTATTTCTTTCTAGAATAAGAGGTACGAAGCAATCTTAGACTTAAATGTAGGTGAAATTGAGGTACAAAATTTTAAGAAAATTGCAGCGGAGGAAAAGGTAGATATTTACTAACATTCATTAATAATTGCTTAACAAATTTCAGTCGATCGTCTTGTATTTATTTAACGATAGAATATTTTTGTAAAACTTTAGATCGAACGGAAAAGAACTGGAGGAGGTACGTGCTCTACATCTTTGAACGATGTAGGAGCACAAGCACTGGCAATTTTAGGGGATCAGGTTGAGCCACTGCCAAATTTGTATGATAGTTCCGCAATATATTTTGGTAAGATTTAAGTTCATCGGGTCCTTGCAATAAATTTGAAAATATTTTCTACAACAAATTTGTTTTGTTATATATTTTTGTTATTCATTTTAGACGATGCCTGTGTGAACCTCGAACCTAATCTCCCTTTGCCTGAACCTGCAATACCTCGCCCTTTGCCTGAACCAGCAATACCTCACCCTTTGCCTGAACCTAAGGCCCCAGTTCCAAAAAAGAAAATTCTTAAAAAAAATATGTCAGCTGAGGAGCTGAAAGTTTAAAAAAAAATTAAATAATGCTGATTTACAAAAAAAAATTAATGTTAAAGCAGCATGCAATGCTTGCTGCTCAGCATCGTCAGCAGATGCTTGTTTATAAAACCCAATTAAAAAATTTAGAACAAAACAATTGAAATTAATAATGTATTATAATATTGTGTATTATTAAATAAACATAAAAATTCTATTTTTACTATTATCTATTAAAATCTATTAATTATTGCTCTTCTCACAGCATCATTTTGGTTGGGGATAGCTGCTGCAGCTGCCACCTCTTCATTAATACTAAAAGCATCATCTTCATCAACAAGATCTTCATGTGGTTCTACATCATTCACAGTTATTGCCAAATTATGCAGAACACTGCAGGATACAATAACTGGCAATAAATGTTGAACTTGCAAAGCCATTCCGATATGCAGACAAGGGAATCTTCTCTTTAACACCCCAAATCATCGGTCCACAGTATTCCTTGTTCTTATATGAGCAGCATTATAAGCTTCTTCTGCAGCAGTTTGAGGATTAAGAAGAGGTGTCAAGAGGTACCTCCTGCTGGGATAGCCACTGTCTCCGAGAAGGTAATTATTATTACCATAGAGTCCCCGTTTCAAATCGACAACCAGTGGTGAATTATTGAAAATGGTACTGTCATGTACTGATCCTGGCCATCGTGCTGTTATGTGCATTATCTTTAAATTAGCATCGCTTACAACCTGCACATTAATTGAGAAGAAACCTTTGCGGTTTCTAAATAATTCCTGCATTATTCCCTCCAGGTGAATTAACCCTGACGTGTGTGCAATCAATTGCACCAACGACGCACGGGAAAGCAGTTATTCTGAAGAAATCCATCACAGTGTCATTAATTGCTTGTTGCTCAGTGGGCATCTTAATGTAGCGCTGACTTTGTTCAGCAATTAAAGGGGTGACCCGGTGTACAATTCTACACACAGAAGGTTTACTGACCCAAAATAAGTCACCAATTGTTTGCTGAAATGAACCAGTTGCATAAAATCGTAGAGTGATTAGCAACTGATTAAGTGCAGTGATGGCCTTATTCCCTTTTGTAGCTGGTTCAATTACTGGACCTATTATATGCATTAGTTCCATGACAGTTTCTTTCGAAAACCGAAATCGCAGTTTAAAATCATGATCATCCAGATTTTCAAAAGGATTATTTCTGTCCCTAATAAATCGAATTCGTCGAAGATGAGCTTCATCTTCTGACAAGGAAGAGAGTGACGAATCGGACATCTTTGAAAAAATCATCAAATTATTTTCATATGATATGAATTTTTTTTATAAGTTATTTATAATGTAACAAGTTTGAACTTACATGTTTCTTGTAAAGCTTAAAAATATTAATAAAAAAAAAACAAAAATATTGTTTTAATATTTGTTGAAAAACACTTTTTATTAATTAATTTACTTATAATAGGTAATAATAGTGTAATAAATGTCAAATAACATAAAATTAACAACACTATAATCGAGCCTTTTATGTCGATTAACTTTAACGACAATTTTAACGACGATTACCTCTTAATCGATGTTTGTGAAACATTTAAGCACTGATTTTCAATTATTTAACGACGACTACTTAACGATGATTAACTTTAACCACGATTAGCTTAATCGACGTTTCTGAAACAAAATTTTACTTTTAATCATCGTTAAGGATTTTAATCATGATTAAATATTTAACGAGCCTTTGTGAAACCGACTATAAGTGTTTTAAAGACCAGTTATCCACGAATACTTTACGCTATTTTTTTATTGGTGCACCTTGAAATCAAATACTAGTATTATTACTACAAAAAATGGAAATAAGAACTAATAATGTAAAATATGTAAATAAAAATTAATATATCTAACAATACTAACTGTACTTTCTATTTTCATTCAGAAAATTAAAAGTGTAAAATAATGTTTAAATAAAGCTTTTGAATTTGTTAGTAATATTTTATTTGACGTTATAAGGTACTTCTGTCAGACCAATAATCAAAAAATTGTCATTTAGACTTCACGTTTCTTGAGTTGCTGATGTTGCCATGGTAACTTTATAAAACACGCGTTTTTAAAAGTTCGATTTAAAATGCACTAATAAAAAAAAAGAATAATCTACGTCATACAGAGATTAATATACACGTTAATTTAAAAAAATATCTGGTGTGGAACATCACGCGACCTTCCAACCTACAAAATGGAAATTAAAAGAAATGAAATAATTTTAATAACATTTTTTTATGATAATTATGCAACCTCTTTTATAAGAAGTTCATTACGAAAATAGACAACACTGTAAACGCAAACGTCAAACTGACGTTTAAAACTTTATTACAGACGGAGGTTAATAGACATCTAGATGCGAAAGAAATGAAATAATTTTAATTTAAATTTTTTTAGGATAACTATGCAACCTCTTTTTTATACGTTCATAACGAAAACAGGCAACATTGTAAAAACAAAAACAATAATATATGTCAGAATGACTTCATGTCCGATAGAGATTAATAGACAGACATGTAAAAAAAATTCCAAAGCCGCCCGCTTTTATAAAAATATCTATAATACAGCTTTAGCATTTTCAATCATATTTTCACATTTATTCCGATTTATATTAAAAAACTTTATAAATAAAATTTATGTAAAATTAAATTTTCTTTAAAAAATACACATTTTCTTATAAAATTAATTGTTATTCAGATAATAAAAAACTAACACTTAAATTCTACCTTAAAAATTTTTTTGATGCTAAATTAGGTATATCCAGTATTTATAAAAATAGTCAAACACTTACTTGCTAATGTCGACTTTTTCGTAAACAAATAAATATGACTTCAACATAGAATATGTGCACCACAGTGTGGAAGACGCGTATTTCATCTTTAAGCCATTAAAATACGCTAATACTGCTTCTTGCGACACTGCTTCCACATTTCGAGATTGTTGCCATTCACGAAACGTTTCCAACTCCGTTACATATCTTGCTTTGGATTTTGCAGGCAACAGTTTGAAAGTGGCAGCGTTGGCTTCTTGTAATACGTCTTCCGGGACGGTATTATCGCCGCTTCTTTCCATATTTTACGGAACCGAATTAGAGAAGAAAATTTTCGTAAAAAAATTAATTTGTTGTTGACAAGTGTTGTCAACGTTACTACATAGTAACCAGCCTGCTGCAGCCGTCTATATTTACTTAAATGTTGAAGCACGTGGGAAAATATTTTCAAAAAATACATATTTCTTAGAGTAAGATTGAACAAAACGTTATACAGCGCACGTGGAGAAACGAATTGCACCTGCTTGTGGGTCTTCGCGCACTCGGGCGCAAATCTGACCCACGAGCAGGTACAATTTCGTACTTTCTCCACTTGTACTGTAATATGCTATTACCTACGACCATTACTGTAAATAGTAAAAAACACACAGTCGACAATCAATGTAAGATGTCTATAACGCACGGTACAATAAAACGCACAGCTGTAAAATAAATCGCACAGCTTCCCTAGCAACCACTTAGCAACTGTCAACAGACGTTGCCATTTTATTCAAAATTTATTATATACATATTAGACGTTGAATTTTATTATAAATGGCAGATAACATTTATTAGATATAGAATTGCATTTAATATTAAGAATTATTTGGAATTATACAATTATTTGTTACGTTTCCTTCAACTCGCTTCTTTTAGCTGTATCATAGTAGTAAACATACATAAACCATCAAACTTAGGTAGGCCGCGATAGATATTTGCGAACGAACATCAAGAACTGTCAATAAACTTCGCATTTTATTAACCTTAAAACTAGCTTTTGGTGTGTAAAGTTCTGTTCAATTAAAAAAATGTCGAGTTACAGTGAAATAGATTTAACTCAACCCAATATTACTGAAATCGCAGAAATATCCAAAAGCAACTTATTTCCGGCGAACTCTGAGAGTCGGTACAAAAATATGTACCAAAAATTCATGGATTGGAGGTTAAAAAACGGCGTGAACTCATTTTCCGAGAATGTTATGATGGCATATTTCCAAGATTTGTCAAATAATGTGAAGCCTTCTTCACTTTGGTGTTTTTACTATATGTTGAGGACCACAATTAATATAAATCATAATATAAACATTGCAAGCTATCCCAAATGTCAAGCCCTACTTAAAAGAAAATCTGACGGATTGAAACCCAAAAAATTCCTGATTCAAAAACTAAACGACAACGTTCTTTTGTGGTTTCAGAATATTTTTACCCCAACGTGAAAAAATGTAAATGAGGCTACAGAATTACCCTTTTTTCTTAACTATGTGAACGGAAAATGCACCAGGCAGTGTGTTGGTATTAATAAAATAGGGAACGTACCAAAACAAATATACCTGGGACTACCAGACGCAGAGGCTTATACAGGACACTGTTTCCGACGCTCGTCTGCGACTATTCTTGTTGACGCGGGTGGCGATCTATTAGATTTAAAAAGACACGCGGCGGATGGCAGTCATCGACCGTAGCTGAAGACTATGTGAATAATTCCCTAAATAATCAAACAGCAATTCATCTGAAATAGCATCTGCTATAGCAGGTAATAATGATGAAAATGAAAATGAAAATTTACTAAGCACAGCTAACAATGTAAATCTTTTTTATGCTTCAACAAGCAAAAGAACCTATTTACCGTTTGTATTTAACAACTGTACTGTTACTATAAACAATTATTATAATAACTAATATTATGTAATTAAATGTTATACAATAAAATTATTAAAAATATTGTATTGTTGATGTTTTAAAGTATTATTAATAATAACATTATTAATGCAAGTAGAAGTAGGTCGTAGGTAAAGTATAGTACGTAACACGTGTTGTAAAGCATTTTACGCACTCAACGAATTACGCACTCGCTGCTACGCGGCTTCGTGCGTAACTTTTCCATTCGTGGGTAAAATGCTTCTTACAACACACGTTACGTAATATACTATTATGAAATATGTATTTAGTTACACGGACTGAATTACAATGAAGAGGGTAGAATGCAACATAATACAATATAGTATACTTATACAATTTCGAAATTGCATAGTATTACTATAATGTGTTAGAACCTTAAGATAAGACGAAAAGATTTGAGCAGTAGCTCATTGGTTACCGAGGTGTGCTTTTTTAAATGTTTTTGTAATGATTCATGGATTTTAACTAAGGTTTTGTTGCTGGTTTTAATATTTTGAATAAATCATATTTGTATAAGAATTCAACTTAATGCATTAAAGTAGCGTATTCATCATAATTTGAGTAAATTTCACATTTTGAAAAACGCCACAGTTGGCGCTGTTAGTATATACCATCTCTTTTTCTGTACGATTACCCTCACCATTCACATCCCACTCCAAATAATAACATGCCCTCAGACGTAAACGCTTCGTCTCTGACTGAGCATTGTTCAGAGGTCGAGCTTGTAAAAGCAAAAAAAAAAAAAATAATAATTAGTTAAAAAAAATTAATTAAATAATTAAAAAAAAAGATCTTAGCATATTCACGCTTTACGTTCTAGGCATCGTAGTCTTCACCGCTTCCAAGTTAGGACTGTCACTGCCCCACATAGTCAGTCAATACAAAGATGCGGATCCCGTCCAAGAAGAAGTACTGCCACCCAGGAAGAAGCTACAACCAGCCAGGAGCCAAAGCCATCAAGGACAACAGGAACTACACGGATTAAATACAGCAGGAGAATTAACAAAGAAGACAGCAAGGTCGCCAGCCAGGAACCACACAAAGGAATTAACAAGACAACAAGGTATTAATTAATTAATAAAGAATTTTATAATAAATTCTTGTTTTATACTAATACTAATAAAGCCCTGCTTTCTATCGGACTCGCAACGCTCAAGCCTTTATCCAACAGGGTGTAGGTGCACCTCGGTGAGAGTCCACTTTCTACGCTCAGCTTCACGTTACCAGTACTAACAAGCCATGGTGAAACATGGCAAACCTCCGGGCTACGATTTCCCTTGTTTCTTTCCCGCCCCTGAGACCTGCGTCACCATCATTTTTCCTAACCTCTGCAGCAACCGCCACATCCCCTTCACAATTAAAGAGGACATCTTGTTACGGTCGAAAATGCAACTAAAACGGTAGGTAACAGATAATTAGAGTGCACCGGACTAGCTCGGTGGGACAGATGGCATGGGCGTATTTTTGAATTTAAAAATACTGAAGGTGGTTAGTCGCATTGTCGAAAGTCGCAAATAAGGGAACGCCGTAATTAGAATAAAGTAAAGTAAGAAGACGCCAGACTGTTATTAAGACGAAATCTGGGCACACGTATATAAATCAACCTTCAACAGGCAAAAGATCTCACTTACCTTACGTTGGCACGTTGTGCACGTCGGAGATGCTTCGAAACTTTAGCTCTACAACAAATCTTAAAAATATCTACACGCTCAAACACCCAAATAGCATGGGAGCAAATCAGCAGTTGGGTTTCAATGACTTCTTAAACTTTATATTTCGTTACGCTTGTGAACAAAATAATTCAAACACAATAATAAAAAAAATAATGAACGTTAAATGTTACGCTTTAATCTTATTAATTCAAATTTAAATACTACTCATCTTCAAAGCTCTGTCATTAATTGAACTCCAAACTAAAATAATTAGACATAAACTAGATAAACGTCATTTAAAATTCCTGTAATCGGTTACGTTAAACAACACAAAATATTTCATAAAACTCAAACAATAACTGTATGATCCTGAATGCTTCAATTGTAGGAAATTACCACTAGTTACTTTTAAAATGAATCAATAAAATAAATAATGAAATCAAAATATAGCTCTCAATTAATTCTTTAGTTTGAATAATAAAATTACTACTCTACGTAAATTATTGCTTTCGTTGGTCGGGAGGAGGTCACAAATTAACACCATAAAATTCAATTGATTGTTCGTCTATTACATCTAAATATATCTCAAACAGCACACAAATACGTACATTTATTTACAATGGTTTAGGTTTGATTTAAAACCTTAAATACTTGAAAAAGGGAACATAAAATGGTCAACCTTGTAAGCTTACTAAGTGGCCTTTGATTCTAAACTATGGAAATAGTATTATCTGAATATGAATAAATTCAGAACAATACGCAACCAATTGGTCACTAAAAATCAATTTTACCATCCGAAATGTTCATATACATTCAATTAAATAATCAAAAAACAAAATACCAAAGACATCGCAAATAAAAGCAGTTCGTCAACTCTTTAATTAACGTGAGAGCGTCAATTACAGCAAAATAACACAAAAAAAACGACTGCGTTTATTCGTTCATCAACAAATAATTTCACCAAGTTTACAAACAAAGATACTGTAAAGCATTCACAATAACGTACAATATTGGGTTACATTCTCCACCGGCAGCAACAATAGCAACGGGAACGGCTCCAGGATACCTGCTGAATGTCCTCGATCGAAAAACCAACGCGGTAATTTCCCAGTCTTAATTTCGATAGCGATACGTTAAACTTAATTGGTCAGAACGTAATATAGTTTATGTGCACAAAGCGAGTAGATTTTACACACGAGATATTTATACACTTTAATGTTCAATTAAATCGGTAACTCTACTTACAAGTCTTTTTAATATTAACACAAACACAGTCTATTTAGAAAATATTTGCAGTTAGACTTGGTCTATCAAGGACTGTTTACAAAAGCACACAATACTCCACCAAAAACAATTCTTCAAATCCGCAAAGAGATAAAAAAACTCCGTAATTCAGGACTGGTTAAACACTGTTCTGTTTTCGAAAAGTAGGTCTAGTTGACCACGATACACACATAAAGTTCTCCGGCCTGGTGAATCAACAAAAGCCGCTTACAGGAAAAACTGACTCACAGTCCACGATACATTCGATAGAACCGGAAACATCAACGGTAAGAGCGGTGCCCACCCGCATACCTCAACTTCCTTGACCAGATCAAGATCAAGAACAAGAATGAGCACACACATTCAAAAATTCTTCAGTTACGCCATATTTGATTTTAAAAACGACTACTAATCATACTGCTCATACATTCAAACTATGAAACGCGGTACAAACGATAAGTCCCTTCCCGTAAAAGGATCAAGAAAGATTGCGTTATAACTTCGCCTTCACACAAGAGAATGCAAGGGTTGTTATTCCAAGTAAGCAACGCTTATCTACTCTACAGTATATATGCACAAGTTTAATGAGTTCATATTGTAATCCAGCCAAATCTTGCCGGCTCCTATAATGATTATTTTTAATTGAAAGTGAATCGGGAAACTGTACTGCAAAAGAATTTTGGCACCAAAAACTTAATATGAAAACCAACTTGGAATTTTATCTTTCAATGACAACAGCGTGTTTAAATATATTTTAAACCTCAAGAAAATTTATATAATTTCAATCCTAATGTAAATTATTTCTAACAAAGAAATTCTCCTTTAAACTAAATACGACAAATTCTAATCCGAAATACAATATAAAGCAAACGATACATCAATTTAATTTAACTTTATGAAGACATACCCTAAACCCTTGCCCTTTTCCTGCGTCATCCGTAGCGTGGACAACGACATCCTTCCCGATGAAATCCGAGAATCCATCGATTTTCCCAAAATCACCAAAGCTATTCGGATCATCTCGAAAGCGACCAACAATCCTACTTCCTTTATCCGCCTCATAACCCCTTCACGAGCCACCCTCAAGTACCTTCTAACCAACGGTGTCACCCTTTTTAGGAGGTACTATCCCTGTGAACAATCCGAAGAGTGTCCCATCCGAACCCTCCGTTGCCCCACCTGTAGTGAAAACAATAAAGCCTATGCCTGTACGCGCCTGAATACACAAAGTGTAACAACTGCAGTGGATCCCACGAGACGTATTCCTTTGCCTGCGCGAACCGTCGTGCAATCCCCACAACCCCCGCAGCGACTACCGTTCCCACACCTCTCACTCCTACCTCAGACACCGAAGATGACAAACCCAAGCACTCCATTCTCGACCTTATCGCCTCTCTTACCCTCCCCTAATGCAACTACTCCTGGAGGACAGGTCCGACATTGCGAAAGCTGTCGGCAATATATCCAGGAAGTACTTGAAATGTCGTACCAGAATGAATTTTGTTGGTAATGGTATCGCTATCTCCACCCACCCCATCCGTTCCTAATCCTTCACCGTAATCCCTCATCCTAATCCCTTACCCTCACCCTAAGTACAATGGATTTAATAATACTACACACTCCCCATTCAGTTCAACATAGCTTCTTGACAACCTCTCTCAGGAGATGGAAGAATCTCTAGACACCACACCTTATGCACTCCGCACTACCATGGTCTATCCGATGACCACCAATGCAAAAAACCCGGAAAAAGGATACGCTATAATCGCACACAAATATACCCCACACTACCCTTAATAATTCAAACCGACTAAACAAAACCACACGTATGCAAGTAAACTCGCTAATATACGCCAATCACAATACAACCGAACAATGTTTCATTTATTTTAACCTAAAATACGATAGTATTATAAGATGGTTGTAATCAATACAATACCTTAATACATCGCAACACAAACAGAAAAATACCAGGGCTGAAGAGGAAGAAGACTCCTGAGCAGTCTACTACAACTAACTATAACCTAACGATAAGTAACATACTAACAATAAGTATGAGCATCCTAACAAAAAAAAAATACAACCACAAGGGACAAACACTGGTTACTGGTACTCCATCAAGTAAACAAACCTGTGTGCTACCGTTAAAAGGCGCTTTTAATAAAAAATACAAATAAAATAGAACTAGAATACAAGACAACAACGAAGAAGAAAGATCGACGTTGGTACAAGAGAGCAGTTCAATAAAGACATGTATTATTAGTTTATTTAGTTATTGTTTATTTTAACAACAGCTTCTCAGCGTGTGGGGTTGCAGCTTGGCAGGGACCCACCGTTCAGATACATAAATATTTCTGATGTTCTTTAACCTAAAGTTAGAAATTTGATTCCCGAGCTATTATCACGGTCGTTTCCCCAACCAGCAACACGACAGACTATAATTACCTACGCCCAGATTCTTAATTCACCACCCTCGACACAAAACCCGTGCACAAACAAACCGTATCTACCCCTAAACTCTCCTCTCTTACCAACACCCTCTGCCACCGTTTTCCCGATCAAACCCGCTCACCTCAATACTTGAGGCATTGCAATGGCAATACCGCGAGATCAATTAATACCCAGACAACCCATTGCAATTCCTTAAAATTATTAAATTTTCTGTATAAGAACTTGGCGTTCCACCATCACCATTCCTACCTCTTCCTTAGGGAATAGTACTCAATTTAGGCTGCAGAATCATTTCCAATTCTAACCGTAACCGCACAACTCACAGACCTCCATCGTTCTCTTACGTATTCCGCCACGTAGATATGGATACCCTTTCCAAGAGATTTAATTGATCTGCATTCGATCAACAAAGCAATACGAATCGTCTCGAAGGCAATCAACACACCTTCATCTCTAACCAACATCATCACCTCCACACCACCCTGCTTATAAAAGATGGATTTATCTTCGAGCATTATCAATGCGGACCTTCCCTAATACCACCATCACTCCTCAACCATTGTACCAGTTGCACAAAGGTCAGACTTAGCACTTTCGACTGTCAAACCGGCTCAATCCGATGCCTGAACTGTGGCTAAAGTCACACGTTTACCTGCCAAAAATCCGCCGCTTGACTAAAGTGTAATAACTGTGAACTAAAACCCATACTACTCCTTCCAATGTCAAAGTCTTGGGAACCTCCTAGTTTCCCGTCCAAACTACTAACCTGAGACCCCATCCTATTAGTTCTCGAATCTGACACCGAACACAATACTCAAACAAGCACCAGACACAAAACCCTTCAAAATCAAAATACTCGTTACAAAGTTAGACACACGCCCTCTTGAAAATGTCCCCAACCAACAAAGTTAAATCGGAGCACTAATTCAACCCCAGGTCCATTTTTTAATGTTGATTGTACGCTAACATAAGAGGTACGACCATATCCATTATCCGCATTTTCAATCGTTAAACCTACCCATCGAACACATTATTATAGACACAGTTAACACCAGGGACATCCTTTACTCAAAAACCTTCTATATGTGTGCCATAAACATGTCTTCTCCATTACAAAAACGGTTAAACCGGTATCGCCTTACTTATTCAAGACTCCTTCTAGTCCACCTAATCTTAGTTACCTCCGCACTTTCAATAACTCGTATGCGTTGCTGTAACGGTGCACTTCCCTACTACAGCAATATTCATTTCCTATTATAACCCACGCGGCCCCATGGATCTTCAGAGTACGTATGTAGCCTTCCCAAGGCCGTAATCCTAAGTGACTTTAATACCTGCCACGCACAATTCGGTGACACCATAATTAATAGCAACGGGACTAACATCTCGTTAGCCTTATTGAACAAGCCTCTCCTACGTATCGAAAGACCGAACCCCAATTTTTCGAATTCTGCTGCTCAAAACTTCATTCTGTCCATCACTACCAACACCATCATCCCATATCGTAATTGCATCCTACAAATATAGCTCCAATCACATTCCCACATTTGCAACACCCAAATATATCTAAAGAACCATCAACGGCATAATTTCCGTTATAACAACCCTACTCAAAAAACAGTAGACATACCGGGAGAAACACCATACAACAGACTTAACCCCTTATATTCAAGATAGGAACCAAAACATACTAGATAAATAATGCAACCTACGGAGCACCCTCAGAGGTTGCCATCCCAGAATAACACACGTACAAGAGCTGCATTCATACTGCTGTAAATTGCCGAGCTTCCTTGTTCACAAACATTAGACGAAACCACCTTTCCTTTATTGCTTTCAAAAAACGCCAAACCCTCTAACCAATAACTAGACTTCATTACAGACACCCTAGCAACCTCACTATACAATAATCCAACATACTGGCCAAAGCAGACGGAATAAAAGCACTACAAAGAAACTTTACACACCAATGGTAACGCTTACAACTCACTTACTTCTATATTCACAAAAAAAACTTAAACACAAGCTTAACATTTTCGTTCCATTCTAAGCCAACTCCTAGGCGACCTCCCAGAGGAGATAGAAAAATTCCTGGACAATATATCCTACGCCTATCTAATGGCAACCAACGCTTAAGACCCGTACCACGAATATCGTAAAAAATGGAAACTAATGGTACAAACAAACCCAAACCAGGTTTTTCAAATGCTTAAAACCAAAAATAATTAAAACTCATCACTGTAATCAATACAATACCACAAACACAAAATTACATTAACAATACCAGAGATGAACAGAAACAAAATTCCCAAGCAGTCCGCAACAAATCTAAATCAGCATAAGCATTAATAACTAACATAAGTACGATGATACCGACAAAAAAAGGCAAACACGATACTTCGGATTGAACCGTTGTTGAAAGCAGATAGGTAGGGGTAGATATTCAGTAATTAATAAAAATGAGCGTCGTTAACCAGAACAGGACCAAAAACCGAGCTTCACCGACAGTAAGGTATCTCTACTTAGGTATACAACCACAACCTAGAGAAGGTACCCGTTACCGGTAAAAACGCACAGAGTTAATAATAATACTGTTTATTAAATAAGGAAGAAATAAAAACACATCTCATCTTATTTAAAAGGCAAGGTATCGATATGTACCGTTTTTCAACCAAGTCTGAGTATAATTAAAAAAACAGATTACAAATCAATGCACTAATATACTAGACCTAACTACCTTAAATGTATAAGTAAACAATGGTATTATGCGTAAATATACATCTACTATAACAAACGCAAACTATGAGCACAACAAAAAGAAAGAAAAAAACAAAAATGTAAACTGAAGAGACTACTTATATTACATTCTTAAACTATATACCAGTGCCATTTACTGGGTAGATTGAAGCGATAATAGATAACGTTTCAAGTGCGCTTTAAAATTAATTACGTTGCTGGCAGAAAATAGGTGTTCGTATTCATTGAATATTTTCCTGGCATTGTATTGAAAACAAAATTTGTACTTTTTAGAACGACGCACGGGACTACATAAACAGTTATTTGACCTTAAACTTATAGTGCTCATTATAAACGCATTTCTGGTTGCTCTAATTTTGAGCTATGTGACCTTCAGGGCCGTGATCAAACCACTTTTCTCTTTCGTGCACCCGCTCTTTTTTATTTCGTGCAGGTAATTGATCAATGGTAATATATTCAAATTTTAACCGTTTATTCAAATAATAAATAACAAATAACTAAAGCGGAATACTAAATAAGAAAGAAAATGTTCTAAATAAATAATAAAGGAAAAATAAATAAACATATGTTTCTTTATCGGGACAGCAATGGTCGATTTGAGCGTCTGCAGTTACGCTCTCTGTAGGCGAAACTGTAAAATATAGTTATTACGAATTTGATATATATCGTTATCAGTGAAAAATCTAAAAAAGGATTAGTTGTTCGTATCGGGAGGTGCTCGGGATAATTAAGTGTTATCGGGGTATAATACGTCTAAGTGAGAAGTTTATCCAGGTAAGTTTTGTCAGTAAATTAGTATTTTCAGTATTTAGGATCACCACTGACCATGTGGTTTTATATCTTTATAAACTGTAACTTAAGGGAGTGGATATGTAACAACGTACTCGGGCGCTGCATGATTTTGGGGATGATAGAGCGTAACTTGGGATTGTTTGGATGTAATATTGTGCAGTCGGGGCCCAAATCGCCACATACTACTTATAGATATGGGTAGTGACTTGAGGGTTGGTTTTTTTCTGTGTAGATATGGGTACGTGTACGGGACTGATACCACCAGACAGATAGCTATGTCTATATTTATAATTTGAACTATAAAACTGGTGCAAGGACAGCCAGTGTTATTACTTCAAAGTATGAATTTCTTAAACCACTTTTAACTCTTGTAGTGAAATCAAATATGGATAGGGCAAATAACAAGGTATGAGTTAGTTGAAAATAAGTGGTGAATACCTTCGGAAATTCTACTAAAGCGTGCTTGTGACACCTTTACACCCCCAACTCGGTGCAGTAACATTCAAGTTGGATCGATGCAACAAGGGGTCTACGATAAGGGTAATGTGAAGTATGAAAGTGGATTGAGTGGGTCTCGGGACTGGTGATTGCTCAGGGCTGGTGGTAACTCAGATGGTTAGGGTGGAACGAGGGTGATGAATGGGTTTTCGGTATTGGTGCCTAGTCGAGTAGAGTTTTATTGGAAATGGGTGTAGAGTAATGAATCTGGTTTAATAAATGAAAGAAATCAGCCAGGATGATTTCAATAGGGAGGAAGGGTGAATGTCTGATTGTGAACTGTTTGGTGAAGTCGTTTTTAAGCGTTTAAATACAGGAAATGTCGAACATCTCTGGTAAAAGGTATCAGGTCAGGTATAATAAAAATGTTTGGTCAGAATATGAATGAATGAATTGAATTGAATGCTTTGATGGCTGGGGGATCTGGTATATATAGGAAAACGAAAACTTATATTGTAAATATATGAAAATGTAAACTTTCACCATTATTACACATATTACACATACTTATCTTTTTTGGTCTTTTTAATGGTGTATTTGTATATTACACAATCTAAACGTTTCGATAACACTTACAGTTACCTTCGTCGGTAGTAAATTATCTATTAAAATTGTTAAAGATGTTGAAACAGATTTCTGAAAGTTGAAAAATTAAAACATAAACATGTTTATGTTTTAATTAAAACATAAACATGTTTATGTTTTAATTAAAACAAATTAAAAATGTTGAAACAATTTTGTGAAAAAAATTTAAACATACACATGTTTATGTTTTAATTAAACCATTCATTCCACACAACAGGTGGATTTTGTATTTTGACGTTAGCTAGTTCAGCGGAGAACTGGAGGGTGGGTTTTCACTTTATATATCGATTTATACAAAATGCTTAAATACATATGTGTTGTGATGTTCCTGGTTTCTTTAGGGGAATTCCTTATGACACTGAAAACGGAAACTGTTTAATGAGAAATAAACAAAAGGGTGCGGCCGGTATTACGATTCAAACATCAAGTTTTGTGTTTAAGAATTGTATGTGTGTAAATTGTGTCCAGGGAATTAAATTGGATTATCTTCATATAGAAGTAAGTAATATTTGTTTATTATATACTAGGTAAATAAGATTTGTTGTCTGGGGCAAATTCTACGAAACGGGAGGTAATTCTCGCTTTTCTAATTAATACTTAACGAATATAGCAAATATGCAGAGTGAATATAACTAAATCGAAATCTTTAATCGATATTATAATGGAATCGGGAATTCTGTTAACAACAGGTTGTGACTGCAAAAGGCCTTGCACTTTTATGAGTTTTTTTGAATGCAAATTGAAAAAAGGATTTATGTACACACACTGAATTGTTTTTAATAGAAAAGGGGTAATTTATGGTAGTTATAATATATACACAGGGTTTGAAATGGTTTCGAATACGAAATGTTGTTTAATTGTTCTATTCTCAAAGGCAATAAAATTTATATACAATCGCAGATATGGTTTTGGTGAATGCAACTCATTAAAATCGGGTTTTAAATTAATATTTTGATTTAAAAGAAACAGGACAATTCTGCTGATATAATTTAATTGGATTTAATACGTCAATGGATACGTATTTAGTCTTTATTATGATCAAAACTATTCTTTTTATTTTCAAAACGCTTCCATTTTATATTTTATATTCGTAGATACCCCGAGCAGAGGCGTTACCTTTGGACCTACAAAAGGGCACTAACTACTCTAGATATTTAAAGCAAGAATCGATCAGCCTTAAAAACGTAAAGGAGCCAATGTAATTTAATTTGTTGGATTTTAACCTGGTGTTTCAGAAGAAATAAACTTCAGTTGATCACCCTCAGACGGGTTTTAATCCTCGTTATCTAGAAAGGAATGACTCCCGCCGAGGTAACTCAGGTAACAGGGTAAATTTGATACTTGTTGTTAGTCCCTTTTTCGCTTTAGGTTAATTTGTAAATGGTTTAATAATTCGGAAATGACAGGATTTGACAGTTATTTCAACTATTAATATTTTTAAAATAGCAATTGTTTCGAAGTACTGTAATACGGTTTAATAATAATAAATTTAATATTTGCAAGTGAAGTGGGACTTAATCAAAATTAGACGCGATTCTTCTCTTACTATTTCTACCCACCCCCATTGTTTTCTTTACCGATCTATTACTGTTCATTCTCCGTAAATGGCCATACCATTTCAGTTGTTTTCTCTCTATCCCGCTCGTAACTGCTTCTTGTTGGCCATTTATCTTATTTATTCATTTTGTATTTTGTCCATCTTAGTTTTTCCATGATTATTCTAACGAATCTCATTTCCGCGGCACTAATTTTTGCTGCATGTTTATCCTGCACCACCCACAAATAACTCGCGTTATGTTAAAATCGGCACCACCACTGTATTTAACACTTTCATTTATTCTAGTATTTATATCCAGGTTTATCTTTCCATCTTCCGATATTATACTTCCCAAATCATTGTAGGTCGTTACTGTTTCTATTTCCGTATCTCTTTGGTTGTCTTTTACGTTGTTGTTAATTATCATTGTTTTACATTTATTTATGTTGATCTCCATCTTTAGTTTTCCAATGTCTTCTGTCCATATTTTTACTAGGTGTTTCATCTTACTATGTCTGAAATTAGGGCTATATCGTCGGCATATATTAGACAGTCAATTTTTATTGGAGTCAGCGTATTATATCTAATCGTTGTTTGGTATTTTCTAGTTTTAAGTCTAGTGTTCTTGATTAGGCTGCCCACAACGACCATGAATAATAGGGGGCTTAGTCCGTCTCCCTGCTTTATTCCTCTATCCATATTAAATCTTACTGATTCATCACCATTTATCTTAACCACTTCCTTGTATATGTTTTTAATGCCCTTTATTAATTTCTCTTGTACTTGTAGTTGCTCTACACATTTCTATGCTATTTCTCTATGTGTAGTATCGAAAACAGTTCTTAGATCAATGAAAGTTACGAAAAGTTCTCCTATGTTTTCTCTCCTTTCCATTATATTCCTTAGCAAATGGATATTATCCTACGTTTGTCGACCCGTCCAAAAGGCTGCTTGTTCGTCCTCTAATTTATTCTCTATCAATGACCTTGATTTTCTCTCTATTATTCTCGTGTATAATTTGAAGCTGCTAGATGACAGACAGATAGCTCTGTAGTTATCACAATTTGTACAATCTCACCATTCTTCTGGGATTTCCTCCGTATGCCATGCTCCTCTGCATATACTACTCTACCTTTTCCTCCTAGATCTTTAGCATCTCCGGTTCAATTCCATCTTGTCCCTTTGCCTTTCCTATTTTGATGTCCTTTATTGCTCCCTCTATTTCTTCTTTATTTATCTCCTCGAGGATATCTACCACTTCCTCCCTTTGTTCATCATTTACATCTTTTGTTATATTTTCCGCATCACGTTCTTCTTCCACTACTTCAAATTTCTTTGTGAAGTATTGAGCCCAAATTTCCAATCTACTCAGTATGTCTGATTTTATTACGTTGTTATTTATTATACCTTTTATGATTTTCTTTTTATTTCCTTTCATTGTTCTTATTGTGTTCCAGAATTTTCTGTTGTTTATTCTGCATGTTCAAGTTTCTTATCAACATCTTCTAAGCTTTTATTTTCTTTTTATTTTCTTTCACTGTTCTTATTGTGTTCCAGAATTTTCTGTTGTTTATTCTGCATGTTCAAGTTTCTTGTCAACATCTTCTAAGCTTTCTTTTCCTTTTGGATTTTCTTACTTCTTAATTCGCTAATTTTCTCTTATGTAATTTGTCAGTCTGTATCTTTTCCACGCAATTTTTTTTATTTTTGACAACTTTCCTTACTGTTTCATTCCACCATGGCATTTTCTTTATCTGATTAATTGTAAACTTTTTTGTTTTGCATATCTCTTTTGCTATTGTGTATAGTGTTCCTCTGAATATTTTCCACCTTTTCTCCAGTGTCCAGTTTTCCCCTGATTGTGCTTTCTTTATTAGTTCATTATCAACTTTTCTTTGATATTTTATTCTCGTCTCCTCCTTTCTTAATCTATGTATTTGTATTCGTTCGTATTTTCCTTTATTGTTCCCTGTTATGTCTATGTCTTCCAGTATTGCTGTTATTAATATATGTTGGGTGCCCATTTCTTCTTCTAGTCTTATTTTAATCAGTTGTATGTCATCTTCCATATTTTGTGTGCATACTATGTAGTCCACTATTCTTCTGGCGTTTCTGTCTTCCGCTATGAAGGTATATTTTGTCTGCTAATTGTTGGTGCCAGAAACTATTTCCTATTCTCAAATTACTCAATTGGCAGAATTCAATCAGTTTCTTGCCATTACTATTTAGAGTGTTCTCTCCATTTTTCCCCTATGTTTTCCTATCCCCGCATTCCAATCCCCCATTCTTCTCTAATTTTATCAATTAGTAATTGCAACTCTGTGTAAAAGTTTAGTGTTTCCTGTTCATCCGCTCCTTCCGTTGGTGCATATATTTGTACTAGGTATGTAGCTTTTTCCATATAGGTCTATTTCTATGCTCATTATCCTCGAATTTACTCCTTCGTGTTTATTAACTTTCCTATCTATTTCTTCTGCTACTATTATCCCCACTCCTTCTTTTGCTCTTTGTTTGATGTGTTTTGCTGATAAATATAAACTGTAGTTGTCTTTTAGTCTTAAGTCTCCTGAACCTGTTTTCTTTGTTTCACTCAATCCCATGATTCCAATGTTGTAGTGTTTCATTTCTTTTACCATTTCACATTCCTTTCCTGTAATAGATGTTATATTCTACGTCCCTATTTGTAATGTGTGGTTGTCTTTACTAACTTATTTTCCTTTTTCATCTTCTTTCCGTTGTCTAAGTTTATTTTCCTATGCAACTTGGTCTTTTCATTGTCATCGCGGTCATGTTGTTTATTATCTGTTCCAATTTTTTATTTTCTTATAAGTTGTTTGTCCTCCGACTAGCACTAGCAATCGTTCTTAGTTGTTTTCTTAAAGAACCTTTCTCCTCTACTTGTTGGGGTGATCTTTCAGTCATTTTTCTTGCTTTCTGTCCTTTATCTCATTCTTGTTGTACAACTCGTTCGTTGTACTGCTTCTTCTTCTTCTTCATTGTTCATTACATCTTCTTCATCTTATAACCTACACTTTTCTTGCGGTTAATGTATGTTTCGCCATTGATTACTAACTTGTTGTATATCATTCTCGCGTTATTTCCTATTTGTCATGCTTCTTGTATATGGTTTATTAGTTTCTTTATTTCCTCATTGACATGTTTTGGGTAATCATCATTTATCTAGATACTCTGTCCTTTTTTTTGCCGCTACTATTCTGCTGACCATAAATTTTCTTTCCCAATCTTTTCATTTCTTGAGTATCTTTTTCTAGATCTATTTTAATTTCTATATCTCTAAATATCACTCGGTTCGTTCCTTTAGTTCTAGGTCCTCTTCGTCCCATTCATCCTCAACCCCTATTATTATAACCTTCTTCTTTCTTATCTCCTTTTCCAGCAATTCTGAAGTCTGAAATTTTGTGCACTTACTATCTTTTTAAGTTGCGCATTTTCTGTGATTAATCCTTCATTATCTTTTCTATGTCCTCCATTTTATTTAGTTTCAAGTTGATTTTTGCTAAAAAATTTTCCGTTTTGCTCTTTTTTTGCCCCTCGCCTGACGTAACATTATTATTCTCTGATCAAAATTCAAAACTCCTGCGTTTTCCTTAGTACGGCTCTGTATTTTTATCCTCACTCCGTGCAAGTCGGCTTGCCTCGTATGATTCGTCAAAGCTATGCCGTTTATCAGCGTACGCGTTTGGGTTTGCTCTTTTTCCTGCCTATAAAATTCCTACCATATTTCTTGAGTGTATATTTTGTTGTTTATCTTTAATCACACCTATCTGCCCGTCTTAATGTAATTATTATTTTATAAACGACACTTTCTACAAGGTGTTTCACCGGTAACGGAACAGTCTCTTACGTCGAAACGGTATAATTTAAAAACAAAACATTAAAGTCAAATTGTGTAAATCAACTGTGGCTACAACTTAAAGATGTTCTTTAACATACAGGGTGACCCAAAAAAGTGTGGCACAGCAAAGTTATATTTTTTTATGGAACACCCTATATCTGGCTTCAATTTTGAATTTTATGCAAAAAATAAGGTCAAGTTTTATAAAGGTTCCCTATGCCTATCTATTATGGTTTTTCAGATATTTCCATTTTTCGGCACATGTGATAATTTTGAAAAACGTCGTTAATGTCCGATTAAACTAATCTAAGAAAAAAACATTAAAATAGGAAACAGTTGGATAGTTGTTCAATCAGATAAAATATTTAGTACTCTTGAATGTTATACAGGGTGCTCACAATATTATGTACTACATATAGACCCCATTACCACTGTTATTTTAAATGGAATACCCAATGATTTATTTATTATATATATTGTCATATTCAATCCCTTTCAAACTAATCTAACATTCCCTATACCTAAATGTTAAATTTTGCATGTAATTTACGAATTTTACAAAATTATACATGTTAGTTTTCTCTAAAATCATAATTTAATCTAGGAAGCGGTGGTTGTTTTATGACAAGCTAATTAAATCTATAATCATGTTGTCACTTTCCCTGAGGATTGCCTATTAATCTGCCCATTAATTTTGTAACTAAAATTAATTGTGAAACGATTTAATAATAAAAATATGTAAAACATAATCGTGATATTCACAAATGAATTCGCAAAATGCACTAACATTGAGGAATAGAAATAATCGATCAGTACAGTAAGTGTTCAATATGATGTCTATTTTGCTCAATGCAACACCTTATTCGATCCTCAAAGGCTCTTCTAACGTTACGCAGCACGTTTGGTGTAATCGATGCAAACGACTTGTTATTCGCAGCTTCATATCATCTGCAGTCGTGGGAGGAGTATTATAAACAATATTCTTGATGCAACCCCTTTTAAAGAACTCCATAGGGGTCATTTCCGAGGATCTAGGAAACCACTCGGCAAAACCACCCCTTCCTATCTATTTATCTGGAAACTTCCTATTTTAATAATTTCTCACTCTACGTGTATAATGAGAAAGTGCGCCATCTAACTGAAGCCAAATGCTTTGTCGGATATTAAGCAGAACATGATGCAGTAAGTAACCAAAACTCATGTTTTAAAAATTTAAATCTTTCGCCTATTCAATTTTCCATCAAAGAAATAAGGTCCAAAAACAAAATCGCCAATAATTCCCCCCCAAACGTTAACACTCCGACGATTTTGACGGTCGACAGTACGAAACAAGTGTTTCAGTATCATAATAATGTTTACTAAACCAGTATTACGAAATCTTGCTTCGTCAGTAAATGGAACATTGTTTAAAAAATCATTATCTTCTAGTACGCGAGTAGAACAGGGACACTTGCCGCCATCTTGGATTGTTTGGGGAAAACCCACCATTTTTTTTATATGCCCACGTGGGGATCGTATTTTTTCACCCCAATGGATTCTTTTCGGAGGCCTTTTTTAACGCCTTGATGGAATTTTCAATCTAATTAGGATCCTTTTGGTTGTATTAAGAAATTTTTTAAAGTTCAGCCCCCGGAGGGTAGGTAAATGCGTGCGCATGCAGTGTTCTGAGTGAAAAAAGATTTAATCTGTTATTAATTAGGGTTGTTTTTATCAAAGGAGATTGCATAATTATTATTACATTTCTTTTAATCCCATCTACAGATTGTGACCGAATTTATTTATGCATTGGGGGTTGTATTCTAATAAGAGGCCCTAGTCTTGTAAGACGGGAATCTGTTCACGGGCTTCTTAATCTGTGATTATTTTTATTAAACAATTATACAACTTTATTTTATATGAATTGGAAAGTAGCAATCAGCCGTCGACATCGTATTAATTAAAATGTGTTTACAAACATTTTAAAATTTTGCTATCTTGGATTTTTGTGGCCCTGGGACACCTTGGCAGCCATTTTTATATACCCACGTGGGGATTGTATTTTGGTCTATTGTGTAAAGATAATAAACAATGGGATTATTTGTGATATTAAAGAATCTAATAAAGATAAAGATAACAAAGACAATTAATTTTAAATACGCTATTAAATTCTATATAATGGTAATAAACAGTTAATGGGTATTACGTGATCAGTTAATTACCTTGTTGTTATACAAAAGTGAATGTACGATTTGGCAGTTGGACGTAAACAATAATAATAAACACCGGTACATATTTACGTACAAGTATATATCGGGGCTTTTGTCTATCCAGGCTAGATTAGTTAGAGAGATGCAATGCAATTGCGAAGCTGTTATAATTAAATTACATTGCTAACTAACTTTAAATAAAATGTCTATCAAACTCTTCGTATAAACTGTCAACAGCCAAAACCAAATATATATTTGCGTAAACAGGTTATTTATTATTGTGTGTATATGCAGCGAATTGCCCGTGTCTTCTTCTTTAAGCTAGATTTCACCTCTATATTATTTTATATACATACATAAAAGTTCTGTCCCATCAGAAATACTTTCGTCAAAAAACGGCTTTAGATTTTGTAATCAGGTTAAGCATGCACGCTGACCGCTTATTAGAGTACTATTTTTAAATTTTCGGATTTTACCGATAATGGGGTTGTCATACCATCACGTAAGCCAATTTTAAATGCAAGCCCTGCCTTAGCAGAAATACCCCTGTCAAAAAGGAACTTAGATTTATAAACAGGCCCCTAGGGAAGATATTAGAGCGCGGTTACAGAAACTAGTAGCGTCCACTATACATAAACCAGTAAATTTACTCGAAATAAGTACCTTGTGGGTAACATGTTTTGAGTTATGACAGACGGGGTCTTTGTAATATGAGAAATCTACGTAAATATAATGACGGGTATAACTATATACTGACGTTATCGATGTATTTAACAAGATGGCGTGGATACGAGCTCTGAAGCTGAAAAACTACATGTTCTATAATCGACGTATTTTAGGTTATTTTTCAAAGATACGAAAAGATATCTCAAAGCATACAGACGGATAAGGGCAAGGACTTTATTGCGAAAAGTGTCCAGCAATTCTTTAACAAACATTAAATCTAACCATATAGGAAAAATTTAGCGATGCGATGCTTTCATATAGGTAAGAATCGCACTAACGGGGTTACAGTTAATGCCAAAGTCAATAACCTTTACAAATTATCTCTCTCAAAGCTTTATTTGCGGTAAAACCTACGATGCATCATTTAGGTAACTGACCCAAGAAGACATTATCCGATGATTTTCGCTGTATGCCCACAAGTATAGTTAGCACTTTTACATCGGTCCTTGTAACAGAGTATTTTGCTGAAATTGTCTCTAAGGATTTAGCGCGCGCAATTAGAATGGTGGGATTGATTCTCATATGTATCACCAGTAAACTAGCGTCCATAATAGGCGTCTTGTAATTTGAACCGTGCGCCGCCATTAGACTAAAGGTATATCTTGATAATACAAATTTAACCTTAACTCAACACCACTTATGAGAAACTTTTCCTGATTAAATAAATCCTAGTGCCCGTGACCAATCATCTCAATCTGTTTGCTGGTCACTGCAAGTAATTGACGTTTCGAGAAACCGTTATTTGCATGTCTCATATAGGTAAAATTTCGCAACGCCAGGCTTTCGGCGAAAACTGTTTCGGTGATCCCCACACTAACCCTCCCCGAACATAACCGAGATTGTAAGACAAGTGTAGGACGTCGCAACTTGTTCTCGGGTCTTCGCCACTTGTCGTGACCGCAACTTGTTCGTGGGCCTTCGTGTATTACAATATATAATAAGGGGCCTAATGATAACTTGTAAGACAGGTGTAGGGTTGCGCAACTTGCTCTCGGGGCTTTGCCCCTTGTCGAGGGCCCCCCCATTGGTGGAAAATTTGAATTTTTATTTAAGTGTCTGCAGGTTATGGCTGGAAATATGAATTTGTATTACAATAAGGGGTATAATGCTAATTTTTAAGACAGATGTAGGGGTTAGCAACTTACTTTCAGGCCCTCTCCCCTAGCGCAAAAACTTAATTTGTTTGTGGAACCATCTATGAGGAGAAATTTGAACTTGTATTATAATCATAAGGAGGCCTAATGCTAACTTATAAGACAGACATAGGGCTTCACAACTTGCCTTCTTGGCTTAGCTCCTGGCCCCTTGGCGGGAAATTTGAATTTGAATTTGTATTTAAGTGTTTACATTCTGATTACTTATTGCGAGAAATTTGAATTTGTATTCTAATAAGGGGCCTATTGCTAACTTATAAGACAAACATAGGAACCTGCGTTAGGGCCTGCGGCCTCCTGTCGTGGCTCCCTGTTGGGAAATTTGAATTTGTGTCGTCATCTAGTTGTGTATAGACTAATGAATATTTTCTGTAATAAAGTTGGCACCATCTAGCGTTATATTTCTAGGACTAATCAGGGTTTTGTTTGTGGCACCATCTAGTGGCATATTTTTAAACTAGGGAATCTTTTATGTAATAGAGGCGGCGCCGCCTAGCGGTATATTTCTAGGACTAATTAAGGTTGTTTGTGGTGCCATCTAGCGGTGTAAAGACTAATAAATGTTTTCTGTAATAGAGGTTGATCGTGTTCGTCTTTCCCTCGTCTCTATCGTCTCTTACACAAACATACAAATCAATTAATCAAATCAATTAAGCAGATCAACCTCAAACAAATCAAACAATCAGATCAATCAATCAATTAACCAAATTAATCTCAATCAATCAAATCATAACTTACAGCCTGCGAAAACTAGCTTACAGCTCAAAAATACTGATTGGACTGACCTACACTTTGCTAAAACCAACCAACCACAATTCAAAAATACCAAACTGATTTAACTTCATCATACAGAATCAGCCCTCAATTCAAAAGATAGCAGTATGATTGAACTCACAGAGTGCAAAAGAAATCCAATCTCACACCTATTGTAGTTACCCATCTAACCGCCCCTTCGCATTAACTGCAGGAGTTTTAGTGCAGATTCAAGCACCGTTAGAAAAAACAAGTTTATTAATAAAAATTGAAGGAAAGCTTAGCGTTTGAAAATATATTATAATTATAAACAACAATACATCATTTATTTAATCACATCCTTTATCGGTCTTCTTCTTCTTCTTCTTCTTGAACCGTGATTCGTCGCTATCTCATTATGGTTTTGAGACTAGTCCTTCTCCTCTACATCATCGCTCTTCTTCCTCTTCTGTGAATCATCACCATCACCTTAGATGTGAGATACATTCAGCTCATCCACGTCATCGTTTCCATCATCATCATCTTGAACGGTTATGTTGTAAGAGTTTATTAACAAGTCAGTAAAATCTCTAATGTCCACTGATGTTGGCTCATAAACAGGAGAATACATTATAATAATGATCACTCGATGACGGTTATACCTTAAAGAGCGAAAGGAGCGAGAAACGAGAATGCTGTTGGTCTTGGGTCTTGTGCGAGGGCGCACTCGTCAATGTTCGGGTAGACTCGGTTATCTTCGGGAAGTTTGGACTAGGGGTCGCCGAAGCAGCCTTCGCAGCCGTCTTAGGCAGAAAATACCTCACCCAAATAAGAGTTTATATTTATAAACATGCCCATAGGGAAGATATTAGAGTGTGGATAGGTCAATACTCGCGCGCAAGTATTGATTACTGTAGATGGGATTAAAAGAAATGTAATAATAGTTATGCAATCTCCTTTGATAAAAACAACCCTAATTAATAACAGATTAAATCTTTTTTCACTCAGAACACTGCATGCGCACGCATTTACCTACCCTCCAGGGACTGAACTTTAAAAAATTTCTTAATACAGCCAAAAGAGTCCTAATTAGAGTGAAAATTGCATCAAGGGGTTGAAAAAGGCCTCCGAAAAGAAACCATAGGGGTGAAAAAATACGATCCCCACGTGGGTTTATAAAAAAAATTGTGGGTTTTCCCCAAAAAATTCAAGATGGCGGCAAGTGTCTCTGTTCTACTTACGCGGTCCATTGCCCATAAGCAAAATTCTATGCGCCTATCAAGATCCGTTCCGCATAAACGTTGGTGCATCTGTATGCGAAATGGGTGACATTTATGTTTCTTAAGGATTCTCTAAACACTCCTGTGACCTATACCTGTTTCATTAGCAATTGAGCTTGTACTTGTATTTGGGTTTTCAATTACAGACTGTAATACTTCAAATTCATTGTTAGTTACTGGTTATCTTATAAAGTGGTTTACAAAATGTAATAAATTAATGGGTGTTAAATAACTGAGTATATATGTTCTCGTAACAAATCGTTAAAGTTACTAGAGATACAACCCCTTCACCAAAAATAATGCCGTTGTCCCAGTCGGAAGATTAAAGTGGGCCGAATCAACCTTTTGATTTGCTTAATTACCATAAATTTATGCTGTGTTATTTCCACTTAACATCAATATAGAAACTGCAATGTAACACTAATAAAAATGATCTCGGACGCCAAGTTATTTTTAATTATGCTCGGAATAACTAAACCGAGGTTACAACAATAAAAAATTCACCAAAATGTAAAAATAAAAAAATATATAAACTATGTTTATCAAATATTTAAAATTAGAATTATATAAAATATATCTTAAAAACTAGTTATAGCCTTAAATTACTAAATAGTGGTTATAAATACCTGTTTGAAACTTTTTGTACACAAAACTTTTTAATAAAGTCTGGTATCTAAACGATTACGGAAATGTAAACCAAGAGTGATGTCATCTTTGCAATATCTTGAAAGAACAATGCTGTATGTTGTAAACCAAAATGGAATTTTATTTCTTATAAATTTCTCTTCATGAAATTATGAAATTATGTTTATTGCAGTTTCTCGAAAGTTCAAATAAAAAATTGTAATCAAAATTTAGATATGCATTAAAAGCAAAACGCAATCGTAAAATTAAATGCGTACTTAAAAGTGGTAAAATTAAAGTGTCAAAGTAAAAAAATGAAAGTAAAATAACAGTGCCTGCAAAAAGCAAATGTTTTAAATTTTAATATTACGAGTTAAATTATCTTACCATTAAATCAATGGCACTTTTCACAAAATTTAGATGGAAACCCAAAAAATGACTTCCTGCATCTAACAGCGTACCTCAAAACGTGAGAAAAAAATGGACGCTTAGGATATCTGGTGATATGGCGGTGCGCGAAAAAATTTTCGCAAAGAATTAAGTCAACGATATGAGTAGAAAAAAAATAATTTAAAGAAGTGGGAGTATAACCCTTAAGAAGATATGCACTTAAGTTACACCAAAATGCAATTAAGTTGCCTACCACATACCTACAAATCATTAATAATTAAAATTTTTCTTATATTTACAACTAAACGAACGAAGAACATACATTACGGTATATTTTAATACAACCCAAAATGGATTGTTACAATCTTTTTGTAACCAACATTACCTGTATTCCGAAACCTGGTCAGCAAACGTTCAAATACTTCCTCTCTGGGACGATCCCTATCAGGATATTTCCCAGCTTAAACTCTTGATGCTAAGAGACAGTTTTCGTAACATTATTCTCCAATTACCAGAATCCTATCAATTCTTTGATATTGCTTCATTTTAGGAGGTGCAAATATTAAGTTACGTGACACTTAATTAATAAAGAAGTTTCAAGAAGTGACAGCAACATTATAGATTTACTTATATTAAACATCTTGCCATAAAACAACAACCGCTTCCTAGATTAAATTATGATTTTAGAGAAAACTAATATGTATAATTTTGTAAAATTCGTCAATTATATGAAAAGTTTAACATTTAGGTATGTGGAATGCTATAGTAGTTTTAAAGGGAGTTAATATGACAAGATGTTTAATAAATCAAATATAGGTCTACATGTAGTCGTGAAATAAAATAATATTGTGAGCACCCTGTACATTCAAGAATACGAAATATTTCATCCAATTGAACTATCTAACTGTTTCAGGTTTTAATGATTTTTTCTTAGATTTTTATTTGGGAATTAACGACGTTTTTGAAAACTATACCTTTATACAACTTGACCTCATTTTTTGCATAAAATTCAAAATTGAAACCAGATATAGGGTGTTCCATAACAAAAAACATAAGTTTGATGTGATGCTAAAAAACATTTTTAAGTTGTAGCCACAATTGATTTACACAATTCGACTTAAATTATACCGTTTCGACGTAGGAGACCGCCCCGTTACCGGTGAAACAACATGTAATTAAAAATTATTATTAACTTTATTAAATACATAAATAAAAACTTTATAGGTGGTAGGCATGTATACTCCATGCCAGCCGGGAAGGTACCACCACCCTTACCATGGGCTCCTTAATATTGGGTCTCCGATTTTCTGAGCTCGGTAAGGGCTGCCGGTTACCTTTTCCATCATCCTTAATCTATTCTCATCCTTATTCTTTCTTCTCGCCCTCACTGTCTTCCTATCGGATTAAAAGTCCCAAATTAAAAAATAAGATGGCTGTGGTTTCTAGGGTTATAAATTCCGGAAGTAAAATCCTGCCCCATTCGGATGTCCGGGAGGGCAGGGCCCAAGCGACCTCGGTCATCGAAAGTATCAACTTTCTGATTCACTACTGCAACATCCGCGGTATCAGGTCTAATCTTAATGCTATTCACCAACATCTTGAACAATTACAACCTGATATATTGTTTCTATCTGAAACACAAGTCTCCTCTGAAAGCTCCGAGTCACCCGACTTGCAATTTCCTCAATACCATCTTCACTCTAACTTTCGATATAAAGGAGGCGTATGTGCGTACATCAAGGACAGAATTGCTTGGAAGAGGGTTTCTTCTTTAGAAAATAAAAATTTTGACGTGATTTGGTTTAAACATTCTGGTCCTAATTTTGTAAAATTCTACTGTTGCATTTATAGGTCTCCTAATGACAGCAACTTTCAAGACTTCTTCGATTACCTTAGTATGAAAGTTGACTATCTCCTGTCTCAGTTTCCATCTTGCGATATCTCATTTGTAGGCGATTTCAATGTTCATAACTCTAGTTGGCTTCAATTGTCATCTACTACAAATCCCGCTGGTCATAGTGCAGAAACATTTGCTATTTCATGTGATCTCACACAAATGATTTCTGAACCCACAAGAATCCCTGATAACCCTAACCATACTCCACATCTTCTAGATCTCTTTCTTACATCAAACCCTCTTGTTTATAAAACTTCCGTTCTTTCGCCTTTAGGTCTTTACGACCATTGCCTAATAAAAATCATTTCTACTGTACCTAATTCCACTGTTGTTCGCAAAACCGATAGAACCTTGTGGTGTTTTAAGTCAGCTCGATGGAGTGATTTACGGGATTTCTTTGCAACCTTTCCATGGCGTGAATATTGTTTTAAGTCGTCCTCTTCTTCGGACATCGCTCTTTCAGTATCTGAAGTAATCCTCATGGGAATGGAGTTGTACATTCCGAAAAAACAGTACCGTGTAGGTCATTCACGTTCCCAACCCTGGTTCAATAAGGCTTGTTCTGATGCAATATCTTTAAAAAATAAATATTATATTAAATGGAAATCTAATAAATCGGTTGAAAGTCATGTAGAATACGTTGGTGCTAGCAATATCTGTAAAGGTGTCATCACTAAAACTAAAAGTTGTTTGAACAACAAAATGCAATGAACTAGCTACATCTCCTTTAGGCAGTCGTAAATTTTGGTCTTTAGCAAAGGCCATTAGTAAAACTTTCGAACATCTTCATTTCCCCTGACATCTATTGACGGATCGGTAGTTGCTGATTCTGTAGACAAAGCCAACGTTTTTGTGGATTTGTTTGCATCAAACTCGTGTCTCAATGATTCTGGAAAAGATGTGCCCCTAGTCAACTCTTCTTCATACGTTATGAAACCAATTCATTTTCGGTACAAGCTCTTGGAATCGATCATCAGTAGGCTTGATCTCAATAAGGCGACTGGCCCAGACGGTATCCCAGCTATTGTCTTAAAGAAATGTTCCCCCGAACTAGTACCAGTCCTATCTAAGCTCTATACGATCTCTATATCTTCTGGGGAATTCCCTTCATCATGGAAGTTAGCAAATGTTCAACCTATTCCCAAAAAAGGTGATAAGACCGATCCCTCAAATTACAGACCATCACTTCCATTTTGTCTAAAATCATGGAAAAAGCCATCAATCAGCAACTGCTCACGTTCCTTGAAACTAACAAACTCCTTAGTGACCACCAATATGGGTTTAGGCAAAGTCGTTCAACAGGCGATCTTCTTTCATATGTGACCCAAGTTTGGAACAATACAGTAGATCAGTCCGGTGAAACAGTTGTAGTCGCTTTAGATATCTCAAAGGCATTTGACCAAGTTTGGCATAAGTGTTTACTTGCCAAACTCACCTCGTTTGGGTTAAATGATACGCTCATCAACTGGGTTTCTAGTTTCCTTGATAAAAGACGAATAGGTGTCGTAGTTTATGGCTTTTTTCAAAAGAAGTTAGCATTAACGTGGGCGTACCACAGGGATCCGTTATAGCGCCTACACTTTTCTGCTGTACATAAATGACCTTATTTCTTCAACAACTAACCCCATCCATTGCTTTGCTGACGATAGCACTCTTCACTGTAGTTCATCTCAGTCTACTCATAGTGATAATCCACCTTCTATGTCAAATCAAGAAATTAAAGCTGAAATGGCAAATTCAATCAACAAAGACATTCAACGTATTCTCGAATGGGGAAGCAATAATCTAGTTAAATTTAATGCTAACAAAACTCAGTGTTGCCTTTTGCCCGCCAAAAAAGACCGATCATTTCCTGTTGTAAGTATGAATGGCTCAGTTCTTAAGTTTTCAGACTCTATTACTCTGTTGGGTATGACTGTATCTTCAAATCTCTCATGGGTTGACCATCTTCTGTCAGCTACCAAAACAGCTGCTCGTAAAATAGGCTTTTTGTACAGATCTAAGCAGTACTTTACCTCTCGACAACTCCTTCTGCTGTATAACGCCCAAATTCGGCCTCATCTGGAATATAATTCCCACCTTTGGGTTAGTGCTCCCCAATACGCTCTCGATATCGTTGATCGTATACAAAAGAGAGCGATTAGGCTTATAAATGACCCGTCCTTAACTTCTCACATACAGTCCCTTGAGCATAGAAGGATGGTTTCAGTTCTTTCTTTGTATTATCGTTATTACAACGGCTATTGTGCTGGTGAATTACATTCTTTGATACCATCTCCGGTTATCTTTGCGAGAAACACTCGGTTCGCTCATTCACATCATCAGTATGCAGTACAAATCTCCACTTGTCGTACCAAACGGGCGCAATCCACATTTTTCTACACGGTTTCTAAACTCTGGAATGATCTCCCTAGTTCCTGTTTTCCTCTCATTTATGATATGAGAAATTTTAAGGTAGCTGTTCATAGGCATCTATTGGCAATTCATTATCCCTCTATCCATCCTCCTAAGTGTTCCTGAGTGCTTTAGCACGATAGGCCTTATTTAGCCTGTTCAGGTCCACAATCATAAAAAAAAAAAGTAGGATTTGAACCTACGACCTGTACTTTGCTAGAGTACCGCGCTAACCAACTGCGCCATCAAGGTTCAAACCCCAATCGATGTAAATTTTGTCTTTATGTATGTAGAACTGATGTTAATTCTAAATATAATGTGATTACAATCAAATTACTTATATTAATGGAATGTGAGCCTGCAATATCGCAAGGATTCACACATACCAAAGCAACTTGACGAATATTAAATTATTATAAGTTTTTGTTATGAACGAATAAGTTCAAAGGTAAATATGTAATTAAAAATTATTATTAATTTTATTAAACACATAAATAAACATTATTATTAACTTATTTAGAATTGACATTGGGGCTTGAACCTTGATGGCGCAGTTGGTTAGCGGGGTACTGTAGCAAAGTACAGGTCGTAGGTTCAAATCCTACTTGAGGTAAACTTTTTATCTATGTATTTAATAAAATTAATAATAATTTTTAATTACATATTTACCTTTGAACTTATTCGTTCATAACAAAAACTTACAATAACATGTATATTATTTTCACTTCCCTCAAATTCACTTATTATCACGTATCCCGCCAGGACCGCTACGAGAGCCCAATATTTAAATGAATAAACTTCAATCTATCGTTTATGGGAATTAGTCGTATCAACACTTGATATAAAATAGTTTTTGCCGATGTCAGATAATTGTGTTCATCAACTAAAGTAAAACTTCTCGAAAGAGACACTTTCGTGCCAACTATCGACAAAGAAACTGTGACATAAAACAAAACTTTTTACTTATTGTACTTATTGTAACATTTTATAATGTTCATATTTAATGTGTTCCGGAGGTAAAGTTTATTAATTAAAAACTTCAATGATACGATGCAATTGAAAAAGAATGAAATTTTAAGTATTTAGACGAAATAAAGAAGTGAATTAAAAAATAATTGATAAAGATGTTCTTTAAATAAATTTACGAATACACGAAATATATCTCAGACGTTAAGACACTCTCAAAAGTCTTAACGTTAAGAATTCTACGGTCTTGAATATAGACAAGTTCGTATTTTATATGTTTGGTCGTTGAAATCCCTCTAGCATTTGTCAATACATTTTATGGCAGTTCTTCCGGGAGCAGATCAGCGAACAACATTAATTTATAGTGACTTCTCAGATACCATACTGTGACTGGTCAACCGGATATGTGCACGTGAATCCATTTTAAGTTATAAATTTTCAGTGATTTGTGGAGGGAATGAAGAATATACTATAAAACTGCGAAGCAGTACGTGCTTCAATTTGTACTACAAATTTATAACGATTCCTTAAAAAAGTTTTCGAAACATTTCTTTCTCTCCTTTTTTATATTATTTATGAACTTGTACAATTTTTTATTGCGTATCTATTCAAAAATCGGTGGTCGTACATTTCAAATTGCTGCAAATACCGTTATCAGTCAAATAAATGGCCACAGCGTGAATTTTCGATAACATTTCTCTTTTTAAGGATTAACGAAGTGAATATCAAAAAAATTACTCTAGAGACTCTTTCCAACCTTGGCCAAGAACAAAGGTTTTTCACAATAATTAATAGTGCTAGCAGCAACCTTGATTTCCTTTTAAACAAATGACGATTGATGAAAGTTTCAAGATAAAACAGATTGCAAGTCTGTGTAATTCAATAACGAATCGTGTACACGAATAAGCTTCATCCCACGTCAGAGCACAAAATCGATGGCCTAAAAAAGGGATAGATTTGTATACGTAAAGTGTATACATACTGATAGAAAAATAACACAATTAATTATCCTCTCTGGTGTATGTGTGTGAGTCCTCCTGTTGTGATTTGAAATACCATTAACAGAAATGAAATATTAAGTAAATATTTGATTTCGGAGGCTTAAACAAATAAATTTGGTGGATTAAACAGGGGAGGTTCGTCACGGTTTACACATTCATAGTACATATGAGTAAGGAAAGAAGTGCAAGTGTATATTATGACCTAAAACGCAGAAATAGTCCGAATTGTGGTCCGTGATTTGTTACGAGAACAGCTTGTTTCAAACGATTGAAAGAAAACACGGATATTTTTCTTTCTTTATTTATTATTGTGCTTCTGTCCAACCACAGTTTCTAAAATCAATGTTTATCTTTTATTTCATTTTGTTATTCTTTATCCCCTCTCTTTGAAGATTTATATACTCCGGTCGTCACATGTTTTTGTTACCTGTTTATTAGACTCATAATTCTAACACTAATTTACAGTTTCTTTCAGCGTTACGATAAGAATCGTTTCCTAACGCACAACAAATCAAAAATAAATAAACTATTATAATAAATTATCGTCTTTGATACGAACTAATCCGAACAATACAGGGTGTAAAATTAATGCGTAGTTCTTGTGTTGCTCCGTAAGTATTTTAGATAGCGAACATTTTTTAATATGACAGTTGCATATTAGCTTTTTCTCCGTAGCCTAAAAATATCTACAGTTCTACAGGGTGTTGTATTTTCGGATACCAGTATCAACTTAAATATTTTAAATTGAACACCCTGTATATTTTTAAATATTCCTATTCTGTCATCAACTGCCTATCTGGCGATGTTTTGCGTTTTTAATTAGAACCAGCCGTTACAGAGTTTGTAGGTAGCGGACCGCGAAAATTTTATTACTGTAATAAACGTTTGTCAAATCGCCATTGTTACCGCGATAGAAAAGATAATTAGTGGATTTTTAACATCGTGATGATACGTCGTAATTTGCTAATGTTTTATTTAATGTATTTTTATGTAAGAAATATATGAATGTATGTAATTGATATTTGAGTCAAGGTTGAACAGAAAAAAACAGGAACCATATATTAGGGTAGAGAAACAAGTGGTCTGCCGAAACTGGCGTGACAAATTGTTGAAAATTTCTATACGCGCGCTTTTGATGTAAAAATATCTCTAGTTAGTAATTAATTACTAACGGTACATACTGCAATGAAAACCGTCTTTCTTTGGTACTTGGATGAATGCATACTTTTAAAATTAAGATGTCGTGCAATAATTAATATGAAACTGTTCCAACGTAAATTAATGTTTCTTGTTTTTTATCACTTTTCAAAGACGAGGGTTGATTTTCGGGAGTAGATATGTTTAGTGGAAACCAGAAGGGAAGCAGTTGCGGTTGAAATTTTGATTAAGCCGGACGCTTTGATTGGTTTTAGTTAGAAACTCCCATTGTAAACAGTTTGTCTCTAAAATATTTCGTGCGTATACATTTTCTTTTGAATTAGCCAACACTAATTTGTCTTTTCTTTCGGGTGTTAGTTGTAATGTGTTTTTCAAATATTAATCTATAAATAACAGGCACCCTTCTTCAAGTTAAACCGCGTATGTTAACGATTTGTATCTGTGATCAATTAAAGGAATATCATAATATATATATATATATATATATATATATATATATATATATATATATATATATTCAAGTGTAAGTATTTTTATACAAATTAAGGCTGGCATCAAAAATAATTCTACAAGCCTAGATAACCTCTTAAAAAAAATCGAGCATTACCTTGCAAAGGTATCTTATTCGGACGCGGGCTCATTAAGCTGAAATCTGCTAAAATATAAGACAGTACAGAGCTCCCTCACTCTTGTATTTGTCTGAATTAGCATTGTTGTTTGTTGTTTATATTTATATTTGTGTAGAGGTGGGCTGGTGAACAGGTACATGATACCCCTAGTTATTAATTATATAAGGCAACTCCCAGGTCCAGATAACCATTAAACACCTCGAATTTTATTTTTATTGTTTTTATTGTTGTATAGATAAATGTGTAATCTGAGAAAGGGGCGCTGTATTTTTTCTAACGCACTCAAATGTATATACCGGTCACGATGTTATGATCTATTTATAACTTACCTTTGTAAGGCTTTGTGTTAACGAGTTTTGTTTTGTGTCAGTCTGTTAAGTAGAATTGTTTGCCTGCGAACTAATTTCTTTTTATATGCAATTGATTGGAATTTTTCGTATGCATTTTGTGCTTTAGTAGTCACTAAACAATTGTGTATGTGTAAATTCCTTGTCTATTTTCTTTTGTCCGTGCGTTTACCTTATTATCACCTGTACAATTTTACTGTTTTGTATTTTATCTATACCGGAATTTGCCTTATTGTTTCATGTGCTTATTTACTTAAAGACCGACATGATTGGTTTTAAAGGGCCACATGTTTGGTATTACGTTTTGTTTTCTGTTTATTTATGACACAATTGTGGGTGTGACTATATGGGTTTTTTTATTGTGTTCATGTGTAACTAAATTGCTTTTTATTTATTTTCTCTTAATATATAATATAATTTTATACGCACTTTAACCTGATTTAATGGTGTTTTGTTATATATTTAACCCCTTAATTGATTTTTTTGTTTATTAATGTACTTCTGCAATTACTTATTTATGAATAAAGTGGGTTTTATTGGTGGTTCTTTCCCACAATAGTACATTAACGGGCTGAACCACCATTGCGCAAAGCTCGTTAATTTTAATTTGAGTAGTTTCATTGTTTACCTGCCCCTCATGATGCAACACTTAACTGATCCAGCCTATCTAATTCAAATAGCACAGCGTACCTACCACTAGACGGCGTTTGATCAAATTTGAAGTTTGCGAGTAATTAAATATCAAATTTGCAAATAAATTCTAATCTTTTAATAATTGTCAGGAAAGTCCATGTAAGGCAAGCAACTAATTTGAGTAATAGTACCATTATTGGTGGTAAAATCAATATAAATCACTTAGCGATTGTTTTGTTCCTGAATTTTCATTATTGCAAATAAGTTCAAATTACACTTTTCAAGATAGGGTACCTGGAGGATGCTACAAGTGATTCAACTTTTTGGGAAAAATATGACGTATGCTAATACAACGAATAAAATCTGCGGCGGCTACAATGTGACAGATTAATCAAACATATTTTCTCAAACATTTGTCAAGATCCTCTACTGTCATCCGAAAAATTAAAAGTTAAATTACGTTGTACAGGGTATTTGCTATAGTGGTACAATACCTTAATGTTTCGGTTGGTCGTAACTCAATTTTTTTATTGCAGGTTTAAGAATAACAGGACCGTGTTATGCGAATTGTAATTTTTTAGAGGGCTGTGAAAGTAACTGCAAAAAACAAAAATAATTATCTGTCATATTAATTAGCAGTAAATTAGTGTCTGTGTGTTGTGCTGCATAAGATCACTGTTTTGTGTATCAGAATGAATTTTTCAAGGGAAGAGTGTGTTGATATGATATATGCATTAGGAGAATGTGATCGAAACTGTCTTCTTGCATCCCGAAGCTATGATCAGAAGTATCCTGACAGAAGATACCCAACTGAAGTTAGTTTTGAAAGACTCAAAGGGTGATTTGGAACAGCAGGCAAATTTAATTATACAAAACGTATGCGTGCAAGACGTGTAACCAATCAGGAAAACGCATTCATGGTTTCTCAACAAATTGTTGACGCAAGTCATACATCTGTATACCGTATTTGGAAAAGTAATAAATTCCATCCTACCATATCCAAAAACACCAGAAACTTTTTCCGCAATTTTGTGAGTGGATTAATAATAAACTGAATGCCGAACCAGATTTTCTGAACTGTGCCCTTTTTACCGAGAATGCGACTTTTAGTAACAGAGGCCTCCCTAATCTGCGAAATTTCAACCATTACGCTACCAAAAAAGCCCGAATTCCTTAGAGCAGTTAATAAACGTGTGGGGTGGAATTGTGTATTTTTTGAAGAACCATCTTAATGGCCAAATATATATCCACTTTGATAGTGCCCCTTCACATTCCACGCTGAATGTTCGAAATTTTTTAAAATATTAGATTCCCTGGTCGCTGGATTGGAGGAGGTGGCCCACAAAACTGGTTTGCTATGTCTCCAGACCTATCTGTACCAGATTTTTCCTTTGGGCTTGTATAAAGGGCATTGCGTACCAAACTCCTTCAAGTACTAGCGAAGATATGAAAGAGAGAATTCGTGATGCTTTTCGCTAAGTGACCGATGACATGCTAATTGATGTTCAACGGTCACTTACGAAACGAATTCAACTGTGTCTGCAACAAAATAGCGACATGTTTGAACACTTATTGCAAATTGGTCTGGTATTTCTTCTATTAATGTCATTATGTAGGTGTAATAAAAATATGTCGTTGCTTTGTGTTGATGATTTTATCAACTTCTCGGCATATTTAACATATCCTTCCAAAATTACAATTCGCATAACACGGTCCTCCAATAATTTAAAAAGTGTCAACTTTAGAGATAGGAAACCAAATATAAAATCGAAAGAGAATTTATTTCTCTATCTGAATCACTTACAAAATACAGGGTATTCCATTTAAAAAAATTGAGTTATGGCCAATGGAAATAGCAAGTCATTGTACTACCGAAGAGTACAACGGAATTTAACTTTTAATTTTTCGGATGACAGTAAATGATCTTGACAAACGACAGACCTTGCAGATTTTATTGGTTATGTTTACATACATCATATTTTTCATAAAAAGTCGAATAACTCTGTAACGACTGATCCTAATTAAAAAAAAACATTACCAGATAGGTAATTAATGTCAGAATATTGAAAAATATACAGGGTGTTGAATTGAAAATATATAAGTTGGATACTGGTATCCCAAAATACAAGACTCTGTAAAATTGTATATATTTTAGATTACGTAGAAGAAGCTAATACATAACTTTCATATTTAAAGATTTTCTCTATCTAAAATAGTTACGAAGCAACATAAGAATTACGAACTAATTTTACACCCTTTATAAAAAAGTAATTTACACTAAATTGAAAACGTAGATTCCTCATGCGTTGCCAGATCATTCGCTTTAATCCCAGTTTATTATTTAAGCCTCACGATAAAAACTCCACCTTTTTTTAATTTAATGTTTTGTGTATTTCATACCTAAATAGAAACGAAATTCGATTATTATACATCAATTTGTAAAATATTACATCCAAGTGCTTAGTTAAAAGGAGTATCAAAAATTACAATTATACACGGTATTTCAATAGGAAACTTAAAATGTTCTACAAACTTGATATACTTAATTCACAATTAAGGTAAGGTAAGACATCGAGCGGATAAACTTCAATGAACACGGTTGAGACTACAGCCCTGTCCACGAGAACCATCAATTCACGCAATTACCTTAATTCAGAGAGAATGCGTATACCCGAATGCTTTCCAACTTAAGTTCTCCAATGTATGTCTCATTATGGAAAATCATTGCTCAAAAATAAGATTGGACATACAAAGTCTAGATAAAATGTGACTAATTAGGTACTTAGCTACAGGATTAGTTGCTGGAAAAAGTGGCACTAGAAGGTTACGTAACAGGTAGTGTGTACTCGCCAGTACCTCAGGTTCGGGTGGGGTTGTTCTCAAAGGAACATAAATTTGTAATAAATTAGTAGGAAAAAGCTACTTTGTTTGATTAGATAATTGACAAAGCGATACAGTAGGCACCTCTTAAAATAAGAAAACAACACAAGTTACGTTTTGCTGTACCTGATCGCCAACATAAATGGGTCAAATGGTTCGGGTGGTGCTGCAGTGATACTTCAAAACACAAAAATAAAGTAACAAAAAAAGCAAAATAATGCTTACTTAACTTTAACTGAATTGGTCTAAACAGCGATTCATTCACTTGTATTCAATATCCAATATTCAAATCAAGGAATCGTAGCTTTCAAATACGCTTCAAATTGATAAAATAAGACAAAATAAGATGCAAATTACGTTAAATTGCTGTATCAAAGTATAAAACGGTATTGAAAAAGTATATTAATTGTATATTAAAGTAATACGTTTCATAAATAGATCAAAGGAATTCCGTATTTAGAAAAACAAAGAAAAAGACTACTTAAACCCTTTGAAAGAGTTCAAGTAAAATTTATGTATATTGCGAAGTAAAAGGATTTATAGCTTCCACCTTTGAAATTTATGTGATTGGTTAATCTATAAACGAAGTTACCTTATTACCATAATAGTTGGTCCTCGCAAGTCCCGAACCTTTTGTTTTAATCAAACATAAACTAAACGCTATTATAATTATCCACTGATCGCAAACAAATCATGAATTAAAAAACTTCGCTTACAAGGGCTCGACTCAATAACATTCTAACCCAGACTACGGTGATAATAACGTAATGCCATTCACCATAATATAATTGGTTACAAATATTTGCCTTTTAAAACAAGCCCAACAAGATAATTGAATAACTTCTTTCACTTCCTGCATTAATTACACTAATTAAAAGAATAATTGAACGTTACCTTAATTTGGCAATACGGTATGTTATAAATTGTGCCCTATAATAAAACTCTAATTTGTACGAATTCAGAAATGGGAAATCAAAGTAAACCGGGAACGTCTTCCTTTACTAACGCACAAAGCGAAATTACTTCAACAAGTACTAAACAAAACACGTGTGCTCTTTCACCAACGTAACACTAGAACAATAACTATAATGTTCCGGAAGACACTGAAAGTTTATGTAGAAAATGAACTTAACGTGAAAGCAATTGCTTCGTTAACTTTTACTTATATACTGGGGCATTTATTTCCGCGCCACCAAAATAATCTTTACGGTTCCGCGTTCGTCAATTAACTGTTATCGGTAGCAACCTTCCCCGTTCTTTGCATTTCTACTTAATTTGCAACCAGTATAAAAAAAAGGTTTGATAACCTGCACAATGTGGACCAATTAACTTTGTTCCTTAAAACCACTGATATAATGAATCCCATCTGTTAGATCAACTTAAAAAAGTAAGTGCAGTAGACCCAACCTAAATCTAACTTAGAACTGATCTGATCTGCTAATATATATAGAAACCAAAAATTAATATCGACTAATAGCCGGAAGCTTCAATCTGTCTTGAAGCACAACAAAAATTCCACGATCGCGACATGCGAATCACGCGCGTGGCCTAAAACTAAATTCTTTCAAAGGTGACGAAATGTATTTTGTAAAATAAAGACACATAGCTGCGTTAATCACGAAATCATCAAAAAGTAATAACTTCTATCAACCGGAACTCGACAAAAATTGCTTCATACGCATTCAGAAATCAAATCCAACATTAAAATAAAGTAATAATGTTACAGCGTTTTCGATAATAGAATATTCATACTCGAAAATATTCTACTTTGATCCACACGTGACAAGTTAAGGTTTTGGTGTCGGTATAGACTAAAGAAAAACTAGCGGGATTCCGACACTTCCAGTATTAGAATTGATAAGATGGGTCATTATTGCATCTTCAGAGTTCTGGTTCGCTTGTTCTTCTTCATGTGGTTCAACGGTCTTCTGGTCCTCGTACAAACGCAACCGCTTCCTTGTTACAGTTGTGCGTCATTTTAATTTCTTCTGGAAATTTCGGATGTAGCCCAAATTTGTTCGATTAACCCTATCTTACTTTAGCTTTTAGCAAGAGCGCCTGAGATAACGACTGATACATAGGTGTGATTACATGATGGAGATCAAGGATCCAGTACACAATATTTTTAACTCCAAAGTCCAAAAAAGTGGTTTTTGGAATGTCAAACTTGTGTGTGTGTTCTAATTTGGCATAAATGTTTAGTCTAGATACCAAGACCCCAGTGACTTTTGTTGATGGTGGAGCTACATGATAAGGAGGGACACTTGATTTGACCCAAGGGTTTAAGACCTACATTTACAAACTTCCGTGAAATTTGATTACGAACGGTGCGAGGATAGCGGGGAAAGAAATAATGTCAATAAAATTTCGTTAAACTAAGATAATGCGTAAAACACGTTAAACTCTATGCATTAAATAAGCAAGCACCAAACCGTCTACTTGATTGTTATCACCATATACTACCGGATCCTTCTTGTTTTTTCTCCTATTTACCAAAGCACCAATATTTTTACAATTATTTAATGAATATCTCGTTGGTCGGTGGGGATATAGCAATGAAGTGCGAATTGTTCTTTGTGAAATTCGATAATGGCGTAAATAAGAATTAAATTCAAATAATCTTCATTAGTAAAATTAATTAAACCAGGCATGTTTTTTAAAAAAAACAATACATTTGACTGTCAATAAAGTAACAGTGTCGGTATTCATAACAACGACCAAAGGTGACTTGCAATTATTATATGGGTATAAAAATAAGTTTCCGCCGTTTGACAAAGGTTGGCGCCAGCAGTAAGTTATGGTTCGAATTGTGAATGATGTAAAACATCATTATCGTAAAGTTGGACATCTGTTACCAACATAACCTGTGCGAAAATGTCCAGTTTTGAGCCGAACAAACATTTGCGGAAACTTGTGATTTACTTCTTCAATTTGAATAAATCTGCAGTCGACGCGCATCGGTTGACAGAAGCATTTGGTGAAAGTGCCCTAAGTGAGAGAAGTTGTCGTGAGCGGTACCAAAAGTTTAAGAACGGTGAATTTAACATCGAAGATAGAGAACGCTGTGGAAGGCGAAATTATTGGATCAAGATTCGTGCCAATCGCAATAAGAACTTGCGCTTACATTAGAAGTGACTCACCAAGCAATTTTATATCGGTTCAAATCATTGGGAATGCTTCAAAGACAAGGAAATTAGCGTCCATATGAACTGACGCCAGGAAACCTTAAACGTCGATTTTTTACATGTGAATTTCCATGTATAAACGAAAAGGTTTTCTGCAACGTATAGTTACTGGTGATGAAAAATGGATCATTTTTGAGTGCTTCACGGCATACACACCGCATTCCAAAGATTAAATACAGAAACTACAACTTTTGACTAGATTTGATTGGGGAATAAGAAATTGTGGAAGTAAAATGTTTAAAAGTTTCCAAACTTGGTATTACTAGAAGAAGCTGCAAAAACCATTGCTTAGAACATAAAAATGGCACTTTGTCGTGAAAGAAAAATCATAATTATTATTACCAAGTGAGAAAATGATATTCCCTTTTTAAATTTCTTTACGTGCTTATTTGAAACTGTCATTTTAGGTACAAGGGCATCTACATATTACGCAACGTGAGATTTGCAACTTTGTTGTATTTGTGAACCATAGTTCATCACTATTTATAGAAAAAATTAAACGTGACGGTATTTTTTGGGAAAGCAATGTGGAAAACAAGTTAATAACATTTGTGTCGATCCTCCATACATTATCGGCAGAGAAAGAATGAAATTGAAAAAAAGAAGAAAACTCCTACAAATACTCAAAAAATGATAGCACGATACATTTTTTGGTTTGGTTTTGGTCACATTATATTGACAGTTGCACATTTGTAGTATGTCTGGTCCTTTTCCACATGTGTACAAGCTTCGTGTGCCCAGTTATAACATTTGCAGCAACGACTCCAGTTTCGTTCGAAACCTTCTCCACAAACGACGCATTCTGCATATTCTGGTGCACCTGTTTTTAGAATGACATCGGTATTCTTGGAATTTGTGTTGCCATTTTCTCTGTCTTAGGTTTTGATGCGTTTGTTTTTTACAGGTTGGCGACCTTCAGAGTTAAAGGTAATTTTTTCCCTCTGGATGCCTCTTGGGCTTGCTTTTCTTCCAACTCAATTTTGAACGGGGTTGATGTTAATATTTCGGTCTTCGCCAAACGTCGTTTTCTAACAGTCATTCATCTTTGGACTGCATTTGGGACAGGTGACATCATTTCCAGCATTTTCTTAAACGAGCATTGACTAGAAGTTGAAGCACTTGCACTTGGGTAAAAATAAAGCTAGTTTTCATTTAATCTTGACGTGCTGGGTTGGTTTATAATTATTTCTGTAACGTTATTCTGGGTTTCATTTGCTTTTTCTGGCGTATGAAAGTTAGGAAGTGTTTCATTTGCATTGCTTCCGGTTTCGGGAATATCTATACCTTGGGAATTAATCAAATCTAGGTCAGTAAAAACATCTGGGAATAGTGGGTAAATACTCGTGCATTTCAAGCAATTTTTGGCCAAGTCCATGTGCCATTTTTTTACAGGCATCAGCTACAAATCCAGCGATTTCATAATCCGTTATTCTCGAGAAGGGATTTTGTCTCATCCACATTTTTAAATGGTTTCATCACTGTCCTATCCAATGGCTGAGGTTTATGGGTGCAATGAGGCGGTAAACTCAATATATGGACATTGTGGTCTTTGGCGAACATGATCACATCAAGTTCTTTATTACTACAATTCACATCGATTATTAGAAGCACACGGTCTTCCTTTGTTTGACGAATAGATTGGTTGAAGCCCTGAAACCATTTGAAAAATATTGGACCGTTCATCCATCCATTCTCTTGAGCGACAAACTATGCTCCTTCTGGGGCTCCAATTTTCAGACGATCAACAATTTTTTTTCTGGGGAATATGAATAACGGTGGAATAAGATTACTTCCTGCTGCATTAATACATAGCATTACCATAACAGAACGTCCCCTTTCTCCCCAACTTGTTTTTTCCCCTTGACAGATACAACCTTTTCGCGATTTACATGAATTGTTGAGACTCATATCTCATCAGCATCATAAACTCTCGATGGCGTAAATGAATATTTTTGATCCAGTTCTTGTAACTTAGTAAAAAATCTGCCAACCTGAGACCGGTCCAACTGCCCCTTGCAGGATTGTTGGTTAAGCCGATCTAAGAGATAATTCTGGATAGCGTTTAAGGAACGCATAATAAAAATCTGGTCCAGCAGTTTTTTTTTGTTTATTAAACCGGTGGTGGATTTTTAAACGTTCTGCTAGATCAAAAGGTAGCCTTCCAAGTTCTCGCTTGCTTAATTGTATTAGTCTATTACATCCTTCAAATGGTTAACGAGTTCTTGTTCATAAAAGGACGGAAATGTTAATTTCATGCTGCCCATATTCGGACCTGTTTTCGTTTCTTCGCTATTGTTTAATTATTCTCCTAAGGAACTTTTTGGCACAGAATATCTAAGAGTTACCTCACGGATTGTTAGTTTGTTAGATAGCACATTTTCCACGGCAATCTTCATAGATCGCTGACTCCATTTTCCATGTATGTTTCTGATAAAAAACTTTGGAATAAGGTTATGAAAAAAGTGAAGTTTCTGCGTTATATTATGTCCGGTACTAGCCGTTAAATAATTAAACTTACTACTCATATTTACTACTCCATATTTATAGTTAATACACTTCAAGAAATCTCAAAAATTAGAATCATTTAGAAATCGTTTACCTTGTAAAAATTCTTAACTCCAAAAACCAATTGACAGAGGTAAATGAGCCTGCCAAATCTTTTTTCAGTAATAACACCTGCACACTGAAACACTTGCTCAGATACTGAAGTCAGCGACCGGATGTGAAGGTATTTATGCCTTTAAAACCACACATAGAGCGCCATCTATGTTTATATGTGGAAAATAATAATCGTGCGTTACTACCCGTTATCCGATACTACCCGGAGCTCCCCTACGTTAATTAAAGTGGTGAAGCAATACACTTGTATTACTTAGTAGCGGTGAGAGTATAATTTATGTATCACATGTTGTTTTACCCAATGAAACTGCGTACTTTCCTTAGTAACCTTTTATATGCCTTTTCCATAGTTCTCTGTTCTTCAAAAATCTTGACATTCGTTATTGTCTTTTCGAATATAACTGGTAATGTGGGCATTCATACTCAAAAAATTGTCAAAAACTAATACATAAAGTTAAACAATGGAAATTGTTCATAATTGAAATTTAAAATTTTAAAATGCTCCAACTTCACGTCGAAAGAGCGCACCTGCTTCAGATACCTTGAACTTTTAATACGAGTCAACAGCGTTTGAATTATACCGCAATTTTTATTCTCGTAAGCAACGAGAGCATACACTAATGTCAAGGACAGCTCTCTTTTTTTAAGTTCAGTACGCTTCCACGTTGGCGAATCATTAATATAAACCCTTAAATACGGTATGAAGGTAAATGTTGATTAAACCAATATAGGGTGTCCCACGATCGAAAATATTCTCAAGATTACAGCACTTCCGGTTACACCTAACTCTAGCCGTTTTTGAGATATTCAAAGCTTTCAATAAAAAATGACAGTTGCATCGCCCAACAAAGTTGCCTATACTGTTCAAACGGCAAATTAATTTGTAGTGAAACTCTGAACTGTTGCATACAGGGTGATAGAAAAACAACAATGAATTTGAAACCCATATTTTTTACATCGGATTCGGGTTTAGCAACAGAAATAACTATGATTTTCTAACCCTTTTCATTGATTTAGAGAAAAAGCGTTTTCATTTGCCCATATTCGGTTGCGTTGTCGAACTTTTTATTTTTAATCTTAGCTGGTAATGCTGTTCGTTATCCAGAAAAAAAAAACCATCACCGAATGCCGTGAAGCAAATTGTTGAAAATTTGAAAAATACCGGTTCCGTTAAAAGAAATGTTCTTAAAGCTAAACCTATCATTAACAATGAAAATGTCGTTTACAATGTGAACTTAATAAAAACTAGAAATTAAAAAAAAGCATTTCATTAAATATTCGTGACACTTTTCGCACCTTCGGATCAGTTGCTCGTGGGTTGCCGCTCTTTTTGAATTTGGACTCAAAGAGCGAAATGCGTTTTCTACTCTCTCTGTACAGTTTTCCTTCGTTGTTAAAGGAGTGTTGTATACTTCACCCTTAATGGCACCCCATACAAGAAAATATAAAACCGACATGTCTGGTGAACGCGGTCGACATTGAAAAGGTCCGTTATTACCTATCCAATAGTCCTTAAATGTATGCTGTAGGAAAGTGTTCACAATATGACCATTGTGAGGCGGTGCACCATCAAGTTTGTATAGCACCTTGAGTTCTGTCGACCAGAGGTAAGTTATCCAGATACTCAGTTTCCAACTCTTGTAGTATTGCTAAACATCGTTCACCCGTGGGAAAATAGGACATACTAATTTCTGAACATTTACATTTTGATAGAACTTACCACTCAAATTTTCGTCATAGAAACGTATTATAACAATTTGATCGTTTCTTACTGGGCAATAAACATTAAAACTTCAATAGTGCAAATTATGTCGATTAAGCATGCCATTTTTAGTGAATTTCGCTTCGTCGGTCCAAATTATGTTATTAAAAAATCATTCGTTCCTGTAGTGATTGGTAAGTATAAATTCACTAAAAAGTACTCTTCTCGGAAAATCATCTTCTTTTAAATGTTGCACTAGGGAAAATGCGAAAGGATGAAACTTGTACTTTTTCAGAAGCCTGTTAATTGAACTTTGTGATACTCCTGAGTCTATCGAAAACTGTCTTATTGACATCATTGGATTTGCAACAAAGTAACCCAAAATTGCAATTTCATTGTTAAGAATAGGTTTAACTTTAACAATTTTTCTTTTAACGGAACCGGTATTTTTAAAATTTTTAACAGTCTGTTTCTCGGCTTTCGCTGATGGACTCTTTTTTTCTGGATAACGATCAGGAAACGTCACACATGTTCTATTCGCCCATTTATCGCATTCTTAAATAATAAACAAATTTAAATAATCTTCGTTTGAATATCAGAGTCGTGACGGGATATTTTCAGTTGTCAAAACTAATGTCATTGGCATATCTCCATAGTTTCGATGATGACTGGTTTGCAAAGCTAAGCTAAGATTAAAAATAAAAAGTTCAACAACGTAAGCGAATATGGTCAAGTGAAAACGCTTTTTCTCTAATAAAACGAAAAGTGCCAAATTCATTATTGTTCTTCAATCACCCTGTATACAAATACGTCATTGCGCGTTGTTAGTGAGCCAAAACAGTCCTTTGTTTACAATATTTCAGAGTTTCACTGCAAAATAATTTGCCGTTCGGACAGTATAGGCAACTTTGTTGGGCGATGCAACTATCATTTTTTATTGAAAACTTGGAATATCTAAAAAACGGCTAGAGTTAGGTATATGACATTAAACATAAAGTATGGCTCGAATTGGACGCAGAATCCAAAATGCAACAATATACAGGGTGTCCCCTTTAAAATAAGCAAGCTAATATCCATTTCCGGTATAACCAGAAGTGCTGTAATCTTAAGAATATTTTAGATGTCCCCCATCGACTTTAGTAGGTAGTCAAATTTTCAGATTTTTCCTATTTATACCTTTTCCATAATCGATCGATGTCGTTCGTTGTGGGACTCCCTGTATATCTTCTTGAGAGAAATGACTTCTTTCCCAAAATAAAATTGCACTACTTTGGTAATTTTTTGCATTATCTAGTGATCAAATTTATATGGCAAATGTATCATTCTATACATTGGTTCACCCTTTACACGTGGTCTAAATTGCGCGGTATAATGTTAAGAATTTTTTTGCACGATTGAGCTTTTTCGTTTATTTACCATATCTGTTTCCAAGACAGTAGGATACGTTTACTGGTTGCGGGGCCCAACTCGTCGGTAAGATTTTACTTACCGACGTCTTTTACTTACCAACGTAAAATTATATCAGGTATGGAATAACATTATTGCGGGTCTGAATTATAATAAGCAGGAAAGAAAGCAAATAAGCATTATATGAGTGTGAGAGAGACATAACTTTACCGATGTATGAACTATTTTAAGTCTCCTTCAATCTAGCTTTAACATTTCTAACGAAACCAAAACAATTAAGATAATGTTGAAAAGTCGCGATTTCTTTGAAACTATTAAGTAAATACTTTACACTTAAACATCGAAGTTTATCGTAATTGCGAATTTATGACATGGTACGATTACTACTCGTAAAAAGAACCAAGAAGAAACTTACGAGAGCGACAATCAAGAACATTAACATTTATATTGATAGTATCACTTAAGTTTAAGGTTCAACTTTAGCATTCTTATTCAAAAACCAACTATTTTTACAGCAAACAGAATACACTTTTTTCAAAACTCTACTTTATAAGATTTTCGAAAAGACCGCCACCTTGCGCAAGGCAGTAACCCAATCTGTGATAAAATTCAGTTCGGGTGTTTTCTAACATTTCTTGGGTGATGCTGTTTAAAAAGTCTCTAATTTTGACACGAATTTCGTCCAAATTGTTAGCACGTTCATGCCCGTGCCCATAAATTTGATGGGATGTGTATCCTCAAACAAAAAAGTCGTTCGGCGCGATATCAGGTGAGCGAGGAGGATATTTGCTACTACCTTTTCCACTAATTATACGGTTAGGGAACGTAGTTTCCAAAAACTGTTGAACTTCTATTGCAGTATGAGCAGAACAGCAATCTTCTTGATACCAAATGTCATCAAAATTTATATTAAGGCCTTAAACAGCTGGAACCATCTGGTTTCTCAACAGTTCTAAATATTTGTCCACATTCAAGTTTCCGTTGATGAAAAATGGACCAATTATGGAATTGCCTAAAATTCCTACCCACACATTAACTTTTTGGGGGTATTGTGTCCGGTAAGGAATACTAATGTGTTTGTTTTCCCAAGAGTAACCAACAACGACAGACGGATTGTGATGGCCATGTAATTTAAAAGAACACTCTGTAACAACCCTTTTGAGTTGTATTAAATATACCGTAATTTAATGTATTTCGTTCATTCAGTTGTAAATATAAGAAAAATTTTAATTATTTTTACATTATAGATATGTGGTAGGCAACTTAATTTGCATATCTTCTTAAGGGTATATATTTATTAAAGGTTTATATTCCCACTTCAAATTATTGTTTTCTGATCATTTGATTTGCGCAACGCGTCATCATCATCATCTGACATGATCTAACTTCCAAAGCATCCATTTTTTTACTTCCTGATGAATGTTGAAGCAGGAAGCTTTGTTGTTTTGGTTTTCCACCTAAATTTTAGTGGAAAGTGCCATTAATTTGATGGTAAGACATTTTAACGCATTATACTAAAAATTAAAACATTTGCTCTTTTCAGGCACTTTTTTTTATTTTAGTTCGGTTTTTTACTGTTCCTTTTATTTTTACTTTAATTTTTACTTCGATTCACAATTTAATTACATTGTAAGTACGCATTTAATTCTACTGTAGCGTACGTTTTCATTTTATGATTGCAATTTTTATTTGAAAATTTCAAAGAATGCATTAAACGGATTATTCAATTTAAAGAAGAAATTTATAAGGATAATTCCAGTTTTGGGTGTGGCTGATAACATAAAAGCATTGTTATTGCAATAAATTGCGCAACATTACACAAGGATTACGTCATCTTAGTTTGCAATTCTGCATCATTTTTTTGTAATACCAGGGATCCTCAAGAAGATTTTGTATATATTGTACAGGTATTTATTTTTAATGATTATTAGTAAGTCAAGGCTATAACTAGTTTTAAGATATAATTTATATAACCCTAAATTATAACTGCTAATAAACATAGTTGTTATTTTTTTATTGTTTTACATTTTGATAAATGTTTAGCGTAAAACTCGGTTTAGTTATTCCGAGATAATTAAAAAAAATAATTTGGCGTCCGAGATCATTTTATTAGTATTACATTGCAATTTTTTTTATATTGATATTCTGTGGAAGTAAGCTAGCAGATGTTGTGGTAATCAAGCAAATCAAAAGACTGGCCCTATATTTAATCTACCGATTTGAGTCAAAGGCATTATTTGTGGTGAATGTTTAGTATCTCCAGTTAGTTTGACGATTTGTGTTTTTGGAGAACTTATTTACTCTTATTTCTTTATTTCATTATTAAATTTATTAAACCATTTACAACACAACTCGTCGGAAAACAAAATATTTTCAATAAATCTTTCGTTTTCATTAGTCTGATTCATCATATCTTCACAAAATTCCATACGCTTTTGATGATCTTCTGGAAACATTTCTAGTGTAGTTTGCAACTTATAGCAACGGTATTTATTCCTTTTCAAAATATTGCAAACTGTTCTTGGTTCAATATTCATTTCTTCAGCAATTTTTGTACTATTTCACGGGAAATTAGTTTCTGGTAAACTACACAGTGCAACTACTTGGAGTTCGCGCTCTTCGTTTAAGTTGAGACCAGGATGTTCACCATCATTACCATCAATGCTACTGCACACCTTTCAAATTTACAAACAGTATGCATAATCATACTTTCTGATGGAATTGGCCTGTTTTCAAAGCAAAAAGCAAACCTGCCCATTATTTCTTGTGCAGTGCTTCCTGAATAATACCACTTAATAATTCTTCAGTGGAATTCATGAGGATTGTGTGGGACTTGCAAAAACACTGATTTTCAATTCTCGTTAACAGTAGTAATTAAATGTGTCATTGATACTAGCCCATACACAACACTAAATAGACAAATAACTTGGCACAAACAAAAAATTTGTTTGTTAATATCCTCCAACTTCAGAGATGGCGCTAGGGTTGCTACTACGTGTTCTGCAATACCGACTAAAAAATGTTATTTACGGAAAAAGTCGCCATAGATTAACTTCTATGACAGTCGCATTATAAACAAAACCTCTGTTTATTTCCATTTCCAATTTAATTTGATAAATAACTGTGTATGTTTTACCTCTTTGAGTGTAAATATTGCGTTTTTGTGTATTATAGTGTTGTGTTCGGAAATAAACGTTAATTTTTTGTATAAAGTTTGCATTGACAAAAATTTTGTGAACTAATTGTGATTGTTGTGTTTTTGAGAGGTAAGTTTTTGTACTACTGCGTTAAGCCGTTAACGAAGGAACATTAAACGCGAAAAATGATAATTGTTGAGTAGAATGGTTTACAGAAATTCATTGTTCTATTTCTTAGATACCTATCGACATACAAAAATTTTAAAAATTATTTTGGATATTTGTTAATGTTAATTTTTTTGCAAAACAGACAATAACTGCATAATATAGTTCCAACAAAACCTAAATATTATTGTCAGAAGTATTAATTTTATTTACCTAAATATTGTCAGAACTATTAATTTTATTTTACGACATATGTTTGCGATGGTGAAATTGTGTTAACAAACAATTAACAAAGTAACTAAATTTTCTTTATTTATTTAGATATGGGAGGGACACATTGTTCTGTAGAGGGCTGCTATGGTTCGAAATTGAGTAAACACAGGTTTCCTAATCCCAATAAATATTTGGAACTGTTTCGAAAATGGACAAGATTATGCCAATGCAGGAACTTCAAATATTATACTGACATGGAAATTTATAATAAATTGCGTGTTTGTAAATTACATTTTACATACTCCGATTTTGGTAGTAATAATCGACTTTTGCGAACTGCATTTCCTTCGCAAAATTTACTACCTAAAACAGGTAAAAATTCAGAAATTGTTTTATACTTTTTAGTCTGTTTTTCATTTCTCCTAGTTTTTTAGCTAGAATAAATTAATCTTTTGAACATTTAGTCACTTCTATAACATATTTTTCAATTCCAGTTACAAGAGTATCATCAACAACATTCAACATGCAAACTATGGAATCAGCAGCAACTTTAAAAATGCAGCCGAAAAGTGTCTTGAGTCTCCAAAATCTACCTGGATCTTCAAGTGCACCATCTACATTCATCATGGAAATTGATGAACATTCGTCAATTAGTGAAAAATGTTTACTTCCACCAGGTGAAATATCAGCGTCAAAGATTAGTAGTGTCACCCCTCAAGAATTATTTCATTATATACCTACACTTAATGTTCTTTATTGTAGACAGTAATCCACAAATTAATATTTGTACAAACTGGTGTCGAAATTTTAGGCTGAATCCCCTTAACTAAATTTTATTCAGTAAGTAATTACTAATAACTTTGTTTAGTATAAGATTTTAATTTCTTATTGTGAAAATTTGAAGTTACTATGTTACGAAATAGATATGTTAAATGAATCTGTTGTTTGTCTTTATTTTTTATAACAAAATTTCTAAAATTTAAATTTCGCGGGTAAATTTTGATTCCACTATCAAGTTTCCGTCTGGGTTGTGTGAGGGCGCTATTTAAAACTTTCAGCAGTCATCTGTAAGGTGTGGTTATGGATTCTACTATACCGACAAGCTTTCCTCCAGGTTGTGTGAGGGCGCTATTTAAATCTCTAGAATTTTCAGTAGTAAGATTCCCAGCTATTTAGTGTTGTGTATGTACTAGCCTACTCAAAAGACGCATGTATGGCATCAGCGCTTTTAGTTTGTTGTGTATTCTATCTCACTTAGCACGTGAGTTGATTGTGCTATCTTTATTTTACTTAATATAAATCAGACGCGCGATAATATTTTTCCATACCTGTATAGGTACCATACTTCACAACAATAAGAACAAAAAATTGGACATTTCTATTTAAAACGTCACTTTTGACTTTTCGTTTATTTAGTAGAAATTAAATAATTTCAATTGTGGTAAATTTAACACAATCGTGCAAAAAACAGTATCACGAACATTAAGGGTTGTACCTGTCTCCGTCCAAACATGGTCGCGACCGGTAAACGTCCCTTACTGTTCTTGACACTCGATGTACTATATATAGTAGCTGTCCTTGACTCTAGGTGTGCTTATAATTTGTATTACATTCCCCAACCTTAAAGCTTAAAAAATATTGACTATTTCCTATTTACCTGGTATACGAGCTACCAACTGCCATAATAGCCCTTAAAATCTATTTAAAATCATTTGTGCTGCAACAATATTTTTTCTTGAGCTTTAACTAATTACTGAAATCAGCAAAGTCAGCGTAATAATGTTCGATAAATCTGTTTTATAAACGCCGACCTGAATGTACACTGTACATGCATTATAAACACCCTAGACTAATGCTATAGAGATAAATCACGTAATCTTATGTCTACTGAGTAAAAATTCCACATTACAAAGTGAACCTAGATATTAAAACGATTAAATTAAATTTAAATTTCACAAAATTCTTTAGAACAAATGGTACAGTAAATATGAATTAGAAATTAAGTTACATTTAAATCCTTAGAGAAAACAAACTCTACATTTGTTTGATGTTCCATTTACCATCATTTTATATTTATTTTCTTTAATAAATTTAAAATCATCATTGAATAAAGAATTTAAAAGCTTTGAGCTGAGGGAAACGTTCCCTTAATTTTTCCTTTAGAAAAGTTTTTTATGTTTATATCTTATTTCTTTTTTTTGTATAAATTCATATCAAGTCAAAATCATATTTTATCTGTTTCGAATACCAAACTTACAGAAAACCAATCTGTGCCTTAAAAAGTACAGGGATAAGATACAAAACACAAATTTCGGTTCTTACAACTTTCATTAAAGAGGAACGCACGGAGTCCTGAATAAATAATTAGAAAAAAATCCCAATAGGTCAAAGAAACCTCCCTTTAGATTCTTACGTAAAGCATACACAGCAAAACGAAAAAACTTATTATTCATCCAGGAAGGCGACAAATATATCAAAAATAGTCGGCTACTTACATAAATAGTGCATTTTGGGGAGACATATCAAGAGCCCTCCAGGCGAATATTAGTGTTAGTGCGAAGGCGACGCCGCAACGTTTCACGTTTGACTGCAAGTGACACCATCTGCTTTCCACATGCTTTTCAATAATTCAACCCTTAACGCTCCCAAATCCATCTGCAGCCTCTCGTAGAACCGCTGGTGTCCAATGTTACACTTAAATTTAACTTAACCGCAAACAAAATCTGCAGTAAACTTTGAAAACTCTAAAACCACAATCGGGGTTAATTATCCTTCTTGGTTATGATTTTCGACGAAATAATCCGATTATAATATATATCAAAATAAATTAGTTAAAATCAAGAAGGATTAAACTAATACAAAAGCCAAAGATAATCCTTAAAACGTGCCAACTTTTGTTTTACTTTATTAAGACAATATAAGATAAAAATAATAATATAACAATACTGGGAGTTATTCTCGGACTTCATTTCCTAAATGTCTTTAGGATCCACTAAAGTTACCGAATTGGACTTCAATAACCCAAAGGCTTTGTTATAAATTTCGACAGTTTCTCATAAAGGACCAGCTTTGCTTCCTTTATCGAATCTATTATTAAAATTAATTAATTTTTTTATTTCTTTTTTGTTAAAAAAACGCAAGCATTAGCAATCGTTAAACTTTTTTTTCCTAGTTTTGGAAACTTTGAAACTTTATAGATTATTTCCTTCATCATGTAATAATCTTTAATGGTTATTATTCGACCGATAAAATCCATTTGCGAATATACCACCTGAGGAGATTAACCTTCCTTAGATGTGTTTCAATAATGGCCCACCTAATCACAATTATGTTAATTTACGAACTTACATTCATTAGGGTAAACGTTAGGCCTTCTGGGTTTGTTCACAAATGCACATAGATTTTACGGTTTTAGATTGATTTTAAAACTTTTATATAGATTTTCGTATATTTTGCATATATCTCGCTATGAAATATAAACTTTTCATCATTCAATTTTTCAACACGTACAGAACCCTCATTGAGAGTGCACTGGCAATTTAGCAAATATAGTCTTACATTCTGTAGAAAAGTAAAACCGCACAACTACACTCCGCACAACAATTATCGCAACACCCAAATATTATCCATTTATGAGTGATTATGACAATGTAAATTTACTGTTTTTTATTAAATGAATAAAATGAACTAGTTTGACGTTGTTATGGTGATATCTAAACAAAATGGCAAACAAAAAACAATCGTTTCACTACCTGCTGTCAGATAACTGCAGAACATAATAGTGCAACATCAAATTAGTTGGATTATTATTAATTTTATCAGTTCAATTTTTGGTGAAACGTCATTATGAATGTTCAACAACGTGCGTCCTTACATTTGACGTATGAAGAAACCGTGCCATGTATTACATGTTGTTGGGAGGTGGCCGTATAATCAGGTATGTGGCTAGACTCCTTGGAGTACAGACATCAACCGTAAGTAGAGCAACAGCGCGATTTAGGGAAACTGGGCACTATAGCAGAAGACCTGGGCAAGGTCGCAAAAGAGCTACTATCCGACTAAATGACCGTTTTTTGCACATAACTACTTTGCGTACCCGTCATTTCACGGCAAAATTTCTCAAGAATGAGCTTTAATGGCTAGAAGATACAACTTTCTGTACAAACTATCCGCAACCGTCTTCGAGAAAATGAGATAACAGCTCATGTTCCTGCTCAAGGTCCATATCTCACCAAAGAACACCAGGTAGCCTGAGTACAGTTTGTACGCGAACACGCCGCTTGGAACATAGACCAATGGAGCAGTGTCATCTTTTCTGATGACTTGAGATTTAATTTATGGGTTTCTGATAGACGTGTGCCGGTATACAGACGACCGGGCGAACGTTATACTGCCTGTAACTTCCGTCCACGTCTACCTTTCAGTAGAAGATCTGTAATGGTATGGGGAGGCATCTCTGTACCGGGCCGTACAGCATTGGTACCATTACTCTGAGCTCGACTGACAGCAGCTCGATGTGTTACAGACATTTTAAAAGAACATGTGGTAGCTTACACGCCCTTAGTTGGAGAAAATTGCATTTTATGCACGATAACGCAGGAATACTTACAAAAAGTTCAATTGCCAGTCCTAGGGTGGCATGCACGAAGCCCAGACATGAACCCTATCGAGCTAGTCTGGGACCACCTAGGACAAGCTTTAAAACGGCAGCAGCGACCATTCCATAATCTGGAAGGACTCGAGGGTGCACTTCTAGAGGAATGGGAAAATCCCCAGAATAAGTTGCAGAGCTCAAACGCGACATTCCGAGGAGGACGCGGTAATTCATGCTAGAGGTGTAAATACGCGATACTTGTGCCATTTCTACTATCGTTTGTACATTTGGGATTTGAAATAATTTTTTTTTTTGTATTTTTTTGTGTTTCATGGGTTGCCTAGTGCTATTAATTTTTTGTATGTTTTTCCAGACATGTATAAGTACCATAGTTTTTGTGTTCAAAATTTTCTGGAAATAAATAGGTGATAATTGTTGTGCGGAGTGTATAAACAATTAGATAGATCCTTCATAACCAGCTAAAAATTTGAATACGTGTTCTGTACAATGTCTTGAATAACGTACCAGAATTTTCGCTTGCATCTCTAGATATAGCCTCACCGACCTCTCCTGCCTAAATTATGTGCGCGCTCCGTTTAGGGTGGCCTTAGGCGAGCGCGTGCTTTCAGTCAGTCGTTGACATTGTTTTGATTGATAACGTGTGACCGTAAACCAACGCTCCCAACCCTCTCCGCACATATCACTTGCGTACACCCGGCCGCGTGAATTAATGCTGATATAATATTTCGTTCGCTTGCTTGCACTGCGTAACAATGGATGACTGTTTATTGCGTAATCTTTCGCTTGATATTGGAAAAGTTGTAACAATGAATCGAGGTATTGATGCACTAATAAAGGCTAGTATAGCCCCTGGAGACGGCCTAGAAGAAACATTAAGTGCACGCGAGCATTGTAAAAAAAACTACACTCGCCCTACGTCTATAAAATAAAGTACAAAACCCAGTTATGTTATTCCTGAGTTAAATACTGTAGCAACGCGGTAAGCCGTATCTATTTTTTAAAAATCGTGCACTATTTGCGGGGATGAAGCAGATAGACAAATACAAAAAAGCTTACTCAGAAATACAGACGTACAATTTGTGAATTAACTACATTGAATTTTATAGATAACTTAAAATCTATTGCTGGAAAACGTAACGATGACTGGGGAAGAGATGTCCAAAAAAGAATGTCAGGTATTATTGATTTAGTCGCAGCGGAACTCCTTTGCCACAAAGACGGCTATGCAAAATTTTTACAAGTTAGAAGTGAACGTAGTGCCAAGTACTGATCCTCCATTAAATATGAAAGAAAAAACATTTCAGCAGCTTTATATTGAGATTGAAAGTGGCGAAGAATGTCAATACACATTTTCAGAATTTGAAGATCGTATGTCTCAAATTCTTAACGGAGATGATGTATATACGACTCACTATCAAAACAACAGCTTATGCAACATTTTGGCAACACTATAATAATAACCAGTCGTCCTGGGAGAATTACAATCGTCTGCTTCCGTGAGACTATGGACAAGATAATCTAGAAAAACTGGTATCAAGAGACATGTTCTGATGTCTAAAGAACAACTCAGAATAGTATCGGCAGCAGCAGCTATAATACGGGAAGACATAGGTTCTCAAGCATACGATTTGACATCCTATCCTGCAGATGGCGGGGACATTGGAAAAAAGATGATATTCCCCAAACCTTGTAACGTTTTGCTAATATTGTCATACAATCGAAAAGCGATTCTCAAAGTGCCCAAAGAAAACGCCAAAGTGTAAGTGAAGCTGTTATTTCGGCTTGTCGCCCTAAATCATTTGTATCTTCAATTCTTTTAGTCATTGGTATATATATATATATATATATATATATATATATATATATATATATATATATATATATATATATATATATAACGTACCATAGATGGCAACAACACAATTCATAATGTGGAGGCATAAAAATAGAAACCCCGAAATTGGGGGAATCGAAGAAGTTAGAGTGAAGAGAGGTCAAAATAACGAGGGACCATCAACAATGAGTGGACACATGCAAATTTTAACATACACAAAACCTGCAGGAAGAGGATTGGCACGTGTAAATGTACGAGACTTTAGATGTAGTAAAGAATGAAAAACTTTCCATGAAAGCTGTATTCTTGGATTACCTATGGATATCCGGATACTGGCTTATTCTATCTCCAGTTCCTAGTTGAACGGTTATATGCAGGTGGGTCTGCAGTCTGAGTATAAATATGAGATCAGTGACATAATATTTCTTCCGTTCATTTACTTGGATCCCGGCAATTTGTCGTGCATATATTCTGCATTAAGATACGCTCGGTCCGAGTGTGACAAACTTAAACAAAATTCTTGTTTGGTTACTTTCTGCTAGCCATTATATGCTAAAGCCTCAGAAATAGTAGCAAACTCAACCAACGGTGATTTGAAGAATACGGTTATTTTGCTAGACGGATTCCACACTATAATGTCGTTTTTAGGTGCAGTGGGTTACATTATGTCGGGTAGTGGAATAGAAGAACTTTGGGCCACGAGTTATGCAAAAAATTCTGTTGTTCATATGATTAGTGGCCATTTTATCGAACACTCATAATTTGACTCAAGTGGCACTCTCCTTACTAATTCTAGAGAATGACAATGAGTTCATAGGCGACGAAAAAAAAGTTATTAGAAATCTATAACCAGTTTAAAATGGGGAAATCTCTGAACTTGAAGTAAATCAGTTATCACTAGTAGAAAAACTAGCGAAAACATTTTTAGAAGCTTTGAAAACTAGAGAAGATACCTCGTGCACTGCCTAACGGTGGATCCAGTTTAAAACTTGTCAACATTATTCATTGCTATCTACGAGCCGAGAGAACAGGAAACTTTGAACTTCATTGGCAAAGTATACGCATCTGGTAAGTAACTTTGGTATTGAAATCAATACTTTGTCATAATAACTTTGATTTTAAAAATACAAAAACTGCTGTTTCTTTTCAGGACATCTGGCTTAGGAAAAATGGGCAAGATATTTTTGCATCAGATGCAAGATCGTAAAGAAACTATGCAATCTGACGAATATGAAAAGTTTGCATCGAAAATGGTACTTTACAATCCGTACAAGTGATCGTTTTTGGTGTGGAGTCTCAGCTGATCTTGCGATCGAGCAAGGCCTAAAGCGCTTCATGAAAACTAAAGGATGGCTCACTACAGGTACCTGCTTAAATAATAAGTCCTAAAAATCCAATTTTATTTTCATCCAAGTAGAGGAATAACTGACAGCACACTTAGCACGTGGATAGCTGTTTTTCTACGCTGCACGAAAATGTGTGAATCTATCGAAAAGTTCTCCGGAGTAAAATCGCAAACTACAGAACCACACGTGGACCTATAGACGAGACAAAAGGTAAACCAGAGATAATCAAGACATCCACACTTTCCGTGACTGGTTAGTGATTCATAATTCATTTGCATCTAGGCGAAAAAATGAGATGTTAGCTTTGTCCACTAGATTACTTGGTGATGCTTCCGTAAATTGCGATAGGGCTCTGAAGAATGACAAGGACTCAATGAATAAAGTGAATGGCAATTTCGGAGAGATTCAATTAAAGATAAAAGGCAAAGTTAAACCTTTGTCGGCTTTTATTCGTTGCATAGTTGTTCGCAATGCTCGGGTAGAAGTGAATCCACAACAATTCTTCAATGGGGTACTGTGTGTAATGAATAGCGAAGATTGTCAAAAGGAAGCTTCCAAATATGAAATCGCACCAAAACTCCCCTGTTTATTTGATCATGTTTCATTCCAGAAGACTAAACAATCTGAACTTGCTAAAAAACTTGAATCTTTATTTCCCTGTTCATCAATCCTTATGTTCTTGACGGTGTATATCTCATACATGCAGTGAATAGGCCGCCACGCCCTGAAACTTATAGGAACATCTTCCGTAACAGTATTTGATGATTACAGAAAAGAAATAAGTACAAAAGTTGAGCAACAAAAGCAACGCTGTGCAGGTAAACCATGTGCAGACTTAAAAGTGGAAAACTCTTTACCAACTGTAACTGGAAAGGATGAATTTCTTTGTAACTTAGAAAACAAAGCACAGCTAATAGATATATTGACACAGAAGCCACCAGCCAACAAAATGGTCGTGCACCAATCTGAAGCTGATGCCGACATGCTCATCGTAAAACAGCAATTGGTATGTCTTCTAGTACCCCTTCTGTTACGGTTGTCGCTAGGGATACTGATATTTTAACGATATTAATAGCAAGAGTTAACAAAAACCCTTCAAAACTTTATATGTTAAAATCTGGAAACCTTCCAATGTTTAAGCAGTACAGAGTTGCGAAAAAGCTAACCGAGAGGACATTGCACATGCTGGAGAAGCATTTGTATTACATCTCTACAATAAAGCGAGTATTAAAGTTGATTTGGATCAGCTGAGGTATTATTTGTATAAAAAGATAGTTGCCAAGCAATCAATAAAGGATAGTTTTCAGCTCCATCTCCACCACCTACGAAAGATGGAACTCGTTGAATGAGAAACGATCTTTCACCTTGTGAATGGGGTTGGATAAAGCGTGGCCAAACTCTAGAGCCGGTAGCAACCCCTTGCGCCTGATCAGTTACTAAATCTTATCAGCTGCGGTTGTAAGAAAGGATACGAACGCTGCTGCGAGTATCGGAAAGCAGGCTTGACGTGTTCGGCGATGTGCAGCCATTGGCTTGGCCAATCATGTCAAAATTCTCCTGCACTTATAGATGCTGATGAAAGTTTGTAATGTTTTCATAATAATACATATTTCTGTGTGTGATTTTTTACACTTTATTACTGGTTGACCAAGCCACGTTTTTTTTATACATAAATGTCGTGGTCATAAAAAAAAATTAAAATGAAATTTGACCCGAATTATAATTATTTCAGAACTTTGACACATTTTCTACATATATGGTATTATTATGTAACATATATATGTATACAAATACACGTTTAATTTTATTAATAATTTTGTATTGTATGTTACTTGACTGCGCCACAGTTGGTGCACATAATTCAATATCTCAGGACGCAAGTGGAGTAGAGGAGGGGATTTTAAGCAATGGTTCAATACTACATCTGTTTTTGTATTTCCGCTGGACAATAATTGCGTTTCATTAAACTGTATCAATTATATACAATACTAGCCGTACCTGTCGCGCGTTGCTGCGATTTTTAAATTTTATGATACACGTGTCTCATAATTTTAAGTCAATCAACCCATAGAATAAAAAGTTTCACAAACAAATTCAACCCCCCATTTCACCCTCTTAGGGGTGGAATTTCCAAAAACCCTTTCTTAGTGGATACCTACACTTCACAAAGAACAATCCTCCAAATATCATGCCTCTAGGACCAGTGGTTTAGGCTGTGCGTTGATATATTAGTCAGTCAGTTAGGACTTAATTTTATATATACAGATTAAGAAAATTAATTTGGGTATAGGGTCCGAGATCGGAACTGATAATTCTAAAATTCCATTATTATAGTCAATATTTCGAAACATTTTGTTATGTACAGAAGAATTTCAAGAAACGTATCCTGACAATGATGCCGATTACGATATTATACGCTGCCGTGTTTATCGTGTAATTGAACGGTTTAATAATACAGGAAGTGTTGTTTCTGGAAAATCATCTGGTCGCCCCACACTTACTCGTCCCCAAAGGCCACTGCGACAATTGTCGCAACAAACTGGCTTGTCATATGGAACATGTCACACAATTGTCAAGAGAACATTAAATTTCTATCCGTACGAAATAAGATCGTTACAAAGACTCCATCGTCCCGAGATTCAAAAGCATATAAATTATTGCAATTGGTTCAATGCCCATATACGAGAAGACAACTTGTTAAACAAAAGTTATTTTGATTCTCGGATTCTACGTCAATTCTCAAAACTATCGAATTTGGAGTGCACAAAACCCGTATGTCTATCAGGAAGCTCCGCTCCACCCTCTGCAAGTAGGAGTGTGGATGGAGAGAGGGTTTCTTTCAGCATGACAATGCAACTGCACAAACAGCTGCAGAAACTTTTTACTTGATCAACTAAAAAATGTAATTTATAGAAATCGTTTACATAAACTTGCCGAATTACCTGCAGCTATAGAAGTGGCTGTACACAACATAACGCAATAACAATTGCAGTTTTTCGAAAGCATCAAAAGGAGAGTGGATGCTTGTTTCGATAATGGTGGTGATCACTTCGAATACTTATCATAATACGCGACTGACGACCGTTACCTAGTATAATCTATTTTTTTTATTTGTCCCTAGATTTGGGGTGTTTTATTATTACACCAAAAGTATATTGGCATTAGACGGTTCTCATTAACCTCAAATCTGGTTATATGTCAAAATTAATTTAACAGTTGACACATTTAGGTGAAATGAATACTAATCACAGATCATTGCGTAATAATACTTAAAAAATGGCGACATATCAATCATGTGAAAATAAATTAATTCAAATCTGACGTTAGTGAAAAGATTATACCTACTTTGTAAAAATAACTCCCAAATCTAGGGGACAAATAAGAAAAAATAGATTTTACACAGTTTATAAAAGAAACTTAATCACGTTTCAATTACCAAATTGTTTCTTTGTGTAATTTCGAATAAATTTATCAGTATTTAAACATTAAAAGGCCTGTGAATTTTATTTAATGTTTTTAAGGTTATGTTTATATTGTTTAGTATTGCGCAGTACCATACGAGAGGAAGCTAATGGTAACTAACATCATTTTTCATAAGAGCGGCTTGTGTTAGTGTGTTGTGTATATATTATATAATAAAATTTTTCGTGCACTCAAACTAATTTTATAACAAACAAGATTCGCCGTTACTTACATATTAATCAGTGGAAGGTTCTGCATGAACTTTCTCTTCAGCGCCCAAAGTTTGGAAGATTCACAAAAAGCTGAGAGGGGTTACGACCAATCAAACACATTCAAATCTTAAAAACGAAACCACGCTACACTTTACTATTTTCGGCATGGTACAAACCATAAAACGCCAAAATTGCACTTTCCATCTACGTTATATATTTCTTTGATTAACGATAAATTCTGACTGAACACTTTTCACCTAGTCATAGAGTACCAAATTTGTTTGTGCGCGCTATAAATTGATCGTTAACTAGTGCCTCTCCAATTTACTCCAATCACTGAATACACAATCAAAATTAAATCACCAGAATTCGTTATCCGCGTTACCCATTTTACACTGTAAACTAGCTTTGATAAATTTATACACTGATACATACGCCGCCAAAACCTCAGATGACCATACAACTGTCCTTAAAGTTTGATTCAAATCTCTACCACAACTATATGTATTAAAGAAGGATGACCATAAAAACATAAATCTGCTGTACAATTCATATTAGCGCACTAAAACGTGTCGTGATTAATGAAATAGCACACATGTGTGGACACGGAGTATTACGGTTACCACCATATCCCACTTAATTTAATCCAATTAAACTAGTGTGGGCAAACTGCAAAGAACACTACAACAAAAATATACGAAGACATCATTTCAAATTTAACGATGACAATGTAAAAGAAATATGGATGGAATCCTTGTCACGAATTGATGGGACATATTGGCAGAAATGCATTAAACATGCCGAAGTGTCTATGTTAGAGTGGTGGGAAATTGAAAAACAATTTGAGGTTGTGCAACTATTAATTATATCTATTAAAGACTCCACCTCTGAGAATGACAGTGATTGAATAATTGAATAATTTTTTTTAATTCAAATGTTTTAATTCCAATGTAATATAATTATTCTAATTTTTACATAACATATTGATAACTCTGGACTGAATACATATACTGATTTATGTAAATTGCTTTTCATTTAACTTGGAGCAATATGAAACCTATTTATACTATGTGCTAAATTAAAATATTAACATGTACAATTTCGTTGAACTTCGAAATACATTATATTGTATACACTTTCTTTTACAAGAATGAAATAATCACAAATGTATCGATATTTATGTTATCGTAAAGCAGCTACAAGAATTAGGTTCTAGAAGGATTGTTATAAATTTTGAGAATAACAAACTAATTGCAACTTTTATCAATTTTTCCAACTGAAATGATTTAATTTATAATAAACAAAAAAAGTGTTTGTTTAATTACAAATATATAGGTTATGTATTATGATGGTATGTAATTATAATCAAATCAATTCCTAAATTATAACAATTTATTCACTGTCGCAGCAAAATATTTTTGACTCTATCAATAAAATAAGTGGATATGATGGATAACTTTTCTACTTTAAGATATAAAAAACATTCAATAATTTTCAACTTTCTTTGACATTTTACGGAAATTTATGTGGAGATATTTGCCGATAAAAATATTAACTAAAAGATACTTTGCTGATTTAATGAAGACTTACATCGCCTAAATTTTAGTTCGTGTAAGTTTAAGAATGAGCTATACCCAACTTTATTCGAATCAAACTATAGTAGTAATATTATTCAAGTGAGCAACGGGTAACAGCTAGTTTTTAAATACACTCTGAGTTACTGATGTTTTTACGTTACTCCTTTGCTAGTACAAAACAGTTTTTTTATTCATACTTATTAGGCAGGTATAAAGGGGATTGCTCCGAAGTAGATCGTGTTACTTTCCATGCCTTCTTCTTCTTTCACAAACAATGGTGCTTATTCAAATGAATACAGAGGCTTCAGAGGAACCAGTATGGCAGTGATAACCCTATTCCGTTTAGGCATGCGCAATGGCACGATAAAACATGCAACATCATAAAAACTGATTATTAAGAAAGTGTAAAAAATGATCTCTATTACAGTGTATATTGAAAGAAAAAGTGGAAGCTCATGTGCTTATGAACCAGGTGTTTGATTAAGAGAGGTAACCCGCTGTATCTTAGAAACAATTTATCGTACAACTTAAAGAAAAAAAATGTGTATAACAAAGTCACATAAGAGAAACTGCTGGAAATTATTTTCAAGTTTCATACTCCACCGATATAGTAGTTCACAATAATAACAACAACATAATTTTTCTATAATAAATGCACAGTAACAGTACCACAAAACTTAAATATTCGTAATCTTCAGATCATTTTACGTAAGTTTGCTCCAGTACTTTTTCCTCTATCTTGTAAAATAACTGGTAGGTGTGCGTGGGAAAGCTGACTCAATAAAACAGCTATAACTTTTGTGCCGCTTTATGGATTTTAACAAACTTATATCATTTGAAAGGGAATTCAATGCCTAATAAAATATTATATCATCGATTTATTCCGGTTTTTTTAACGATCGCTAGGCGGCGTTATTAGAACAATTGTTATTTTTTCAACTTTTTTGGGAATTTTCAAATGCGATACTGTATATTTTAATTATTTACTTGAAAGAGCACGGAATTGAAAAAAAAATGGTAAAAACCGCATCTCAGTATCTATTTTCTAAACAAAGATACGAGAAAAAATAGATATACTAGGGGATCGAGTTTTATACTTAAGTAAATTGAAAATTTTACATAATCTAGTCAAGTCCAGATGTCATAAATTCTTAAATGTAAAGTAATTTAATTCATTTGTTGCTAATTGTCAAGATAAGAGCGAGGCGTGCGCCGCCATATCAAACTAGTAGATTTATAAACGTTATATCACCACACGACTCTGTTAGCATAAAATGATGTTTCAATATCTATTTGTTTCATTTTTTTTCTGTAAAAAAGTCATACCACAATAGAAGATGTATGCAAAATTAAAGAAAACCTTATTTTAAATTCGTTTTTACTTAAATAGTATTGTAGGTATTGTGAATATATTCTAAGTGACATAGAAAGAAGAACACCCAGTAATAATGCATATTTTGTAAAAAAATTTTTGGGAATATGTTTGTTTATGTTAAGATAAAAAACGAACAAATTTTTAGCCATATTACTCAAGCGGTTTTTGTGTTAACCTCTTTCAAAAACATTTACGATCACGTAGCCTTAAATCATTTGTAACTTCAGTTGTCATTTAAAACACATTACAAAAAGCTTCTTTAATTGAATCACGACGCCTCGAGTGCGAAGACGTCAAAACTTTCGGCAGTTAAGCGAGTTTAATAGGGATCGAATTGTGGGCTTACGAGAGGCTGGTTTGTCTATGAGAGATATAGCCGATAGAACCCAACGGAATTTAAACACTGTGGCAGTCTGTGTTCGGGCATGGAACCAAAAGGGCCGTACACAAAGAGCGAGAGGTACAGAACGTCCTCGACGAACCACAGAAGCCGAAGATCGCCGTGTTAGAGCATTGGCTCTACGGGACCGCTTCTCGTCCACACGGGCGATTGCGTACCAGTGGCTTGCAGAACATGGAAGGGCGATTAGGATACGAACTGTTTATTGCCGGATAAGAACCGTTGGACTCCTATCAAACCGTTCCCATTTTGTGCTACTATTGACTCCTGCGCACCGACGTGATCGTCTACTGTGGTGTAGAGAACGGCACCCCATATAGTACCTTATGTTCAGACCATCCCCAACAGCACATTCCAGCAAAAGGACGCACGACCTCGTATTGTTTGGCTAATTTTGAGGCCAATCAAGTTGCTTTGTCGCCTTGGCAACCGAGATCTCCCGATCTCTCACCCGTCGAGCACGTCTGGGATATTATGGGAAGAAGATTACTCAATTTACCCCACCCCCACAAACTCTAGTGGCTCTGTAGCATGAGTTACAGATAGCATAGGATGAGATAATCAGGAGGAAATCGAGCATCTCATTAGAAGTATGCCCAGACGTGTTAACCTCTTAAGGTCCTATGGGCCTAATCAGGAACACTGAAAAGAAATGCCTTTAAAAAATTGAAATTTGCTAAGGTTTCTTTGATAGACCATTGTTCCTAAACTGGATCAATGAAGTCAATGCTCAAAACTTATATTTAGTGCCATCTATTAAGTAGTAGTGGAGATAGAAACAACAACTGCATCATAACTTGTCATTCAGCACATGGGGGTGCTTCTACAAGTGTTTTTTTCGACTTTTTGGACAATATACAACATTAACAAAAATAAGGTATGTTAGTAGTTTATGTAAGAACAGTTACCAGCTTAATTTATTATATATTTCTTTATCAAACTTCCCAAACCAAATATTTCTCAATGTTCCAAAACAGGAACAATGGTCAATAGGTTAGGTTTTTTCATAGTTCTCAATGTGGAACAATGGACAATTAATGTTCAATGTTACTTTCAATGAAATATTTTTTTTAGTCAAATATGGCTTATTTACCAAGCGATAGTGAAGATGACAATATAAGTGACTCTGATGACGAGTATGCACCAACATCGAAGGGCGCTCCGACTAGTGTTTCCACTTCTGAATCTGAAGATGACGAACCACTAAGCAGTCTAGCTGCTAAAGGAAAGAAAAAATACAAATGGACCAGAGTCAAGGAAGGTGATTATAATTTGCCTCTTCCAGAGTTTACGTTACAAGATATAGGAGATGAGCCGGAGGTAGGAAGACCCATACACTACTTTGAAATGTTTTTTGTCAAATGGCATGTTGTCTCTAATAACAGAACAAAGCAACCTATATGCTTGTCAGATTGATATCAACAAACCTCTGAATCTTTCACAAGCAGAATTAGAGATTTTTCTTGTAACTGTTGTATACATGTCCATTTTTGGTTTACCAAGACATCGCCTGTATTGGAGTTCTGCTTGCAGAATACCACAAGTCGCAGATTCAATGAGTAGAAAAAGGTGGGAGGAAATAAAGAGGAACTTACATTTTAATAATAACGAAAACTTCCCAAAGGACCGAAATAATGTAAATAGGGACAACCTGTTCAAGCTAAAGTCGATTATAGATCATTTGCAACAAAAATTTTCTAACCAAATCAAATCTCAAAAGCTATGTACAGATGAGAAAATTGTGCCCTACAAAGGCATCGCTTCTCTCAAGCAATATAACCCAAAAAAACCAAATAAATGGGGTTACAAAATATTTGTTTTATGTGATAGCGATGGTCTGATCCATAACTTTGAAGAATATACCGGAAAAATTCTCACGGCACCTGGGAAAGAAGATGTAGGAGCCAATGGAAACATTGTCTAGCAAGTGTTATTCCTAACCATCAAAACCACTTGTTATTTTTTGACAATTGGTTCACCTCGATTAAACTTCTTTCCAACCTTTACAAAGATAGAATTTACCGTTTGGGCACTGTAAAAAAAGATAGAATCCATGGTTTGGTGTTCACCAACGACAAGGATATGACGAGGACTATGAAGCTATGATAGATGGGGTAAAAATATTTGCTTTGAAATGGTATGACAACAAAAGTGTTTGTTTGACAAGTACCTTTTGTGGATCACAGCCAAATGATACCGTCCAACGTTTTGATCGTAGAACCAAAGCTAATATCAACATTCAGCGGCCAAATATGGTAAAACAATACAACCATTCTATGGGTGGGGTCGATTTGTTAGATGGCCTCATATCATACTATAGAATAGGACTAAGAAGCAGAAAATGGTATCTAAAATATTCTTCCATTTTATAGACCTGACCATAGTTACAGCATGGATACGTTACAAGACCGATATGCTAAAAGCAGGACTCGACAAAAAAGATATTTTAGATTCACTTGGTTTTCGTGCTGAGATAGCAGAAGGGCTCTGTCATTTGGGAAAGGGCGAAAATTCAAGAAAAAGAGGAGGGCCAGGTGGTGGCATTGAAAAAGAATTCGAAGAAAAAAAGAAGAGAAGCCAAACGAAGCCCATATCCCAATTTGACGTTCGCACAGATAAAATAGCACACATTCCATGTGAAAAGGGAGAAAGACAAAGATGTAAGAAGCCTAGTTGTGGATTGAAGACATTCTTTTATTGCACCAAATGTCATGTATATTTATGTATAAATAAAAAAAGAAATTGTTTTGCTGCATTTCATATATAACTTTGTGGGCCATTGTTCCAAAACAGGAACATTGTTTTTTTTTGTTATTAAATAAAAATAAACATTTTTAATTTAATAAGTTGTTTTCACAATTATTCTAGCCATATATTTTTCCCCCAAAAAAAATTTTTACTCGACTTTTTCTAAATGTGGACTTTAAGAGAAGTATGCCCAGACGTGTTAATGAGTGTATAAGACATCGTGGTGGCGCAACACATTATTAAATTGATTTTATCAAATTTTGATCGTTTACTAGTCTAACTCGAATATACCAAAAATTGTTCAAATAAATTGCTTATTACTTCTTTCTATGTCACATAGAATATTTATAGATAAATATATTAAAAATAAACAACAATTAATTACGTTACAAAAACAGCAAAAATAAACTACATTGGCTTAGTAAAGTAACAATAGGTACTAAAGATACTGCTGGAAACGTTTTCCAGAAACTTCTATATCAGCCCTGGGAATATTGTCAATTGCGTTTTGTATTCGTTGGATAAGATCTTCTCTATTTGCAGGTCTTGTCTGAAAAACTAAATCTTTAATTCGGCCCCACAGATAAAAATCTAACATAGTAAGGTCGGGAGACCTTGGCGGCCACGGGAATATGCTACCTCTTCCTATACTCATATTGTTGATTTAAAAAATCCATCACTTTATTTCTAAAGTGGGCTGGGCAGCCATCTTGTTATATCCACATATTTTGCCGCACTGCTAAAGGAACAGCTTCTAATAATAAAGGTAATTCATCATTTAAATGTTCATCAAAAACAAAAGGACCTATAGTTTTACCATCTAAAATCCCACACCATACGTTAACTGACCAGCGGCCCTGGTTAAAATCTTGTTGCATCTAGTGTGGATTATGATCAGGTCAATAGTGCAAATTATATCTATTTATAGATCCATTACTGGAAAATGTAGCTTCATCGGACTACATTATATTTGATAAACAATTTGGATTTTCATTCAGCCTACCCTTAAGCCAATTCCAGTCTTTTATCGTAATCTGTAACTTTTAGTCCTTGATGAAAACGATTTCTTTTTAAAATAGAGTGAACACAATACCTGGTAATTCCAAACTCGCAAGCTAGTTTTTTACACTCACATGTGGATCTGCAGCAATGTACCCTAAAACATTTATTTCATCTATTTCTGTATTGTTTCTTCGCCGTCGAGTGGAATTTCTTTTTGGTTGAACAGATTCGGTTTGTTTTAAACGTTTAGCCAAATTTTTAAATGCTCTTCTGCAAAAATCTTGTCGCTGGAGATATCTTAATGCATATTCCCTTGCTGTAATCGGAGCATTTTCAAAACATTGAAAATACACTTTTAACATGTCATAAGCGTCGTCACTATTTTTGTAGCGTATTTTTAGATTACTAACCGTTACAGTTTCATAAATTCACTCTACATTAATTTTATATTTAAGTTGTCAACAATTTATGACATTTGGACGCCTACTATTTAAGTTAAAACGAATTTAAAATAAAGTTTTCGTTAATTTTGCATACATCTTCTATTGTAACATGACTTTGTTACAAAAAAATAAAATAGATATTGAAACATTATTTTATGCTAACAGAGTCGGTGGTGACATAACGTTTATAAATCTACTAGGTATTTTGATATGGCGGCGCGCGTCTCGCTCTTTTCTTGACAATTACCAACAAATGAATTAAATTACTTTACATTTAAGAAACTATGACATCTGGACGCCTACTAGATTATGTAAAATTTTCAATTTACTTAAGTATAAAACTCGATCCCCTAGTATGCCAATTTTTTTCTCGTATCTTCGTTTGCAAAATAGATATTGAGAAGCGGTTCTTACCATTTTTTTTCAATTCCATGCTCTTTCAAGTACATGATTAAAATATATAGCATCACATTTGAAAATTCCCAAAAAAGTTGAAAAAATAACAATTGTTCAAACAAAGCCACCTAGCGATCGTTAAAAAAACCGAATAAAACGATGATATAATTTTTATTAGGCACTGAATTCCCTTTCAAACGATACTAAGTTTGTCAAAATCCATCAAGCGGCACAAAAGTTATAAGTGTTTTATTGAGTCAGCTTTCCCATTCACCCCTACCAGTTATTTTACAAGATAGAGGAAAAAGTACTGGGGCAAACTTACGTGAAATGATCTGAAGATTACGAATATTTAAATTTTGTGCACTTATTATAGAAAAATTATGCTTTTGTGTTATTATTGTGAACTACGCCCTCTATTGCTGGAGTATCAAACTTGAAAATAATTTCCAGCAGTTTCTAGTAAGAGACTTTGTTATACAGATTGTTTCTCTAAGTTTTACGATAAATAGTTTCTGAGATACAGCGGGTTACCTCTCTTAATCAGAAGCCTTAGGATCTTTGCAGAGCAATTCTAATACTCCTTTAAAATTATGAAAATGACAACTTTCACGATTTCCGTTTATACAGAAGGTTGACGTCTTTACAAAACTTACATTCAATGTCAAGACGTGCTAATAAATGAGTTAACAAAAGCGTGTTAATATTTTATTACTTAGAAATACAAAACAGCTTAATGTATGAATCTGTTAAATTCACCCTTAAATTCCGAATCTTCTTAGGGTCGCATCATATAAAGAGAACGTGCAATCAATGAACACACTGTAATTCCTAAAGGGATTTAGGACAGGTTCTTGTAGTAGGCAGTATGATTACGATTTCGATAATACGTTCTTTTATACAAAATTGAAAAAGTTAAATTTATTTTGTCGAAGACGAAAAAAATTAAATTAACAAATGTATTACAAGAAGAACTCATAATAAGTTTCTATAACCCAATTTTCTATATGTCGTATACACAGAGCTAAAAATTCAGTTTTCCTTGAATTAAAACAAAATCTTGCTTAATTGTATTTTAATGAGTCTACGTCAAAAACAAATACCTCTCATCATTATCATAAATAATTATATTTTGCAAGGTTATGTTATATATAAACATTTTAATAAATTTGATTTTATATGTTTTCGGGCATCCTTGGGCATACTTAGTCGTATTACGCAATACAATTATTTACCATTGTATATACATTTCACTTTTTACTAAGGACTACAGCTGCAATAGCTGTCGAAACATGTGACATTTGTAAAATCTATAGATAAATCAATCATTTACACACTAAAGATTACTATTTCTAATTATTTGTAATTGTAATAATTTTGATTAACCAATTCGGTAGATTCTTACAATATTATGGCATTTTATCATTATAATATATTGACAAAAACTTTATTGAAATTTAATTTTTCTAGCGGTACTGAGAATAATATTTTAGTTAATGTTTCGCAATTACAAACCTCTAGGAAAGGACTGGATGGTGTTAGTTCGAAACTATTAAAACTTTGTACTCCTTTTATATTACCGTATCCAATCAAGACGGTATAGTGATTTAAGATCTGTAAGTATAGCGTCAGTTTTCTTTAGATTCGATTTTACACCAAGGATTAGCCGCCAGAAACAAACAAAATACACCCACTAACACACAAAAATTTAAAAGCACCGAACGTGTTTCAATATCTAAGCTATCATCGTCAGCGGTCGGCTTGTCCGAACTAAAGAAAATTTCTAAAACATATATATTGAAGTTAACGTTTTCTTGAACCAATTACTATTAAAAATAATTTAGACTTTTCTTTGGGAATGTTGATTCTTAAACTACTTAATAGATTAGTTAGTTACAATGTGTTTTGTATTTTTACGTTTCGCTACTAATTTTCCGCATTACCAAAAATATACATTAGGGATTTCAGAAATCTGAATTGCATTTATATAACTTTTTGGACATTATCACATACATACACTTTCAAGTCAATTATTAAAATAGAATGTGTATCCAAAAACTAAGAGCATTTATGAGACATGACATTAACCATTAAAGTATATGTGTGTGATAATGTCAAAAAGCTATATAAATGCAATTCAGATTTCTGAAATTCCCAATGTATGTGTTTGATAATGCTACAAATTAGCGAAACGTAAAAATACAAAATACATTGTAACTAATCTATTAAGTAATTTAAGAACCAACATTCCCAAAGAAAAATCAAAACTATATATACAGAGTGTCCCAATAGTGCGTATTCGGTCGATAGCTCCTTAGCCATTAAACTTGGAAGATAAGTTTAAATACGAAAGTTGTCTATTTTTATAAGCTGCATAATCTAAAAATAGTTTGGTTTCTACAGGGTGTAGTATAAAAGTGGTACAATATAGAACTTTTGATTTTTAAATAGAACACCCTATATATTATTTTATTTTTCGATTCTCCTTATAATTTTATATCTTTTTTATACGAATTACTTACAAGCTAAATCTTACAGTTTTTGAGATATTTGCAAAGTTAACTAAAAACTGACATTTTTATGTAGTAATTCAAGTAGGGGTATCTCAGTTACTTTTAAAGATAAAAAAATAATCTTTCTTATAAAATTTATTCATACATGAGCTTACTTTAATCTACTGTCAAAATTGGATTTCAATATACACGGTGATCACAAATATTAATTCAATAATATAAATTTGAAAATGCAATATCTTCATTTTTTTTAAATGGCACACCCTATATTTTTTTAATGTTATTGAATTAATTATTGAGAAATGTTAAAGAACTAACTCTAAAACGAGTGTTATTCGTTGGGAAAGTCGAGAGAAGCTCTAAAACACTTAAGGAATCAATTGGGAAGTATTTACGATGCATTATTAAGTATTTGTAACGATACTGAGATTGATTCTATAAGAGACTAAAATTGTAAATGGTTATTATTATTATGAGAATTAAAAAGAAGGAAAAGGCCACGTATTTCATTCCCTCCCCAAGGGGGAGGGCGGGCTGCTCGAGCTTTCCAAGCTCCTTCTGTCACAATCATGGTTTCCCTGCATACATACATTACGTATATATGCATGGTGGGACTAAGGATGGGTGTGATCAGGATAGGATCGGAAGGAACGAACTTATGATCCTGAGGGAGACAATACTACCCCAGCATTCACCTAAGTAGCTGCACATGGTGTTCATATACGCAGTGACCATGCCGCTACATGTGTATGAGGAAAACTCTCTGAAAAAACTCATACAATGCAGACGGTAACGGGAATCGAACCTATTCCCTCCCGAATGCTCAGCAGGTCGTGTCATCACTGCGCTACTAGCTCGGTTATAACAGATGATGCTTCTGGCCTGTTACACTGTATTAAAAGTTTTTATGCTCCATTGTACTTTGGTATACAATCTTTAATTATATTAATCGGATCAGCAAGCTATTATAGACCAAAGACTATAATTTATCATCTGCTATCGAGCGCATAAAAAATTGAAAAATTTTTTTCAAGGATCTTCGTTCGGATGAGGCCTTTATTGAAATGCTCTGTGATGTGAAGGAACTCACCGACGTTATTGACATCCCAACTGATTTCGAGTTACAACCGTGCCACTGATCCCAAATTAAAATTTAAAATAGAGTTTTATTTTTTCACACTAGATCAAGCTATTAATGCAGTAGAATCCAGATTTGATTTGATCAATACCCACAGCAAACATTTTCAATTTTTGTTCAACATACATGATTTGAAAAATAGACCTGGAAATACTGTTGGCTGATGGTGAATTACCAGATATGAACTCACTTGAACTATTAGATGAACAGAATCCGTTTAGGGTTTGTAAATGCAAAACAAAATTCAATTCAGAAATAAATAAGAACCTTGTTGACCATGCCAGTACGTGTGGCAAGTGAGCAAGGAGATTTTGTAAATTGAAAATAATTAAACATTTTTTACGTTACACATCCACTCAAAATCGGTCTAACGGTTTGGATACATTAACTATCGAACATGAATTAGCAGAGAAAATTAATCTTAAAAATATTCAAAAGCTTGCTGAATTAAACTTTTAGTTTTTTTACGCGGTTTTGTTATTTTTTTACAGTAGTTTATTATTGTGTGTAGTTTGTTTAATGTACGTTACGTTCTTTAGTATAGATACATGTTAATCACTCATTGCACCTACTTATTATCTTATAGTACTATTACTAGTGTTCGTGTTCAATGTAAACAATGCTCAGTACCTAAATATTTAGTCATCCTGAAATAGTTCATACTTGGGTGACTTTTATTGTGAAGGGGGAGGCATGTCTCGTCTTTGCACCGTGCGGCAAAACTGCTCACTCCCTGCCATAAAAACTAGTGATGCTCTCAATAAATACAGAATTTTATGCACGATTAATATATTAAGTATTTAAAATGAATTATAACGTTAAATGTTTTCAAAAGAAGTACATTTTTCATTTATGACAGAAGGTATTGGTGCGTTACCATGAAAACGAGTACAAAAGCAGGCATAGCAAACTGATAATCCATTTGACGTTTTAGTTTAGTTAGTTTAAACGCAATAACTAATAAATATAAATAATATTACCAAAAATAAGGTGAATAAAATTGAAGAATTGTACTTATTGACTAATTATTACTTACTTACTTACTTAACACGTTGACCGCCACGCGAAGCAACTGTGACTCGCAAGTCTATCTAATACAGGGGCCGCGCCACTCACAAATATTTCGCATGTATAATTATGCTGTGAACCGCGTTACTCAGGCGTGCTTCACGTTGCAATAGAAATGTTAGGGGACATAAACGTGCACGGCCCGCCCGACAGCCCGATAAAAAAAATTTGGCCAGGGTTAAAAGTTTATAGAATGTGTTATATGAAGAGTTGAACATATATTTTATGTGAAGGGATTTTTGTCTACTTTTGGCGATGATAATACACTTTATAAGGACGTAAATTATAATAAATGCAACTCGGCCTATATTAAAATTCTTTATTTTACCAAAAACGATACGATAAAAAGTGATATTTTTTGGAATGGCTCCAAAATCAACAAAATAGTAAAAAATACTATTCAAAAGGCTTATTAGTAATGAACTTTCTAATAAAACTAAATGTAATTATAAAACAAATGAAACAAAAGACCAGCAAATAATGATAACAGTTTTTACAATGTGCAGGTATGTGCAGAAGTAAAACAAGGTATGCAATAAAATTTATTGCAGTGCACACTTATAACGAGAAAGAGGTGCTTTAGATGTTGCATGATTCCTACCATGCTGCTCAGATAAATTGTTGTAGCAGACTACAACACCTACGACGGTTACTTGTGCTGACTTCTATGTAATGTCTCTCTGTTGGCGGAGGTTTCTCCTTTGAAGTAATTTGAAGCAGATCCTTTGCAATCTCTTCCCTGAAGTGAGTTATACAAATATTTTCACCACTAACCCTGTTATAGAGAGCATATGCATTGACAATTGTGGATCCTAAGAGAATTTCGACAGCCAGTTTGCGATACCACTTGATGCTTGCGTTAACTTCAGAACTTCTCGTTTATCACACCACTTAATTATCACTACTCCAGTGTCACTTTACTCGGCAACACTTCTTTTGGATTTCCTTTCCGGTTTCTCCTTAAGGTCCCGACTAGATGAGTTTGTCTTTCTAACAACTTATGGGCGAGTTCAAGGCTTGTATAATAATTGTCTACATATATTGTACGGCCACTATCTAACAAATTCTTACAAAGTCCTATCACAATAGACGTTGGTACGGTCTCAGAGCTATTTGTTTTTTCAGTTCCGCAATATATTTTAAAATCATAAGTATAACGGCTTCAATGCACACTTTAAAAGCTTTTACTCCAAATTTGTGCCTTTCGTTTTATGTACTGAAGAAAGGCGAAAGGCATTACTTGACAGGGATACAGAGTTTTGATTTTTGACTTAAATATTCTAGAAGCGGCTTGAGTTTGTTGAGACTGTTTGGTACATCTGAAGTTTCATTGTTGGAGAAGTGCCAATTGCTCAAAAGAAGTTCAAACCTGTTTCGAGAAATTTTTGATTTTACTTCATTCGAATATAGAACATTGTTCGGCCAATAGCAAACCAGCTTAGGCATCTGCACTAACCCTATCCAGATCTGAAGGTCCAAAATATGTTTCATTTCTTTAATAGTGGTATTTTTTCAATTTCTAATTCGTGCTCGGGGTAAAGTTAATTTTTTCGATTACTGGGCGGCGTATATGTTGGTTTCCTAAACCATTAGTTCTAACAGATCGTCGTCGACAAATAGCGAAAAAAAGTCAATAGGATTTTTGTCTTTTAGATTTTGTACAATATAGCCACCTTGTCTACAGATCTTTTGCAAAAAGGGCAAATTTTTTAAATGTATCCGGTCGGTCACATCATTCCAGTGAAGATCAGTTGTAGACTGCGGTAGAACTTCGTCGGACGAGGAATCACTACTCCAAATAAAATTTTATACCACTTTAGATAACTTCATAACTTCATCAGCGTGTGTAGAATCACTAGCACGTGCATTGTCGGTAAGCACTTGATCCGATGCCGTACTAGGACCAGAATTAGCATATGGCGCTTTGTTGGTTTTTCTTTCTTTTTTTCTGAACAGGACAGCCGGATGCATCAGAAGAATCGGAACCACTTGTCGTTGCCTTCTAACTTTCAGACGAATATTCAAATGATTCTTTGTCTGATAAAACGCAACTGCTCTTTCTGGGATTCCACTCATTTCCCTAACTTTGCAAATGCACTCTACTTTCAAACACAATTGATGCAATACTTACGAGGATGAGGTCAAACTGAACAAATAGACCCCGTGAGCATCGCGAAACCCTATCGCGCTCGACGAATTTTGACCAGTCTATCCGCGTTAATTGCGATGCTCGCATGCATCGCACGGCCCCAAAGTGTAAAAAAACATGTTTTGGGCCGCGCGATGCACACTTGATTCACAGTAAAAAAAATATTTAGTGAAGAAAAAATTCCGGCCTTTCCTCTAACTTCACCCACATATATTTGCTTCGTTAATCTTGCGTTGTTCATTCTCTCATTGTGATCAAACCAACGTAGTGTACTACTTTTATATCTATCCATTATCGTCTTTTCCTCGCCACACTGCGTCATTATGCATTCATTCTTTATCTGGTGCTTCCCATTTTACCACATGCGCTTCTCAGGGATCTCATACCACGGCATTTATTATTCTTTCGTGCTTTTTTTGACATACCCATGTCTCACATCCATACAGTACTGATGGAACAAACATGCCATTAAAGATTGCTCGTTTCACAGCTAGTCTCATACTTTCGTTTCTCATTATCGTCTACATACTTCCAATCACTTTGCTTTCAGCATTGACCCTTCGCCCAATCTTGCTCTCCATTATACCATCTGCAGTAAACATTCTACCCAGATATATCAGCTCGTCCACTTGCTCCACCATTTCACCTTGCAGGGTAAATACTCTACTCTCCTTTCGACCTTCCCGACTGAACACCACAATCTTAGTTTTGTTCACGTTTACGATTAAGTCCATGCTCTCACAGACTGTATCATACTTCCTCAGAGCGGTTTGTAGCTCATCCACACCGTCACTTAATAAGACGGTGTCATCTGCATACACCAGAAGTCGTACATTTACGTTACCAACCATTACACCATTTGTAACGGTACAAGCTTGTCTAACAAATTTATCCATGTATACATTGAACAACCACGGTAACATCACACAGCCTTGTCGCACTCCTTGCTCAATATTAAAGTATTCACTCACGCCTCCTCTCGCCCTAACACATGCCCGACTACCGTTGCATACTGCCCTTATTCCATTTATTAGACCTTTATTTACGCCATATTCATTTAATATTTCCCACAGCATCTTCCTATTGACTCTGCCGTATGCTTTCTCCAGATCTACAAATGATCGACACATTCTCTCCCTGGCATGAATCTTAGTTTGTGTAGTTTCTCATACTCTATCAATCAGAATTCTTCCAAATACTTTACCGGGCACGCTGAGCAAACTTATTCCTCTGTAGTTCTTGCAATCACTCTTGTTCCCCTTACCCTTATTCAGTGGTACAATGACCGCGCTCTTCCAATCTCTCGGCACCTTTCCACATATAAAGCATATATTGAATAATTCACACAATCTTCGTATAAGCTTTGCACCCCACCGTGATTTCATCTACGCATGCTCCCTTACTGTTTTTCAGCCTTCCTACCGTTTTCTGTACGTCATTTATCCCAATATCCTCATTCCTCATTCCTTCTACATTTTCCTTATTTAACTCTGCAGTCTTATTTTCCACACTACTGTACAGCTTTCCGAAGTACTTTTGCCAGCATTTCCTCACTTCACAATCGTCCCATATTATTTCGTTGCTCATATTCATCACTCCTGCAGTGTTCTGTTTTGGGCCACGTTTTGTATTTTTGAACTATTTCCAGAAGAGTTTTTTGTTTCCCTCGAAATCATTCTGCATTTTCTCTCCTTCCACAGCCATCACTTCCTGTTTACTTATTCTCACTGCCTCCTTAGCTTCTTTGTTTCTTAATCTGTACACGTCATACAATCGCATTCTCTCAATCTCATTTTTTGCAGATATCATTGCCATGTACGCATCTTTTTTCTTACATACTGCCTTTTTTACTGACTCATTCCACCAAGCACATTGTTTCTGTCTACCTTACACATACCCGCACGGCACAATTGACAACACAGTTTTTCAAGCTTATCCATGCACTTTCAACGTCAGTGTCCTATTTGTTAATTCCACACTGTTTCATTCACATTCAACTCTTCATTCTCGCACCTTTATCTACTAGTTTGTCTACCCTAATTCTGGACGTTCGCACTACGTTTGCTTTCCTTCTCCAGGCCCACTTTTGCCCTAAACACACTCTTGATATAACTTTTGTGTCTTTCACCAGGTTTCTAAGCCGTTCATCATACACTATCAAGTCTACCATACTTTTAGATTCACCTCTTTGCCATGTATACATATGAACATTTTTATGTTTAAACCACGTATTGGATACAAACAGGCTTCTCTCCACACAGATGTTCACCAGGCGTTTACCATTCTCATTGACTCTTTGGTCTCCGTACTTTCCTATTCAGTATGTTCTCTCTGTACACCTACCCATCCGTTCATATCCCCCACTATCATCACTCATTCGTTTGGACTACATACGTTCAAGACGTGCTCTACTTCATTCCAGAAGTTCTCACGTTCCTGGTCTCTTTCTTCATTCACCGGTGCATAGCATGCAATAACAAAAATTCTTCGAAACTCCTCTTTCATTCTAACCCCTACTACCCGGGGAGATACCAGTTCGTACTGTTTAACACATCTTTTCGCTTTCACTTGCAATCACCCCAACTCATTTTGCTCAAGGCACTTCAGTCTCAACTCCTGACCATAATGCTAAGCCACCAACCTCCATCTCCACAGCATCCTTTCCTTTGCGCTTTGTCTCCGATACACACAGAATATCAACGTGTCTTTCGTACATTACATTCGCAATTTCAAATTCTTTACCATGCACATCTCTAACATTCCACGTACTTACTCGACACTCATTCCTTGCACAGTCGTCAGCAACAGGGCCTTGACCGCTCCTTGTAGCCAGGTCGATCCGAGGAAATTGTAATGTTCTCTTGAGCAATACCTTAGCGAGCAAACCGGTTACTGGCCAAATCGTGGCCCGGACGATGTAGCATTCCCTACTAACGGTATCGTCCTACTACCGGTCTAATTATAATAATTACATTGTAAATATTTTTAAATAAACACATAGTTTTGTACCTATTGTTTTCAATACTGACGTTTCATTATGGTCCGCTGGGTTATAATGACGTCCGTGGGCTATAAAAAGACGGTTACATCAAAGAAGTTTGATAATGTAATCGTGCATAAAAATAATTTAAAATAAAAGCTTATAGCAATAAATTAAAATAAAAACAATTAGAATGAATAAAATATTCAATATGATTCGATCGTCAATATAAGCTACCTAATAAAAACATTTGTCAAACTTTAATAACGTAGTACAAATAACACTTTTGTGTAATTTCCGCTTATCTCGTTCACAATTGTTACATATGTTTATTTTATGAACCGTAATGGTAATATCCGATGATAACGTAGAGGTTTCTATTAAACAAATAAATTATAAAACCCGAATTAACGTAACTTATGAACGCTTGAAACCAAATTAAACAAATCATTATACTCATTATAATAACCTTTGAAAAAGAAAATATATCGATGTTGTCTTCTCGAAATGGCCTATTTTAAAACTTATATATTTAGTTACTCTGTAGTCAGTCGCAAAGTGAGTTATTATACGCCCTTCATCTTTCCTTTGTGTAGAAATTTATGAAGTCCCGAGAGTGTTTTTGAAGATATTTGCGCTCGTTCGTCTTGCAAAATAAACTCACTCTTCCATTCCATTTTTAATTAGTACTAATTTTTAACATTTTCCATATATTTTTAATGATTTGCTAGAGAATCGATAATTTTCAAAGCATTTACGCGATTTTTCGCTTACTTGATCTGTTTATGATAAATAGCGTCAACAAGAGGGAAAATGACCCTAATAACAATTTCATTTTATGTAAAATCGAAGGTAATCACGTTTGATTCGGTTTTGTTTGGCGCATATAACAGATGACGGTTTTATCGCTTTCAGATTTAGTACGAGGGTGATTTTTTAGTTATTGAGAATATTTAATTCAAATTTTTTATACCTCTGATACTAATAAGGGACAAATAGGAAATACGGCTGCCATAATTAAATTAAATGTTGAATTGTTACTGGTATACAAAAATTGGCTAAATCAGAAACTGTAAGTGTAAAAGATCAGTGTGAATTCATTTTCAAAAATGAAGATACAGCACGAATCTTATGTTCATAGAATGCAACTAGTTCGAATTGCACATTTTCCATTTTCACGTATGAATAATTACGCTGATAATAAAGTCATTGCTTGTATAGATTTTAAATTTTACTTTAGTAGAAGAGGAAAATTATTACTGAAAAATGTACTACAGCCTGTTCCATGACAAATACTCCCTAGGGTACTGTCGCGCACATAAATTACATAAATTACATGGTACAGGCTTGTTAACACTGAACGAAATAAAAAACGGTAATAACAATTCCACAAAAGCGCCACCCGTATTAAAGTAGGAGCCGAGCCTTTCCCAATTTTTTTAAATTAATTATTCGCTAAACAACCGATTTTCCCATATTATAAAATAATCAATGTTATTCCCGCTACCGAGTGCGGAATTTTTATTCGAATCCTTTCTCAAATTCACCTGCACACCCTGGCCGTCTGACGCTCAAATTCGCCTTCACATGCACGTAAGTTTTTTTTTTGCAACACCTACACAAACATCGAGAACGCAACGGCGGAAGCTTCATTTCCGGAGCCGTTATCTACTTATACCGTCGGACAAAATGGTTGCTTGCTTAAGTTCTGACGGCCCTACAGTGTCCACCAGACAGCGTAACGGAGCTAATTATTGATTATTGATATTCATATTCATATTCATTCTCAAACTAAGGAATGAACGTGGAGTTTCGAAGAATTTTTCTCATTGCATGCTATGGACGGGTAAATGGAGTAAGAGATCAAGAATGTGAGGACTTCTGGAATAATGTAGAGATCGTGTTGAACGTATGTAAGCCAAACGAAGGAGTGGTTATATGGAGACATATAAATAGATGGGTGGGTGCTTGGTGAAATGAATCGGTAAAAAAGGGAGTATGTAAGAAAAAAGATGCTTAAATGGCAATGATTGCTGCAAAAATGAGACTGAGAAACAGCGATTGTATGAGGTGTACAGATTAAGAAAGAAAGAAGTGAAAGATGCAGTGAGAATAAGTAAAGAGGTAGTGATGGCTATGTTCACTGCAGATGGTACAATGGATTGCGAGATTGGACGAAGGGTCAATTCTGGAGGAAAATGATTGGAAGTATGTGGACGATAATGAGAAACGAAAGCATGAGCCTAGCTGCGTACAGTACTGCCGTCAATACTGTATGGAAGTAAAACGTGGGTATGTCAGGAAAAGCACGAAAGAAAAATAAATGCCAGAATGAGATTCCTGAGAAACGCATGTGGTAAAACGAGAAGGAATAAGATAAAGAATTCATATATAAAGAAGGAGTGTGGGAGGAAAAGACGATAGATAGGTATAAAAGTAGTACGCAACGTTGGTTTGGCCACATTGAGAGAATGAACACATGGTTCATTGCTTTGCTGACGTCAAAACTTTTCATTGTGGTTCATCTCAGTCTACTCATAATAATAATCCACCTTCTATCTCAAATCAAGACCGTAACGCTGAAATAACAATTTCATGACTGTATCTTCCATGGGTTGTCCATCTTTTGTCAGCTACTAAAGCAGCTGCTCAGAAAATAATAAATGACCCGTTCTTAACTTCTGACAGACAGAAATCTTTGAGCGTAGAAGAATAGTTTCAGTTCTTTCTCTGTATTATTGTTATTATAATGACTATTGCGCTGCTGAGTTAAATTCTTTAATACCATACTGAGTCATTTTTGCTAGGAATACTCGGTTCCCTAACTAAAATCATCAATATGCAGTACTGATCTCAACCTGTCGTACCAAACGGGCGCAATCCACATTATACTACATGGCTTCTAAACTCTGGAATGATCTCCCTAGTTCCAGTTTTTTCCACATTTATGATATAAAAAATTTCAAGTAGCCGTGCATAGGCATTTCTTGGCCTTGGAAAATAAAAAATTGCAGTAGTTAATGTATTACACTATTTACTTAAAAACGAGTTATCTTAGAAAAAGAAATGTAAAAAAAGGAGCAGTGTCAAAATCAACTATTTATTGTCAATGATAATACAAGTTTGGTTTAAAGAAGAATGGGGAGTTATGGTTTTCGCTAAATTCTTTTCGCTTATGTTAAAAAGATATCAAGGTACTAAAAAGATCAAGAATACTTTACCAAAATTTTTAATTGATTATTTGTTAGAAAATTTTAGATAAATTGCAGAAGTCACAAATAACGACGTTATTCCGAAATTGTTAAGAATTTTGCTACGTCATAGTCCCCTCCAGTCTAATAACCAATCTCTGAATTAGCATCACTGCCAGAAGCCGTCCGCGCCTTCCGCCGGTTTCAATAAAACTGCGAGACGCGCTACAGACGTTCTTAGTCCGCGGCCATTGCCGAGTTTATTACCATGGGTCTCTTTTGGCACCCTAAGTCTTTTTCAACACCATTCTCCGTTTAATTAACTGCTACTACTACTTAAATCTGTGATTGTCTGCACATAAGTTTTATTTCACAATCTTATACATAAACTTGTGGACGGCACCACGCCGGTTGTTTATTAGACTTTCACTTAGATCGTCGGATAGAAAGGCTGCCTGCATAAGTTCTACCGACCCACAGGTTAAGGATTAAAAAATACAACGGACCGTAGCCTAGCTTTTATTAATCGATACTTAGCACATATTTTACACAACTCACACTAACACGCCGCCACCGGCTACCCAAACAACGTGCAGGGAGACTACGAGTTCAAAGACCATAATTAGACTTTTATTATGGTCGTCCCAATTCTTAAACTGCGTTAGCAGTCTGCCGACGTTACGTAAAGCGAGTGAGTATTATACTTCTATCTCACTTAACATAATGACCAGTTTAAGATGACTTTTTTTTAATTTTACTTCGTAACGAAAGTCCTGAACCTGTATTCGACCTAAATCGCGATAACCCAGAGCGAAGGGAATAATCCTTTCATTTTTCACACCAGCTCGCCCGTTGCGAGGGGATCCAGAGGCTGGAATAAATCCTGTATTAAAACATTCGTTAAATATCGACGAATGTAAAAGGTTCAGTTATCCCGCTAGCCTGTATATTAAACAGTTTTGAGCCTATATATTAAATAGTCGTGTAAACTGAAGGTCCTGAAGGTATAAATACCTTACGCCGCCCACGTGTTAGGGAAATTTACCAGGTAGCTGCCATCGCTACCACACCCGGCCTGCACGGCGTATCCAAGCTGTGAACGTTAATTAACGTTAAAAAGATTACCGTTAGTTAATAAACACTTGTAAATATTAGTTAGATACGTTAAAATTCCTTTCGTAAAAATTAGATGGTTGCATTTATATACGATTTCTATTACAAAAATAGTTATAAAGAATATAAATATAAAGAATTGTAGAAATACAAGTCTCTCATGTCCCTTTAAATTGATCGATTTTTTGAGTGACCTAGAAGTAGGTATATTAAAACTCTTCACCTATTTCTTATCGGTTTGCAAATAGTTCCAACTCGAAATCACGTTACAACTGTAGATAGCCTGCTGCTTTCTGCTATTTTCTACCAGACAGGCACGGACTTAAAACATTCCCGTATTTTTATTTAATTTTCCTTTTGTTTTCTTTCTATATTCACTTTATACATGAAATTAACATCATTTTCCTTCTATAGTGTAAACACGCAATTAATGTTATTTTCGCAGCAAACCTAACGTTGGTTTACTTACTCACGTGTAAATACGTCGGAAATAAATTAGATTAAGTGTGCAATATTTAGCTGTTATATTGATATAGGGAAAATAGATCATTGAACAATGTGGAAAAAATCTAGTAGGAAGCGATTATCCCTATTTAACGAACTACCCCCCTGTTAACCTTCTATTTGAGCTAGAACCGCGGTAAGTAAATTAAAGATTAACGTAAAAGGCGGTTACAGTACTATTAAAAATTAGAAAAAAAAAATCTATTTATTCATTAAATCACATATCTGCTAACCGTACTAAGAACAAAAATAAATCGCAGATTAAAGAGAAAGTAAAGTTCGTTCCTAAGACCGAATTAAAAAAAAGTTTTGCACTTCCCCCACCACTATATTTATGAAGGTAGACAGATGTATCATAGCTAGGTACATTTCAAAGGAAAACTCGATTTTTTAATTTTGTGTTCAACTTACGCCCTCTAGCGGTCATCGCAGAAACTTGAAAATGATTTACAGAAATTTTTCTCAACTCAATGAAATGGTTTATAAATCTTTACACGATATCGCACACGAATCAACAACATTTTTTTTCGGAAGGTCACGCATACTCCTTATTAAGGCACACGCGCAACTCAAAAATCGCAAATAATTTAGTGATTAATATTCAATGGTATTCAAAGAATTTAGTGCGATTTAATGTCGTTTACTGATAGTTATTGATATTTCCCAATATTTAATTGTATTTAAGATATAAATAGAATTTAGGCTGTATTTAAACTGTATTGTCACTTATTGTATGTACAGGGTGTCCTATTTTCGATGTAATTGGGGGGTTTTAGGTATTTCCCAAATAGATAGAGTAAAATCATGGTCGGGACCCTTGGACCGATTTTTGAAACAAATTTAATAATCTAAAGAACATTTCAATATCTCGACTCGTTTGGGAAATATAGGGTGTTTTTCGTTTTATGCCGTTTTCTTTAAAATCCCGTAACTTTTTTGTTTGTGAACATTAGAAATTTTGGTAAAACATCTTTTATGCCTTTTTTATGTGTAATTTAGTGGCGTACTCGATTCTTTTCTAACTTAATTTGTTTCCGAGTTACAGACCAAAGTTGCATTTTTTTAAATGGTAACCATAGTTGGCTATGACTCCATTAATTAGAGATTTCTTTTAGCTTTCTGAAAATATATAGTTTCATATATTTATCTCGGTAAATAAGAAAATTATAAATGATTTTTTGAAAAACACCTCTTGTATAGTATAGTATAGTATAGTTTCATATATTCAAAAGGAAGTATATTACTATGCGCAGAACTTATTTTAAAACTAGATAAAAATGTCCTCATAGTATTTTATGCCATATTAAAAACTTTTTGATTTAGAAAAAAATAACAACATTTTTATTTTATAACAGTTTTTTCTTATTTTAGGTATTGTTCAAACTGATGTCCATTATGATGTAAACAAACTTCACATCGCGAAATACACTCAATTGCCTTAATGAAATGAATAGATGTATGCCTTAAATCTTCAAATGCTGCCCTGGTTGAATTGACCAATTGTTCGTATGTTTCGTGGCGAGTATGATATATTTTATTTTTTAAAAATCCCCACAAACAGAAATCCAGTATTGAAAGATCTGGAGATCTTGCTGGCCACTGAATAGGTCCGTTATTGCCAATCCATTGATTGTTAAAGTTTCGGTTTAAGTAATCTCGGACTAAAACAGTATTATGACAAGGCGCACCATCTTGTTGAAAATAAACATTTACACTCTGCGCTAATGGAATTTCATCTAGCAGTTGTGGAAGACAAATGTTTAATATTTCCATATACCTCTCGCCGTTAAGGTTGCCGTTAAAAATGTGGTAAACACATCTACCCCCCAAAATAAAGCATGATACATTAAAACCAAATCTACCTTGATTTTGGCGTGCTAATGTTACAAAATTGTTATTTTTTGACCAATATCGATTGTTGTTGCGATTAAAAATTCCTGCACTCGTAATATGACTCTCATCAGACCAAATGATATTGCGCCCAAAATTCCTATTTTGTCTAATCCGTTCTAAATACCAATTACAAAAAATAATTCGCCGTTCTAAGTCACCATCATTAAGGTGCTGAATTACTCTTTTTTTGTACGGAGTATAATTATATTTTTTTAAGATTTTTTGTACTCTTGATTTAGATACGCCAACTTCTGTTTCTATTTGTCGGCAGGAGGTATTAGGATTTTCTTCAACTCTTGATAAAACAGTTATTTCGTCGTCTTGTTGGTTAATTTTTGCATAATTTTTGATCCTAGGCTTCTCAAAAGATCCATAAGTTAATAATAGATGTTTTTTTTAATCTGGCAAATATATTCTTGTTGGGATGTCTTCGTTCAGGGAATCTTCAATAAAGTAGCTTTATTATTTTGCGTTTTTATAAATACTAGCATTATTAAAGTATTAAACGCACAACCTACCTATTAAAATATGCCTCTGCAGCTTGGTCTGCATTAAAATTACACTGATAGTATGTGCCAGTCATATCTAACTTTTCAAAATTTTCATACTTCGTATTATTCACAGCCATCACAAAAAAGTTATTAAATTAAATAATTAATTATTTAAGCAAAGTTTTGAAACAATAAATCTAATCACATTTACGTTTCCACCATTTATTTATATGAAACAACTGCGTGAAATGTCAAATAACTAGCAACGAATGCGTGCAGTAAACAAAGGTTCATAGATGACTTGATCAAGAGGTATTTTTCAAAAAATGGTTTATAATTTTCTTATTTATCGAGATAGATATATGAAACTATATATTTTCAGAAAGCTAAAAGAAATCTCTAATTAATGGAGTCATAGCCAACTATGATTACCATAAAAAAAAATGCAACTTTGATCTGTAACTCGGAAACAAATTAAGTTACAAAAAAATCGAGTACGCCACTAAATTGCACATAAAAAAAGGCACAAAAAATGTTTTTACCAAAATTTTAAATATTCACAAAAAAAAGTTACGGGATTTTAAAGAAAACGGAATAAAACGAAAAACACCCTATATTTCCCAAACGAGTCGAGATATTGAAATGTTCTTTAGATTATTAAATTTGTTTCAAAAATCGGTCCAAGGGTCCCGACCATGATTTTACTCTATCTATTTGAGAAATACCTAAAATCCCCAATTACATCGAAAATAGGACACCCTGTACACGTATTTGGGGTGTAAACAGTGCTTACTCCTTACGTAAAAATAAAACAAAATATATTACTTATTGTGTTTTTCCAACAAAATGATAACGGAAATTGCAGCAATCTAGGCTTTAACAATTTTCATTAACATCTTGCAAATGAAAATTTGGAAAAGGTTTCAATGGAAAAAAATCCGTTTTTTAGCGACTAATTTCCCATAGTTTTTTTGCATTTGCACACGAAGACAATTCAAAGACCGTATCCTTATAAAGAAATGTGAATGTTTTTGGAAACCTTCAAGGTCCTTTATTGTAGATACTAATGCATTAAGTGCTTTTAGTTCAAGTCCACAAAGAAAGTCTAAATCCATGTTAGATAAAATAAATGAAGCACAGTACTCGTAAATTTATACTTTTACATTTTTCACTTGTAAAACCATGCCACACACAAAATAGAAGAGAGCGTCGTTTTTTTTCTTTATTTTTGTTTAGTATTTGTTGTCACAGTGGGTGTTAAACGCCTCATTAAACCTCGAAAGCGCATTATTGTTATAATTTATGAATTCCATATTAGAAGCTTTTTTGTTACAATATCTTTTTATTTCGTCCTCATTCTTAACGACAACCCTTACATAATGTAAGCTTTATTCATAAAATTTATTAATTAAAATTGTTTAGAAATGAGGTTAGTAAAGACGGCCCCATTAAAAAGTTTAAACGCATTAGTGTAAAAGTCCATAAATCTTAATTTTCGAATAACTTCCGAGAAAACTAAATGTATTGTAATAATTTAGTCGAATTATTTTTAATTAAACATAGTTTCATTTTGGCAGAGCAAAATTCTTTCCCAACGTGTTGGGAATTTACCGCACAAAACAAGTTAATAAAAGAAGAAAAAAAAAACACATTCCAACCTATAAATAAATAAAAATAAAAGTTGTAACGTTTATTGTTCTTTATCTAAAATGAGGGTAGGAAAAAGGAAGTTAACGAAACGCTTATTTAAAATTAATGTTAATAAAAATTCAAACGTACATATTGCATTAAAATACGATATCGTTTATGCAGTTATTTGCGCCATAAATGCAATGATAGTGTAGCAGGTGCTTGTGATACATAGATGTAAATATGGATAAAACACATAGCTAAGACAAATTAGGATTTCTACAACTTCACATACTGTTGCCAATACATTTTTAATTTAGCAAGGCGTTATTACCTCACATAGAAATCTAAGATTACAGATAGAACGAAGGTGTGCGTTATTACATCATGTCTCTCGTAAGACTTTCATTAAAACTGTCTGGATATGTGATTATAATTAATTTTCAATAGTTTGTATGGTTATATACAGAGTATTTCATAACTAGATGCGAATTCTTAAGGGTGTGAATCCTTGGGTGATTTTGAGAAGAAAATTTCATTTCAACATATGTCCTAAACCTCTTAAGCGTTGAACTACAGGGTGTTATAAGTATTAAGAAAAAATCGTTTTTTTTTATTAAAACTTTGATAGCGTTCTACTTATTTTTGTAAATTTGGTGCACGCGCTGTAAGATCAACAGCCATATCTTGATGTAGAAGATTTTTTAATTCTTTAATCAGTGGCGTCCGTACGGGATATGGACTAGATATTTTGGGGCTTTTTCTTAAAATAAAAATTATTTTTAAAATTCTCATTTATTTTGGGGCAAACTCGATTTCTTGACTTTTTTATCCAATGCGCGGTTTTCCCGTAAAATAGAATAAAAACCGTCTTTATGCATGATAATTATCGCTATGCGCTTATGATTTTTGGAAAGTACGCGAGGAACTTTATTGTTATTTAGCATTCAAACTATACCATGATTAAATAATAAACATTAAATCTAAATTAAAACGTTAATAAACATACTGTTGCCAATACATTTTTAATTTAGCAAGGCGTTATTACCTCACATAAAAATCTAAGATTACAGGTAGAGCGAAGGTGTGCGTTATTACATCATGTATCTCGTAAGGCTTTCATTAAAACTGTCTGAATATGAAATTATAATTAATTTTCAATAGTTGCTATGGTTATATACAGAGTGTTTCCTAACTGGATGCGAATCCTTGGGTGATTTTGAGAAGAAAATTTCATTTCAACATATGTCCTAAACCTCTTAAGCGTTGAACTACACGGTGTTACAAGTATAAAAAAAAAATTGTTTTTTTATTAAAACTTTGATAACGTTCTACTTATTTTTCGTAAATTTGGCGCACGCGGTGTAAGATCAACAGCCATATCTTGATGTGGAAGATTTTTTAATTCTGTAATCAGTGGCGTCCGTACGGGATATGGAACTTGATATTTTGGGGCTTTTTCTTAAAATAAAAATTATTTTTAAAATTCTCATTTATTTTGGGGCAAATTCGATTTCTTTACTTTTTATCCAATGCAAGGTTCTCCCGTAAAAAAGAATAAAAACTGTCTGTATGCATGATAATTATGGCTATGCGCTTATGATTTTTGGAAAGTAGGCCAGGAACTTTATTGTTATTTAACATTCAAACAATACCATGATTAAATAATAAATATTAAATTAAAATTAAAACATACAATTTTACCATTAAATCAAAAGAACTAACATTAAATAACGTGAACAAAAACACAAAAAAATTATATTAGCTGTTCAGAGTGGCCACCACCTGCAAACGCTTCGCATGCTTCAGCTCTTCTCCTCCTTGAGTCTTGTACCCTTTGAAAAATTCCTGGAGTATTTCTGATAGTTTCTCAACTCCTCTACAGTATGTATTGTGGTGTTGTGAACCAACGGCTTAAGAGGTATGCACAGGAAAAGTCTAGACTGTTTAGAATTGGGGATCTAAGTGGCCACGCCATTGTGTTCCTCCGCGACCTATCCAGCGATTGTTATAATTTTGATTTCAAAATTCCACTGAAATGGACAGGTGCAATGCAGCGATTGTTACAATTTTGATTTAAAAATTCCACTGAAATGGACAGGTGCACCATCGTGCATAAACCACATATGATGTCGACTTAAAATTGGGACATCGTCTATCCAATTTGGCAAACACTGTTCAAGAAACTGGCAATAAGTATATCCGTCCAATCTGCGTGGTGGAAAATAAGGCCCAATTAGATAATCTCCAATAATTCCAGCCCATACATTTACCGTAAATTGCTCTGGGTGGAAAATTCCTTATAGCGTTCCTGGAAAATTAGCTTTGCCGGTGAATACAATTTCGGTGTCAAATTGGGGATTATCGGCAACCATTTGAAAAAACCATTAGCATAATTGTAAGTGTAATGGAAAATCCCGAGGAAATAGCAGGGCCTGGACTCGTTGGATATGATATAACAAATACTGATGAAGAGTCCTCCACACTATACCATGAGTAACATTTAAAATATTTCCAATTTGTCTGCTATCTATATCAGCATTTTGTTCCACTAAATTTAAAACAGCTTCATCGGTTTTCGGTGTTCTTGCAGTACGGTGTGCCCCTCTTAAGTAGTTCTTTGCTTCAAGAGGTCCCGTTTCACATAACCTTCAGTGAGTTCCTGAAAGCGTTCGTGCATCCGTTCTATTTGAATAACGCTCTTGGTATAGTCGTCTGGCTTCCAATGCATTGCCATCAGCAAGCCCATATAGGTAGTGCATATCAGCAAACTCAGGGTTTGTGAAATTTACCACGTTGCTTATGCTTGAAAGGATATTACGTTTTAAAATTTTAAGTAAGTGAAAAGCCGCGTTCATAAAAATATCTAGTCCATATCACGTACGCATGCCACTGGTTAAAGAATTATAAAATCTTCATGCTTCATGCTTGGAGCGTGTGTGCTAAATTTAAAAAAAATATGTAGAACGTTATCAAACTTTTAATAAAAAACGACTTTTGCTATAAGTTTTTCTCTTAATATAAATACCTGGCTGGCTACTGAAATAAACTGCCCCTTCAAAAATTGACGGTCATTTGCCGAAAAATGGGTTAGACACGCAAGACGCTAAAAAAAAACATGTGGTGTGTTTCTAACGGCATGTTTTTCAGAAAATTGAGGTAAATTTCACCGGTCAGTTTTTCCTTAAATATAAATGTCCCAATGACCATTCCTCCCAATATGCGGTATACCGCACCAAATATTTACGCTCCAGCTGCCTTGATGTTGCGCCACGTTCATCAAATGAGGATTGGTTTGCGACTAGTAATCCATGTTATGCAAATTCAGGTGCCGATCGCTGTTACTCATCGTCCATAATATATTTGATAACAGTCTAGGATTTTGAGCTACCATGTTTAGGAACCAATGGCAATAATCAATCCTTCCATCAAAATCGGGGGGTGTTAATGGTTGATGGAGAACTTCACGGTACGGGTATAGCTTAAATTTGAAATAAAGCTTTTTTATTAAACGGTATTAATAACACAAGGTATATATTTCAGAGCATTATGTTTTGTAGATACCTACCTATGGTCTTTTAACATCCGTTTGACGGTAGTTTGGGTGATGCCAAAGTCGTGAAAAATATCTCCAGTATTTCCATGAGAATTAAATTTTATTCAGTCGTTTAGGGGTTACAGCTGTTTATTTAAAAAAATCACTGAATCACCCCGCACTACTCTATTTTAATAGATATGTCAAACAAAAATTACTCGAATAAAGCTGAGCTTTAAAAAGTATATAATTTTTTGGTACATTTACTAGGTGGATTTCAGTAAAATACCACTTTAAAAGTTTAAGATGGCGGGTACGTCCCCTGGTGGTCATCTTGCAAATTTGAAAATATTTTCCACGGTCTTTTTTTGGCCATTTTAGTAATAACATTTTTTACCGCAACTCTCTACGACGAATAGTTTGCGAGAAACAGCACTTGATCTACTGAAATCGAGAACTTTACTATTGCCTAATTCTTTTTATAATGATGCCAGCATAACATGTATACCTTCAAAAACAGGTATAGTACTAGACATTCTGTATTATAAGTGTTTTGTAACTGTGGTTTCCTATCAATTGAGTTGATCGGCCTATATCCACAGTTTTTTATTTTGGAGCGTGACATTTCGGAAGCGGACTCTGCTTCCGTCATCAGGCTTAGTCCTGAGAAGGACTGTTTTCGCAATTGAGTCGAATTCATATGTTATACATAATTTTTTCCCAAACACTTGACTACTCTCAGATTCGAACTTGGTACCTTTCACTTACTAGTCTGACACCTTTACCGCTGAGCCACTGAGTAATCCAATATATATTTTTTAGAACTTCTTCTTATGCCCCGCAACGACGAAACAGAAAGATCAAGAATCGCCGAACATGTCTGGAACAAAGACCACCGCATCCAATGGGACAACATACAGATAGTGGCAAAATACGAGAACACAACTCGTCGAAAACTCAAAGAAGCCACATACATCGCACTAGCAGAAAATCCAATAAGCCAAGCTAGTGTAGAAATTACGGCGCAAAAGTGCGCAATAAACTTCTGCGCAACCACGAAAAAATTTATATATATATATATATATATATATATATATATATAAGTTCTAAAAAATATATATTGGATTACTCAGTCGCTCAGCGGTAAAGGTGTCAGACTAGTAAGTGAAAGGTACCAAGTTCGAATCTGAGAGTAGTCAAGTGCTTGGGAAAAAATTATATGCAGGGTGAGGTATCTAAGCTCCGTCGGTTTGTATACGAAAAATGGTAAAATATTTTTAAAATATTTTTTTTTATTATCGTGTAGGTTCATTAGGAACATGTTTTAAAACACCCCGTATTTATCACCATATTTTTATTCTAATTTTAATTCCCTACAAAACTGTATTAGGGTTCCCTATACCTATCTCTTACAGATTTTTTGTAATGTAGGATTTTCTATTCGAATAATAATTTCATGCAATTTGTTCTTGAAAAGCAGGCTTTGACGGTCTTACTGTCACATAAAATAAACGAATTTATTGAAAAGTCATAGTTCGTGTAAAGTTAAATCATTTTAGCTAATCAACTTTGAGAATAAGTTTTATTAGGTGGGTACCTACTATTTAAAATGGCTGCTATTCTCGAATTGAAAAGCGCGACATGATCTTAGTAATTGGGAAATGCAATGATAACTGCTTGCTAGCAACTAGGGTTTACGCACAAATGTATCCTGATAGACTGTGTTTATTCAATAAAACAATGTTTTTGTTATTTACCCAGTTATTAACGTCTTTTAGTCATTGTTAAGCTGTGTTTGTTCAATAAAACAATGTTTTTGCCATTTACCCAGTTATTAACGTATTTCAGTCATTGTTAAGGAAAGCCTAGTCAAACGGTTATATTATCTCGAGCAATAAAAGCTTTTCATCAAAACCTGCTCATAAAAAATCGAGTAAAAACTAACATAAAATTAATGATTAAATTAGACAATCCTAAATTACAAAGAATCTGTAAGAGATAGGTATAGGGAACCCTAATACAGTTTTGTGTTCCATTTAAAATAAGGAAGTTAATTGGGTTTAATGTTGGCCAAAATAGTAACTGAATTTTTATACACCCAGTATAAATTTGTGATAATAACTTCGGTGGACTTTATAGTTTGATGCTTTCAGTAAACAATGAAAAACATTTGAAAAAAAATCCTCGAGTACGTAAAACAGAAAGTTCTTTTGAATTTGGATCTACATTCTCACAAATAATGAAATGTCTCGGTAACAGGTGGAGTTAGGTATAATGACTATAACAGTAAGTGACCTTTATTTAGTCCACAGAATCGAAATATGCCATCATATATAGGGTGTTCCATTTAAATTTTCATAACTTTGATGCGTAAAATTTTTATGGACCACCGTGCATATTCGAAAATAATTTTAAAACGTGCTCCTAATGAACCTACACGATAATTAAAAAAAAGATTTCAAAAATTTTTTTTTATCATTTTTCGTATACAAACCGACGGAGCTTAGATGCCTCACCCTGTATATAACATATGAATTCGACTCAAGTGCGAAAACAGTTTTTCTCACGACTAAGCCTGATGACGGAAGCAGAGTGTACTTCCGAAAGGCTAGACTAGACATGTCTTGCATGTATGTATTTACATTTTGAATGCAGTTCATAAATTTTTCTCTTTACAGCATCCTTCACATAGTCATCAACTTCGGTGGACTTAGACTTCGTACGTTTTCTCCACTTAGCTAGTGACTGTGGATTTACTTTTTGAGCTTCTGTAACCCTTTTTTTTATAGCATTAACTTTATTTATAGTAACCCCACATGCTTCAAACGTGCGCTAAAAGTAGTCCTTCCAAGTATCATATTTTACACAATGATGTACTGCACACTTGCACAACAGATTCAAACGGAACGAGTGACCCTTGATTGTCACGTTCCCGTTCAAAACAATTAAACAACTACGAGCTGTGCTTGAGATTTAAGGTGCTTATTACGTAGCATATCCAAAGTTCTGTAAATTTTATATAAATTATGTAAAAATTTTACCAAATTACCGATAATTCACTGTACAAGTTGTAGATAGTTTTGAAAAAAAACTGTTTTTTTTAAAAGTAAAACAAAAACGCATAAACAATAATTTGAAAAAATGACAGGAGTGATAGATGTTACTTCTTAATCACGACACGTTTGAGTGCGCTAATATAAATTGTACAGCTGATGTATGTTGTTATGGCCATCCTTCTCTAACACATATAGTTGAGAGAGAGGACTAAAATTATGTAAATTTATTATAGTTTTACATCGATGAGTCATACCCAACTTTATTTGAATCAAACTGTATGGTATGTTATTATTGTTATGTGTTCTGTTATTTACAGTCCATTTCTAATAGAAGAAATAAACTTAACTTACCTCAAAGTAACTGCTAACATTTTTAGGCGGAATACTTAATCTCATTGTTGTGTTTTCTTTCCGCATAGATTCTGATAAACGTTCTACCAAATAATTAAAAGTATCTTGGCTCATTCGGAAGTAATTGAAGAATTTTTTCTTCGTGTCGAAGTAATTTTTCAAAGAGCGTATAAAAGGTACCATCCACGTATCTTGCCTATAACAAGGGATGAATCCAGAAACGCCGATTTTTGCGTCGAGCCTCTCTTTGTTTAACTATTGTTCTTTAAATATCGATTTATTACACGAGATTGAGAATAAGTATCTTTTATTTATCGTTCAATGTTTACACACAATCGTGACCGACTTTCAGTACGTACAAAAAAAACGTAATTTTTTAATTATTGCGTAACCTTGACCGCGATTTTAAATTCTTGCGTAATCTTTTTTATTATCGCCAACTCGACAACATTTACACTTTATTTCACTTAACCTTTTATTATTGTAATAGGGGAGGTATTTTTACTTCTTCCCTTTTACACCACTAATGTACTGTAATTTCACAATTCATAGGGCAGCGTGAGTTATTACTTGGTCACTTCCGCTGCGGTATCCATCAATTTCTAACTACTACTTATTAAAAAATGCAAGTCGCTTTGAGAGCGTCTTCTCCTTCTACAACGCATTTATGCATTCGCGTTTCCTAATGTTTTCTAATTAAATATATAGATAACTTATAAAATAAATCAAATAAAATATAAAATAAATTATAAAATACATAAATACATAAAGGCGACTCGCTGACATAGACGTTTCACGTTAAACCAACCGCGGTGAACGCCGACACAGCTTCACCCGTTTTTTTTTGTTACAAATTAGGCCTATTTTCACCCAGTTTCTTTTTGATACATTACTACCCTTTCACCCTGTATAAAAATTGCACAAAAAAAGCACTTAATTATCTCAGAATCAAACATAAAAAGCCAAGATTAAATTATCGAGTTAAATTTACTATTTTAAAAGGTTAACATTTGAAATATTGTCTATTTATACAACGCAGTGCTAATGCAAATACAGCAGAGTGTTTAAAGATTTAGATCCTTCTTGAAATACTCCAATATAAAAAATTAACTTCTGTATGAGAAAACAGTTGTATACAAATTGTTCAAACAAATTGTAAATTTTATATATGACAAGCATCTAATCGAGTCAAAACCATTAAGACAGAAATAAAATTCTGGCCCACAAATTCTCGTTTGTTTACATTAACATCAACATAAATATGAATATAATTTTCAAACACATAGATAATAATAGAAGTTACAAGCACGTACAATAAAAAAAAAGATAATAGTTCATAGCGAAATTCATTAGTTACAATTTCAATACGATATTTTGGCAAGAGTAATAATACTATCAACTTCTAGACTTGGACCAATTCCAATAGGTTAAATTTAACAATGAAATTATAAAAAAGAAGACCCCATTAAATAGTGTTCACAATAATTAGATGGTAAGCACGTGTTTTGTGTATCATTTTTTTATCAAAGGAAACACAATGCTTTTGTTGTTCAATTTAGGTGTATTTTATCGGTTTGATAAATTGATAGGTTGAATCAGAGATTTTTCTGTTTGAAACTTCAAACTGTGCTTTAAAGTCTAGACTTCCGATTACAAAAGGTTTCGAAATTTATCAAACTGATCCGTTTTCGTTCTAATGTTTAGGGGAATGTCTAGATTTGAGATTAAGAGTCAATGGAATGCTCTCCGAAAAATGTTTAGATATTGAAGGATTTTGTTAAAACATTAATATTCATGTGTTTATGTTTCCGAAATTTTAATTTTTTGAGCATTTGTCTTTTTCAGTATTACAATCGTGATAAATCTAAATTACAAATTATAAACAATAATCGTAAAATACTTTATTATTATGTGTACAATTCTCAAGTTTCAAGAACATATTAGATTGCATTGTAAAATTTTATTTCGTTTTCTACATTTTACAATGTTTGCGAATTTTGTTTGTACAGCATGAAAGAGTTACTAAAATTGTTACAGAAGACAATAATCAACTAAAAGATATTTCTGATAAAGAATCAAATCGGAAAATAGTCTGCTCTAGATTTTCTTGTATTACAACACATACTAGGCACACTTCATTTAATTTCAAGAGACAATGAATGGAAAGTTTCTTATGCGTAACGTTCACATGTAATTTTTAATATGAGAGGACTTTTTTATGTGCTCTATCGACCTACAAAAACAAAGACGAATTGCAACAATTTGTAAACGTTAAGTAGGGTCAATTTTTGTGTTGAAATTAAAAGATTTTTACAGTTTGAATAGTGAAAAATAATAATTCTGCATCTAAAATACGAAAGCGTTTTAAAAATGTTGACTAAAATATTTGAGTCAACTGACTCAAAAACGGTCACACTTTCGATTATTAAGTATGACTTTTTTATAACCTGTTTTCTATAAATGTTTATTGAATTAAAAAAACCCTTCCAGGTTCGAACCGGTCTCTATATTCCATAAAAGCAATAAGATTTAGACACAGATGTACCGGGTAGACCAATAAGCCGATCCTCCTGCTATATCTCAGGAACTGTTTATCGTACAGCTTTGGGAAAAAAATTTCCTTAATAAAAACGGCCAAGGGAAATAACTTTCAAGTTTCTAACTTTACCGCTTGAGGGCATAGTCTTTATAGAAAAATTAAACACAATTTTTTTATAAAATATGTCCAATCATAGTAGGCTCTGGAACCCTACACCGACAGCCCTGCAGCAATGGAGCAGACGACGCAAGAGGACACCAGGGAGAAGGTGCCTCCGATAATCCTTCGTCAGAAGGAGAACTGGATCGCGTTCTCCCGAGAAATGGACCGACAGCTGATCGCCTTCACGAGGGCCAAGGCCTTCAGCGAGGGAATCCGGATTCAACCTACCTCACTCCAGGACCGAGACAGGTTGATTAGGTATGTGGATAGGTGTGGTACTCCGTATCACACCTACCAGGCAAAGAGCGAGCGATTTACTAAGGTGGTGATACGCGGCGTGCCCGTAGAGCTATCCGAGGTCGACGTTAGCTCAGAGCTAAAAACGCAAGGAATTAATGCTCTCTCTGTTTTTAGGATGAAGCAGCGAGGACGCCCGATCCCCCTCGTGATGGTGGAGTTGCCGTCCGAGGACGACAGGAAGAAGATCCGGGAGGTGTAGCACGTCGCCCGCCTCCGAGTCACCGTCGAGGATTTGCGGCGGAAATCCGCCATCGGGTAGTGTCACGGGTGTCAAGGTTTCCGTCACGCACAGCGTTGCTGCAGGGCGGCAGCACGCTGTGTCAATTGCGCCGGCGATCACCATAGCAGTGAATGCACAAAACCCCGTACAGACCGGGCAAAGTGTGTTAACTGCGGTGGGGACCACCCCGCCAGCTACAGGGGATGCCCGAAGTTTCCTCGACCTCCGCAACGGAAGAAGACGGAAGTACGGAGAACGAAGAGGACACCGCCGACGGCGGCGTCTTCTTCAACCCGGACCGGCGTCAGTTACGCCCGAGCGACAGCGGGCAAGGTTGAGAAGGCGGAAGTACCGAGAACGGCTCCCGCCGCTGTCGTTACCCCGCCTGCCCAACCCGCCTTACGGTTTGACGCCATATTGGGACCCTTCGGGGGTCTCGATCATATACTTACACACCTATACTGCTAATACCATGCTTGCTCCTGTAATACAGATTAGGGTGCAGACATATATTTCTACACCGTATCGTTGATCATACCGCTTTGCGCATGATCGGAAAAGATTACGTTTGTTGTTGATATTATTTGGTTTAACCTTCCAAACGAAATAATAAAGGTTATGTCAGAGTTATGTTTATGTTTATCATATCTTAAAGTGAAACTTTGTTTTGAGTGCGTTGTTCTTTATGATTTTACATAACATTCCTTTTACATTTAAGTTACATATTATTACATTACAATACTATTAAAAGACAATGTATTTTGATAGTTATGAGTTCAAGACGTTGTTTTTTGTGCGCTGAGAAAGCGCCAACAACTTTGCATATGTAAGTAAATCTTTATTATACCATATAATATTATATGATTAACATGTGATAGGTTCCCAAAAGACCCTAGCAGCCTCTCTTTATGGAAACAAATTTGTGACTTACAAGAGTTGGACGATGTATCTAGATTATTTCTTTGTTCAAATCATTTTAAGTTGGACGATAATCGGGAACCATCAGCAAAAAAGTTTGGTGGAAAGTTAAGATTAAAACCTGGTGCATATCCTTCTGTAGTAGTACCTAATAAAATACATATGTTGCAACATACAACAAGCAGCATACCAATAACAGCACAAAATCATGGTAGCGAATCGGAAGCAAATGTAGAGCAGTCATTACCTGTTTCAACAGCAGAATCGTCAAATGTGTAATTATAAAAGGAAATCAGGTACACATCTAAAAACTAGTAGGTACTCAAAATGAATTATTGGTAATAATACATTTCATTTATATAGATGATCAACTGATGAGCACCCCTAAAAAAAGGATGTTTTATGAACCACGATATTTTGGTGAAGTAACAATTTCTGACTTTGATACCCCTAGACGAGGCAAACGGGCCTTTCATCTAGCGAACGAGGAAGTAAAGCGACAACGTTTGAGCAACCGTGCTCTGCAGCAAAAGACTAGGACGATGAAAATTAAAATCGCATCGCTTCAGGAGCTTTTAACTCATTTACAAAAAAAAAAATGTTTTATCTGAAGGTGCTGACGATACACTATTGGTAAAATTGCTTGTCGTAATAATACAAAATTTGCTCAAGTTTTCTTTTTAACAGGAAGTACTGCCAGAAACTGCGAAGCAGCTTATTACGAGAAAATTAAAATCGAAAAAAAGCAAATATTCACCAGAATTGCGAAGCTTTGCTTTAAGTTTACAGTTTTACTCTGCAAAGGCTTACAATTACGTTAGAAAGACTTGGCACATCCTTCAACCCTTAGGGCATGGTACAGCGTAGTTGATGGTAAACCTGGTTTCACAGCTGAAACTTTGCAAGCAATAGCAGCAAGGGTAAAGGGCAAAGACATTATTTTGAACTTGGTGGTTGATGAAATGTCGATAAAAGAGGAACTTGTTTTTGATGGAAATATATTTTATGGCAGAGTGGACTTAGGAGCAAGCATTCATCACCAAAATGATAATGTGCAACTTGCAAAAAATGTGCTAGTGTTTATGGTGGTAGCTGTTAATAGTGGGTGGAAAGTACCTGTTGGATACTTTTTAATTAAAGGCCTTACTGGTTCCGAAAGGGCCAATTTAATAACAAAATGTTTTGAACTATTACATTCCACTGGTGCTATAGTTCAGTCATTGACATTTGATGGAGCGTCAGTGAATATTAGCATGTGCACACATTTAGGTGCAAATTTTCAATATGGTTCTGCTAGTTTCAAGCCTTGGATTATCCATCCCATAACAAAAAAGAAAATTTATATTTTCTTTGATGCTTGCCATATGGTGAAACTAGTAAGAAACACCTTAGGCGATAAGGGAATTATAGTAGATTACGAAAATAATAAAATCAACTGGTTACCCATCAAGGAACTAAATAATATTCAACTTAAAGAAGGATTGCACTTGGCCACAAAATTAACAAAAAAACACATCCAATTCGATACAAACAGAATGAATGTGCGTCTTGCTGTACAAGTACTGAGCAAAAGTGTTTCAAGTGTCTTAGTGTACTTAACAAAATCCAATTATATGCCAATTATTTTTCAAGATTGTGAGGCTACCTCTAAATTTTGCTTATTTTTTAATAATATTTTTGATGTATTAAACAGTAGAAATAAGTTTTCTAAGCGAAATGTACCAATTACTAAGGAGTCACATGAAAATTTAAAAGAACAATCTCTTACTTTCATAAATTATGTTAAAGAGTTAAAAGATCCAAATGGTGTACCACTTATATTAGGTAATAGGAAAACTGGATTTTTAGGATTAATTATAAATTTAATTAATGTCTTTCAATACTACTCTGAGATTGCAGATAAAGTAGAATATTTTTTGACTTTTAAACTAAGTCAAGACCATTTAGAGACATTTTTTAGTGCATTTAGAAGTCGTGAAGGATTTAACAATAATCCGAATGCGAAACAATTTGTAAGTGCATATAAAAGGCTTCTTATTAGAAATGAAATTAAATTATTTGATACTGCAAATTGTCTGGAAGATGGAGTACAAATACTTTACGTTTCTTCAAAACGCTCCAAATTTGTGTTTCCTCTCACTGGAGAAAATGAAATTACTTCTGCTGATGTGTTTGACCATGACTACGTTAATACAATGTGGACATTAAATTCTTATGTTGAAAATGTGGTGGAATACATCAGTATATTCATTGTTACCAAACTCTTAAAAGTGATTGTATGTAGTATATGTAATAAGTACTTAATTAGTGATAAAGACTTATTGTTCATAATGATCAAAAATAGAGGTTCGTTTGTATATCCTTCCAAAGATGTTGTAAATGTTTGTAAAATTAGTGAAACTGTCTTTAGGGAACATATCAACAAACTTCCAAATGTAAATATCAAAAAAATGTAATCTAACAAAATATTTAGTAGATGTTCAAATGTCGCCTTTAATTACCCTGAGTTACTAGAGCATATTAAGAATCAGGACTACCTCGACAATCATGTTGTGCAAATGATTAAATTAATCATTAAAATTTTTTTAAAAATAAGATTGTTCCATGAAGCAAACTTGGCTTCAGTAAAAGATGAATATGTTAGATCTAAGTATACTAAATTAATTTTATTTAAAAATCAATAATTTGAAAAAATTCAAAATAGGTATACAAATAAAAATTGAACATAAGCAGTACCATAATTTATTATGGCAGGGGAATTATAAAAGGTGACAAAAATGATAAAAACCCATATACTTAAGTATATGATAAGAACACGGCTGCCATATGATAAAATGGCGCTAAATTTAAATTCGTCCCAATTCCGAAAAACCGATATTTCGCGCCTGCGCATATTTGTACAAATACAGTACGGTGTGGTCAAACCTCTCGCTCTCTAAGCTACGATTTTCATGCGTTACAGACATTGGGAATACGCAGTATAGGTGTGTAAGTATATGGTCTCGATATGGAGAAGGCCCTACCTGTTATCCATAAGGTGGCAGCGGCGCTCGTTCAGGCGCAAACTGCGTTGGACCTGTGGGGAGTGATCCTCTCTCACGGTTCAGAGGTGGTTGCCCGTTTCGGGTAATCATACAGAGGTTCGGAGCGAAGTCTGGTGCCCCAGATAACAATACAGTATCGACAATTTAATTTATTCTGTTCTGTTAAAACCCACAATGTTTCGTACAACCAACACTGTCAACAGGCAATCTACACGACCCACAAGCCAACTACTTCGCAATCCCCGCGCTGAAGAGGAAGAAGATTCTTGAGCAGCGCACCACCAATACAACACAATACACATTTATCATTATATTTAGTTTTAAGTGTGATATATATTATAAAATGAATTGTTAATTTGTAAAAATTTTAATAAACTTTGTTGAACTTGAACTTGATGTCTATGTTAAAATTTTTAAATAGAAACACCTAAGTATTTTAAATTACAACAGAAACTGATTAAATTCGTAACAAAATGGCGCAAACCGCATGTCGATATCTTTTGTCTAACTCGAGATATAAGTAAAAACGCGTAAACATACGTAACTAATATTGGTTCACTCTGTATTATAACTTAAAATAACAAAATATATGAAAAGAAGATCACACACACTGTGGCGATAAAACACATTAAAACTTAATGCCCAATTAAATGTTCAAAATGTTTTCCATCATTGTCCACACAAAGACGTAATCTAATAAAATAGGAAATTCATTTTCCAAAAAATTTAAATATGTATTGCCATTTAAAGTTTCTTCAAAAAAATATGGTCTGATGATTTTTCCATCAATTATACCACACCAAACATTAAGACTCCACCTACCTTGAAGCTGCACTTCGTCCATCCAGTACGGATTTTCTTCAGTCCAATAATGCATATTATTCAGATTAACACCACCCACACTACTAAAGGTGGCTTCGTCTATCCACAAAATATTTGATATGATATGCGATTGTTCTTGCAGCATACCTAACATCCAATTGTAGTAACCCAGCCTTGCATCGAAATCTCTCTCATGTAAAGCTTGGTGGAGAACTACATGATAAGGATGTAGTCTAAAAAACATAGAACAACAAATATTTTTAAGGAATGAATGAAATGGTTAAAGTGCAATGTTGCCGTTTTTATCGCAATATGAAAATAAAACAGTTGAATCTAAAATTTAAGAGGATTACAATTTTCAAACTTAAACGTGCAGTTCATAATATTATAAGAAACCTACCTGTTACGCTTTTAAATCCTTAGAACGGTAGTTTTTGATATGTTTAATTCTATATAGATTTGCCGACTACTTATATGTGGATTCTGTTGAACTAAAGCAAGAACATTGATTACATAATCTTCGGTCACACCTACACCACGTCGATTATAACAAGGACGATGAAAGCTACCAGTTTCTCTTAACCTTCTTGCCTTTCTTTTAAATACTTCTTTGCCATAATCCTGTCAGGATATCTTACGGCACATATACGTGAGGTAATAGCGGCGTTTTGATGGCATTCGAAATCAACTCCAATCATATCATACAATTCGGCATTTGATATACTCATTATGAATTAATGCTGATTATTTACTGATAGTAATATTAATATCTTATTAAGAAAAGTTATACTCGAGTTATATGCTGACACTTCTTAAAAAGATCGCAATATTTTGACTACTGTCAATAAATAAACAATTTGAAGCCCCTATCAACTTTATTTCGCAGCCTTCTTAGTTTAACAAATTCTGAAAATACTGACATATTTTATTATTTTAAATTATAAAACAGAATGAGCCAATACTAGTTACGTATGTTTACGCGTTTTTACTTATATCTCGAATTAGACAAAGGATATCGACATGTGGTTTGCGCCATTTTGTTACGAATTTAATCAGTTTCCGTTGTAATTTACAATACTTAGGTGTTTCCATTCAAAAATTTTAACAACAAATTTTAATTTTTTTTTATTCGAAAGTGTCCTCTATCTACGAGAACTAGAACTAAATGTAACTGTTTTATAGTAGATTTAATTGGTTCATCTACGCCCTTTCGAATGAGAATAATTTCGTTCGATCCAAACCAAAGTTATAGGCATTTATTCATACAAACATTCCCACTCTCCCCCGCCCTTTATTTGAGAAATAGAGAAAAAAGTATTTAACAAAATTTGTACAGAAATTGTGCATCATTCTAATTTACTTATTTAATGCCTACTATGATTGGACATATTTTATAAAATAATTGTTTTTAAATTTTTCTATAAAGATTATGCCCTCTAGCGATAAAGCTAGAAACTTGAAAGTTATTTCCATCGATTTCCCTTGGCGTTTTCACTAACGAAATTTTTTTCCCATAGCTGTACGATAAACAGTTCCGCAGGATCAGCTTATTGGTCCCGTACACATGTGTGTACATTTGTGGTATTGCTATCTCGGAAACGTTTAAAGTTACAAAGTCAGCCATTTCTGATTCTTATAAAAAACATATTTATTATATTATTTATTTTATATTCTATATTTTTATTGAAAGAATAATGTATGTTTACATAAATAACTACACTATTAAATAGAACTATAACAAAGCGGTATCACGGGCTAGTGGTCCAGAGTGGGCATTCCACAGCCATATTCGCATCCGCTCTGATTACTGAAATTTCAATTTTGACTTTGAGTCATTTATTATTTGTGAGAATCGTTCAAACCATTTTGCTTTCTCGTATACTACGTATACTAAGAGAAAGTATTGCAATCGAAAAAAAATTTTTAAATTTTTTTTCGCGGATTTCAACGTTTTCGTGTTTCCCGAGTCGAAAAACATCGATTTGATATGGTCCCCTATATCTAAAACTTATGTACAAAACTGGATTTTCGTAAAAATCAATTAATGGGGGACGAAATGAGTGTGGTTTTTTGGGGGTGCATTTCCAAAACCAGAACCAAACAGTCTATCTTTGGTGAACAGTTAGTAACCCTAAACCCCAATCGAACGAATTTTTTTTTAATTTTATATTCATAATGGCGACCATTATGCAACTTGCAATTTGAAAATCAAAACTTGTAAATAACAGTACATTCTTTCCAACGGTTTGTAAATATTTTTGAAAAAAGTAAAATGTTGCCCTTAATTACGGGGTTAAAATTGCCCTTTTCTTTAAAATTGATTTTCTCGCATATAACGAAAATATAATGAGCTATATGAGATTTCTCAAAATTATCCAGGACCGGAGTTAAAAATTTTTAAATTTAAGAATTTCAATCCCTCATAACTGCTTCTGATAAAAATGAAATCTTGGAATTAAGGGATTATATAGTAGACATAAAGCTTCAAAAGCTATAAGGAAATATTTTTAGCGCTTCCGGTTTTGCCGAAAATAACAAAAAAATTATTTTTTAAATTAAAATTTAAATTTTTTAAATATTTTATATCAAAGGTTCAAATACAAATCTAAAGTATTTTAACGCTAATTTCTCATGATATCCCAATACGTAAACATATACAGAGATTTGCAAAATATACGGTGAATTAGAAAAAAATCATTTTTGTAGGTAAGTATATCTTATTAGATTACAAGTTATAGTGACTGGCCTATCAACGTTTAGCTTTTAAATTTACATATTTTATAGTCACGTATAACGAAAACAAAAGGTCACGTATTTCATTCCCTGCTGCTCAAGATTTTCGAGCTCCTTGGGCCACAATGATGGATTCATAGTATATATATTACATTACGTGCATATACACAGTGACCATGCCGCTACATATGTATGAGGAAAACCCCTGAAAAACTTCAGACAAGGTAGACGGTAACGGAATCGAACCCATTACCTCCCGAATGCTAAGTAGGTCGTGTCACCACTTCGCTACCAGCTCGGTATTTATAACGAAAATATAATGAGATTTATTAGATTTCTATCTTATCCAGGACCGGAGTTAGGAATTTTAGAAAATTTCAACCCCTTAAGCCATGTTTCTAATAAAAATGAAATCTTGAAATGAAGGGATTACATAGTAGACATACATAGCTACTAATCTGCTATATTGGATTATTTTAGCGCTTCCGGTTTTGCGGAAAATAAAAAAAATATTTTATATCTAAGTTTCAAAAACAATTCTAAAGTAAGTAAGTTAATTTCTCATGCTATCCAAACAATATAAACCACTTTGAACATCGTAAATGGTCGGCCAAACACGATGATTTTTAATTTTAAAATCGGGATATTTCGAAAAGTAAACGCCTAATTTGGGAGAAATAAGAAGCGTTGAATTCGTCTTTATAAATTTATAAAATTAAAAAAATTCTGACGTTAGATTAGAAAATTATATACATATATATATATATATATATATATATATATATATACGACTAGGCCATAAATAACCAAAAAACGATCGATTAAGGCAATAGTGGGCTGAAAACGTATATTATTATTAACCTTAAAACCAGGCAAAGTAAATGTCCAAAAGGCCCGAGGAAAATACAAAGTACGCATTTATTGAGCATTGGATTCGTCTTTAAAATTTAAAATTTAAATTTTAAAGGAAGAGATTTAAAGAATACTACTGTACACATCGTAAATAATATTTGACCATAAAAACGAAATGCGAGCGCAAACCGGACTATTTCGAAAAGTAAAGGCCTGATTTGAACGAAAAAAAAGCGTTGAATTTGTTTTTAAAATGACGTGTAGGTTAAGAAAAAGAAAAAGGCCAAACATTTCATTCCATCTCCAAGGGGAGTACGGGCTGCTTGAGCTTCACAAGCTCGTTCAGCCACAACCATGGATTCCCAGCATACATATATACATAACGTATACATGCATGGTGGGATGGAGGATGGGTGAAGTCAGGATGGGATCGGAAGGAACGGAGTTCTGAGGAGGAAAATGCTACCACAGCATTCGCCTAAGTAGCCGCAGATGGTGTGCGTATACACAGTGACCATGTCGCTACATGTGTATGAAACCTCATGTGGTAATGGGAATTGAACCCATTACCTCCGGAATGATAAGCAGGTCGTGTTACCACAACTATACTACAGAGCTAGTAGCGTAGTGGTGACACGTCTACCTTGTATGAGGTTTTTTCAAGGGGTTTTCCTCATACATATGTAGCGGCATGGTCACTGCGTATATGCACACCATGTGCGGCTGCTTAGGCGAATGCTGTGGTAGTATTTTCCCCCTCAGAACCCTAATTCCGTTCCTTCTGATCCTATCCTGACCACACCCATCCTTAATCTCACCATGCGTATATACGTAATGTATGAATGTACGCTGGGAATCCATGATTGTGGCTGAAGGAGCTCGGAAAGCTCGAGCAATCCGCCGTCCCCCTTGGGGAAGGAATGAAATACTTGGCCTTTCATCTCCTTTCCACAACTCTACTAGGTCGGTGTGTAGGTTAAAAAAAATGTCTTTAAATGGAATTATTTTGTGTTCAAGGCTGAGACCCGAAAATTACCAACCACTCTAGACATTGTATACAACGTGCGTTCAAAAATTTCATCTACATTGGATTATAAATAATTGATTAGTGTAATAGTGGAATAATAATGATTGCGAAAAATGTTATGTTAACGATACAGATAAGCTGTTAAAAATTTATTTATAAAGATCCGATTATAAATAAATTAAACACGGCCACCATAGGGGGTTAAAAATGATTATTTTAACATTAAAACCATAATATATTGAAAAGTAAGCGGCTAATTTGGACGAAATGAAGAGTGTAAGGTTTGCCATTAAAGGTGCCGTATAGATTAAAGTAAAAGAAATTTCTGGCGTTAAATTGAAAATTTTGTTTAAAATCCATAGACCTGAAAAAACAAACTCTTCTAGACATTTAAAATTACATCTAGATTTGATTGTAAATATGGGTGATTAGGGTAATAGTGGGCTAAAAACGATGTAACCTTAAAGACGGGATACCACGAACAGTGAACGTCAGATTTGGACAAAATAAAAAGATTAGATTCGTCTTTTAAATGCCGTATAAAATTTCTGGCGTAACATAAAAAAAAAGTTGTGTTAACGCTAGAACATTTTCAAAGCTGTCGGAGTTTCTGAAGGGCCATGTGACTCAATGTTATATAATTTGCATATAATAATATTTATGTAAAGTTATATTCAATTATTGTTATCAAATCACTTGACTACCAATTTCAAAATCATTGCATTTAATTTAACGAGATTGTGGTTGATGACTTGGAGACAATTCTAAATGTCAGTGGCGGGTACTACGTATCACCTGAATAAAATAAAATATGAAATATTAATTAAAAATATTAATTCACAGATATTATTTATTTTTTGTCTACTATATTGCTTTATAGCGCATAGCAATTAAAACCTACTTAAAATATGCACCGCTAAGTACCGAAGTATCGCGCAGTGTGTTTTAGCAGTCAAAGCACGGGAATTTTTAGCTATCGACTTCTAAGTACATACTCGGGAGGATTCGGGCTAGCCGTCAAATTCATTTTTAACCAGGCCACGCACGGTGCACTAATTTGCATTCGCACGTTCGCATTTGTGTCTGTAACGGTATAATTCCAACGTAAGGGTAACAGTGTGAATTTTAAAATGAATTCAGAACAAAAACATTTTTCTACTATGCGATTGGAGCAAAAGGTGGAAATTCAACGCATTTGAATTCCTACACGAGATATTATTATAAAAGTCGCCATAAAAAGTAAAAATAAACAATTTGTGCGTACATTTAACAAAGAATTATACAAAAAAACATGTGTGGTTACGCGGATGTGATACTATAAATCCTACGTTTTGTTTTCCGTGTTTGTTATTTTGGAGGAGAGTTTTTTGAACAAAGACTGGGATAACCGAATGAAAAATTTATCAAACACGAAGTCTCCAGTGCACATGAAAATATTTTGAATTTAGCTATGTTGGGCACGGTAAACATTGCTACTATGTTGCACTCTGAATATAGAAAATCTATTGCTTCGAATTTGCTTAAAAGGGGTCACGTTCATGAAACTGCAGATTCTGTAAATCCGGGAGTATTTCGAGGTTTAATAAATTTTAGTGTCGAATTGGACGATGCCATGAAAATGCATTTAGATAAAGCCACTGTTTTTAAAGGTACATCAAACACTATCCAAAATGAATGGTTGCAATCAATGTTAGAAGTAAGTCGTGAAACAATTTCTCAGAAAATTAAATCCACAGATTATCTGTCCATTATTGCCGACGAAACAACTGATGTTTCGGCAACTTTTCAAATGATCATTATATATCGGTATATATGCGATGGAAAACCTGTTCAACCATTTTGGGGTTTTCTAAATCCAGAACAACATGATGCAGTATCTTTATCGGGATGTATAAAATTTTATTTTATTAATTTAAATTGAAAGTTATCCAAATGCTCCATATATTCACTGCTACGCCCATTAGTTGAATTTGGTTATGTCGAATGCTGCGTCCATCAGTCGCAGTGTAGTATATTTTTAGCCAATTTGAGCCGAATTTGTTCCTTTTTCTCAACAGAACAGCCGCTCTGGACAGTGTAATTTGCACACGATTACCCCGGGTTGTTAACTGCAAGGTGAAACTTTAATTCAAGAACTGTTGATACTGTATTTGAGTGCAGAGAAGAGCTTATCGAAGGTATGGAAGAAATTGAGTATAGCGATAAAATAAAACGAAAAACAATTGATCAAGCTTCTGGAATTAAACGCATGCTAAAAGATAAAGATTTTTTATTTTGACTAAAGATATTCCAATACAATCAGCTACAAAAACGAGAAACACGAAAGAGAAGACGAATAGACCTTTTCCAGTCTTCAAAGTTCCAGGACTACGCAAAAAAATGTGCTGGCCCACATTTATTGAGTACGGTAGAGGCATATCCACATTTGGATACAAAGAGATTAAAAACTGAACTAGAACTGGTGTACGAGAGGTAAGAATTTCGCAATATTTCTGGAGCCCTCTCAATTTTTTCATTTATTAGGTCAAACCAACTTAATGCTGTTTTTCAAGAGACAATCAAATTGCTGGAGATAATTATCACAATATCGATGGCCTCTGCAGAAGCTGAGAGAAGTTTTTCAACTCTAAAGCGAATAAAAACCTTTTCAAGAAATGCTATGTGTGAAGTGAGGCTATCTGCGCTTGCCATGTTTATAGATCGAGATCTTACCACCAACATACCGGATTTTAAAGCAAAAATGAACAACTATATAAATAAAATTAATAATTGTTGATTATTTTATTAATAAAAAAATGTAAACGAAAATTCAATACTTTCCTGTATACTACGCGAATATTAAGCGAAAGTATTGGAATCGAAAAAATTTTGAAATTTTTTTTCGCGGATTTCAACGTTTTCGTGTTCCCCGAGTCGAAAAACATAGATTTCGCGCAAAAATTTTCGTGTATGTCTGTCTGTGTCTGTGTGTGGCTCCGACACCATTTGCTCGATTTTACTTAGATTTGACATGGGCCTATATCTGAAAGTTATGTATAAAACTGGCTTTTCGTAAAAATCAATTAATGAGGGGCGAAATGAGGGTGGTTTCTTTGGAGGTGTATTTCCCAACCAGAGCCAGAAAGTCTATCTTTGGTGAAAAGTTAGTAACCCTAAACCTCTATCGAACAAAAATTTTATATTCACAATGATTGCCAATATGGCGATTTTAGTACATTTCGGCGCTTGCTCTGTTACTAAGAAACCATAAAAGTTACTTGTAATTTGAAAATCGCAACTTGTAAATAAAACTGCATGCTTTCGAACGGTTTGTAAATATTTTGGAAAAAAATAAAATGTTGCCCTTAATTACGGGGTTAAAATTGTCCCTTTTCTCAAAATGGATTTTCTCAAAAACAGTTCTGGTAATTTTTTTTAAGTTTAGGTATTTTATAGTCACATATAACGAAAATAAAATGAGCTTTATGAGATTTGTATTTTATCGAGGACCGGAGTTAGGAATTTTAAAATTAAAAATTTCAATCCCTTACAACTGTTTCTAATAAAAATTAAATCTGGAAATGAAGGGATTACATAATAGACATACATAGCTACTAAACTGCTATATTAGATTATTTGTAGCGCTTCCGGTTTTGCCGAAGATAACAAATTATTTACTTTTTACATTTTTTTAAATATTTTTTATCAAAGTTTCAAAAACAAATCTAAAGTATTTTAAAGCTAATTTCTGATGCTATCCAAATACGTAAAAATATACAGTGATTTGCAAAATATAAGGTGAATAAGAAAAAAATAATTTTTGTAGGTAAGTATATCTTATAGTGGCTGGCCTATCAACGTATAGTTTTTAAATTTACAAATTTTATAGTCACATACAACGAAAATATAATGAACTTTATGAGATTTCTATCTTACCCAGGACCGGAGTTAGGAATTTTAAAATGAAATGAAGGGATTACATAGTAGACATACATAGTTACTAAAGCGCCGAAAATAACAAAAAAAAATTATTATTTTAATTTTTTTTAATATTTTATATCAAAGTTTCAAAACAATTCTAAAGTATTTTAAAGTTAATTTCTCATGCTATCCAAATATGAAAAAATATACAGTGATTTGCAAAATACACAGTGAATAAGAAAAAAATAATTTTGTAGCTAAGTATATCTTATTATACTGCAAATTATACGGAGTTAGGAATTGCTGCGAGCAACAATTAGTTTCCTTATACGAGAAAGTGTTGTGCCAAAGTCCATCGGCCAGACTCTTTTCAGCAAGCACTGCCACAGCTAAATGTAAAACGCATACAAAGTTTCTACAAAATTACAAGTTTCCTAAATAGAGTTCAATGCTAAAGTAAATAAAGGAATTAATACAGGGACAGGTTTATTATTATACATAGTTTATTTTAAAATGAAGTAAACAATGAAAATACATTGTAACTAAATTTTAATAAAAACAATTCCATCAAAAACTAACACAATACTGATACATGGTTTAAATCAAAAATGCAAAAATAGAAATTTAAGCTGTAATAGAATTTGCAAATTAAATTAACCTGCGTTTGCTATTCAATTATTCCGTACGTAATTACTATTTTAATACCGGAAAGGCAATTTAATTTAGTTTTCAATAAAAATGTTACCATTAAATTGTAAATTACGGGATTTTATTGATATTAACGAAAATTAATTTGCTAACAATAAAAAAAGTGTAATTTTAAAGTTTTTTTAAAACTTAATTTTCATACTTTTTTCCAATTGGCGTAAATGTATTATAACATAAAAAAAGTTTGAAAACTCGTTTACTGTTACAGCCATGTATTATTAACGAAATTTTCCATAAAACGAAATTCGTTTTTATTTTCATACGAAGCTTACAGGAAGACTTTTATTAAATAGAAAAAAAAAAAAAGATTTGTTCATCTATGGACATTTTATTATATTAAGCAATTATTATTTATGCAATACGTTGATTTGAATTTTAATTAAAAGAAAACAATTCAGTTCTGTACGTTTACGTACACAGACAGCTTCAATTTTATAACAAATTAAATATTGTTTTAACAAGAAAAGTCAACTCATTATGAACCCAAATTTGCGAAACCTCGCTTTTATTATTATCAGTAAACTCAATCACTGTAAAGTTTGCGTTATCAAAATATTGTTTTTTACGTGTTTACAACCGCTTTCCGTTACATACCTATGACACAGTTTACTTAAGCAAAGTAAATAGGCAAGAAACGTCACATACATTTACTGCAACATCATCAAATGGAATAAAGCAAATACTATAGATTTTTGAGCAATAACACTTGATGTAAGTGCCGTCTCGATTATATGCGATCATGAGCCCTATTATTTGAACCTATTACATTATGTACTCGATCTCATTACATGTAGATACTAAAACGATTACTCCAAAATTGATAATCGCTATAGCAATATTACAAAAGTCACTTGCCGTATAGGAACAGTTTACATCCAGCACACTTACCTGAAACAAAAGAATAATTAATTACATAGAAATTTGATAAAGCCACATTTTGTAATAAGCCTAGCTAAACATAAATGAGTTTAAGGTTATTGATTAACAGGGTCTATTTGCTTTTTTTGTTTCAATAAATTTTCGTGCAATTACAACTTGACGATAGTCTAAATCTACATCCATTGTCACGTGTGGTTAGAGTTTTCCATAGATTCTTTTGTTTTCTCGAACTGTAGGATATTTAATAGTATCCAGTCTCGTGAATGGGATATGGACTATTAAAATTGAATACATTCGAGTAATATTTTGGAAGCAGTAATTTAGTTACAAATTTTTACCTTGATATCTGCATTTATTACAAATTGGAATAGGATTTAGTATCCCAATATCGTGAATGGCGTACAGATTTTTCGGTTTGTTTGTTGTTAATAGATTGAAGTTTTTAAATCAAGATTAGGTTCCTCGCGTTTTTTGTAAATAATGATTAATCCTATCTGTAAGTAATCGTTAATTATAGTTTAGTTGAGTTAAAATTACGTCTTGAAAATTGTTATCGTAGTTTCGAAAGGAATTTAATTTCATGATGGATGAAAAGAGTTTTTAAGTAAAGTAATGTGTTTGGGAATAAATTGCGTGTGCTGTCCTTGATAACGAAAATTTCAGTCGTGGTTATATAATTCTATTTATTCCAAGTTTACCCTTGTATACGGAATTATTGTTGGTAGAAGTATAGAAAATTTATTTGAATAACAGGGTTTCTTATTGAAAAACAGGATACATGTGCGTGACTTAATTCTAGATATCAAGACTGTTCTTTTCATGGGAATTGTCCACTATGCAATTTGGGTAAGGATATTTTTGTGCGATGGTTAAAATGATGACGTGATTTTGTGAGGAAAGGGGAGATTCGTTAGACAGTCTTAGTTAAGATGTAGAAGTTGAGGCACCGCGTGCGCGAATCGTTTGAGCTCGGGTTGAACTTATTTACATCTTACCGGGAGTTCAATTGAAGTTTTCGTAAAAAGAGTCTTCCGTTTAACCTTTTTGGAGATTTTTTGAATAATATTCATTGTCATCAGTAATCTTGTGTTGCGTCTCATTGGTCAGAAGTGACAATTTTACGTGTCCATCGAAGAGGAACTAGTGTTTAATGGTAGTCCTGTTCATTATTTTTGGACCATTTACTGCATTTTTGTTTATGCGGATTTTGGTAATGTAAGTTCAGGATATTCGCTATTTACATTCGCCCACACAGCCAACCCCAACAAATGAAAGAAATTGTTGTACATACAGTTCCGCTTTAGTGATTTATGTATATAAAGGACAAAGAACACTAAATTCGTGTTGATATAAATTCAAACTGAAAGTTGTCGACTGGTGAAGCTGTGCACCGCAAGATGTATTAAGGGAGATTCAAGCATATTCGTGCCCACTGATCCTTTATCTAGAAGGTCGATTAGAAGAAATACCTATACCGCAGTACGCAGGAGAAAGGGGAGATCTCAGAGTGAACATGTGTATAAATTAATGTAATTACTTCCGTACGTTTATTTGTTTGTGTTGCTAGAGATCTTAATAAAGTGTTTTATTTACCATTCATCAGGCGAATGAATACGCTTTCTTTGTTTACAATTGTGCTCAGGAGCGCTTCAGGCAATAAAATTAATTTCATAAAAGTGTATTCACCCATACATAAATCATCTCACATTTTACATTATTTTTCTATTTGATTCTGATTACGCTATACAAAATTACGTTCACAAGATTTGTCAAGTTTATGTGTTCGGCGTTATTAATATTCATTTTGATTTTTAATTTTCTGTTTAATATTACGACAATATGCGAATAGTGTTATTAATTTGAAAGTGTTATTTCTGTACAGTGTACAATATTATTGTGGCTACATTCCTCTTACTGCGTTATTATTTACGCAAGATCAAATTTAAATGATTATATATTTTAGTTTACGTTTAAGTTATTGAGTAGTTTATTTATTTTATGGAAATCTCGATTACGCAACTAAACAGCGACTTTTCAGTATACACTAGAACTGCCGCGGCGGTCAATTTGACCGCGTGCCTTCTATCAAATGTTGTTTCTCCGTTGTGCTTGGAATTATGGTGTTGAGGTATTATGCCTTTTTCTAGATTTTTATGTACTTTTAGAATATAAAAAAATATATTAAAAAAATTAAGCCGTTTTAGAGTTTTTGTAATATTTGTACAACTGCCGGAACCGCCATTTTGACCGTTCATATATTCATAATCAGTTTCGAGGTTGTATAACAAAAATAATTACAACGTTGAAATAAAACAATGTATTTTACTATTACTGAGGTAATTTTTAGGAGTCAGAACTTGTTTAGTCGTGTCCGAAATTATGAATAATCTTCGCTATTTTTACCTACGCACCCGAGATATGAAAAATGCAAGTTATAACTTGTTTCTATAGAGATCTATATATTCAAGTACTTTGAGATTTCAAATTAGTTTCAAGTGATCGTTCTTGTGAGATACTTCTGTACTTATTACGGGGTTAATTTCGTAGTAAAGAATGTGATCGTCTCGCGGTTTTACACAACAGGCTTTAGATTATTTTGCGGAGTTGGAAAACATATCTGAATGCGAATCCGAAAAATCAAATAACCACTCCGAAGAAGCTGGAAGTGATGAAGCTATTCCTGTTGATGACAAAAGTAGTGAACAAAGTGTAGAATCTGATGTCAGCGTAAATAATATCACTTCTGATCCTTGTACATCTAATGATATTAGTGATGACATTGAACACCATTCAAAACGAAAAAATTACAAGTATTTACCTACGGGGAGTAAACAATCATCCAAATCTAATGATATATGGGAAATTGTGGAATCAAGTGGACCTTATGTTGGCCGTATAGTTCAAAGAAATGTTATGCGAAATACCCATGGACCAACTCCTTATGCAAAAAGAAATGTTTGCTAACTCTGTGCTAAGTGCATTTCGATTGTTTATAGATAACAGAACGCTAAAACACATTCAGAAATGTACTGAAATTGAAGCTAAACGACAACTAGGAGAATCATCTCAACTGGATATTATCTCTTCAAGAACTTGACGCTTTTCTTGAAATATTGCTAGCTCGTGGTGTTTACGGCGCAAGAACATTACAGCTTGACAGTTTATGGTCTGTTACTTGGGGACCGCATTTTTTCGTGAGACCATGTCACGCATTCGATTTCGTGAAATCACGAAATGTTTAAGATTCGATATTCGATCAACACGAAAAGAACGTCTAATTAGTGATAAGTATGCTTTGGCGTCCGAAATGTGGGATACATTTATTAATACCTGTAAAGCTAGCTATGTTCCAGGAGCAAACATTACAGTAGACGAACAACTGTTTCCTACTAAAGCTAGATGCAGATTTACACAATATATGACCTTGTCAATTTATGAGGGTAAAGTTAATAAAAAGGTCATATTGCTAAGTACGCTACATCCAACTGTAGATATAGATGATGGCAAAAAGAAGAAACCTGAGACAGTGTTGTATTACAATGAAACAAAGTTTCAGGTAGATGTGTTGTACCAAATGGCTAGAAAATATTCTACGAAAGCTGGTTCACGTAGATGGTCAGTTCATGTGTTTTACAATGTTTTAGATCTTACCACAATCAACGCCTGGATAGTTTATAAGGAAGTCGTAGGCAGTAAAATAAAAAGAAAAGACTTTATTTTCACTCTAGCTGAGGAACTAAGAAAAGAGTATTTCGATTCGAAACAAGATTCTGGTGCAAGTACCAGCACATCTGATGCAACGGATTGTAAATGTATTACAATCAATTTGATTTTTATTTAATTAAAATGAATATTTACCTAAAATGTGTTTTTTATGTTTGTTTCTCAATTGGGTGAACTTTGCGTAGATACTTTTGAAGTAGGATTTTAGGAAGAGGTAAGTGTTTTCTTTTCGAGTGAACATTATGGTTTCGTGTTACGTCATTAGTTTAAGATTTAGTTCATGACGTTTTTTCCGTTATAAATTTATTTAACAGGTGGCGCCTTTGTGACACATTTTTGATCTATCCTTATCATGTTGTACGTATTACGAGCTATCCTAAACGCAAAAGAGTAATCTGCCTACACCCTTTTTCCACTGCGCTACCGGTTCATCTCTTATCTGTTACGTCCGATCTACTGCCATCTTAAAACTACTTAAAGTGAAGTAGGCCACCGGTAGACGATTCTAAAAGAAAACGAATAAAAGTAATCTGAAAAGCTTAGCAACATATAAGAAGTACAAAAGTAACATTAAACGGTTTATTAATTATAGGGAGCAGACTGTAACCCGCACAAAAGCGCCTTATGGAGAGAGCGTTTAGTATCCACGATTATTAATAATTTGTGATTTCTGCAATCTTTAGGGTAAGGTCCCGCAGCGAAATTAAGATTATAAAGTGTACCAAAATTTCTTGTGACTAGTAACTAAAGTGCTTCTTTTACTTCTTTGGGGGTAAATTTTTTTCTAATGCCAAGTGACTAAAAGTAAAACCAAAATAAACAATCTATTTTATGTAAGATTAATTAGGTAAACTAAAAGTAATGGAATGTAGCAGGTCTATGGAAAATAAAACAAAAAGAAAACTTAATATTAATTGCTGCTTAAAATACTTAGCTTTTGGGTTTTTAAATGGAGTATTTTTAAATTTATATTTTGTACAAATCTATACGTTTCCATAATAATTACAGTTATCGTCGCCCTCAGTAAGCGGTAATACCTGTAAGAATTTTTGAGATGTAAAAACAAATTTATAACATATGAAAAAGATGAATACGCAAACATAAGCATGTTACTAATATAAATTTGATAAACGTATAAAGCCATCTATGGACTTTAATTTTAATAAAGAATAACTAGGTCCTTAATAAAATTAAATATTAACAGACTGCCTTAAAGATGACAAATCACAACACCCTCTAACAGTTGAATGCTAACAGTGTAAAATTTCATAATTAATGAGCAAATTTAACAAAATTTAAAGTAATTATGGTGTAAGTGTACAGTTGTAAAACACTTTAATTTAAAATTGATAAAATCATTCACAAATAGAAACTTGACATATCAATTAAAATCTAGCAAAGAAATAGTTTCTTGTTAGTAATTGTAATTAATATTTTACAGTAAAAACACAATGTAGTACGTTTAATCTGGTTTTTAATTTTTACCTACAACCTACATATAATATAGGTTACGCAATCGCCTTTTTTTCACTAGCGCTAAATCCACTTATTTTACAACGTCTTGCCAAGTTTCGCCAAGATCGATCATGGTATCTTTGTGGATGTATGTTAGTATCAACGATAACTTCAAAACGAAAATACCTTCGTACTTATAATTTTATACTTAAGCTTATTTTCATTGCGCTTGGAGCAGATTAAACTTTGAGAGAAATTCATCGGTGGCGAGGGGGGTTTATTTTTATCAAATATTTTTGCAGTATATTTCAGATTATAAAAATACGAATATATAGACCTTAACCTACTTAACTTAACCTTCACGCCATTCCCTTGCGGGGTAGGCAAAACAATCCCTGCCTCTTATTTATTTTTCATTCACAATCTTGCTCCATGCTTTCCTATCTCCGTATACCTCCCTAGCTTCCGCAAGATTCATAAATTGTCTCTGATATACCCTTTTAATTTTAAAACTTCTTCTTTCTTTCCTTTACCATAGTTTCTACTATATTCAGCAAGTTTTACGCGGCCTACCAGGCCCGGCCTTTCCTCTAAACTCACCCACACATATTTGTTTCGTTAATCTTGCGTTGTTCATTCTCTCAATGTGACCAAACCAACGTAATGTACTACTTTCATATCTATCCATCATCGTCTTTTCCTCACCACACTCCGTCAATATGCATTCATTTTTTATCTTGTCCCTTCTCGTTTTACCACATGCGCCTCTCGGGAATCTCATACCCATGGCATTTATTTTTCTTTCGTGCTTTTTTTGACATACCCCTCACTTCCATACAGTGCTGAGAGGACAAACACGCCATTATATATTGCTCGTTTCGCAGCTAGGCTCATGCTTTCATTTCTCATTATCGTCCACATACTTCCAATCACTTTCCTTCCAGCACTGACCCTTCGTCCAATCGCGCCCTCCATTATACCATCTGCAGTAAACATTCTCGTCCACTTGCTCCACAATTTCATCTTGCAAAGTAAATACTCTACTCTCCTTTCCACCTTCCCGATTGAACATCACAATCTTAGTTTTGTGCACGTTCACCTTTAGGTCTATGCTCTCACAGACTGTATCAAACTTCCTCAGAGCGGTTTGCAGCTCATTCGCACTGTCACTTAATAAGACTGCGTCATCTGCATACACCAAAACTCGTACATTTACATCACCAACCATTACACCATTTGTATCGGTACAATGCTTATCTAACACATTTATCCATGTGTAAATTGAACAACCACGGTGACATCACACAGCCTTGTTGCATTCCTTGCTCAATATTAAAGTATTCACTCTCCCCTCCTCTCACCGTAACACATGCCCGACTACCGTTGTGTACTGCCCTGATTCCATTTATTAGACCGTTATTTATCCCATACTCATTTAATATTTCCCACAGCTTCTCCCTATTCACTCTGTCGTATGCTTTCTCCAGATCGACAAACGCACAGTACAGCTTCCTTTTTACCGTTAAACACTTTTCGATCACCTGCTGGACAGAAACCATCTGATCGACACATCCTCTCCCTGGCATGAAGCTACCCTGCACGTCCCAAATCTTAGTTTGTGTAGTGTCTCGTACTCTATCAATCAGAATTCTTCCAAATACTTTACCAGGCACGCTGAGTAAACTTATTCCTCTGTAGTTCTTGCAATCACTCCTGCTCCCCTGACTCCTATACAGTGGTACTATGACCGCGCTCTTCCAATCGCTAGGCACTTTTCCACACATAAGGCATACATTGAATAATTCACACAATCTTCGTATAAACATTGCACCCCCATACTTTAGCATTTCACCAGTGATTTCATCTACGCTTGCTCCCTTGTTGTTTTTCAACCTTCCTACCGTTTTCTCTACCTCATTTACCCCAATATCCTTCTTAGTTTCATTCATCCTTCTCCTTATTTAACCCTTCAGTCTTAATTTCCTCGCTACTGTACAGAATATAAATTAATTATGTTATATGCAATTTTTTAAAGTAAAAGTGTAGACGTATTTTTTTTACATAAGTTTTCTTTAAGATAGCATCTAGATGTCTATTAACCTCTATTTGACATGAAGCTTTAAACATCTGTTTGACATAGATTACTGTGTTTGTTTTACAATGTTCAGCCCCATAACTTGAGAAGCAATTAATTAATTCGAAGCGAGTTTAATTTGTCTAAAGATAAGAGTTGATTGTAGGCGTCACCAGCAAATGACGGTTACTTTTACAAAAACTACAAACATATATTTTACGTCTAGATCTTTGAACTATTCTATGGATGAATCAACTTTCAAGCATTTAGGGTTTATTTCGCCCCTTAACTAAATTGACAGGATTACTGTTCGTCGTATAATTATGTAAATGTATTACTTAGGAATTTAGTTATGTTTCTCCTAAGGTATTAAGAACCGTTTAGTCCAAGTCAGAGAATTTTAACTTATGCGATTGTAGTTTGGGATCGTTCCGCGTGCACGGGCAGACTTTTTGGTTTACAACAATTTTGTATTTTGTGTAAATTACGTTATTGAATAAACTGTGGACAAATTGTTTTAATTGTCAAATATTGCGGAATTATTTTAACGCGCTGGATATATTCAGTCTTGTGTTGTGCGCAGGGCGTATTTTTCATATAGTATGAAAGTGAGTTTGTGTGTACATAGTGCACATAATGCTACCTCACTGAAATTTTAGTAAAGCGTTATTATATGAAATGATGTTCAAGTGTGGTATAAATATTTGTGAATTGAACGTATTAAATTTGAATGAGAAATGGTGTTTTAGTAACGCCCCTATTGACATAATAATGAATACTACTGCAGTTGGTTGCTGTATTTTAAGGAATGTCAGTTTAAAACGACTGTAAATTAATGGCATGAGAAGTTAAAATGTAGAGGAAGAATGTATATTTATATGTATATTTTGCTTGTATAAATGATTTAGTATTTCACAATAGAAAGATAAAGGGTAAATGTGTTGAAATTTATTGAATTTTGCGGAAGCAAAAGTCGCAAATAAAAGTTGAACCTAGATCGGAATGTGGTGTGGAGTAAATGTGGATGCGAAGATTGAATGTTTCGAAAAATTATTAAGATTTTGATAAAAAATTCATAATGGTAGATATTTTAAGCATCGGCTGCGTTGGTTCCCTGGCAGCCCTTTTTTTAACTTGTGTGCCGGGAAAGAACTATTATTTATTAAACCCGTGAAACTGATAATTAAAGGTATTAATCTTTGTAAATTGAAGTAGACAGTATTGAACATTAGCAATACTCAGGTAAATATGTGTGCATTTATTAACAGCATTAAATCTACCGTTTACAGATAATTAAGAATTAAGGTGTAACTAAAGATTTATGACAGCAGTCAGTAAATCAAATTGCCCAATTTCTACACGCGTTAACGGGCGTGAGTGAAGAGGACACTTAAGTTAGTGCTTATAGTGCAACGGCCAGTGTTAACCCCGTAAAGGCCCGTTATTGCTAGCGTGAGTGTACATATTAAGGAATAATTAAAGCAAACCAAACCCAGTGGATAGGACATTATATCTAATAATAGACTTCAGGAATTACATGTAAGGATATTTATTGAGTAGTGAACGGCGAAGGCGTCAATGTTATTATGGTAAATTTTAATTAGGTCTTACGGACAATCAATTCCTACCACCACTTTTTATTGGTTCGCTTGTATATATGCCAGAAAATAAGTAGTGGGGATTAATCTATAAGAATTGTTCTTTGTATGCGCAGCATATATTGCATATTTACATAAAGAATTACACCGTTTAAAACTAATACAACTTTTGACATTTTGAATATACGATTGGTCTAAAAATTGCTTATTTTGAGTCAGATCGATTACAAAATTTAATTACTTTGCATTCATTAACAGTCATTGAGTACACAGTACGATTTATTAAGTAGAAGTTTCAGATTTGAGTCACAGCGATTTATTCATACTTTCGAACGTTTAAATACATCTTAATGAGAGAAATAATAAATAATAAAAGATAAGAATTAATGTTTCTGTGATTAAGAATTAATAGACTGAATTATTTATTTTTTCAAATTTCAGAATCTTTATGACATGTATCAAGAGTGTTTCATATTTATACAACGGTAAATTGGAAGTATCCAGATTACGTCTTACTACTTTGATTTATGAATATACAGGGTGTGATCAATAAGTTTACATTAACGTATGTTTCAAAATTTTATTAAGCTTTGGATAATTTTATTTTAATGTTAATTGAACTTAAAGATTTTGAAGATTGAATTCACGGGTATGTTGTTTTGAGATAAAGATAGGTTTATTAATATTACTGAGACTAAATTTAACGTAATCTTTTAAGGTGAAAGGGTGTTGCAAGAATTGAATATTTTAAATTGAATTGTGTATGATTTTAGCGAGTAGGCTACAACTCTATCTTCCACAGTCAGGTAGGATTAACTTAACAACCCGCCTAGGACTATTTATTTCAGAGAAATTTCAGATTATGGTGGCGCCTAGAGGCTATTTTTCCTGAATTCAATGTTCCCATTTATTGTTTTATGGTAAGTGTAAGGTTTTTGAACTTAAATTACAACCATTTTACGTTTTATATCGAACCCGCCCATTACCATGTATTTTGGTTTTTGAATGTTGAAACAAAATATATAACTATTTCTCATATGAATTACTTTGATCATGTTTAATCTACCCATTTTCAGTAGAATAAACTTGATGGTGTAGCTATGGGAAGCCTCTTAGTCCAATAGTAGCTAATTTTTGCTTGGAAAAATGTGAAACATCAGCTCTACAAAATGCACCTAAAAACCTTTAATTTGGTATAGACATGTTGATGATACATTTTTAATTTGGAGAAATGAGTTTTTAGGTTTTATAAATGGTATTCATCCCAGCATTGGGTTTTACTGTGGAAAAAAAAGTTTAACCATGTTATCAATTTAACATTGTCTTTTAGAGTTTACCGGAAACCGGCATACACAGAAAGATATGAAATCATAATCCATGACCTGTTAGACGTTACTCGTAAAAAACAATTACAACATAATTTTGGTATAGCTATTCTTCCTTTCATAACTAACGTTACGGATAAAATGGAAAAAAAATCTAATTAATGATGGAATTAGAACTATTTTTAAACCTACAAGAAAGATTAAAGAATATTTAAGATCACCTAAAGATGCTTCAAATCCGTTATTAGCTTCTGGGGTATATAAGTTATCAACCTTCCCCACGGAATTCTTTATTGCGATTAAATAACTGAACTTAAAGCGACATGTTTCGACAACTGCATTGTTATCAGAACGCTACTAAAATGTAAATTAGAACATGTTATGTTTATGTCCTAATTTAGATGTAATTTTAGTAGCCTGATAATGACAATGTAATTGTCGAAACATGTCGGTTTAAGATCACAATAAAGCATTACATGGGGAAGGTTGCGTATATTTAATTCCTCCACCCTATCTTGAGTATTCATTAAGTAAACAATTATGGACACATTTAATTACATAAGTTATCTTGTTCTTGTGGAAAAGTATACATTGGAGCTATAACACATGAAGAACTAAAGTAAAGAATATATGAGATGTTGTAGATTGAATCAGCCAGAGAAGTCTGCGGTAGCTGACCATACGATGAATAATTTAAATGAGAACATTCAATTTGATATATATATATATATATATATATATATATATATATATTATATACCTAGTAACTACAAGCAGAGAAAATCTGATTAAATAGGTATATATGGCATCTTGTAATTATGACATTATATTTATATATGTCTAGGATTTTACTGTTTTTCCTATACCTCGAACTAAATGCTTTACCGATTAAGTATGTTAAGTTTTCACAGCATTGCATTAATTTAATATATACAGTTAATATTAAGATAAGATTAAACATACACACTATGTTTTCATTGTATAACATCGATTACCTAATTAAGGAAAATAATTTCTTTGTTGAATTTGTGACTTAACTATGTATTTAATTAGCATGTTAAGTTTTTACTGTGAATACTTTGCTCTTTTAAAATGTTTTTAAAAGTTTTTCGCTTTGGACTTACTGTATAATTTGATTGTGACATTTTGAGCCTTTTAGCCTTCATCCGTCAGAGGTGTTCAGATTTGTCATTTTCAAGACAGTTTAATAATTTTAAAGCATTATAGATCTAGCTAATCTTTATTAACACCGTAGTTGAATTTTTTATATACGTTTCCTAACTATTGTAGCAGGCTTACATTTATGTTTTCAGTAAATATGAAAAAGAGTATAAAGCCTTTGTACATGGTATGATGAAGATAATGTTGTAAATATAACAGAAAATATTGTACTGGTATATTTCAATATAATGAGTCAAACAAAAAGGGCTTCTACAATGTGGTCAAATTACTCAATGCTGCGAACATGCCTTTCGTTACATAAGGATATTGACATAACTACTTATACAGAGTTGGTCGTATTTCTAAAGCCAAAATCTCAAAATTATGAACCGGAGAAATCTAAAATATTAGATTCCCAGGAAATTATTAAATTTATTAATGACGATAATGACGACACTTTTTGGCAATGAAGGTAAATTTACTACTGCATTATTTTTATAAATAATATTTTTTTACCGATGTACAAAATTTCAGTTCATATTAATAATGGCGTTTTGCGGCGCATGTAGGCGAGATGAGTTAACCAATATGTCTGTGGATGACATAGACATAACAATGGTTACAGTTCCAAAAATTAAAACTAATATGTCACGGCTAGTCTACATAACTTAATTATCTTGGATTACCTGAAACTGAGACCGTCTTATACGATTCATAGTCGTTTTTTTTGTTCCGTATCGCAAAAGTAGATGCATAACATTTCCGATGGGGATTAACAAAATTGGTAAAGTACCTAAAAATATAGCAAAATTTCTTAAAATATCACATCTCGAACAATACGGTCACTGTTTTCGCCGATCGTTGCATTGCACCTTGCCAATCAGGGAGGTGATTTGCTCACAACTAAAAAAACACGGAAGTTGGAAGTCATCAGATGTAGCTGAAGGATATGTTGACGGTTCTGTAAAGAAAAAAGTGGAGGTAGCGTCAATGCTGTGTAATCAGCCTACTTTTACTGCAGTTAATCCGGTGATAATTCTCCAAACTTCTCAAAAACAAGAGTATCGTGTTGAGTCCAACGGCCATGTAGACAACACAAATGAAGATGAAGTAAATCAGGATGGCAGAGTAATTCAAAGTCAGAATATTGTTCTGGCAGAACAATCTTTGCCAGGAATTTCCGTTTCTGTGACTTGAAAAATATATAGTCACTGTACTGTAAAAGCTAATTCATACTTGTTACTTAATAACCTATCGTGTTCGTGTTTACAATATTATTATGCCTTACTATTTAGAAATAAACTAATTTATAATAAACATTTGTTATTAATATGCGTAATTTATTATCAGTTTAGCAAAATAAGTGAAATATGTTAACATTGACATTACTACCACTATGACCAACATTGAAAAAAATAAAAACCCTGAAAAGCGATTGCTCAAAATTGAATTTTGTGACATTGTTTTTCAAGAAAACAGTGTCACAAAATAGCCATAGTGTACGTGAAATAGTATATTAAAATACAAATTGCAGAAAGTAGCCAATTCGCGCACGAGTCAGGAATTTGACTCGCTGCTCCGCCGCTAGTGCTCGAACTGACGAGTAAGCGAATGGCCTTTCTGCAACGTATGTTTTATAACGTTTTCTCTGTTGAGTAATTCGATTACTAAAACATTTTAATTTTTTATAAATAAAATTAATGTTCACTACTTTAATAATAATTAACATTGACAACATAATTTTAAATTTAAACAAAATACTTAACCTTCGATTATGGAAAAGAGTGAAAATATTTCATTAACACCACCTGAAATTAGGGAAGTGGCCGGGAATGCGATAGAAGGTTTGTTACGTGATAAATCAAGACCAACTTATGAGAAAGAGTGATAATTTTATGAAGTGGTGTAAGAAAAAGGGTATTATTTTTGAAGAAAATAAAAGTATTTACAAAAGTTCGACCCTGTGGAAGAGTTATTCTATGCTACGGAGTATGCTGAATTTAAAACAAATGATTTACATTTCCAAATTAATTAAGTTAAAATCTTATCATGGTTATCAACCCAAAAACCTAAAATTTTGGAGGCAGAACATACTGAAAATGTTTTCTGAAGCATCTATTTAGCGATCAAGACGATGAAAACATTTATTTGTAGCTGCAATACCGAAACATATTTTTCAGATTGTATTGATAATGGAGTATTCAGGTGTTTGTCGGCGCAATGTGTTGGTGAAAATGTTACTTGAGGATCTCCGTTTCCAAAAAGATTCAATATATGTTACAATAACTAACAAAAAACAAATCATCCACGATTATTCGCAATAACAAATATTAATTGGATAAGCCTAAGCACATAAGTGCAAGGCCTAAACATGTAAGTCATAACAGCTTTTTATATTCTATACTGTTGAAGCGATCGGAATAAATAAAATTGGTGAAATTCCCAGAATAATAGCGAAATTTTTAAAATTGGAAAATGGTACTGAATATTCTGGCCACTGCCTTAGACGTTCTTCGGCTACATATCTAGTTAATAACGGGAGTCACTTGATAACTCTCAAGCGTCATGGTGGTTGGAGAGGCTCATCAGTACCGAGGGTTACGTAGAAGGTTCTATTAAGAAAAGAATTGAGGTCTCAGAAATGCTTTCCAATGGTATACAACATTATGCTGTTGGCTGATCCTACTAAACATATTCTACACCGTTTTCTTCGGGTCTACCAATTCTAATGCTGCTGTTTCATCTTCTTTTAATACTAGTAATATATCTAATGACACAGGACAGCAAGAAAAAGCTAAAAATATTGTCGATAAAAATATATTCCCAACAAAACTTACCACCCATTTCCATTAATTCTGGCGAAAAGTCGACTATTACTATTAAAGTTTACAATAATTGTACATTTACTAACCACAAAGAATAGTTTTTATTTGTTGATTACTTTATTTTTATAAAGTTATTCAAAATTAATATATTTTCAAATTTATAAATAAAGAGCATTCTCGTAATTAATTTTAATTTGAGGTTATAGAAGTTTGACAGTCGCGCAACGCGGATTGACCAACATTAGAAAAAAATGGAAATTTAATAATGTGACTTCTTCTCACATTATTTTGCAGCAAAATAATGTGAGAATGTAAATCATTACAACACGAAATGGAGAAATTTTTTGTGCACGTTAATGGATAATGACGTGTGTAAATAACTTGTGTAAACACTAATGATAAATCTAATCTAAGGTATAAGGAATTTTAAACACGGAAAAACACTATTAGGAACATGAGCTCCAGAATGTAAGCTTGAAAACTTTGGGATCCAAAAGAAACCAAATTTTGTAAATACCAATTTAAATTGAGGGTCGAGGAGAATATGTAACAGACAATCTACATACATAAACTAAGCAGCTCCACACCAACTAACAAGTGGAGAATAATAACTTCGGCATTGACAAACTGTAGAACAAAAGATAGCATGAGAAACAACAGTTTCCTCTCTTTTAATCTCTCCTTTATTGTCACCAAAACGTTTCAAGGGATTTTTTCAAATGGGGTATGTTTGTACAGTGCCCTACAAATGTAAATTCAATTCGAAAACAAACAGCAATTTTTTCCCAACAATGCAAAAATTAATTTGGTATTTAGACAGTGAAGGCTTTAACAATGTGCTTTTACTCTATTTTTTCAAAAGTAACGTGCTCGTCAATCAAAAAGAATTTTAATTAAAATCTCCGATTTTTCTTCCTAAACTGATAATAACACGAGAAAAAATGCTGAACAACTATAATAAGGAAACTAAATTAAATCAGATTGAGTATTTACGATGAAACGCAATTAATTACAAAAGGTCTTTTCTATACACAAGCATCAATTAAAAGCTTTCAAATTTATCGAATTGTAAAGGACATGCTCATCGTAAATTCTCGGCGTTTCCTTTTGAAATTCTTACATTGATGAGAACACGATTAAATCTGCCCATACTCTTTTGTTTACATTCGTGCTTTCAATTAATTAGTCGAGTTCTATCGAATATCCTTCAAGATGTTTATTTATTATTGTAACATTAACACATAAGATGGTATAAACAAAAGTGTTAAATGAAATAAACCAAGATGCAATATTACATAATTGGTCTTTAGCATCGTTGACGACAATTATATATAAATGTGGTGCTTCTTTTTTGATGGGAATAATTTATTAATGGATCAATTTACGTGTTAACATAATTGTGATATTTTAACTAGGAACATCTGTAATCACATAAATACCACGATGACAGATGATAATACGGCGTGATTAAAAATTCAATTCTAATTTCCCGAAAAGTTCATGTCTAAAGTGTATAGAAGAATTAAGAGTCATAAATACATAACGATTACTCTTTAGGTGAGGAAACACCGATACAATTAGTGCCTTAAATTGCTTTTCGTGTAACAAAATGTCATTCTGTTGATAAAATAGAGACACTTACTAGCATTTAAAGGTACAGATGAATGAGTGGGCATAGTTGAAATTTGATGATGGGTACCATCGACATGACGAGTTTGGTAACCAAGCATTGGACCATGATAAAGAACTTGATGATGGGCATGAGAGCCACCGTGTTGATGTCGATACCCCGCCACTGTGGCTAAACTTTTTATCAATAACCGACGGACATTTCTCTTTCTATCCCCAATACACACATAAACACTACACTCACTTAAAAACAATGTATATTACCATTATCTACAATTATTGAAAATTTGTCCGTTTTGATAAAGGAAAAAATTCTAATCAGCAAACACGCATTTCGCACAAAACTTAATTATTAATAAATGTAATTGTCCCAACCCCTTAGATAAAATTATTTTGTGAAATTATTTTTTAGAGCGCAATGTTCTTAATTACATCATCCAATTTAAATTATGGTGAAAATTTGAAATTTAAGCACAAACACAAAAAAAGTTTCGGGAAAAAATGTGTAAGACTCGTCGTATTTGTCACGTGGTCGCTAATATTCCGTAATCGACCGGTTCAAGGCGCTAGAGCCCGGCGACTGGCATCGGCGTCGGGACGCAACCATCAGGACGCGTGCCTCCGGATGTAGACGGATGCGCGCGCAAACGTTTCCTGATAATATTTTGTCATTAATACTAAAGAATGAAATATGTACATAGAAAAAAAAAACTACAAAGTACAGAAAGCGACAAAAAATAGGTCAATAAAATCTTTTTTAATTTTGCAAACGTCAAACACAGGCAAAAACGAAGCTATAAAATTTTAAAGAGAAGCATTGCAGGCCTTCAATAAATGTATATGTACTAATATTAATAGACTTTGATTAATGATGCAAAAAAAGAAATAAAGTATTATTAAATAAAATAAAGTGATCGTTAAATCAAGACGTACACTCAATTAGAAAAAACGAGCTAGCTATTTATCTTATTAATGTGTATATTAAAATTAAATCAATAATTAACTCCCTTTTCCTAATCAACATTTTTTCATCTAATTGAGAGTTAGCTTCTCAATCAATACTCCTTAAATTAGATCATAAATAATTAAATTTAAAAGAAATTATAAACTTTAGAAGTTACTTTTATATTTATTATTTATAACTTACAAGGCGTACAATTAGATAATTAAATGTACATTAATTTAAAAAGATAAAAGTGTTTTTCTTTCAGCCCTTTAGAGAATTGTTATTATTAGAGGCTGTACAAAACCATAATGAAAGGAGTTGAATTTATAATATACCAGGTGTCCCTTTACCATATTAATTTAAGAGCAAAAAGTATAATGCTTAGTTTTCATAGATACGAATTTGGTGTTTTTACCTTCAACCTACATACCGGGTGTAAATTAAATAGAGGCCACCCCTATTACTTTTTTTACATAAAAAAAGCAATATGGCCGACTTCCGGTTTAATCGGAAATGGCGTAAAAGCTGAAAATTTAAATGGAACACCCTGTATATTTTTACATATTTGGATTCTAGGGCTTCAAATACATTTCATCTGTCAAATATCAACTCAGGCGCCATTTTAATTTTATTTTTTTTGTAATGTTAGATCATTATGAAGTCATCTAAATTATAGATAATTGATGTACAATTACCCCCACACTATTATTTTTCCTAACAATTAATTTTTGTGAAATTTGTTAACGATCAAATTTGAAAATAACGATTTTTAACTAAAACTCACTGTTCCCAATAGAAATATACATGGGCCACGCTCTATATTAAATAGCTCTTTCAAGTACTAGCAAAACAATATGCATAGTAATTTCCTTAGTTCCTAAATAAAGCAGTAATTTTCATTAACACAACATGCTCCTGAAGCCGACTCTGTCAAAGTAAAATGGCGTTTTAGCTGATATTTGGCAGATGAACTGTATGTATTTGAAGCCGAAGAATCCAAACATGTAAAAATATACAGGTTGTTCCATTTAAATTTTCAGCTTTTGTGTCATTTCTGGTAAAACCGGAAGTCAGTCATATTGTTTTTCATGTAAAAAACCCAAACGGGCTCTACTATAACCCATCAAAACCTGAACAAAATCTAACGACCCGTTCAAAAGTTGCAGGGGTGGCCCCTATTTGATTTACACCCGGTATACATATGTAGGAATAGGTTATGCAATCGAATTTTTTTTTAATATCACTAAATCGACTTATTAGCTCATTTTACAACTTTTGGCCAAGTTTCGCCAAGATCGGCCATGATATCTGTGTGCCTGCGTGTCTGTGTGGATGTATGGTAGTATCCACGATAACTCCAGAACGAAACCACTTACGTAATTGAAATTTTGTATTTAAGCTTGTTTTCATTTGACCTAGAGCTGATTAGATTTTGGGAGAAATCCAGCGGCGGAGAGGGAGGTTTATTAGGGGTGGTTTTTGGTTTCTATCATATTTCTAAAACAACTGCATGTTTCAAACATATAAAAATACCTAGATACAGACCTTAAACATATCGATTAATTATGTTCTATGCAATTTTAGCGGCAAAAAATTTCTAAGGTAGAATTTAAGTGTTAGTTTTACGTAAATTTTCTTTATAAAGTTTTTTAATGTAAAGCGAAATAAATGTAAAAATTAAATAAATATGATAGAAAATGCTAAAGCTGTATTATCGATATCTTTATAGAAGCGGGCGGCTTTGCAGTTTTTTTTTTACGTTAACATGTATTTAAGTCTATGAATCTCTATCCGACACGAAGTTTTAAACGTCATTTTGACATAGATTATTGTTTTGGTTTTACAATGTTGCCTGTTTTCGTTATGAACGTATAAAATGAGGTTGCATAGTTATCCTTAAAAAAATGAAATTAATAGTTATTTACCTAACTAGTTCCGAACGTTAATTTTCCCGCATGAGCACTTTGTTTGCAGCACGACCGCAGGGAGTGCTGTATTTAGTGCTAATTCAGAAAAATATATTCCGAATAAGTTAGATACAAACTTTATTGTAACGAATAAATTAATAAAATTAAAAACAAATAATTAAACATGGTTTGGTTTCTTTATTCTAAATGGATTGGTAGCATAGCCGGCATTGTAATGTTCCATTGTTATTATGGTTACATATCAACAAACATTCAAGCGTTGAGTCGCCATTTTCTTTAAAATTATTTTTGTTAAATTTGAGAAAAATGGGTGATTCCGAAGAAATTCTGACACCACCTGATGTTAAAGAAGCAGCCATTAGCCATTATATCAGCAACGTTTCAACTCTGCTACCAACCATACAACGTAATTACCCTAGTTTCTGTTGTGAAAAACACCGCAGTGCGGGAAAACAAGTTTTCGGTGCATCGGGAGCAACCGGGAAATACTTATTTTAAAGCCATGAGTACACAACATTATTTTATTTCTTTTAATTTAAGTTAGCATCTAGATGTCTATTAACCTCTGTCTGTCATAAAGTTTTGATCGCCTGTTTCACATAGATTATTGTTATTGTTTTTACAACGTTGCTTATTTTCGTAATGAACTTCTTATAGAAGAGGTTTCACAATTATCCTAAAAAAATGTTATTAAAATTATTTGTTTTCTTTTAATTTTCATTCTGTAAGTCGGAAGGTCGTGTAGTGTACCACATCTGATATTATATTAAAGAAGAAGTTGAAATGTTTTGTGAAGGGTGTAGGGAGAATAGTGAATGTAGATAGTCCATGTGATCATTACCAACTGGAAATAGAGCAAACTGAAGGAGTAGATAATGAAAACTTAAAAACAGCTGATCTTCAATTTAATTCCTGGGAAGAGATTTTAATTGCAATGGTACATGATCGTCCGATACTATGGGATTCATGTTTACCAATAACGGCAAGATCAAAAACCATAAGAGACAAGTTATTGTAGCGTCCCCCAGGTACCCTATCAAAACAATCGCGAAGTGATTGATCTTGACTTTACTGACAATAATGCTACTATTACTCAAATTAATTGCTTGCTTTACATTGACTTTTTGGCAATAATTTAAACATTAGAATTTATTTACAAGTCGGATATTTAATTACTCACAAATCTCACATCTGATTAAAAGAATTGACCATCCAGTGGTAGGTACGCTGCTCAAATTAAAATTAACGAGCTTTGCGCAATGATGGTTCAACTCATTAAGGTACTATTTTGGGAAAGAACCACCAAGAAAACCCAATGTATTCATAAATAAGTAATTGCACAAGTACATTAATGAATCCAATCACACAAAAAACCATGAAAGGATTCAATATATACCAAACACCATTAAATCAGGTTAAAGCGCGTACACAATTACAATTAACATTAAGAAAAAATAAATAAAAACCAGTTTAGCTACACATAAACACAATAAAAAAAAATGTAGTCACATCCACAATTGTGTCATAAATAAATCAGAATAAAAAGAGTAATACCAAACATGTGACCCTTTAAAACCAAATAATAATGCAGATTAAGGTACACATAAAATATAACAACAGTAAGATTGCACACGTAATAATATGGTAACTGCAAGGCAAGGTCAAAAGAAAATAGGCAAGGAATTTACACGTACACAGTTGTTCAGTAACTAATAAAGCACAAAATACATACGTACAATTACAATAAATTACATATAAAGATAAATTAGTTCGCAGGCCAAACAATTCTACTTAAAGATACTGCCAAAAAAACTGATTAAAACAAAGCCTTACAAGAGTAAGTGTAAATAAATAACAACGTGACCGATACACAAGCTTGAGCGTTAGAAAAATTCAGCGTCCCTTTCTCAGGTTACACATCCATCTATACAACACAATAAAACAGCAAAAATATAATCCGTGGTGTTTCAATGGTCATTTGGGCCCGTGCGTATGTAGATCAATTGGTAATTACCTATGTACAATTATAACGGAAACCTATCTTCTGTAAGTTTATCCGCCCACCTCTAACAAATATATATATATATATATATATATATATATATATATATATATATATATATATATATATATATATATATTCAACAACCAACAATGGTAATTCGCTCAAGTACATGAGGGAGGGAGCTCTGTACTGTCACTTTAACAGATTTCAACTTAATGAACCCACGCGCGTGATAATACTGTAAGGCCATGCTTGATTTTTAATACGTTACATAGGCTTGTAGAATTATTTGCTGTAACAATGATAATAATGCTTATAAATATTACATCAGCATTTGCCTGTAATTGATATATATATATATATATATATATATATGCATAAATAATTTTTTTGCAAAATGGCTATCGTAAATCAATTGTAATTACTGAAACCTGAAATGGAGTATGTCAAATACAGTAGGTGAAATGCTATTCCAATCTTGAAATGTCAAATTTTCTTTATGACACTCGATATTTCAAACCAAGATATATCATTTACTGCATTTACAAAACAAAGAAAATATATGACTCTAGATGAACAGTAAACATTGAGTTATTTGATTTGAAATATTCAAGCGACTGTTACCAAAATTAAAAAACATAATTATCAAATACCAACTAAGAGTCGTAACTTTAAATGATGAGTGTGTGCTTCGAAAATGCCAGTTAGTGCTTTTTCGGAAAGACGTTACCCTCAACAGATAGGAACTTCTAACAATTTACGATTACTTCACGTAAGAACATTCATAATTCTTTATTTATTTTTGGTTGAGTAAAGTTGCTTACCTCGTTGCGCACAGAGTAATATTAAGGCGAACGCCTTCTAATAACGTTTCTGTCAAGCAAATTAATTATTAATTTTTCAACCTCTAATATCACTATAAGCAAGTCTGCGTAGTTTATACGAACATTGATAATTTCTTCACCATAATCTTAGCAACAAAATTAGTCTTAAGATTGCAGATTTAATGGCAAGTTCATTGTTAATAATTCATTATGAGGTTAATTATTTCGTAATAGTTATTTATGTATTAAAGGCATAATGAGGTTTTTATGGTCCGAGGCGCTATTTCGAGTCCGAGCGTGCTAGAGCGATGGCTAGGGAAGCACCGTAGGGCCATAAAAAGCAGTTATGCCCGTAATGCATACAAAGTTTTATGCACGATTAATATATTGAATATACTTCAAAGAAATACATTTCTCATTTATGATAGTAGGTATTGGAGCGTCACTATCAAAAGGAGTACAAAAGCAAGCATAACAAATTGATAACTCGTTTGACGTTTTGGTTTAGTAACTTTTAAACTAAAATATTTCCAGTAATAAGATGAATGAAATTGAAAAATTGTACCACCTAGTATAAACATGACTAATTGTAATAATTGCATTGTAATTTTTTTAAATAAACTTATAGTTTCAATTTTTGTTGTTTCATTATAGTCCGCTGCGTCATTATAACGTCCGCGTGCTATAAAAAGACGGTTACATCAAACAAATTTAACTTAACTTAACCTTCACGCCATTCCCTTGCGGGGTAGGCAAAACAATCCCTGCCTCTTATTTATTTTTCATTCACAATCTTTCGCCATGCTTTCCTATCTCTACATACCTCCCTAGCTTCCGCAAGATTCATACATAGTCTCTGACATGCTCTTTTGGTTTTAAAACTCCTTATCTTTTTTTCCTTTATCATATATTCTACTACATTCAGCCAAGTTTTACGCGGCCTACCAGGCCCGGCCTTTCCCCTAACCTCACCCACATATATTTGTTGCGTTAATCTTGTGTTGTTCATTCTCTCAATGTGACCAAACCAACGTAATGTACAACTTTTATATCTATCCATCATCGTCTTTTCCTCACCACACTCCCTCATTATGCAATCATTTTTTATCTTGTCCCTTCTCGTTTTACCACATGCGCTTCTCAGAAATCTCATACCCACAGCATTTATTTTTCTTTCGTGCTTTTTTTGACATACCCATGTCTCACTTCCATACAGTACTGATGGGACGAATACGCCATTATAGATTGCTCGTTTCGCAGCTAGGCTCATGCTTTCATTTCTCATTATCGTCCACATACTTCCAATCACTTTCCTTCCAGCATTGACCCTTCGTCCAATCTCGCTCTCAATTGTACCATCTGCAGTAAACATTCTACCGAGATATACCAGCTCGTCCACTTGCTCCACGATTTCATCTTGCAGAGTAAATACTCTACTCTCCTTTTTACCTTCTCGATTGAACACCACAATCTTAGTTTTGTTCGCGTTTACCCTTAGGTCCATGCTCTCACAGACTGTATCAAACTTCCTCAGAGCGGTTTGCAGCTCATCCGCACTGTCACTTAATAAGACTGTGTCATCTGTATACACCAGGAGTCGTACATTTACGTCACCAACCATTACACCATTTGTATCGTTACATGCTTGTCTAAGACATTTATCCATGTATACATTGAACAACCACGGTGACATCACACAGCCTTGTCGCACTCCTTGCTCAATATTAAAGTATTCACTCACACCTCCTCTCACCCTAACACATGCCCGACTACCGTTGTATACTGCCCTTATTCCATTTATTAGACCTTTATTTACGCCATATTCATTTAATATTTCCCAGAGCTTCTCTCTATTCACTCTGTCATATGCTTTCTCCAGATCTACAAACGCACAGTACAACTTCCTTTTTACCTTTAAACACTTTTCGATCACCTGCTGGAGAGCAACCATCTGATCGACACATCCTCTCCCTGGCATGAAGCCACCTTGCACATCCCACAGCTTAGATTGTGTAGTTTCTCGTACTCTATCAATCAGTATTCTTCCAAATACTTTACCAGGCACGCTGAGCAAGCTTATTCCTCTGTAGTTCTTACAATCACTCTTGTTCCACTTACCTTTATACAATGGTACAATGATCGCGCTTTTCCAATCACTCGGCACTTTTCCACACGTAAGGCATACATTGAATAATTCACGCAATCTTCGTATAAGCTTTGTACCACCATACTTGAGCATTTCACCAGTGATTTCATCTATGCCTGCTCCTTGCCGTTTTTCAACCTTCCTACCGTTTCTCTACCTCAATTATTCCAATATCCTTCTCAGTTTCATTCATCCTTTCTTCTATATTCTCCTTATTTAACCCTTCAGTCTTACGTTCCTCACTACTGTACAGCTTTCCGAAATACTCTTGCCAGCATTTCCTCACTTCACAATCGTCCCATACTATTTCGTTTCTATCATTCATCACTCCTGCAGCATTCTGTTTTGGGCCACGTTTTGTATTTTTGACCCATTTCCAGAAGAGTTTTTTGTTTCCCTCAAAATCATTCTGCATTTTCTCTCCTTCCACAGCCATCACTTCCTCTTTACTTATTCTCACTGCCACCTTCGCTTCTTTGTTTCTTAATCTGTACACCTCATACAATCGTTTCTTCTCAGTCTCATTTTTTGCAGCAATCATTGCCATGTACGCATCTTTTTCTTACTTACTGCCTTTTTACCGACTCATTCCACCAAGCACATTTTTTCTGTCTACCTACAATCACTCTTCCACATATTCGCACGGCACAGTTGACAACAGAGTTTTTCAAGCTTATCCATGCACTTTCAACGTCAGTGCCTTTTATTTGTTTGTTCCACACTGCTTCATTCACATTCAACTCTTTATTGACAGCATCTGTGTATTTCATTCTCGCACCATTATCCACTAGTTTGTCAACCCTAATTCTGGACGTTCGCACTACGTTTGCTTTCCTTCTCCACACCCACTTTTTCCCTAGACACACTCTCGATACAACCAAAAAGTGGTCCGATCCACACTCCGCTCCGCGCATTACTTTTGTGTCTTTCACCAGGTTTCTAAGCCGTTCATCATACACTATCAAGTCTATCATACTTTTAGATTCACATTTTTATGTTTAAACCACGTATTGGATACAAACAGGCTTCTCTCCACACATATGTTCAGCAGGTGTTCACCATTCTCATTGATTCTTTGGTCTCCGAACTTTCCTAGAACGCGTTCACTATGTTCTCTCTGTACACCCACCCATCCGTTCATATCCCCTAATATAATCACTCTTTCATTTGGCTTACATACGTTCAACACGTTCTCCACTTCATTCCAGAAGTTCTCACGCTCCTGGTCTCTTTCTCCATTCACCGGTGCATAGCATGCAATAAGAAAAATTCTTCGAAATTTGGTTATAATTATCACATTATAATGTAATCGTGCATAGATACTTGATCAGCTTTACCATTACCATTACCATTACAATCTAGATTTCCTATTTCTAAATTCAAATCATGATCATTACCCACATCAATTACTTTATCTGCGTTAAATGTAAACGTAAATTAATTCATAAACTAATAAAACAATCATTCCATTACTAGAATAGGTGTCAAGCATTTTATGGTAGCAATAGTTCAGATTAAATTTTTGTATGATTTTTCATTTTCATTTTAATCGGTAGGACTACGGTATACCGGGCAGATGCCCCCTATACCTTCTCGGACCTTGCTTTATTCAGGGCATAGTATATACATGTCAGTTCATTCCTACCTAACTTAAACTAACTTAAGATATGCAACAACAAATAGGCGTATAACTACATGGTATAAATATTTCATATAACTCAACACAGCACGATCTTCGGGCTCTTGTGCTTCGTCTCGTTGTTGGCGTCGTAGTTCCATAATCCCGTGATGACGGGATTTGGATGGGCCGCTAGTACGTCTCCTGGTTGGCTGTGGCGGTTTTCATGAAGTCCATTAGGGTGGCCATCTTGAGATCCTTGTGGAGTCGGTCGTTGCTGACGTACTAGGGAGCGTCGGTGATGATCCGGAGACACTTGTTTTGGAGGGTCTGAAGGCGCTTGATGTACGAGGGAGCGGCGTATGCCCATGCTTCGCAGGCGTAGATCAGCATCGGGCGGATGATCGACTTGTAGATCAGCATCTTGTCGGTGGTTAGGACGCTGTTCCGCCCTATGAGCGGATACATCTTCTTGATGATGCCGTAGGCCTTGGCTCTGCTGTCTGCGACGTGCTGGTTCCATCGGAGCTTCCAGTCCATGAGGAGTCCCAGGTACTTCACGGAATCTGTCCATGGGATGTCCTAGCCGAACATGGAGATGTTCCTCGTGGGCCTCATGTGTCTTCAGATGAACAGGACCGCGGTGCTTTTTCGGGGTTGATTCCGATGCGCCATTTGGAGTACCATCCTTCCAGGTCGACCGCTGCTCGTTGTAAGATCTTGCCCGCCTGGTGGTTGCTGTGTGACTGGACGAAGACTGCGGTGTCGTCCGTGTAGTTGGCTAGGGTGGTTCCGTCGGTCTTCGGCAAATCTGAAACGTAAAGATTGAAAAGCGTAGGGGCGAGTATCGAACCTTGAGGAACTCCCGCGGTGCCTTTTTTGTATGAAACAATTGTTTAAGATTTTATTAATGAGTTATAAGAATTTTTCCCCTCCAACAAGATTTGTGTCGTCCCTTCCTGGAGTGGACGGGAACAAAAATGCAGAAAATTATTTTTTACCGATTTCTCGGTTTACCTTCAATTCTCCCAAAAACTGGTTCAGTACAAAATTAAAGCTTATAAAATGTGCCGCACGTTTTTTACGTCACATTAATATATCCTTGAGTTATACCTTTCTGAATACTTTATAATCATTTCTCCTTAATTCATATGAGATTAATTGTAAAAGCATTAATTAACATTCTTAAGTACACGAACATAAAGTAACAAGTCTTTTATTAGGTTCCTATTGTTTCATATGAAATTAGTTAAGTCGTCGCCTTTTGGGCATCCTCTACCTTCTACGGGTGATTTTGAGGAGTTGAGAATGTTAATCAATATATTCCGCATCATCAATACCGGTTGAATCAGTTTCCTCAGCTTCGATATCGTCATTTTCTACAACAAGATTTAGGAGTTCAATTTCTATTGTCTCGTCATAGTCAAGTGAAGCTGCGTCAATATAAGTATTTGCTATGACTGGTGTCGATAATTTCCATGAGCAACCATTATTTCAGTTGGTGTAAGTAAATACAGCGCTTCAGGGATTTACTCCGACAAATTTAAAACTGATGGCACCTATTGTATGTTTGCCTTTATCGTTTTGCGTTGACGTTTTACTTCCAGTATCGCCCCACACGCTAGTCAATCTTCAGTGAAGTCATAAGTTAGATATAAGTATAGTGTGCACATAACCTTAGTTTAGAAAGTAAAGTTATATTATTACCGACAACATGTATTTGTAAAATTATACAAATTTTCTAATAAATATGTAATCTAAAATCATCCGGTAGTATTCATGTTTAAAACGGTCAATTTATACTTCACTCTTCAAAATTACTGGGTTAGGACTTTTAGTGAAAAAAAAAAGTTTTTCAAGCTACGTTTCGTTTAATTAATTAAACTACATCAGGCTCTTAAACCAGTTATTTTTAATACTACTACTGGTTTAAGAGCCTGATGAAGTTTAATGAATTAAACGAAAATCGTTTTTTTTCAACAAAGTCCTAACCCAGTAATTTTGAAGAGTGAAGTCGGACGTCTATCCCTTCTTTTGCCGTCACTCTTTGAAAATAGCCAATTCATTCCCCATTAAAGAACCTAAATACATCTTCCCAAATCATTAATAATTGACTATAACGCAAATTAAAAAAACAATTCACAAAATAGCTTACGATGGCATGCAGGCAAACTATTCCTAAACCTTCTGAATGACACTTTAACACATATCCTTTTACTACCGCCTATAAATAATTTCATAAGTTTTGCTTTAAATTAGTGTTTACGTTATTTACATTTAGTCACGAAAGACCAAACGTAAATTTTAATTCCAAAACCTAAACTACGAAGTGCACTCTCAAACATTGAATAAATAAAAATTTTGGTGTGTTAATTTATGTTCTATTTCCCATTAAGCAATTCGCTGAAGTACCTATCACAATTCAGTCTGAACATTTAATATTCTGTCATAATAGATATTTCGATCTAAAATAATGTTCGTGCACAAAATCATAGTAAGCGTTGATAACGCAAATAGTTCGCATATAATTTATGCAATTCTATTTAATAAAGTAATAAATACTTTAAAACGTGATTATACATCTAGATTAACATGCGAATATCGAAGTTTTAAAGATATGACAAAAAATACTCAACTTCAAACAACTAAAAATAAAGTAGAAACTTTAGAAGAATGGAAAGAAAAGTTAATCAGATTAGAATCAAACAATTGTCTAATTAAGTCTTTAGTTAGATATAACGTAATCAGTGCAATATAAAGACCTACTTCTGTATTCTTAAAATGAGCCTATTCTAATCTAATTCGGTTTGGTATTCAGAGAAGCTAGAATTATTACTCGGCCGCGTTTTTTTTTTGAAAAAGGAAAAACATTAAATACAGTTGGAGTTTGAATGAAGAACAAAGTTAAGCAATTTTGCTCTTGGTTTTCTGATCCGCATTTTTTTTGTGTGTTTAATTAATGTGGCGTATATGTTAAAGCAATTTATGCTACAATTAAATTTTAAAAATTAACGTCATTATTCGTCTGCGGTTTCAAATTATTGTTACTTTTATGAGGGCAACTTAAATAACAAATAACCTCTGTTAGTCATTACTCTAAAAATGAATAATTTTTAAATAAAATTAGTTATTCATGGCTCGTTTTAATAATGAACATTATTTATAAAGCTTGTTTAATGTTTTAATTCTATAAAGAGACTTTCTAATTTTCTTTAATTGGTACGAAGTAACCGTCCTTTTAAAACATAATACACCTAAATTTTTTTTCTTTAATTGAAATTTGTAAACATGCTCGATTAAGAAGAGGGCTAATGTCTGCAGTTAATTTAATATAATTACAGTTTACAAACATGGCGTAATGTTTCATGCTTTTAGCTAAAATCATTTGTTTAATGGGTGTGTTTGTTGTAAAGGGAAAACATCGCTTTGCTAACTGTTATTACCCAAGTACATTGTTCTGTTTTTCATTCGATGGTTTTTCAATTTTTTATTATCGATTCGCACTCTACTTATAGATTCCTTTTAGCACGACAACAATATATTTCAGTCCAAGGTAAAAAAATGTATAAACCATATTAATGATACGTGTACATAAACGCCAGTAGTATTGGAAATGTAATTATTTTAACAGTTGTGGTGAAATACATTTCTCATTTAATCAAGCTGCTAAAAATCCATTTTCAATTAATTAATTGTTTGTCCTATGGATATCTCAACAAATGGGTTTTCCCACATCAGGATAATAAACATGATTTGATATAAGTTTCGGTATAGCATTGAGCAAAACTTGATAATTTTAAAACTTTTCGACTTTGTTCTAAATAGTTGAATTCTATTATTTATTTAAGCAATACAAATGGCAAACTTAAATGGCACTAATACTTTAAATACAATATACAGTGAAACTCGCTTAAAACGAGATCTCTGGGACTGCTAATTTTTGCTCGTTATATCCGTTAAACGCTATATCCGAGAAACTCCGAGATACTACATTTTTAAAAATATTGTTTATTACGCATAAAAATACATTATTTTGCATTAAAAAGCGGAATATCTCTTAAGCATTAGGAGAGTTATTAAAAATTTCATTTATTTTTAGCTGACGTTTTGGTTTAAATTTAACATTATTGAGACTACCTCTTAAAACACATAGATTTAAATATTTGCTCACTACTATCGTTTCCTACATTTTTTTTTTGGTAGTAGTGCTCATGCTTATGTGTTAGTTACTTACTTATTGTTATCTTATGTTACTTATTTGTGGACTGTTCAGGAGTCCTTCTCCTCTTCAGCGCTGGTCATTCCTTGTTGTTGTGTTGCGGTGTTTGGTGTTATTGTATGTTGTACAATCATGAGGTGTGGTTATTTTGGGTGTAAAAAAAAGAAAAAATTATTCAGGTTTTATGGTGTGCATGGTGGTTGTGGTGTGTGTAGCGTGGTTGGTGTGCTTATATTCGTTGACCGGTATCTTGCTGGGGTCGTCATCCAATAGACGTGGGGATGCGGAGGGCATACGGGATGTTGTCAAGGGATTCTTCTATCTCCTCGGAGAGGTCGTCGAGGAGTTGTGTGAGGATGGCGGGTGGATGTTTGAATTTGTGCTTGGGTTTCCTTCGTGGGAATGGGGGAAAGCGGTAGTTATAAGGAGTGGTAAGGATCTCTTTGGTTGGGATGGTATCGCTGTGGGTAAAATTTTTCTGAAGGGTTTGGATTCTATGTGTGATTGGGGATATATTGGTGCGTTGGATGGTAAGGGTGTTAGGGTACCTGAAGTGTAACCGGTATATGCGCTCACAGGAAGCGATGGAGTAAAGGTGTTTGGGGTTTATATTTGTGTATATGGGAGCTCGGAAATCCATAACAGGGCGGATATATGTTTTATATGTGTGTAACAGAGTTTTGCGGTGACAACCTCTGTTTCTACCCCGGAGGGCGCCTAGTAGGTTTGCGCGGTTCCTAATACGGTTGAGGGTTTTTTTAACATCCGGGAGCCAGTTGAGGGTTCGTGTGAAAAGGATTCCTAGGTAGGTGATTTCATCTTGGAGAGAGAGAGTCTTTCCTGATTTAGAGTGAGGGACACATTTCTGGAGGCAAGCCTTGGGCACTTATTTTCAGTGTAATGAGGATGGCGGAAGAGGATTGCTTGGGTCGTGGTAGGATTGACGGAGACTCTCCACCGGTTAGCCCAGTTGGAGAAGTTCCGTAGAGTTTTAGATATGATGCGGGAGGCCGTTCGCTGTTCCGATTAATCGCCCAGAAGGCGGTGTCATCCGCAAACTGCGCTACGACTACTCCGGGTTGGGTGGCTTCGGGTATATCGGATGCGAAGATAGTGTAAAGGATCGGGGCTAAGACAGAACTTTGCGGTACGCCTGCTGTAGGTTCGAGAGGATCTGAGAAGGTTTTCCCTACTTTGACCCGAACTGACCGGTTGGTCAGGTACGAGAGTAGGAGTTTGGAGAACGGGTCGGGAATGTTTAGCTTTCGGATCTTGTGCAGAAGACCGGCGTGCCAGACCCTGTCAAATGCTTGCTTAATGTCCAAAACCACAGTCACATTGCATTGCTTGTGATTGAATGCTCTGGTGGTCTCGGTAAGCAGCTTGAACAAGGTATCGTGACACGTTCGGTTGGGACGGAAGTCGAATTGGCTGTTAGGAAGGAGATCGTTGAATTCTAGGTGGTCCCTGAGTCGCTTGGCTAGAATCTGCTCACAGCATTTTCCGAGGCAACTCAGGAGGGAAATGGGTTGATAGGAGGAGGGTGATGTTAGGTCATCGTAGGGTTTTGGTATCATGACGGTGGAGGCCGATTTCCAGTCCGTCGGAAAATAGGAGAGGGTTAAGCATTTATTATATATATCGAATAGTAGACGGAGGGCTGTGTCGGGTAGGTGCCAGAGGATCTTTCTATTTAGGCCGTCATGACCTGGGTTTTTTTCCTTTTTTAAAGTACGTGTGGACCTGGTCAGGCGTGATGGGGGTATAGAAGGTATAATAATAGTGGTGTAAATGGTATAATAAATTTAATAATAAATAAATGTAATAATGAAATAAGTTCTTCAAAACACAAATCGTCAAACTGACTGGAAGTACTAACCATTCACCACAAATAATGCTTTCGACTCAAATCGGTAGATTAAAATAGGGCCAGTTCAATAATTTTGATTTGCTTAATTACCACAATATCTGCTAGCTTACTTCCACTGAACATCAATATAAAAGATTAATGTAATACTAATAAAATAATCTCCGACGCCAAGTTATTTTTAATAATGTCGGAACAACTAAACCGAGTTTTACACTAAAATTTGATCAAAATGTAAAACAATAAAAAATTATACAAATATGTTTATTAACAGTTAATGTGATATGATTAAATAAAATATATCTTAAAACTATCCTTAATTACTAAAAAATCATTACATAAATCTTAAATACACAATTTTTAATACCCTCTGGTATCTAAATGTTTACGAAACGTTAACCAAGGTGATGTCATCCTTGCACCATTATTGCGCAATATCTTGAAATAATGTTTTAGGAACCAACCTAAAGAATTTTACTCAAACATTTCTTCATGAAAGAATATTTAGCAATAAAGTTTTAATCAAATTGCATCATAAATAAAATTACTTAAATCTTTAAAAGAATTATTGAAATATTTAAATTGGTAACTAAAATGTGCAGTAAATAAAGTGCCTGAAAAGAGCAAATGTTTTAACTTTTAATATTACGCGTTAAAAGATATCTTACATAAATTTGCGCTTTAAAAATTTAGAGTCAACGATGAAGTAAAAATGGTGCTTGAAGAGATGAATGTATCTATTGCGCAAATTAAGTCACGATGACGTAATGCGGAATAAAATAATCAGAAAAATAATTTAAAGAGGTAATATAAACCATTAAGAAATATGCACTTGAGAAGATATGCTAATTATGCCTATCACATACCCATAATTCAATAATTAAACACTTTTTCTTATATTTACAACAGAACGAATGAAAGACCTTAAATTAAGGTATATTTCAATACAACTCAAAAAAGGGTTGTTACAAAGGGACTCTCGTTATCGGGTAGGGGTTCAGGGATGTTAAGATCGCGGAACTCTTCAAGGTGACCCTCGAGGAGTGCCTTGACCTGGTTGTCGAACTGGGGATCATCTGGGATTGAAGGTGGTAACCAAAGAAATCGGCCTTTCCTTGGTCAGAGGAGATTAGGTTGCCCTGAAGGTCCGTAAGGTGTGATTTTGGGTTTACTTTTCTTCTGGTAAGTCTATCGAACTGTTGCCATTTTATAATCTAGTTGGGAGGTGGCTTTGGACCAGTAGTCTTCGGCGTGTTTGTTGGCTTCTCGCCTGATTAAGGCGTTGAGGCGATTGTATTCGGTCTTGAGAGCCGGGTCCCTGGATCGCAAGAATTGACGGTAAATTCGTCTTTTCTCTTTGATCCAGTTCACAATGTGCTGTGGGAGCGGTTTGCGGGAAATGTCAATGTTTTTTAATGGTATAGAGGTATCGACCGCTTCCGCAATTACGGAAGTTAGGTCTCTAATGGCTCTCTCGAGATCTTGGGTCGTTTGAAGATTGGGTGTGGGAAGGTTATTGGAGATGTGATCAGAGAACACATTCCAGTCGGCTTTCGAAAAATCTTTAATGACTGTGTATTGAGGAGGTGTGGGAGGAGCTGGACAAAATGAAGTTTTGACCAGTAGGGGTATGTGATCAGATGTGATCGTGGTGCCTAGAAAGCACTCACGATCGAAATAGTGAGCTATTGGTTCGGAGACTATGATGTGGTCTACTATTGAGGCACCTAAATGATCAAAGAATGTGGGCTGTTTGTTGACGATTTGCAAGAGCGGCAACTGCAACAGGGTGGAAGTTAACCTGTTACCGTTGCCTTTAGTTGCGGTGTCACCAAATTGGGTATGGCGGGCATTGAAATCACCTAGGATAACGGCATTTGGAGACTTGAGGCGTAAATTAAGAGGTCATCGGAGAGGGTCTTGTGGCCAGGCAGGTTGTAGTAGGAAATAAATATTATAGGAGTGGGAAAGTGCACCGTTGCAGAAACGCATTCGAGATGCTGCAGGTGCGCTGGAAGTTGAAAGGGAGTGGATGGGAAGCAATTTTTAACTAAGAGGGCGGTTCCATGTTGGCTATTGTTTGAATAGGTGTGAAAGGTGTTGAAATTAAGAGTGCATCTTGGTGTGAGTTTAATTTCAGTTATAGAAAGGATATGGATATTATGAGATTGTAAGTGTTTGATTAAGAGGCGTTTCCGACGCACGTGGCATTAATGGTCCCTGCTAGGATATCCATTGGGAAGGAGTTAAGGATTTGGTTGGCGGATAACGGCGACCTTCATCCGCGTACCGGATACGCAGGTGCTGATCCTCCGTTGGAAGAAGTTTCGGATAGCGAGTCTAAGGCTCAGATAACCCAATCTCGCTGGTGGGGAACATCTGGGTCAAGGGTGGTAAGGACTTGCAAGAAGTCCTTGATGGAAAGGATTCGGTGTCGGGAGGTGGTTTAAGGTGGGCCGTGTCTTCGAGTCGGACTCTTCAGACAGGATAGGGTCGAGGATGCCATCTTCGACGGGGAACTGGGAGGTTCCCGCCGTTTCCGGCACTAGAAGGAGTAGGTGGATGGGCTCCCCGCATTTGTTACACTTCGGTTTGCCGAGATTTACGCGATGGATCTGTGACTTTCGCCACAGTTAGGACAGCGGATGGACCGGGTGGGACACTCCTCAGCGGTATGTTCCACCTGCGTGCAGGTGGAGCAATACTTGGGGAGCGGTTGCGGGATTAAGGAGGGTTCGCACCAATAGTGTCGCCCGAACATGACGACACCCTGTGCGAGGAGGAACTCAAGGGTGGTTTGGGAAGGGGTTATGACACGGACTAGGGAAGTTGGTGTGTTTGTGACCTTTGAGGTGATGCGAACGGTCTTCTTCACTTGCGGAAGATCGATCGCATCGAGGATCTCTTGGGCTAGGATGTCCTTATCTACGTGACGAATCACGCAGGAAAAGGAGGAAGCTCTAGGGGTGGTGTTAGGTACGCGCGGACCAGATAGTTGGATGAGGGTAACGGTTGGGTCTCCGAAGTGGTGTCGCAGCCTAAGCTCTGTACCATCCGGAAAGGGAGAGGAGGTCTCTAAGAGACAAGTTTGATTGTGATTGAACGTTAAGTTCAACCAGGGAAGGTTCAGGGATTTCAAGGAATTAAAAAGGGATTTTTGGGTTTTAATGGATTTGGGGATATTGCGGATGCAATATCTGGAGGATTGGGAGCGTGCGGGTATAGGATTGGGAGAAGCGGATGTGGGAATCAAGGCAGGGAGGTCCGTTTTCTACAAAAAACGCGCCAATAATACCAATGCGTCGCCTGCTTTAGCGAGTGTAGCAGGCGTGGGTTTATCACACTCATTACTGTCTACATCACCTTCATCACTTTCAGCTTCCCGTTCTATAATTTCTTGTATAATTTCTTCGTCAGTTTTTAAACCCCAAGTAATCACATCGGCATCAATATCTACGTAGTCATCTAAGGACGCGCATTCGATCGATTAACTGTAACACTAATAAGCGACGCTAGAAATTTTTAAAACTCCTGATAATCCCTTGGTCCATGGGTTGAAGGATAGACGTTGTGTTTGGTGGTAAAAAAATAGGGGTGATGTTGGTTAAATTTTGCAATTCAGGAATGCGCTGGGCAATTATCAACCAATAATAAAATCTTTCGACTGTTACGTCGTAATTTATCATCCCATTTTCTAATTTCCTCTTCAAAAATTGTAGATGTCATCCAAGCTTTCTTGTTAGAGGTGTAGTCAACTGGTAGGCACTTAACATTTTTAAAACAGCGAGGATTTCGTGATTTTCCGATTACCAACAATTTTTTTTTGTCACTTCCCGTCATATTGGCGCAAATTAAAACAGTGAAACGATTTTTCAACATTTTTCCACCAATACATTTTTCATTTTTAAATTTTAAAGTGGTAGCTGGCGTTAAATTGAAAAATAATCCGGCTTCGTCGGCGTTGTAAATGTTTTCATCTTTAAATTTTCGTCGTAATTCCGGGCAAACACTTTTTAACTCACCTGTAACGTTAGTGTCCACTGATTTCGCTTCACCATTTATTTTTCCATACACAATGTTATTGCGGTTTTTAAAGCGATCAATCCACCCATTACTACACTGAAAGTCTGTATAATTTAATTGTTCCGCGAACTTCTCAGCCTGCGCTTTTAAAATGGGCCCATTAATGGTTGAACCGGCACTTCTTTGGTTTTTAAACCACACAATTGGTGCTTTATCAATATCATTTCTAGTAATTACTAATACTCTAGTAATTTTTTCACGTCAGTTAAATTGTTTCCGAATGCTGGAAGTGTAGTTTTTGTTTTTTCGCAACGTTGACACGGTAAATGATGGTAAACCATATTTTTTGCACGTCGCGGAATTTTTTGCACCATTTTCTAGTTCCCGAATTATCTTAACTTTCTTGCGAATTGAAAGTGTTTTTTTTTACGTTTTATTGAAACCATTTTTCAACCTCACGTCTTGCTGCAAAAGTAACAACTGACCAGAAACTACCTTGCATTCATTTGTAAAACAGGTACAATGTGTACAATTGGTAAGCTGGAAGGCATAAGCGAATTCTAAGCAGTAGGTAATCTCTTTTAATCTATTTTAAGTCTTTTAAAATGTATGCGTCTTTTCTGTGAAACGTAATTACGGAAATCCCAAAAATTCTTAACAAATATTTACTTGAATATATGTATATAAAAACTACTACAAAATTTGAAATTTGCTCGTCTTTACCGTGAAACGTGAGCGAGAAAAATTAGTACGTAAACTAATACAATTTCAATCATTTACCTACGAAACGCTCGTTATATCCAGAATCTCGTTTTATCCGTGCTCGTCTTAAGTGAGTTTGACTGTAATTCCACAGTTTCTTTTATATAATTATTTACTTCCCTACGCGTTTCATTACATGTATCATTATCAAGACAAAATACATAATTAAAATAACAAGTAGTTACAAAACGTTGTGGCACTTGAGATGCGCGGCGCGATTTTCTACAGTTTGAACAACTTAAACGATGTTATAATCGAGAAACTTCGGTAGGAACAATGGCATCCTAAAAATATACGACCAATGAATAAATTTACTTAATAATTATGGATTTTTTTAAGGATTGATATCGTAACTGAATACATTCTTATTGAATGATCATTTGTAACAATTTCAATTTAGGTATGTATTGGATACTACTTCATATTTGCATTAAAATAATTTTTTTTTTGTTAGTAAACATAACCTAACCTGTTCAACTGTTTTTATCAAGGATTTGCAAAAATGAAGTTCAACGTTTTAAAATATGTGTTATTTCAAATACAAGTATTTATTCAGTTCACACTATTAGTTTATTGTGCCGACTAGAAAATGTGAAAAATTATTTGTTCTATAATTCTTAGATTAAGTAATAGTAGGTGTAAATGTGTACTATAAAAACTTGAATGAAGCTTCTCAATGTGATTATACTATTATAACTTCAAATACTTCTAATAGGAAGACAGAACACAAACGTTGAAATAACTACACGTATCACAGCAGTGTGCAACTTAATCCTAGTTTGATTGGAAAACATTTTTGTAAAAGTATTTCTAATAGTAATATGTAAAATAAATCAAAATTTGATAAATCATTTTAAAATGTAATTTTATTAACATACAAAAATAAATAACTACAGAAGTTTAATTAGTTAGAATCTAATTCACTGTCGCTGTCTTTGTTACTACTGCTGTAACCAATTTTTTCATTACTTTCACCTGTATTCACAGTAAAAATCAGCTCTTCGACTTCATCAATAAAACCTTCTTTTTCTAAATATTCTTGTTCAATCTTTTCTGTGTTTGCACACAGCTTCCCATTCTTCACGACCAATTGATTTAAATTTATTCTCTGCTAATTTCCACACATCTTCAAACTTAAACGTAATGTTATTACTCCCTACATAATTTTGAACTTGAGCCCATATCTTTTTAATTGGATTTAGCTCTGAATGGTAAGATGGCAACCTTACCACAGAATGACCGTGTTCAGCCATCAACTTATCGACTAAATAATTTTTATAAACTGGTCGGTGAAGTTTGGGTTTTGTCTCACTTTATTCAAATGCAATCCCACGTTCGTTTAACCACTTCTGCATTTCACCTTTTTTCCAGGCACATGTTGGATTAGCCTCAGTAGATATGTTGTGGTAAGATGCATTATCAACCACTAACATAGGATTGGGAATAAGTTTTTCGGTCAACCACTTAATATAATTCTTAGAATTCATGTCGTCATGATAATCTCCTGACTTTAATCCCGATTTAACCATTAACAATACATTTGGTACAAATCCTTTAGCACCACCACAACGTAACATTATTAGGCGTAGTCCTTTTGAAACAGGTGCTTTCACTCCATTGTCACTGAAGCCATACCATCGATGTGAACTCGTACGTGAACTGTGCAAGTATGATTCGTCACTATAAATGATGTTTCTGTTCTCTTCTCTGTGCTTTTCATGTTCCTTAAAAATGTAGTTCTTTTCACCCTTTTTGCGGAAGTTTCCACCAAGACCTTTAGTCTTTAGTCTTCTGCTATTTGAAACCCATGTTTTTCACAATCGATCGAAAGCTGCTTAATTTTCCTTCTTCTTAGACAGCTGCGAACATATTTTGCATTGTTCTTCATCAAACTTGTCAATGGTTGATCTAGGTGCTGGTTTGTTTATTGTTTTACGAGGTGAACCAAATGTACTTACTTCAGGTTTCAATCTGCCTTCCTGTGTAATGCGTTTAATTGTCCTTCTGGTTATGTATGTTGCTTCTACTAATTTTTCATACATACGATCAACAGGGATAATAAAATTAATAAAATCTTTTTCTCTCTTCATAAATTCATACAATTTATAAATAATTTCACTACCTTAACTGTGAACAACTACTCCACTCATGTTCAAAATGCTTACTAGGCAGTTTGGACAACAAATAACGATGAAATAATAAAAAGTGTCTTGAAAAAGACAGATTTTGTATAAAACAGAGGGAATAAAGTCAAGTGGCAACGTACGAATACAACGTGAAGTAAATAAAGCGAATGATTACATTTATAAGTTGAATAGTAGCATATTTGTCGAGTGCCACGACATTTTGAAACTACTCTAACAAATGAAGGTAAAACAGCAAACTTGATGTAAATTAAAATTCTATCTGTTAAAGGTGAACCTATAAGATCAACCTCTTCGTTCATTAAAGGTACTTTCTATTTATGTTTATAAATTTCAAGTGTTTGCAAGACATCAAATGTCTTTTTTATTGCAAAAATGTAAAAATTTAACATTGTTTTGTGAGACATAAGGTGAGTTTTTTTCACTAATAGTATTCCTGAACAGGTTAAGATTTGCCTAACGTGCTAAAGCACTCAGTAACACTGGAAGGTTTAGGGTTATTGTTAAGCTGCCGAGAAATGTTTATGAACGGTTACCTTAAATTTGCTTATCGGATAGGCCCAACGAGGTGAGCTTGGCAAGTGGACACTTGTGCCAAACCTGGCCAAAAGCCTTTGAAATGTCTAAAGCTACTACGACTGTTTCACCGTGCCCCTCTAATGTATTATTTCAAAGTTGGGAACACCCGTTGAACGACTCTGTCTGAACCATCACTCGTGGTCGTTAAGGAGTTTGTTGGACTCAAGGAACGAAAGTAGTTGGTGGTTGATGACTTTCTCCATGATTTTCGACAGAATGGAAGTGATAGCTATTGGTCGATAGTTTGAGAGGTCGGTTTTGTCGCCCTTTTTAGGAACAGGTTGGACATTTGCCAACGATTGCCAATATGTATCTCAAAAATTATTCTTTTCATAAGTTTTTATCGACTTTTTCATGCTCTGTCGGATGGTGAAAACCGCAAGTCACTACCTATTTTACTTTACGATATATTAATCAAACGTCATCTTTTTAAAAAAAACGTGAGATAACGCCGAAACGGTGGAGACTGTAGGTGACGTGTATACTTAACTCAGTGCTCCTCAATTTCAACAGGAAATTCAAAAATGTAATAATATACAGGGTTTCCATTTAAAATGAAAGAGTGGAGTGCTGTATATCAAAACAACCTGAAAATATTTTTAGGTTATAGAGCTTGAAAAATAAGATAAAGATCGTTTTTATATTTTTTCTTTACAACAAATAATAAAGATGCTAAAAAGGAATGCCAGGGCGATGGCGGACCTGGTATATTTATTTCTTAATAGCTCTTACGCAAGAATACAATATTGTACATTTTAATTTTCTATTTTAAGCTTTTAATACATTAATACTTTTAAAGTTGCAATTGAATCTTGGCAAAGTATTAAAAATAAAACTTTTTACCAATACGTTGCAAGGATATAAAATACAAAGGGTCTTAACTTACATAAATTACAGTAATAGCTTTATTTATTTCAATAAATCCGTTGTGAATTAATAAAAGTTTTTGTTATTGAAACAATTTGTTACGGTAGCTTTCTACAATCACTTTCATCAGTATTTGCAACATAAAACACATATAAAAATATTGGCTGTTTTACCAACATAAAATAAAGTTTATTTTTAATGTAAAACTTTGTGCTCTACTTAAACAGTTTCTCTTTTGTTCACCACTGCAATAGACTTAACTTTCAACAATTTAAAAGACAAGCTAAAATCATATTTTTGATTATCTAACATATCTTTTTAAAACTTACTTTCTGTTGTTTCACATCACGATCGAACAGCGTTTTATCTTTAAAATTTCATTTATAAAAGTACAGATATTTTGAAATTCATATATTTTTTAGAAAAAAATAATAAAGACAATTAAGTGTGTTTCGATGAGACAAGGGTTCGACAGGCGATATGCTAATTATTTGGGGTTACTGTTTGTTATCTTTTTAGTTGATAAACGACATGAATGAATAATTTTTTTCGCATTTTTCGTTAATCTAAACATTGTATTAATTTTGAAAAAATAAATGAAAGCTAGCTGATACAGGGTTTAATATTCATTCAAACCAGGAAATATTTTTATATCCTCTTATTACACATAATCTTTCTTTGTTAGTAAAAGTTTTTAATTTATTTTTAAAATGCAATTTCCTGCCAATTTATGTCGTTTTTTATAACGATAACTGAAACTGATTAAGCGTAAAATTAACTTCTATGACGACAGTATGAAAATTATGTATGTTCATGTTTATACGAGGGAAATTAATAATTAAAACGTACCCGTATTTCCCTTTTGCTCAATTGTATCTCAAATTGTAAGTATGGACAGTTAAAAATTGCAATTTAAACTCTACTTTAGTAGAATTACGGTCATTTCCGGTTACAATGTAGTAAAAATAATGAATAAAGGAAACTATTAACCTTTTCACGTAAGAAAGAAATAAATGTTGAATTCCTTCAATATTTTGTGTTATCAAAACGTTTTTTATGCTTAAAATGCATAATAAATAGAATAATTTTATATCTTAAATGTCGTTAAAACGCTTCTCTTAGCCCAGGAATTTTAGTTAAAAAACAGACCAGTAAATAAATTAAAGGAGGTTTGACCAGAAGCTGCCCAAAGCACGCGAAATTAAAATTTTGAAAATTATTATTTTTATTTTTGAAAATATTAGTCTTCCTACCACAGTTATGGTAAAACTACACGAAACAAACCTCAGTCGGCGTTAACTAAGTTTTCAAATGGTACCCGCGGTAAGTTCCTACGACAATTAGTAACGAAGATGCAAGCATTTGAACGGAAGGGCCTCGGGTAACTAGGCTTCCAATGTGGTTTTCAGAAACTGATATTGCAAGCAAGCGACTGCTGCTATCTTGCTCAGTATGGTGTCAAATGAATGACAGGCCATCATTTACAGTGTTTTATGCCTATTTTCGAAACATCCGGTTTGACCGGAAGCTCCAAAAGCCCATAAAATTAAAATTTTGAAAATTATTTTTTGGTATTTTTGATAATATCGTACTTGTTACTTGTATTATCGCAAAAATATCTGAAACAAACGTCATTGGTGTTAAATAAGCTTTCAAATGGTACCCACGCAAAGGTTCTACGACAATTGGTTAACGACGCTGCAGGCATTTAAAGGTCCCAGAGGCGCGCGGCCCATATTCGAACTATGGAGGCCGATCTACTGAGCTCCCAACGGCTGCTTTTACATTATACGCCGGTTGTTTTTTGGATATATTGTTTACTTGCAAGTGCCTAGCGCTTTGTTTTTATTACTGTTGTCTTGTATTGTGAATGTTATGAAAACTTATTATGAGTGTATGTGTTCCGTGGATTCAGGTGATCCACACAATGTGAAAAAATGTTTGAAAGAATTAATAAGTGCAAGCGTTTTAAGAAGAGATGGCTTGCAAGATTTTTTTCTAAACATCCAGAAAAACGAAGGCGAGGTAACAGTTCATTCTTTATGCAGGTGTGTATTTATATTATATAGAACTACACATACCGGGTCGCCAGATAAGAATGCAAAGTGCTGTTTCTCGGAAACTATTCGTCGTAGAGAGTTGTGGTAAAAAATTTTATAACTAAAGTGGCCAAAAAAAGACCCTGGAATATATTTTCAAATTTGCAAGATGACCGCCAGGGGGCGTAACCGCAATCCTGAACTTTTAAAGTGATTTTTTACTGAAATCCACCTAGTAAATGAACCAAAAAATTATATGCTTTTTAAAGCACAGCTTTATTCCAGTAATTTTTATTTGACGTATCTATTAAAATAAAGTGATGGGGGGTAATTCAGTGATTTTTTAAATAAACAGCTGTAACTCCTAAACGACTAAACTGATTTTAATAAACTTAGTCTCGTTGGAAAGAGCATTTATTGCTTCATCAAATTCATTTTACCTGTAATATGTCTAATTTTTAGTGATGCCGCTAGAGCTCGTTCTTTGATATATCAGAAAATTGCAAAATTCTCTAAAAAATCAAATACATCAATATGACTTTTTTTTTCATAAAAATGAGATGAAATCATCGCGATGCGAGAATTTTTCCGCGTTTAGTGCAAAATTTGCGTAATACTGGAAACTTTCGAGCAAAGTTTCGAAGAGACTCGGTTAGAAGAATGGAAGACAATATTGTTAATGTATTAGCATACGTGTCATTGAATCCCCAGATTAGTACGAGAGCAATGTCTCTCGCGTTGGATATGTCACGAACTACTATTCAAAACATTTTAAATGATCATAGGTAAATTCTTATCACTGAAAATATGTAACAACCCATTTTGAGTTGTATTAAAATATTTAGGTCTTTCGTTCATTGAGTTGTAAATATAAGAAAAAATTTTAATTAATTTTGCATTATAGCTATGAGGTAGGCAATTTAATTTGCATTTTGGTGTAACTTAAGCGCATATCTTCTTAAGTGTATATATTTCTTAATGGTTTATACATCCACTTCAAATTATTTTTCTGCTAAATACGTTCGCGCAACGCGTCATCGTTGACTTATTGCTGCGCAAATCCTTTCCCGCACGACTACCTCGTCTAATTTCAAAGCATTTTTTTCACTTCCTGATGAAGGTTATGAGAAGCAGAAAGCTTTTTTTGGGTTTTTCACCTAAATTTTGTGCAAGTGCCATTAATTTGATGGTAAGATATCTTTTAACTCGTAATACTAAAAATTAAAACATTTACTCTTTTCGGGCACTTTTACTTCACTTTTACTTTTACTTTCCTTTCTTTTATGTTTACTTTGATTACATTTTAAATACGCATTTAATTTTACTGTTGCGTACGCTTTCATTTTATGATTGCAATTTTTATTGGAAAATTTCAAGATAAATGCATTAAACGGATTATTCCATTTCATGAAGATAAATTTATACGAAATAAAATTCCAGTTTGGGTGTGGCTTGCTACGTAAAGCATTATTACAAGATATTACGCAATAGTGTGGCAAGGATAACATCACCCCAGGTGAAATTTCCGTAATCGTTTAGATACCAGAGGTTATTAAAAAATTTGTGTACAAAAATTTTACAAACAGGTATTAATGTAATGAATTTTTAGTATAAGACTAGAATTTTAAGATATATTTTATTTAACCCTATCATTTTAACTGTTAATAAACATAGTCTGTATATTTTTTTATTTTTTACATTTTGATAAAAATTTTTATTGTTAATAACCTCGGTTTAGTTATCCCGAGCATTATTAAAAAATAAGTTGGCATCCGAGATCATTTTTATTAATGTTACATTGCAATTTTTTTATATTGATGTTCAGTGGAAGTAAGACTTACATGACGAAGACTTTGACCGACGGATAGATTATTGTCATTGGATGTTGGGGATGATCAGGAAAAATAGAGGATTTTTATCCGAAATTTTTTGGACGGATGAGGCCACTTTTAAAAATGATGGAAACGTTAATTTGCATAATATGCATTATTGGTCTGACAGCAATCCTCACTGGTTGCATGAGGTCCAACATCAAGGTCGTTGGAGTGTTAAAGTGTAGTGTTGCATCCTGGACGGAATTATTATAGGTCCCTATTTCTTTGATGAACTACTAAATGGTGCCGTGTTTCTTGATTGTATGGTAAACCAATTGCCTATTTTATCAGAAGACGTGCCCTTTCAATTACGGCAAAATAGATGGTTGCCCAACACATTTTTCAATAAATGAACACTTAAATTTAATATATCACCAGAGGTGGATTGGACGAGGAAGTCTACTTCATTGGCTACCCCGATGCCCAGACTTAACCTGTTTGGACTTTTATCTATGGGGTCGATAAAAAGATATTGTTTACGAAACTCCACCAACAACGAGAGACGACATGAAAGTACGAATTGGAGAGGCCATTCGTAGTCTGTCAAGAGCAGAAGTTGAAGCTGCTGTAATATCGACGTATGACCGGCTCCAACAATGCATCGAGGTCGATGGGAGACAAATCAAGCATTTAAGTAGGCATTAAGTAGGTACCTGATGCCTACTGAATGCCTTCTTAAGTAGGCATTATTGCACAATCGGTTCTTTTTAGGACCATAAATAAAATTAATAGAAAGAATTCCGCAAATTAGGAATAATACCTTTCAAAAATAAATATTATCATATTATTACATTTAATTTTTTAAATTATGAAAACTTTTATTATTTAAAAATTATAAAATGATGAAATTTTTCATTGAATCTTGAAAAAAGAGAAATAAATAAGAATAAATACCGGTATAATGTCGACTTTTTCAAATTTTATAATAACTAAATCTTCTTTCTTCGATATTTTAGGGTATGAATAAGATATCGAGATGCAGTTTTCACTAACCTATTTAGGGATGATTTCATCTCATTAAATATTAGATCTAGAATAAGTTTGGATAGGTAAGGTTCACCAAGGTTAAGTAAGGTTTAGTTTACTTAGGTTAGATTTAAATTAGTTCAGGTTAGGTTTAGGGTCAAATGTTATGTTGGGGTCAATAGGGGACATATTGCACATCCTTTCCTACGTTTTTGGGGGCGCTTATTTCGAACTTGAGGTCAGAGTTTATGTTGGGATCAAGCGTAAATACCGGTATACATATTGCACGTCCGTCCATTCCCCCGTTTCTTCGATTTTGAGGTCAGATTTTGTGTTGGGATCAATGGGGACAAGGCCAAAATGCGTAAATACCGATATACATACTGCCCGTAGTCATGGAAAGCCTACCAGCACCACGGTCCCTCATTTCCTGCAACTGCAAAGGTGACTGCTCCAGACGCGTTTGTGAAGGCCACAGGTTGGGGATTCCATGTTATAGAATGTGTAAGAACTGTTTCAACGGTGACTGCACTAATACTGGCTTCTTTGTAGATGAAGACGACTCAGACTGTTGGTAATTATTATTTAAGATTAAGAAAATTACAAGTAATGAATTTTCTTAATTAAAGTACCGTAATTAGCCCATTATTTTTAACTTTTTCATTCCACAGCTAACCGGTGCAGACAAGTTCCCGGCACTTCTTGCCAAAAATCCGTCAACGTCTTAATCTTCGTGGTATCATTTGGAAGCCCTTGTCAAACCAAAAATATGTTATTAAAATGTAAAAAAAGTAGAATAAAAGTCACTCTGTTACAAATATGGGGTCCACTATTTTCAATAACTGCATCTAAACACCTTACTGAGTAAGATAGCACCACTCGTTTGCTTGCCATGTCAATTTCTGAAAACCGCATTGGAAGCCCAGATGCCCGAGACGCTTCTATTCAAAGGCTTACAGCTTCGTTACTAATTACCCTAGAAACTTTGCGAGGCTACCATTTGAAAGCTTATTGTTTCGAATATTTTTATAACTGCAGTAGGAAGCCTAATATTTTCAAAAACAAAAAAAAAATTCAAAATTTGAATTTCTCGGGGTTTGGGGAGCTTTTGGACGAATGTTTCGAAAATAGGTTATAAGAGCTTTAAATGATGCCTTTAATTTGACGCCTTAATGATCAAAATAGGGAAAGCCGTTTCCACGTAATATGAGTTCCAGTGGAATTCTCCAGCGTTCCAGACTTTGAACGACTAGAATTCATAGAAGAGTTCAGGACTTTTGATATGTTGTTTAGTACATCAAATCGATCCTGGGTTGAAACCTAATATTCCTGGGCTACTCACGTAACCATTTTTTTGTGGTTCCATTCAGCAACACAGACCTTCTAATCCTCAAAGTCGTCCATAAATTCTTTTTTTCTTATTTAGGTCGGCAAACCGTTAAAATATGTATTATGATGCCACTGTCTTTTCATGCATGAACATTTGTTAACAGCTGTGAAACAGATTAGAGCCATTGACATGTTGATGTCCAGTGCTCCCACGTAATTTAAAATATGATGGTGTCGCAAAATAGTTTTCAAAAATATTTTTAACTTTTTTTGCGAGTATTATCTACAATAGTGATAAAATTATCTATTTAATATGTTAACAACATTTCCAACGGTTTCCTTTCTTTTTCGACATAGTTTAATATCTTTCATAAGATAAGATGTATCTAACTATGAGAGGTGTAAGTACTGTAACGTCTAAATTTCACATATTTAAGTATCAAATATTATCTAGTTAAAATTATACACTAATAGACAGGCACTTTACATGTACCCTCCACTTCATTCGTTACAGTTTTACAATATTAGCTAACTTCAATTTATATACATTAATTTCATGCTAATTTAAAAATCCTTGTGTCTTGATCGCGGCGCAACTAATGTAACTCGAAAGCAGTATGTCATCCTCTGTAAAACACTATTTTTGATTATTAATTTTACAAGGTGCATGTGTGAAGGGTACAAGCCGATATTCTAAGTTTTTAACTCGTACCAAGCTTATTTGGAATTTTCTGCTGTACCTGTAATAAAACAATTGAATTACTGCCAAAACTACTACCTCATGTTACTACTGATAATTGTAAATCAGACAGCCTCGGGATTGATTAATTCATGGAATGCTCATAAAACCGACCGCCAGCTCACGTACCGATAAATTGTACACTACATATTTAGGACTATTAGATTCTACAGTTTCTTTTAGGTTTTTTTTCTGGCGGCTAACCACCAGGATTCTTGGCTTGAAAAAAAGCATATCAAGTGGTAACGAAAGCTTATAGTTCATAGTCATGTATAACTTTTATCTACTAGAAATTGTAAATAGCTACACATATTGACTGCTTCAGGATAAGTAATACCAGAAGCATTAACAAAACATCTGACCTCGTCATTATCAGGACATCTCGAATGGCAGTTCATAAGGTGTCACGTGTAGTACATTTGGCTTAGATTTTTCTTTAATTTTAATATGTATAGATATCGAATTTTGAATAATGTCAGTTTTCCGTGAATATTATTCTATTTTGCTATCGTCATTCCGCTAAAGAAAATATATTTTATAGTTGAAGAGTTTAAGAAACGTAGTAGGTTAGTTGATACACGTATTGTTTGAAGTAGGTTTTCTCGTGAGAAATGTCCCGTTTACATTTTAGTATGGAACATTTTTAATAGAAGTGGTGGACCATGACGTGATCTTTAGGAGGCAGAGTTAAGTGAGTTTCGTCGATTAATAGTAATATTCTGGTTTCCCTTGAGAAGAGAAATGTTGATTTTTAGTGCTTTCCTATTTCCTGGATTAGTTTTACGTGTTAAGCGGATTGACATATGTGCCGTTTTTGGTATTTTGTTCATGGAAAAGCTCACACTGAACTCTTGTAATCATTACCTATAGTATACCAACTGTTGTTTAAAAATAACCAATAAATTGCTGGTGTATAAAATTTGATAAAGTATTTTGTGTATATAACGAAGTTACGTGTAAATAAGTAGCATATTTGTATTAATAATCAAATGGGGGGGGGGATAATAAAAAGATAGCTGGATTAGATTTAAATATTTTATTTGTTTGTGATTGTAAATTTTATTCGTTTGCGATTGTAAATTAACAAGAATTTATTAAGTTTATTTGACGAAACTAAGAGTTTTCGCTCACTGCGGGAATTTGTTTGTGAAGAAAGAATTGAAATATCGATTGTCAATGTTCCCAATCCATTAAGAGAACCATTTCACGGTTAATTCCACTCCCGTGCCCTGCGATGTGACTTTAGGAAGAATAGACATTTAGAGAATTTGTTTAACCTGTGAATTTGAGGTAAATTAATAAAACTCTCTTTAATTATTATAAGTTTTTGTTATGAACGAATAAGTTCAAATCCCACTCGAGGTAAATTTTTTATTTCCGTATTTAATAAAAATAATAATAATTTTTAAAAACTGTGTTTATTCTACTTTATTGGTGCATATGTATGTGCAGCTGTACAGCGCTTGTGAGTGTGGATTTGAACGAGCGTCCTTCAGGCGTCAATGCGCAATTAACAAAACAAAACAAAACATTCTCTCCCCCTCCCCATATCTCTCTCTTTCTCTCTTGACGACAAGTAGCTGTAGAAGTAAAGCGAGAAGCATAAAAAATTCGCAAATGTTAAAATGCAAACATCCTCATGAAAAACAAATATTGTGCTAATGGCATCTCATACTGCTGATGGCAGTATGGGTCTCCACCAAGATGGCAATATACAAGTTCGTAATTATAAATTTTACACAAATAAACGGTTCTCAAATTGTTAATTCAACATACAAAAACAACAAGCACTGAATTGTTCCTCCATCATTCTTTTATAAAATCCAAACACACACACGCGTGATAACAGATTACATTGGCAGATTTTGATTACATAGTGTAGAACACTAGTATACAGCGTATATAAAAAAGGTCTAAAAATAAATCCTGAGGACACACAAGATTCAACAAGTAACATATCCGGCAGCAAAATTTCTCGCAATTTGACCAATTGCTACCTACGAATTCGAAAACTATCTTTTAAAATACCGTGCAAATGTTTACAAAGCCTAAGTATTGTAAAACTACCAATAACATGTCATCGTTTATAGTATCAAAAGCCTTGCTATAATCAATCATCACAAATATAGTAACATTACCATTGTTTAGGGCACACGATAATGTGTAGCAATGCTGAAGAACAGTGATTAGATCTTAAACTAAACTGCAAACCAGGTAAAATATTATTTTGCATATCAATATCACGAATTTGTATTTCTAAAAACTTATGAGAATACTCATAGGTCATCAGCATAAGATTCAGGTTCTTTAGTTTTTGGCAAGAGTTTAGATATAGCTATTTTCCATGCAGATGGAAATTCAGTCTAAGATAGCGTAAGTTATCGTAAACTTATTGATCACACCTTGTATAGTCCTAAGATGTTATCTGGACACTGTTTAGTTTACCCTAGTATACACATACAAATATTTGTAACTGTCACAAAAATTCTGAAATCAGTAAATATCACCTAGTATGAAAAAATAATGATTCAGCCTATTAATTTTTAACCTCAAAAACATTAACCCGTATCTTAAAAATTGCAAAGTGTAACGATCAGTGGGCCTGTATGAATCATATATCTTCTGAAACTTCTACTTAATAAATAACCCGAGACCAGTATTATATACTCAATTACTCTTAACGAATGTAACGAAATTAAATTTTGTAATCGATTTGACCCAAAATAAACAATTTTGATATCAATCATACCCAAAATGTCAAATGTTTTATTATTTTCAAACGGTGTAATCCTTTATGTAACTTCACACATTAAAGAAAACAATAAAATCTTAAAATGTAATATTGATTCTCTTCACAACTTTAAAGTGTAGATTGAACTATCACTGTAATGAAATGTTACAATTAAACTGTAGGGAAGGTCCACCACAGTATAACTTTACTAATCAGACTGTATTAACTAAATCTTTCAAAAATATTTACATGCAGTTTTTTCGTGAAGCAACACACAAATAAAAACAGTTATTATAGATTACGGTTTCTAATAAATCCTATAATCTAAACTTATGAAAACAAGTAATGGAGATTGATTATCCTGAATGCCTAAGTTAATTTACAATATAAACAAAGACATCTCTAAACATAATCAAACCCCCACCGGTCAAACACCTAAAATCATTCTTACAGATACATATTTCGTAATCCCTTATCTGGTGTAATGTCCTATCCAATAGGGTTGATTTCCTTTACTTAATCCTAAGTATGCACACTCATCACTAATACGAGGCCCTCACAACTTTGTGTAACACTACACTGGCCGTCGCACCATAAGCGGTGATTGAAATGTCCTCTTTCATTTAAACCCTTTTAATGCGTATAAAAATTTGGGCAATTTGATTTACTGAATGCCCTCTTAAATTTTTCACACAGAATATTTTAGTTACTAAATTCTTAATTGTCTATAAACGGTCTATTTTGTGCCGTTAATAAACGCACATATATTTACCTTAGTATTATAAATGTCCAATACTGTCTAATTTACAACACTTAATGCCCTTAGTTATATAAAGGATCACTTTAAAAGATTCTGTTCGATCGTGTGGGGTTTTATAAACAATACTTGCTGTTTATTACCAATTTGTTTAAAAACTTCTTAAACTTTGAAAAAGTAAACATTTCCAACTCAGCTTAATCATTTTATTTGTAAACTCCATTCCCAAAATGGGTTCTTGCAGTAACCTAATATATATATATATATATATATATATATATATATATATATATACATATGTAAAAGAGCCTCGTCTCAGTGATGTTGGTCCAACGACCCAAAATATCGAATTTGCGATTTAAGTCTTAATAAACTAGGTCATTTTTTAGCAAATGTGATTTTGAGCCTCCGTACGTATTGTTGCATCATTTTCTTTTATAAGCGCTATTGAAATTTGTTTAAAAATTCATTTGGGGCATTTGACACAAAAAATGTGTTCAATGAAATAGAAGATCAAAACAGCTTAAACGTGCAGATTACTTCTTCCAAATCAAGGTGCCATTTTAAAACAAATGAAAACAGTTTATGTTTTAGTAACCGTTATTATCCTGATAGTGGCATTTAGATTAATTAAGTGGCTGTTATTAAGGATTATAAATGACTCGGCGTAAAGTGTTCATTTGAAAGGAAAATCTGCTGCAAACATCGCTGAAAATGTTAGTTTGTCCCAATATACAGGGTGTCCCAAAATATACCACGTATTCCGGGTTAAAAAATTGATTGAACCTCTATATAAAAGTGTATACAAAAAAAAGTACAGAGCGATTTATTTGAAAATTTAAATTAATCTTTTTAACGTTTTTGAGTTGAGTTAAATATCGTGTTTGTTCATAAATTGTAATGTAACAATAAAGATGTTTTTGATATTTATGAAAATGTAGATTTTCAATACTTTGAAATTAACATTAAAAAGGGTGGCTGTATCTTCCAAACTAAAATGTTTACAAAGAAATACAAAGAGGCAAAAAAGTTTAAGAACAGACATTTAATTCCAGAGACGTCCCATATTTTGTTAAATGTAGCCCCCAAAAAAGTTGGGGGGTCAAAAGGGAGTTGACCCCTTCTGAAAATCCATAATAAATAAAACTAAATGAATGCGACTGCTTCCAGTTTATTGGTTATCGTGTAGTAGTATCTCATATAAATTTTCATAAATATACATTACACCGTTTTAGAGCAACGTTAAAAAAATTAATTTAAATTTTCAAATAAATGACCCAGTATCATTTGTTATATACAGTTTGGTATATAGAGAAGTGAGGTTCAGTCAACCTATTTTTGACCCCAGAATATGTGGTATAATTTATGACCAATCTTTTCGGGGCACCCTGTATAGTGCGAAACGTTATTAAACTTTACAAAACCACTGGTTGTTTAGATCAGAAGCAAAGAAATGGAAGGAAATCACGATATTCTAATACAAATTTACAAGCTTTAAGAAGGATTGTTAAGCAAAATCGCCGTGCTAACTATGGCGAGATAAGTGTTTTGTGGAGTGGAGCAACATGCAAATGTATGCTTACTATCGTTAGACGCGTTCATTTGTACGTAAAGGAAACATCTTCACCTACACAGAAACACAAGAAAAACAGACTTGTTTGGACAAGGGAGCACAGAACTTGGTCTCAAAATCAGTGGAATTCAGTTTTGTGGAGTGATGAAGCGAGATGTGCGTTTGCTTTACATAGTCAAGTCATAAGAACCAAAGAAGAAGATTTTCACAACGATTGTTTTAAAAAGAAGTTTGCTTACACCTCGTGTTGACATGGAACCCCAGACCATCACGGAAGCAGGAAACTTAACTTAAAAAGAAAGTTAAGTTTCCTGCTTCCGTGATGGTCTGGGGTTGCATGTCAGCAAAAAGTGTTGGCGAATTACACTTTGTAGACGGAATAATGAATGCTGATAAATACATCAGCATCTTAAAAGATAACTTGAAACCATAAATAGAAGAAATGCTATTGCAAAACATTGAATGTATCTTGCGACAAGATGGCACTGCTTTCCATACGGCTAAGAAAGTGGAAGAATGGATGACAGAAAACAATATTTCACTTTTAAAATGGAAATTCCACAGATCGAAACTTTGTGGAATATTGTGAAGAAAACGGTGCATTCACAACTTGCAAGAACCGTACTGGAGTTGCGTGCTCGTCTTCAAGAAATTTAACTTCTTTCCTCCTTTTGTCAGTTAAAACTTAGTTTTATCAGTTACATTTTAATAAATAATATTAACAGTATTATAAAGTTGTATGAATGTTAAAAAATATTCTTTAACGTGGTATATTTCTTTAAAAAAAAATACTATTTAGTTACAAGTAACTAAATAGTATTTAGACCAACTTCACTGAGGCTTAAAATTAACTTTTAAAGTACATACAGTAAAAGATTAACTAGGGTGGGACTTGGACCCACGACCTCCACCTTGATAGAGTGGGGCTCTTCCAACTGAGCTATCGAGGAAGCAAGTCACAATCGATTCAAACTTAAAATTTAATTTTAAATAAATTCAGTTAATGATTATTATATTGAACTTCTGTTCGTTCATTAAAAAACCATTGCTATAGTTATATATTAGTATTGCGTATAGCAAATACAAATTTATAATCAGTCACCTGTTGTCATGTGCGAAACCTTAACAGTTGACTGTGACCCTTCATTGTGCATAATACATCGTAACCAAGGAAGTACACACAGTTTAAGTTTGAATCGATTGTACCTGCCTTCTCGATAGCTCAATAGGAAAAGCTCCACTCTAGCAAAGTGGAGGTCGTGGGTTCAAGTCCCACTCGAGTTAATCTTTCACTGTATGCACTTTAAAGGTTAATTTTAAATAGATACAGTTAATATATATATATATATATATATATATATATATATATATATATATATATATATATATATATATATATATATATATATATATATATATATATATATATATATATATATATATATATATATATATATATATATATATATACAGGGTGAGTCATTAGTGCGCAGTCGGAAGATCCTGGCTTTATTATTAAAACTTAAAAAAATGTTATAGCGCCGATTTATATCAGACTTAGATGTGCATCGAATAAAAATAGTTTCATCCCTATAGGGTGTTCCATAATTGCACGACCGGACTCAGCTTTGTTTTGTTAAATGGAACCCTATATTTATTTAATTTTATTATTATTTGTCTTGTTGAATGCTAAAAAACGGTACTTCGTTTTTAAATTTATTTTGTGGCGTTGCCAAGTTAGAGCATTTTTTCTTTAAAAAAGTGAAAATTTATACCTTTACTTAAATTGTTCAGAAGACTTTAATATTAACAGTAGAACTGTAAGGTTTGGCAGACGGGTAAACAAGACCTTGCTCTATCTTTTGACCTTCATACTTCCTGATTATACCATACTGGGTGTTTACAAAATATGGTCAATTTTTGCAAATTTGAAATGACCATAACTTTTGTTTTTTAAATGGAACAACCTGTATTTTATCATGTCATCGTATTCTGTTTTTCATTCTCTCACTTTTTTATTAAGCATGTAATATACCTAACGTTACGCGTTCTCGAAATATTTAATATTTGTTGCAAAGTTAATGACAATTGTGACAAACTGGACGGTCTATACAAAAGTAATAAAGCAAACAAAATTATTTGTATTTGAAAAATCATAAATTATTGAGAAAATTATAATAAGTTATAAGTAAATCAAATGCTCGATGTGTCCACCATTTTCTTGTAAACAGGTGTGAATTCTCCTCAAAAAAGAATCTTCAACATTTCGCAGCATATTTTGGTTAACCATTTGAAACGCATTCCGTATTCTAATTTTCATATCTTCTTTGGTGGTAGGAGATTCTTGGTATACTAAGTTCTTAATATAACCCCCACAGGAAAAAATCTAATTTTGTCAGATCAGGAGTTCGAGCTGGCCATCCTACTGGCCCTCCTCTCCCAATCCATTTATTGGGAAACGTTCTGCCTAGATGTTCTCTAACAATGCGACTATAGTGGGGAGGCGCACCATCCTGCTGAAACCACATCCTTTGACGTATGTCTAAAGGCAATTCTTCAAGGAGCGGAGGTAACTCATTTTAAAGAAATTCAAGATAGGTTTGACCATTAATGTTTCTTTCAGAAAGTAAGGTCCAATTATATGGTTCCCTACTATCCCGCCTCACACATTCGAAGACCAGCGATGCTGATGATCTATTCTTCTAATAGCGTGGGGATTTGTATTGTCATAATAATGGAAATTATGCCTGTTCACAAAACCATTTTTGTGAAAGGTTGCTTCGTCGGTCATCAAAATGTGTTTAAAAAACATTGTCCTGTCCTAATCGTTCCAGTGCCCACTGGGAGAATTCCAAGCGTCTTTGAAAATCATTTGCATTCAGTTCTTGGACTAGTTGAAAATGGTATGGATGAAATTTATTTTTTCGAATAATCTTGGAAACACTAGTTTGACTAATATCTAAATCAGCACTGAGGTTTCTTGTGCTAACGTTTGGATTTTCCACTACACTGGTTAGTACCACAAATACGTTTTCTTCGTTTATAACCCTTTTTCCTCGTTCTTTTCTTTCGTATTGTACATGTCCTGTTCTTTCAAATCTTTCTTTGAGTTTTTCAATATCCTTGGATCAGGATGCCTGCGCTCAGGAAATCGTTGTTGATAAATTCTGGAAGCAAGAAATGAATTTCTTTCACCTTCGCTCAAAGTGTAAACCATGTCAATACATTCATCTTGTGAAAATTTCATTTTTCACACTAAACTGAGGAACTAGTGAATGACGTTTAAGCCAAACGTCAGGAAGTATAAATCGCAGGCATACTGGATGCCCTTTTTACACTTATTGCCATATTATAAAATTATGATTTTCAAAACTCGAATAAGAAGTAAACCTTTGTCCATTAGTGTTTATTGGACCATATTGTCAACAAGACATTTACGATTTGTAAATATCCAAAGCAAAACTCATGATTATTTTATTCATTTTGCAACAAATCTTAAATATTTCGAGAACGGTATATTACATGCTTAATAGAAAAGTAAAAGAATTAAAAACAGAACACGATGACACGATAAAATACAGGGTGTTCCATTTAAAAAACAAAAGTTATGGTCATTTCAAATTTTCAAAAATTGACCATATTTTGTAAACACCCAGTATAGTATAATCAGGATGTATGAAGGTCAAAAGATAGAGCAAGGTCTTGTTTACCCGTCTGCGAAACCTTACAGTTCTACTGTTAATATTAAAGTCTTCAGAACAATTTAAGTAAAGGCATAAATTTTCACTTTTTTAAAGAAAACATGCTCTAACTTGGCAACGCTACTGTAGGAATTAACAAACATTTATTGATGCCACACCCTGTATAGAACCTTTTTTTTTTGATGACTCTGCACAATTAATGGTAGGGGGTTACGCATTAAGTTAGGTTATGAGAGACGAATGGTGGGATCAACAAGATTCGTAGATGGTTATTTTTTAAGGCCATCCAAGTTATGTAAATTAAGACAGAATAAAAATACAGTTACGGTGAAAGGTTGTTTTATTATAGGAAACGACTACCATAGCTACAAAATAAATTTAAAAACGAAGTACCGTTTTTTAGAATTCAACAAGACAATAATAAAATTAAATAAATATAGGGTTCCATTTAAACAAACAAAGCTGAGTCCAGTCCTGCAATTATGGAACACCCTATAGGGATGAAACTATTTTTATTCGGTGCACATCTAAATCTGATAAAGATCGGCGCTATAAAATTTTTTTTATTTTTAATAATAAAGCCAGGATCTGCCGACGGCGCACTAATGACTCACCCTGCATATATATATATATATATATATATATATATATATATATATATATATATATATATATATATATATATAACCGTGTCCAAGATAAGGATGCCACTATGGGGATCTCGGAAACGGTAGGAGATGGATGGTCGGTTAAATGGAACAAAAGTTACGCATTTAATTTATATATATATATATATATATATATATATATATATATATATATATATATATATATATATATATATATATATATATATATTTATGGTATTTGTAGAACTCGAATATCTCTTTTAGTTTTTGATATTTGAAAAATGGAATTTTCTGATTTTCGTTTTTATTTTTTCTGACCTTATTTGAAGAGCTATCAAGAAAGAAGAGCACATTTTCATTGCCACTTTTCTAGCTCTACTTAATGGTGTTATTCAATTTTTGATACAACGTTTCGTTTGTTAGCAACCATCATCAACTTTATTTTTTTAAATACACGAAAAAATTATTTTGCCATATTTAAATTCTCTCCTTGATTCTGAATTCAACGATATATCACACTTTATATTTTTGATACGTTTCGGATGAGAAAATTCATATTCAATGTACAACATCGAAAACGTATAGTTAAAACAAATACTAGAAACATTAGAAAATTGTAAAATTATTATAAAATAAAGTTTTCTCATTTTCTAATGCCTGTTGCGAATAAAATAATTCACAAGTATGTATTTAGTGAAAATACTATTAATTAAACAGTTAAAATACATCTTCCGTCGCACTGATGCATTTGATAAAAATAAGTTGGCTTTGCATTTTGTTTACCTACCTGTCATAATTGATTGTTGTCCGTATTACGTTTTTTTGGTGGTCTTTGAGTTAATTACATTTTGTGTTTACCTAAAAACAATATGGTAGGAGTACATTTTTCAAATAATGAAAAATTCGATATACTGACGTGTTACATTTTGTGTCAAAGTAACTGTTCTGAAGCCGAAATAATGTGTTTAAACAAAGAAAGGCGTCAACCTCACAAAAGAACTTTTCGCACATTAGAAGTTAATCTAAAAGAATATGGTGTGTTCAAAAAACCTGTAAAATCTCGCAAAAACCTTGCAATGAAGAAAAAGCCAATACTGTTTTATTAGCTGTAACCGAAAATCCAGAGGTTTCTACTAGGAAAATTGGGCATAGCCCATTCCACAGCTCATTATGTTCTAAAGAAGGAGAAAGTACATCCATATAAATTTAGAATTTGCGAAGGACTTCGACCAGGTGACCCAGAAAGACGTAGAATATTTTGCGAAAGGTATACACGTCAATCTCAAGACAATGAATATTTTCCTAATAAAATAATATGGTCCGATGAAAGTATGTTTAAGAATAATGGAATTTATTCGTAGAAATGCTCATTATTGGGCAAGAGTAAATCCACGTCTGTACAAAACGGCCAAACACCAACACCGTTTCAGATTTAATATGTGGGCTGCTATATTCGGTACTCGAATTATAGGTACTTTCATTTACCACGATCCTTAAATTCTGAACGTTACCAAATTTTACTCCAAAATGAATTAGAGATAGCTTTGAATGATTTGCCTTTCCAAGAAGTTGAAGGTTGTTGGTTTATGCAGGACCGTGCACCAGCACATAATTCCAGAGTTGTCAGAGTATACCTGTCTGTTAGATTTCCAGAAAGATGTATTGGCACTCATGCAAATGTACTGTGGCCAGCCCGTTCTCCAGATATAACACCTTTGGATTTTTTTCTTTGGGGATATATTAAAAATTACATTTATGGAAACGATATTGAAAACGAAGAAATTTTACAAAGATTAGTTCTCGAAGCGTTTGCTAGTATTACTCCTCAAATGCTGAAGAATGTTTTAGATGCTACAGTTAGAAGATGCTATTTATGTTTAGAGAATAACGGGATTCTTTTCGAACATCTTTTGTGAGTTTATTAACCTTTAAAATAAATTTGTTTCTTTGTCTATCATTTAAAATTACAAAACATAATTTTATAATAATTTTACGGTTTTCTAATGTTTCTCGTATTAGTTTTAACTGTACGTTTTCGATGTTTTACATTGAATATGAATTTTCTCATCCGAAACGTATCAAAAATATAAAGTGTGATATATCGTTAAATTCAGAATCAAGGAGAGAATTTAAATATGGCGAAAATAATTTTTTCGTGTGTTTAAAAAAATAAAGTTGATGATGGTTGCTAACAAACGAAACGTTGTATCAAAAAATTGAATAACACCATTAAGTAGAGTTAGAAAAGTGGCAATAAAAATGTGCTCTTCTTTTCTTGATTGCTCTTCAAATAAGGTCAGAAAAAAATAAAAACGAAAATCATAAAATTCAATTTTTTTCAAATATCTCAAGAACTAAAAGAGATATTCGAGTTCTACAAAAACCATAAATACATCCTCTCAAATGCGTAACTTTTGTTTCATTTAATCTACCTTCCATCTCTTACCGTTTCCGAGATCCCCATAGTGGCCATACTTATCTTGGACACGGTGTATATATATATATATATATATATATATATATATATATATATATATATATATATATATACATTGCGGCACCAATTATGTACAAAATACTCTCTAAGTATAACTCAGCCATCCATATTGCTAAACGTAATTAATAAGTATTCCGCTAAAACCAAAATAGTCTATCCCAGAGGGGTTTTCTACCGCGCCTCTTTGCTGCGTACAAAAGCTGAACCGGCCTCAACGCAACGACCAGGACCAATCTATCCGCCATCTTAAAATTTTTACCAAAATTGTAATAATTGTTCGAAACGTTTAAATTTCGCATCCCTTCATTCTACACCACATTAATATCTACGTTCAACTTTTTATGAAAATCCCACATTTCAACATCATTTGTCCTTGAGTATACATAACATTTTCCATTGTGCAATACTAACTCATTTATGCAAACGAAAATAAACATACATAATCTTCCTCTATACTTTAATACAATATCAACATCTCCTAAATTCACACGCTTACACACTTACAGCAATTTAAATCTCTGCACTCCTCGAAATAGAATAGCCAAATACAGTAATATTCATTATCGTCTCAAAAAGGGTGTTACTTAAACATTATTTCTTATCCAAATTTAATACTTTCAACTCATAAATATTTACACCACATTTAAGTGCGCTTTAACATAACCCTCAAACCTTTTACTAACAATTCCAGCGGCGTAACACTTACACCATACGTACACGCAAACTGATGATTATCAAAAATACGTCCTACGCACAACACAAGACTGCATATACCCAGTGCGTCAAAATAATCTCATAATGGAATTATATATTCGCAATATAACTTTAATTGACCGATCTTATTATTAAATTGTAGATCAGTGCAAATCGTTGCAGCCCCACTATTTGGTTCCTTTTGCGTTGTGAAAAATAACTCAACGCAATAATGACCACACGCGCAGATTTATAAAATCTTTAATAAAAAATTCTGTGTCAAAATAAAACGAAAAAAAGTTATTGCCGATAACGAACTAAATTAAAATTTCAATATTTATTACTAAATTATAATTGGGCTATGTAGGCATTTATTCTTGGAAACATTAAAAAGGCAATTTTTTTATAATTTTTTTAAGGATATAAAATACATATTTTAAATACATTTATATGAAGTAAGAAAAGGAAAACCATCTTCGCGCGACATTTAACAACACGCAAACAATTGCCCAGACTCTATATATTGCACGCAACGTTATATGATAGAAACGGATTAACAGTTTTCAACTGACTGTATATAATTTCGTTTGGTTTTTGAATTTCATATTGTGTTTTTTAGCATCATGTTTTATTTAATTAATGTATTGATTTACTGTCTCTTTTCACTTTCTGGTGGCTAATGAAAGTAATCTCTACCCACGCCCTATTGTGTAAAAATAGATTATAAAAGAGTGAGCCTAAACAAAATTACTCCTATTACCTACTTTCATTTTCAGATTTTAATAATAATAATAATAATAATAATAATAATAATAATAATACAATTTTAATTTAAAGTATACAAGTTAATCATAAGTGTAAGTGTTTTAATCCTCATTCTTTTTTAAAGAAACAAAATAAATCAAAAGATTTGTTGAGTAAATATATCGTGGACATTTTCGTTGTTAGACAGATTGGTCTTGTAAGAGTTTTACGTTAAAATCCATAGAGATTTACAGCTTTATACCTCAATGTCTAGACTTTTTACTTATATACGTAAGTACAGGTATATCAGGATGATTTTTAAGATCAAAGAACAAAAGTATCCTTTTCCTGTCATCCTTTGTGATTCACTTATTTTGATGGTTATGTTAACTGAACTGGAAAGAATTGAGATTTTGAAACGCATTTTATTATAAATACAAATGGAGTGTAAGTTTAAACCTTTTGAATTTAAAATAACAAACGAAGTATAGAAGAAATTTGTCATATCTAAAATCAAATATCTAAGAGAAGCATAATGTTGAAAGCTAAATTTAATGTAGGATTTTTGCGGAGAAGCTTTCCAGAATAAATTAATGTATTTTTGTATGCTTTAACTCATCCCTTCTTCCTTTCTCCAGCTTATTAGTATTTTTTTGTTATAGATAATATTTCGTGGCTGCAGACGACGAGACTAATTACCATTCAAATGTTGTTGGCACCATTATATAAAGTAACAATAGAAGTAGACATTTTAAAATGCCGTTGTGATAATATCTTTTTCTTGGGGGATGTCAATTCTTTCAGAATTAATTATCTTACAAAATTAAATTGGTTTCCGATAAAATTGGATTACTGAAGTTTTAATAGAGAAGTTAAAAAATTTTCTAGTTTCTAATCTTATTTTCAGTTTATAACTGAATTATAAGTAGTACCTACTTTTCATTCTAAATTAACTGACATTATCAATTAATTCGATTTCCGAGTAACATTTCAATCAGTTTCTTATAAAATTACTAAAAATTCAAATGGCAAACCAAATGATTCGATTAAATTTTATTGAGTTCAAAGTTTAGGCTTAAGTCTCAAGCATAGGATTCATTATACAAAAAAACAAACGCTCTTAAGGAATAGAATATACTTATTTATTGAACATGAGTTAAGGGTTTGAATAAAAATTCAGGTTTTATTAAATTAATATCAGTGGCGGATTTACACATTTGCCGTCAGTAGGTTATTCAAATTTTGCCGCCCCTACCGACCTCTACAATTCGATACCCTAGTTAGCAATCGTATTAATTACAATTTTGTAATCAATGAAATTGTAACTTTATGATTTGCGCACTATCGTCCTACTACGTCACCACACGGCATATGCCTACAACAGCACGACCCAGCTTCGGATTTCGCGGCGGCCTAGCCACGCTCGTGCAGTCAATTCAACGAGATACACTTAGCGAACGGTCGTGTCATTCGTTCCCGCGACGCAACCAAAGCGACTAGCAAACTATAAAAATGTATGTAAGTGGTGAATTATTTGTGTGGACCTAACAACATTTACTTTAGGTATATAAATATGAGCCTTTTAATTTTTGTAAGACATAAGAAAATATCTGGTGTGAAACAACACACGAACTTCCAACTTACAAAATGGGAATTAAAAGAAATGAAATAATTTTAATAACATTTTTTTTAGGATAATGATGCAAGAAGTTCATTACGAAAATAGGCAACATTGTAAACCTAAAAACCACAATCTATGTCAAATACACGTTTAAAACTTCATGACAGATAGAGATTAATAGACATAAATAGATTGTAACAAAAAAAAAACCAAAGCCGCTCGCTTCTATCAAATATCAATAATACAGTTTAACCATTTTCATTCATATTTAATTAATTTTTAGACTTACCTTGCGTTATATTAAGAAACTTTATAAACAAAAATTATGTAAAATTCAATTTTCTTTAAAAAATATGTCTACCTGTTTCTTATAAAATTAATCGTTATTCAAATAACATTAAATTTTTTGTCGCTAAATTATGCGTTGTGTCAAAAAATTGATATGTTTAATCGATATGTTTAAGCTCTATATCTAGGTATTTTTATATCTTTGAAACATGTAGCTGTTTCAGAAATATTTGATAAATACCAAAAACTGCTTCTGCCACTGGATTTCTCTGAAAACCTAATCAGCTCCAGAAATGAGACTTAAATACACAATTGCAAGTACGTACGTATTATGGTTCTGAACTTATAATAATACTAACATACACAGACACAAATCCAGACATCATGGACGATCTTGGCGAAACTTGGCCAAACGTTGTAAAACGAGTTAAAAAGCCGATTCAGCGATAGTGAAAAAAAATAGATTGCATAACGTCCCATACCTACATACGTATATGTAGGTTGGAAGGTAAACATTTTAGGCCGTAATCCTGCCGCCCTAGGCTCTAACCTGCTCGGCCGCCACTGATTTATAATCTTTAACCTTCCTTCCTGGAATTACGCGTTTAAATGCAACAGGTGTGATTATCAAGAGAAAATATATAAGTAAAATAATAAGTAGTTATGGCAAGCAACAAATCGTGAAGGTAAAACAACTTGAAGTAAACTATAATTCTATATTTAAAATATCTGTTAAACGTGAGTCTATAAGATTAACCTGTTCGTTCATTAAAGATACTTTCTGTTTATTTTTATAAATTTCGAATGCTTCCAAAACATCTAATTTCTCTTTATTATTACAAAAATATAAAAATAAATTTTTTTGTTGTTATTATAACGTGATTATTTACTATTAAATACTATTAAATGATTTGCCTGTGTATTTATATTTGTAACATTTAATGTGTTCTTTGTAGTGTCTCACGTGGTGGAAAATTTGCCGTAGATTCTTTTTTTTTTCTCTAATTCTAGAATATTTAAAATGTTTTATGTAGAAATTGCAGGCGTTGTTCTGTTATATTATTGAAAATTTAGGTATATTCGAGTATAATATTTGGGGAGCACTAATTTGGTTACAAATTTTACTTTGTTTGGTGATGTTTGGAATGGGATGTAGCGCCCAGTTTTATGGGAATCGCATATATATATATATATATATATATATATATATATATATATATATATATATATATATATGTGTGTATTACTTGAATAACTAATTATTACGCTTATTTAAATATAAACATGCTCCGGACTAACTCAAATTCTCTTCGGGGATAGAGTTCAATTGCTTTTAAACTTATTGTTGGCAAATAAAATCAATAATAACTTTTAACCTTCTAAATTATTATAATTGCATTAAAATGTAAACGTGAAATCATACAAAATTTTATTCCACACATGGAATGTTTACGTCAAATAAATTGTAGTTTATAATAAGTGGTTTCTGTGTGAAACTGACTTTATTGGATTCTGCACAATAACGCATGCGTTGCGTCCTAACTGACTTAATTAAATGCAGCCTGTCAAAAATGTCAACAAATGATCTAAAATGTGTGAGTACAATTATGTTTTTGTTGATAAATACACCGGTTCATTTACTTTACATATATTGATAACATGTCGTACACACATTTATACATAATCAACAAAAACAAAAATACAGGATATCAAAAGAATAATCAATGCAATAATGGGTTATGATAGTAAAATTTCACTCACATGTGTTGCTGCACTTTCCAAAGAATGTTTTTATTGGACGTAACTTCCCATATAACGATGATACTGCCTTGCTGTTCACAGTAGTGCTACTTAATTTTCCATAATTCATCCAAATCCAATTTACTGCTGAACAACTCTTCCTCGTGGTAAATTTGATGTAACGTAATATTGCTCATATATTTTTAGATAAGCACTTTATTTTAAATTGTATGTTTAAATGTTGGTTTAAATATTTACTAAAATTTTCGGTTTTAAATTTATATCTTTTTTCATATAAATTTTAATTAATTGCACTTTCATTTTAGATGTCGTTATGGAATTTAGTTTATTTAATACTCTGCCTCACTTTCAAGAAAAATAAACATCCAATCCAAAATAATTGAATGATTTTATTAACATAAAAAAAATGCACATCATCCAATGTTTGAACACGAATTCAAATTGAAACAATTATAATATTATCAACACTTACAATCGGTAACCTAATTTTTAATTTTTGTTATAGGTTAAAACAATTGTTTCTGAGATCTCGACTCTACGTTGATCACGTTTCAAAACCGATAGTCACAAAAATTTTCAAAACGCAAGAGCAAGAGACAAGAGAGCGAGAAATGAAGAGCAATTCCTTTTATACATTTCTCTTGGATACCAAATTCTTAACTTTTTTTCTACATTACACACAAAAGATCCTAGCATCTGATTGGTCTCAACAAAATTGTTAAATTAACTAAAATACAAATTATGCTATAATTTTTTTAAAACAAGTCGGATTTACTTTTTGAATACAGATTTGGAATCAGGGCAACTTTCCGCATAAAAAGACACCTCACAAGCCTTATTTCGCTTTGAAGCTTTGCATTTTGACAACTTAAAATCTAAATTTACTTATATCTAAGAAATTCTATATTTTACACCTAACCTAAACACATATTCTGAATCTACATAAAAAATCTATATCAAAATACATTTATTTGAAACCATTTAACTTAATTTTAACAGAAATTCCATTTTCACATTTAAAATTTAGGTAATTAACACAACTTTTCTAATTTTATGTTCAGATTACATGTATATTGTTAATTTCTTTATGAAAATGAGGGAAACCTACTGTTATGTGCTTTTATAATTTATTCTAAACTTAACTTATCGTAAAAAACTATAAATTTGCAAAATTCTTAAATATAGTACTTAACCTAACTTAATATAATTTTACTTGTAACTTTTAACGTTTAAAACATCTAAATCACTTGAAATGTTAATTTACTATGTTCTTATAACTGTCTCTAACACAAATGCTGTTTACTTTTACTCCATAGTCCATAATTTTGTCATATCACAATTCCATACATTATGTAAATTTTGTACACAAAATGTAATTTTATATTAAATATCACCTTGCAGAAATGTTGTTCATGTTCTTATCAATGTTTCTAAATCACTACCACTTCTTCTGCACTTTTTATACACTTTGTCTGTGAAATACTAATATACAGTGTTCGTACCATAACCCTTTTTTTTATAGTTTATATAGTTCAAGCATTGTACCTATATCTATACATTTTCTACATATTAGAATTATCCTACTTCATGTGATTAATATCTGTAAAGTGTTTAAAATGCTTAAATAAATTGATTAAACTGTAAGATTACTGAAATATGTTCACCGAAACTAATCATACCCACAAATATAAATCGTTTTGACCTTTCTCACATACTACTGGTATAGCTCATTGCTTTTATGAATAAAACAACCTTGTGCAAACCCCACAAAGCCTGTTTTGTTATATCCAAACCATATTTTCCCTGTCGTATACTAATTTTCTTATTAAAAACGAACCGTATACATTCTCAAAACTATTTAAATTTGCACACTGCGTGCGTGCGTGTGTGTGTGTTTGTGTGTTTGTTAGTAATATATTGAAGTTTCAGAGTAAAATAGCAAAAGGGATTTTCTATGGGAGTTTAATATTTTTAGTAAATAGTGCATAATCTTTTTTTGTAATCGTTAATTTATAGTTTAGTTTGAGTTGAAATTACGTCATTGGAGATTGCTTCTTTGTAGTTAAAGTTACTTTAGCAAAGCTTAGCTTTGCAGATTTCGAAAGTGAACGACTGTATGACGGGGAATTGATTAGTAGACAAAGATAGTGGTTTTTATAATACGTTGGTTTAGAGTCGATTTTCCAGTTTAGAGGCGACGAAAACAGATCATGTTACATTATTTCCTTTGGACGTACCTTGACAATGTAGTTAATGCTAGTGACGTAATTTTTCAACTCGGTTCCCGGAAATCATCTCGTTTTTCCCGCGCTTGAAGGAATTGCTTTTTCATGGTTGGTGATTCTGTTAAAATTTGTAAGAGTGGAAGTCGACGTCGAGATATAGAGGAAGTTGGCAGTTGGACGCTGGCACGTCATGTTAACTACCGGGGCACTAGAAGCTGTCGTTTGGGAGCTGTATAGTTTTGTGGATTTTTAAGAGAATTCAATAATGCCGGGGACCTTTTGTGTTGTATTACGTTAGTAGGAAGTGACAATTCCGTGACCATTGAAGAATAGTGTTGATTTTAATGCTATATCTGCAGATTTGGGTTATGTCGCGCTTCGGCTGATTATTTTTGATTGTAACGTCAGTAAACTTAATAGTGCATTATGATGATAAATTCGCTTTCACAGCAATTCTAACGAATAAAAGAAATTGCAGTAATTATAATATCGTTATAATAAATTTATATATATATATATATATATATATATATATATATATATATATTATTCAAGGTATTAATCACCTGGTTTTAGCTTAAATAATTGTCACTACCGAATTCATGTGACTATAAGTTGAAATTTGACGACTGTGAAGTTGCTGTATTAGGAGCCGCGTTTGGGATATCCAGAAGTATTGGTATCCACCCATCCATTACCGATACGGTCAATTTCACGAAAATTACCTATGCCACTGTGCAAGGGAAAAGAGAGAAGTCAGAGTGGTCAGTTGGTGTAAACTGAAGGTAATTACTTTCTTACGTTTATTTTTTTGTTGGAGATTTTAATAACGTTTTAATCGTATTTGTCAGGCGTATAAATACGCTTTGTTTATCTGTAGCTTTGCATAAAAGCCCTTTAGGCGATTCAGATTGTATATTCATATTCCTTACATTTTTTGCCCTATTTTTATTCTGAATACTGTATACTAAAATTTATACTACGGCATTATTATTATTCCTTTAAGCTGTTTATTAAAAGTAAGATACTTAAAAGTATATGATTTTGGGAATTTGAACCTTAACAAGGGTCAACCCGATTTAACATTAGATTTTACAAAATTGAAAGTGTTTCAACAACCGTATCAATAGTCTGTATGTACGTGAACGTGATTACGTTCAAGTTAGCGAATGATTTATTTGTATTATGGAAATTGTTGAATATACAACTTTACAGCGGCAACGTGCAATTACTTTTTTATATTTTTGATAAAAACGTTAACGTAACAATTTGTGAGAGTTTTCTCTATTAGAATATTTGCTATTTTGAGTTTTTTTGATATACTTTCATTTTAAAAATTTTTAACGTAACGTAAACATAGAGTAAATAAGATCGTTGACCGATCAGCTAGTCTATTAGCACCTGATTTTATTGCGATTACATGCAGATAATTTTATTGCAATTATGTGCGGATATTTTAAAGTTTAAACATCGGACCGAGGCTCTTAATTCACTGATTCACCTGGTTCGCGACACAAGGTAAGAAAGTTTTTGTTTGTTTGAAACTTAGCTGTGAATTTATCGCATTTAGGTATTAGGACCCTATATTGACGTTTATAAACATTGTGGCGCCCATATAATTTATGACATACCCTTATTGTATCTTATATATTACGAGCTATCCCAATCTCAAAAGTAGTAACACGCACACCCCCTTTATTACACTGAGCTACCAGCCCCTTCCTTATCAGTTACTCCCGAACTACTGCTATTTTCACCCGTAACAGTAGCTAATATCAATGTTTCGAGGTGTTTATCTAATATGAACAGAATTACAAACTATGCAATTTAATTGATAAATTGCCGACTACAAAACGTCATTAGTTGAATCTTTGGCATTAAATAAACATTTAAGAACTTAAGAACATTAGTATTAGTTCTCGAAGCTACTTTGTGATATGTATTTATTTTTTGTCGGTTCTGTGTTAACTGCATAAATGTTTTTATTAGATAATTTGAACCCTTGATTTTCAACTAAAGTCGATTATATCTTAAATGTAACCATTTTCTTGTGGAATTTGTTTTGTAATTAATATTTCGTTATTGAAATTTGTTTGCATTAATGGTAATGACATTTCTTTGTGTACTAATGATCTATATGCAGCTAACTTACGTGTTTTATGGTAACATGAATCGTTTAAAAGTGTAACTTCTGTATGTATAGGTTTTCCAAATATTGAAAACTCAAACTTGTCCTGTGTATTAATTTTTTGGTTTTAAATCTAGAAAATTAATGACTCTATTTTGTTCCTTCTCTAGCGCATATTTTATTTACCATTAAATGTTTGGTATAATTTGAATTGTCTGTATATTTGTAACATCTAATGCGTTCTTAAATGTTTACTTAATGCCTAAGATTCAACTAAAGACATTCGGGTATTTATACATTAAATTGCACATTCCGTAATTCCCTTTATATTTGACAAAAGTAAAGAGTAGGCAGATCACACGTTATTTTTGTGTAGTTTTGTTTTCCCGGCGTTCTAGTTTCACCCAAGGGAAAGATTGACTTAAACGGTTTTGTAAAACGTTTAAATAATTAAGACGGTTAGTTTAATGAATTTGTTATTGTTGATGGGTATCAGTTGAACAGGACGTAGTTGTGATTATTGGAAGTAGCTTATTGTTTTAGTAAATTACGTAGAACTCTGTGGACGGCAAATGTATCCAGCCACCATCTTTAGGAGTAGAATTGTGAATATTATAAAGCGTGCACTTGGTGAAGAGGGGCCAGCGACCGTGCCAACAGGGAAGATCAAGTTCTAAGGCCCTGAGCACCTCATAACTGAATCTAGCCTTGAATCTTAAATGTGTACGGTAAAACTATTCAAGCGCTTATTGTTATTTTGAAGTGTAATAAATATAAACGTTGTACGTTTAGAAATTATTGAAGAGTTGGTTGATATAAATAATGCGTCACCGTGTTTACGAGATTTCGTATTTATTGGTTATAGAAATATTTTTAACACACATTTACGAAAGCACAGAATACGGCACGGGAATTTGGTTTATGCCGAAGGATGCGTGAGGGTTAGCCGCAATCCCAATGAGGTACCTCCCGCACTTCATAGTATAAATCAATTATCTACGTATGCGGAGATTCGCGGTGACGGACTTTCCCCAACTACTCGTGGGACTAATATAGACCAGATAGGACAATACTGTTACGAGCTTCAGGGCTAAGTAAACCTGAGAACAAAAACCCTCAAAGCGTAAGTTATCCAGGGATTAACGCTAGAAAATAGAGCTGTTGAAAAAACAGCAAAATGGTGAGAGTAGTAAAAATACCACCCATCAAGAAAGCGCTGGACATCTAAGACTGGGACGCTTAAGCGATACCAATGGAATGACAGCACACCACAGTAAAAAAAGTGCTCCAAAAGGTGAAAGTTTGGCCACTCACAGAAGATGCCGAGTGGCGATAGATGGGAGAGTTCCTACATATTACCTCATCTGATCAAGCCACAGTGGACAGGCTAAGCGGGCGGTTGTCTGGAAAGGGGTTTAGGCTCGGTTCCTCAAAGTCAAAAACTTTTTCAAACCGGTAAGAGCGATGACTTAGATCCCAAGAGAGGTCGAAAAAAATAATAACAGGATGGATACAAAAAACCAAAATTAACCACCAAATAGTGGATAGAAGTGGGCAGGAAGGAGGACCCTAAAGGTTGTGTACTAATGCACCAGACTTTTCCTTACAAGCTGAGGAAGGTATGTTGTCACCACCCACATCGAAACTTTTCCAAAGTATCCTTCAAATCCATTAAGAAACTTAATGAAAGAGGACAAAACCACCAAATAGGCAAGTGATGATCAAAGTACTCCAAATTAACCTGCATCACTCAAAGACTGCTAAAGTAGCTCAGAGTGCCAACATTATACAAAAAAACCTAGATTTCGCATTAGTCCACGAAAGATAGACATAAAAAACCAAGTCAGAGGACTAGGTAAAGTCGGGAGATGGGTTATTTATGACAGTGGCGGTGCGGGCGAGAGGAAGCAGAAAAGAGTTTGTGCTACTGAATTTATACATGTAGTTGATCATTTTATGGCTAGAGCTATCATCGGATTCAATGAAAACGCTTATCACATTGTTTGGAGCAGCATTTACACTAACTGAAGAGAGTTATTAATATATTACTTAACTCCTAGCAACTAATGGTCACTAGAGTAAATCACTCGACCTTCATTAATGTTAGCAAAGGAGAGATTAATGACATAACATAGTCCACCATGGTGGTATGTGACGTGGCTACAAACATGTGTAGAAAAAAGTATTTTTTTCCAATCACACATACATCAGATTTGTTGACAAGAATTATATAGAGGAAAACCGATTGGACCCTGAAGGAGCTTCTAAAGGAAAACCTCATGGAATATCCTTCAAACGCAAGTAATCTTGTAGAGACTAGTAATTTGTGCGAAAATCTCCAAACAGCTATAAAAAAAGCATTAAGTTAGCTACGCGTTAAAACAAAGCAACTCACATAAAGTGTCTGTAGCAAAAGAGGCTCACACGGATGCGGGCTTTTTATTGTAACGAAAAAAACAGGTATATGGCAAGCAAAAGGGAAATTTGAAGAAGATATTGTAAAAGCATACACTTGATGCCCAACTCGACGAGACTTTCCAAAACCCCTTTCAAAATAACACAAAAAGTCACGTAGTAGATAGCTTTCTTGGAGAGTAGCTCCCACCTTGAACTTTGACCCCGATCAATGAACCCTAACAACCTAACCGCCAATAGGAAATGTAATCGTCCACTTTGAAAAATGACGTCAGGACAGATGCGAAACGTGACTGCCCACTTTAGCCCAGCACCTAGTCAATGGGAGACGTGGTCGTCTATTTTGGAAAGTGACGTCAGGACCAATGATTAAGAATATGAGCAAGTGGTAGCTACCTCAACGACCTATATTGATTGAAATTATGGATTCGATATAGCTCTGACTATGAACTTTACAGTATAGAAGCGGGCACCGGCACTGTCAAAGAACTCTGATACTATTGCTATTTTCCCAGCGTTACTGCAAGAAACAATGGAACTCTCTAAGGCTAGCAAACCTAATATCGTTCCTTCTTAAAATAATTAATATTAAGGTAAACGTGTTGATCTTAAGGTTTTAAGCCTGAACTAATATGGATAACAAACGGGAAAATTGTGCGAACTGGTTAAAAGAAACAGCACTGTGTCTTTTCAAATATAAAAGCGACAATCAGAGTAAAACAAGAATGGTATGGAAAAGAGGGAGTTTCGATCCTACTAAGATCTTCATACCGTTTACAAAAAAAAGATCCCTTGGGAACAAACACGTTCACATTACGGAGTGAACGTGTCAAGTACCTGAAGGTAACCCTACACAGGGTTTTGACATTCAAACACCTAAATAAAACAGCTAACAAGGCTACCGGGGCCCCATGCACCTTTAGGTGACAGTTTGGGAAGAAGTGGGGGTTAATGACAAAGATGGATACACATAGCGATAGTTAAACCCATCGTCACGTACAAGATCAAGTCAAGTTAAAAAGGGTACAACGATTAGTCAGTTGAAAAATTTACCGACTCTACACATCGTCAAGGGTGGGGGCGATAAAAAGAGTTTACAGGATAAAGATAAACAGGTAAGTAGGACATTATAGGAAAATACACTGTGCATTCTTAAAGGTAGTATAAAATCCGCACCATGGAACTAATCCCTGACTAATAGACATAAAAAACCAAGTCAGAGGACTAGGTAAAGTCGGGAGATGGGTTATTTATGACAGTGGCGGTGCGGGCGAGAGGAAGCAGAAAAGAGTTTGTGCTACTGAATTTATACATGTAGTTGATCATTTTATGGCTAGAGCTATCATCGGATTCAATGAAAACGCTTATCACATTGTTTGGAGCAGCATTTACACTAACTGAAGAGAGTTATTAATATATTATAACTCCTAGCAACTAATGGTCACTAGAGTAAATCACTGACCTTCATTAATGTTAGCAAAGGAGAGTTAATGACATAACATAGTCCACCATGGTGGTATGTGACGTGGCTACAAACATGTGTAGAAAAAAGTATTTTTTTCCAATCACACATACATCAGATTTGTTGACAAGAATTATATAGAGGAAAACCGATTGGACCCTGAAGGAGCTTCTAAAGGAAAACCTCATGGAATATCCTTCAAACGCAAGTAATCTTGTAGAGACTAGGAATTTGTGCGAAAATCTCCAAACGGCTATAAAAAAAGCATTAAGTTAGCTACGCGTTAAAACAAAGCAACTCACATAAAGTGTCTGTAGCAAAAGAGGCTCACACGGATGCGGGCTTTTTATTGTAACGAAAAAAACAGGTATATGGAAAGCAAAAGGGAAATTTGAAGAAGATATTGTAAAAGCATACACTTGATGCCCAACTCGACGAGACTTTCCAAAACCCCTTTCAAAATAACACAAAAAGTCACGTAGTAGATAGCTTTCTTGGAGAGTAGCTCCACCTTGAACTTTGACCGATCAATGAACCCTAACAACCTAACCGCCAATAGGAAATGTAATCGTCCACTTTGAAAAATGACGTCAGGACAGATGCGAAACGTGACTGCCCACTTTAGCCCAGCACCTAGTCAATGGGAGACGTGGTCGTCTATTTTGGAAAGTGACGTCAGGACCAATGATTAAGAATATGAGCAAGTGGTAGCTACCTCAACGACCTATATTGATTGAAATTATGGATTCGATATAGCTCTGACTATGAACTTTACAGTATAGAAGCGGGCACCGGCACTGTCAAAGAACTCTGATACTATTGCTATTTTCCCAGCGTTACTGCAAGAAACAATGGAACTCTAAGGCTAGCAAACCTAATATCGTTCCTTCTTAAAATAATTAATATTAAGGTAAACGTGTTGATCTTAAGGTTTTAAGCCTGAACTAATATGGATAACAAACGGAAAATTGTGCGAACTGGTTAAAAGAAACAGCACTGTGTCTTTTCAAATATAAAAGCGACAATCAGAGTAAAACAAGAATGGTATGGAAAAGAGGGAGTTTCGATCCTACTAAGATCTTCATACCGTTTACAAAAAAAAGATCCCTTGGGAACAAACACGTTCACATTACGGAGTGAACGTGTCAAGTACCTGAAGGTAACCCTACACAGGGTTTTGACATTCAAACACCTAAATAAAACAGCTAACAAGGCTACCGGGGCCCCATGCACCTTTAGGTGACAGTTTGGGAAGAAGTGGGGGTTAATGACAAAGATGGATACACATAGCGATAGTTAAACCCATCGTCACGTACAAGATCAAGTCAAGTTAAAAAGGGTACAACGATTAGTCAGTTGAAAAATTTACCGACTCTACACATCGTCAAGGGTGGGGGCGATAAAAAGAGTTTACAGGATAAAGATAAACAGGTAAGTAGGACATTATAGGAAAATACACTGTGCATTCTTAAAGGTAGTATAAAATCCGCACCATGGAACTAATCCCTGACAGAATAAAAAAACATATCCCACCAAAGTACCTTATGATATAATTGTACCAATAAGAGACAAGTACAGGACCCCTAAAATTGTACGAAGCGGTCTTTTACGTGGATGGTTATGCAACAGAAAAAGGGACATGAATTGGAATACACGAGGCGGTGGGATGCAGACTAATAGAAACTTTTCAGACAAAAAATTTTGCGCTGAACACTTGTTCACAGGTTTTATTAGGAAGAAAATCTGTTAACTAGAGTGAACTATTTTAGTAGTAACTGACAGCAGTAGTTATACAAGGCCGATCCTAACCCAAAAAGTCACTAGAAAAGTTACTAGATTCGAAAAAAGTCACTAGAAAAGTAACTAGATTTGCAAGGTCACCTCGGGGGCCAGATGATAGCTGGTTCGCGTCCTCGCTAGAATGTGGTGTATCATAGCTAAAAATATTCGGTGTTCGTCTGCAGTAAAAGGTGGTCGCGTCACAGCTAAAAATAGTCGGTTCGCGTCTTAGCTAAAAAATATAGTGACAGCACCATCATTAAAAATAGCTGGTGCGAGTCATTATTAAAAAATAGTAGGTAACCAAACACATGTGTGGTTTGAATCTCTGCTATGCAAATATGTCACAAATGGAAATAACCAGATAAGTGTGGTTGGTGTCTGTGCTAGACACACATCCGGTTCGCGTCCTCGCTAAAGGGTGGTTGTATTCTAGCTAAAAATAGCCGGTTTATGTCCTCACTAAAAGGTGGTCGCGTCATAGCTAAAAATAGTCGGTTCGCGTCTTATCTAAAAAATATAGTGACAGAACCATAATTAAAAAAATTGCTGATGCGTGTCATTATTAGAAATAGCGCGTAACCAGATTTGTGCGGTAATCAATTACATGGTTCATATCTGCACTAATGTAACATAGTAGGGAGTTCAGAGTAATAATATAAGAAAATAGTGTAATGGGTAGTGAGTGCTGTGTAAAACATGTGGATGGCATACGCTCAAGAGCAGTGGACCAAAGCAACCGACCTGAGAACAGCGGTGGAGCGCTTGAAGCAAGAATTTTCGGCATTAGTATTCGATGCCCAACATGAGGCGGTTTACGGGCGAGGTGATTATAGTGAAGAGGAGTGTAACGTCCTAGCGAAAAGGTATGAAACAGGAGTAACGATATGTGAAAAGTTTTTAAATTTAAAGAAAATACGTGAAAAATGTTTTGTAGAAGAACTAAAAGTTGCGCAATTGCATCAGTTTTGCCACAATATAAAAAAATGGACAGCATCTCCTGATGGCAGCAGTTATTCATCATCAGATGCAGATTAGCCTACTGACGCAATTCTCAAAGCATACTCTCCCCTCTACCATCAAAATCGTGATGCAGTAATATATATAAGGACAGTTCCGTTGTAAACTCAAAATTCAAAAGCGATCTCGAATCAGTAAAGATGGATCTATCTGCATTGAATAGTAGCACTTACTGAAAATCCTTCACGAACGTAAAAGACCTGGAGGTGGGTGCAAAATATAAAGTGATTGATATGAACACTATCGGCACGAAGTATGGTAAACATATTATCATTGAAACTGAGAACTTTAACTTACGATTTTATGAATACTTCAAAAAAGAAGATCGCATTGAAAAGTTTAAGCAATATCTGGCTGAGAAAGACGTGTACATCACCAGCGCCGTAACTGTAGGAAAGACAACTAATTTAACATTTCTGTAAAAATAATAATATATATCTATGTATAACCGTTTGGAAATAAATTATATATTTTTTATTGCAAAAAATGTCTTTTTATTTCTTGATTAAATGAAGAGTAGGTACATCATAATGAAGAGAGCGGGCTACAAGAGCTGACTTCTAAGCAGGTGCTAGAATGTATCCAAAATCCTTTCTATCTAGTAGAAAATAACTTAGGCACCCGAGTACTCCACCATCAAGGGTAAAACTTTTCATACGGTCTCAACCGGTGTGTGGAGTCGCAAATGAAACGGTGAGAATAGCAACAATCACCAATATCTTTGGTCAAAGCCAAGTCTCTACTAAAGACTCCCTCCAAATAAATTGTAGCAGATACGTTGAAATTCAGTAGGAAAACTATATATCCACAAAATAGATTTCGCTACAGATCCACTATGTGCAGGTTACTTTGTGTTATTGTGAGGCACACAATACCTTAAGGCACAAGTTCTTCGGAGAAAGTAAGATACACCCAGGAACGTTAACAGAACGTTCCTCCCAGGAAGATTCTACACTTTTTCAAAGATTCAGTCCTCCTAAGGGAGAGAAGGAAAAAGAACCTATTAGGAAACCACCTGTGAGTAGTAATAATAATATTATTACACTTCTTTGGCCTTTTAATCGTACTATTTCCTATAAATACGAATAGATCTAACTTAGTTATGTCAATTTGGGGCACCAATAAGCATTGAATTACAATGAAATCTTACACTTAAGTAAATATTGGCTTATCACCCAACAACCCACGAAGGTATACACTAACAGTAATTAATATTCATGCTATTAATAATACAATAAAACATGTATCTTTTGTTAATATCAAGTTTGTAATGTAAAAATTATGTTACAATAGAATTTATTGTTTCATTTTGAACAAAAGTACTTCGTATAACGTTTCCCTACTTCTAAAATTAACACTTAGAACAATACAGCGTGAAAAGGGAGAAGTAGTTGGAGGAAATTTCATTCCAAAACCAATTTCTTAACGGAAGATGTATGGAAAAGTAAAGTTTTAAAATAAACTCAACTAGTTTGTATAACAATCTGGTTAGAGGGTGGTTGGTTGATTGTAAATCTGAACAATCCGCAGGTGGGTAATGGGAACAACGCCGGCCACCGTAAGATTACATGTCTACTTGGATGGTGATATAATGGAGAAATAATCGAGTCACGCATACGACTCGACCGACTTACCCCCGATTAAACGTTTTCCTTCTTATCATATCTTATTCAACTCGAAAAAATCCTATCTAATATACGAATAAAAAAGCCTCGCATAAAAAATACGAAGGAGCAATAAAAATGAAAACGTGCATTAAGAATCCTGCACCTTCAAAAATATGCCTTTTTACCGAGATTACGTTTATATAAATGTTTTTTCTTTTAAGTAAAGTCTTGATAAAAAAAAAAGAAATTACAGCCACGTAATTTCATACCATACCGAAAGCATGCATGCAGATTCTAAAGTTTTCCCACGAGATTGTTCTCAATTTTCCCTCATAATATAAATGCTTTAAAGTCATCTGGCTTTGTCTAAAATTTACAGCTTCAGTAAAATACAACAACCTGAAAAAAAATCACCTCACAATACGAAAAATTTTTACTCATCTCGGGTTAACGGTTTTTTTGTCAATATCATTTTAATAAATTTAAATAATTACTATATTTCAAAACGTTGTGTAAAGCAATCAATAACACTAACTCTTTCGCCAACACTTGCTATTAATAATAGTGAGCTTAAAGTATGAAGACATTTATCATCACGTATAAAGTTTTTGATTTGCATAATGGGCATACATCCGAAAATATTTTCTGACTTTTTCCTGTTGAATTATTAAACTATGTATTTCCATTAAAAACCCTTTAGTTGCTTACCTAACTTCCCTTTATAGAAATAATTAAAATATTTGCTCCTCCCATTAATTAATTAATTAAAAATTATGAATTAATCCATTAGACCTTGTAACGATAGTATTTTATGTACAGGGTGGCCAACTAAGAATGCGAGGTACTGTATCTTGGAAACTATCCATCGCAGAGGCTTGCGCAAAAACAGTTTTACTAAAACGGCCAATACAAAAAATATTTTCAAGTTTCTGGAATGGCCGCTAGGGGGCGTAACTGCAATTTTGAATCTAAAAACGTGATGTTTCTGTGAATTCTGCTATATTAACCTAATAAAAAAATAACTGATCTTTAAAGTCAAGGATAATCTGAACTTTTTTTGTTTGGCACTTACGGTTAATTTTCGCAAAAAAATTAAATGCATTGGTATGACTTTTTTTTCATGAACAAGTAGCTAAATGATGCCTAAACAAACTCGCGAAAACCGCATCTCGATATCTTGTTCCTAACCTAAAATATCGGCCAAAGAAACCTTTATACGAAAATCCCTTAAATTTTTATTTTTTTTAACTATATTTTTCTGGAATTGTTTCTATTATGTAAGTTGTGGCCCTAAAAAGGACCGATTTAAAGGAGGAAGGTTTTTAATGCCCCCGTAAATGCTCGAAATGCTGACCATCACGCTCTATGCATTGGTGACGCCTCTCATGACTAGACAAAACTGCAGCTTCAATTTCGGCTCTCGGTATGTTACGTATTGCGTTACGAATCCGGTTTTTCATATCTTTCTAGTAGTAGGTTGAGTCCGAAACACTATGTCCTTTAAGCGCCCCCATAAATAAAAATCGAGGCAAGTTAAATCTGGCGATCGCGGAGGCCACGGAAACAGACTTCCTCTTCCAGTCCACCGCTGTTGAAATACTGCATTAATGTGCTCTCGCACATTAATAGCAAAATGTGCTGGGCAACCATCCAACTGCAAAAACAATTTTTGCCTTGTTTCCAGAGGTACATCTTCCAACAACAACGGTAATTGATTAGCCAAAAAGTCAAGAAATACATTGCCATTTAGGGGTTGCTCGAAAAAATATGGCCCAATAATTCTGCCTCCCAGTATGCCACACTATACATTTAAACTCCAACGTCCTTGGCGCTGAACTTCACGCAACCAATGGGGATTTTCTGCAGACCAATAATGCATATTGTGCAGATTGACTCTCCCGTCACTACTGAAGGTGGCTTCATCGGTCCAAAGAATTTGAAATAAAAATTCTCTATTTTCGCGTATCATGCCTAACAGCCAATGGCAATAGTCTAACCTTCGATCAGAATCTTCCTCTTTCAAGGCCTGGTGCAACACGACACGATATGGGTGCATTCTTAAAGTAATTAAAAAAGTTTAAACGAATACCTATAGATTTTGATGGCCATTAGAACTTACCTATGGTCCTTCAAAATATTTTGAACTGTTGTACGTGATATGCCCAATTCAGTGGATAACGCTCTTGTGCTAACATGAGGATTTCCTTCAATATAGCCCAGTACACGGTTAATATTTTCTTGTGTTCTTCCAATTCTTTGCCGTTGAAACGTAGGCCGAAAACTACCATTGGCTCGTAAGCTCGTCACTAATCGGGGAAAAACTCTTACATCGCAAGGACGCCGATTTGGATATCGAGCCGCGTAAACTCTTTTAGCTACTGCGGCATTCTGAAGACATTCAAAATAAACCGCAAGCATATCAACAGTTTCATTATTCGTAAAACGCATTTTGAAAGCACAAACATTGCTCAAAGTAACGCGAAAGTATTGACAACTATTGACAATTTGAGGATTATGTATGTTTTGTTTAGGTATCTGTTTCCATTGCCTGCTTCTATTAATTGTATTTTTCGTATATATCCATAGTGAATATGCATTTAAACAAACAAAAAATAGGCATTTCGTATAACTTTTAGCATTGCTTACTTACCCGTCGTAATTTCAAAAAGGGTGATTTTATTCTGGTGTATAAAATCGCAATGTCCAGGTAATCTATTCAAAGATGAAATTGAAACTGCAGTTTTGTCTACCCATAAGAGGCGTCAGCAATGCACAGAGTGATGGTCAGCATTTCGAGCATTTACGGGAGCATTAAAAACCTTTCTCCTTTAAATCGGTCCTTTTTAGGGCCACAACTTACATAATAGAAACAATTCCAGAAAAATATAGTTAAAAAAAAATAAAAATCTAAGGGATTTTCGTATAAAGTTTTCTTTGGCCGATATTTTAGGTTAGGAACAAGATATCGAGATTCGATTTTCGCGAGTTTGTTTAGGCATCATTTAGCTACTTGTTCATGAAAAAAAAGTCATACCAATGCATTTAATTTTTTTGCTAAAATGAACCGTTTCTGTCGGATTGTCGAACAAAGCGCTCTAGCGACAACATGTGAAACTAACAAAACTTCAAATATAACATTTGTAGCCCAAGAATAGCCCATTTCAACGCTCCCAAGTTTGTTAAAATCGACTTAGCCGTTTCGAAGATACAGGAGGTTATTTAAGGAAACAGGGGGTTATTTAAGGAAACCTGTGAATACCCCCCACCACTTTATTTTTAGACATACGTCAAAAAGTGCCAAACAAAAAAAGTTCAGGTTATCCTCGACTTTAAAGATCAGTTATTTTTTTATTAGGTTAATACAGCAGAATTCACAGAAACATCACTTTTTTAGATTCAATATTGAAGTTACGCCCCCTAGTGGTCATTTCAGAAACATGAAAATATTTTCCAGGTTTTTGTATTGGCCGTTTTAGAAATAACTTTTTTTTGCGCAAGCCTCTACGATGGGTATTTTCCCAGATACAGTACCTCGCATTCTTAGTTGGCCACCCTGTACTGCTACCAAGTACTAAGATGTCTTGGTAAAAGAAAAATTGCAAATAATACTGAAGTAACAGTGCTTACATAACATAACATAACTATTCAAAGGATTTATCTACAGGGTGGGCCAATAGTACGTGGGTGGAAGATTGTGGGTTTATTACGAAATATTTCTAAGGTTTGCTGATGGGATGTGGTGGGGTATCCTTAAGGATACAAAACCTAAAATATTTTCACTTGAATCGTAAAGTTTATACAGGGCGATTTATATTAAAGTTGCATTTTTTAAATGGAACCCCCTGTATATTGTTGCATATTTGTATTCCTTGGTCAATTCTAGTACGACTTTATGTTTCACACATGGTATCTAAAACCAGTCATTCAGCCGCAATTCGTCATTTTTACAAAAGGTAGATGTATGAAGACAATTAAATATCCCTGCGATGTTACTAGACATGAAATGTACTATCGTAAACTGAATGGTCAAATTCGAATTCTTCTTGTGTTTAGAGAAATTACTTTGTCAAGTTAGAAAATTTCAATGGTAACTTGATTTTTTCAGATGGAACGTCCATTTTTTTCATTTTTGGATCATCTGAGGAATTTTTTTACCTTTCTAGCGATATAAATTAGTCTGTATCTATCTTCGCTAGATTTCTTTTAATTTCACAATTTCTGTTTAATTTGATGTATTTTTCAATTTTAATTTTGTATTATCTAGTAACCCATGGAAACTAAACAAAAAATTATTCAGATTATAAAACATTATTTATTAAGTAGACAAACATAAACACAAAAACATAATTACGAGCAAAATTAGAAAATAAAATAAAAAGAATAATAAAAAAACAAACAAATTTCATCCTTAGCACATCTAACTACATCAAAAGCTCAACGAGACCGATTTTCAAAACAGGATTAATCTTTGCTATCGGGTAGAACAAAAGTTAAATGAAAATGTACTTGGATAAGATCATGTTTACAGATGAGTGCACCTTCCACCGCAATTTGTTAACCAGTCCAATTTTCATTATTGCTCAGATTAAAACCCTCACTATTTCCGAGTTCATAGCCAAGAGAAATGGTCGACTAATGTTTGGGCAGGCATGTTCCGTACTTCGACGGTATTCTAAATTCGAATTTATACTTGCATTTCCTGGATAATAACGTCAAGGAAAAAGTGTATGCTGAACTACCATCCACTGCGGAAGATATGAAAAATTTTGCAACTATTAACCCAGTAATTTTAAATAAGGGTTAAACGTTATTTTCGTTGTAGAATTTAAATTTGCTTAGAACAAGGTGGTTAACATTTTGAACGTTTATTAAAACAATTTTTATTTTTATTTTAGCTCGTAATTTTGTTTTTTGTGTTTATGTACTTTTCTCGATACTTCATAAATAATGTTTTATAATGTGAATCGTTTTTTGTTTACTTTCCATGGGTTACTAGATAATACAATCTAAAAATTGAAAAATACATCAAAGTAATCAGAGATTGTAAAATTAAAAGAAATCTAGCGATGATAGATACACACTAAATTATCGTTAGAAAGGTTAAAAAATTCCGCATTTGATGCAAAATTGAAAAAAATGGCCGTTACATTTGAAAAAATCAAGTTACCAATGATTGAAATTTTCTAAATTGACAAAGTAATTTCTCTAAACACAAGAAGAATTCGGATTTGACCGTCCGGTCTACGCTTGTACATTTCATGTCTAGTAACATCTCATAGTCATGACTCATGACCTTCTAAGTTTTGTGATCACAGCGATATTTAATTTTTTTCAAACTACTATTTTTAAAAATGACGAATTGCGGCTAAATGATTCATTTTAGGTACCATGTGTGATACATAAAGTCGCAATATAATTGACCAAGGAATCCAAATATGCAATAATATACAGGGAGGTCCATTAAAAATAAATGCAACTTTGATATACATAGATCGCCCTGTATAAACTTTGCGATTCAAGTGAACATATTTTAGGTTTGTATCCTTAAGAATACCTCATCACATCCCATCAGCAAACTTTAGAAATATTTCTTAATAAACCCAAAATCTTCCACCCACGCACTAATGGATTTTTTTAATGATTTCGGAGATTAATAATAAATATAAGTATATAATGTTATACATCATTTTAAAAAGAAAAAAATAACACATTTAACGGGCTATAAATATACAGGGTACTCCATTGGGTTATATCTTGAAAACGGTACGCTAAAAAAATTTTTTGAGTACGCCAATGAATTGTTCGCAAAAATATCTATCAGTAAACGTTCATACCTTTTTGATAACTTTTGCAATAGTAGAGATACAGGGTGCCCCCAAATAGTACAAATTTTCAAAATCGCCCTGTAACTTAGAATGCAAATGAGTTTCAAACAATATTTTGATGGCATTAAACGTTTCACAAAAAAGTAGCAACGGTCCACGAAAACCGCAAGGCTCTATCTTCATTAATAGCCGAGAAACCCTGCAGTCTCATCGAAAATGGGACACAGTGTACATATAGGGCATCCTGTCTAAAAGTCACTATTACCACACAAAATCATTAGTAAGAGAACGGATCTGGCCTAGTTCGGTGTTACGGATTTCTATTCTTACTAAAGATATAGAGGCGTCTTCTTCTGTTCAACAATGAACCTCAAAACGAATATAAAGCCAACTAGTCTAAACGACATAGCCAAAAAACAGTAAATGACGGCCTTTTGTCAAGAAAGCACCAAATCAGACACAACCCTTTCTTAAGGCCAAGCAAGCATTTTGACCCCCAGCACATGAACCTACCCTTAAGCGACAGCCAGTGGAGCGGAATATTGCGCGCTGGTGAGTTGATTATTACAAACATAATTTATTGACCGATTTTAACATTGAAACTGTCAACTTCAACTGACTCGTAAACACTTCCTACTTTTGATGATTGATTCGGTTAAATAAATAGCGATTAAATGAAGAGTAAAACAAAATACAGGGTCCACCAGGGAAACGAGAAATTTTGAAGTACCCAATTTTGTCAGTAAATGTTTATTTTCAAACTTTTTTTTACAGGTTTGAGTAGAGGAAAGTATGCCATTTTAAGGTTTGTAGTGTATTACGCTATACCCCGCTCTTCAGAAATCCTCAAAAAAAATCGCATGACAAAAGATCAAAAATTTTGCGGCAAATTTTTTTTTTTTGGAAAAGGTCAATATTTATATGACTTGATTATTGTTTGACAGTTACTGACGTTTAAACAGAAACATGGAGAAGTGGCCAGGCGTTCAGCGTGCGTTTTGTGTAAAATCGTTTTATAAAAATGGTGAGTGTGTGACTTTGGTACAACGATTGTTTCGTAATAATTTCAATGTTCCACGACATGGAAGTGTGCCGTCCGCTCATGCAATTATACAGTGGGTAAGAAAGTTTGATGAAACTGGCTCCACATTAAACTTGAAGCATAAAAGGTCAATAAGGTCTGTAAGAACGGATGAAAGCATTGATATAGTGCTAATAGCATTAACACGTAGTGTACCACGTTCTGCAGTAAAACCTGCTTCTACACTAAACATTAGCCACACATCGTTACGACGAATTTTGCATAAAGACTAATCTTTCCACTCTTATAAAATTCAACTCGTCGAACAGTTGAAAGATGGTGATATGCTTTCTCGCAGGATTTTCACCGAAGAAATATTGCGACGTATACATGATGATGAAAACTTTATTCACCACATGTTTATGTCAGATGAAGCACATTTCCATTTAAACAGATATGGAAACAAGCAGAATAGTCGCTATTGGAATGACGAAACCCAGGAGAAACACATCAAAAGCCATTACATAGTCCAAAACTCACAGTGTGGTGTGCAATTTCATTATCTGGTATTATTGGGTCATATTTTTTCCAAGACGATAAAGGAAACATCACAACTGTTACGGCAAACCGCTATACACACATTATCAGAACATTTGTGACGGAAGAGTTACCTAGGTTTCCGGACGTCATGACGTATCTATGACTGGAACTTTTTCCCGGGTCGACTCATTTCCAAATATGGTGACATTTCGCAGGCCGTAAGATCCCCTTATCTTTCAGCATGTAATTTTTTCCTTTGTGGATTTCTGAAGAGCAGGGTATACAGTAATAGACCACAAACCTTACCGGAATTAGCAATAAGCATTACCCAAGAAGTTGAGTGAATTCAACCTGTCCTGCTCCGCCGAGTAATGAAAAATTTTCAATCTAGATTAGAAGAGTGTTTACCCAAAAATGACTCACTTGAGCGGAATTATTTTTAAGACATAAAATGGCATACATTCCTCTACTCAAACCTATAAAAAAAGTTTTGATAATAAACATTTTATAAGTGTAATTTGCATAATATACAATGTTTTTTGAATAAAAAAAAGTTTATACACTGTCAGGTTCGAAACGGTTTCTATATTCCCGTAAAAGCGATAATATTTAGATAAAAAGTTATATATCAACGTAGCCAGTACAACGAACCGCAAATCTGTTTCATAACTGCTATTTAACATTTAATGACAACTTAGTACAATTGTTCTTTAATTTATGCCCAGTATGAGACATCTAAAAATAATTAAAATGTTAATAATAGAATGTTATTTATTTCATTGAGTATTCCAAATTAACAAATTATATACTTTCGTGAGGCCTGATGCGCTTTACGCATTGTATTTTCGTTGCCTAAAATTTACGTAATTTGCTTGAGGTTATTTGTAACGCCTGCATCGATCTCCATCAAATTTCTAAACGTTTACCGAGGTAAGCGGGTTGCCAAGCTAACTGCTGTGGAAATGGGCGGATTTTATATAAGACGTAAAATGGTTGAAAGATAGGCTAAAACAACTTATACTAACCATAAAACAAGAAATAACAACATTCAATAGTCTCTAGGCGTCACCACAATCTAAAACGTATCTGGTAAAATAAATAGTCCTAGGCGTAATCGTACCAGTGGAAGATAGAATTGTAGCCTACTTGGTAAAATCATACATAATTCAAGTTCAATCATTCAATTCGCGCACCTTTTCGCTTAAAAGATCACGTTTAAATTTCGTCACAGTAATCTAAATACATGTCAATTCAATTTTGAAAATCTTTAAGTTCAATTAACGTTAAAAATAAATTTATCCAAAGCTTAAGAAAATCGTACATTACCGTAAACTTATTGATCGCACCATGTATATTCATATATTCAAAGTAGTGAGGACGTTATCTGGATACTTTCTAATTTATCCTCATATTCGCAAAAACTAGAACTTATAATTGTCATAAAAATTCTGAAATAACCAAATATCATCCAATTTGGAAAAATAATAATTCAGTCTATTAATGTTTAACCACAACATTAACCCCTATCTTAAAAATTTAAAAACGTAACAATCTTTTATGCATCATATATCTTCTCAAATACTATATGAATGTTTATCACTAAAATGTATTTTAACGTTCGCAAGTATGAATGAATCGCTGTGATTCAAATTTAAAACTTCTACTTAATAAATAAATCGTAATCAATGTTGTGTATTCAATGACTCTTCATGAAAGCAAAGTAATTAAATTGTTAATCGATCTGACTCAAAATAAACAGTTTACAGGTCAATTATTAAGCCAAAATGTCAAAAGTTTGATTATTTTTAAGCGGTACATATAAAATTCTTTATGCCGCTTCACACACCAAAGAAATACTGAAATTTTAGAATGTAATGTTGGCTGTCTTTAAACTGTCGATTGAACCATCACTTTAATAAAGTCTTACAATAAAACTGTAAAGAATATATTGAGATGTTTAAAAAGAGGTAATAGAAGTATCGGACAGCTTACATGACATTTGGGTCATAAAAAGGGGTAATTTCTGGCTCGATACAAGTGCGAGACACAATTTTACATAAATCTGGTTCACGATGTGTTTAAAATAAATTTATTTGGTATAATTTGATCTGAATATCATTTGCTAAGTTTGGTTTCATCATAAAAAGCAATTTGTTGCTACCAAAATTGTCAAGAATGTTAGATATCATCATTTACGTAGAGTCATTTTAGTAGTGCAATTTTTACAATAAAATTCAATTTTTCAAAGGTAATTTGGCAAGTAGACATTTCACAGGTGTTTAAACATGGACTATGTAGTTAGGATTATGTTAGGGATAAGGTATGTTTAGTTTTTAAAAGCAGGAAATACAAAAATTTAGTTAAAAGGGTTATAATATGGACAGTATAGACAATTTTCGCACACATTTTTGTTAGCGAATTAGTGACAAAAATTATAATACATGATTCACAAGAAGAAAGACATTTAGAACATTATGGCATACAAACATTTATAGTGCCGTACATTTTATAGTGTAAAAATCCTAAAAGAGTGTTAGACGATGAGACTTTTTCAATGCAAGACTGAATAACATTATGCATTGCAAATAAGTAGTGAGAACAATAAAGACAAGTTGTACAAACCTTAAACATAACATTTTAAGTGCTAAAAACATTTTTAATATGAATTTATTTCATATTTAAATTTAAGTATGGTTACGTTGTATATTTTAGATTTTTCACATAATTTTATACTTTTTCCACATTATTAGATTTAGTTTTTGCTCTTAAAGCAAATAATAGATGTTCTTTCACAATATAAATAAGTTTTTATAAGGATACAGCGTTTTTATCCGCAAATTTATGCTAAATCTCAGGTGAATTCTAGACAAATTTACAAAAGCTCAAAATTTTCATTAAATTAAATGTTTCGAATTTAAAAGATATGTTTTCTTAGTAAATTGTCCTCAGAATTCCATTTTCAAGTAATTTTAGTGTAGCTTGTAAGTGTGTATAGTTAATAGCTTATTTTGATTAGATTAAGTTGTTTCGTTTATTAGTGGTAGGAATTATTGCTTATTAGGTGTCCTTTTATTCGAAATTTCATTTCCGTTTTTAAATTTCATTTCCGACCATGTATAAGAAAGTTACGGCCAAAATTCCATTTATGTACAATTCTTAATTTTGATTATCCAATCACATTCATTGTAAATTTTGCAATATGGCTGTAAAAAAGTTGAAATTTCTGTAGCAACCAGAAACCTATAAAAGCATGCGCTCAAGAAATCATTCTCTCTCTAGAATTTGTTCAAAAAAGTGAAAAGGTTAAAACAGTGTTGCTAAATTTGAGTTTACATAACCTAATTTATTATCGTCAAGAAAGTTTACGTTACGAATAATTTCGAGAGCACTTGTTTTTATATCAATCGGTTAAAATTAAATAGTTCGGTCACCGATACCTGTCGTTATTAATAACATAATTCTGTACGATTAATTGATGTCACGATTTTGTGTAAATTTGTTTTCGTGTTTTCCGATTTAAAATATTTCTTTATATACCAAATTAAATTCCATTTTTATTTGGTGAAAGTGTGTTTTATTTCTCCGGACAATTCTTCTTAAATAAATATTATATTTCGGTAACTAAAATAAAAGTGTGTTAACAAAAATCTTGGATACTTAATAATACATTTTAAACGATATCACTCACAAAGATTTAAAACCATTTTAAATAAAAAGTTACCATAGTAAATAAGTGTTTGGAGGTTGCCGTTTTTGGAAAGAAAACATCTTGAAGCTTGGAAGTTGGTGTCTTCGAGAACCGAGATAGCAGTTGGATATTAGTAACAACAATAGCCGAGTGAACATTGCCTGCCTCCAGCTGAAGTTTGAAGACATCATTCAATCGACAGGAAGGACTGTATATGTGAGTTTTAAATTTTATAACCCTGTTATTGGTATTTCCCTGCAATTTATATTTGTTTTATGTTATTAATTAAGAATTTCAATTATTTACTTGTGTAAACACCTGTGAAATTAATTATTTCCTTTTCTTTTTCTAAATTTTCATTTTGATCCATACATTAAAATTTCTTAATTATTTGACATTTTTTGACAGCTTTACTTATTTTTCATTTAAAGTCATTAACGCATGCGTTAGAAAGCAAATTCTATTCAGAGCAAATTTTATACGTTAAATTAAATTACATATAGGATATTTCTTATTTAAAAAAAATTTTTATCTTCAACTAAATCCCTGAACTCTATCCCCAATTGAGATCTTTGAGCTAGTCCAATTGAATATAGTAAATATAAATAAATTTTTCCATTTCAATTTATTGTCGCCGCAACGTGTGGGCACGATTTAGTTTGAAGATTTTGATATAAAAAGCACAAAAAAAAATTTTTATAGGTATTTAGTTTTTTTTTTCATTTTTTCGTTCATTGTTATTTGTTATTTGTTATTAGTTATTGTTTATTGTGTTTATTAGTGCTAGGATTTTTACAAAAAGGGGCAAATTTAGTTAGTACAACTAGTGAATGCAAGATCGTAGGGTAACTAGATCAGGTAAAGTTTACGGACCTAAAGATATTGAGGTAAAAGAGAAAAGACAGGATCTAGTTACAAAGATGGAGCATATTGAAAAGAATGTTGAAGCACAACAAGAAGAAGGAAGTCCAGTTAGAGAAAGCAAAACCTTAGACGTGGACATGATAATCGCCATGCTAATGAAAGCGGAAGAAAGTAGAAAGGAAGACATGATGAAAGCGGAAGAAAATAGGAAGCAAGACATGATAAAAGCTGAGGAAAATATTGATAGAAAATTCAACAAGCTTGAAGAAAATAGGAAAGAAGCAGAGGAAGAAAGGAAGGAGGATATGAGACGGCTACAAGAAAGTATCGATAGACAACTGAATAAGTGGGAGAACGATAAAGAGAAGTTAGTGCATAAAATGGAGAAAACGAAGGAAGAATTAAGTAACAATATGCACCGAGAAAATGATAAGTTATGGGGAACGATTATCGACAATAAGGAAGAGGCAGATGACAAGATCGGAAAGTTGGACAAGAATATTAGAACTGAAACCCGTCTAAGAGAAGAGGCTTCTAACGAAATAAATGATAAAGTAGGAAGGATACAAGACATCCACGAACAAATATGTTTCCAGGTGGATAAGAATAAGGATGAGAACAAGAAACAGATAGGGGAAATTTGCAATAAATTAAGAATGCACGATCATGACCTGGAAGAGTTGAAAGAACGAGAAACACCTAGAAATTTTCAAATAGGCTGGGAAAATTGCATGTGGAATCAAGAGATGCCATACAAATTTGAAGGCAAGAAGCAAGAATCGCCAATGCTATTTTGAAAAATATTGAGGATTATTTTAATGACATTAAGGACAATAAACAAAGAATGCGTTTGGTAAGAAAGATGCTTAAAGGGAATGCCGAACTATGGTACAATTTAGTACAAGAGCAATGTACCGATTATAAGCACTTCAAGGAATTATTTACCAAACAGTATTGGAGTGACGTCCAACAAAATGTAATAAGGGAAGAATTTTCAAGGGCGAAGTATGACAAAAACTATGGCACTTCGAGGGAGATTTATGTGATGAAGAAATACCAAATAGCAAGATACTTCACACCACCGATGAATGAACAAGAAATAGTCCAATATTTAGCAAGGCAACTGGAGAATAATGTGGCAGAAAACATCATTCTGCAAAATATAGATAATATAACATCACTACTGCAATTTTTAAGAAGATACGATGCGTACGAACAGCATCAGAACAGTTACGAAAAGAGAGAATTTAACCCTAGGAATGTTTGGAATGACAGAAGGGAATATAATTACAGGCACGAAAGAGAGGAAAATAGGAGAGACAATTATAATAGGAATTATGGAAATGACAGGAGAGATTATCAAAATCAATATCATCGTGCTGACAATCGTAGAGAGTATTTCCAAAATGGCAACAATAGGGAAAGCAATTATAGATCGGGAAGAGAGAGGAACAACTTCCAACAAAGAAGAGGGGGATATAATAATGGCTACGACAGGAACAAATTTAATTACAACAATCAAGCCAAGGATAATGAACGGGAGCATCAGAATAATAGAGAGAATGAAGGAAAGGATCATCGTAGAAATGATATGCAAAAAGAAAATAGAAGGCCATACCAAGAGATCGTGGATGATCAGAATAGGAGAGTGAATAACATCCAGGTACGAGAAGAGAAGGAGGAACCGAGTTGTGGAAGGATTAGTTGGGTCAATGCCATCGTACATGCATCCCAAGACGAAGAAAAGAACACACAAAAGGACTTTGACAAGATCACAGTTCAAAATTTTTAAATACGAGCTTCCTTGTCAACAATGTAAAGACAAACTACCAACATCCTACGGAATTTTTAGAAATTGAACAAAATTCAGAACCAGAAACTGCAAACATTTTATTACCTTTCGTTAACATTAGAATTAAGAATTTAAATTTATTAGGATTAGTTGATACCGGATCAGAAATTTCATTAATACAGGAAAAAATCATCGTAGAGAATAACGATTTATTTAAAGATGAGATCATCAGAATAAACAAAATAGAAGTTATGGCAGCTACGGATAAGAAGCTTAGCACTATAAATAGGATGCTACATACTGAAGCTAAGGTAGGGGAACAGATTTTTCAAACACAATGGTTTATAACTAACAATTTAAAAATGGAGTTAATAATCGGAATGGATATGATTAAGCAATTAAAATTGATTATCGATGCACAATATATGAAGATAAGAATTGGTAAAGATGAATTAAACTGGGTACAGCCCTACAATAAAAGATTAAATTTATATAAACCGCATATCCAGTATTTGAAGGTGGAAAGAATTATAAAGGATGAGCAATTCGATATCAATCACATTGGTTACAAGCAAGAAGTTATAAACATTATACAAGAAAATTTGGTGTTGATAAATGAAGAACCTAGCGTAGCAAGTAAATATGTACATAAAATTGAAGTGACAGACGATTCTCCGTTCCATAACAAAATATATCTTATTCCCTACGCCAGAAGAGAGCAGGTCAAAAGAGAAATTAATGAAATGCTAGAAAATGGTATCATAGAAAGATCAAAGACCAGTTATTTAAATCCGTTGGTTGTTGTTAAGAAAAAAGATGACAGCATTAGACTGTGCCTTGATGCAAGGAAGCTCAATTCCAGATCTAAACCCCAATATGAAACGCCACAAAATATGGACGTGCTCCTTAGTAAAATTTGGGAGAGAAAAATCTTTACTAAATTAGACCTTAAGAATTCATTTTGGCTAATACCTTTGGAAAAGTCGTGTAGGAAGTACACAGGGTTTAGTATCGAAGGAGAAATATACCAATTTAAAGTGGTACCTTTCGGACTTAGTTCTTCGTCTGCTGCATTAGTTAGAGCTATGCAAGAAATTTTAAATAGATTCGAACATTTCTGTATGCACTACATCGACGATATTCTAATATTTAGTAAGAACGAAGAAGAACACTGTCTACACATCAAAACAATCATGGAAGCTTTAGCCACAAATGGTTTAAAATTAAATTTAGAAAAATGTTACTTTTTTATGAGAGAAGTCATGTATTTGGGTTATGAAATAGGGCAGACGGGAGTAAAACTAAATGATAGTAGATTGGCCGAAATAAAAGAATATCCTCGTCCTAAAAATTTAAGAACGTTGAGAGGCTTTTTAGGGGTAGTTAATTACTATCGCAAGTTCATTTCCGGATATGCTGATTTATCTATTCCTCTGGTAGACTTGTTAAGAAAAAACGTACGTTGGAGTTGGGATAGAAGAAAAGAAGAAGCATTTATTAGTATTAAGGAAAGTTTATTTACAAATATGATTCTAAGACACCCTAATTTTAAGTTACCATTTATACTCAGGACAGATGCATCTTTCTATGCAATCGCAGCAGAATTATGTCAAAAACAAGGAGACGAAGAAGTACCCATTTGTTTTCTTTCGAGAATTTTAAAAGTGCATGAGATCAAATACACAACAGCAGAAAAAGAACTACTGGCCATTGTTTACGCAGTAAACAAATTAAAATTTTATCTATTAGGCAACAAATTCAAAATTGAAACTGACAACTCTGCAATAACATTTATGAAAACAACTAATTTTAAGAATCATAGGATGTACCATTGGTCGTTACTTCTGCAGGAGTATGATTTCGACATATCTCATAGACCAGGCAAGGATAATGTGGTAGCAGATGCGTTAAGTAGGAAGGATAATATAGACATTAAGGAAAATAGAGTTTTATGTGCATTTGAACAAATTAAACCTACATTTTTGGCACAAGAATTAAGAAATTTACAAAATTCAACGCAATTTTTAGAACTTAAGAAGAAGATTTTGGAATCTAAAGAAGAAATATATAAGGATTATTGTATTTTGAATGATAGAATTATTAAAGTTTTTAATGCAAGAAAGTTAGTTGTAGTAAATGAAGATATAGCAAAATTTATCATAACGGATTTGCACAAAACGTACGGACATCTAGGAATTAGAAAAACTTGGTTAATTTTTAGAGAAAATTTCTATGCAAAGAAGGATTTAACATATGTCAAGAATATTATAAATAAATGTGAGCTTTGCATATTAGCTAAAGAGAAGAACCACACTAATTTCAACCTTGTCAAAAGTATAAAAGTGAGTAAACCGTTAGAAATAATAGCAATTGACTATATTGGAAATTTAGTACCTGGTCAGAACGGATATAAAAATATATTAGTAATCGTCGATATTTTTTCTAAATTTATAAAATTATACCCTAGCAGGGATTGCACAGCAAGACAAGCTACGATTTCTATCGAGAAATTCATGAAAGAAACAGGAAAGCCAAAAGCTATTTTAGCCGACAATGCCACTTATTTCAGAACTGCCAAATTTGTAAAGAAGTTCGAAGAGATGGGAATAAAGATATATTTCTGTTCGATCAGACATCCTCAAGGCAACCCAGCCGAAAGATATATCAAAGAAGTGATTAAATTTTAAGAATATTCACGTATGAGAAACATAATGCTTGGGTGAAGTATCTAAAGGTCATAGAGAAGTGCATCAATGAAGTACCGAATGTTAGAACACAGGTAGCTCCGATAACATTAATAAAAAAGATTATACCAGAAAGACCCTGGAGGCAACAAGAAGAAGAAATTGAAATTGAAAATTTGCTCCAAGAAGTCAAAGAAAGATTGTGGAAGATTTTAGATAATTATGAAAAGAAACATTCTGCCAAAATTAAAAAGAAGGTTACATTTAAGGAAGGAGATTTAGTAATCATACGCCGTTTAACAGTTGCAGACAGAGCACGAAAAATGTGTGCAAAACTCTTACTACCATATGAAGGTCCGTATAGGGTAAAAAAATGTTTTGGGGGTACTACATATGAATTAGTCAATATAGAGGATGGTAGTAGTAGAGGTAAATTTCATATCTCCATGATTTATCCATATTTCAAAATTTAATTTTAATAGGTAGGTCAATTAAAGAACTTAATATTTTCTTGTACAAAAATATCTTCATTCTTAAATTGGGGAATTTGAGATGTTTAAAAAGAGGTAATAGAAGTATCGGACAGCTTACATGACATTTGGGTCATAAAAAGGGGTAATTTCTGGCTCGATACAAGTGCGAGACACAATTTTACATAAATCTGGTTCACGATGTGTTTAAAATAAATTTATTTGGTATAATTTGATCTGAATATCATTTGCTAAGTTTGGTTTCATCATAAAAAGCAATTTGTTGCTACCAAAATTGTCAAGAATGTTAGATATCATCATTTACGTAGAGTCATTTTAGTAGTGCAATTTTTACAATAAAATTCAATTTTTCAAAGGTAATTTGGCAAGTAGACATTTCACAGGTGTTTAAACATGGACTATGTAGTTAGGATTATGGTAGGGATAAGGTATGTTTAGTTTTTAAAAGCAGGAAATACAAAAATTTAGTTAAAAGGGTTATAATATGGACAGTATAGACAATTTTCGCATTTTTGTTAGCGAATTAGTGACAAAAATTATAATACATGATTCACAAGAAGAAAGACATTTAGAACATTATGGCATACAAACATTTATAGTGCCGTACATTTTATAGTGTAAAAATCCTAAAGAGTGTTAGACGATGAGACTTTTCAATGCAAGACTGAATAACATTATGCATTGCAAATAAGTAGTGAGAACAATAAAGACAAGTTGTACAAACCTTAAACATAACATTTTAAGTGCTAAAAACATTTTTAATATGAATTTATTTCATATTTAAATTTAAGTATGGTTACGTTGTATATTTTAGATTTTTCACATAATTTTATACTTTTTCCACATTATTAGATTTAGTTTTTGCTCTTAAAGCAAATAATAGATGTTCTTTCACAATATAAATAAGTTTTTATAAGGATACAGCGTTTTTATCCGCAAATTTATGCTAAATCTCAGGTGAATTCTAGACAAATTTACAAAAGCTCAAAATTTTCATTAAATTAAATGTTTCGAATTTAAAAGATATGTTTTCTCAAGTAAATTGTCCTCAGAATTCCATTTTCGCAAGTAATTTTAGTGTAGCTTGTAAGTGTGTATAGTTAATAGCTTATTTTGATTAGATTAAGTTGTTTCGTTTATTAGTGGTAGGAATTATTGCTTATTAGGTGTCCTTTTATTCGAAATTTCATTTCCGTTTTTAAATTTCATTTCCGACCATGTATAAGAAAGTTACGGCCAAAATTCCATTTATGTACAATTCTTAATTTTGATTATCCAATCACATTCATTGTAAATTTTGCAATATGGCTGTAAAAAAGTTGAAATTTCTGTAGCAACCAGAAACCTATAAAAGCATGCGCTCAAGAAATCATTCTCTCTAGAATTTGTTCAAAAAGTGAAAAGGTTAAAACAGTGTTGCTAAATTTGAGTTTACATAACCTAATTTATTATCGTCAAGAAAGTTTACGTTACGAATAATTTCGAGAGCACTTGTTTTTATATCAATCGGTTAAAATTAAATAGTTCGGTCACCGATACCTGTCGTTATTAATAACATAATTCTGTACGATTAATTGATGTCACGATTTTGTGTAAATTTGTTTTCGTGTTTTCCGATTTAAAATATTTCTTTATATACCAAATTAAATTCCATTTTTATTTGGTGAAAGTGTGTTTTATTTCTCCGGACAATTCTTCTTAAATAAATATTATATTTCGGTAACTAAAATAAAAGTGTGTTAACAAAAATCTTGGATACTTAATAATACATTTTAAACGATATCACTCACAAAGATTTAAAACCATTTTAAATAAAAAGTTACCATAGTAAATAAGTGTTTGGAGGTTGCCGTTTTTGGAAAGAAAACATCTTGAAGCTTGGAAGTTGGTGTCTTCGAGAACCGAGATAGCAGTTGGATATTAGTAACAACAATAGCCGAGTGAACATTGCCTGCCTCCAGCTGAAGTTTGAAGACATCATTCAATCGACAGGAAGGACTGTATATGTGAGTTTTAAATTTTATAACCCTGTTATTGGTATTTCCCCTGCAATTTATATTTGTTTTATGTTATTAATTAAGAATTTCAATTATTTACTTGTGTAAACACCTGTGAAATTAATTATTTCCTTTTCTTTTTCTAAATTTTCATTTTGATCCATACATTAAAATTTCTTAATTATTTGACATTTTTTGACAGCTTTACTTATTTTTCATTTAAAGTCATTAACGCATGCGTTAGAAAGCAAATTCTATTCAGAGCAAATTTTATACGTTAAATTAAATTACATATAGGATATTTCTTATTTAAAAAAAATTTTTATCTTCAACTAAATCCCTGAACTCTATCCCCAATTGAGATCCCTGAGCTAGAACGGTGCAATAATAACATTTAGAGTTAAATTAAATACTTCATTCATTATTACATACAACATTTAAATTTACCTCAAAGTAAATATAATTAAATTCCTTGAAATCTATCCCCATATGAGAATTTGAGATTAATCTTAATATTAAATATAATATTTTAACATTTCAATTTATATATATATATATATATATATATATATATAAATCTCGGAAATGGTAATAGATACAACTCCGATTAAATGGAAAAAAAGTTGTGTAATTAGGGGACCAAAAAAATCGATGGCTTAATTTTTTGTTTTTGAGATTTTTGAAAAAATTTGAATTTTTGAAATTTCTATTTTATTTTTTCTGGCGTTATTAGAAATGCTAGAGCAAAAATACAAACACTTCATTCATGGCAACTTAGTACGGGCTTTAACATGGGATAGTCGGTTTTTCAAACGGACGTTTCCTATTTTTATAGCCATTATCAACTTATTTTTTTTATATACGGTCCTGATATTTTGAAACCTGATTTTGAAAGGATTTATAGTACTAATTCAGCAATATATCACATTTGATGGTCTGATCGGGTTTTGAACCTTTTATGGTCATAAAAATTCTGAAATAACCAAATATCATCCAATTTGGAAAAATATATATATATATATATATATATATATATATATATATATATATATATGGAAATCTCGGAAATGGTAATAGATACAACTCCGATTAAATGGGAAAAAAGTTGTGTAACTAGGGGATCAAAAAAATCGATGGTTTGAATTTGTGTTTTTGAGATTTTTGAAAAAATTTGAATTTTTGAAATTTCTATTTTATTTTTTCTGGCGTTATTATAAATGCTGTAGCAAAAATACAAACACTTCATTCATGGCAACTTAGTACGGACTTTAACATGGGATAGTCGGTTTTTCAAACGGACGTTTCCTATTTTTATAGGCATCATCAACTTATTTTTTTTAAATACGGTCCTGATATTTTAAAACCTGATTTTGAAAGGATTTATAGTACCAATTCAGCAATATATCACATTTGATGGTCTGATCGCGTTTTGAACCTTTTATGGACCATCATCACGAAATCTTTGCATATAGACCTGCATTTTCAAGAAGTTTATTAATATTAGAAGTTAATATCAACAAACCAATTGACGGTAAAAGGGAAGACTACTAATTCCTTTTGTTTTTAGTGTAAATTAAAGTAAAAATTACTTCCTTATAAGTAGTTGTTTGAAAAGTTCTGCATTATTTTCCGAACACAAATAACACCGTATTATAATTGAATTCAAAACATTGCGAAGCATTTGAAGCCTAATACATTCAAATGCTTCGAGAACTAAGTTCCGCAATTGATTGTCATTTTCAATGTTGTGTCGGTAAAAAAAGTCAAGAGGTGTTATATCGGGAGATTCCTTGCCGATAAATATTCCTGGACGGCTCTGAAATTATGTGCCAGAGCACCATCTTGTAAAAACCAATAATCTTCAATATTAGCTTGAGGTAAAGCACCTAAAGCTGCTTCTACTTCATTTTCTAATAAATGTTGGTAGCGTTCAGAAGGATCCATTGTAGAAAAATGGACCTATTATTCACATTCCAAGTATTTCAGCCCACATATTAAAGCCGAAACGGCACTTTATAAACTTTAGGATTTTCTTTTGTCCAATAGTGAGCATTTCTTCTGTTGAAAATTCAATTATTGGTCACGTGACTTTCATCAGACCAAATTATTTTCATGGAAATTGCTCATTATTCGCACATTGGCTGGTATACCATTCTCTCTGCCCTCTGCCTCTCGCTGTATCCCCTGGTCGAAGACCCTGACAAATTCTAAATTTAAATGGACGTATTTTTTCTTTTTGTAAAGTAAAATGAGCAGTAGACTGGGTCATTCCAATTGTTTGTTCAATGTGTCATGCAGAAATTTCTGGATTTTCCGTAACAGCTAATAAAACATTATTTGATTTTTCTTCATTACAAGGTTTTTTACCGGAATTTACATACTTTTTAAATGAACCATGTTCTCTTAAATTAACTAATTACTAAATGTGGTTTTATGAGGCTGCTGTCTCTCTGGATATTTGTTTAAATACATGCGTTCCTCTTTGGAATTTCGTTGACATAATATGTAGCACGATAGCATATCATATTTTTCTACATTTGAAAATTGCGCCATACTTTTTTGATAATAACTACCACAAATTAACTAATTCAGAGTTAAATACTAGTACCAGTTAAATAGAAAATTGTACAATACAAAATTATGACTGATACGGAATTACTTCAAAGCCGTCTTTTTTTTCTACTTTCTTTTTTTTCAAACTCGCCTGTTTTTATTTATTCATTTTTAGAACTGTAAGATATTATTTATCTTTGGAGATTCATGAAAAACTCTTTATCAGCTTGGAAAAAGCAAATTTTACATAAATATGTATTTTAGGTGTTTGATAATGATTATTTAAATAGGTAACTTTAATATTAATCTTACAAGCATTTAGTTTTTTATGTTAAGTTGTATAATTAACAATATTTTATTTTAGTACTTTTCCTTATTTTATCAAATATTAAACACAAAAGCAAGTTAACGAAATAAACTTTTTTTGAAAATGCAGGTCTGTATTCAAAAATTTCGTGATGGTGTTCATAAAAGGTTCAAAACGCGATCAGACCATCAAACGTGATACATTAACGAATTTGTAATAAAAAACCTTTCAAAATCAGTTTTCAAAAAAGTTAAAGCCTGTAACGAGTTGCCAAGAAGTGTTTGTATTTTTGCTCTAGCATTTATAACAACGCCAGAAAAAATAAAATAGAAATTTTAGTGTGGTAATACACGATCATTGGACCTACATTCTAAAAATATTTAGGTAAATGCAGGGTGATTGACAAAAATATGCCAACCCAAACCTGTGTTTTTTTAATGATGGAATGCCCTGTATATTTTTCCTGGTAAACTTTTTTTTTAACGTAGCCCCAAAGGAAGAAATCAAGGGGCGTAAGATCCGGTGATCTGGCTGGCCAGTTTTGCACACCACCTCGTCCTATCCACCTGATCGGATAATTTCTATCGAGATATTGCCTAACGTTGATTGCATAGTGTGGAGGGGCGCCATCCAGTTGAAACCACATCGTACAAATATTATTTACCTCGATATTTTCCAAAAACTGTAAATATCTTTCTCCAGTAAGACTCCCATCAAAGGAAAAATGACCAACCACGTTAAAATTGATTATACCACCCCATACATCAACTGACCATCGATGCTGGTGATCAACAACTCTTAAGATGAGTGGATTAGTATCTGAATAGTGATGATAGTTATGTGTATTAATATTGCCATTATTGTGAAAAGCTGTCTCATCCGTAAATAGAATGTTATTAACAAAATTGGGTTCTTCATAGACTTTAGTAGTTACCCATAGGCAGAAAGATTCACAATTTTGAAAATCTATTTCACTTAAAGCTTGATGTTGCTCGATATAATAAGGATGCAATTTGATTTTTTTAATAAAGCTGCGAACTGTATTTCTATTTAGATCTAGGCGTGTACTTATCTTTCTGGTACTAATTTGTGGACTTTCTATAAGAGATACCACAACTTGAAACTCAATTTCTTCATTTGGGCTTGTTTTTGCGTGCTTGAGATACCACACTTCCAGAATTTATAAATCTCTCAGCTACATTCATAAACAATTCTTTAAGCGGCTGTGTTTTCTATGGGTATCGTTCACACTACAAACGGGTAGCCAGCAAAGCATATCTTTGAGCTTCACCGTAAGTAATGTTCACATCGCCTATTTCTTCTTTGGAAAAATTTATTTTATGCAAAAACTGACAAAACGACAATCCAAAAACACAAACTACTGGAACAATATTTTAGTGATTATACAAACGTCAAAACAATAAACGCAATTGTTCCTCTTTATTACGAGCGGCTAGTCTACCTGATTTGCTTTGTTGAATTATATTGTCAGTAAAGTTGAATTTTAGAATATTTTTACGTAGAAGCGTCAATATCTCAAGAAGGGTTCGTCTTATGGCCATGAAACCTATTATCAATTAGTATCTACTTTTCACGGAGAATCAAAATGTGAAAAAATATACAGGGTGTTGCATTTGAAAAAATTGCGCAAATTTACATTTCGCGTAAGTTAATAATTCTGTATAGTTTTACATGTTTTCGAAAAATTTCCCAGTTTGTTTGATAGTAGACTATTATTGATAGTCGGTGGTACAAACAGATTTACAAAATCGTGGTGACAACGCTCGCATCGTGGTTCCAAAGTTAACTCTACTTTGGTACTAAAGTGATGATATCTGCAGAACGGTTAGTGATACAGATATAAATTTCTATACTTTTATTCTAAATGTAACAGTGAATCCAAAACTGTAAAAATATACAGGGCGTTCTATTTAAAAAACAGGTTTGTGTTCGCATATTTTTTTCAATCACCCTGTATTTACCTAAATATTTTTAGAATGTGAGTCCAGTGATCGTGTATTACCACACCAAAATTGGTTTTGATATCTGTAATAGTTAAGGAGCAATCCTCCGTTCACGCAGTAGACACCCACACTATATATATATATATATATATATATATATATATATATATATATATATATATATATATATATATATGAAGCTGATGTTCTTCCGGGCTTGATCTCGCGTAGATTCTCCTCCATGATCCTTAAAAGAACCGATGTTGAAATGACGACGTTTCGACATAATCTCATCTGCCCTTTTCAAGTCTTCGTGTTCTGCTCCTGGTAACTCGAATTGAACTAAGGTCCTCGCTGATGGTCGGCGGTATTTGTATGCTGACTTTCTTGGTCGATGCCCTGGTTATTGGTCGTTGTGATGATACTTTCAGTTTCACTTTCACTTTCTCCTTTTCTCCTCTTTTCTCTAACCGATTTCTCCTTTCCCTTTCGTTCGTGACTGGGTGTTTCCTGAGAATAGGCTTCCAGGTCGATGGTAATCTCTGAGTGTCGTCTCGTGAATTCAAATTATGTGGTCGTTTTTCGATTTCGATAGCTCCTCTGATAATCCGGTGTGATAGATATTGTATGTTTGCTATTATCCTTGTGTTGTCAAAATCTATCGCGTGTGAGGTCTCCTTTACATGTTGGGCAAGTGAAGACGTTTTCTGGCCTTTTTGTACTGCGTTACGATGTTCCTCTCTTCTTACATTAATGCGTCTGTTTGTTTGGCGTATGTATGTTCGTGAACAATCCCGGCATGGAATCTCGTATACTCCTTGATCTTCGAGTGCTATTTTAGTTTTCGGGGTTTGCAGCATGTTCGATAACTTTTTGTTGGTCATGAAGATGGTTTCGATGTTGTCTTCGAAGGATTTTTCCGATTCTGTCTGTCGTGCCTTGTACATATGGTAGACAGGATTTGGCTACTGGTATGTTTGTGTCGCTATCTTTCCGTTGTGTCGGTTTTTCTGCTCTATTTATGTTTGTTTTGGAGAATCCATTTTGTAGTAACGCCGTTCTGATGTTAACTGTTTCTTGATGCATGTTGTTCTTATCTGTTAGCCGTTTCGATCTTGTGATCAGTGTTCTAACCACTGATTGTAGCTGTGCTGGGTGATGGTGCGATTTGGCATTCAGGTACCAGTTGGTATGTGTGCTCTTCTGGAATACAATATGACCCAATGTTCCATTATCCTTTTTATGCACTAGTACACCTAGGAATGGCAGTTTGTTATCCTTTTCCGCCTCCATGGTGAACGCGATCTTGTGATGGATGGTGTTGACATGTTCCAGGAATGCGGTTAGTTTTTCCCTTCCATGTGTCCAAATCACAAATGTGTCATCCACGTAACGCAGCCATAATTTTGGTTTATGAGGTGTTGATTGTAGTGCTTTGATCTCGAAATCTTCCATGAATATATTGGCAATCACTGGTGATAGAGGTGATCCCATCGGTGCTCCTTCTGTTTGTCGGTATCGCTGGTCTTCATAGGTTCTTCAGACAGTGTTCTATTAGATTAAGAATGTCATTTGAAGGTTGGCACTTTTTCCTGATGATTTCTAATGTTTCGTTAACTGGAACGTTTGTGAACAATGAGACCACATCAAAACTGACCAGTAGAACTGTAGGTTCCACTACATATTCCTTTAGTACCTCGATGAAGTGGTTCGCGTTCTTGATGTTAGATTCGGCTTTCTCGACGTGTGGCTGTAGTTGTTTCGCCAAGTATCTTGCCAATTTTTGTAACGGAGATCCCATGGAGGGAGCTCACAATTGGTCGAAGTGGCACGCCTTCCTTGTGGATTTTTGGGAGTCCGTAGAATTTTGGACATTTCGATGATTTTTCTCTCGGTATTATTTGTGTTTGTATGTCCTTTGGTATCTCGCTGTCCATAATCTTCTTCCTTGTGGTCTTCTCCAGATATGTTGTTGGATCTGTTATTATTGGTGCGTATGTTCCTTCTGCTAGTATTCCCCTTATTTTGTTATCGATTCTACTTTGTCCATAACTACGGTTGTATTTCCTTTGTCGGCCGGAAGTACTATGATCTGGGTATTCCGTCTCAGGTTTAAGAGAGCTCGTTTCCTCACGTGTCTGGTTTGGTTTGGGTGGTTTGGCTGACCTGAGTACCCTCGTTACATCTTGGCGGATTAATTCTGCTGCCTCCGTTGGTAGTTTGGCGATTGCCGCCTCTACGCTACATATGCTGTCCTCAGTGGGAATCTTTGCTGGAGTTACAGCGTAGTTAAATCCTTTCGCTAGTACGGTCTTGGTCGCTTCGCCGAGTTGGTGGGTGGAAATGTTCTTCACTACTATGTCCGTATCCAGTGGTTTGATGTTCTGGTGTGTAGACTTCTGATAATCCCGTAGTCGTTAGAATTTAGTCACCTGTTTGGCGGTCGTTAATATTCCATTAGTCTCTGCTCGAAACTCCGTTAAGTTGTCTACGGTTTCCCATAGTGTTGGATGTAGCTTGTTGCTCAATTCCAGATGTAGTTTGTATAGCTGCAATTTACGGTGTTTAACATCCTCCTGGTGTCTTGAATTGATCCCGTAGTAACGCCTTGCTAGCTCTCCATAGAATATTTCCAATCTTGTTGTTTTTGTGAAAGCCCAGCTTCACACTCATTGGAATGACGTCCTCGTCTCTGCATTGTTCCAAAAATGTCAAGTTGCATAATAATTTGGACTTCCTCGTTCGCAGTTTCTCCAATCTCTTGGTATATATATATATATATATATATATATATATATATATATATATATATATATATATATATATATATATATATATATATATATATATAAATATATATATATATATATATATATATATATATATATATATATATATGCATATATGTCTATGCATTAGAACGCGAAAGTGAATGGACGTGTTTTAGCTGTTGTGCTCTTAAAGTAGACGGGACAAAAACGGACTTCTGTTTAAATACCAAATAATTATGTAATTTATTAGAATAATTACATAACCAGATGATGTGTTTAAAAAAAAGATTGTCACGTATAATACGGGACATTTTCATATTCCTCTACTTTCATTTTGTAAGTGTATTAATAAACAAGCCAATTACAAAAAAACGGAGCCTGCAAAGCAAATTTTGATTTTGGGAATCAGCATAAAAAAATGCATAAGAATTCAAAATTATTCATTTAAGAAAATCATTGTCGACCAGTGTAATTGTATTACCGTAGCTTGGGTAATACAATATGGTATTATATTATAAATAATTTAATTGTAAAATTATTATATTCCACTTTTCAAGAAATGCACCATTAAACTTGTGACCGATTGAATTAAAATTCACTTGTTTAAATTAGCAATTACGTGAAGATGCACTGTAGATATGTTTTCAAAAACATTGTTTAATAATGGTGGTACGTGAAATAGTGTCGGTAGGTAATAAAATATATCCGATTGCAATAAGAGAGAACCTAATGTCTCTATGGATTGAATAGATAGATTATGCAGTAAATGGATACTTTCGGAAGTACATTGCCTTGTCAGGCTCGCAATTGAAACTGAATGCTGATCATACCAAAATCGCTACGTTACTGCCATTGAAGTTCGAATATAGTTTTAACTCTTTATACACTATTTGCATTCACGTCATAAGCTTATATAACCGATAACTGCAATAAGTGCAACGACAGCAATAACATTAGAATATTGAAAAAATCTAAACGGGATGGAGTATAAATGCATTTATGTGCAGTAGACACCTACCTTACTGGCTAAATCCTCAGTTATGGGAAGAACTGATCGATGTTAGGATTTAATAAAAAAGGTGGATTTTGCAATAAATGTTTTTTTTTATTCTTATATATACGTGCTAGATGTTATTTAAAGCGTCTGCCAAAGAATATAGCAATTTTCATAAATCGAGATATTTTCCTTAACATTTACCATTAAAGGATGTTTTAATATTCTTTATTACAATTTGTAATAAAAAATTTCCAATTAAAAACACGCTTTGATGTCACTCGCGTGCATATTTGACTAACATTTTTTCCTTTTTATTTTCGTTTAAAAATATATACAATAAAAGAAAGAAAAGTGTGCGATTTGTAATTAATTAATTTGAAATGAAAACGCTGTTACGCTTAATTTAGAGAATGAGTGAAGTGGGATAGATATATAAATGTAGTAGATGTGTTCATTTCCTGCTATTTGCTAGATAATGGTTTGCCTTAAATATACGACTATTTGTCTAGTAGAGCAGTTTCGAAACTTTTTTTATGGCCGCTTTGCCAACTTAAGATTTATTTACTTTCATTTTGAAAGTGGGCAGTTTTGTTGTATAGTATATTGTATTGTTTAGAGGTTTCTATATTATTTCCTAATTTATTTATCGCCTTTCATAAAAACAAAAATACGTACTCTTTTGTTTCCTTTATGAAAATTTTTTAACGGTGTTTCCATTTTTCAATCTTGTTGTTTCTAACTATATAAATAGTATGAATAAGTTTCCTTCTTTACTTGTTTTACGTTTAATTTTATTTCACACTGAATGCCTATTCATGCTGGAAATGGTATTATTCTTTTTCTGTATTACGTTCCACTTAATTAAATTCACATTTTTACGCACAACACGCGTATAAAAATCAAATACTTGTTACAAGACAAAAGAACACACATTTCCAAAAAATTTTTAAATTAATACTATAAAAATTTTTAATTGTTTACTGGCAGTCATTAACGCATCTTGTACGAAACAATTGTGTATTTTCTATTTTGTTAGTGAACGATTAAAGGGATTTGGGAATTACTATTTACGACCGTCAGTCTCAACTGTCGAATTTTAGACTTGGAGTAAATACTATGTATGAGAAACAAATTTACATTTGAATCTATTTTAGTAAGAATAAAATACAAATTAAACTAAAATTATATACAAAGTAAGCCATCGTTAATGACGGTCCATTATGGCTAAACGGTAACATTTTATCTATTCATTTACATATACAAGGTGCCCCAATGTGGAGCATCAAATATATATATATATATATATATATATATATATATATATATATTGTTATATATAGGATGGCGCGTTTCGAACACTACACTAAACTTGTATTTTTGTAATGGAACACTCTATATATTTTTATATATTTTTGTATATTTGAACTCTGTTAAATGATGAGCAAAATAATATAAGGTACTTTGGGTATACGACCAACAGTTCCGACGTTATTGATATTTTTATGTAAAAAAATTAGTCAATTAAGTACGATCCTGTTCCGTCATCTTGAAACATATTGGAGTCAAATTTTGGGATTTGTTTTACCAATGTGTCTTGTTTTAACTTCTACATTCAAATTGCAGACTCTTGCCTCTACATATACAGGGTGGTTCATTTTGCTCAATGTTATTTTTCTCATTTTTTTTAATGCTACACCCTGTTTTTATTATGGATTTGAATAGAATCTTTTACGAGCTTTCAATAGATACTCACTTTGTACTACCTACTCCTAAGTGTTTTCGAATTATTTAGTAGTAAAGTTGAAATTTTGCTTTTTGAATTTGTCATAATAGGGCCTATAAAATAAATTAAGACAATGTCATAATTGACAGAAAAACAAAAATAAAACAATGCTAATTGCAATAAAACTGTGAACATTTTGTACTAGTAACGGTTATTAATTATTTACTCATAGAACAGAGTAATTATAAACTTTAAAATGGAATTAAAGAACACAATGAATCATAATAGTTTGGTGTTCGCTTGTCTCTTTCTGTTTCTTAACACCTTAACAAATGAAAGCCATTTATTATAAATAATTATGATCTATGCTATGGGAGAACCTGAAAGAAACTGTTTGTTGGCATCCAGAATTTATGAACAAAAGTACCCATTACCAAGACCTGAATCGTTTCAACATCTTTTGAAAACGATTTGAAGACACAGGAATTGTCACATACAAAAAAAGAGATACTGTTACAAACGAAACAAACAGTTTTATTAAGTTTAGAAGCAAATCATCACGCAAGTCTTCATCAGATTGCGGTACAAGTAGATCTGACAACACAAAGAGTTATAAGCACACAAATATCAATCATACCATTTATGCTTGAATCAAAGCGCACGACCGCAATATTATTATGGAATAATAAAATTTGTAATTCATTATGTCCCTTAATTCCATTTTAAAGTTGGTACTTATGCAGTTCTACGAGTAAATAATTCGCGTTGCTCTTTTATAGTCCAAAATTTGTATTATGTCACAAAACCTATAGCTTCACAGTCTTATTGCAATTAGCATTGTTTCATTTTTGTTTTTCTGTGAATTATGACATTGGCTTAATTTATCTATTGTGACAAATTCAAAAAAAGGAACAAAATTTTATAATTTTCAACTTTATCAATAAACAATACAAAAATACCTAGGAATAGGTAGTGCAAAGTGAGTATCTATTGAAAGTTCGTAAAAAAATGCCATTCAAATCTGTAATAAAATACAGGGTGTGTTATTTAAAAAAATTGAGAGAAATAACATTGAGCAGAATGAGCCACCCTGTATATGTAGAGAAAATAGTCTGCAATCTGTATGTAGAAGTTAAAACAAGACAAATTGAAAAAAACAAATCCCAAAATTTGTCTCTGATATCTTTCAAGATGGCGGAACAGGGGCATATTTAATTGACTAATTTTTTACATAAAAATGTCAATAACTTCGGAACCGTTGGTTGTAGACCAATAGTACCTTATATTATTTTGGTCATCAATTAACAGAAAATTGAACCACATAAAATATATATAGTTAAGCGTACTGCTCGAAATAGGAACATCCTGTAGTACAAGAATATTTTTACAAGATGCTGCTCGTTGTTGACTACAATAATCTATGATAAGATTTTTTTTTAAATTAACGGTATAGGCCTAATCTTCTACCTCTAAATCTTTGGGACATCCTATATATGGATTAAAAAAAGAGTATATTTTAAAATTATTTTGAAATTGTCCCAAAAGAGTGAGGCGTATCAATATTATTTTGCATGCCCTGTTTTTTATTGCTTTTCTGGAGTGTGCGTAAAACATAACTTTCTTAAGCATTTCCTACACTTAAACATTGTGGTTTCCGAGATGTATTCATTTTTCGAAAATTGGAAAACCAATGAATCCAATTTTAATTATAAATGTTACATTATTAATAGAACGTATTGATTTATTTTCTTTAATGACATATTCAAACTCCAATCACGCGTTTATGCTAAATTATAGAGGTCTGGCATACCTCAATTTTGTAGTTTTGAAGTTATTTTCAATTCTTTCGAATGTTTATTTTTTTTCTCCGCAGGATAAAATTTGTGAGAAAATTAACACATCAAACATCCAAAAATACCTGGGAAACAAACGTTCAAAACTATAGAGTAAACTAGATTGGTGCTTTATGGGTAAACTTTGCCAATAAAATGAATTTATCATATTATACGGCTAGTAAGTGTGCTAATTTTATAATTATTCTTGAATATACAGAGTGTTCTAAAAAGCAGGGCAAGACAAAGTTAGTATTGTTTAATGAAACACTCTGTATATCACTAGATTTTTGGATTCTACGTGCAATTATAAAACTTTATTTATATAGGTTTTTGAAATAATTCGAAATTTATCCTCGCATTTACAGGTATAACTTTATTGCTAGGTATCATTTTGAGTTTTGTTATGAAAACTTTTATATTTGGATCAAGAAAAGACCAACTTATGCCTATGTGAAAAAGAAGAACCATTAGAGATAAATGCTACAGGATGTTCAAAATATATGTTCAAACTTGCAAAACTCGAAATCCAAAAATATTACTTTTCCCCAACAGAACACCTTGTATATTTTTACCCTGTGTTAAAGAGAATCAAAAATCACATAATTCTTCATAAGTATATCTGTCTCACTGTTTTTGAGTTATTTTGATTTTTCCATATTATTCAATAATTCAATGGTTCTTCTTGTAATTCTTCGTAGTAGTCATGAAAACAATTTCCCACATGACAAATATGTGACCTGTCAAACTGTTGTTGCATTTTAGTAGCAATTTAAGATTGTAAAAGTGTTGTGTGTTCTATAGTAAAATAATGGATTGTTCTAAAAACGAATCAATTAATATGGTTTGTGTTGGGAGAGCTTAAAAAAAGGTCTTCTTGCTCCAAGATTATGCAGAATGAAGTATCCGGCACGACGCCAACCCACTGGGCTCAACTTTGAAAATTTGATGAAGAAATTCGATTTTACTGGCAATGTGGATTATGTAAAACGCAAAGTGGTGAATAGAAATATCAGTACCAAGAAAAGGAAATTGAGATTCTGCTTCATATTGAAGAAAACCCGCTGGTCAGTAGCCGTCAGATAGCAATATCATGTAAAACTTTGTATCATCCACCATATCGAACTACATCAGGAATTACCCAATGATCACATCGAAAGACGAGTAAATTTTTGCCAGTGGATAAGTGCTCAACTTGAGATTAATCCAAACTTTTTATCTTATATTATGTTTTCTCACGAGGCTACGTTTAGAAGCAACTGTGCTGTAAATCGTCATAATATGCACTATTACCTATTAGACAAACAATTTTGGATCTCAAAAATGCAAAACCAAAACTACTGGTACATAAATAATTGGTCAGGCATACTCCACAATAGAATTATTAGACGTTAACAGTCCCCTGACTAGTCGTATCTACCTTCAATTCCTCCAAGCAGTTTTGCCTAACTTCCTTCATCTGCATAATAATGGTGAACGATAGAATATGTGGCTGCAACAGGGCACTGTCCCTCCGCATTACCACGCCGAGGTACGTGAATTTTTGGATGATAATTATCCTCAAAAATGGATTGGGCGTGGAGATTTTGTCCAGTTGCTCCCAAGGTCGTGCAATCTTACTCCATTAGTTTTCTTCTTGTGCGGATATATTAAAGAACGTGTATATGTCACATCTCCCACTACAAAAGAAGGTATGGAAAATAGGATACGAGACGCTTACGGAACCATAACCCTGGAGATGCTGGGAAACGTGAAGGATAACATAATAAAATGACTCAATGTACCGGTTGGCCAACTAAGAACGCCCGTCGACAATATCTCAGGAATGGATTATAGCACAGGTTCGGGAAAAAATTTTTCATAATAAAAGTGGCCTCGAGAAACGCCTGGAAATTATTTTCAGAATTGTAGGTCCACCGCTAGAGGGCGTATTTGACAGTTAAAATTTTAAAAAGCAAAAGTTTTCAAAATTTACTCAACTAAGGGGAATATTAAATATTATAATCAGATTTCTCGACAAACTCTGCATATTTTTTATTTCACAAGTTTTAGTCTATCTCTTCAAATAAGGGGAGGGGGAGACTGGGAACCTTGTTACGAAAAAACGCCTTTAATTCAGGTTCTGCTTGACCGATTTTAATAAACTTGATGTTCTTTGAAAGAGCTTTTGTTAAACAATAGAAAATTTGTAAATTTGAAGCAATCTGATTAATAACATAAACGCTAGAGGGCGTTGTTCAATATTTTTTTAATATTGTGTTTTCTCTTTACAATTTTAAATGGAAGCATACAAATTTAAGTAGGTCTTTAAAAAGTAGACTAAATTAGTAATAAAACAGTGAAAACCGCAGGTCGATATCTTTTTCCTATTCTGAGATATCGTAAGGAACAGGTAAATGGCGGGAATTATTCTTCCAACGTCTAGTAGGTTAGTTCGCGTTAACGGAAATTATTAAATTTAGCCTGGATGAAAAGATCTTACATTGGTCTGCAGTAATTTAAACTGTTACCATACTAATGTTATGGTTGCCGCTATATTACCTAAATGTAATGCTGTCGCTACTAATAATGAGTACAAATTATAAAATAATAATGTGATAAATCTAACATTTTTTTAATTATATAAGAATGTTATATTTGTTTTCAAGCGATGTTTTAGTAAATCAAAAGCATAAAATATCAATAAAAACCGATATTTGCCCAGCAACAACAAATACAGTTTAAAATATGAATTACGATTTACTGATGACAACAAAATTAGTAAAGAGGGCCATGTAAGATATAAAATAAATTCCCTGTTGAAAACAAGCAAGCTATGATTTTCACGCATATGTCAAAAATTATTCATCGTGTTGCATTTAATAGACTTTCTTTATCTTTTCGTACCAAAAGGATTCTTACAAATGAAGAAGCATTTGATATGTTGGGCATTTTTTTTAATGAGACTGTTAGTGGAGAAAGATATTTACATTTTTTACCCTGAAAGGTGGATAGGACGTGAAAGTTTATTTATTTGGCCACCAAGGTCTCCAGACCTAACTTGTTTAGATTTTTATTTGAGGGGGCGAATAAAAGATCTCGTGTATGCCGGTAGACCCACAACAAGAGCTGACATGATTGAAAGAATACGTCAGACAATACGAAGTATTTCAAGGCCAGAAATTGAAACTGCTGTTCTCTCCACCCGTCACCGATTGATTTCATGCATTGAAAATGATGGACGACATTTCGAACATCTAGGGCGACACTAATTACGTAGTTATTTATTTAAGGTTTTAATTGTTAGATTTATCACATTATTATTTTATAATTTGATCTCATTGTTAGTAGCGACAGCATTACATTTAGGTAATCTAGCGGCAACCATAACATTAGTATGATAACAGTTTAAATTACTGCAGACCAATGTAAGATCTTTTCATCCAGGCTAAATTTAATAATTTCCGTTAACCCGAACTAGCCTACTAGACGTTGGAAGAACAATTCCCGCCATTTACCTGTTTCTTACGATATCTCAGAATAGGAAAAAGATATCGACTTGCGGTTTTCACTGTTTTATTACTACTTTAGTCTACGTTTTAAAGACCTACTTAAATTTTTATGCTTCCGTTTAAAATTGTAAAGAGAAAACACAATATTAAAAAAATATTAAACAGCGCCCTTTAGCATTTGTGTTATTAATCAGATTACTTCAAATTTACAAATTTTTTATTGCTTAACAAAAGCTCTTTCAAATAACATCAAGTTTATTAAAATCGGTCAAGCAGAACCTGAATTAAAGGCGTTTTTTCGTAACAAGGTTCCCAGTCTCCCCCTCCCCTTATTTGAACAGATAGACTAAAACTTGTCAAATAAAAAATATGCAGAATTTGGCGAGGAATCTGATTATAATATTTAACATTCCCCTTAATTGCGTAAATTTTGAATAATTTTGCTTCTTAAAATTTAAACTATCAAATACGCCCTCTAGCGGTGGATCTACAATTCTGAAAATAATTTTCAGGCGTTTCTCGAGGCCACATTTATTATAAAAAAATTTTTCCCGAACCTGTGCTATAATCCATTCCTGAGATATGGCCGACGGCCGTTCTTAGTTGGCCACCCGGTACATTCAGCAGGAGGGACACCTTTTCGAACAAGTTTTAAGAAGGACTCATTAGTAACTGTTGAATTATCCAAAGTTTTGAGAATGTTCGTTTATTTTATATCAAGTTTCAACGATAACGTAATACATTTTCTGTTGGAGTTCATTTATATCTGTTAGTATTTAGTATTTAATGCAACTTTATGTCTCTCTTGTTTTCAAATTTCATGGCTACTGAGAATAATCACAAGAAAAACTATTGAAATATTGAATACTATAGAAAAACCAAAATAACTCAAAACAGTAAGAGATAGGTGTGGTTTTGATTCTATTTAGCACAAAGTATCTATTTCTATTTTTCTATTTGAGAAAAGTGATATTTTAGAATTTTAAGTTTTGCAGCTTTGGAAACACATGTCGGTTTTTTGTACCGTAATAGCACAGATGTACACGTGTGTACATCTGTGGTATTAGTGAAAAAAATAATTTAACATTAGTCAAGTTACTTTGGTATGTGTGAATCCTTGCGATATTGCAGGCTCACATTCCATTAATTTGATTGTAATCTCATTATATTTCGAATTTACATCAGTTCTACATACATAAAGACAAAATTTACATCGATTGGGGCTTGAACCTTGATGGCGCAGTTGGAAAGCGCGGTACTCTAGCAAAGTACAGGTCGTAGGATCAAATCCTACTCGAGGTAAACTTTTTATTTATGTATTTAATAAAATTAATAATAATTTTTATATTAGTAAACTGTATGATAATAACTCGACCAAAATAAAATTATTTTTATTGAAGTCACTATTTCCTATGCTTATTTTTGTTATATTGTAGGTTTTGTTGATTAACTAATACTCAATTGGCAAATTTAATGATGTTTTTATTTACACACAGTCAAATCTGCGCAAATAAATTCACAACTCTTGCTGGTTCTTTATGTACAGGCTGTCCCAAATTCGAGGGCAAGCATGGGGATCTCGCTTATTATAAGAGATAGGATACAGGTTTAAATTCGGCACTTTTGCTAAATTCGATGCCGAGTAATAATCTGAAAAGAAAGTTTTATGCTCAAAAAACAAAAAATTTCGATTTTTGTTTTTCGCGTTTGGCTACCTTATTATTAGGAATTTTCAAAATTCGATTAAACATTATTAAGGCAACTTTTTACGCACAATACTAATACGGTATTAAAATTATTATGCGACGTTTTGTTTATTCTGAACCATCATCAGGTTTATTTTTTCTTATCGGGGTTAAGACATATTTTTATGGCGTTGGATGAAGAATGTTATGCTGATTTTAGCAATATATAACACTTCATGGTTTGATCGACTGCGAACTAAAATACTCTTAAATTAAAAACTAAATATTACATTATCACGATACCCATGAATCAAACAAAACTCAGGAGTTGGCTTTTGCCGTGTCATTTGCTAATTGTAAAAAGGGTAATAACTGCAAGATCCTTCGTGTTAGTGCTTTAAAATTTGCAAGTTTCTTTAGAATATTTTCAAATTCAGAAAAACGAGACATGATAAGGATATTTTATAGCTGCAATAGAAATAGTGTCAGAGCAGAACAAAGATATTTAGAGGAATATCCGGAGAGGCAGCAACCAAACCAGAGATATTTTTTAAAATTAGACCAAAATTTGCGAGAATTTGGATGTTTTCAGAAACCTCGAAGTGCATATGGTAGCAGACTAGACAGAGATGCCGAAGAAGAAATATTACATAAGGTACTATTTGTTAGTATTATACTAATTATAAGAATTTCCACTCACTTCACTGCTAATTTCAGCAGACATTTTTTTTGGAGAGTTATGACTTTATGTTATCCATCTTAGGTTCAAGAAAATCCTTCAACATCTACCGGAGAAATACAGCAAACTATTGAAGTGCCAAAAACGACAGTTTGGCGAGTGTTAAAGCAACACCGTTATAAACCATTTAAGTTACACGTTAGTCAAACTCTTCGGCCTGGGGATGATATAAGACGGTTGGATTTTTGTAACCAACTTAATACCAAAATGCTGGAAAATCGCAACTTTCTCAATCAAATAATTTGGTGGGCGGATGAGTGCAATGTTTTCACTAATGGAATGTTTAATCGTAATAACGAGCACTACTGGTCCGTTGAAAATCCACGAATTAACAGGCAAATGCGAGGACAAGGCCACCGGTCCTTTAATGTGTGGGTTGGAATCTGGAAGGATAGGCTCCTTGGGTCAATTATTTACGAAGGTATCCTAACGTCTCAACGCTACCTCGCATTTCTAACACACGAAATATCAGACCTTTTGGATGATGTTCCGCTAAACGAAAGATGGACTCTCTGGTGGCAAATGGACGGAGCTCCTCCTCATAATGCTGCGATAATAAGTGAATATCGTAACGGCGAATTTCCTGATAAATGGATGGGAAATAGAGGGCCACTTAGGTGACCAGCAAGAAGTCCAGAATCTTGTTCTTCGTATTTTTCTCATTATTTCAGTTCGCAGTCGATCAAACCATAAAGTGTTATATATTCCTAAAATCAGCATAACATTCTCCATCCAACGACATAAAAATATATCTTAACCCCCATAAGAAAAAATAAACCTGATGATGGTTCAGAATAAACGAAACGTCACATAATATTTTTAATACCGTATTAGTATTGTGCGTAAAAAGGTGCCTTAATAATGTTTAATCGAATTTTGAAAATTCCTAATAATAAGGTGGCCAAACGCGAAAAACGAAAATCCAAATTTTTAGTTTTTTGAGCATAAAAGCAAATCCATTCGAGTTAGCTCAAATTTATTTTCAGATTATTACTCGGCATCGAATTTAGCAAAAGTGCCGAATTTAAACCTATATCCTATCTCTTATAATAAGCGAGATCCCCATGCTTGCCCTCGAATTTGGGACAGCCTGTACACTTATTATTTGCGTTAATTTAAAATCACTAAACTAAATAATGTGGTAATTAGCTAGTTCCACCAATTAATAAAAAAATTCTCGTAGTTAAATTCCAATTTAAAATTTATAATTTCACTAAATTGCATGTGAATGCTTCTTCTTATTTTTTAAGATACAATAACTTTTTAATATTTCACTTACGGCAAAATTCATTTCCTTTTTGGAATCTGCATAATATTTTCTACACGTGCAAATATTAAATAAAATTCTAAGTAGCAATTTGAACAAAGTTTTACATACTCTTAATGAAAAAAAATACAAATACTTACTTTGAACAAAGTTTTACATACTCTTAATGAAAAAAATACAAATACTTACTTAGGTAAATTAAATTAGATTATATAATGCCTGCTTTTACATGCTAATTCACACAGTTATTGTCAATTATTACAATTCTCCCTTTTTTAAAATTCCACTTTATAGTTACAAAATGGTGGTTAACTTTTTTTCTATTTACCACACTAATTATGCCTGTTTTGAATTACTACGGTAGCTTATTTGCTTGACACTCTTTTGTTGCTGCCAACACTAATATTTTCACATTTAACACTTTCATATCTTGTCTCATTTGATATAGAAGTTCATGTTCGTAACGCACATTTTTGTTCTAAAAGGTCTGTTTTTTATGTTTGTGTCTTTTAATCTAACAATATTAAATTATAACAATAAAAGAATGCTACTTAATACATCAAGCGAAATTAAAACTCTTACTGAACAAAATCTAACTCTACAATAACGAAAATTCCGTAACAAACGAAACCATCGTCACTTTACCGAGGCCTAAATAAACATCACCTTCTAAGTTCAAAAATCAAGAAATTTCACATACTACATCTTACTTAGGACAAGTAACTATACCAAAATTTCTAATTTTTGGAACTTAACCTTTAATTATTGAAAAAAATACATAAAATAAAATTCTTTAAATGAATTTCCGTACAAATAATTTATTGAAAATTGTCTTATTTTCCGGTAATCTGTGTATTTAAGTCAAGTAATTCTTACATACAGGGCGGTATACAGTTCCATATTATATGGTGTAAGTTATATTTTGCTTACATAAGGCTGACTATTTAGTTTGAAATTAATAATACATTAAAAATGTTTTGTAATCGGTTCAAATAAGTGCAACTTTACACTTTGTTTCGTTTGTTGCTTGTTTGTTTTGTCACGTGGCCGTGATTTTATCACAAATTTGTCGTTAATTGAGAAATTATAACTTACTTGTTAGGACCGTACATCTGAAATGTAATATAAATTCATGCAGTTGAACTTTATAATACATACATTTTTGGAAAGTTTTAAATTGTAACATTTTAAGTTTTTTCTTTACGTATTTGGAAGGTATTGGATCAACGTAGCGATCGCATTTAGAGTTATTTTCTAAAAACGAAACATAAGTTTTGTTGTTTATCAAATTGGAATGAAAGTTTAAAATGAAAATCTGATTTACGTATTGGTATCCATTGTTAGCGAGACCCTCTTTACTAATTTGGTTGGGAAGTAATTAGTTTTCTGCAAGTCAGAGTTGTTTACAATTATATAGATATCGTTAAAAATTGCGTCATAGAAAGATTACAGACCACATTAAAATTGTTACTTTGTATTTAAATAACGTGTAGGAAAGCATATTCCGCATTTCATTAAGACGTTGTAGGCGACAAATTGTCGGAATATTTCGATAAGATTTTTGGTTTTAAACAAAGAGTTTAGCGTTTAGATACTAGGCATTAAGGTCTGGCGTCGTTATGAAAATTTTAATTTACAAGATATTATTTACACTGATAAGGCCGTGGGTTGAGAAGTGTTTTTTTGGTGATGCAACATTTTGGACGGCTCTCGAGTTTAATTCGTATCGGCGCGTATTCAAAAAATTTTAGTAATCTTTTGATGATTGGCTAATTAGATTAGGTATAAAAATCCAATGCGCAGAGGCGTTAAAAAGTTACCGATATGGCAGATAGTGAAGTACCGCGGAATGTCATTACCCATAATCCGTGTTGAAAGAACTTCCGTAAGTAGGGGCAGCATCCCCAAGCAACCCATGAAGGGATCTTATTGTGTCGTCGAACCATCACGAGATTGATTTATCGTTAATTGCAGTTTGGTCAAAGGGACTTTGTCGATAATCCAAGGAGGTGTTAAACGTTTTTACCTAGTACTTTCTCTGATTCTATGGAGTAGTTTCGCTTTTATGCGGAGGAAACCTAATTTCAGACATTAATTTCACAGTTAGACGATAACAAGTAACTCGCTGTAAATAAAGACCCTTTTCGTTCTTTTAAAAATAATAAATGTGATTCAGAACTTGTGTATAATTAGAGTAAAGTTAACAAGTAACGTGGAAGTATAAATATTGGTATACGTACAACCAATTGTAATTTTAATCCAAACGCAATTTTGAGGCGAAACATTCACGTGTTAGACCATACTTTGAGATTCGAGCTTTTTGTTTTACAGGCAGACGTAGCCTGTACAACAAACAGGGATGTAGGAAGGCAAGCCAATGATTTCTGTGCATATTTTTTGTCGCTGTGATTAACAACGTTTAATAAATATTTGTGTGTATTCTATTATTTTTCGGTATGTTCTAACGGGCGAATACGATGTCTTTTGAGATTAACGTCTTAGTATTTTACAGTTTAAATTTTAATACAAGCGTATTCATCTGTTTTATAATCCAAAATCATATGCGTGTTTTTTATTTGTTATACTGACGAACTTGTAGCGAAATTATCTGTGTCGAATGCGCTGCAAGGGGAACGCAATTTATTTGTTATAACCATTTGTTAAGCTGGTATAAAATAATATTACAGTAATTTTAATAAAGACCGACATTGAAACTAGCTAGTATCGCTGCCTATTAAATAAACTGGATGATTTAACTTGGAAGAATAATTAACGTAACACTTGTGTGGGTATTCTGATGGTCGTGATTTTATAATACATATCTTTAGGTTAAAGAACTTGTTTTTTAAATGTAAATCCAGCTGTGAACCCATTGTAGTTTTTGATCAGATTAGTGATTTTTGCGGCATACAATTATGTTAGATAAGCGTGCGAGAATATTTGTAGCCTTTCAGGCATAGCGAAGTTAGTAGAGTATTTAGCGAGCTGTGAGCTTGACGTAGTTAGGCATTTCCACCCCAATTGTGTCATTTCAAATACTCTGGCGCGCTGTCCGGTTTTTATGTCAATCCCAACCCCTGTTTTGACTTATTTATGGTACGCTAACCTATTGAGCGCAAAATTTAGTACACCGAACCCACCCCGACCACTAAACAGTCGAACAAAATCCAATTTACTACTGCCAGTTTACACAGTTTAAGTAGGTAAACAGCGCAACAGAAATTACATTCTTTTTGGTTACTGAAGTAAAATTAAAGAATTCATAAGAGCCTCAAGTCCTTTAAAAATTGCATTAAAATCAAATTAATAAGGGTGTATACAGAATACCAAGTTATATAAATTGTGCACAGTTTGATTTTACTGTACGTATTTTTGGATATACGATCGTTATTAAATTGCACAACATTGCGTACAATTAATGTACGTTAATATAAATGAGTAAATAAATAATAAGTTGAAAATAAGATAAATCTTCTTATAGTAATTGAACATTTGTTTGGATAAAAAATAATAATTGTTTAATTTTAACGCCTCCGACTATAATAGCTGTAGTTCTTTTGTGTACTTACACGCGCGCACACTCACACACGTATGAACTCAACAAGCTTATAAGAGAAAAGTTTACCATGCAAAGGCAAATTCAAGGTCAACATCAAAAAGCGCTAGGATACCAATAACGCTTAACGCAACAAAAAATGATTTAAAACAAATCAATTCATGCTAAAGAAACGCCACTTACCGCACACCACAACACAACTTCAAAATACATCAACCTCTACATAATAACATAGCACAACTAACTGGATAGCTTTTATACATCGCCCATCACTTGAAAAGAAAAGCTCAGCTTGCCAAAAATTGACTAGTCGCACACATGCAGGAAAGGGTCGCGTATTTCATTCCCTCCCCAAGGGGGAAGGTAGGCTGCTTGAGCTTTCCGAGCTCCATCATCCACAATCATGGATTCCCAGCACATATACATACATTACGTATATATGCATGGTGGGATTAAGGATGGGTGTGGTCAGGATAGGATCGGAAGGAACGGAGTTAGGGTTCTGAGGGGGAAAATACTACCCCAGCATTCGCCTAAGTAGCCGCACATAGTGTCCATATACGCAGTGATCATGCCGCTACATGTGTGTGAGGAAACCCCCTGAAAAAACTCATACAAGGTAAACGGTAACGGGAATCGAACCCATTGCCTCCCGAATTCTAAGCAGATCATGTCACCACTGCTCTACCAGCTCGGTCGCACACATGCATACACACACGCATATACACATATTTGTGTATTGAAGTGAATACCTACAACAAAGCAATTAATCTTCAGAGGACTCGTGACGATTTAAATTTCATATCATTTTTGTTTGTTAAAAGTACTTAATAAAAAGTTATTTCATTTTTGTACATGCTCAAGATACATTGACTAGTACGACTTCTCTACTAAATTTCATAGTTGCATTGAAAACTACTTTACATGTTATCGACCTAAAAATTGAACGTTCAATGCAGTCTATACTCTTAACAAATATATACAACGTCACAAAATTTTCAAGTAACATTAAATATTAGAATTACATACTCAATTGTAAACTACTACAAATAAATGAATGAATGCTTTTGGAAAAAAATATAAGTTAGTCATAGTTACTATAAAATAAAAATATTAATCAAATTAAAACAAATCTTATTTCACATAAAATGTTATTAATCACATTTAACGTCACTTATATAAACATGAGTAAACATCATTGTACACTTACAAAGCTTGTAGATTTAACATTTATTAAAATTGGTTTGATGTTATTTGGTTATTACTACACATTTTGATAAAAATAGAACATGCGAGGGCGAAAGGAAAACTTTCAGTGATTGTATTTCACAAAATTATTTATTGATTAAGTGGCGTTGCTAAAATTTTAAAACTTCATATAAGGATTTCTTGGTCGTTATTTTGGATTCAATTAAGTTTAATAAGCTGTTTGTAATTGTAATTGTAATATACCAAGTGGACAATTGTACGATTATTCAGGATTTTTAATATCTAACATCAAACGAAACATTTCGATTATATTGACACCTTATGGCCTATATTACTGATAACGCACACGTACGCACCCACACTCACACACACGTCCACACAGGAACGCATGCACACGCACGCACCTGTGCGCACATGCACGCAATCACACACAAGTACACGCAAACGCTCACGTACACGCATGTACGCACGTACATAAACGCACGCACACACACGTATACGTAAGCACACGCACGCACACGTGCGCAACGCACGAACACGCACGCACAAGAACGCACACGGACTCACAAAAAAACACACAAACGCATACGAACGTACACACACGCATACGCACGCAGTTACATACACTCAGACACACGCACAGTCGCACTCACGCACACAGATGCCCACGCACCTTCACACGCACCCTCACACGCAACCGCTCACGCATCTTCACATGCACCCGCACACATATACACACACCCGAAGAAGCACATCCTCACGCATACACACAGTTACGCTCATACACTCAAACACTCACACACCCACCACAGCCGATCTCGGGAAAACTTTGACCAACGTCGTAAAATAAAATAATAAGTACATCTAGCAATTAACGATCAAATTAGTTATAAGTATAATATATTCGAATAAAATATACTGCATAAGGTATTAGAACAATTACCGTCAATTGAATTGTCGATTAACTTAATCAATCGGGGATCGGGAAAAAAATTAAAATAAATAGTGTTAATTTCCGTCGAGTAAAATCTGTAGAGTATAATTTAAATATATTAAATCCCCTTTGCCGTTGATTGGTGCCGTATGAGTGATACTCGTACGTAAATGTGTAATCTAGTTCACCTGAATAATTAAAGGTAAAAGTACTTAATACCGGATTGTGAAAAACCATTTAATAAATGTATGGTAATTAGTAGACGGATGCTGTAAACGTCGTGGGGAATAGTTTAGTCAGATTAATTGAGTTTTTATCTTAAAACCGTGAAATTGTCGTATTGGTAAGTTTTTATGATGCCTAATGTAATTTAATTATGTTAGAGTAAGGCTTGTCATATATATGATATATGACACAGATATGATTTTTTTAGATTGAAGATGAACAGATTGCTCGGTTCGGTGTAAAAACGTTATCTTAAGTCTCTAGGAATAACGTTCATGTAGGGTTACCAGTTAATAATAATTTGCAGTATGTCATGGAAATTGAGGCTTCATGTCATTAAAATAACTTTTTGATCGACAGAGTTTAACGTTTTTAAGATATTAGGAAAAAGGAGCAGTTTGATTTGAGCCTTTTAGTCACCTTAGATCCAAATTTGATACCGCTACGATGTACTCCCTCAACGAGATGAATTGTGGTAGGGATGGTATTTATAGGAGTATTTTCCATCGAATACTAAACCAGCTAGTATTTCGCGTATTGCCGATATTAAGTGCACTTTATCAAACATTACGTTTCATATCGTTTGGGACTCTTAAGGTTTTTATTACGTGGAGTACAGAGTTCCCCAATTTTGGCTAAGCCGTTTTGTCTTGAATTACAGAAATAGAACTTGGCGTTTGAACTCGTGTGTTAATACCTGATGTATTATTCTAAAGTTTAAGTTATTGAGAAAGTTGTAGGACTTCATTAAGTATATCGTATTAAACAATTACGATTTGAATTATTCCGGAGAGACACTATATTATTATTATTGGCCGTATCGTAAATTAAGAACGTGATTGGATTAAGGTGAAAGGATGTAATCACATATTTTGTGATGTGTTATATTCTTTTTGGTGTATAAGCCAATTTAACAAATACTGGTTATAACCTATAAATATGAGAATTTTTCCGTAAGGAAGTTACCTAGGAATTTCTAACTATTTAATATTACCTCACGTACGAACACTGGAAATTACTTCATTTATTTATACATATTTAGTTACCCTGTTATGAATTTACATGTGATGTATCGATATTTGTAATAGATTAATATTTTGTGTTCGCGATAAATTTGATGCTTGTGAATAAATGAATTCTTTTTATTGTTTCATTTGTAGCCATGTAACGATCGGAATTTGATCTGCCTATTGTATTTTTCTGTTTGTAAAAAAACATTCCTTGCTTATTTATTTGTTTTAGATTTGACTTGCCTTAATGTTAATTTGTGACAGATCTTTGACAATTAATAATCTATTCTAGAGCGGATGTATTAAGAAAACTAATGTTCTTTTTGAATTTCAGAAAGCTTTTACTTGAACAATTTTGTAATTTAGTTTTCAGGTTAGACTTTCCTGCTTTAGATAAGCAATTTTTAAACCTTATCAATGACTTTTCCCGCTAAAAAATCCAAGAAGGTTGCGCTAGTTTCATGCTTTGTGGAACGAGTGCCCTAGGGGTTTGATTAAGTAAAAACATCAGCACACAAAACTCTGTGGGTAACATGTATACGGGTTAATTGCGCTACTACAAGTTTGGCCCACAATAGGACTTTGTATACTTGTGATTCATCCAACAACACCGCGTGAAGCTTAGAGGCTTGGAGTTTTCTGGCTCCCAGGGCTTGGGGCGAGGTCAAGCACCAATCAGAAACCAGAAAATAACAGTGAGGGGGGGGTGTGGCGCTTATTGTGACGTCAGTCGATTAGGTGTGATGAAGGATAAGTAGACCTATTCTACAATGCAATTGTGAGAAGAATATAATATGGTCAGAGGCTATGTCTTCATAATACATTATCACAGAACTTGGGGGAAAAATCATAATAAAATTATACATGACCAAAAAGTCGCTAGGAGGCGTTATAAGTTCACTAAATTAGAAAATCAAGCTTTGCTGTAAAATATGTGTATTCATATTAACTTTATACAAAATTTTAGAACGTTTTTTTATCTAAAACTTATTAATCTCTAAAGTTGTGGCGAAATCTCAAAAAGTATAAGGTATATTTTAAAACTAATTTCACAGTCGGAATCTGCGTAAAAAGTTCTATCGATACTTTTTCGATAGGTTTTACAACAGAGATACAAGATAATTAAGACAAATTAACTAGCGCCTCTATCTCAAAAGCTGCATTGTTCGCTCGATAGCACAGCATTGCGAAAATCGGATGCCTATATCTTCACTCATAACCGAGATACACTGAAACACTATCAAAAATGGGATACACTGTACACCATGTTTGGAGTTGAATTTTAAAGGATAAAATAGCCGATTCATTTATAGGTATTTAAATTTGAAAATCTATTCGAATCATTGCAAATTGAATTGCTGGCCCTTCTAGAATTGCCTACTTCGTTTTTGCGATGTCGGGAAATAGTATATTATTTTATAAAGAGCCTAAAGTGACACTTTTTGTGGCGAATCTGTAGGTTTGACGGACGAACGTAGTGATTGCGGCAAATACAGATGAGCCACAAAAAGTCACTTTGCTCCGCATAAAATATACTATTTTTTCTTCAGACGTTTTTTACACTTAAATGTGAAATAAGGAAAAATAATTAGGTTGTGAAAATGAGGAATAGTTAGATCTACTTAGCGTGCTCTGGTAAGCAGCAGTAGACGTTGCTAGGTTTCGTTGAAAACATGCATTAAACAATAAATTTGTTTTCGTTGTTTTCCAAATTGGGTGTTTGAGTTATTAACTTACATTACTTTTGCATCCGCTACGAGGGGATGCAAAAGACTTTTGCAGCGGCCGGTGAAAATGTCAAACTTTAACGTTGTCAGGTGAAGTTTAAAATGTCATCTTTTATTGACGTCTGAAGAAAAATGGATTTTTTTTTAATTTTGTTGTATCTCGGTTACTTTAAAAGCTATCAAAAAAAAATTTTCCTATTGATAACCGTTTTTTGACATGGACTTCTTTTCAACGTTTGACATTTTGAAGACGTTATAAAAAAACGCTTTTCTCTTGTCCTCTTAGCTTTAGCTATGCTGCAACATTTAGTGAGAATGTGTGAGAAACCCTGTATTTTTGGTTTTCATCGGATGCAATATTAAATGTACTATCAATGTGCTATGTTATTCCCTATAACTATGTCACATGGTTTTCGAGTTATTTCGAAAAATGAAAAAAATATCATCTACCGGATATGAACAGTATATTTTTTATTATACTATTTCTTAACGTCACTCAATTAAAGATTCAAGGTTAAACATTTTGGTATGTATTAACCAGTTGCTATCTCTTACCGTTTTTCAAGAAATAAACAATATATTATATCAGTGCAACAGCATTTGATTGAATATTCCGTGGTTTTACAAACGTACCACTGTTTATTATCGGTCAACGTTTAACATTTTGTGAAGTAAAATCCTTTATAGCTGTTATAAATTTTTCCATAGATGAAATGGTTGATATGGTTTTTGTTCTGGGTCAGTCGCATAGAAATTATTTGTTGGCAAGTTGTATTTATGTCGGTGCTGCTATGTGTAACTGAAAATCCCCACACCAGTCAAAAGGGCGTTGCAGAAACAATTGGTAACAGTGAAAGATCAGTACTTCAGATTTTGAAGCTAAAGAATGTACATGCTTACCATATTCAGCTCAATCAGGAACTTACTCGCTCAGATATCGAGAAAGGCGTCTCATTTTGTTATTGGGCGAGGGAAAAAAAGGAGGAAAACCCAGATGCCTTTAATGCTGTTTTGTTATCGGATGGGGCACCCTTCCACAAAAATGGACAAGTCAACGGATAGTGAGAGAAACTAATTACCAAAATCGTTGGTATTTGAATGTTTGGGGTGGTATAACATGGCATTGGACCACATTTCTTTGAGCATCATTTGAATGGCGCTGTTTACTTAGACTGCCTTCAAAATTGTTTGCCGCAATTAATAGCATATGTATCTGAGGATCAAACGAGAGAAATTTGGTTTCAGCAAAATGGAGCGCCTGTCCATTATTCGAATCAAGAGAATATTTGAATAATTTGTTCCCAGGAAAATGGATCGGAAAATTTGTACCTGTTAGAGCGCCACTTAATCTACTGATATGACCACTCCATATTTGTTCTTATGTGGACATATTAAGGCAATAGTGTGTCACACTACTGCTACTAGGCAATTTGACACGCGGTAAAGAATAACTGCGTCATTTGAGACAATTACACCTGAAATGTTAATGAGTGTTTCTAGATCATTCATAGAACGTCTCACCTTGTGCCGTTAACAAAATGGACAACATTTTAAACAATTGATGAATTAGAATTTATTTATTTATTTATTAATATATTTATTTTTTTAGATCTTAGGTTCCCACTTTCATATATAATCCCATATTCTTCAAATTATGGTAATAGAAAGCAACCTTTCGGTTAGTTAGTTAAAGTTAGACTGTTAAGGAGAGAGGTCGAACGCTGAGCGTGTGATGTGAGCTTAGAGCGCACAGAATTTACCTATGTTTTAGCCGGGTTACTTGAAGTCACCATCAGGGAATTTTCCCGTTCACCTTCTATTGATCTTAAAAAGAACTCAATCATCCCGGGGAATTTTATTGTATTGTTATTCGTTGGTCAGAAGAGACATTTTCGTAAGAGGATTAGTGTTTATTTTAGTGCTATTTCCTCATTTTTGGGATAAAATCGCGCTTAGCAGATTGTGATATCGAAAAATTTGGAAAATTTAATTGTGCATCGAGAAAGTACATCCGCGTCCACAATTGTTAAGACCGATAAAAGGTTGCTGTAAATATAAATCTGGAAATAATAAATTGTGTACATAAAGGACAAAGAACGTTTTGTAAATAAATTAATGTTTGTGTATATATATTAAACCAGATGAAAAATTTATTAAATCACTTGGTTTCGGCTTAAATATTTTCGCTACTAAGTTTGTGTAAATATAATTTGAAAATAGTCATATAGTTGAAATTTGACATTGAAGTTGCCGTACTGGAAGCCGTGTCAAGGAGATTTAAGATTTATTGGAATTTATTAATCAATTACCAGAGTCAATGGTATTGGAATTCGGTGAGATGGAACGAAAGCATGTAAATTGATCATTTTATGCAAATTAAAGTACTAACTTTTGTGTGTCCAATTTGGTGATTTTAAGTTTTTTTTTGTATTTATTTAGACGGATGAATATGCTTCGTTTTGTGTATAGTACTGTATAGACGCCCTTCAGGCGTTTAAGATAATCTTACAAGAGTGCATTCAATCGTTTATCGTAATATTACATATTGTGTGCTATTTTTTTAATTATTATTATTGTATACCAACATTCACATTACGAGAATTTGCCAAATTTATGTTTTTGACGCCATTATTATTCCTTTAAGGTGTTAAGTAAATTAATGTAAGCAAGATACATGATTTTGGGAAATTTTGAAGAGTCATTCCGAATTAATAATTAGAATTTTACGTAAAAAAGGTTGCGATTTACTCTACTCCGGAAGTAAAAGGGGTAGCGGACTAAGCATGAGTTTCCGGCCCCCTCAGCCTCGTTACCTCGCGACCTGATCATCTTGAGTAAGACCTCAAAAAAATAGTGTTTGTCCTACAATATTGAATCGAGTGGCGTTGAAAAATAATATACTGTGCATTTCCGTCAACTGGTATTATTTTTATACCAAAAATTATGAGAGATAGATCTAGGGAATACCATAGCAGATTGATAGTACATTTAAAACTGCAGACTGAGAAAAAAGTTTTAAAAATTTTACGATATTCGTTTGATGTATCTATTGGATCACACTGCGCAGTTTCTTACACTAAATATTGTAGGAAGGAGCTTCTCCAACAACATATCTAAATCCCATCGCTGCACTTCTAACAGGACAAAAATAAAAAAAAAATGTTACCAATATGAAATAATATATAGGTGGTTATGGAGGAAGACCCTGTGTAGCCTATTTAGGGGCACTCTGCATATACGTTGTTTTGATAGTAATAAGGTGTGCTTGAAGGTTGTTAAGAAAATAATTGAGAGGGTTGTTGATTATTGATATTTTGAAAAGAATGAATGCATTACTTTGTCTGATGAAATAACATAGAATAAAAAGGTAATGTTATATATTCACTAATTACATTTTCTTTGAGTAACTGCTTATAATATTATAATCTCAACAAAAGGGTAACCTAATCATAAGATTAATATAACTTGATTTGAAGATAGAAGGTTCTTTTATAATTTGAACTAGATAATAATTGAAATGATTATATGATTTATATTACAATACCATGGTAAGAGTGATTATTCCATCTAACATAAATTAATATCAATGATAATTTGAAAGTTAATATTACATCACAATCTTGTTATTTAATGTAGAGAGGTCTCTTGATTTCATTTTCATTTTTATTTTGACATTTCACACCTATAATGTAGCATATTTTAAGATGGATGTTCCATGGTAAATGTAGTGGAAACGTAAAACGGCCCCCAGGTAGAAATGGCATAATGCTGACCTTGGGGAGATAACTGGTGCAAGACTAAAGCATGTTCTCATTGGAATACTGTGTGTGAGCCTGTTATGTAATATGTTACCTTTTCATTTAATAATTGTAAATGAAGACCCTTAACATGTTGTGATGCTTTTTTACTTATACTGCAGTTAGCGAACTGTATAACTTCGTGATTACCATTTATGAAATACAGGTCTGTATTAAACGATTACTACATTAATTTATTAAGGTTAGAGTAGGATGATTGCAATTTAATCTTGCAAAAACATTAGTCTAAATATTTATTTTATTTGTGTTGTTATTCTTGTTGTAGAATGCGGAGGTGAAGTTTTTCTTGTATAATTCATTTCCTCAATCCCAAATAAATATAGCAGAACTACATTGCACTTGCTTATAAATTGATATACTGTTTTATTGTATTATCATTATTTTATCCTCCCTTAGATACCCGTAATAAGTATATCCTGTAACAACTCTTTTTACAAAACGTAAGTGGTCCTACCTAGTTTTCCATGAGTATCATTTGGTTTAAATAAGTTCGCGCATTAACTTTATTCTTGCATTCGTTATGCAGTCGTTAGAATGGCCTGGGTACATTACAACGTCAATAATTTTAGGTCGCAAGGCTTTTCGTCACGAATAACTTTTGTCTGAGACATTTTGCTCTATCTATCATATTAATGGCGCACAAAGTGGTGCAGGACCCCGCATAATACTTGGTATTTATCTTTCTAAACAACTGGGAAATCTGTATTTTTCTTAAAACATTTTATCAAACCGACTTTAATTTCATAGACGTTCTACATCTCAAAAATAAAGTAAGCTATGACAGTTAGGAAAAGCAGATCGTTCGAACAAAAAAGATATAGTATGGCGAAAACAATCAAGATGAATCATCACAATGTGGACTATATGCTGACAAGTAATGAGCATTATATAAGTTCAAATTTCGGTCACTAGTAATTAAAAGAGGTATCTATGGTAAAATAGAACAGTGTATACTGTATCATTAATAACCATTTTAAAATTTGTATTTGTCGTTAGTGAGTATTGGTATTTGTTATTGTTTTTTAATATACTACTGTTGTTCTAATTTACATTTTTGTTGTATACATGGTAAACTGTTGCAACTGCTTGCAAAGTTAGCGCCCTCTATCGACCACTAAGCGCAATCAACAGAGGAGAAAAAGGTGTCTCAGTTGAAACTGACACACTTGAAACCTGATTATATATTAGTAAGATATAAATGTCCTCCATCAAACATTCGAAGAATGTGGTTCACTTGAGAAAACTAGGTATTAAAAAATCTAAATAACTATAAATGAAACCTTAACTGAAAATAATCAAATTTCTGTTAGAAAATGAGTAAATTTAATAAATGTATCGAAAAGTGAAGTACAAAGATGTTTGGAAGTTTTAAAATTAACTCCTTCTAAGATACAAACGTTTCACAAAATTAAACAAAGAGACTTTGGGAAAAGGCTAATTATGTGTGAAACTTTACAAGATCTTTTACAACAGAACCTGATCGTAATATGGTTATGTCTGATGAGGCCACTTTTAATTTAAATGGAAAAGTAAATAAGCATAACTTCCGTATCTGGGGTAGTGATAAACCTAGAACGTTTAAGTAATATGAGCGAGACACTCCGGAAATAAATGTGTGGTGTGCTGTTTCCAAAAACAAAATGTATGGGTCCTTCTCCTTTATTGAAAAAAAAAGTTAATGGCCCAGTATATACAGATATGCTAGAAAATGTTTTATCTCCAACTACTACAAGAAGGTATCATGACGGAGGTATATTTTCAGCAGGACGGCGCACCTGGTCATTTTTCTTTAGTAGCAAGAGAATCTGTGAGTAGGGTATTTGAGGCCAAACTGATGAGATGAAGTGGGCCGATCGAATGGCGCCGAACTATCCTGAATTGTCTGTACCTGATCTTTTTATGGGGTTATGCTGAGGATAGGTGTTATAACTCTATTCCTCAAAAATTAATGAGTTCAAAAATAACATCAAAAATGTTACCGATGCGACTTCCATAAGAAATGCTACAAAATTCGTTTTTGAACTTACAAGTTAGATTTCAAAAGTGCATACACAAAGAAGGAGGCCACATTCAACAATTTCAATCAAATTTAGTTGTCATATTTTTTTCTTAATTAATGCCATGATATTTAACACGTTGGTTGCCGTAATAGTGAAAAAAAAATTATTACAGCCACAATGATATTTTTTTATTTGAAGGAAGCAAACAAATTTATCATAAGGGTTACGTGACACATGGATGGAGTCACGGTCAGAAAGTGGGATAAAGCAAACATAAACAGATTGTAGCTTGTCTTGTAGTATCGTTAGTATTATTTTTATCTCTGATCTGCGTAGGTTGTACTGTTGCGATCAATTACTTTGTTTATTATTACTTTTATTTGTTACTCATTTGTAAACATCAATTTACCAAAACACTGTATTAATCAAGAAAGTTTATTTTCACAAGTTACTAACTTGTAAAATCTTTACAAGTTAACTGTCAGTTTTACAAATTAATAACATTATTTACATTCGAAAATTGTGTTCTATTCGCATCATAAATGTTAAAAATCATCGTACAATTGTTATTCCCGGTAATACACACTCGTACCTTGAGGATGATTTTTCTGGCAATAAACTTGATGGTGCACTGGTGGCTTCCTTAATAATTGCTTCCGGCACATTCATTTTCACCACAATAATAAAAAACAGTGAAATAAACAACATACGTAGTCAAGGTAATGTTTCCATAGCTTACGACAAATTATTGAGAATTTTTTGTAATCAAAATATTTGCATCTAATTAATTAATATATTTGCATTTTTACAAATGAGTAACAAATAAAAATTTATATAACAATACACGCAAGGTAACGGGTTTTACTGGCTCCAGAAAGTAACTTAATCCTTCTGTCCGCAAGTAAAACCCTTTTTACCTTGCTAGTAATGTTATATACTATTACATGGTGTGAATATGAGTTACGAAGAACATGGTAACTTGGAAAAACTTTTTCAGGTAAGGTATTTGTTTGGCCTTTGCATATTATAGTTTTTGATAGTAAAATTTGATGTGTAGTTATAGTTTTGTCTGATGAAGACGAAGAGCCTTTTGAGTTAGCAAAATCGGATGAATATGTTCCTAGTACTTCAAGTGGTGATTCGGAAGAAGAGCCAGAAGAATATCTCTCTTCCAAAGAGCGTCGTACTACGGCAGAATTTGGAAAAGGTCATAAGAAAGCTAGGCGCCCACAAATAGGAACCGCTTCAAAAAATTCCTGCACCAGTACAGAAATCCAAGGAGATACGGAGAGCGTGACGAAAATAAAATAGAAACAATAGCAATAAATCTTATTTGGGGCGATACCACGCGCATGCACGTGAAAAATTTTACTTATACCGCTGCTAATACTGGCGTGATTGCAGAAATATATAAAAATTATTTCAATAAAAGTCCAATAGACTTTTACTCTTTATTCGTCAATGAGCCTCTGCTCAATATGATGGTTCTGGAAACCAACCGTTATCCAGCTCAATGTAAGGGAAAAGAGTCGGCGTCAAATCCATCTATGGATAGACACTAACATTAGCGAAATGAAAAAATTCATTAGACTTCTATTTTGGATGGGACTCTTATCCGTCCATAGAATCCTAGTGAAATAAGAATGTTTTCTACTAAAATACAATAAAATCGCTGTCAAGCGATTTCAGTTGATGTTGAGGATGTGGAATTTTCATAACGACGATGTCGTTACCACTGAGAGGTTGCAAAAAACATTACCTCTCATTGAATTAAGATCAAGATAAAGTACATCAGCCTTCATCGCAAAATATTGTGTTACACGTCCAAACCGCACTAGGCGTCGTGTATGCTTACTACTGTAAGCGGGTTGCCAAGCCAGCTAACAGGGAGATGGGCGTGGTCGAAATAAGAAGTAAAATGAATGATTAATACGCTTCAACACCTTACACCTATATTCAAACAGCTCAGTCCGGGAAAATATGTCGCCACCACAATCGAAACTTTGCTAAAATAATTGTCTTAAGCTGGGTGTTAATTAACCCTACTTGATTGTGGAAAGTAGGATTGTGCTTACTCAGTAAACTCTTACACGAGGGTCCTAAACCAACCACTCGTCCCAAACAATTCAACTCAAACTCAAATATATTTAGTACTACCCAGGTTATTAGAAACTTTTTGAATACACCTCGTATACCAAAATTTCCACTTATTAACGAATAAAATAGTTCTTCATTCAATGGTCGATAATTAATTTTTAAAATTCCTAATCAAAAGAAAATCAATGTCATCGGCTTAATAATTGTTCCTTCATGGTACCTCTGAATCGTATGGGACATTCGTAAATATGTAAGTTCTCAAAACTCCATCTCTTAGTTATACTTAATGAAATTTTTAAATCAACAGCTGATCCGTCATTAGTGTACTGCGTTAAACGAAACTAACATGAAAATCTTCTTTTTAAAATTAACCTGGCAAATATAACCTTTCAGGTTATTCATTAATCTTAAAACCAAAAAATGCAAAGTCTACATTTAAATTGTCGAAAACTAGGTCACCAATTAAGTAAACGTCACAAATGTGTCTCATAACTGGCTAAATAAACAACAGAATAAAAGTTAACGATAAATATATATATTGTCCGCACAAAAAAAAACAAATGTTTACATACACTACAACAGCGTGGTTGAGAAACCAACCCACCACATCACTGTCAATACAAATTTGCGTTTCTGCAAAAATTCTTACTACTAAAACAGCCAATATAACAAAACTCGAGATCGATTACCTTTTTCCTTCAACACTAATTAATTAAAAAAAAAAAAATTACACAACAACCCGCAAATAAAACTAACCAAAAAGATAATCGTGCTCAACTGAGTTTTCAAAGTTCTTAAATGTAATTCTTACTTAAAGACTGTCCATTCATCCTACGCTTTTCTTTCTTCTCTCTTCCCGTAAACCAATTATTTGCAGTCCATGTGTATCCTTAGATTGCCTGAAGGCACATAACAAGTAGTCCACAATTCCACAAACACTTATTCCTTTCGGTACCCGCGAATAGTCCAACTATACGAGGTTATTACTCCAATAACCCGTAATAATCTATACACGTTTGGTTGCCTCTTTAAAGTTTCTTGCAACCTTTAGGACAATTTAGCCCTTCCTTACACAAATAAACTTTTAATGTCATATAAAATGACTTTAACATTGGCTCAATTTACTACGAATATTTCGTTCACTTAAAGGTGGTCCCACACATAATTTTAACTAAGGATCATTACAAGCACACGCGCCGCACTCAACACTATAACGTAACAACTGTTATCTTATTACAAAACTGCTTACGCACTTTTTTTTCCTTGAAGAAAAAAAAACCTAAAACTGATTTTATCTTCAATCTCAATTTTATTAATTGTTTTATTTATTAATGTCTTATACGATTCATCCCCTTTTGGGTTACGCAGTTGTTTAAACAATGACTGCCTTCAATATTATTCACAAATATAACTCCAACTCAACCCATTCTGAGGTCACACTTCACCTCGCACGCGCGTCTTCCACCGAGCTCTCACCGACATCCACCAAAAGCAAAAACCAAAAAGCCCCCGTCAATCTCTGACTTTCCTATTTATACCTCAAGCCATCCATCTTTAAACATGTCTTACTTCCTCGCTATATTCACCAATGGTATTCACTCAAACTTTCTTAGTGCCGACTGATGCTACCCTCTGCACAAACACGCTTGTAATTACTATACATCGCCATGTTTGTTCTTACCTGCAAATTTTACAATTACTTTATGGAGAAGCCATTTCTCGTCATCACATTCATTCAGTGGCCACTCTGGACCATTACACAACTTTCAACGTTTATCTTTCACATGCGCTCATCCTCCTTCCGCAACATTTGCAAAAATAAGTACAGTCTAAGGTCTCAAATCCCATATACGTACATGTATTCTCAAAACTGATTGCACAACATTACGAGAACTTTCTATAATCAACAATTAAACATACCAAATCTTTCTCTACATATTTCCTAAAACATTCTATACTTATACATTCACATCTTCCGGCCAAGATTACTCCTTTATCCTCCAACATTCCATTCCTTATTCAGTAGTCAACAGTAGCAAAACATTATCGTCCCATCGACACATTTCTCTTCACATTTACATTCATCAGAATCTATTTATTCCAACACCAATGTCTCTATAACATTCAAATACACGTATCTGCATACTGAATGATATTTCTCCTAAATTGCCAGTGGCGTATCATCCACCCACATACATTATGCATATACACAAAAAAAAATTTTTTTTTCGTTCAAACTCAATACACCCGTACTCAAAACACGTAATACACGTCATTATAACATCTTACATACAGGGTGCGTCAACACAACCTTACAATTGTGCTCACTCTGGCTGCAAACTTAGTGAATGCGGGACAATTACTATACCAGTGTGTCATTAGCGCATGTATTACTAGATAACCAAACCCATTTAGTCGACCGAATTGTCAACTGAACACCAAAGAAATTACTTACTGAAAAAAAATTGAAAACGTGAGAAGCTGTTGCTGCTGAAAGTAATTCTGGCTAATGCTGCAGAAATGGAAGGGTAAGCGGGATGTGCTTCGCGTGAGTACCAAACACAATTCACGGTTGGTAAAAGCAAAACATGGCTCTAAAGAAAAAGAAAAGCCGCCGTCAGTAATTGATTATAATAACCATAAGACCTACATACATCTGTTCGATCAGATGAGGGCATACATCACTTGTCTTAGACGAGCAGTCAAGTAGTACAGAAAACTGGCTATTGAGTTATTGACTGGCACGTCTCTTGTAAATGCCTACATTTTACACCAAGACGTAACTAACGGTAAAATGAATATCACAAAATTCAAAGAATTATTGGCAGCGCAACTTCTAAATGTAGAAGACTTAAACCCTAATGACGATATCGGCACTACCCAACACATTCATGAAGATGTTGGCAGAAATCATAGAGGAAGATGATGTTTATGCTATGAAAGACTAAAATTAGAAATTGGACGTGTTTTTGCTCAAGCAAAGGCTCCACTCACCAAATTGAGGTGTAACCAATGCTCAAAAAACTATTGTCTCTCTTGTTTTTTTTTTTTGAAGTATAAGTGTACAAAATAATAATTTTCAATCGTAGCATAGTTTTTTTTGTTATTTAATTCGAATGCGTATTTGCTTTTCTTATATTTCACGTTTTGTAGCTCAAAATAACAATTATGTATGAACAAAAATTTTAAATAATCGACATTTTGAACACCCCGTGTTGAGGCCTTGTGTACCCACCAATAGGTCCCAAGCCACAGGCCAAACGCATTTTCTGTTCCTACAAGCCACAATTTTCTGACCCCCATATAAAAAGCAAAGGAGTATGTGGCGTCACATGCCATTATCAAAGATTTAAGGGACACCATATTGGGCTCACACTGCAGCCAACGTGTTAAATTTTTTAAAGATTTTGCTAATTTACAACGTTTAAAAATCGATATCGGGTCTTTTCGTATCGACTTCGCAATTTTCTTTGTTTACTGTTCTAAAATCAAAACAAATATTTACGGAACATTATTTAAGGATTACTCGTTCCTTATTTAGTTAGAATAATGTGTCTACATTTTGTGTATCTACTTACTATTTTCTCTTTAGAACAGTTACAAATAAACCTACTAGTGCCATCTATGGGATATACGTGGGTTTCATATTCATACATTCATACAAAATGGGATCTGTTACCTTGCTGAATTATCAGTAGATGGGGGTAATCTTAAATAAGTGTATTTTGCAAATAATTCTGTATTGAAGTACATATAAATTTTATTTTGGCAAAAATGATTTTTGACAAGCACGTTTTGAAAAATTTCTTCATGAGGTGTGCTTCCTTTTTCAGCAGCCATTGCTGTGAAGTGCATATATTTTGAGATCTCTCTTTTTGCTGTTTCGTCGAAGTTAATCATCACTTTTATAGGAAAATTTTCATATATAGGTACTGACTTCCATAAAAATTGCAACACCTAGAATTTGTTGAACGATTTAATTGAAATTTTCGTCAACGATGTCTTTCATTAGAACAAACGATTAAAATTTGAATAAAATCTAGCTAATAGTTTGTTTTTGTTTTTTCCTTTGCACTTAGTAATAATAAATTTTAAAAAATAAACCAATCAGTGTGTAATTAACTGTCAATTTTTCAAATTGTTTGTTCACAATTTCGTTTTGAACTTGGGAACAATGCTAAGAATACGACATCAACATTTTTTCCAATTGACTGATTTGGACGTGGCCGTATTATTGGCATGAGAGAAGCCGGACTTTCGCTAAGAGAAATTGCTTGTCGTGTAAACCGAAATGTTACAAGGGTATTGAAATGTTGGTCCAAATAGTCCTAGGAAGGGGTGCAACCACGTCGCCCTGGATCTGGACGTCCCCGCAGGACTACAGATCGCGAAGAACGTCGCTTAAGACTTTTGGCCACAAGAGACGGATTTTCACAACTCGATCGATTGTAAATGATTGGATGAGAGGTGTAGGACCCAGAATGTCGATGTCATCGGTTTACCGCTGGATAAGGTCTTATGGGCTGTGTTCATATCGATCATTTTTATGGCTTCCTCTTACATCACTTCACCGTCTACGCACGCTAGAATGGAGGAACAAATTGGGCACAATAATGGCATCGAATTGTGTTTAGTGACGAGTCCCAATTTTGCTTGTGGGCCCACGATGGTCGTAGGAGGGCCAGACGGATGCGTGGAGAACGTAAAAATCCAGCATTTTTTGTGAAAGGAACACAGCCCTCACACAAGGAGTGATGATATGGGGTGCAATATACTACGGTAGCAGATCACCCTTGGTCTTCAATGATAGCAACTTAAACGACGCTGGTTATATTGCCAATGTGCAAGAACCCGTTGCGCTTCAATATCTTCAGGAGCTGGAAAATCCCATTTTTCAACAGCATAATGCGCGCCCTCATACGGCAAGGGCTACAACACGTTTTATGGAAGAAGCTAACAGTGATGTCCTCCCATGGCCTGCTCGGTCGCCTGATTTGTCGCCCATTGAACATGTATGGGATGAGGTCGGTAGGCAACTGGGTAATTTATCATACCCTCCAGATAAGTTACACGATCTCCGGCTACGGATTCAAAAAGTTTGGGTTGATACACCACAGGTCACTTGATTGACAGCATGTCACGCCGTCTAAATGAGTGCATTACAAATCGTGGCGGAGCAACTCATTATTGAGAAAAACATTTTCAGTGTATGTTCTTTTGTTTTCAAATTTTATCGTTTGTTTGTTCTAATGAAAGACGTCGTTGACGAAAAGTTCAATAAAATCGTTCAATAAATTCTAGGTGTTGCAATTTTTATGGCAGTCAGTATATAATATTTCTTTACTTTGTAAAGTAATATAACCGCTATTTATGCGGATGTAGGAAAATGTCACTTGCACACACAACTTGGTAAGTTTGCTCGCCTTCTTTCAACTTCGTTGTAATTAAAATCTATCTTTTAGGCTTAAAATACGATAATTCGATATTGTTTCGTAAAAGAATTATAATTTAACCAGATTGTGTTTAATGATCACATGGAGGTCGTCTTCGATTTATAGAGGTAAAAAAACAACGTTATATGAATAAATTGCTGTTATATTCCTTACCTTTTCGTCTCGCTTTTGGTTTTGTTACGATGTTCTCTTAACCGGTGTAACGTGCCAATTTCTTGTCTGACGTTACCTTAATTTAAATTTAGAACTTTGCAGTATTATCGATAAGTATATTTACATTACATTAGTATTTTAAGCATTTCTTTTTTCGTTCAGTAATTAAATTTTTATATCGCAATATTTTCTTTTCAGTCTACATAATTACGTACGTCCCTGTATATATTTTAGACATTCAGTTTTAGTTCTATGCGCAACGTGAATTAAATCACATGCTGAGGCATTTCCGTACATCATGTCGTTCCTTTAACACGTTATCTTTTTTTAAGTTTTGCTTCCCTTTTATAAGGTATGTAAAGGCGTTTAATTACATTTTCTATATATTATATTTAATAGGGAAATTAGACTAGGGAATCAGGAACAAAGGTAGGAACAAGGAAACCGTTTATCTTCAAGAAAAAGCTTTTATTTGGGTAAATTTACGTATCATTGTATGGCGTGGGTATGACGTCATGTACAGTTACTTTGTTAAAAATGGCCGGTTAATGCAATGTCATCTTCATGAACATAAATGAAGATACCTTTGTTTTGCATCAATCACATATGCTGTTTTACACATATTCTGCGTTTTTCGTTCGATTCTACGTTCAGTTGTTGTAGGGTCAACAACATTTGGTGCTAATATTTGAAGGTTACCAAATGCTACAGTAGGTCTATTTTTTTATGTTGAAGACATAGCAAAGTTATAGTGCCTTCCCTTACGTTTATGTTCCGTTATTTGTACGTTAACTACAAATGGAAATTACCTTTACATTATCGTATATTTGTCTTGGAATTGGAAATGAAAATTCTCAAGCTACAGTTCGTTTAAGACGAGATTAAAATATTTGTTTTGTACAAGTAAGTACTTATCCTTTTAGTGCAGTTAAGTAAATAACAAATCAGTTAGTGTTATTTTGATACGGTTAAGAAAAGGAACAGTTAGTCCTGCTCCTGAAATAAAAACATTTGAGTTCATAACCTATCACAACTGTAATTTGTTGACATTGGTCAATATACGTTTCATGATTGAATACCTACATGTTGAATAAATTACATTTTGAATTCTAAGTATACGTTTGTCTACTGTGTTTAATTTAGTGATTTTAAGAGATTGTAAGGTAGTACAAGAAGTATCGTTTAGTTATTTTATTCTGGTATTAATCAGACATTTTGATTTATTAAATATACATATAACTACAGATGTTTAGTGCTTATTCAGATTACCTATTATGTTCTGAGATACAACCTTTCTCAATTTTTGTTGTATTTTATTAATTAAACCTAGAAATTGAGTGGTGCCCAATTAAAACAAATGCTAATACTGATTATATCTATGAAAATATCTCTGCTTTCCTCACACCTGATGATCGAGTTCTCATATTCAGTAAGTTTTATAAGTTTGTACCTCACTGAGCTAGACCGTGGTGCAATTTACCTTACCTTTCTAATGTAACAACAACCCCTTTAAAAATTTATTTGTTATAAATTGGCTTACAAGCGTGGGGCTCTGATATAGTTATAGTCAGTATTTGCATTACATTTACAGTGTATATTACTTTTCTCTTTTGTGCATTATACGTTTACATTTACAGTGTATATTTTTATATCGAATTTTGATTTTGTGTATTGTATGTTTTCATTTTGCAGGATTTATATTTATGTAAGTTGTGTTATACCTTATGTTTACATTTATGGTGGGTTTATATTATTGTATTTTTGTGAATTTTACGTACCTATAATTCAAAATGAATGCTCAACATTTAAAGAAGTATGAAGTTGTTTCAGAAATACTTTCTCGTGGAATTAAACCTTGTTTAACTCAGGATCAATGTAGAACTCAATTACGTGGAATTTTAGCAACAGAAAAAGATTTACCTTATGAAAAACTTATTGTACCTTCAGATTTAAATTTAGAAATTACAGAAATTCAAAAGACTTTTGATGAAATTTTTAAAGCTTTGAGTAATAATGATTTACCTCCTACAGTTAACGATTGTTTAAGATTTAAGTCACGTTTAATACATTTAAAGAGACGAATATATTGTTGTCCATTTAATGATGATACGAATTCAAGCAAAGAGAAGTTCATTTCAGATTTGTGTTTAATTGAAGGTATTTTGTTAGAACGTACAGATGTAAACGAATCTACAGATGCTACAGTTACAGTTCATGATAATTCTTCAGTTTCGTTTAGTCCAAAACAAATTCCAGTGTATAAGTGGGGAATTAAATTTTCAGGAACTAATCCTCGTGAAAGTGTTATGTCATTTTTAGAGAAAGTCGAAGACTTATGTGAATCTCGTCATGTTAGTCATTCAGATTTATTTGTGTCAGCACAAGATTTATTTTCTGGTATAGCTTTACAGTGGTTTAGAAATACAAAACATACAGTTAGTACTTGGTCAGATTTAGTTCAGTTACTTAAAAGAGATTTTTTACCTTTCGATTATGAGCATGATCTTTTGTTAGAAATCCAGCAACGTACTCAAGGTATAGAAGAGAATGTCATAACGTATATTATTGCAGCTCAGGCACTTTTTAAAAGATTACCTACCCCTAAGTCAGAAACAGAAATTGTTTCACAAATTCAAAGAAATTTAAATCCATATTTTGCATCCCACATTGGTATTAAGAAATTCTCGTCCATTAATGAATTAAATGAAGTGTGTAGAGCAGTTCAAGATTTAAAATTTCGTACAGCAAGGTATAAGTCACCTCCTAGAAAATGTGTTGGTCTTTTAGAACCTGATTTAGCTTGTTTATCTTTGAGTCAACCATCTACCTCTAATACAGTTAGTGAAGTTCAAGTTATTTCGTCCAGTAAATGTTGGAATTGTGATAGGAAAGGACACTCTCATCGTGAATGTTCTGAGCCTCGGCAAACTTTTTGTTTTAAGTGTGGTAGAAAAGGTACTTACAGTAATTCTTGTGTTAGTTGCAATTCAAAAAACGGGCAAAGCGGTGCCGTTCCGTCTATTTCTCGTCCAGCTCCAAACCCTACAGGTGCGGTACCGAAAACCAATCTCCCAACTATGAGAACAAATCGAAAACCTACCGATTTAGACAAACAACTCCCAACCAACGACAAATAATTTCCTCGGTGAAGACCTTATTTAAACCCAAACGAGACAAATTTAAAAATATCGTACATTCTAGAAATAAGTTTCAATTTTCAGTTCCTGTTGATGAGTGGAATAATTGGCTTTTAACAGTTAATTCTTTCATGTCTTCATGTAGAACTACAGTTGCTCCAGTATGTGCCTCTCTTCCGTTTGATAATAGACTTTATCTTACTGTTAAAATTTTTGGTCATTCGTTATCTTGCCTTATTGATAGTGGTGCAGCAGCGACAGTTATAGGTAGCACAGGTTTACAATTTCTTGAGAACAATGGAATACAGTATACTATTAGTCCTTGTAGTGTAGCAGTAAGTACAGCTGATGATGCTTTGCAGGAATGTCTTGGTCAAATTTCATTACCGTTTACATTGAATAGTTCTACTCGATGGATAAATTGTTTAGTGGTGCCTTCTATAAGTCAAAGTATTATTTTAGGAATGGACTTCGGTTCTATGTTTGGAATTAAGTTAGATTTACGTTTGAAAGCTTATAGTACGTCTCTTTCAACCAGTGCTTCTTCACATGGCAGTGTTGAAAACATTTGTGTATCTTCCATTAAAAAGATTGAATCTTATGAATCCCTTACCTCTCAACAAAAACTTACCTTAGAGAAAACTATCTTAAAGTTTGACGAATTAGTTTCAGATAAACTTGGTCGTACTACATTAATGGAACATCGTATAGATACTGGTGATGCCTTACCTATAAAACAGCGACAATATTTATTATCTCCCGCAATGCAAAAAGTCTTACATCACGAAGTAGATAAAATGTTACAGTTAGGTGTGATTAAAGAGTCGAATAGCCCTTGGTCATCTCCTATGCTTTTAGTTAAGAAAAAGAATGGTGACTATAGAGCTTGTTATGATGCAAGAAAACTCAATAGTGTGACAAAAAAAGATTCGTATCCCTTACCTCGTACCGATTCTATATTAAATTCTCTTGGTTCAGCTAAGTTCTTATCTTCCATTGATTTATCCAAAGCATTTTGGCAAATTAGTTTAGAAAAGGAGTCATGTGCAAAAACTGCATTCACAATTCCCGGTAAAGGTCTTTTGAGTATGTTGTGATGCCAATGGGTCTTACTAATAGTCCTCAGACATTACAAAGATGTATGGAAAGAATATTCAGTCCTCTCTTTTAGGTGAACAAGTGTTCGTATATTTAGATGATATTATAGTTGCCTCTCCAGATTTTCAGTCACATATCGATACATTAAATAAAGTTGCCCAACGATTGAAGGAGGCTGGATTCACTATTAATCGTGAGAAATGCCAATTTTGTCGACCTTCTCTTTCATTTATGGATTCTGTTGTTGATCAACATGGTCTTCGTACTGATCCAGAAAAAGTTTCAGCGATTGTTAACTTTCCTACTCCTAGGAATACTACCGAAATAAAGCGTGTTTGTGGTCTTATAAGTTATTACCGTAGATTTATTAAAGATTATGCCCAACTTTCAGCTCCTATAACTTCTCTTTTGAAAGGAAAAGCTAAAGGTCAAACTATTAAGTGGACTAATGAAGCCGAATCCTCGTTTCAGGAAATTAAAAAGCGAATTACCTCTGCTCCCGTTCTTGTGTCTCCCGATTTCGATAAGAAATTTTACATTCAGACTGACGCCAGCGATTTAGCTGTCGGTGCAGTATTGTTTCAGGAACATGATGGTTCTGAACACCCAATTGCTTTTGCAAGTCGTACATTAACTGATGCTGAGAAGAAGTATGCAGCTACAGAAAGAGAACTTCTCGGAATTATTTTTGGTATTGAACACTTTCGTGGTTACGTTGAAGGTACAAATTTTACCGTTATTACCGATTGTGCGGCACTTAAGTGGCTTCATAACCTTCATGAGCCAACTGGTCGATTAGCTAGGTGGAGTTTGCGTTTGTCCCAATTTACATTTGATGTTCAGCATCGTTCTGGTAAACAAAATATTGTTCCAGATGCCTTGTCTCGTGCAATATCTTCTCTTGATATGTCAACTTTTAGTCCCGATAAATGGTATAAAGAGATGATTGAGAAAGTACAGTCCAGTCCAGATCAGTATCCGAATTTTCGTGTACATGATAATTATTTACTTAAGTATCTTCCGTCTACGTTTCCCGTTGAGTCGAATATTTCTGATTGGAAGCTAGTTATACCTTTAGATAATCGTTATTCTGAATTAAAAGAATGTAATGACGATCCTACTGCTTTACGTTTTGGTGTTTCGAAAACTATGGGTCGAATAACTGAGAAATATTATTGGCCTAAGTTAAAGTTATCTGTTAGTAAATACATTAAGTCTTGTAATGTGTGCGGTGCTCATAAAGCAGAAAATTTAGAAAGAGCCGCATTATTGGGTAAAGAGAAAGATGTCTGTTTTCCTTCCAAATGGTTAGTATGGATATTATGGGTCCTTCCTCGAAGTAAAAATGGAAATACCATTTTATTTGTTGTTACCGATTACTTTACAAAATTCGTTTTAGTTCAGCCTCTTCGCAAGGCTATTACGAAACCAATTATACGTTTTCTAAAAGAACAAGTGTTCTCACTTTATGGTGTCCCTCAAACAGTTTTGTTCAATAATGGATCGCAATTTGTTTCCAAAGAATTTCGTACATTTCTGAAATCTTTGAAGGTACAGAATTTGTGGTATAATGCTAGGTATCATCCCCAGGTTAACCCCACTGAAAGAGTTAATAGAGTCATTGGTACTGCTATTTCCTCGTACATTAAAGACAACCATCGCGAATGGGATGATCATATTTTTGAGATTGCCCAAGCAATTCGTATGGCTCGTCATGAAGTAACTCAGGTCCCTCCAGCGTTTCTGATGTTTGGTCGTCATGTCCCTGTGACAGGAGATTTTTATGGCACTCCCGATCCCTTAGATAATGTGCAGTTAGCAAATCGTTTCTTTTGGTCTAAAGAAAATGCCTTTCTTCCCGAATTATATGATGAAGTCAAGGAAAGATTACATAAAGCATATCTTCGTAATGAAAAACAATATAATTTGCGTAAGCGTCATTTAACTTTCAATGTTGGTGATATGGTATGGAAGCGAAATTTTACCTTATCTGATGCGGGTGCTCAGTATTCTAAGAAGCTTGCTCCGAAATATGTTGCTTGTAAGGTTATTCAGAAACTATCTCCTCTCGTTTATGAACTCCAAGATTTGAATGGAAAGAATGTTGGTCAGTTCCATGTCAAAGATTTGAAACCCAATTTTTCCAGTTTTGAATAAGTTTGTATATAGGCAAATATGGTTTATTATACGTAGGTTAGGTTATGCATTTTAGTTATGGTTAATTGTTCATTTTAGTTTAGTTCAGTTTCAATTGTCTCGTCCTGTTTAGTATTCTTTTTGGTTAATATTGTTACAGTTTGGATGTGAGTGTGTCTGTGTTAAGCAAATGTAGTAAGGTTGTTGTATCTATGGGTGATAATAGTAATTCAATCTGGATCGTAACTCTTCGAACAATTTGTGGCTTAGTTTAGGATTCCTCCGGGTCTTATTCATTTTTTTTTTGTTTTTTTGTGACTGAGTGGCATGTGTAACGTGCCAATTTCTTGTCTGACGTTACCTTAATTTAAATTTAGAACTTTGCATTATTATCGATAAGTATATTTACATTACATTAGTATTTTAAGCATTTCTTTTTTCGTTCAGTAATTAAATTTTTATATCGCAATATTTTCTTTTCAGTCTACATAATTACGTACGTCCCTGTATATATTTTAGACATTCAGTTTTAGTTCTATGCGCAACGTGAATTAAATCACATGCTGAGGCATTTCCGTACATCATGTCGTTCCTTTAACACGTTATCTTTTTTTAAGTTTTGCTTCCCTTTTATAAGGTATGTAAAGGCGTTTAATTACATTTTCTATATATTATATTTAATAGGGAAATTAGACTAGGGAATCAGGAACAAAGGTAGGAACAAGGAAACCGTTTATCTTCAAGAAAAAGCTTTTATTTGGGTAAATTTACGTATCATTGTATGGCGTGGGTATGACGTCATGTACAGTTACTTTGTTAAAAATGGCCGGTTAATGCAATGTCATCTTCATGAACATAAATGAAGATACCTTTGTTTTGCATCAATCACATATGCTGTTTTACACATATTCTGCGTTTTTCGTTCGATTCTACGTTCATTATATCGTTCAGTTGTTGTAGGGTCAACAACATTTGGTGCTAATATTTGAAGGTTACCAAATGCTACAGTAGGTCTATTTTTTTATGTTGAAGACATAGCAAAGTTATAGTGCCTTCCCTTACGTTTATGTTCCGTTATTTGTACGTTAACTACAAATGGAAATTACCTTTACATTATCGTATATTTGTCTTGGAATTGGAAATGAAAATTCTCAAGCTACAGTTCGTTTAAGACGAGATTAAAATATTTGTTTTGTACAAGTAAGTACTTATCCTTTTAGTGCAGTTAAGTAAATAACAAATCAGTTAGTGTTATTTTGATACGGTTAAGAAAAGGAACAGTTAGTCCTGCTCCTGAAATAAAAACATTTGAGTTCATAACCTATCACAACTGTAATTTGTTGACATTGGTCAATATACGTTTCATGATTGAATACCTATATGTTGAATAAATTACATTTTGAATTCTAAGTATACGTTTGTCTACTGTGTTTAATTTAGTGATTTTAAGAGATTGTAAGGTATTACAAGAAGTATCGTTTAGTTATTTTATTCTGGTATTAATCAGACATTTTGATTTATTAAATATACATATAACTACAGATGTTTAGTGCTTATTCAGATTACCTATTATGTTCTGAGATACAACCTTTCTCAATTTTTGTTGTATTTTATTAATTAAACCTAGAAATTGAGTGGTGCCCAATTAAAACAAATGCTAATACTGATTATATCTATGAAAATATCTCTGCTTTCCTCACACCTGATGATCGAGTTCTCATATTCAGTAAGTTTTATAAGTTTGTACCTCACTGAGCTAGACCGTGGTGCAATTTACCTTACCTTTCTAATGTAACAACAACCCCTTTAAAAATTTATTTGTTATACCGGGACTACTCGTAAATGACTGGAAGCTATGCTTCAAGTACTCGTTATCGTTGATGTTACATTGTCACTGGAGATTACGATGATTGAATCTAAGCTGTACTAATTAAGGCTCAGAATTTAAATGAACTGTTTACCTTTGTTGCAATTTCGGTGTCATATTGATATCCGAATCCATTTAACGTTCATAAAGATTTCACTAATGTAGCACTGTTATAATTTGATCAAACCATTAGCTTATGCACAGCTTAAAACCAAATTTTAGAACAATTATGACTGAACTTTTACACAAAACACCCAGTGTTGTGTTAGCATTTAGAATCCATGTTTAGTATTATTTTATTAGCCACTATTTACGCCACCGTGCGCAGTAACAGAAACTCAAATCATTGTGTCTGTACCGGTTGTATCTTTCGTATTATCTATCTATTAGATAGGTCAAACGTTTGCGCGGGACACCGTGTTTTAAGTACAAATTTTCTTTCATTATGGATAAGAGTGTTCAGATCATTGATATCTAATTTGAATTGATCAGTTACTCGTATGTGCATGCTAGGATTAATATATTGAACTGAACAAGCTTCTCGGATTATTTAGATAATTGAAGCTCTAATTATTAATGGGGGTTTGTGTTTGGCTATTGTGAAACGAAACGCAAGTTGAATTGTTACCTTTCTGAATTAAAATATTACCGGTTATATACAATATAAAATAATTATAGAAAAATTAACTTATTTATTTATAAATTTTAGCGGTATCAATGTATTTAGATAAAAGTTACGTCTTTAAGAGTACTATTCGCCCATATCAAAATATACAGGGTGTTCCATTTGAAATAAGAGAATTGATGTACGTTGAACATGCTAAAGTTTCACACGGAGTCTTCTCTCCCCTATTCAATATATCAATAAAACGTTTACATCTTTTCAAATCCTATATCCAGCTTAATTATATCCCTGAAATAATTCTCAACTTAGATAATAAACCAAGAATTAATTTTTATTGCTAACCTTACATTCAGGAAAAAAATACATTTTTGTTAAATAACTTGACAACGTTACATTTTATATGTACAAATGTATACATCGTTGAAAATTTTATTCATTAGGCTATCCAAAAATGTAATAATATACAGGATGTTCCATTTAAAATAAAAAAGTTGATAACCCCCCTACTTTTACGAATCACCCTGTAGGTGCTAAAATATTTTTAAGTTGTGCACGTAATGGAACAATATATCTTTTGTATTAATAATTTTAATGAAAATCAACAGCGAAGCCACAATCTTCCACCGCGTGAGGCTTGGACACCCAGTAGATACATATATATATATATATATATATATATATATATATATATATATATATATATATATATATATATATATATATACTTGTAAAGAACCAGCGTCCTTTACGTATGCTTTTTAGCATAAATTATTTGCGGACCATCCTATATCTAAAATTTTAAAAGTTTACGCGATATTGCACAACGAATAATTTATTAATCACCGCTGACGTGTATTTCTAAAAACCCGTAAGTTTTTGCACGTCAGAACGATTACAACCAATCGCAGAACGGCATCCCCCGCACGGTAGCCGCGAAGCCGCCCACAGATGCACCTTTATAAACCCGCGACGCGCTTGAGATGCAAGAACAATCGAAATAGATTCAAGTCAAGCCGATATCCAGCCGCCACCGTACCAGAGAATCGCAGTAGATTCAAATCAAGCCGATATCCAGCAGCCGCCACCGTACCGTTTGCTTCGTGTAAGCACCGACCTGTTATTCACCGTCGAAGAGTCCATCGCGATCGTGTGATAACGCGCACCACCTCGCACCGGACAACCTAAAGTTTAATCCTGTACTACCATTGATAGACACGTAAGTTGTAAAGTTATAAAATCTGACAATTTACAATCAAACACTACAGAACGTAAATAACGCCGGGCTGAGTCTCCAGGAGTTATACCAGGTACACTAACACCTAGAGTGCCACGCAGGGTAGATCCCGACGTCACTCGCAAATACAAAGTACACTAACACCTAGAGTGCTACGCAGGGTAGATCCCGACGTCATTCGCAAACACTTGAGGGTGAAGGGTTGTTACAGGGCTGTAAAGACCTGCGACCTTTCTCTTAGTCTATCCAGTTAAGACAGGCCGTCGCCTACGTCTTCTGAGTATTACTGAAATCCCGCTCGAAACTCACACATGCAATACATACAGACAAACACGATAACCGTACACGGTGTCTTTAATCGCAGGAGAGTACACCCGAAACCTGTTGTAAAAATTTGTAGTCAATATAACCATCGCAAACACCTAGTGTGATATCGTTTTTGTAAATAGATTAGATAGTACGTAAATTATCCAATATTTACCTTAGAGTAGTTTTAATATCAAGCATTTTGTTCCCTTGATTGATTGTAGATAATTAGACTTAGTATCGAAATCCGTAATTAATTCCGTTAGATAAATAATCTAATTGCCTAATCAAACCGGTTATAATTAAAGAAAGACAGTCCCGAGATCTCGCATTTGCAACCGCGCATTTCGCGTGTATTATTTCCTGGGAGTACGACATACTCGCTTCAGCGCTCCAGAGTTACTGAAGGATAAGCACGATATTGATTTTCTCAGTCCCCGAAACGATTCGAGTTCATTGCGCTGGCGCCTCCGACCAAAAACGGTATCGAGACTACCACTCCCGCTTCTGTAAATACAGGACCGTAACATAAATTTTACCTATTAGGTAAGGAGTAGATTAAAATAATATCTCTGTTCACGGAAGCGACTACGCACACAGTAACTAGCCGCCCACAAGGAGAACGAGAGTGAGGAGCCGCCAGGACCAAGAAGCCCCAATACATTTTGAGTTGATGTTAATACCAGTTTTTATTATATTGTTAACTTTATTTAATATACGTTTTCAACCGCTTTAAGAGATTTATTTAAGGTGACAGTGTTAAGCCTACCCAGTAATTAATACGAACCACACCCCGTTTATAAAATAAATTATAAACACGATTGAGCAAAGCCGAGGCAAAATAAAACCGCGTAGGGTTACCAAACCAGAGGGCGCAATACAAATAGCACCTAAACGAAGGGCGCACATTACATACTCACCGGCAAAATAATCGATCCACTCAAAAAATTGATGAAGTTTGATCATCAATAAACTTGTTATTTTAAATTCGATTTGATTTTTTTTTCGTATTGTAGGTAAATTTATATGAAATCTAGCACGTTTTGAATTTTAAGAAAATTGGGCGTATGTCATTTTATACAAGATGACACAAAGTGTGTTTTTTTACTCTAACTTTGAAACCACATGTGGAGTGTGAGAGTTGTTCCACCTTGTAATTTCTGATTTTGTTATCAAGACATATCGCTTCTTTACAAATTCTTTTTTTATTTATTAGAATAGCTTAATTTTTGTAAAAGATACAAGGGTTTAAGAAACAATTTACATTTTTCCATTTTACCAGGTCTCCTGGCACAGTCCAATATCAAAAAGCAGCCTTCTTATTGTTCTATCACTTACTTGAACTTGCCTTACGTCCTCTAATCTGTTTTTGATTTGCACAGAACTAACTTTTCTATCCCTCAAAACATTTAGCGTTATAAAGCGATTATCTCGCCCACTAGTACATTTTTGTCAACCACAATATTTCTTCTTGTGAATACACCAAATTCACGAAACCGTTTTATAGCTCTTTGAACTTTACATCTTGAAACTTCCAACACCTTGGCCACATAATACTGTAACCTACCATCCTGAACCAAAGCAATAGCTCTTGTTGCGTCGGTTACAGAAAGATCCATATTTTAAATTACTATTCGACAAGAAACACGTTCCAAAAATTTAATTGACAAGTTTTAGATTTCACAACTGACAGTATGTAATGTAGTGGTGGTTATTTAAAAGCCCTGGTGTTAATAATTTAATAATAAATAGGTGTAAATGTTCTCAAAACAAATCGTTAAAATAACCAGGGATCCAAAACACTCAATAAAAGATAATGCCGTTGTCTCAGTACGTAAATTAAAGTAGGTCGGTTCAATCTTTTTTGATTTGCTTAAATACCACAATTCCACTTAACATCAATATAGTAACTGCAATGTAACAACAATACAAATTATCTCGGACGCCAACTAAACCGAGGATACAATAAAAAAATTCACCAAAATGTCAAAATAAACGATATACAAACTATATTTATTAAATATTTAAATTTAGAATTATATAAAATATATCTTAAAAACTAGTTGTAATAACCTTAATTTACTAAATTATTTGAATATAAATACCTGTTCGAAACTTTTGTACACAACTTTTTGATAACCTCTGGTATGTAAACGAATACGGAAATGCAACCCAAAGGTGATGTAATCTTTGCACCAATATTGCGAAATATGTCGTAATAAAAATGCTGTACGTTGTAAACCATACCAAAGATGAATTTTACTTCTTATAAATTTATCTTCATGAAATTTGAATAATCCAGTGTTTATTGCATTCTCTTGAAAGTTCAAATAAAAAGGTGTGATCTAAATTTAGATCTAGCAAAGTATAAGTACAAGCGTACGTAAAAGTAGAATTAAAACGTAATTAAATTAGAATTAAATGTGCAATTAAAAGTGGTAAAAGTAAAAGTAAAAGTGCCTGCAAAAGCAAATGTTTTAGATTTTAATATAATACCAGTTAAAAGTATCTTACCATTAAACCAATGGCACTTTTCACAAAATTTAGGTGGAAACCCAAAATGGCTTCCTGTATAAACAGAATACATCAAGAAAATGCTCCAAAGGACGCTTAGGATGTCAGGTGATATAGCGGTGCGCGAAAAAAGGTGCGCAAAAAATAAGCGCGGAAAAAATAATTCACGATACGGAAGCATAAACCCCTAAAAAGATATGCACTTAAGTTACACCAAAATGCAAATTAAGTTGCCTACCACATACTTATAATTCATTAATAATTAAAAACTTTGTTTTCTTATATTTACAACTAAATGAACGAAGAACGTAAATTATATTTTAATACAACTCAAAATGGGTTGTTACAAGTAATTCCATATGCAAACAAGTTAAATTCGTAAACTTATTGTTATTGCCATAGGAAAAATGTAAAAATGTAACGTTTTTCTGAAACACTTATATCTTTTACAAAAATCAAGCTATTGTAATAAATAGAAAAATAAATTGTAAAGAAATGTGTTTTGATAAGAAAATAAGTAATTACAAGGTGGAACAACTCTGACACTCCACATGTAGTTTTAAAGTCAGAGTAAAAAACACTTTGAGTGACCCTGTATAAAATAACGTACGCCCAATTTTCTTAAGATTCAAAATATGTGCTAGATTTCATATACCTACAATATGAAAAAAATATAATCAAATCGAATTTAAAATAACAAATGTATTAATGAGCAAACTTCATCCACTTTTTGAGTGGATCGATTATTTTGCCCGTGAATATATATATATATATATATATATATATATATATATATATATATATATATATATATATATATATATATATATATATATATATATATACACACACACGTATGAATTTGCCTTTTCAGGTTTTACGTTCAGAAAGATCTTTCAACGGACCAGAGACGGGTATTTCGTTCTTTTGTTGCTATTTATAAATTGATGTTAGTACAAGCAGAATCTCGCGACTTGCCTTCGTCAGTATTACTATTGAAATATATGTTAATTACACACTGTTATTGTTTCATATCGTGATATTAGAATAGGGCTATATTTAGCTATGTTTTTGGGGAAAATAAATGCATGGTCGGTGTGCATGCATAAATTATCTAGTCTTTGGGGAAACGTAATCAACGTCCCATTATAATAAATATAAGAATAAATTATATCGACTGTCTAGTCTCGGTGTTGTTGTTAAATATAGCTACATATTCATTGTGGGGAAATTTATCAATAAATTCCGCTTGCTGAGGGAACTGTCGTGTATATGCTGTTCCTGTTGCTTCCCTGGTTCAAGCTTTACAGGGTCTCTCTTTTAAGAAATAATAATTTACCTTTTCTTGCTTTAAAGCTTGTGGCGCCTGGTTCTTGTCTGTTTTCCCTATCTTTCTGTCTACAATTTTGTTCTTGCTTTCTAACTAACCTAACCATCTATTTACACTTTATCAACACCCACGCTATCCGAGTGCACTACGGTTTCAGGATCGTTTGACTGAGTTACTAGTCGAGCTAACTAATTTCTTACAACTTTATGTGACGCGGTAGGTTAGACACGTGGCAAACTTCTACTTATTAAAAATGCAGAAAATGTGTACTTTAAAAAATTGAAAAGCTACTGGGGATATTGTAACTAATGAGAGTGCACGCACACAAAAGTTCGCGCATCTCCTTTATTTGTAACAATTAAATTACACACGTTGACATTTTTAAAAAGCTAAAGAATTCAGCTTTCGAATCGTGTAAAAATATATAGAATGTTCTATTTAAATAAGTCAAGTCATTTTTAGTGGAAAATAGGCATTTTTTTCCCTTGCCCTGTATACAGTTCTGCGAAATCCAATAAATAAAAATTATTTATAATTACATACGCTGCCAAATATGTGGTCCATTTTAATTCAAAAATAGGATAATCAAGCATTTTATTTGTTTTGTTATTTCTAATTCTAGAGCGCTCACATAATGAAATTGTAGTTTTGCACATTTCGATAATCCTTTCTTTTTCATTATTCTCCAATACAAATTAATTAGGTACAATATAACGTGACAATAATAAATAATTAAAATCATAGTAATTCTTATCATGAATGGAACCGTAAAATTTTTACCTATACAAATAGAGCCATCCAATACGTTTAATTAAAACAATCATTTAATTTGGAACCAGTGTTTCATTAGGTTGTTAATTTGTCTGTCTGATTTGGCATTGTATCATTTGCAATAACGAAACGCTTTTTGCATATAAAATATATACCTGTATAAAAATCTATAATAAAATTAATCTGCATTCGTAATGTTTTGTTATTTTATATGTCGGCATGTTTAATTATAATTTTATTATAAAGCATCCGGAAGATTAACATTTTAATTTTAGCAAAAGCACCCGAGTAATTCAAGAGTTATAGGTCCTTGTGCACAATGGCTGTCCGAGAAGTGAAATTGGCTGAAAGGCCTTTTAAACCATTACATTTAATTAACTGTGGGAACTTTATGACTGGGTTTGACCAGTTTTGCAATTAGCATTTGACAGTTTTTGTTCATTTTTTCATTCCCGGGTGATTTTTGTTTTCGTGCAAGAATTCCCACGATAATGAGATCTCGATTAAAGTGGAACGTGAGGGAATGATGTAGTGCGTACAAAGTTTTAGTGTCTGCCTGTACGAATTGTGTAATGATATGTGATAAGGACGTTGTTTTCAGATGTAAATCCTTTTTGATTTACGATTCTCGTAAAGTTAACGTTGATACAGTGTATCAAGAAGCTAGCGTTATTGCAATCGTATTAAATCAAGTAGGTTGGTTTTTCTCGTTTCGAGAGCATTTGAACATGAATTCAAAGCGACGTTCATAAAAAATTCAAAAGTTTTCGCGCTGCAACCAATTACATCGTAACTTTTTACAATTTTTCTTTTATATACTTGTTGGAAGCAACTTACCTTAACTTTATTTTACAAGTTTTTCTGTAGCTTAAAGTTGACGATGTGAATATAACTGATGATGCATCTCCATATTTAAAATTTTATGGCCTTAATTTAAAATTCAATTTTTAGAAGTGTTTTTGTTGTTTATGACTTGTGCTGTAACAGAATTAAGCAGTTATTATAGTATAAGCAAGATATCAAGGAAGTTAGTCGATTTTCACGAAAGCTTAAGTTTCAGAAAGTCTTTAACTGTGGTATATCATGAACTTGTCACTACATTTTTATTGCAATCTACAATCGTGCAGTTGTTCTTGTGATAGAAATCTCGCGTTTCTAAAATTGCAGTTTTTCTCGGATCAAAATACTTTTGAAATAATGAGCTTTAATCCAGCACTCTATCGCCTTTCCCCGGCAACGACACCCTTCAGCTTAAAATTCACCAAATGCATGCTCCCTCTTCCAGAAAAAAAAATTATTGTAATTAAACTTCGGTAGTTCGTTATCGTGTACTAGTTTTTATAACGTTTTGTAAATGCTTTATGTTTCACGCTCTCATTTTTACGTGCTTGATTGCCTGGTACAAGTTGTCACTTTATTTTCCTCCTTTCTTCGTTTAACTACAACTTATGTCTATCTCGTTTCCGCTAATTTAAGACACGCAAGTTCGCTTCTTTTCAGAAGTTTGATTTTGTTACGGCTATACATAATTTTTCGTGAATTTGCTGCCAGGGTGCCTGAAAGAACATTTTTCGTGCCGGTCTCCGACGGTAGAACTTTTTTTGGAGATGTTGAACAAGGTTGAAATTATTTGGCACGAATTTATGCTATTTATTATAGCTTATTAATAGTTTATAGTCGACTTCAAACGGAATTAATAAATTTCAATTATATTTTACAATGCAGTCGTAAAATATATTTATTACCTATTTATCTTCGCAAATGCATTTTGGTTTGGTTTTATTTTACATTTCTTTATTAGTTAAAGCAATGTTCTTACAAAAACCTACAATTTTATAATCTTCACTTTATAAAATTGTTAACTGTCATATAAATTTAAAATCACTTATACTGCCATCATTATTTGCTTTGTACATCCTTAGGTCGTATTTGTACAAATAAAATTTGACATTCATAAACGTCAGTGGGTTCCTTGCGTGTTGTAATGGAAAATTGGTTTTATTTGTTTAATTTAAAGATACTTGATATCTTTGACAGGGATTGAGAGTTATGTGAGATCCTCAGATGTTCCGTTTCCAAAAGTGAGAATAAAGCGGAAAAGCATTCAATAATTTTCAAAGCACTAGTAGCATTCGTGGTATATTGACAAATGCATTAATTAAAACGCGTTTAAATTAAAAGGACCAAACCCAGCATTTGAAGTCAAACCATTTTTTGGTTGTATTTTTGTTGTTTCGTTATCCTGAATTAAGCACTATTAATAAAATTAAGTATTAATTTTATTTGTAGAGAAAGTTTTATGATGTTATTAAATTAGTATAATAATTAGAGAGCGGATTTTATGCACTATAAAATGCCGAAATATGTGCATATATATGCACTTAAAAACCTTAAAATATGCATCAAAAATGCATTATTAATTCAAAATGTGCAAAATATGCATAACTATTGAATCTTCTATTTACCTGTGTTAATTCCAAATTATAACATTAATATATAAAAAAAGTATATATGCTTGTAATTTTTTAATAGGAAAAAGATAAATTGCATACAAACTTATTATTTTAACATTCAAAATTATGTGTTATTTAAAAACTACATATTTACTTATACACTATACATTTATAAAAACTGCACCCTGTCATTACTACTTACGAAGCAATTATTATTTTAACATTATTTTAAAATTATGTGTTATTTAAAATTACATATTTACTTATACGCTATAGATTTATAAAGATTACACCCTCTCATTACTATTAGCAAAACAATTTATAACTAAATATTTTTCCAAGTTTTCGGGCAGAAAATTTTGGCGTCTGTCCGATAGTATGTTTTTGTACAAAGAAAAACTTCTTTCTACATCCACAGAAGTTATGGGTGCATATTTTAATGCGGCTAATATGGCCAAATCTAAATTTATAACAAGATCATCGGAATTTTCCTCAAGTTTCAGAACTTTATTATTAACTTTTAGTAACAATTCATATCCACTGTTTTTTTGTAAAATTTCATTTAATTTATTAGAAATAGTTTTACCAATATTTCCTGAAACAGCAGAAATCAGCTGTTGAAATTGATTAATTATTTGCATAGAATCATTTAATGACAATGCTTCCGTTTCTAATTTAGAAATGGTTGAACTTACAAAACAGTAATTTGCTTTTATAAATGCCAGCTCATTGCGCAATTGTGTTTTCTTTAAAATGGATTGAGCTTTTTGAACGTAAGTACTTGAATTATCAGAAATTTCTAAAACTAACTCCTTTATTTTTTCCAAATGATCTGCATAAAAAAGAGCTGCATTTAACCAAGTACCCCAACGCGTAATCACAGGCTCTGGTGGTAGAGGAATATTAGGTAACTTTTCTTTGTACAATTGAATTTGTAACGCAGCTTTTAAGAACAGTTTCTTTATACCACCTATTAAACTATTTACTAATGGAAATTGATTACGAATTGTTCCTGCTACTCTATTAATACCATGTGCGAGACATGTTACATGTATTAAATTTTCATAAAATAATTTTAATTGCTGTCCAGCTTTTACATATACGGTGCTGCATCAGCATTAAATAACCATTTTATCTGTTACAATATCAGAATAAATCATTGCATAAGCCTTTTTACAAGCGAACTATTTCTGCATTGTTTTTAAGAACTTTGTATTAAATATGACCTAACTAACTGGCTACTTAAATAACCAATTTCATTAAATGAACATATTGGCAACAAGTGTTTCATCTACTATCAAATTCGAAATTAAATTTACTCTTTGTGCATTTCTTATATGGCCATAGTTTCTATGAAATCATTAATATACCTTTGGCGCAAGCGTGCTTTCATCTGACAAACTTTTTACTAATTTCTTAAATGACCTAAAACTAGGATTTTGCAATTTCTTTAATGAAGATATTGGCTTTGCACTACAATGTGCTGAAATGTAAATTTCTCTTGTGCATTTCTTTGGCCGTTTCTTGAAACAACGATGATCTAAGGTGTCTGACAAACTTTAATTTTTAAATAAATATCTAATTGCGTTTATGAAACTGAGGTTTCAATGACTGTGTAACTTGAGATTTCCTTTCGCACATGATCTAAGGAAAAATCAATTTTAAATAAGTATCTAATTGCGTTTAAACTGATAAAACGGTGAATTCAATAACCTACATCAATTAATAAGGGTTTAATTTCCAAAATCAATTAAAAATATGTAATGGTACTTACTATTTTTCCACAGGCTATGCAAAACACTTTTTCATCATCCTACGTAGCTCGGATATATTTTTTATCCATACTTGAACTAAACTATTTTTAACTTTCGGCATCTTGAAGTTCACTTAACAAAGCCGTACCATTCAGTTACGTCTTCGCCCAAAGAATGTTTAAAATTTTGCATTTTGTCCGTTACTCTCAAATTATTTTCAAGAAGGATTAACTAGCTAAACACTTACCTTGAAAAAGTCCAAATAACTTTAACCCTTGATTGCGGGAATTCCCTCAATCAATGCTTTAACTATCTACTTAGGTACTATTGGAATTTTCAAATACTACGAAATAGCGGCATTGAAACTTCATAATCCGGAAGTATTAACGTTGCACTTAACTGCAGGTAATCATCGTTCATTAAACCTGTCTTATTCATATAAAAATACATTTCTTAGTTAGACACAATAACAAAATTTAAAATAAGTTAGAATAATGTATTTTAAAGCGAATTTGGAAGATATAGAAAAAATGCGAAATATATGTTAATTATGAATAAAAAGGCAAAATATGCATAAAATTGCAATATATGAAGTATTTGGCGAAATATGCAAAATATGCAAAAATTAATTAATGTCAAATGATTGCATTTAGTGCAATTCGTCTAAAAACAAAACGATATTCTTCAACTATAAAAAATAAGCGATATGCATTTTACATAAAATCCTCACTCTAGTAATAATACATTGAGTTAGTAAACATTATTCGTATTTAAACAGGAATCTTATAACAAAAATTCATATATTGCACAATTAAGTTACGCCCCTGGAAAGGGATTGAAAATAAATTGCAAACGTATTAAAACATTTTGCGCAAATATAACATAATTCATATATTTGAATTCAGAATGAGTTTAAGGATTAACATCTAAAACTACTAGATAATTTTAAACAAATTAGTATTTACATCAATAATAAATTTGAAATCCAATTCACAAATTGTTAATGGTAACAAACATAAACGTATCTACAGTATAATAGTATATTTCATAATAAGGGTGGTAAGTGGCGTATTACGCACGAGTGTATTATTACGATCATGAGCGAGTGTTGTAATTTACACAAGTGCGTAATAGGAATTACCACCGAGTTGTGTACTATGCTTTTTCTACTCCTATAGGGTATAAAAACAGTGACGTTGAGTAATACGTAACTACCACTCATTAGGATTCTTATGACCTTTGAACGTTTTATACACGTACCTAATATTATAATGAACGATCCTATAAAAATAAATTATTGTATAAATGTATTATAGGATTGTATGGCTTATTTCAATTACCACGTTATAAATTCGAAAAATTCAAACTAAAATAAATAGAACTAGTTCAGGCCACTGACTTATTAGTTATCTTGAAATTAAACAAATTAACCTCACTTTTTGTACGGTTAACCCAGATACAGCTACTGTCCTTTTAAAAGAACACTAGCTTTTATTTTTGTACTGAAAGTTTGGCTACCATTTGAGAGATGGCGCTACCAGTATCGTATGAATAGGAAGCGGCAATAATCAGGTGAGTTTTGTTTCTGTGAATTTCAAAACGATAAGCTTGTGGCAAGTGCTTTTTCAAACCGAACTTTTTTTAACGTGTCATGGATCATTGGAGGTAAGTTTTTTTTATTACTTTTTGTAAATATATGTTGACTAAAACTGCTCAGTTGTTGAAAATATACAAATATTATTGTTATCTGCCAAGCGCCGTATACATAACCTAAACTCTTTTGTCAAAAAATGGGCTACAATAATACTGTCCTTTTAAAAAGCCAGTAGGATAATGTCGATACCAATTTAAATTTTTACAGTAATAAAATTTGTATAAATTTAATGTTTTGCGGAAATATGAAAGTCGATAGTAAAAAAATTATTAAATGCACATTTTTTCTAGGCGTCCCTTCAAACTTCATGAGCTGCTAGAGGAGCTGGAAAATCCAGATGATATTTCCCTTATCCCATATGGTATTGTACTTTATCCTCCTGATAATGTTAACAGCAATATAACCGATGAAGATTCAGGGGACGAGGATAATGTTACAATGAATAATTTGCCAGGACGTCAGCTACGTTCCAATGTAGAACTAGTATTTGATAAAGAGCCAACTAATGATTACTCTGACTCGGATGATCTGCCCTTATCGACATTTGTTACAAAAAAACAAAAAATATAAAGAACCTATCCTGGAATAAACAAGACCTTCGTCCAAAGAATTTCCAAGAATTCACTATTCTATCTGGACCGAAACATAATTTAAGCCCTTTGGAACAGTTCAAGTGCTTTTTTGATGAAGAAACTTTATCTCTTTTGGTAAATTTCACAAATATATAAGCAGGTCAAAAAAATGAGGTGGGTGATATAAGTATGGACGAGATGAGATGTTTTATAGGAATACTGATTCTTAGCGGGTATATGGTTTTACCACGGCGTCATATGTATTGGGAAAATTTAAGCGATACAAATAATGAACTTGTTTCGTCCGCAATGTCACGGGATCGTTTCAATTTCATCATGAAGCACTTGCATTGTTGTGATAATAACAACCTAAACAAATCCGACAAATTTACGAAAGTTCGTCCGTTAATAAATACAATGAATAAAAAGTTCATCGAATTTTCACCACTTCAAGAAAACCATAGTATCGATGAGGCCATGGTTCCTTACTATGGGCGACATACATGTAAACAATTTATAAGAGGTAAGCCCATGAGATGGGGATATACGTTTTGGACTGCCACGGCCCGATTGGGATACATAACTTGGATAGATCCCTATCAAGGCTCATCTACGACTTTGCCCGATAGTTATAAAAGTTTGGGTTTAGGGTCGAGCGTAATACTTCAATATGCGGACGTTCTACAGTTTCGTTTTCCAAATATGCCATTTCGTCTCTACTTTGACAACTTCTTCACGTCACTTGTTCTTTTGACTGAACTGCAAATTCGAGGTCTAAAAGCTACTGGTACAGTGCGTGAGAACCGAACCGGAAATTGTCCCCTATTCGAATCGAATGCAATAAAAAAACTATGAGAGGCACATTCGAATTTGCAAGTACTAAAGATAACGGAATTGTCGTATGCAGATGGAATGATAACAGTGTTGCTAGCGTTGCTTCTAATTTTTCACAGGTGTATTCCACTAGCCAAGTTAATCGATATTCTCATAAGGAAAAAAGCAAGATCAATATCGATCAACCCAACATTATCAAACATTATAACGCTAACATGGGTGGAGTCGACAGATGTGATCAAAATATTAGTTTATACCGTATATCAATTCGCGGAAAGAAATGGTATTTTCCTCTAATCTGTCACGAGATTGATATGTCTTTACAAAATTCTTGGCATTTACATAGACTTGACGGTGGCACCAAGGATCAGCTCAGTTACAGAAGATCAGTAGCTATAAATTTGCTGGAAACTTATAACTCTTTTTATGTTTTTTATAGTACTTACATGTTAATAAAATATAGAACACTTCTTAAAATTATTTTAGTAGCCCATAATCCTACTGTCCTTTTAAAAGAACACTATATTTTTGAAAAAAAAATTAATCCATTTCTTTTGTTTTATGAAAACTAATTTTTTCGTAATAGGTTTAGTTTATTATTACTATTCATTTAACCAATATCCCTAAAAAACACACTTCAGCAGTATCTGGGTTAACGATGAAATGAAATTTTTTTTATTATCATGAGTTATTGAAAGTAATAATAAAGGTAAATGTACTACAAACTGTTATTTAAAAGTGATATATATTTTTGTATTTCAAACTTAAAATTTATTGAAAAATTTTTTAGTTTATGACTTCGTGCTATTTAAGTCAGCAGATTAAATGGTGGTGGAAGTAATACCACAAGTTAAAATAACCTAAATGTAATGATTATCTCGTTACATTACAATTAAAAATATGTTCAATGTCTTCTATAATAAATACTGAATATCGTTACCACCTCATGAAATTATTAACATATTTAAAGTTAGTTTTATTTCAATTAATATAACAAAAAGTTACAGAACCAATGTATAATGAGTAACATTATAAGTAATTAATGCACCAAAAGTAGGTAGATGCTTATTTTCAAAATAACTAAAGTCATAAGTTGAATTATGTTGTTCAATATCTGGTTTAAACTTTATACATAAACATTGATGCAACATATTGCTAGATTAAATCATTTGCAAAGTTATTATCTAATAACTGATGCTTTACGTACTAAATAAACATGGCTTCAACTGCAACGGAAAGCTTATAATGCATTATTAAATACAGTGCGTCCATAAAGTAATGTATAAATTAATTGAAAATTGAAGTATTTGTTTCTGGAAAAAACGCCTGGACACGTCGATTAGTAGTTTAGTTGTGCATTTTTTACAATACAATTTTTTTATACAGGGTGTCTTATAATAAAAGATATGACCACACTTTCAATTTTTTTTTAAATGGAACGCCCTGTAGATTATGTCATATTCGGATTCTACTGCAAATTCTAGATAGTTTTGGTCTATCTATCTCCGTTTCTGAAATATTGACACTTGAAAAATGAGAATTTTTCCTTTTTTGACTCGCTACAGAATCCTCTACGTAGAGTACTAACAGTGCTTAAAGGTCTAGTTGCTTTAATTTTGTCAAACAATTTTATTAACATATTTCAAATACTGCAAAAAATTACAAATAAGAAATAATAAATTTCTCTTTTGTATTTGAGAGACAATTGGCAAATTGTACAAACTATCATTAATGCACTGAATTATCAATCTACTGAATGTAGAATGTATCAAATCCTTTGTACCATCCATAAACGGTATTTCCGATGTTATTTCTTTATGTCCTTCACTTCTCTAAAATGAAAATTATAATTTAGTGGAGAGTGACAATATGTTCTTCTATTGTGTTTAAAAGTTTCTTTAAATAACAATATCAATACATATTTACCTAAATTCACATTTTAAAACACCTAAAAATTGAGGTGGATGCTAGGTTAATAGAACAAATCTGTTTGAACTACCAATTAAGTGCTGTTACTACTGCCAATAGAGTATATATGTGCTCTATACTTTAACCCCACATCAAGAAGTGTATCCATTTTATAAAATAATCATCACAATGCAATTGTAATATGTAATAATGTGTTGACATTGGACTTTCTACCAAGCAATACAATGAGGTTAACTCAGTGAAACTAAACTATTTCAGAGTTACCAAATTAATAATTTTTAATTTTCTTTTAACGGTTATGTAATATATATATATATATATATATATATATATATATATATATATATATATATATATATGTATATAATTACATGCACGTTTAATTTTCATTACGTAACCGTATTACGTAATAGAAAATTTACACATATAGTAGAGAGTTACGTTATTCATGTTACGTATATAGGAGTAGAAAAACAATATTAATAAATTTTGTCCACGACTACTGTATAACATGATCATTATACATATGTTTCCTTCATAATAATAATATCCATTATACACTAGTGAATAATGAATTCATATCATTTCAATACGATTTGGTACGTACAATAAAAAACAGAGCATGCCATAAACATCAAGTCGCACGCTTGTTGCTATGGCAACAACATGCCACTTTGTTTTTATCTGTTTTGACAATTGCGCGTCGGTTTTTAATTTTAATTTGAAACGTCAAAACGTTAGTTGTTCTACTTATTATTATTCAAAGATTTAAGATATTTCGCAGTATTTCATTAGAAAAAAAATGGATTCAGATAGTGACAATGAGTTGTATACACCCAGACCTACAAGAAGCCGCAAAAACTGCAAATTTAGACCTATTACCAGAAAAATCCAAACAAACCTATATATCTGCGTATGAATCATTTGTACGATCGAAGACTAACTAGAAACGGAGTCTTTTTCAGAATCCGTTTTGTTGGTATATTTTGCCGAGTTGGTCACAAAATACAAAAGTAGAAGGACAGCATGGGGACGAGACGTCATTATTAATTAAAAGTGGTGGGGGTGAAGTGGGGACTGAGTGGAGTCTAAATCTGAAGGTGTGTCCGCTTCTTTTCGGGGGCCTGGACGGGGTTTAGAGCTTAATTAAGCTCCTTTTGGCCATATTAGGAGCCTTTTTAGCGGTCCAACCCTCTGGAGACTTGTTAATTATTTTTGTATCGAACAACACGGTTTTATCGCCTATAGGTCCACTCAAACAGCCTTATAAAACGTTTTGTTTCAAGTTGTCAATAATACAAGAAGTGATGAAGCTGTAGCTTGTACAATGTGCGATTTAACCAAAGCTTTTGACGTTATAGATACAAAACTTCTTCTAGATAAGTTATGCTATTCGTGGAACTACACTAGACTTAACTAAATCGTACCTGACCAATCGATATTCGGTAGTAGAAATAGTACATTGGAAAGTTTTCGGAATACCTCAAGGGTCCAGATTGGGACCGCTTTTGTTCCTTATGTACATTAGCGACCTTCCATATAACATTAAAGATACCGATACACGGATTACTCTACACGCAGATGATACTACTCCAGTAATAAGGTTTACAAATTTACATAACATAATACAACATTGATTTTACCATAACAAGTTGTTTCTAAATGTAGATAAAACAAATGTGATAAATGATAATATTTAACACTAAAAATAATTTTATGGTTACTACAGTTTTAAACAACCATCAAATAGAACACGTGAAAAGTTCATTAATATGGGCATTCAGTTAGATGAAAAATTAGATTGGTCCTTACATTATCAACAATTAAGAGTGAAATTGAATAGAGCACTATTTGGATTACGAAAAATGAAAGCAATGTGTGAAACATCCACATTCCGTGTAATGTATTTTTCACTTTTTGAATCCCATCTTAAATATGGTTTGATATATTGGGGAAACTCGAAGTTCTGACAGGAATACTCTATATAGAATCATGTCGTCGACATTTCACTAAATTAGAAATATTGAGTATAATCAACTTATTTATTTATCAAACTGCACTATTTGTTAGAAGTAACTCTCATCTTTTCCAGTGTCATTCTAATGTTCATACTTATGGAACCAGAAATAGACAGAACATAAGACCTGTAACAAAAAGAAATAATTCAACGTTTAATAAGTCATTTTTAAATACAGCGGTCAAGATTTATAATCATTTACCGTTATCAATTAAAGCAGTAAATAGAACAAGCGACTTTAATAGGTCATTACACAAGATATTGATAAAACAAGTATTTTATAGCATAAGCGAAGTTTTAGATACGAATTTAATTTAAAAATTGTTTTATGATTTGATGAATTAATTGGTATTAACTTGTCTAGTCAATCTATAATAGTAAATAAAAATGTAATGTTATAATCTTGGTCTGTAATACCATTATTGAAAGTGTTGATTGAAACTTGTAAGTTAGTTTTGAGACTACTAATATTTTATTAACTGCAAATTGTAGTACATACATACATAAACTAGACCTACTTGATGCTTATAGCTCGGCTCTACTATGTTTTCATCACCTCTGAGATTAACTTCTGTAAATTCAGTAACTGAATTACTTTTAATGTACAATACAATTATGTAAATGAACAAAGAAATAATGGTAAAAATTTTTGCTTGTTCTCTAGAAGAATATCTTACAGGTTTATTGTAAATGGTTTGAAGTATTCATTTTTGCATGGCCAAAGTCTCATTAAATCTTTTATTATTACCCCAACAAAGAATACAATAATTCAGACTAGAGCATATACAAGCAAAGTAATATGAAAACAAGCATGCTTCTGTAACAACATCGCGCAATTGTCGTAAAACATAGTTAAAAGTTGACAGTTTCTTTAAAAGAAAAGTGGAAAGGTATACATTGGAATTGCAAAACGTAGCTTTGATACAAGACGTAAAGAACATATCAGATTGTGTAGATTGGGTCAACCAGAGAAATCTGCGGTAGCTGAGCATACTTTAAATAATGTAAATCATGACATTTAATATGATAATATAGAAATATTGTAAAGACAAACTCATTATTATGTTCGTTTAAAACGTGACGCTTTGAGACATATAAACATCCTAATAACTTCAAGAAGAAAGTCTACGTTTGAATAAGTAAAGTATAATTTAAAAAAGGCACAATGGGACGCCTCAATTTTTATTTTTGTTATTGGTATTTCTAGGTTTTTTACTGTTTTTTCCGTGACCTTGAAGTAAATGACTTACCAATTATATGTTAAATTATATTTGTACTTGTAATTTAAAATATGTAGTTTATATGAAACGTACTACATTGTGTTTTCACTTACAATTATTAACAAAATTATTTCTTTGTTAGATTTGACTGAATCTTTAATTGATGTGAAGTTTCTTCTGTGAATACTTTTATCAATTTCAAATTAAAGTTTTTCACAACTTTACACTTCCATCATAATTTGATTAAATTTTGTTGAATTAGTTCTTTGATTATGACATTTTTCACTGTTGCCCTTCGTTCCTTAGAGGGTATTCTGATTCGTCATCTTCAAGGCAGTTTAATAATATTTTATTTATTAAGGATCGAGTTATTCTTTACTAAAATTGTATTCTATAGTAAACGTTATACGTTTATCAAGCTTTTATATTAACAGCAGGCTTTTTCAAATTACATCAATTTCTTTCAACGTCTTAAACAACTCTAAAAGATTTTATTACTACTCAGAATGATAACTGTGTTATCGAAACGTTTAGATTATGCTTATGTAAAATGTTTCAGATTACAGAAAACAGAACTAAGGATTTTACTTCCTTTATGATCAACATTTAACTGGAATGTCCTGACGAACAAAACACATGTTTTAGAAAATAATTTCAAAACGTCCGCCAAAAACGATTATATGAGGGACATTAAGGGCCAGTTTTACGAATCAAGTATAAACTCCGGAATTCTTCGTATAATTTATTCTCGGTATAACAGAAGTCGGGTTTTACCATATGCCGGTAAGAAAGGTATAGTTACTTCGAGAATAATTTGGGTGGTAGTTCTGCTACAGCGCATTTTAGTTCATTTGCATGCTAACCCTTTGGCGGGAAAGTTAAAATTGTTTAACGTGTTTGGAGGTAAACTTAAAACTTAACTTAACCTTCACGCCATTCCCTTGCGGGGTAGGCAAAACAATCCCTGCCTCTTATTTATTTTTTCTTTCACAATCTTTCTCAATGCTTTCCTATCTCCGCATACCTCCCTAGCTTCCGCAAGATTCATACATAGTGTCTGACATGCCCTTTTGTTTTTAAAACTCCTTACCTTTCTTTCCTTTATCATAGATTCTACTACATTCAGCCAAGTTTTACGCGGCTTACCAGGCCCGGCCTTTCCCCTAACCTCACCCACATATATTTGTTTCGTTAATCTTGCGTTGTTCATTCTTTCAATGTGACCAAACCAACGTAATGTACAATTTTTATATCTATCCATCATCGTCTTTTCCTCACCACACTCCGTCATTATGCATTCATTTTTTATCTTGTCCCTTCTCATTTTACCACATGCGCTTCTCACGAATCTCATACCCGCGGCATTTATTTTTCTTTCGTGCTTTTTTTGACATACCCATGTCTCACTTCCATACAGTACTGACGGGACGAATACGCCAGTATAGATTGCTAGTTTCGCAGTTAGGCTCGTGCTTTCATTTCTCATTATCGTCCACATAATTCCGATCACTTTCCTTCCAGCATTGACCATTCGTCCAATCTCGCTCTCAATTGTACCATCTGCAGTAAACATTCAACCGAGATATACCAGCTCGTCCACTTGCTCCACAATTTCATCTTGCAGAGTAAATACTCTACTCTCCTTTCCACCTTCCCGATTGAACACCACAATCTTAGTTTTGTTCACGTTTACCTTTAGGTCCATGGTATCACACACTGTATCAAACTTCCTCAGAGCGGTTTGCAGCTCATCCGCACTGTCACTTAATAAAACTGTGATCTGCATACACCAGAAGTCGTACATTTACGTCACCAACCATTACACCATTTTTATCAGTACATGCTTGTCTAAGACATTTATCCATGTATACATTGAACAACCACGGTGACATCACACAGCCTTGTCGCACTCCTTGCTCAATATTAAAGTATTCACTCACACCTCCTCTCACCCTAACACCTGCCCGACTACCGTTGTATACTGCCCTTATTCCATTTATTAGACCTTTATTTACGCCATATTCATTTAATATTTCCCACAGCTTCTCCCTATTCACTCTATCATATGCTTTCTCCAGATCTACAAACGCACAGTACAACTTCCTTTTTACCTTTAAACACTTTTCGATCACCTGCTGGAGAGCAACCATTTGATCGCCACATCCTTTCTCCCTGGCATGAATCCACCTTGCACATCCCACATCTTAGTTTGTGTAGTTTCTCGTACTCTATCAATCAGTATTCTTCCAAATACTTTACCAGGCACGCTGAGCAAGTTTATTCCTCTGTAGTTCTTACAATTACTCTTGTCCCCTTACCCTTATACAATGGTACAATGATCGCTCTCTTCCAATCACTCGGCACTTTTCCACACATAAAGCATACGTTGAATAATTCAGACAATCTTCGTATAAGCTTTTCACCACCATACTTGAGCATTTCACCATTGATTTCATCTACGCCTGCTCCCTTGCCGTTTTTCAACCTTCCTACCGTTTTCTCTACCTCATTTATTCCAATATCTTTCTCAGTCTCATTCATCATTTCTTCTATATTATCCTTATTTAACCCTTCAGTCTTACTTTCCTCACTACTGTACAGCTTTCCGAAATATTCTTGCCAGCATTTCCTCACTTCACAATCGTTCCATACTATTTCGTTGCTCGTATTAATCACTCCTGCAGCGTTCTGTTTAGGCCACGTTTTGTATTTTTGACCCATTTCCAGAAGAGTTTTTTGTTTCCCTCAAAATCATTCTGCATTTTCTCTCCTTCCACAGCCATCACTTCCTCTTTACTTATTCTCACTACCTCCTTCGCTTCTTTGTTTCTTAATCTGTACACCTCATACAATCGCTTCTTCTCAGTCTCATTTTTTTGCAGCAATCATTGCCATGTGCGCATCTTTTTTCTTACATACTGCCTTTTTTACCGACTCATTCCACCAAGCACATTTTTTCTGTCTACCTACAGTTACTCTTCCACATATTCACACGGCACAATTGACAACAGAGTTTTTCAAGCTTATCCATGCACTTTCAACGTCAGTGTCTTTTATTTGTTCGTTCCACACTGTTTCATTCACAGCATCTGCGTATTTCATTCTCACACCATTATCCACTAGTTTGTCAACCCTAATTCTGGACGTTCGCACTACGTTTGCTTTCCTTCTCCAGGCCGACTTTTGCCCTAAACACACTCTCGATACAAACAAAAAGTGGTCCGATCCACACTCTGCTCCGCGCATTACTCTTGTGTCTTTCACCAGGTTTCTAAGCCGTTTATCATACACTATCAAGTCTATCATACTTTTAGATTCACCTCTTTACCATGTACATATGCACATTTTTATGTTTAAACCACGTAATGGATACAAACAGGCTTCTCTCCACACAGATGTTCAGCAGGTGTTCACCGTTCTCAAACCAAATAAAATCAGAAAAAAATTCCGAAACCAGTCGATTTTTAGTTTTAAGTGTGCGGTTGGTCAGATTATTATTTTATTTTAGAGGTCATTTATGTAACGCTTAGAGACGGGTATAGGGAAATATTAACAAAAGTTGCTTAGAATTTTATGCAGAATCCGAAAATGCAATAACATAAAGGGTAATCAATTTGAATTTTCAAAGTTGCCTTGGGTTTCTGGTAGAAGTGGCAAAGTTTCCATTTTGAAAATAGTTTCAAAAGATAGATCATGACCTATTGTGCCTAAATACCAAATTTGGAATAGTTGTCTTTTTTTAGTTCGCTTGTATTTTTATAGAACAACAATAATCTTGAATCACCCTGTATACGTAACGCAAATACTCAAAACTATTGCTACGACTGATTAGACAATTAAAAGATCTCTCAAAAGTTCCATTGCAACACCTACCCTTTCCATTAAAGAAAATCATCAATGACGTCATCACGCTTACAGAGGTAACCTCAAAAATAAATTAATAACCTCAACAACCGCGCGTCTAAAAATAAAAATCGACGGGTACCGGGGTTTTTTTCTGAAGTTGCCGATTTAAGAATTATTAAATTTATTCCATAATTTAGCCGCTCACGGTATGTGTTTTAATTTTCATAATTCTCTAACAAATTCCCAAAATGCTTATTTATATTCAAATTTATGATATCTTGCAATGGTTGCAAATTAGCAATACCATTTTCAATTCCTAGTTCAATTGGTGGATTTCCATCATTTTCTTCATTGCAAATATTATACAGAACCGATGTGGCAACAATAATTGTTTTTGATAATTTCCACACTCCATATCTTTCCACGCAATTTCTGGTTCTTATGTGTGTTTTACTGTATAAATTTTCAGCAGCAGTATTTGGATTAGGTAATGGTGTAAGTAAATAATTAGTGTTACCGTAACCACTGTCGCCCACAATAATAACGTTTGGGAAATTATTATTCTCAAATCTTCCCTTTATCCTGCTATATTAATAACTGGCAATCGGGAATCGCAAATTTTCTGCACATTCCATGGAAAGTATCATTTTCTGTTTCTAAACAGTTCAGTATCACCTCCGCCAGGGCTTTGAATCCTAATATGAGTAGGTACAGTCTATGGGTCCAATCACGTATGGAAATCTGGCAATCTGGTAAAAAAGTTCTTTGGATTCTTGCCGAGCAGTTTCAGCTCAGGAAATGCCGTGCAACCGCGTAATAGCTTCTAAAACCTGCCGTACTATTTTACAACCTGATGCTTTACTAACTCCCACAAAATCTCCAACTGCTTTGAGCATGTTACCAGTACCATAAAATTTTAAGGCTAGGAGCAGTTTAGTTCCAGGTGAAATTGCTTGATTGCGTTCTGTAGGGGACTTAATTGAATTTCTAATTAAATTCAACAGCATTTCGCATGTTCTTTTTTGGATGCGAAAACGAGTGAAGAAATCCACATCTGCATATTCTTCAAAATAATTTGGCCTGCAACACAAACCGTTTTGAAAACGCCAGTCAAGGATATATATATATATATATATATATATATATTTTATAGCCTGAACAGGCTAAATTTGGCCTATCGTGCTAAAGCACTCAGGAACACTTAGGAGGATGGATAGAGGGATAATGAATTGCCAATAGATGCCTATGAACAGCTATCTTAAATTTTCTCATATCATAAGTGAAAGGAAAGCAGGAACTAGGGAGATCATTCCAGAGTTTAGAAGCCGTGTAGAAAAACGTGGATTGCGCCCGTTTGGTACGACAAGTGGAGATTTGTACTGCATACTGATGATGTGAATGAGCGAACCGAGTGTTTCTCGGAAAGATAGCCCGAGATGGTATCAAAGAATATAATTCAGCAGCACAGTAGCCGTTCTAATAACGATAATACAAAGAGAGAACTGAAACCAGCTTTCTATGCTCAAGGGACTGTATGTGAGAAGTTAAGGACGGGTCATTTATAAGCCTAATCGCTCTCTTTTGAATACGATCAACGATATCGAGAGCGTATTGGGGAGCACTAACCCAGAGGTGAGAATTATATTCCAGATGAGGCCGAATTTGGGCCTTATACAGCAGAAGGAGTTGTCGAGAGGTAAAGTACTGCTTAGATCTGTACAAAAAGCCTATTTTACGAGCAGCTGTTTTGGTATCCGGCAGAAGATGGTCAACCCATGAGAGATTTGAAGATACAGTCATATTCAACAGAGTAATAGAGTCTGAAAACTTAAGAACTGAGCCATTCATACTTACAACAGGAAATGATCGATCTTTTTTGGCGGACACGAGGCAACACTGAGGTTTTTTAGCATTAAATTTAACTAGATTATTGCTTCCCCATTCGAGAATACGTTGAATGTCTTTGTTGATTGAATTTGCCATTTCTGCTTTAATTTCTTGATTTGACATAGAAGGTGGATTATCACTATGAGTAGACTGAGATGAACTACAGTGAAGAGTGCTATCGTCAGCAAAACAATGGATGGGGCTAGTTGTTGAAGAAATAAGGTCATTTATGTACAGCAGAGAAAGTGTAGGCGCTATAACGGATCCCTGTGGTACGCCCGCGTTAATGCTAACTTCTTTTGAAAAAAAGCCATCAACTACGACACGTATTCGTCTTTTATCAAGGAAACTAGAAATCCAGTTGATGAGCATACCATTTAACCCAGACGAGGTGAGTTTGGCAAGTAAACACTTATGCCAAACTTGGTCAAATGCTTTTGAGATATCTAAAGCGACTACAACTGTTTCACCGGACTGCTCTACTGTATTGTTCCAAACTTGGGTCACATATGAAAGAAGATCACCTGTTGAACGACTTTGTCTAAACCCATATTGGTGGTCACTAAGGAGTTTGTTAGTTTCAAGGAACGTGAGCAGTTGCTGATTGGTGGCTTTTTCCATAATTTTAGACAAAATGGAAGTGATGGCAATTGGTCGGCAGTTTGAGGGATCGGTCCTATCGCCTTTTTTTAGGAATAGGTTGAACATTTGCTAACTTCCATGATGCGGGGAATTCCCCAGAAGACATAAAGATCGTACAGAGCTTAGATAGGACTGGTACTAGTTCGGGGGAACATTTCTTTAAGACAATAGTTGGGATACCGTCTGGGCCAGTCGCCTTATTGAGATCAAGCCTACTGATGACTGATTCCAAGAGCTTGTACCGAAAATGAATTGGTTTCATAGCGTATGAAGAACAGTTGACTAGGGGGACATCTTTTCCAGAATCATTGAGACACGAGTTTGATGCAAACAAATCCACAAAAACATTGGCTTTGTCTACAGAATCAGCAACTACCGATCCGTCAATAGATGTCAGGGGGGGAAATGAAGATGTTCCAAAGTTTTTACTAATGGCTTTAGCTAAAGACCAAAATTTACGACTGCCTAAAGGAGATGTAGCTAGTTCATTTATATTTAGGAAATACCTCAAAGGTTTCTAAATACTTTGGCTCTCCGTGGGGCAGCTGCCGCCCTTCTACTTTGATACATATTAAAGAGGAACATATCATCTTCGTCATCAGAATCAAACAAAGCTAGATTTCTGTAAGCCATTTTCAAATAAAATATTTTGTTAAAAAACGTGGTTATGGTTTCCCGAAAACTGTTACGCGACTGACCAATGGGAATTAAGACTATCTTATTCTGTAGCACATCTGACCCAGATCCGAGGGATAAATTATCCCAGGCGTTATACTGAGAATAACGTTATTCGGTGATTGTAAAACGCAACTTTCGAATATTATTCTACGTATAACGTATACTAGATTTGTAAAACCGGCCCGAAATTTCCATTATTATTTAAATTAACTTCCAAAGGAAAAATTTGTGCTTTTACGTAAAGTAAGATTAACTACTTGCTGATGTTCGTTATGACATGAACTTTTAATAACACAAAGGTGAAGAGCAGATAAAGCTAAAATCAAAAGCAAAGTTGTTTTGATGACTTAAACAAATTAGTTAATAAAAGGGTTACATGATAAATTAAAAATTAATCTGATCAGGTTTATATTAATTGAAGTGGTGTAAGACATTAATTAAGATTTGCGACAAAGTCAATTTTTGATATTCACGTTAGGTCAAAAAGTTAACGAAAGCATGAAATATTAAATAAATTTTGTGGTTTATATCTTTTTATAAATTCTAAACAGCGCACGTTTTAGAAACTTCTTCGTCATACTCATTATTAATCCAAAAACAAAATTTTCAACGTGGCTTCAACTTCTTACATTAATCTTTAATGTTTAATTAATTAACTGGAATTTAAGAAAATTGCGCAAGCATAAAATTAATAAATTTGTTACTTAATAGTCTAATTAGCGCTCTTTTTGTTTACAAAAATTACATTGCACCTGAGACTACTTTCGTGTCTTTAGAATACTGAGCAGCGTTTAATTAATTCCATTTATTTCTAAGGATACATAAAAAAACTATTATTGCAGTGGCGCATACGATCTTTTCAAATGCAAACTGTTTTTTGGTTTTTAGCTTAAAATTATTTTTAGCATCTACATAAACTGCATCGTAATTGTTTTCTTTTAAAGGAATCGACGATTGCTTGCATATTAAAGACGGTTTTAATTTAAAATGCTAAATGTACGTGATTAGACGTTATTAATTTTTACATTTCTAATTTTGAAAGACAGCATATTCTTTACTAAAAAACTCTTATATGACATTTTAAATATTTTAACACGTAAAAAAAGTTGGATTGCCCTTATTAATAAACAATAACAACTTTAGGGTGTATTGTATGTACCATCTCGAGTTAACGTAGTTAACTGCTAACCTCGAATAATGTACGAAAAATGCACTATATAAAAATGAATCAACGATTACGTTAGAGGTAACCCAGCGTTACATGATATCGCCAAATAATGCGGGTTAGCCCAGGGTTAAGTATTTCTAACAAACAAAATACACCCACATACCACACAAAATTAAAAAACACCGAACGCGTTTCGATAGCTACGCTATCATCATCAGCGGTCGACTAGGGCGGACTAAAGAAAATTTACATATACCGGGTCCGCCTTTGGGAACTGATCCTATAAGTATCTGCTAAACCAAACTTACTATAATTTTGAAAATTTGGTGACAGGGTAATGATGTTAGGGCTAACTCATCTAAAATATTTTCACGTTCGTACCACTTCCGGTTATACCAGAAGTCGGTACTTAGTCGCTTATTTTAAATGGAACACTCCGCATATTAATACCTTTTTGGATTCTATGTCGAATTTTAAGGTAAGTTTGTTAAATAAACTAGATACGAAATTACAGTCGTTTTAAGAAAAAAACATTTTTCTAAAAAAATTGACAGATGCGGTCTCGTTAATTGTTCTGTTCCTGTCAAACAATTTGAATAAAACTTTGAGGTGTTGTAGGCAAAGGTTTAATGCAACAGTCTGCAAAAAATGACATTTGTATTTTTCATAAAAATAAAATTATGAATGTCTAAACTTGACTATCAAAAAATGCAAGTTACTCAAAAAATCAAATGGAAACCCCTATTTTTTATTACTCAGATCGATTTAACGTCAAAAATTAAGGTAAGGTTGTTTAAAACTTTATTTGCCTAAACGTAACAGTTTCATACTTATTATCAAAAAAATCCCAATTTTAAAATTTCTGATAAAAATGAGCTATATATTTAAATCTAGTATTCTTTGTTCGTGGTCACCATGGAAACCAAATAATTGAGAATTGAAATAAAGAAAAATATTTGGATAAGTTACTGCAAAAAATTATAAAAATTGATAATTTTGTGATTCAAAAGTCATTTTTGCCAAATAGAAATTTTTCTGTCATTTTTTTTTCAAATTCGATATACAACATAAGTGTAAAAATTTAATACTTTATGAGTAAATCGAAAAAAACTACTTTTTACTGCGGAGGTAATACATACTTATCAGCGCATCATTACACGATAAAGGTTTTTCTTTTGTAGTCAATAATTTAATAAAATTCTTGACAGTTTGTGTTTTTCTTGATGAAATGGCTAATACAGATTATTTGAATTTAATTTTAATTCTCGGAGAATGTCATAGAGTTGTAAAACGAACAGTAAGAACATTTATCGAACGCTATCCGGAGCGCCCCCGACCATCATCAGATACAATAAGGCAGAATGAAGTTATAACTTTAGAATATTTCCGTGCCTATCCTTGTAATTCCATAAACGACGCGAAAACAGATATTGGCTTAACACCAACAACTATCAGAAGAATTCTTAAGAAACAAGTTTAGACCATACTGTTTACAATTAGTTCAACATTTGAAAGAAGCGGATTTCTTGAAACGTATCGAATTTTGTGAAACAATTTTGCTCAAAATAGAAGAAATTCCTAATTTGTTGACTAATATCATATGGACGGACGAATCTAAATTTACGAAAAATGGCATATTTAATCGCCGAAACTAGCATTACTGGAATAACGAAAATAGCATTCCAATTCGCGAATGCCATTTTCAGGAAATTTGGAATTTTAACGTATTTTGAGCTATTCGGAATAACGAAATCCTTTGACGTGTATTTTTACAACCAAAATTTGAGAGATTTAAAATAGTTGAGTGTTGCGATTTATGATTACAAATTTAATTTCTAGGAGAACATTATCTTGAGATATTAAACACTCGAATTCAACCCCCATTAAATCTAGAAAGGGAAAATTTATGGTACCAACAAGACGGTGCGCCCCCTCACAACACCAACGCTGTTTCCATGAAACCTTATGAAATTTTTGAAGATCGTTGGTTTGCCAATAATGGTCCGGTTCCATGGCCACCTAGGTCAACTGATCCTACGCCAATGGATTTTTATCTTTGGGGTCGAATTAAAAATATTGTTTATGCTACACCACTAACGACTAAAGAAGATTGCATTGCAAGAGTGCAAAGAAATTCAAAGGGCTACAAATGAAGCCGTTATAAGACGGGTTCAACAATGTCTTGCGTCTAACGGGCAACATTTTGAACATTTATTGTAAATTAATTTACATTTGATCACGAGCAAGAAATACTAAATAAGCGACTTTATCGTGTAAGAATGCACTGATAAGTATGTAGTTACTACCTCCGCAGTAAAAAGTAGTTTTTTTCGATGACCACGAACATGGAATACTAGATTTAAGTATGTAGCTCATTTTTATCACAAATTTTAAAATTGGGACTTTTTTGATAATAAGTATGAAACTGTTACGTTTAGGCAAATAAAGTTTTAAACAAACTTACCTTAATTTTTGACGTTAAATCGATCTGAATAATAAAAAATGAGGGTTTCCATTTGATTTTTTTGAGTAACTTGCATTCTTTGATAGTCAAGTTTAGACATTCATAATTTTATTTTTATGAAAAATACAAATGTCATTTCTTGCAGACTGTTGCAATAAACCTTTCCCTACAACACCTCAAAGTTTTATTCAAATTGTTTGACACAAACAGAACAATTAACGAGTTATTACTAAGACTGCATCTGTCAATTTTTTTTAGAAAAATGGTTTTTTTTAAAACGACTGAAATTTCGTATCTAGTTTATTTAACAAACTTACCTTAAAATTCGACATAGAATCCAAAAATGTATTAATATAAGGGGTGTTCCATTTAAAATAAGCGACTAAGTACCGACTTCCGGTATAACCGGAAGTGGTACGAACGTGAAAATATTTTAGATGAGTTAGCCTTAACATCATTACCCTGTCACCAAATTTTCAAAATTATAGTAAGTTTGGTTTAGCAGATACTCATGGGATCACCTCCCAAAGGCGGACCCTTTATACCATCAGCGAGCAACGGTTCGTTGCTAATCTGGTGAAAGTGAAAGTTATGAAGGTTTAATAAGCTTAGAGTAGCCTAAAGGTCCTTGATCATCATTATTCATTAGAATTTGTTTGTTTTTGAAGATCTCTAAACTTTCACAACAGTCAAGTTCGTGCTTATTACTAACATGTTTAATTAATGATACCTCAACTACTACATGATTTTTATCAAAAATATGTAGGGCTACGGCAGACTTGTCCCAACGTTTGTATTTTATATGAACTAAATGTTCTTTAAAGCGAATTTTGATAGGTCGTTTAGTTTGCCCCACATATATTTGTTCACAATTTTTACAATTAATCTTATAAATTCCCGACCTATCCTGCTCATCCACTTTATCTTTTGGATTGCCTAAAAGAGTTAAACTATTATCTGAAGTAGGGACTGTTTTCAAATTAATTTTGGAAAAGATTTAAGGTAGACCTTTTGTATAAGCAGCATAGTTTGGTAACTTTACATACTTTGTTTCTATTCGTTCTCTAGCGTTACCTAATGTAGTTGCGTTCTTAACCCTCATCCTATGTGTTTGTTTCCTAATTATATTCATAAGCACTTCATCTGAAAACCCATTGTATGTAGCAATTCTTTATTATAATTTTGAACTGAAAGAGGAAAATTAAGCAATCTATGAACCAAAAAGTTAAAACCCGCGAGTTTATGCTGTCTACAGTGATTTGAGTCATTGGTTATGAATCTTTTAGTGCTAGTTTCCTTACAATAAATATCTATATCTAGTTTACTACCATTTCTTGTTACCAGAGTATCAAGGAACGGAAGACTGTTATTTGCCTCTATCTCATAAGTAAATTTGATTATCGTAAATTTAAAATTTAATGTTTCTACAAAGTTCTCAACGCTAAAAATTTTAGTATTAAGGATGGAAAACACATCATCCACATATCTAATCCAAACTCTAGGAAAATAAGGCAAATCGCGATTTAAGTCTGTCTCAAATTTGCCCATGAATAGATTGGCCATAAACGGAGATAAGCTATTGTCCATTGTCGCACCATGTTTTTGCTGGAAAAATTGAGGGTTAATTTTGAAAAAGATTTGCTTCATACATAAATCTGTTAATTTAAGAAAATCTTCAACTTCTCTATCGTCCAAATGGTTTTTTTTTAAACATCTTTTAAATAAACTAAGGTTTGATCTATTTGAACGCTCGGAAACAGTGAACAAACGTCGAATGAGACTAAAAGTTCAATGTTTTTAATTTTATCAATAAATTCATGCGAATTTGCCACACTGAAGTTGGGCTATTGGTAGGAGAGGTTATGAAATTTACTAGATAACCATTTGGGCAGCAAACAAACAAATTCTAATGCATAATGATGATCAAGGACCTTTAGGCTACTCTGACCTCATTAAACCTTCACTTTCACTAGATTAACAACGAAGCGTTGCTCGCTGATGGTACATACGTTAGAAATTTTCTTTAGTCCGCCCTAGTCGACCGCTGATGATGATAGCGTAGCCGTCGAAGCGCGTTCGGAGTTTTTTAATTTTGTGTTGTACGTGGGTGTATTTAGTTTGTTACAGATCCTGCCTCACTTCCAGTGTTCCAGATTTTTCAAGTATTTCTAACCTTACTTTTTCTTCACCTGTCAATTGCTGGTTTTTGTGTTTATGAGAAAATTGTGTAGTAAAAATATTATAATTATTTACATATAAAAATGGTTTCGATGGATGTTGAAGATATAGGGGAATTAACAGAAGATGAAGATTTTCTTGATTGATCGAGAGTGTTAAGAACTCCTCGAAACTTTAGTGTGGAAAATCATTTTGAAAAATAGAATGATTTGGAGTTCAAACAAAGATTCCGTTTGTGAAAAGTAGTTGTGCGTTATATTTTTAAAAATGCACATAAATTGTGTACATCCCTTTAATGCAAAACTGGTCAGGTAGATTTTCTATTGTGTTGTTGCGCATAGCAGGTCCAAACCCTCGCATAGCACGATATAGAGCCAATAAATTGAAAAGGATTACAATGCAAAAAAATTAGTTTTTTATAAAAGTTTTAGGATTCAATTTCCCATAAGTGGGCCTTATATTTCAATTTGAGATTTCCTAAAAAAAACCTATATTTCTAGCGTTTCTGGTTCCTTAGAAAAGCGTTTGGGATGTGTAAATTAAATAATGCCACTCTACCTATGGGAAAGTTTATGCCAAATGCCAAACAACCAATTTTTATTTTAGCAATTATAACATTTTTAAATTCAATTGAAATATTTATTTCATCAGATTATCTAACTTGCAATCGAAATCAATCAATGTAGAAAGTATAAGAATGTATTTTCCTATTATTCTGGTATATTCGGCATATTTTATTTTTACAATAATAACGATTATTGTGCAAAGGATAAGCCGGAAATCAATTAATTTGCAACACCATTCAAGTAATTACATGTAATTACTACAAGTAACCATAGAATTTAAAACTGGTTTGTGAAAATAGGGTATAAATAGGAGAACATATGATTATTAAATATTCAGTTATAACCCGTCTTGACTTTGTCGTAACTATATGAGTGAAGATTTAATTTAATAAGAAAAAATTCCCCGTTGCTTAAGGCAAACGGATAGTTCCTTACAGCAAAGAGGAATTATTCTTAGTTTATTGAATTTTCAAATAAGCAAAGTGGCCCGTCGATGTAACCTATCGGTAAGTAATTTTGTTACGTATGTATACTACATAGTTTGATATTATTTTTGCTTGTATTTTTTTAACTGGATTTGTATAAGACTAGTTTTATTTGTAATTCTAGAGAAGACAAGTGAGAAGATGGCGAGATCGATATGAAGTAGGCGACGAAAGATCACTATTGACTCACCGTCCTGGAATGACACGTGAGACCACCATACAATAGGATCACGAAATAGTAAACTTAATAAGTGATGCAACTTTCACTAACTGCGTTCAAGTTAAGAACGTTTACATGAAAATGGAATGCATTCAAGAAAATCGGCTAGGAAGATTATATTTTCACCAGAGAATGCTGCAGTGCGTTTGAATTTCTGTCATATTAATTTGTAGAGAGATTGGTCGACGGTGATTGTCTCTGATGAAAAGACGTTCTCATCATCGCAAGATGCTCCAGTTACTTTATGGCGCCCCGATAACCAAAAGTATAATCAAAGATGCGTTATGCCGTTAGCAAGAAGCGGGCGTGTGTCCACAGATACATGGATGAGCAAAGCTGGACCTGGAGAACCATAATGACATTTATAGTATATAGAGTATCAAGAACAGTAAGGGACGTTTACCGGTCGACGGCCATGTTTGGAGGCAGAGCGATAGCGAAGCCCCCAGTTTGACCAGAGACCGCAACTCTTAATGTTCGTGATACACTGTTTTTTGCATGATTTTTCTTATTGTTATGAAGTATAGTATCTATATAAGTTTACCTTGGTAAGTAAAACACGTCGGTAAGTAAAATCCTACCGACGAGTTGGGCCCCACAACCAGTAAACATATCCCACTGTCTTGGAAACAAATATAGTAAATAAACGAAAAAACTCAATCGTGAAAAGAATTTATTATTCCATTATAATGCAATAAAAATGATTTGTTTGGTTTTATAAATATACACATACTCAAATTCATTAAAAATATAAAACATATAATTCCTCTTGCTATATAACAGATTCTCAAGTCAGTTTCGAACCAGGCATTACGTATTTTCATAAGAATTCCTTCATTAACAAACTGATTTTTTTTAAAAGAATATCTACGTGCCCGTAATATAATGGAAAATTTACCTGACTATTACAATACGTTCTTGGTTATTGCTAACATTTAAAAGGCATCCAAAATATCTACGTTAGATCGCCTCGGGGTTTTCATTGACGTCGGGTGTACATCTTCATTATATTTTAATATAATGGACTCTTGTAAAAATCATGCATTGCCTGCGGATGATATGGTTCTGATAACGCTTAGGTTTTTGGCTACTGAAACATTGTTAACAGTTGTGGGAGAACTCAGTGGAGTGGACAAAGCGACTTTAATACTTTAAGAGTTACAGTTACTGTTGTGGAAGCTCTGGCTCGTTTACGCTCAGAGTTGATCGAAATTCCAACTACACAAGAAGAAATAACCAACGTACGACTGGGCTTTTATAATATTGCCAAATTGCCTAGGTATGTTACAACCCTAAACTGTACCCATGCACGTTCATCCGGGAGGGGGGGGGGGTGTGTTGAAAGATCCCGCAAAAGAAACTTGAAAAATATTCCAATCAATCATTGTTACCACAAATAGCATTTTATGTATTGTTAACAGAATAAACCGTTATTTATACAGTGTATTTATTAAAAATAGCATAATACCAGATCCCTTTTCAGAGTTAAATATATCAATCAGCAGAACTGCGTACATTTCACAGATGGCGCTATAGGTATTAATTGAAATAAATTTTTATTTAATAAATGCTAAATAACTACAGAAAGCGTTAAACTAGCGGAACTAAAACGAGTAAACACACTTTGAAATACAAAGGTGGATACGAGAGAGAAATAATTTTCATATAATGTAGAAATGTACATGTCATAAAAGAAAATCATATGTGAAGTAGAAATTAGCTACAGTACAGGAATAATTTTGTATAACATTTAATCAATCATACTCATTAGTAAATGCCGTAAATACAGAAATTTTAAAGCATTATAGTAAAGAAAATAGATACTGGTAAGCTTAAATCACATTACTAAATGTTTGTCACCGATACTTATTTAAGGTAGCTTTTAGAAACAGTAACCAGATAAAATGATACAATCGACCCTATATCGATTTTTGCATGTTACAAGGTTTGGATAACCAACTGCAGCGGTTTATAACCCGATACCTGTTAGCGTAGTTTTATTGTAATAATGACGCTAAGACAGTTAGGCAAAGCGGTTAAGTGTATATTCTGTCATTTAAACTATTTATGGCAGTTTCCTGTGTCTATGGTCAATTAGTTAATTTGTACTGTCCAAAGATAAACCATTTATTTGCCAATAAAGTTATTATAAGTTTTGTTATGAACGAGTAAGTTCAAAAGTAAATATGTAATTAAATTTAGAATTTACAATAATTCTACACACATAAAAACAAAATTTACATCGATTGAGGCTTGTATCTCGAGAGCTCAGTTGGTTAGACCGCTACTCTAGCAAAGTAAATGTCGTAGGTTCAAATCCTACTTGAGGTAAACTTTTAATTTGTGTACTTAATAAAATTAATAATTTTTAATTGTCAATCAAGTAAATGTTACATAGTTTTGATAAATACAGCCTAAGCAAACGTAAAAACGGGATATATTCCAACTAACTTTAAAATATCGTGGGTGAAATGACGTTTAGTATGTACATTATGTGACATTACTTATTTATTGTCACTGTTGCAGTCTCGTACAGTTTGCTTCGTTCGTTTTCACTTGCATTCCAATTGTATACAAAAAATCATCTTGTTTAAGACAGGGGTTGTTAGTTTATTTTGATAAAAATGGTATGTAATCTTTTTTAAAATATTTTGTTCAAACTTAACATCAAAATCGTTATGTGTCATTTACATTTTATATGTTTTTAAATTTAATTTTTGCTACACGTCGAAGAAAACTGTGCATTCAGAAACAAAAGAAACATTATAAAAAATCTAGTGGAATATTGATGAATACAGTGAATTTCGTCAGCATAAATAAGTAGTGATAGTTTTTACGTTAACAGTTTTGTTATTCTCGTTCAAAATTACTAGCTGACATGTAAATTCGATTTCTCGTTACGGTATCTCGACTTCAATGATTTCTGATACTGTAGTTAACTTCTTACTTATTTATTGTTGTGTTAGTAAAAACAAACTATTCTGTTTTTAACAATTAGGATTTAAATTTACCGCAAAATCTTTTTACCATTGAGTGTACCAGAATGTAGTCAGCGGCATTATCCCCACATCCCATTTTTGTGTTTGCTTAGGAGCGCTGTACAAACATCGAATAAAATTATCTTTGTGTCTCTACATTTTTATCTAACTTAATAACAGAACGCATTCTTGTCGCGATGTTGAAAAACAAAGCTTGTCGAGACTATGTTAGCGGATAAATATCAGACCGCTGCTTCTGCAACAGCGAAAAAGATGTAGGTCAAATACCGTCATATAATTACTTTCATTTAACCTATATTTAATAATTTAAACAGTATCGTTTGATTTTTTTTTTACTTACGGTATTCCCGAACAGGCTAATATTTGCCTGACATGCTAAAGCACTCAGGAACACTGGGAGGGTTTAGGTATATTGTTAGGCTGCAGAGAAATGTTTATGAATGGCTAGCTTAAATTGACTTAAGTCAAAGTTTGGAGGAAAACAGAAACTGGGTAGTGCATTCCACAATTTGGTCGTTGTGTGGAAAAATGTAGTTTGAACCCGTTTAGTGTGACACGATGGAATTTTGAGTGCGCAATTATGGTATGAATGGGCAAACCGAGTGTTCCTAGCGAAGATAGCTTACGAAGGTATTAATGAGTGTATTTCGGAGGCACACTAGCCATGGTAATAGCGACAGAACAAGGAAATAACCGAAACTATTCTTCTATGCTCAAGAGGCTGTAGGTCAGAAGTCACAGACGGGTCATTTATATGCCTTATAGCTCTTGTTTGGATGTAGTTTACCATATCAAGGGCCTATTGGGAAGCACTAACCCACATGTAGGAATTGTATTCCAGATGAGGTCGAATTTGAGCCTTATACAGTAAAACGAGCTGTTGCGATGTAAACTACTGTTTAGCTCTGTATAGAAAGCTCAGTTTACGGGCAGCTGTTTTGCTGGCTGACAAAAGGTGGTCAACCCATGAAAGGTTCGACAATACGGACATCCCTAACATAGAAATAGAATTTAAAAGCTTGAGTTCTAAGCCATTCATATTTACAGCAGGAAATGATCGATCTTTCTTGGCGGACACAAGGCAACACTGCATCTTGTCGGCGTTGAACGTGAGTAGATTATTCCTTCCCCATTCAACGAGACATACTAAGTCACTGATGATTGAGGCTGCCATTTTCACCTTAACCTCCTGACTAGACTTATTGTTGTGGGAAACAGAGAAGAACTACAATGTAGAGTGCTGTCGTCTGCAAAGCAATGGATCGGGTTAGTTGTTGAGGAAATATGGTCATTTATGTACAGCAGGAAAAGTGTGGGGTAGCCCACTGATCGTTAGGGTACTCCCGGGTTAATAGTAGTTTCCTTCTCAAAGAAGCCATCGACAACAACGCGTATACGTCTTTTGTTAAGAAAGCTGAATATCCAACTGATGAGCGTATCGGATAAGCCGAACGAAGTGAGCTTGGCAAGTAGACACGCGTGCCAAACTTGGTTAAAAGCCTTTGAAGTATCTAAAGCTACTACGACTGTTTCACCGGACCTCTCTAATGTGTTATTCCAAAGTCGGGTGACATATGAAAGATTATCCGTTGAACGACTCTGTCTGAACCCATACTGATGGTTGTTTAAGAGTTTATTGGACTCAAGGAACGAAAGTAGTTCGTAGTTGATGGCTTTCTCCATGATTTTCGACAGAATGGAGGTGATAGCAATTGGTCGATAGTTTGAGGGATCGGTTTTGTGGCCCTATTTAGGAATAGGTTGGACATTTGCCAACTTCCATGAGGGAAACTCTCCAGATGACATGACAAGAGTTTGTGGACAATACAGGTACTAGCTCGGGGTAGAATTTTTTAAGGACGATAGCTGGAATACCGTCAGGGTCAATCGCTTTGCTTGAGTGAAGTTTATTGATAATTGATTCTCGGAGCTTGTAGCGAAAGTGAATTGGTTTAATACCGTATGGGGTAAATTTGGGCATCGGCACAGTTTGACCAGAATCATTGAGACATGAATTTGCTGCAAAGTAATCGACAAAGAAGTTGGCTTTTTCAGCAGGATCAGTTATTACAGCTCCGTCACGAGACATCATGGGAGGAAAGGAAGATGTACTAAAGTTTTTACTGATCGCTTTAGCTAACGACCAAAATTTACGACCACCCAAAGGATATGAGATTAATTCTTTCCATTTACGTTCTTCAAACATCGTTTTGACCTTGGTGATGATACTTTTGCAACTATTCCTTGCGGAAATAGAGTTGGCGTGATTTTCGATAGATTTATTTGATTTCCATTTGGTATAGAGTACATGCTTGCGATAATTCATCAGTGCAAGTTCTATTAAACCAGGGTTGTGAACGGGCATGACCTACACGATTAAAGAGCAATTTTTGAAGAGGAGGGCCATTTAAAGCAATACTCACACCAGGGGAAGGTTGCAAAAAAATCTCGCATTTCGCTCCAGTTAGCTGATTTAAAACACCACATAGTCTATCTGTTTTTCGAGTAACAGTTTGATTGGGTACAGAGGAAGTTATTTAGATTAGGCAGTAGTCCCATTGACCAAGTGGGGAAAGGACTCTTGTTTATAGAGGGTAAGAAATAGGTCCAGGAGATATGGAGTATGGTTAGAGTTGTCAGGGATTCTGGTTGGTTCGGAAATTATTTGTGTGAGATAACACGATACAGCAAATGCTTCTGCGCTATGACCTGCGGAATCTGTAGTAGACGAAAATTGAAGCCAATTAGAGTTATGGGAATTAAAATCTCCCAAAATTGAAATATCGCAAGATGGAAACTGTGATAAGAGGTAGTCTATTTTCAGACTAAGGTAATAAAAAAGATCTTGGAAGTTGTTATCATTGGGAGACCTATACAAACAACAGTAGAATTTCATAAATTTGGGCCCAGAATGTTTGAACCAAATCGCGTCAAATTTGTTGTTTTCCAAAGTGGACATCCTCCTACAACCTACGTTGTCCTTGGTATACGCACTTACTCCGCCTTTAAGGCGCAAGTTAGAGTAGAGGTTGTATATGGGAAATTGCAGGTCAGGCAAATCAGTGCTTCCAGGGGAGACTGTTTCTGATAGAAACATAATGTCCGGTTGCACTTTTCAAGGTGTTGGTGAACAGCGTTAAGATTTGATTAAACGTTCGTGAGCTGTGACTCTTTTTCTCAAATCAAATGACTCATGTAGAGCTAAATTTGTTATATTAGTTGGTTGTCTGACAAAACCACAATCCACCTTACCCAATTGCTTTACACGTACATTGTAATTTAATAGAGATATCGTTTTATATACTTTTATATACAGTGCGTCCATAAAGTAATGTATTAATTAATTTGAAGTATTTTTTCTTGAAAAAACGCTTGGACACGTCGATTAGTATTTTTAGTTGCGCATTTTTTACAATACAACTTTTTTATACAGGGTGTCTCATAATAAAAGGTATCACCACACTATCGATTTTTTTTTAAATGGAACGCACTGTACATTGTGACATATTCGGATTCTACTGCAAACGCTATATATTTTTGGTATAATATACCTTTGGTCTATCTATCTCCGTTTCTGAAATATTGACACTTGTAAAATGATTTAATTACTTTTAAAGAAAGAAACATTCCCTTACTTAAATAAATAAACCGATTTAAATAAATGCATATTTTTCTATAGTTGTTTTAATTTTGTCCAATACTGCACTTTTAAGGTAGTTACATTGGTTGGTAAAACTGTCAGGTAGACGTTATTATTGAAAGTGTCTAACTTGTTCCAGCTTTGTGATATAAAAATATGGTAAAGTTAACTGAACGGGAGAAGATTGTGATAATCTGCAGTCTGCATGATTAGATATGGAGATAGGACCCGCACTCAAGCAGAAACAGCTCATTTATTTAACGAAATTCATCCTGATCGTCCTCCTATTTCGCAAACTGTGGCCAGCAGAGTGGAAGCGAAATTTCGAGAATTCGGTCATGTTCGGGATAGGCCAAAATCTGGACGTCACAGTGTAAGTGAAGATGATCGGCTGAATATTTTATTCCCTGTAGAAGAAAATCCACACATTGCATTATCACATGTGGCTGAAAACCTAACTTTATCGAAATCTACTGTCCGGAGAAACAAATATCACCCTTATAAACTTATTCCGCTTCAAATTATCTGAAGATGATTTTGATAGGCGTTATGAATTTTGTGAGTACATGCAAAATATCTGTAACCAAGACGAAAATGCTGTGAAAAAGATTATCGTTTCGGACGAAGCTACATTTTGCCTCAACGGTATCGTCAATAGGCAAAATTGCACGTATTGGGCCACAATCAGCCCCCATTGGATGATGTAGGCGCACACACAACATTCACAAACATTAAATGTGTGATGTGGTCTAGTTAGAGACAGAATACTAAGTCCTTATTTTTTCGAACGAACATTAACCGGTCGGATATATCTCGAGTTCCTCCAGTTGCAATTACTTTCTGTATTAATAGCTCTATTCTCGGATCCAGAACAACCAGATCTCCCAGATCAACAACTTTTTTTCCATCAGGATTGGGCCCCACCTCACTATGCAGCTCCAGTTCGTGCGTATTTAGATGAAATGTTCCATCGTCGTTAGATAGGAAGGCGGGGTCCCATAGAATATCTTGCTAGGTCACCAGACCTAAACCCCTTAGATTTCTTTTGTAGGGATACCTGAAATCTAAGGTTTACATGAACAGACCTGCCAATCTGGAAGACCCGAGAGAAAGGATCCGAAGAGAAATACGCGCTACACCACCAGAAGTAATCAGAAACGTTCAAAGAGAATTTATTTACCGTCTTGGACATTGTTTAGCTGTGAATTGAGCACATTTTGAACAATTAATTTAAGTTTGTTTAGCTACTTTAGTACATTTAAAAAATAATTTTAACAAATAAATAAAAGTAATTAAATCATTTTCCAAGTGTTAATATTTCATAAACGGAGATAGATAGATCAAGGTATACCCTTGATCTATCTATCTTCTTATACCAAAAATATCTAGAGTTTGCAGTAGAATCCGAATATGACAGTGTTCCATTTAAAAAAATCGATAGTGTGGTCATATCTTTTATTATGAGACAACCTGTATAAAAAATTGTATTGTAAAAAATGCGCAACTAAACGCACTAAACGATGTGTCCAAGCGTTTTTTCAAGAAACAAATACTTTAATTTTAAATTAATTTATACATTACTTTATGGACGCACTGTATACTTCATTTCCGACAGACACTCTTGTGCGACGATTATTTGTCTTTTGTTAACGTTTACTATACAAATAGTTCCATACCAAGTTCAGTTGATCTAAAAATGCTTTGGTTACTATATTTCATAGCCTTTGAACTCAACGGTCTATGCATATTGTGATAATTTGCATCGCGTGAATATGATGATTAGTGATTTTACAGCTACATACAAAAATTGCGAAAAGTTCATTTTTTCAAATAAAACACCCTGTATCTCATCAAATATCCCTGGAAAAGAATTGAAGTGTCCTTCAAATGATGTATCATGCTCCTATACCTAAGTAGTAAAGTTTCCGAAATAAAAGCAAGTTTCGGTAAAAATCTGATTATTTTGGCATGTTTCATGTGGATAGCCATGAAATATCAAGGAAGCACATGTCATTACGAAAATTTGACAATTAGTGCATTATTAATAGAACTATCGGGCGTTTATCAACAATAGTGATTTGAAATAGATATTCAAATGGAGTTTTGATGAAATTGTTTATTCTTTATCGACAATGAGATCAAATTATAGCAAGAACACGTAGAAAGTTTAATGAAATGTACCCTGATTTATAACCAATTAACAAGAGAAAGTTTGTACCATTACAAAATAATTTCATTAATTATGGGTCGAAACTGAAAGCGCAATGACATTTAGCCTACCTTCACACTTGTCCTCAAGCTTCCACAAGTGCAGAAGAATATTTAAGCTTAACTTATACTTCTGTTCAAGGATCCTGGATAAATATGATATGCACCTATACAAGTTTACCAAAGTCCAAGCCCTGAAACCAGAAAAATCATATAATCAGAATACACTTTTTGAAACCACTCTGATCGTCATCCATGAACCGAACTTTTTGACAAACGAAGCTAAATTTACCAGGGAAGGCATTTTTAATAGGAGAAATGTAAACGTTGTCAAGGAAATTGGATTTCAGGAAAGAATTAGTTTGAATGTGTTTTGCCTTTTGAAAGATAACCGACTAAGATTTCTCATTTACGGTGTACGATTTTTTGGATAATCTGCTAGTAGAATACTGTACCTGTTGGTTTCAACCGGGTGGGACACCGGCTCTTTGCACTGGAGAAGTAACAATGGAGCTGATCCAAATTTTCGACGATTGTTGGTTCAGACGTTTAGGACCGTGGTATTGGCCTGCAAAATTCTCCGACCTCACTCGACCCACTTGGGGTAATTTAAAAAATGTACATGACACAGGTAAACAAGACCTGAGCCAGCGACTGATCAGTTGCATTTAAGAGATAGATGCCAGTGAGATACGGAGGGACATAAATTAATCTATCCAGATTTAAAATGTTTGGAAATAAACGGTCGTCATTTGGAAAATGTATTGTCAGTATTTTCTTTTTTTTTACTTATTTTGTTATTATATTTTCATTGTTATTCGATGTTTAACTGTGTTTGTTATTTGAGTTGCTGAAAATGGTTTGTTTTCAGTTTCGACCCCCAACTAATGAAATTATTATAATCGTGCAAACTTTCTCTAGATGTAAGTCAGTGTACCTTTCATTGAACTTTCTGCATGGTCTTGTTATAATTTAGTCACATGGTCCATGAAGAAATTTTTATCAAAAGTTTATCTGAATATCTGTTTCCCTCCATTCTTACACTGATTATCAAATTTTCATATTGACATGTGCCACCTTGATATTTCATGGCTATTCACATGAAAAAAATAATCAGATTTTTACAGAAACCTGCCTTTATTTAGAAAATCTTACGATCTAGGGGATATGACACATCGTTGAAGAGCACAGGGTTTTATTTGAAAAAATAAACTTGTATGTAGCGGAAAAATCACGAATTTTGAACAACCCTGCATAACGCAGAGCAAATTCCTTCACACACAACTGATACACATGACCTTAGTAAACTTCACACGAAATCTCAGCTTCTCATGAATCCAAATACCGCAGAAATAAACATTTAAATGAAGCTATGTTTTGAGCATAAAATTTGGAAATTAATTAATTTCGGAAAACCTTTGAAGATATGTATAGGGAACTATACAAAAATAATAGAAAAGCAACGTCGGAGCGGAAGATGCAATTGTATACAGGGTATTCCATTTAAAATATTAAAGGTGATGGTACTTTTTTGTAGAAGCGACAACGTCGCATTGTTGGAAATATTTTAGATGGAAAGAGCAGAGCCAGTTACCCAAGTAACCAAATTTTCAGAACGATTCTGTCTCGTTTTCGGTAAACGTCTAACCTACCATCGACCGTGAATCTCCCTGTATAAGTATACATAGTATAAGACCAAAGTTGAAACATTACACCAACTTGGCCGTTGGCTAAATTTTTAACATTAGTTCTAATGGTGTCGTTTGACCAATTAACCGCTATATGAATCCAAAACTTTAGAATGGACAACCCCACTTTGTCACTATACCATACACCACCGATACTATTTATATCGTAGTGTCATTTTCAGTAAGTACACTCGTGATTACGACCAAAATTGAAAAGTCTATTTCACTTGTAGAACAAAAATTATGACCATTCCAATTTGATCGGTCACTTAAAAAAAATTTTACTGAGCTCTCACTAAAATTGTAAATTGAGACGCTATTAATGACGTTTCATATTTACTGACTGAGACAGTAGCAATTACACTATTTTCCCATTTAAAGATAATCATTTTTATATTGAATAATAATTCGAAAAGATTCCATTTTTCGTATTTGTTTGTAAATTATTCCTTTAAATTAGTTATGCCTTACAATTACGCTATCCATTTATTTACAATAACAATAATGATAAAAACAACGTAAAAGGTTAGAGCCAAAATTAGAAATTATAACGTTTTTTTTTTCTGTTCCATAAATTCGTTGTTAATTGCCATAACCTAGAAAACTCATCACATTATCAAAGTGTAAGCAGAGGTGGAAAATGTTTAATAAATCAACCCGGAAAGACACAGCTGCACATTCGAGTTTGTACAAAATTAAAGTTCTATATCTTCCAAGGATCAATATCTCGGAGCTTAAAGTTTTAAGAAAACTACAAAAATAATTCACTGAGGGTATATGTAGTGCACTTGAAAGTTAGTGTCATAACATAAAATGTTAAATTGAGATTCTTTATATAACACTATAATAATATTTGCTACAGTTATATTGACAACGTTGAGATTTCTGTTCCTTTTACTCTGCTAAATTGGATGCTTTTTGTCCATTTTTCGTGATATTATACCAATCAATTGCGATAATTGTAATCAAAAGTCATACTATAAGTCAATTAAAATGACAGAAGTGCTTAAGAGATTCATAACAGAGAATTACATATTGATATAAAGTTACAGTGTCAGTTCAATAAATTAGTTTTGGTCAACCCCTGATGACGATAGAATAGCTACTCAAACATGTTAATGACACTACACATTTGAGAGTTTCTAGGTTTCGAATAACTGAACTGTTTGAATAAATTATACTTTAAGTTATACCAAATACATAATGTGCAATTAAGGAGGCAGAAAACGTCAGAGTTTTTTAAATTAATTTAAAAAACATTCGGTGGCTGGTTTGTTTTACTCAATTGTGTTAATAGTAATACTAATTTGCCCCATAAAACCTAGTGCAAAATGGGTCATATGAAGATACAAATATTTGGTCACCGAAATATGACACCATTAGGGATAACATGTCGGAAAACTAGAAATTATTGAATTGTTGGCATCCTTAGAATAAGACACTCATGTTCGTTTACTCTGGAACAGTTAAGCAATACTTAATGTCAAGTATGGCCTAATATCTATGACAACGATTATTGAGACAGTGATTGTTACAGATATTGATTAACTTCTTTGGTGCAACTGGGCATAAGCAAATTAGTCCATCATCAGCAGAAAAGTAAACGGAGATTTCTTCCACCTTATGAAAGTTGGTATAACTGATTGGTAAGATTATTTACTGTAAATATATTCGTTAGCTGCCGGTGCTAATTAATAAATAATAGTGTCCAGGTACAAATTAAATAATGAGTGAAAATAAAGAGAGTATTACTATGCATAGTTCGCAGAGGAAATAAATTTCTAACCACTAGCGCCAAAGAATTAACTGTCAACGTTAACCCGTTATTAAGATAAGCCGTGTTCGTCAATAATGGACGAATAAGGGTGTATCAAGTTTAAAGTAAATGGAAATTATATATTTAGTTTATATTGCAATCGTTAATGGAATACCTAACTACCATATGTGAACTCAGAGGATATTAATGTAACAAAATTAATTAAAACAGAATACAGGTAGAAAGGAGTTGATGGGAAAACTAACTAGGAGGAAACCCTCCTCACAGTTGAAGAAACCAACTCTGGGTGAAGATACCCGGAAATTGGTGTAAAAATGGATGGAAATCTTTGAAAAGGGGTTTGAATACAGGTTTCGTCGAATAGTTTCTTTTCTTCGGGATAAGAAGTTCTGAATAATACCTAATTGGGTACGTACACCGGGCTAATATATTAAGAACTATTTTTCTGGTAGTCGGCGTATGGAAAAATCAGGAATTTTATAATTAAAAGCCGGACAATAATGGGAATACAAATAAGGACGGTGATTGAATACATAAATGATTAATAACACGGAGAATAACAGCAGGTTCGCTCAAGTAAAATGGCAGGAACGGGCGGCTGGATAGTTATAGGAGTCGAATCGAAAAGCAAACCGCTATAACAGGAACGCGTCTACTTTATCAATGTTTCAACAGACAAAAAGAAGTTATGTATCAAGCGTCGAAAAGTGCTTTCCTTAGATTGTCAGCACGATTAAAACAACGTATTAATAATGTATATATATATATATATATATATATATATATATATATATTCTCAATTGTGTACTTATTTTAACAAACAAAAATTATAAAATGTAAAAAACAATTTTGTTACACAGACAGGAGCAGAGAAAGCACTAGAGTGTGACAAAAGATATATAGCACTATTTAAATAAATAACAAACAAATCATTCGCACAACTTGTAATGTGCAAATTTTGGCAATTGTTACCTTAATGCAAGTTTTGAATTTGTGTTATTATTTGTAAATATGTTTACACTACTTGGGTATATTTAGGCATCTTTTTTAAATTTGGTGGATATGTATATATTTATATCGTCCATAATGGGTATTTAGCCACATAAACTTCATTTTATGTGCAAGGCGAATATGAGTTCATTTCCGTTCCATCTATCTTGCAGCCTACATGTATTCTAGTTGTCTTCTCTGGATAAGGTTAAAAAAATGTCGTGCATGATACAATTCCGTTATCTTGCAGGAAAGCTTGAGTTCGAAAATTTTATTATTGTAATAAACGTTTGTCAAATCACCATTGTTACCACGATAGAAAAGATAATTAATGGATTTTTAATATCTAAATAATATGTCGTAATTTGATGTTTTCAAAATATTTTATTACGAAATTTTATGTAAGGAATGTAGGATTGTTTGTAACTAATATGTATGTAAAGCACATGTTGAGGGGTGAGTTGCAGCTGCACGCTTAAAAATGCTTTACTGAAAGGGCGTAACGAATTATTGTAATTACTTATGCGCGCTCTTGATGCAAAAATGTCATTGCTTTAACGGTTAATTACGGATGAACGGGCCGCGATCAAAAGATATCTTTGTTTGTTACTTGAAACATCGAGAGGGAAATGTAGTGTTGGTACGGACCAATGCATATTTTTAAAATTAAGATGTCGTGCAATAATTAATATGAAACTGCTCCAACGTAAATTAATGTTTCTTGTTTTTTTTTTTATTACTTTTGAAAGACGGGGGTTGATTTCGGGAGTAATGATAGTTAGGTTTGAATCGGGGGAGAAGGCAGTTACAATTAGGTGTCAATAGAGCTAGATCGATTTTGTGTTAATGAAATATCTTCATTGTAAACAGTTTGTCTTTAAAATAATTCTTGCGTGTACTTTTTCTTTTGAATTCGCTAACGCTAAGTTGTCTTTTCTTTCGGGGTTAAACAGCGAATGTTAACGATTTGTGCCTGTGATCCATTAAAGGAATCTAGTGTAAGTAGGTATTGTTATATAAATCAAGGCTGGCTGCAAATGATTCTATAAGTCTAAATAACTTATTAAACATCGAGCATTGCCTTGCGAAGGTATCGCATTTGTACGCGGACACATTAAGCTGAAATCTGCTAAAATAAAAGACAGTACAGAGGCCTCTCACTCTGGGATTTGTACGAATTAGCATTGTTAGTAAAAGGCAATTACCAAGTAGGTACACACTCCCGAGATCAGATAACCATTAAACACCTCGAATTTTTATTTCTATTGTGTTTATTGGTTGTATAGGTGAATGTGTAACCAGAGAGAGGAGCACGGTATTTTTCTAACGCACTCAAACTATATATATATATATATATATATATATATATATATATATATATATATATATATATATATATATATATGCGACAACGGAGGATATCTCCTTACACAATAGGGATAGAAAAAGTTTAAATAGAAAAGTTTTTCAGTATTCAAATCCACATTTTTGTTTATACAGAATGTCTCGTATGAACTGGAGAGCATGCAACTTCATTTTTTAAACACCTTGGAATTTATTACATTTTCTGATTTTTCTGTATATTCTGAATCGGTTTTATTAAGGTCTATTATCATCTAAAATTAATAGTTTTTGAGATATTTAATGTTTTTTAAACAAATCGCGATTTTCACGTGTCGTTGACAAAGGCATCCTTTTTTTACTTGATATCCTTAAAGGAAAATATTTTGCAGGTTACTAGTGCATAGACACACTTACTTTCTGTTCCTATAAAAATATGAAAATATTATACAGGTTGTTGCCAAAACTATTCATAAAATCATAATCTTCAAAACACAAAATCTCAATTTTTTTAAATGGAATGACACGTTTTTTACGGAAAAATGTTGATTAAGTAATAAGCTAACTTTTTTTATAAAACATATCCTATACCTATCGTTCATCGTTATTGAGTTATTTTAGTTTTTAAAATCTATTTTTACTTTCCCGTATATGTAGTATAGAGAAGGTATTGTAATCGTAAAAAAATCTACCTCGAGATTTTGATGGTTTTGGACGTTTTTGAGGTCCCCGAGTCCGAAAAAATAATTTTTGGAAAAATGTCTGTGTGTGTGCGTGTACGTGAGCGTGCAGGTGCGTGTGCGTGAGCGTGTGCATGAGCGTGTGGATGTGTGTAAACGCGCTAGCGCTCGTACGCTTTGAGCTAGACAATTGAGCATGGAGGCCTTATTTCATCAAATTTTGGGATAGATCCGGGGACCGAAAGCGGCACTTTACTTTAATACATTTGTGTCACGCTTCAAATAAACTACTCCAAAATATCAACGTATCTGTTTCAAATTTGACAGAGGTAAGTTATGTTAGGCGACACATCTAAATATAACGTTTCATAAAAATCTGTGTAACGGAAGTGGCACTTTACCTTAATAATTTTGTGTCACACTTCAAATAAACTACTCTAAAATATGAACGTATCTATTTCGAATTTGGCACGGGTAAGTTATATTAGGTGACACCCTTATGTATGATGTTTGAACAAAATTAGTGTACCGGAAGTGGTACGTTAACCGATTTGTGTCACGCAAACAGATCTTGAGAAATATTCTATTGGTTTTAACGATCGCTTATCCGATTGAGCACAGACGTCTTGATTTTCATTTTCCCTTATTTAAAAGTGTTTTAACAGACACCTATTTTTATTTCACTCTAATCGCGTTAGTACATGAGAAAGTCTAGGTAACCACAGTTCCGATTTTTTAAAATACACACCTCAATTTCAAAAATTTATATTAGTTGGCCACGGTTGTCATGGAAACATTAATAAACAAATGTGTGTTTGACACTGACAGTTTAAAAATTCAATTTAAACAATATTTAAATACTAAAATGAATTTTTCAAAAGAAGAATTGATACAAATGATTTATTGCATTGGCGCATCCGACGGAAATTGTTTATTAGCGAGTAGAATTTACGCTCAATGATTTCCAAATACAGAAAGACATCCAAATCGTTTGGCATTTGAAAGGCTCAAGGAGAGATTTGAAAGGAATGAAAACATCAATTATGTATCAAATGGCGAACGATCAACCATTGCATCAAACGAGGAAACTCAGTTACATGTCATGCAAGCCGTCGTTGAAAATCCGCAAGCTTCTTGCAGGTAAGTCGCACTGAACACCAATATCGGAAAATCAACGATAAATAAAATAATTCGCAAGCAAAAGTTTCATCCATACCACATCCAAGTAGCATAAGAATTAACGGATTAGGATTTTCTAAATTGGAGAAATTTCTGCCTTTGGGCATTAAATAAAATAGAGGAAAAACAGGACTTCTTTGATTACGTATTGTTTACTGACAAAAATGGATTTGTAAATCGTCATAATTCCCATTATTATAGTGATACAAATCCAAGATATGTGATGCCATTAGACCATCAACATAGATGGACACTTCACGTATGAGCCGGTATTATTGGAACAAGAATTTGGGACCCTATTTTTTTGATCAAACAGTTAATGGTTAAACCTTTTTTAATTTTCTGGAAAATGATTTACAAGATTACCTTGATAATTTACCGCTTCAAGTTTTATGGCAACTATGGATTCAATTAGATGGAGCGCCTGCTCATTTTAGTGGTATTGTGCGTAATAGTCTAAACTTGCAATTTCCAAATAAATGGATTGGCAGGAGAGGGCCAATTTCTTGGCCATCTAGATCCCCGGATCTTACAAAACTTGATTTTTTTTGTGGGGATTTGTAAAAATCAAGTTCACCAAATACCCCATACAACAAAGGAAAACATGAAAGAAAGAATCAGAAATGTTTTTCAAGGCATAAATAGAGAAGTGCTTCAAAAAGAAAGCAATTCTTTTGTTGAAAGAATATGTTTGTGTAAGGAACATCAGGGCAGACACACTGAACAATATTTTTAGTTATTTTATGATATTTTATGATTTTTAGTTATATTGTTTTAAAAATATTTAACTTAAATCGTTTATTGCATCTTTTGTTTACTTGTTATTAGTATTATTAGATAGAGTTAACGAAGTTTTACGCCAATAAAATTATTTTTCAAATTTTTCAATATTGTGACGACCATGGCCAACTAATATAATTTTTTTAAATTAAGGTTTGTATTTTAAAAAAATAGATTTTAAAAACTAAAATAACTCAAAAACTATGAAAGATAGGTATAGGACATGTTTTATAAAAAAGTTAGCTTATTACTTAATCAACAGTTTTCCGTAAAACAACATAAGTCATTCCATTTAAAAAAATTCAGATTTTGTGTTTTGAAGATTATGATCTTGTGAATAGTTTTGGCAACACCTTGTGTAATATTTTTAAATTTTTATAAGAACACAACTCAAGTGTGTCTATGCACTAGTAACCTGCAAAATATTTTCCTTTAAGGATATCAAATAAAAAAAGTATGCCCTTTGTCAATGATTTTTTTTAATAAACATTAAATATCTCGGAAACTATTAATTTTAGATGATAAATAGACCTTAATAAAACCGAGTCAGAATTTATAGAAAAATCAGAATATGTAATAAAATACAGGGTGTCCTATTTAAAAAAATGAAGTTGCATGCTCTCCAGTTCATATGAGACACTCTGTATAAACGAAAGTATTTTCTTTAAATGCGGATTTGATTACTGAAAAACTTTTGTATTCAAACTTTTTTTCTATCCCTATTGTGTAACGAGATATTCTCCATTGTCGCACTCCGCGGACACCCTGTATATATATATATATATATATATATATATATATATATATATATATATTTTTTTTCCTCCAGGCCCTCCCTACGGAGATGTGAGCCCCTAAAGGACGCCACTGGAAATAAGTTTTTCTTGAATAACTTTTAAAGTACTTGACATAATTTAATAAAAGTTCAGTATGATGGCCACTAGTAAAGGCCTCTTAAAATAGTATTCTTGAAACATATTTAGCTTGTTTAGTTTTGTTTTTTTTTCTCGAAAATAGTTCATTTTATCGATATTAAACAAGTATACCTTTTTTTATAGAGAGGTTCAAACTACCCAAAATATTTTTTTTAGATCTTTATCATATAGGGTGTTAAAAAATTTAGGCGTTAAAGTGTACAACTTAGTCCATCCCTGGTAAACTAAACAAGCTAAATATGTTTCAAGGAAACTATTTTAAGAGGCCCTTACTAGTATTAAATTATATCAAGTACTTTAAAAGTTATGCAAGAAAAACTTATTTCCATCGGCGTCCTTTAGGGGCTCACATCTCCGTAGGGAGGGTCTGGAGGAAGAAAATTTATAGGAACTTGTCATGTTATTTTTTCGTGTTCTATTTGAATCCGAGAGATTTCCCACATTTCTCCGGACACCCTATATATATATATATATATATATCGGTCACGATGTTAGTGATCTATTTATAACTTACCCTTGTAAGGTTTTGTTTTAATGAGTTTTTTTTGTCAATTTGCTTAAGTAGAATTATTTGCCTGCGAGATTATTTACTTTGTATCTGCTTTATTGTAATTTGATTTAAGTATTCGGTGCTTTAGTGGTCACTAAACAATTTGGTACGTGCAAATTCCTTGTCTATTTTCTTTTGTCCTCGCCTTTACGTTATCACCTGTACAATTTTACTGTTGTTGTATTTTATATGTACCGTAATTTGTTTTATTATTTTATGTGCTTATTTACTTAAAGACCGGCATGATTAGTTTTTTAAAGGGCCACATGTTTGGTATTACGATTTGTATTATGATTTTTTTATTTTGATTATTTATGACTCAATTGTGCGTGTGACTACATGTGTTTTTTTTATTATTCTGTTTCTGTGTAAGTAAACTGCTTTTTTATTCATTTTCTCTTAATGTTATAATTATAATTGTGTACTAACTTTAACCTGATTTAATGGTGTTTTCGCACTAAGGACTAAGCCTGATGACGGAAGCAGAGTCCGCTTCTGAAACCTCGCGCTCAAAAAGCATAAACTGTGGAAATAGGCCGATCAACTCCACTAATAGGAAACCACAGTTACAAAACACTTATAATACAGAAGTTCTAGCTTGTGTCTATTTCCTTTTCAGTCATGAGGACATATGAAACAGTAGCATGAATAATTTGTTGGTACTAGCTAAATAAATTTACGGCGTGTATCGTTTTTTCGTGGAAGATGGTCAAATATGGCAACCATCTTAGATTTATGACGTCATACGACATAATTTGAAGGGAAACATCAGGTAAAATAATTCCACATAGTCGCACCTTCACTTCACAAAAAATCTCATAGAAGGTAAATATGTGGTATGTGCAGTTTACTCCTCAAGTATAACAGTATCTACTAAATACGTAGAAATATTGAAAACCACGATCTGAATGCTGATGCTTAGACGGCATAGTTCAAATTAATACAGCAGAGTTTTACTTTTTATTTGGTATGTTATAAAGTATTTTAGAACATTGGTGTATGAGCTTAAACTATCCAGTGAAGTGTGTCGTTTAGGATGTTAAAGCGATTTTAATTAATCAATAAATTGCATATATTTCACAATTAGGTTAGAATTTTAACACAATGTGCATTATTAACCTTCCAGTTTCACAGCACACATACATGCATATTGTTCTAAACGAAAACAAATTAAAATATATTGGGCTTTGTAAAATTTAATTGGGTTTGCATAAGTTCTGCAAACCCTTATGTAAAATTCAAATAAAAAAGTTTGGAAGCTTTATACTTTAAGATAAAAAGCATTCAAATTTAACTAATCCAATAAGGCAGTGTATTTGATTTCGAATTAATCTGAAACCAGAAAATAAATATTAAACCAAAGACGATAAAAAAATGTTTTAAAAAAAGAATAATAAAACGGGTGTATACGCATTCGGAGGAAAGTAATTACACGTCGCGTCGCCTGTTTCGTTTACGGTTTTCAAAATGAATTATAGGAAGCACGAAGTTATAAATAAGGAGGCGGATAAAAGGTATTATTATTACCTATTATTTCATTCGCATTTCGTGTAGAAACCGTAATAGTATATGAAAAACAAAAAAATGAAGCAAACACTAAAACAATTACAGCCAGGTAACGCTTAAATGTGTGACAAGATAATAACATAGTCAAATGACAGCGTTACATTAAACAAATGACAACTTTCGCCTGCAGGTAATAGAATAAGCCGCTATTAAAAACAATTTCGAGTCTACTTAACAATCCGTTATTTTCTTGTTTTATGAAGGTACTTTTTATTCAGATATGGCTTTACCAACATTGCACTCGGTGCATTATTCACGGGAATTGTTTTCTTTCCGGTTCATGCAGTTTATGGCAACATTTTTAAAATACAATTTGCATTTTATTATAAAATATGCGAAGAGATATCGAATTTTTTGACTGCAGCCGCAATATGCTTTGATGTTTCGAACTTTTGGAAATTTATTTGCTAAACGATAGCACTTCGATACACGAATACAAATTATAAATGCAAATAGAATCACCGAAAACAAGAATAAGCTTTTAGATTTGTATAAGCTTAATACATTGACAGTGACTAAATTTATTCGTCCGCTTAAATTGAACATTCAAACTTTATCGTAATTATCGTGCATTTATTACGGGTAACCGTAAAAAAAGCAAAAATTTATTTTTGATCAGATTAAATAAACCATTTTTTATTAACCGCTTGTTGGTTTAATTTGAGCACACGAAAAGTTTACTTAATTCCTTACAGATGTAATTTTATTTTACATTATTACGCAAACTTACTTAAAATAGATTTTTGCAAACATTGTGGTGAAAGTACAATCAAAACTGAGATTTGATTTGATGTGCCGAAGTACATAGTGTTAAATATATACACATATATATATATATATATATATATATATATATATATATATATATATATATATATATATATATATATTATTTTTATTAACCGCTTGTTGGTTTAATTTGAGCACACGAAAAGTTTACTTAATTCCTTACAGATGTAATTTTATTTAACATTATTACGCAAACTTACTTAAAATAGATTTTGCAAACATTGTGTTGAAAGTACAATCAAAACTGAGATTTGATTTGATGTGCCGAAGTACATAGTGTTAAATATATACTATATATATATATATATATATATATATATATATATATATATATATACTGTGTCTCTTGAATTTCTGGACATAGGGAATTCCCATGTTAAAATAAACTATTGTAAATATTGGCTCCCCTAATTATTTTACGGTAAAATGTCAAAGGAAAAAATTATTAAGGAAAAAAGGCTGCTTCTTATGTTACAATTGCATTTACATTTGGTTCATCTGTTTTTGAGAAATTTAGGAAACACTTAAGGGCTTTTTCATAACTGATCAAGGTTGCTTTGCTTTAGACAGACAATGCTAACAATAATTATTAATTGTCATTGTAAATCATTCATTGTTCAAAAACAATTCATTCATCATTAAAACTTTATTTGGGACAGATTATTACTTTTTAAAGAAAAATTTGTTTATAAAAATGAATTATTACAATATTGAAGAAAAAGTAAAATTTATTGAATGGCATTACTCTGGCAATTCACTTAGAAATATCAGAGATTTGTACTCGGCTAGTTATCAAAACCGGCAAATTCCAAGTGCAGAAACAATTTCAAAAATTATCAACTTATTCAAATCTACCGGTAACGTTAATGAGCCATGATCGACTTGGATATTGTTTAGCTGCAAACGGAGATTTATTTGAACACTTCATCAAATAGTAGAAATGATGATTTTTTGTTATTTATTTTCCAATTTTCATAATTAATTTGTTTATTTAGAATATCATCTTCTTGTTTATAACAGACTTATTTTATTTGTGCTCCTTATTGTATTTATTCTGACACTTACATGGCTTATTAACGTTACCGGTTACGAAAAAGCCCTTAAGTTTTTCCTAATTTTCTCGAAAACGGATGAACCAAATGTAAATGCAATTGTAACATAAGAAGCAGCCTTTTTTCCTTAAGAAGTTTTACATTTGACGTCTGACAGTAAAATAATTAGGGGAGCCAATATTTACAATAGTTTATTTTAAGATGGGAATTCCCTATGTCCAGAAATTCAAGAGACAGTGTATACACACACAGGGTGTATTTTAAAATCACCGACAAACGAAAACTGGAGATTCTATGATTCAAAATAAGACAAAAATGATCATAAACGCTTTTCCGAAAATGTTTCCTAACCGAGATACAGGTTGATTAAAAAATAATTTTTTTAAGATTTTTTTAAGATTCCTCAAAAACTACAAAAGATATTAGACTGAGATTTGGTACACCTAAATTTCTAATTAAGTACAATTAATCAGGTGAGTTTGAGTCAACTGGTTCCATCCAGTGGCGTAGAATATGTTAAGTTAATCAGATTAAGTAAAAAAACGCACGTCCCTGCTTCTTTTGAAGAAATATTTTTTGTTAAATTCAACATTTAATTCTGCAAAAAAAAATTATACTTAGTATTTTTTCGATTCGGCACCCGTTTTTAAAATATTTTGCATTAACATAACAACCAAATAACCAAATTAAATAAATCAGAGATTGCTTTGGGTTTGACAGTTACGTATCTTATGTTTGCTAAAATAGTTGCATTTACGCGTGTTTTGTAATTCATTGTTTGTCTCTAATTACTGTGAAAAAATGAATTATTCCAAACGAGAACTGGTCGATATGCATTTATGTTATGGAAATACTAATTGCAATGCTCGTGCAGCTGCTCGATTTTATGAACAAAGATTTCCAAATAGAAGACATCCACATCATACTACGTTTAGAACCGTTCATTGTAACTTGTTAGAGTATGGAAGTTTAAAAGGAAAGAAAAATTCCGGACGAAATGCTCGTGTACCAGTTGAAATTTTAGATAGAGTTTATGAAAATTCATCAATAAGTACCCGTGAGTTAGGTTTAGAATTTGGTGTGTCGCATAGCAAATCTTGGAAAGTTTTAAGAGAACAAAATTTACATCCCTTTCACCTACAAAAAATGCATGCATTATTGCCTGCTGACCATCCTCGTCGAATGAATTTTTGCGAATGGTTTTTAAATAAAAATGCTGAATATGTACAGGCTGTCCCAAATTCGAGGGCAAGCATGGGGATCTCGCTTATTATAAGAGATAGGATATAGGTTTAAATTCGACACTTTTGCTAAATTCGATGCCGAGTAATAATCTGAAAAGAAATTTGAGCTAACTCGAGTGGATTTGGTTTTATGCTCAAAAAACTAAAAATTTCGAATTTTGTTTTTCGCGTTTGGCTACCTTATTATTAGGAATTTTCAAAATTCGATTAAACATTATTAAGGCAACTTTTTACGCACAATACTAATACGGTATTAAAATTATTATGCGACGTTTTGTTTATTCTGAACCATCATCAGGTTTATTTTTTTTATCGGGGTTAAGACGGCGTTGGATGGAGAATGTTATGCTGATTTTAGCAATATATAACACTTCATGGTTTGGTCGACTGCGAACTAAAATACTTTTAAATTAAAAACTAAATATTAAATTATCACGATACCCATGAATCAAACAAAACTCAGGAGTTGGCTTTTGTCATGTCATTTTCTAATTGTAAAAAGGGTAATAACTGCAAGATCCTTCGTGTTAGTGCTTTAAAATTTGCAAGTTTCTTTAGAATGTTTTCAAATTCAGAAAAACGAGACATGTTAAGGATTTTTTATGGCTGCAATAGAAATAGTGTCAGAGCAGAACAAAGATATTTAGAGGAATATCCGGAGAGGCAGCAACCAAACCAGAGATATTTTTAAAAATTTGCGAGAATTTGGATGTTTTCAGAAACCTCAAAATGCATATGGTAGCAGACTAGACAGAGATGTCGAAGAAGATCAGGTACTATTTGTTAGTATTATACTAAATATAAGAATTTCCACTCACTTCACTGCTAATTTCAGCAGACACTTTTTTTGGAGAGTTATGACTTTATGTTATCCATCTTAGGTTCAAGAAAATCCTTCCAACATCTACCAGAGAAATAGAGCAAACTATTGAAGTGCCAGTTTGGCGAGTGTTAAAGCAACACCGTTACAAACCATTTAAGTTACACGTTAGTCAAACTCTTCGGCCTGGGGACGATATGAGACGGTTGGATTTTTGTAACCAACTTAATACCAAAATGCTGGAAAATCGCAACTTTCTCAATCAAATAATTTAGACGGATGAGTGTAATTTTTCCACTAATGGAATGTTTAATCGTAATAACGAGCACTACTGGTCCGTTGAAAATCCACGAATTAACAGGCAAATGCGAGGACAAGGCCACCGGTCCTTTAATGTGTGGGTTGGAATCTGGAAGGATAGGCTCCTTGGGCCAATTATTTACGAAGGTATCCTAACGTCTCAACGCTACCTCGTATTTCTAACAAACGAAATATCAGACCTTTTGGATGATGTTCCGCTAAACGAAAGATGGACTCTCTGGTGGCAAATGGACGGAGTTCCTCCTCATAATGCTGCGATAATAAGTGAATATCTTAACGGCGAATTTCCTGATAAATGGATGGGAAATAGGGGACCACTTAGATGGCCAGAAGCCCAGATTTAACTCCTTTAGATTACTTCCTCTGGGGCTATTTAAAAAATATGATTTATAAGACGCCACCGCAAAATATAGAAGAACTCCAGAATAGGGTTGATAATGAACTTCGTCAAATTCCCAGGCGAACCATTCAAAGAAGCGTAAACAATTGTAGAAGAAGAATTCGTTACTGTATTCAAGAAGGAGGAAACTTGTTCAACATTTATTATAATAATTTTGTTTGTTTGTCTGTGTAATTATTTTGTTGTTACCTATCGATAAATTTGCGTTGTCGCTATTATGACCGTGTTACATAGACCTACTTTTTTGAGTTGTTTGTTAATGTTCTTTTTAAATTGTTTAACTGTTTTTATATTTTTTGGATGTTCTAACGAGTTTAACAAATTAAATAAGTAGAACTACTGTAATTATTCCTTGCTGGATCCAAGAAGGCGGAATCTTGTTCTTCGTATTTTCTCATTATTTTAGTTCGCAGTCGATCAAACCATAAAGTGTTATATATTGCTAAAATCAGCATAATATTCTCCATCCAACGACATAAAAATATATCTTAACCCCCATAAGAAAAAATAAACCTGATGATGGTTCAGAATAAACGAAACGTCACATAATATTTTTAATACCGTATTAGTATTGTGCGTAAAAAGGTGCCTTAATAATGTTTAATCGAATTTTGAACATTCCTAATAATAAGGTGGCCAAACCCGAAAAACGAAAATCGAAATTTTTAGTTTTTTGAGCATAAAACCAAATCCATTCGAGTTAGCTCAAATTTCTTTTCAGATTATTACTCGGCATCGAATTTAGCAAAAATGCCGAATTTAAACCTATATCCTATCTCTTATAATAAGCGAGATCCCCATGCTTGCCCTCGAATTTGGGACAGCCTGTACAATTTGTTAGAAACTTATTGACCACTGATGAGTGTATTTTTTCCCGAAATGGAGTAATAAACTTGCATAATTCCCACAAATGGTTAGATGAAAATCAGCATCCAACTGTAGTTACAGCTCACCAACATAGATTTAGCGAAAATATTTGGATAGGACCTATCCGTTTTCCTGAAAAACTTACTGGCGAATTCTATTTAAATTTTTGAGAGATGATTTGCCAGAATTGTTTGACGACGTACCTTAGATGTTAGAATGAACATGTATTTCATGCATGATGGTGCACCACCACATTTACACGAAACGTCAGAGAATTTTTAAATGCAGGTTCCCTGGACGCTGGATTGGACGAGGAAATGAAGTACCGTGGCCGGCACGATCGCCAGATTTAAACCCATTGGATTTTTTGTGTAGGGGGTATCTGAAAACTCGTGTCTATTCTGTTCAAATTGATAATCGAGGGCAACTTTGGAATCGCATACAGATGGCATGCGATCAGATTAGGCTATGCCACAAATTTTTCGTCGTGTTAGGTTTATTTGCTAAGAAGAATACAAGCTTGCATTCAAAAGGAAGGAGGACATTTTGAACAATATGTACAAAAATAATTATTATTTTGTTTTTGATTCCTTCAATATCTCTTAATAAATGAACTAAAAAGTAAACTCGGTTATTTTTTGTAAAATAAGACAAATTTTGATTTTTATTGAATAATGGTCGTTTATGTTAATGCAAAATATTTCAAAAACGGGGTGCCGAATCGAAAAAATACTAAGTATGATTTTATTTGCAGAATTAAATGTTGAATCTGTCAAAAAATATTTCTTCAAAAACCAGGGCGTGCGTTTTTTACTTAAACTGATTAACTTAAAATATTCTACGCCACTGGATGGAGTCAGTTGACTCAAACTCACCTGATTAATTGTATTTAATTAGACATTTAGGTGTACCAAATCTCAGTGTAATATCTTAGTAGTTTTGAGGAATTTAAAAACCTTAAAAAATTTTTAATCAACCTGTATCTCTAGGAAGCATATAGGTTCATTAGGAGCACGTTTTAAAATTATTTTCGAATATGCAAGTTGGTCCATAAAAATTTACTGCATCAAAGTTATGAAATGTTTAAATGGAACACTATATATGATGTCATATTTCGGTTCTGTGGACTAAATCAAGGTCACTTACTGTTATAGTCCCTATACCTAACTCCACCTGTTGTCGAGATATTTCATTATTTGTGAGAATGTAGATCGAAATTCAAAAGAACTTTGTTTTACGTACTCGAGGAATTTTTTTCAAATGTTTACTGAAAGCATCAAACTTTAAAATCCACCGAAGTTATTATCACAAATTTATACTGGGTGTATAAAAACTCAGTTACCATTTTGACCAACATTAAAGCCAATTAACTTCCTTATTTTAAATGGAACACCCCGTATTTATCATCATATTTTTATTCTAATTTTAATTTCCTACAAATCTGTATTAAGGTTTCCTATACCTATCTCTTACAGATTTCTAGTAATTTAGGATTTTCTATTCCAATAATAATTTCATGCAATTTGTTCTTGAAAAACAGGCTTTGATGGTCTTACTGTCACATAAAATTCACGAATTTATTGAAAAGTCATAGTTCGTGTTCAAGTTAAATCATTTTAGCTAATCAACTTTGAGAATAAGTTTTATTATGTCATTTAAAATGATATTCTCGAATTTATGACATGATCTTAGTAATTAATGCAATGATAATGCTTAGCATCTGGGTTACGCACAAATGTATCCTGATAGACGTCATCCCGACAGGCGTTCATTAGAAAAATTTTTGCAAATTTTTCGAAGCACTGGAAGTGTATCATGCAAGACACGGCAAAAGCAAAGGCCGGTTACGAGTAACGAAGAGAATAATTTTGCCGTTATGGAATATCTGGTAGAAAATCCACATACCAGTCAGCGGAGAATAAGTGACGAATTTGTGATAAGTCAGCGGAGCGTTGGAAGGATAATAAAGAAGAATAAGTTTTATCCATATCACATTCAATTACACCAAGAACTTTTAGAAGTGGATTACGATCGAAGGCTTGCATTTTGTTTATGGGTTTTAGAAAATTTGGTGATAATGAAAATTTTTTTGATTTTGTGCTTTTTTCGGACGAATCAACGTTCCACAATAACGGTTTAGTAAATAGACATAACTATTATTATTATAGTGACGTTGAAGTTGCTGATCAAGGCTGTTTGTTCAATAAAACAATGTTTTTTGTTATTTACCCAGTTATTAACGTCTTTCGGTCATTGTTAAGCTGTTTTGTTCAATAAAACAATGTTTTGATTATTTACAGTTATTAACGTCTTTCAGTCATTGTTAAGGAAGCTAGTCAAAGGTTGGATTATCTCGAGCAAGAAAGCTTTCATCACCCTGATCATGAATGTCAGCTAAATGACATAAAATTAATGATTAAATTAAAATAGAACCCTAACAGTTGTAGGAATTAAAATTAGAATAAAAATATGGCGATAAATAGCATTCCTTTAAAATAATGAAGTCTAGATTTTTAATGTTGGTCAAGATAGTAACTGATTTAGAAGTATAAATTGGCGATAAAACTGGTGATTTTAAAAGTTTGTTAATGTTTTCAGTAAACATTTCATAAAACATTTGAAAAAATTCGAGTACGTAAAACGAAAGTTCTTTTCAATATTGATTACATTCTCACAAATAATGAAATATCTCTGCAATCAGGTGAGTTAGTATAGAACTATAACAGTAAGTGACCTTATTTAGCACAGAATCGAAATATGTTATATATATAAGTGTTCCATTTAAATTTTCATAACTTTGATGGTAAAATTTTATGGACCATCATTAAATAATTTTAAAACGTGTTAATGAACCTACAGATAATTAAAAGATTTCAAAATATTTTACCATTATTGTATACAAACCGACAGCTTAGTTCAATATCGACTCTCGATAATTCGAAATTCAAGGGACTGCTAAAATACTTCGAATTACTAAGAGTTTGAAAAATGAGAGATTCATAATATAATATCTCAGGAACTGTTTATCGTACAGCTTTGGGAAAAAATGTCCTTAGTAAAAACGGACAAGGCAAATCACTAGAAATAACTTTCAAGTTCCTAGCTTTGCTGCCAGAGGGCATAATCTTTATAGAAAAATTTAAAAACAATTTTTTTATAAAGCATGTCCAATCATAGTAGGTATTAAATAAGTAAATTAGAATGATGCATAATTTCTGCACAAATTTTGTTAAATACCTTTTTCTCTGTTTTTTTAAATAAAGGGTGGTGGAGAGTGGGAATAATTGAATGAATAAATGCCTATAACTTTTGTTTGGATCAACTTATTTTAACGAAATTATTCTCATTCGAAATGGCGTAGATGAACCAATTACATCTACTATAAAACAATTACATTTAGTTTTAATTGTCGAATTAAAAAAATTAAAATTTTAAGTGGAAACACCTAAGTATTGTAAATTACAACGGAAACTGATTAGATTCGTAAAAAAATGGCGCAAACCACATGTCAATATCTTTTGTCTAACTCAATATATAAGTAAAAACTGGTAAACATACGTAGCTAGTATTGGCGCACTCTGTATTATAACTTAAAATAACAAAGTATATGAAAAGAGGATCACACACATTAAAACTTAATGTCCAATCAAATGTTCAAAATGTTTATTGCCCACACAAAGACGTAATCTATCGCAGGTAGACATAACAGCTGCTTCAATCTCAGCTATGGATATACTATTTATTGCGTTTCTAATGCGTTCTTTCATGTCTTGTCGTATGGTTGGTCGAGTTTGAAAGACTAACTTCTTCAATCTTCCCCATAGATAAAAATCTAGACATGTTAAGTCTGGAGATCTAGCTTCCCATGGAAATATACTTCTTCCAATCCATTTATATGGATCTCTTACATTCAAATAATCTCTATCTGACCTGGAAAAGTGCGCAGGACACCGATCATGCTGAAATACCAGATCTCTTGATGTTTGTAAGGAAATGTCTTCTAATAAAATAGGCAATTCATTTTCCAAAAAATTTAAATATGCATCGCCATTTAAAGTTTCTTCAAAGAAATATGGTCCTATGATTTTTCTATACCACACCAAACATTAAGACCCCACCTACCTTGAAGCTACACTTGGTCCATCCAGTGCCGACTTTCTTAAGCCCAATAATGCATATTATGCAGATTAACATCACCCGCACTACTAAAGGTGGCTTCGTTTTCCCACAAAATATTTGATATGACATGCGGTTGTTCTTCCAGCATACCTTACATCCAATTGCAGTAATCCAACCTTGCATCGAAATCCTTCATGATAAGGATGCAGTCTAAAAAACATAGAGAAACAAATATTTTAAAGGAATGAATGAAATGATTATGTTGCCGTTTTTATCGCAATATGAAAATAGAACAGTTGAATCTAAAATTTAAAGAGGATTACAATTTTCAAACTTAAACGTGCAGTTCATAATATAAGAAACATACTTGTAATTGTTTAAAATCCTTAGAACGGTAGTTTTTGGTGTGGCTTTCATTCATACAAACATTCCCACTCTCACCACCCTTTATTTGAAAAAATGGAGAAAAAAGTATTTAACAAAATTTGTGCAGAAATTATGCATCATTCTAATTTACTTGTTAAATGCCTACTATGATTGGACATATGTTATAAAAAAATTGTTTTAAATTTTTCCATTAAAGATTATGCCCTCTAGCAGCAAAGCTAGAAACTTGAAAGTTACTCTAGCGATTTCCCTTGGCCGTTTTTACTCAGGAAATTTTTTTCCCAAAGCGACAGTTCCTGAGATACAGCAGGAGGATTGGCCTATTGGTCCACCCGGTACAAACATCTATTTAATAAATTTTAATCTGTCTTTTGATAGAAATCAGTAATACTTCTCCGCTTCAAACTGAATAACTGAGCTTGATCAATGTTTTTTGAGAATGAAGAGTGCTTGAAAAGATGCCTCAACTACGTCGGATTGAAGGCACAAGTTTTATAATGTCTCAAAGGACGCTCTTGACAGTCACCGCTTGCAGAGGCTCAGAATTGTCGTCGACATCTTCCTCTTTGTGCTCATCCGAATTCGTCCCAAACAAATTTTTTCTATCAGTAAGAGGTCCTGACACAGCAGTATCTTCATCCACTCGCACATATTCGTCCAAATTCACATCATTATGAGAATTCTCGGCAGCTGCTACTGATACATGGCCTTCTATTTGTCCTTCTTGAATTACACCTTGAGCATCCCTTGTAAAACCAGATTTTTTGAAACAATTGAGAATTTTGTGTGGAGTTACAGCTCTCCATGCCTTGTATATCAGTAATATAGCCGAAAAAATCGTGATGTTGACTGAGTGAATCCAACACAATCTTCACAACTTCTTTACGGTAGAACGTCTTGAAATTGTGGATAATTCCTTGGTCTAATGGCTGCAGTTTTGAAGTAGAGTTCAGGGGAAAGAAATGTAGTATTACATTGGATAAAGCAGGGGGATTGTTGTGGACCGGCAGTTATCTAAAAATAGAAGGATATTCCGTTTTTGCTTTTTCATAGCAGCCATTCGTTGAATAGTTCTGTGGTCATACAAGCCTTTTTGTTGGCACGGTAGGTGGTAGGAAATGATTTGATCCCTTTAAAACATCTCGACTTCATAGCTTTTCCAATGACAAGAGGCTTCAACTTTTCACAGCCATCCATGTTAGTTTCAAGTAAAATTCTTTCTTTACTATGCTCCCCACCGTAACACTTTTCATCCTTGAATGTTAAACTTTTATCAGGCAGACACTTAAAAAAAGACCGGTTTCATCGGTATTAAATACGTCTCGGGCATCATAGTTTTCTATCAAGGTGTGCACTTTGCTATTCCAATTTAAGCATACTGTTTCATTAACACTTCCACTTTCACCACAAACTTTCTTGAATACAACTCTATTCCTCTTCTTAAAATTCGTCAGCCATATGTTCAGTTTAGCCGCAAACTCTTTTGCCTGCTCTCTTTCAGTAAGTTTTCACTAATAGATATGTCTTGTCTCCTGCACTGTCTCTCTTCGATGCGAGGAAATTCGCCCTTAGTCATTCGTTACTTTATTGAATGGCGCAACACAGAATTTTTACTTATTTTTCAATATGGTTGAAAGAGTACTCAGAGGAATATTAAACTCTTTTGCCATATCGGTTTTCTTGCCACCTCTCTCCACAGATTCGATAAGTTTCTTCTTCTCCAAAATCTCCCTTGTACTTTTTAAACTCATTTTAATACAAAAACCAACCTAACAACGTCACAGGAGAACTAAAACTAATGTATTGTAATGTACAACTTACGTAGCTAATCATTCGTGAGTATACAAGTTTCAACTTGTTCATATTTCGAATTGTCGTGTATTTGGGTGACAAAACTTTGAATTAGAGCATGGTTTTGATACTTCAGGATATTTTTTTGCTGTGAATTATTGAGTGTACCAAAAATCATAGAGTTTTTTGATTTATCGAGAGTTTTTCTAGGGACCCGACTATTATTTCGAATTATACAGAGGTTTGAATTATAAAGAATCGACTATATATATATATATATATATATATATATATATATATTAGTGTCAATAGTGCGTGGGTGGAAGATTGTGGGTTTATTAAGGAATATTTCTAAAGTTCGTTGATGGGATGTGGTGGGGTATCCTTAAAGCTACAAACCTAAAATAATTTTCACTTGAATCCCAAAGCCATCCACTGACTACAAGGGCACGGTGTGGAGGTGAGCCACCTTGCAGAAAAGACATGCCCCTAATTGGAGTGAGCGGTATATCTTCAAGGACTACAAATAATTTATTATCGAGGAAATTCAAGACAAATTCGAATTTAAAACACCGTCCAAGAAAAGGGGGCTAACAACTGAAGTACGGAATATGCTTGTCCTAACATTAATCGACAATTTCTCTTGACTCGAAAATTTTATCTGAGTAAAATTTCGGTGGAAGGTATACTCGTCTGTAAATATGATCTTAGAATTAATTTTCAGACCTTGCATTATATCGAGAACCTATATATGGAAAAGTTACGTAAAATTAAAATTTCTTTAAAAAATATGTCTACACGAAAGAAAAATCTTGTAAAATTAAGCGTTCTTCCGATATTGAAAAAAATTGAACCAACACTTAACTTTTACCGCAGGAATTTTTTTACCGAATTAAAATTTGCATAGAACATAATTAATCTATATGTTTAAGGTCTATACCTAGGTATGTTTATATGTTTGAAATATGTAGCTGTTTTAGAAATATTTGGTAAAAACAAAAAACTGCCTCTAATACCCCCCTCCGCTGCTAGATTTCTCCCAAAATCTAATCCGACCTAAGCGAAATGAAAGCAAGCTTAAAAACAAAATTTTAAGTACGTAGGTGTTTTCGTTTAGAAGTTATCGTGGATACTAACATACATCCACACAGACACACTTCTAGACATCATGGCTGATCTTGACGAAAATTGGCGACGCAAGAGAAATCTAAAAATTAATTAAATACGAGAATGGTTAAACTGTATTATTGATATCTTATAGAAGCAGGCAGCTTTGGAATTTTTCTTTAAGTTAACATGTGTTTATGTCTATTAATCTCTACCTGACATGAAATTTTAAACATCATACTGACGCAGGTTGCATAGTTCCTCACTAGATATTTAAGTTAGCATCTAGATGTCTATTAACCTCTGTCTGGCAAGAAGTTTTAAAAATGTGTTTGACATACAATATTGTTTTTGTTTTTACAATGTTGTCTATTTTCGTAATTAACTTATAAAAGAAGTTGCATAATTCTTAAAAAGTTGTTATTAAAATTATTATATTTCTATTAATTTCCATTCTGTAGGTTGGAAGGTCGTGTGTTGTTTTACACGAGATATTTATTATAATTTTTTTTTGTGTGTAGTATATTGCAACTAAAGCGCTCAAAATGTAAGCGATTTATTACTACTGCATTCGATTTCTTGATTATTCTAAACAATTTTGTTGATATTGTAAACTTCTTATTACTGAAAGAGGGTTTATTGCTACTGTATTGGATTCATTATTACAATGGTTTATGATTACTGATAGTTATTGTGTATTTTTGTTGTTTCTGTAACACTATACTGGGAAAAATTGATCTATATACTTTTGGCTCAGGTTGTACAAAATCAAGATTGGTGTCGACAATTATTATTTCTTTGTCTTATGTGTGTTATTGCGTTGTAGGTAGCGGACCGAAAAATTTTTTTTATTGTAATAAACAATTTCAAATAGCAATTGTTACCGCAAAAGAGAAGATAATTAAGGGTTTTTTTAATATCTTGATTATATATCGTGATTTGATAATGTTTTTGGGGTATTTTATTGTATGTATTTTATGTAAGAAATATTTGAATGTATGAAACTGATATTTGAGTAAGAGTTGAAAAGAAAAAGAAAAACATATGTTGGGGTAGAAAAACAGGTGTGCTCGAAACTTCCTTTACCAAAGGAGCGTAACGAATCGCTGAAAATTTTTACACGCACATTCTTGGTGTGAAAACATCATTGGTTTAATAATTAATTACGACGGAACATACCGCAAATCAAAATCTTTGTTTGGTACTAGGAAATTCGAGACCGATAAGGTTTGTTACGGAAGACTGTATACTTTAAAATGAATACTTCTTGTAGTAATAAATATGAAAATATTCCCACTTTTAAAACCGGGGGTGAATTTGGGGAGTTTTGATTTAGCCAGACCGATTTTATTGGTTAATTACAAACCCTCACTGTAAACTGTTCTGGCAATAAATATTTGATCGTGTACATTTTAGAGACACAAACTGCGAATTTGGATTTTTTCTTTTACTAAACTAAATATCCGGGTTTTAATAAGCAGACGTGTAAATAATATATTTGTAAATAATCGCTATTGTCTTTTGTTTAAACGGTGTACTTAAAGCGTTAAATATTGGTAAGTACGTGGTTAATTGAAGGATTATATTCAAACGTAGGTATGTATTTTAATATAAGTTAAAGCTCGCAGCAAACAATTCTACAAGCCTACGTAACGTATTAAAAATCAATCACTGCTTTGCAAAAGTCTCTATTTAATTACGCAAACACTCTCATAAAGTTGACATCTGTTAAAATAAAAGGACTCCGCGATCGGTGTCCTCTCCCTCACAGCTTGTATATATGGGCATTGTCGACTGTTTACTAATATTTTCTCTCGTGTAAGTAGTAAGGCGTGGACAAACATGGCACGGTAGATCACGGTTAAATTGTTATAAACAAGACCGGGGTTAACAGACACGGGTACAGATGACCTTAAAAATCACCTCGAATTCCATTGTTACTGTTAAACTAACCCGTTCTTATTGTTTTTAAATGCAGAGAGATACATAGATGGATGTGTAAGCTGACAAAGGGATGCTGTCGTTTGTAACGTAGTTAAAGACTGGAATGATTGGTTGCACAAGGACCACACGTTTGGTGTCACCATTTTTACTCTGATTTATTTATGACTCAATTGTGCGTGTGATCACACTGTTTGTTTTTTTTTATTGTGTTTATGTGTAATTAGATAATTGCTTTTCATATTTTTCTTCTGTTACTAAATTTTATAATTTTGTACGCACTTTATCCTGATCTAATGGTGTTTTGTTATATATTAAACCCTTTCATTGTTTTTTTGTTATTTGATTTATTAATGTACTTGTGCAATTACTTATTTATTAATAAATTGGGTTTTCTTGGTGGTTATTTCCCAACTTAGTAAATTAACGGGTTGAACCATCATTGCGCAAAGCTCGAAAATTCCAATTTGAGTAGTTTCATTGGTTACCTGTCCCACATGATGCAGCATTTAATCTCATCCAATCCTATCTGATTCAAATAACACGGTGTAGCCATTTCTTTTGATTATATTTGAGGTTTGCGAGTAATTAAATATCAGACTTGTAAATAAAGTCTAATGTTTTAATTATTGCCAGGAAAGTCTATGTAAGGCAAGCAATTAATTTGAGTAATGGCGGTATTATTGTCAGTAAAGTCAAGTTACATCACTTAGTGATTGTTTTGTTTTTAAATTTGTATTATTGCGAATAGTTCAAATAATACTTTTTAAGATAGGGTACCTGGGGGAACTACAGGCTCTTATATTTAATTAACATGTCCTCTTTCAGGTCAGCATCCGTTTCGTTATTTTAACACTGTGACCATCGTCCTAACTGTGCCTTCATCCTTTTCTTGGTTTGAGATCAAACCAAGTGGTTTATATTCTGTGTCTACGCCAATCATACGCCCACGCATGCGAGTGCTTTCCAAAAAGGCCGAGCTACCGGTTATCTTTAATAGTGGTCACGGCACACCTCCTATACAGGGTGTAGCGCGAAGAGTTTTGATTAAAACTAATGGCGGCTACAGTTATGTTAAAAATCTGAAATTACGAAGCAGTAGGTGAGTTCAAATATAATATTGTCCTGAATGTGGCACTTCCGGTTATACCGGAAGTAGACGTCGTCAACTTTGTTATCTTAAATGGAGATATTTCGATTTTTTTAAAATATTGAAAAATCCTAGTCCACATTGAATAACGATATCGCCATTAATAACGACGCTAGTGCCGTGAAATTGTAACCAATAAACAACAAGCGTTTGCCCGTTAACTACATATATCCATCTCATTGATATTTCATACAGGGTGTTTTAAACTTAGCCGCCGACATGCACAATTTAAATCAGTTATAAGTTGCTTACTTTAAATTGAACACCCTATATTTTATTACATTTTCCGCTGTATTTTTTAAGCCAATTCGTTTGGTATCAGTATTCCCTATACCTAAATCCAACCACTTTTGAGATATTTCACTATCTTAGTTAAAACATAACAACACTTAATTATTTCAACATTAGTAAAGGGTAGGCCATGATTTCCATGATTTAAGATGATATTTTGTTATTTTTTCATAAATTATTAATTCTGAAAAGTAACCAATAGCCTGAAAGAATTATTAATTGTGGATATCATTAAAAACGTGGTATTTTGTATTAATTTAATTAGATAACTTACAAACAAAAATAACTAAATTTTCAAAATTTTTAAAAAATCGAAATATCTCGACAATACTTCATTTTGGTATAACATTGTGCACAAATTTTATCTAGAATTTCATGAAGAATTCGAAAATAAAATAAAAATATTAGGTTCCATTTAAAATAACAAAGTTGACGTCTACTTCCGGTATAACCGGAAGTGCCGAATTCAGGACTATATTATATTTGAACTCAGCACCATCCAAAACCTACAGCTTCGTAATTTCAGATTTTTAACATAACTGTATCCGCCATTACTTTTAACCAAAATTCTTCGCGCCACACCCTGTATAGCGTCTTATTTAGGTGGTTGGAGAAAAAAGATATTTTTATTCCGTAAACTTTGTTCACGTTGTCTATTAATAACAAAGGTTCACATAGACCTACAAAATTGTAAGAACTGTAACTTTGAAACTGTTATAGATGACAAGAACGTTGCCTTTTTACAAGATGGTGGCGAAAAATCTTGTACCGGGTATTTTGGAATTCAGTCAGAGTAATTATTGATTACACTGCTCAAAAATTTTTGTTGACTTCTATTTTAGACTTGTTTTTACTAATTTGGGTATGCTGAATCCGAAAATGATATTAGTTTTTGCGTATCACGTCAAAATTAAATTCTATACCATACTATACTCTTTGAAAAATCACTAATGCGGTTAAGTTGTTACTACTGATACGATATAAACAAAGTATAAAATTGTAATAGTTCATTTATTTATTTAAATACAATATTAGTGTAGTTCAAGTATTAACACAATAATCATTAAAATCCTCATATGAGGATCCCATCTTCCATGGTACCGAGTTTCCATGGTTTTTAAATCTTGATGAAATCTCTCACCTTGTTCATCACTTACAGCACCTAAATTTTCGAAACCTATCAAGATGACTATAAAGGAAATGAAGCTTTATGCTCATGTTACAACCTATGCGGTAAAATTTTCAGACATTGATTGCACTAGTTCTTTATAATTCAAAGCTTTTTGTTTCCAAGAAAATTGTTGCTATCATCGTGAATGAAGTCCAGGCTTCTTTTCGGCTTCATTCATAGAGTTGATAAGTTTGGATTCTCATTAACGTTCTAATTTGAGGTCCATCAAATACCCCAGCTTTAATTTTTTCGTAACTTAGTCGTGGAAACTTTTCACGTATGTACTGGAAACAGTCACCTTGTAAATCTAGAGCTTTAACATATTGCTTCATAAGACCCAATTTTATGTGAAGAGGTGGAAAAATTACTTTTTCTCTGTCGACTAAAGGCTGACCTATAATATTCTTTTCTCCAACATCTAAGGATGTTCTGGGAGGCCAATCTTTCTGAATCCAGTGTTGGTTTCTAGCTCGACTATCCCAGAGGCACAAAAAGCACGGAAATTTTGTATATCCTCTTTGAAAGCCAAGTAAGAAGTTTACCATTTTGAGATCCACACAGTTATGGTCTGTATATTTTAGTAACTTTATAACCTTCTGAATGTCGTCATATGTTTCCTTTAATTGAACGGAATATCCAATAGGAATTGAACCGAAAATATTCCGTTGTGTAGCAGGACACATTGAGGCTTCTGCTGGAACCGTCGATAAACAAACGCCACTCACTTGGGTCATATTGTACAACGCCCATTTTAGTTAGCAAACCTGGCACATTGTTACAATAAACAAATTCACACTCTTGTTTAAAATATTGTACAAGATCACTTTCCCTACTCCGATAAAAGTTACCTTCGTACTCTGCTCGAGTAAGTTCTTTTCATTTAATCTTGAAGCTAGCAGTTCCGATGATTCCTTTGATAGGAAATCTGACTAAATCATTCTATTCTGCTTGAGCAAAACATTGTGGTCCACAATTATAAATTATATCATTGGAATACCAAAAGTTAATTTCTGGCGTTTTCCTTGCTACATGCGCAAACTTTCCACACATGGTTTACACATTTATGTGAGCCCATGGCTTGTCTTGATCGCCAAGTTTTACGTGAGAATAAGATAAATACATTTTCTTAACGAAAGCAATAATATGTGCCCTTTGACTAGGAACGGTGAAGCTGCCACAAATGTAGCAGAAGGAATCAGCACTATTTACACATCTTCCAGTAGTAGACATGATGTAGTCTCTTCAGTAACAACTAACAAGTAATTAACATTTTATTATCACCCTTGCCAACTTTTAAATAGTCCTAAGTGATCAATACTTTCTAATAAAATCTCGAAAAACCCTATTATGTTCACTTAACGATGATGATGAACTTAATAGACTTCTATTGCTTTATAATTGTTTATTACTTAATTACTTCATTAAGTACTTACATATTATTGTCAGATACAAGTGTACATTACGCTAATGACTTAAATGTATGTGGAATGTCTTTAAGTTCTTTGAACAATTAAGAATTTGCTGCATTTAGTTAACGATTTTTAAGAATTTTTGAAATGCCGTGGAAAAAAAACTTGATGTGATAGCAAAAAATGGGTTTCATATTTGGCATTAGCGTACCAATATTAGTTAAAAATAAGTGTCAGATCTTAATCAACAGAAAAAAAATTTTAGTTTGTTGGGCAGTGTTATTAATGTATCAATTTAAAATTATTGTAACAGTTTAACTGGACAAAATGGCCATCTCTAGAACTAAAAATTAATGATATACCTAAATAACTATTGTAAACTGGTCTTAATTACGTCACTTTCAAATTATGCATTCTACCCGAATATGTAAAAAAAAGTATACAAAAAGCTCTAATTATTCAAAATACGAAATTATTTTCCAGTATTTTGTAGCAAGACTTTAATAATGTACACGGTAGAGTGATTAAAAGAAATGATGTACCGAGATAATTCCGTGATAACCACAAATTATCATTACTCTCTTATTTTTTCGCATTGCTCCTCTGGTTTGTTGCACAACATAATTTACAAAAGCACGCGATTGTTTTTTATTACAAGCAACGTCTGTATAGAATTGACACTTGCTTACACGCAATTTATAAAATAAATGAGAACTTAATATTTTTGATGTTAAATATGTAAATTGTAAAAGAAAAGAAGTTAAAAAAATAACGATACTAAAACAATAGTATCAACCCTTTTCTATCATTTGCATTTGTAAAACAAATGATGACCTAATTTTATTCCTTGTAATAATATTAACAACCGGGTTATATATATTTTTTTTTTTGGACGGTGTATTCGTTTATTGTACAAAAAAGTATAAATAATGTCCATATCCTGTAACATAAAAATGAAAAGCAATAGTTGAACAAATGTTATTTTGCAATAGAAAAATAAAAATAGCCATTACATAATCCAATTTCAAACTTTTCAGTATGTATTCAATGGTTTTACAATCGGAAATCAATAAACGAACGGCCTGGCCAAAAAATTTTGGGTTGATATCAATTGAAATATACCAAAGTTATAGCTTAATATTCTGGTAACGATTTTCTCTTTTCTACAACGTAATGAAAATTGTAAGTGTACTAAAAAAATTGTTTTTTAACTTCAAAATTATTTTTACCTTAATATTAATTATTCATGAGTCGTACTACAAATATAAACTGAGAACGTTTCGGGGTCATAAGATTTAACTAATATTAACTGTACTATAGTTTATTGTGTAATAAACGTTCCATTTATACTATTTACACTTTATACAATAATTTAATTTTCAGAATTTTATTATGTGCAAACATGAAAAGTAATCTACAAAAGATGGAATTCAAATTTTAAAACACAATATTCAATACGTTTCATTGTCGGCCATCGCATCTCCCAAGTATTCATATCAAGAAGACAAGAAATTGAGAGTATTGAGAGTTTAGATCGCATACATAATAACTTAAACCTCAAGTATAATTTATGGGAATTGTTTTATATCCCTAAAGGACATAATACCACATACCAGTTTAAATGTCATTTTAGAGATATATCCACCAAAACATTTAGTTTTCAAATTTTAGACCAGAATATTGACAAAAGTAAAAAATAGAAAGGCCCTACTGCATTATGCAGTTTTAAAACCTAGAAGACCTTTTATATTTTACGATTACCTGAAATTTTAAGAAAAATCATGAAATTCAGATTTATTTAATGTCGTGTCAGTGATCTGATTAAACGTAAAATTTGTATAGGCCTCAACAATTATTGCAAAAAAATTAGTGAGAGAATTACTATTAACTTCTTCGTTTTGATGTTAAAATACTACGATGAAGCTTTCTCCAGTACCATCCTGGCGATTTTAGTTAGGTCTTCTATATATTTTTCAGCCACAGAAAACCCCATGTCTGTTGCGTACTGATAATTCAGTAACCAGAAACGTTGCAAAAGTTTTCCGAAACGAATGACCAGAGTATTTCTTAGACTCTGGGATTAACATTTAATACCCTATACTTCATTAATTAGAGTGAAGATTATTCTTCGATCTATTTTAGTAGAGAAAACTTGATTACTCACTACATTTGAGTTTCCTAGATATCGTCTAGTGAAATATTATACAATTCTTCTCTTCTGCAACTATTAGTTATTTCGATTATAGCGAGTACAGGAGTACGTTGTAGTATTAGTGTACAGACGTACAGTTTGTTCAAACAAGGCAAATCCTGACAAAGAAATCAACTGTGACACACATGTGCGATATATGTATTCATTCAACATGTTATGAATTATCTCGCGCTGAAATCCAGTGTACTAGCTAAGGATAAACGAATATCATACAATTGTAAAGTCTACTTAAAAAATCTTCTAAAATCAAAAACTTATCTACGATAATTGAGACCTTGCGAAAAGAAATAGCGGTACTTAAGCAACAGTAGTATACGGGCACCATTTTCACTTTTTGTGACATTTGACGTTTGGGATTTCCAACGGCCTACCACGTGGCTGACTTCGGTTTGACCTTGAGAAAGATGTTTATCTTCAGAAAACTGTTTACCTTAAGAAAGTTAGCTTTACCTTGAGAAAGTAGCTTAGGGCCTGGTCTTGGGTGGGAAATTTGAAATTGTTTTAATGGAGGTTCTTTTAATACAAGTGTACGAGCTGGTTTTGCGCGGGGAATTGTTTAATGGAGGTTCTTGTAAGATAAGTGTAGGAACTACCATGTAGACCTTCGTCCCTGCCGTGCCCCCATGGTTGGGAATGGTAAGGTGGCCTTAATGCTAACTTGTGAGACAAGGCCTTGTGATAAGTCTGTGCCCTCTTGTCGTGAGCCCTTGGAGTATATGGTTCTAACCTAATCTTATAAGACAAATGTAGGCCTTCGCCCTTTTCGTGGCCCCATGGATGAAAATAGTATTCTAATAAGGGACCCTAATGCTAACTTGTTTGTGACACTATCTAGTGATGTATATAGACTAATAAATATTTTTGGCTGTGCTCTGATTGGAGGACTAAGACTCTGCATTCTGATTGGTTATGGCGGGAAATTTGAAAATGTTTCTTAGTAATAAAGAGGTTCTTGTAAGATAGGCGTAGGAACTATCACTGGGACCTGGTACTGCGCGGAAAATTTGAAATTGTTTTTAATAATAAAGAGGTTCTCGTAAGACAAGTATAGGAACTACCATATAGGTCTTCAAAACTTATTCTCGAGCCTTCGTCCCTGTCGCGGCCCCCTGGTTGGTAATGGTATGGGGCCCTAACCTTATATATAAGTGTAGAAACTAGCTCTTGGACCTTGGCCACTATAGTGGCCCCCTTGATGCAATTGTATGTGGGTTCTAACCTAATCTTTCAGTTGTAGGCGTTCGCCCCCGTCATAAAAAAATTTATTCTAATAAGATGGCCCTAGCCTTGTAAGACAGGACTTGTATCAGGGTCTGAGCCCTGACCCCCTTTGAGTTAAAATTGATTTTAGCGCCATATAGTGGCGTATAAACTAATGAACATTTTCTGTAATAGAAGTTGATCATGAACGTCTCTCTCCTTCTCTCTCGTTTATCCGTTTCTCTCTCTCTTTCGGCTCTATCTCACACACAAACAGATCAATTAATTAATTAATCACTCAATCTCAAACAAATCATGCTCTATCAAATCAATCAGATCAATCTCAATCAATCAACCAAAATCAATAAATCATGTCTCACAGTTTGCGGAACCAGCTAACAGTTCAAAACTGAATACATTAAAGTGTAAATTAAATATTACGTGAAATAATAAATAATTTCTACCCTAATAAAATTGAGCTTTTTATATAGGCAGATTCTCTTTCTAAACAGTCACCACCTATACATTCGACAAATTATGTCCGATATATTTGCATGTTCAATTACATACACACAAAATTGTTTTATAAAAACGCGTTCATTATCAGTTATAAAAACCTCGTTAAAAGGACTGGAAAGTAATAATTACTACAATAACTACAAGTTTAAAGTCCACGAATATGTACCAGCTATTGTAGATCTGATTTTATGACGTCATACTGTAAGAGAAATAATATATTTAAATATCTTTATCGACATTTTGGTTAGCAATAACAAGTGAAACATATATTAAAAAATAATACGCATACCTTCAGATGTGTTTTTTTCTTTCAACTGTTCTAATAATAACCATATGTTGAACTGAAATATTTTTTTATACAGCGTATCCACATGTAGCCTCACTAAACACGTTTTGTACTTATGAATGGTTGAATATAAACAGGCTATTGCTTTACCATCATTATCTAATTTAGAAAGTAATACACAAAAGCTGATTACTGCAACTCGTATTTAGGATTTATATTGTACTTATAAATTTACATTAAAAAAACGATGGTTATTTACAACATACATTTAAAAGATTTCACCCATATGATAAAACTGCTTTTATGGAATGCATTTTGTTATTTAACAGACATACAACTTCATTATGATTGGAAAGTTGCGCCGTGTTAATTAATGTCTTTACAAATTATTTAAAAAATTTGCTGTTGTAAAAAACATTAAGGTCCAGTATTAGATGAAATAATAATCATTTTCTTCATCCGCTTCATCTTGAGTGATAATCGCTTATTAACTAGTAAAAACATCTAATATCCTGATACTGCTTCATAATAATGTTCAACCGTTAGTAATTGTACTTTAAATACACGCAAGGGCTAATGTCTAATATTTTATTTTACCATTAGTATTACACAGGTATGGAATTATTCTTAAAAAAAATTAGCTAAGTTCCCCACGCCACCTTGAAATACTACATAGGTTTTCAATTCTTCTTTGTCCCTGAAGCTGTACCGCATACATATTTCTTTATCCAACTCGGGATGAGTAGCATGTTTTCTAATACACACAAGACAGCATCTTCAATATAGTGGTGTATACGCCGAAAAAATAGCTTGCGCCTTCTTCTTCTTTAAGCTAGATTTTGCCTCTATACAGCATACAAGCTCTATCTTAGCTGAATTACCTCTGTCAAAAAAAGGGGTTATAATCAAATTAAATATACCGGCCTCTTTTAATCTTTGAATTTTTACCGACAAGGGCCTGCCATGCTACCACATAAGACGACTTTACATACAGGTTCTGTTTCGGATAAACTGTCGAAAAAGGGCTTTTTAGATTTATAAACATGCCCCTAAGGAAGATATTAGAGTGTAATTACGGAAACATTTTGAGTTATGACAGGCAGATCTTTGCGATATCATATCTCATATAGGTAAAATTTCGTGACGTGAGACTTTCGGAGAAGGCTGTTTCGGCGATCCCACTCCAACCCTCCCCAAGCATAACCAAGATTGTAAGACAGGTGTAGGGTGTCGCAAGTTGTTCTCGGGTCTTTGCCCCTTGTCATGATCGCAACTAGTGCCTTCGTGTATGTCGTGGTACCCTTGCCGGAAAATTTGAATTTGTATTATAATAATAATGAGCCTAATGTTAACTTGTAAGACAGGTGTAGGGCTGCGCAACTTGCTCTCGGGGCTTTGTTCCTTGTCGAGGGCGGAAAATTTTAATTTGTATAATATATTTGTTCTTATACAAGTTAGCATTAGGGTCCCTTATTAGAATACTATTTTCAGCCATGGGGCCACGAAAGGGGCGAAGGCCTACATTTGCCTTGTAAGATTAGGATAGAACCACATACACCAAGGGCTCACGACAAGAGGGCGCAAATTTATCACAAGGCCTTGTCTCACAAGTTAGCATTAGGGCCACCTTACCATTTCCAGCCACGGGGTCACGACAGGGGCGAAGGTAGTTCCTACACTTATCTTACAAGAACCTCCATTAAAACAATTTCAAATTTCTCACGCAAGACCAGGCCCTAAGCTACATTCTCAAGGTTAACCTTTCAAGGTAAAAACAACTTTCTTAAGGTAAACAGCTTTCAGAATGTAAACATGTTTCTCAAGGTCAAACCGAGGTCAGCCACGTGGTAAGCCGTGGGAAATCCCCAAGGTCAAATGACGTCACAAAAAGTGAAAGTGGTGCCCGTATACTACTAGCAACAAGTAAATCTATCTATTGTAAATGCCTTTAAAAACTACTTTTCCTCTGCTTAATGTCAATCTTTAAGCCGTGTTTCATCCCTACATACTCATAATAACCTGCCGTGCATTAATCTGTCATAGATTAGCGAACCAATAGTCGACGATGCTATATCCTCACTGTAAAATGAACAAACTGCAGGTTACCTTGAAATTCCAGTGTTCTTAGTGAAAACATTTAAAAATATTTTTGTTTTTCCATTATACATTATCTTTAATTTAGCAATACTGGAACAATGCTTTCCTAATATTTGGAAAATAGCCAAAATATGTCCTGTGCATAAGTCTGAAGATCTTGCAACAGTTTTTAATTATAGACCAATTAGCATTTTGTCAACGTTTTCAAAATTATTTGAAGTTGTTTTGTATAAAAGTATCAATCCCTATACTAAAAGTCATATTCCAGACCGTCAACACGGTTTTATGCAAAAACGTTCTACTTTAACTAACCTTGCATGTTTTATGGATTTTCCTTATCAAGTATTGCACAATTTAGGTCCAGTTGATGCAATTTATATGAACTTTGCTAAAGCCTTTGATAGCATTGACGATTCGGTTATAACTCATAAACTTGAGAATTTTGGATTTAGTGATTCGCTGCTCTGTCTTTTTACGTCTTACTTGAAGAATCGTTTTCAGTATGTTACATATAATAGTTTTATTTCTGATCTTTTATGGTCACATCTGGCGTACCTCAAGAGTCCAGCTGGGCCCGCTTATATTTCTTACGTTCATTAATGATATTTCTGACTCAATATCATGTCATCATCTTCTTTTCGCAGACGACCTTAAAATTGATCGAAATATTACAAACTTATTCGATTGCCATGAGTTGCAAAAACAAATAGACTCCATTCATCAATGGTGTAAATCACATAATCTGGATTTAAACATAAGTAAATGCAAGGTTCTATGGTTTAATAAAAAGCGTGAAATAATCAGTTTTCAATATTCTGTCAACTCGGTAAACCTTAGCCGTACTTCAATTATAAAAGACCTAGGAGTAATTTTTGATTAGTTGCACTTCACTGAACACGTCCAGTACATTTGCTCTTTGGGACCTAAAATTTTGGGTTTTATCATTAGAAATAATTTACAAATCATCATACTCTATTTTATTTATACTTCGCACTTGTACGATCTAAACTTGAGTACTGTGATTTAATGTGGTATCCAATTCATGACGTACAAAAATGCGCTAGTGACAACATCCAGCGTAAATTTCTAAAATATGTTACATTTAAAATTGAAGGTCACTATCCTGTAAGAGGATTTCCGAAAGAACTGTTACTTTCACGCTTTAATTTTCAATCCATGGAATTACGACGTGTGCGAAATAGTATAAAATTTTTACACGTTTTATTACATAACCATATCGATTGTCCCTACCTCTTGTCACGTTTAAACTATTAGATTCCTACTTGAACATCAAGATTTCCACTGACATTTACGTAGGTAACACCAAGAACGAATATTTTCTTTAAAGCACTAACCGTAAGGTTATCCTTAAACCTTAATGTAATTTGTCAGAACTATGACGTGAGCTTTAATTCGTTACCGGAATTATTGAGAGCAGTAATAAGGATGTATTTTTTTAAATAAATCAAATTATGTTCGAATAAATTTTGTAGTCGAATAATTTGTTTAGTTTTAATTTTAGGTATTTAGAATATGATTTTTAAGTTTTACTTTGTTAATTATTATATATATATATATATATATATATATATATATATATATATACAGGGTGAGTCACGAGGAACTGTACATACTTCTACCATAAGTACCTTAGGGGATTATCAAATGACCATTAAAAAATGTATTCTTGTTTTGTTTATTAATATACAGGGTGAATTATGGATCTTCACCAAAACAATGTTTCGTCATATCTTTTCAATGATTAAGTCGATTTGTCTCATTTTTTGGCGAAAGTGTGTATTCGTGTCTAGCAACTAACTGACATATTCAGAATTTAAAAAATCCAGGACCGTCTTCGTGAAAATTTGTGGGACTGATTCATATCCAATACTTCACCCTGTATATGATTTCTCTAAAATCTGATATAATTTTTTCAGAGCGCATTAACAGACAGTTAAACCTGGGTATTTGAATTTTTTGTTACACTTACCTCACATTTTCAATTAAAGATTCATTTTAGAGTCAAATTGAAAATTGGCAATAATGTAATATCTTACTGTATCATAATGATTTGTTATTAAAAATAAATCTTTAAAATAAACAGTAACGACACACACTGTGCTCCAGTGTGGTAAATACCATAATTTGAATTGATTTACAGGGCCGGATTTAGAAATCTGGCATATCTGATTCATCTCAAAAATTCACCATGTATGTAACGTTTTCACCCGTAATAGACAGAAAACAGATAAAAAATGTTTGTAATAACCTAGTTTTCTTATTTGTTTGTGAAAAAATCATGTGTAATTATTTTAATCGGAACGAAATGAACAAGCCCAAGAAATGATTATTCATAAATTAAAAAAATAAAATAAATAACAATAACCAAATAATAAAAAAAATTTAAAAATGTGGAACAAAGTAAAAAACAATTTAATAAATATTACGATTATAAAAGATGTTCAAAATGAAATCCATCTGCCTCAATACACTTTTCTTGTCGAATGTTTAAATGTGTAATGGTAGAAGTATGTGCAGTTCCTCGTGACTCACCCTGTATATATATATATATATATATATATATATATATATATATATATATATATATATATATATATATATATAATAAATTGGGATGATGTTAATTTGAATGTGATAATTATTATTTTCTATTAGGGAAAATTTGGGGATATAATATCATATAATGATATTATATAATTATAATTATGTTTATGCACCGGACTAGCTCTAATCTCAATGTGGGGATAGGATTCAGTATTTAGTGGGAAATTTTATTTGATTTGAATATAATTATGTGAATTGCCCTTTATGAAAAATATCATATATGTAAAAAAAATATATCTGAACACAATTTATACTTTAACGCATGCGTTGTAACGTTACTGAATAAAATTATCAAATGTCAAAACTGTCAAACGATGACTTGTTGATTTTATGTTTATGCTTTTAATTGAATTTAAAATTTGGAAATAATTTAAAATTTTGTTTCTTTTGCAGGTGTTTACACAAGTATTATTTAAAAATATACACCTATACATATAACCAATAATAATTGCAGGAAATCAACACAACAATGAACACAATAGATAGGGTTATAATCAAAAGTGACTCACATATAAATATTCCAAAGTTGACACAGATGTCTTCATACAGGTTGTTCCAAATAGATGCAGGCACTTTCCAATATTTTCGAAGATCTTTATGTATGAATTTTTACTGCTACCATTTACCCACAAGCTGCTATCTGGTGCTCGGGTTGTTGATCACGTTCGCTTCGGTAACTGGTAATATTTCTCCTTCAATACGGCTTCACTCCAACCACAAATTTTAACTAGATAATATTTTATTTAAATATATTAATGCTTTCTGAATGTATCGTTTATATAATGTTTACTGGTTGTCCAAGGTTTAAATTAATGTCACTTTATTTTAGGTTCCGGCTCAATGTAAATTATTAAAAGAAATTCGCAGCAAGAAATAAAACACAAATGACAAAAAAAATGATTACGATTTTATTTTGGTAAAACGTAACCAACATTCAAGTTCAACAAACGAAAAATTTCTAAACGTTCAACATAAATCGTCATAAAAATTATTAATTCGTAATGAATTTTACGAAAACGTACAGGTATCGGTAACCGAACTTAAATATTTAAACTATTGTCGGTATAAAAACAATTGCGCCTGAATACTCGTCTCTCCGTTTTTTATTAACTTTTTCCCGATGATTATTTAGGTTAGGAAAACTTACTTGTAACACAAAAACACAACACTATTTTATCCTTTTCAAAAAAACTGACAAATTATAGAGAGAGATTCACTTCCAGGGCAATTCCTTTTATACCCTTTTGGTTGTTACTAAATCTTCAATTTTTTTAGCAAATCTAAATATGTAACCATGTTTCTGATTGGTTGAAAAAATTTACAAATTTAACTAAAATAGAAATTTAGCAATATCTTTCTTATACAATTACGGATTCAAATTCTAATAACAGAAATGAGATCTCTGTAAAATTACGCATAGATAGATATCCAACAAGATATGGTTCCTTTAAACATTATGCAAAATGACCTATTCTAATTTAAATTTGCTTATATCTACTTAATCTTACAAACTACACTTAATTTAATTACATATATGTAATCCTGATAAAATTTAGCATAGGAAAACACACATTTAAAGTCCAAAATCGTAAATTTAAAGGAATTTTATGTTTATCTAGAAAAATTATAAATTCAACCCCCATTTCATAAAATTTTGCGCTGAAATGCATTGTATACTTTATATTGCTATGTAATAATGAGGAAGACCTCCTATTAATCACTTTAATAATACAACTTAAGCCTAATGTAATCAAAAAAACTATAAATTTGTGAAAAAACATAAAATTTAAAACATAACCATACTTAATTCTAAAATTACAAATAACTTACTTTTAAAAACGTTTATGTAACTCAAAATGTTATTCTAATAACTTGTAATAAGTGTCTTTATTTTATTTAATGTTCATTTCACTTGCATTGTATAATTTAATGTTACATTAAGAAGTCATATCGTTTAACACACTTTCTTGAAATTCCACTATAAAAATGTATATACTGTTCTTAATATTTAAATTGTATCACTAAGTTTGTCACTCAATCGCTTCCAAAAATATGTGAGAAATGATCATATTAAGTTCATATTATAACCCTTTCCTAAATTTTACCAAATTTCCTACATTCTACACTACTTATACAATATCCCTAATATAAATCTATCTTTACACGTTGTGTTAAACACCTGTAAAATATTCACATGCCAAAATATTTTCGAAAAATTGAAATTTATTGAAACAAACTAAAATACTGAATTGAATTTACGGAAATAAGTTTATTTAACATTCCTGACATTTTTGTTGGTAGCACAATGCTTTTTATGATTAAATCAAATTGTATAAATGTTATTCAGATTATTTTACCCAAAACAAATCCACTTTCAACCCATCGTGAACCAAGTTATATCAAATAAATGTCTTGCACATGTATCATGCTTGAAATCACCTTTTTTTTTAAAGAAACTACTAGTTAAACTGTCCGATCCTTGTCCTACTCCTATCTAAACATCTCAATATATATATATATATATATATATATATATATATATATATATATATATATATATATATTTTAATTCACAATTCAATAATTTATATTTACCTACACTACTAATTAATTGTTATGCTCGTTGTTCTGTAATTGGATTTATTCTGTAGAACAACAATAAACCTATTATTATTATTATTATTATTATAGCTACAATCTGTAAATTAAAAAAACATTGGACATTTTTCGTTATATTTGATATTCGCTTTCATTTTTTTTTTGTTCTATTGTCAGTAGAAGCTTCCTTTATAAATCTATAGTATTATTGTTGGGTTTATGTTTTAGACTGTTTCGGTTAATAAGCAATTAATCAATTTTTAAAGAATACAACCAGCTTGAAAAATGATACACCGGGTCCGTCATCGCTCCGGCATTCCTTTTTAGCATCTATGTTATTTGTTGTAAAAAAAAAGTATAAAAATAAAAATATTTTCAAAAAGTATAATTAATTTTATTAAATTCAGAAATAAAAAGTTTACCTCGAGTAGGATTTGAACCTACGACCTGTACTTTGCTAGAGTACCGCGCTAACCAACTGCGCTATCGAGATTCAAGCCCCAAACGATGTAAATCTTGTCTTTATGTATGTAGAACTGATGTAAATTCTAAATGTAATGAGATTACAATCAAATTACTTATATTAATGAAACGTGAGCCTTCAAAATTGCAAAGATTCACACATACCAAAGCAATTTGACTAATATTAGTTTATTATGTAATGTAAATATGTAATTAAAAATTATTGTTAATAATAATTTTTAATTACATATTTACGTTTGAACTTATTCGTTCATAACAAAACTTATAATAAAATAAAAATATTTCATTTATACAGGGGAACACCATATATATTATTACGTTTTTGAATTTCCTGTTGAAATTGAGGGGACTTTGTTAACCATACATGTCACCTACAGTCCACCGTTTTGGCGTTATCTCACGTTTTTTGGGAAAAAAAATTACCTCAAAAATGACTAATATCTCTCACGCGGTTTTCACCATTTGGTAGAGCATGAAAAACTCAACAAATACGTATGAAAAGAATAATTTTTGAGATACTCATTTTTTGCAGGTAATTTTTTTTTAATCATGGATAACTTAATTTTTTTTAATAAAAAGGTATATATTTTTTTACATAGACATACGCGAATTTTTTTCTCTTTCGATTTTGTTAATACACATATGGGTCTATCTTCAGCCGTTTTTACAGAATTGGCGATTTTCTATTGTTTATTTTCTTTTTTGCTATATAGCAGTAGCCACATAACAAAAAAAAAGGAAAAGGACGCAAAATAATAATTTATTTTAATTTTATATTAATCATATTCCATTTAACAAACTAATACTAAAAGATAAAAAACCAAAAGGAAGCAATTAAAAGTATTCAATCAATTTCTCAAAATGTCGTGCATTTTATTTTAAAGTCTTGACATTTTTGTGCAGCATTCGAAAATGCGATTTTTATTTTGTTTTTTATTGTTTCTTGCGTGATACTAGACAACAAATTACCAATATTCATCATGGTATGGATGATATTTATGTGAGACAATGCGAAACGGTGGACTGTAGGTAACATCCATGCTTAACAAAGTGCCCCTCAATTTCAACAGGAAATTCAAAAATGTAATAATATACAGGGTGTTCCATTTAAAATAAAAGAGTAGAGTGCTGTGCAGCAAAAGTGCAACACCCTGTATACATGAAAATATTTTTAGGTTATAGAGCTTAAAAAATAAGGTAAAGTTAATCAAAGATTATTTCAACCACACGAAAACTCGTAACGTAAACAAAATGACAGTTGTTAGAAGCCCGTTATTCATGACAGGTAAATAAGAAAACGCTATCTAATGCTTGAATTGCCTACTACAACATTTATTTGAAACATTTTTTATATCTACGCAAGAAATCTTTTTAAATTTCAAAAAACTATTACAATAGTAATAAACTAAAAATACAAAAGAAGTGAAGTAGCCTTGTGTTATTGAAAAATAAAGCATACGAAGCCGATGATAGACACGTCATTTTTGCTGTTTTGTAAAATTAGCCTTTTGCTGTTTGGTCTTTTGGTGTTTTGTATAAACCAGTGTTTAGCTGTTTTGTAGTTTGTATAAATTATTTTTTTGCTCTTTTGTTCTAATTCCACTCATAAAAATCAACACTTACTAAAATGTAGAACTTCTTGATATGCTTTTGGTATCTTTTTTTATTTCAATAATTAAATTTAGGTATATTTTGATATTTTTCTTTAGTGTACATAATTACGAACGTTCCTGTACGTAGTGTTGGATATAAGGGCTATTTTAGCCACATCAATTGTGTTTTTGCACAAACGTGAACTTACTTAATTCATTTCCGTACCTTCTGTTTTTCAATGCATTTCGTTTTTAAGTTTTGTATAAGGTACACCTCTGCATTAAGGGAAATCGCTTGTGTGAAGAAGAAGCTCTTATATTAATGAATTTCGTATCGTTGTAAAAGCATGGTAGGTAACGTCACAAAACTAAAATGCAGAAAATAGCGTGGGTGATAATGAAATGTCATCTTCCAGAATTATAAGTGGAAATACTTTTGTTTTGCATCAATAACGCACGCTGCTTATATATATATATATATATATATATATATATATATATATATATATATATATATATATATATATATATATATATATATATATATATATATATATATATATATATATATATATATATATATATATACCTTATCTTACCATATGTTTATATTATGATGGGAAATGAACTTCTCAACTTGTAGTTCGTTTGAAAATAAAGTTAATATCTTATATTTATGTTGAAAAACGTAAGTAATCGTATCCTTTAATGCAATATACGTTTAAAGAAATACCAAATCAGTATAGTGTTGTTTTGATACTGTTATAACAGCTGAGTTCGGTTTCTAAGATAAAAACTTTTGAGTTGCCTATAGTAACTGTAATATTTATTTACATATGTCAAGTATACGTTTTATTATTAAATACAGTATTCCATTTTGAATTTAAAGTAAAAATAGATTACATGCTAGTATAGTTGTCTTGATTTAGTAATTATTTAAAATTGTGAAGCTTTACGAGAAATACCGTTTTAGTTATTTTTAGCTGAAATTAATCAGACATTTTGTTTTCTTAAATATACCTATAAATACAACTGTTTAGTGTTATTCAGATTACCTATGGTATTAATGTACAACTTTCTCAATTTTTGTTGTATTTTAATTATTAAACCTGTAAAATTGAGTGGCGTCCAACAAGAAAAACAAACAAATGCATTATTGATTATATCCATGGGCATATCTCTGCCTCTCTCACACCTGAAAATAAATGAGTTCTCAATTACAGTAAGTTTCGTAAGTATCTGTTTTAGTTACCTCTAAACTTTGGAAAATCGACGTGTTGTAAAAACCACAATTATTGTCTGTATACTAATTTATTAGAAATGAATTTCCCGCCATACAGTCGCCTAAGTTATAAATCTGAAAAAAAACGCTTTTGTGAAGTAATTTTAACTACAAAGAAGCAATTTCTAATGACGTAATTTCAACTTAAGCTAAACTGTAAATTAACGATTATTTAAAGATAAGATCATCCACTATTTACTGATTATTTTAAACTGCTATATAAAATTCCTTTTACTATTGCACTCTCACCAACGAGTGTAAACATAATCGTAATTTAACAACTTCAATCTATTTAAACGAACAAACCTAAAAATATGTATGCCATTCACACAACTGGGTACTATATCTTACTCTTATTTGCCATAAATCCAAACATCGCCAAATAAAGTAATATTTGTGACTAAATTAGTGCTTCCCAAACCTTATACTCGAATATATCTAAATTTCGAATAATCTAGTATGACAAAACCAAGTTTCCCCCTACAATTTCGACATGTAACATGTTAAATGTCCTAATATTCGAAAAAATAATCTGCGGCACATTTCAACCACCCGTGACATAATGTTACTCTTATTTGCTTCATTCTAATAAGCAAAAATGTTACTATTATACACAACTGTAAGAATAAAATATTATACACTAACTGGTATAAAATGTAAAATGAGTATGTGAACTTCTGGTTTTATGTACGAGTCTTTAAGACGCCGCTCTCTGTCCCTACAGAATTGGCAACACTGACCATAAGGTTTAACATTGGCTATCTTTCGTGTACTGTAAGGTCAGGCTGAAATCCACTGTAGGATGATTGCTGTTGTATCCCAAAATCGGTACTTTTTTCCTAAAAAAAAGCTACCAGTTTTTAGGAAACCAGTACCCGTCTTTAAGAAACACGTACCAGTTTCTACTTGTGGTGAGTTTTTAATATAATTAGATTTAATATTTATTTAACTTCTTGAATGTAAGGTATTATCGGATTGTAATGCTACAATAAAGAAAATTAATTAACAACCCTTTAAAATAAACTCTTCTATTCAAAACGAATTTTGGTTATTATTTGTGTGCCTATTTTGATTTAGTATTTGTTTCATATAAATTTTTGTTAAAAAGATTGGTCAAACTAAGGAAGCACGCAGCAGGCTATTCCATAAATTATTTTACTATTAGTAGTGGATCCTAATGTAGAATTTAGATAATAATTTGGTTATAAATACTCCATTTTTTATCCCATTTTTTTATTCAATAAAATGTTATTACCAGCAGGTAACACGACATTTTAAAAAGTAGCACGCCTCTGGAGTAATGCACCTATAATTACATTTTTTGTGACTGATTTGTGGTATAATTAATTTGGGGCAGGACCTACAACAAGGGGTATGGTTAATAAAAATAATACATTTATAAAAAAATCAATTTGGTAGGAAATAAATATTATTGATGTCTATCATCCCTCATAAAATTTTGATCCAATTGTAGTAAATATTTTTGTGTTTCAAATTTATATCAAAAACGATATAGACTTTATAACGTACTAAACACCCTTAAGGCTTACCGCCCCTTAAAATAAATCTTTTTTTCATTCATTTTTATTATAGTAAATTCATTTTTAGGATTAATTTAATTTTGTAACATAAAATCGATGAGGTGTACGTTTTCATTTCGTCAAATAAACCAAAAATGGGTCTTCATACCAAAAGAAATTTAACCTGCTCAGGACGAAGAAAAAGCAAAATAAGCTTTTAAAACTGATCAGCTGCTACAGACTACAAAGCTAAGAACAAAAGTAATTTTATGCGGGTTAGATTGGACAACCTAATTACCTAATTTTTAATAATACTAACTAATTAATAATGTTTAGGGATTCTGTACGTCCAGATTTACAATCAAAGAACGCTACTGTGGAACGTGATGATAGATTGATGGATATTGGCATGCAATGTTCAGAAGAACTGCCTAATTTAGAAGTAGAAATTAAAACTAATGCTATTGAAAAACTTCAAATTATTAGTGGTGTTCGCATTGTTGGATTGGTTCCGTTTTTACTAGCACTGAAATCATTGAAGCACGAAGTATCTGGTTGTAGTTTTTTAATATGAACTTGGTTTCTAAAAAAAGAATAGGTGTGTGATATGTGCAACAAAAAGCAAACTATTTGTACAGAAGGTGGAAGCTGCCAAGGATATAAATAAATCTGCCGTATGTGGTGGGGTTCCCGTAGGTGTTGGCCATAGTCAACTGAGTGGATGCTCAGTATATCAGAAATGTCATCTAATAAATATCTGAAGTGTCAGAGTGAAGTAGAAGAAACAATACACGTAGTCAGCTGGAATGAAATGTTAATAGCAGGTGCTGAAGAATCACGATTAGCGTTAGAAGCTGGAGGTGTGGATGAAGATGGCATTCCTTTTACTACTGTTATCGTCGATGGAGCCTGGGCAAAGAGATCGTACAAAACTAATTATAACGCATTATCTGGTGTAGCAGCTATAGTCGATGTTAGTTCTGTATATGAGTGTAAAAAACATATTGTAATTTATGTGAAAAATATAAGCGTAGTGACAAGGAAACCCCTGTGCATACGAGTCATAAAAATTGGATCTACATCCGTAGAACCAGTTATTATTTTAGATGGTTTTAAACGTTCTATGACGATGCACAATTGAGTTTAAAAAACTTTACCATAAATTATATTAATAGTCAATGTAAAAAAATTTTAAAAATTTAGTTTGACTTACAAACAATTTAAAATTGATAAAATTTTAAAAAGTATCACGTGACTACAAACGCGCCACGATTGGTCACCATGTTTGTAACGTCATAATGTTAAATTAATTCTCAATAGTACAGTGTCAACGGCTTCTACATGTAAATTGACTAAAAATATTCGAAATTCAGTGCAAAGAAATAATTTATAATAGCTACTTTCGTTTTGTCATGTGTGATAAAGTTTATGGTTAGGTTGACAACTAAACTTGTGCGGTACTACAATAACTTTAATTTTTGCTCTACTTCCGATTGGAGTATAGTAAATATAATTCTCCATGTCTCCTTTCAGCTAAAAAAACTTCAAATCATGAGAATTATTTAAATGACATTATAACAATGGAAGATCCACCATTATATATTATACATTTTTAAAATTTCAATATTGTATATGTATAGTACATAACCTTGCGCTTAATGAAAATATAAAATACTAAATTAAACCGAAACCATTCAATAACCGTGTACAAATTTATTATTTAATCGTTTTAAATTATTCATAGAAAATTTTTTGATGCTATGATTTTTAAAAGTTAAGATTCTGGATTTTATAATCGAATTCTATTTATGTATACGTTTACATAAATAATAATTAATTACTATATTATTATAAAATACTTACATCAATCTGATCTTCACAACAACAAAAATTTGATATTATTTTGGGATTAGGTCGTTGCACTGCTTTATTTCGACGTTGTAACATCTTATCCCTTTAGGCCCTACCGGTGGCAATTGCGAAGACTAGTTTCATAAGGGCATTCATTTTTTGCAACTTATAATATTTATGCTACCGGCTATCAGAGGGCAGCAATAGAGTTTCTAGGGTTCTGCAGATAAGGAATTTACAGTGTTCTACGGTTATTGCAGTTATTCTGACGACTTTTGTAAATGTCAACAACGTGTGCAGCCATGAATGGAGGTGGGTGTCCCATTTTTTATTTGTAATGTCACGAATATGTACTCTGTGCCGATTTTCCTGTGTGATATGTTTAGTTGGACCTATAGGGAATAGGTTCTTAAGGTTTTCAAAGCATATTGTCAATTCTAAAAATTTAGATAGAGGTTATAAAATGTTGTACGCAAATGCCACCAACAGGTGTGAATGTCACCTAATATCCAAAATCTTTTTTGGAATAATTTTTAATTGTTGCGAGTTCTGATGCTTTTATATTGCAGTAGGAGACAACGGGATCCCTACTTTTCGGTTTTACCGAAGTGCACAACCCTGTCCGCAGACATTGGCGACTGCGACCTTTGGGTTCCAGAGGATGAGGAAGAAGACGAAGAAAATGAAGAAGACGAAGAAAATTAGAAAACAAAATTAGCGATAGCGAAATAGAAGCAAGTGGTAATTCAAGACGTACAAATAAAGCTATATCAAATCTAAAGTGCAAGAAGTATGTAATGTGAAGTTAGTTGTTTGGAATTTTTGAAATAAAATTCAATATTTTTTATAGAAACACAGCAGATAAGAAGGGAAGGCTGACAAAAAGAAACAAATCAGTTTGGAAAAGTGGACATCTTGTGCCACAAAATACTGCATTTCAAAGACCATTGACGTCAGGTGATGACGAGGAAGGCCTAGACACCCCATTTGAATACTTCAGTCGATACTTTCCATTACACATATTTTCTGAGCTTGCTGAGAAAACGAACATTTATTCTGTTTTCAAGACTGGAAAATCTATAAATACTAATGAATCAGAAATTAGGCGTCTTGTGGCATTGCATCTGGTAATGGGCATAATAAATTATCCTAGACTACGGTTATATTGGGCACCTAAGAACTAATCGCATGGAAAACTGCACATTAAAATCAGAAAAGGAATTTAAAAACCTGGGAAGGGGTTCATCAGATTCAAAAGTAACTCATGATGGTAAGGTAGCTGTTGTACGCTGGTTCGATAATAAGATTGTAAATATGGCATCCAACTTTGTAGACGTTGGCCCCAAAGATGAAGTTAAACGATGGGATAAAAAACAAGAAACCTATGTACATGTGGAACGCCTAGCAGTCATTCGATTCTATAATCAGAGCATGGGTGGAGTCGATAAGCATGATTTTCTTGTATCTTTATACAGGACATTTATCAGATCTAGAAAGTGGACTCTGAGAGTGATCTTCTACTACTTCAATGCAGCTGTCTGCAACTCATGGCTTGAATATAGGAAACATAATGAAAATGCTTCTAACAGTAAAAGTATGGATTTGTTAGAATTTACATTCAACATTGCCGAAACTCTCGCTTTCTTCAAAGTTGCAAGATACACACGAAAAAGAGGAAGATCCAGTAATTCTCTCAGTAGTTCTCGAGATAGTTCACCTAGAGAATCCCCTGCTCCAGAAAACCTTCCGCCAGCCGCAAAAAGACCCAAACAACCCACTCCTATAGCTGACATACGATATGATGAAGTCGCACATTGGCCTCTCCCAACAGACGGACACGAACAACGGTGTAATTTAAACGGTTGCAAAGGAAGGTCTCGAACTATGTGTGAAAAATGTAATGTTTTTTTATGCCTAAACAAGAAAAATAATTGTTTTAGAAAATATCATGTCAAATCTACTACTTGTTAAATAAAAGGGTAGAAAAAACCAATATGTTTGTTTGCATCATTATACCCCTGGTGGTGGCAAACGCCACCACTTCCTAGTTTGCTTATGGAAGGTGATAAAAAAAATTAAAAACATATACGTCATTCTAAGACTCTAGTAGATGAAAAAAATACCATATAAAAATTTTTACAGTTTCAAAAAAAAAATCAGGGTTGAAAGGGATGGAACATTTAAAAACATTTTTTGGGGAGTTGTTTTTGTAGTGTTCGTACCTAATGCAAAGGAAGCACGATAACATTTAAGGTTTTGATTTTGATATATTTAGCAATATATTGACGATAATAACAAGATTTAATCGATTAAAAGTCAAAACACAGTATCAGCTGTACGCTACGATGAGTAAAAATAAACATTGTGACGTCACACGCGCTCTGGTTTGTTCGGAAACTGTACGCGTGTTTTCAGTACTGGGTTCAAAAATGTATTTTTTATTTAATATAACTTTTTAACTAGAGCGAAAAAAAAAACTAAAAATAGTTTTGTTATAAAACGTATACATGATCTTTCCATTTATTACAAAAATTTTTTTTTTCAATTTACTACACAAATATTTGATAGGAGACGGTGACAGTAGCGTATACAAAAAGATACAAGAAAACAAACCAAACACGCCAAATTACCACATTCAAAGAATCGAATGTAGAAACCACATTCTAAGAAATTTTTGTCAATAATTAAACTAACTTATTAGACGACCTGAAGTAGACGCAAATATTAAATCGTTTATTGGGAGCAACATGCTAAGATTTAGAACTGCTATTGTAGGTACTGTCAAATGTTTCACTACCAAAAACAATTGAAAATTTAAAGCGAGATGTGATCAATCGACCTCAACATATTTTCGGAGATCACGCAAACTGTAAAGAAAACGACCAGAACAAATATTTTTGGAAAGGACCAAAACTTGGTAAATGTAATATTTATACACAATTCCAAGACTGTCCAATTTTCGACGAATTTCAAAGTGCAGAAAATCATAATTCCGTTGTTAATAAATTAGTGGGAGGGACAAGAATTAATTTTTGCAAACGTAGCTCTTATGAGACTAGTTTTAATAATCGCGGCTGTTTTGTAGACATCGTACAGAAGCACATTAGTGGAGATGTGGAAGGAAAATTTACAAAGGAGTTTTCAGAAAAAGTGAGGAAAAGAATTAATAACATTTCAAAAAGAAAAAGAACTGTTTGTAATGAAGATTCTGATTACAGTGCTGTGTTGGACTGTGTGCCCGATAAAAATGAATACCAACTTGCAATGAATAAAAATCCATTTTTAATTGAATTGGCTAATATTTATCACAAGGAAATATTTAAAAATTCAAATCCGGCTTGGCAAAAAGAAATATGTAATAGATTAACAGGTAGTAATTTTGGATTTGTTTGCAAAATACGTCAAAATACTAACACTTAATGTTTGGTGAAGAGCATGTTAAACAAACTACCTACAAACTCAAAATCCCTAGAGGACGGAATTATAAACGAAGTTCAAGCAGGCATTTATCAGAGCAACAGGTTTAGATGTAATCGATTCTGGACTTTTTATAGATCCAGAATATCCCTTTATCGGTGCATCATGAGACGGAGTTGTAGGTAATGATTCCATTCTTGAAATTAAGTGTCCATTTTCGGCAAGACAACATGGAATAGTAGAACACGTCGAACAAAAAATCATTAATTACATTGCAAAAAGTGAATACAGACAATGGTGTTGTAATTAAATTAAAAAGAAATCACAATTATGTATCAGGTCCAGGGCAAAATGCATGTGGCACGAAAAATGTATTGTTATTTTGTAGTATAAACAAATAAAGACCTATACATTGAAAAAATTAAATACGATCACAATCTCTAGCTTGAAAACGTGCAGGAAAGGTTAATTCAGTTCTACCTATTTGGGTTATTGCCAGAAATGGTTGATTCTCGGCGAGCTAGAAATATGGTTACTCGGGAAATAAAATGTAAAGATTTACGGTCATTTTGTTAAAATAAATATATTTGAAAAAATGTGTTATTACTTCGTATTAAACATTAGTTTTTATTAGATTCATTAATTACATTAACTGGGTCGTTTGTTTTCAGAGTTCTTGAAATTTCATAGTAACATAAAAAATTCACAGAACACTCATTAGTTGTGCTGTTGGGTCAGGTATTTAAAAATAATCTCTTGTAATCCCTTACCACTTACCTGGCAAGTATTTATTTACTTTGAAAGTGATGTTTTACTGAAACAAACGTAAGACGGGTTGCCTATTTTCAATTTAATTGTCATCATATAAGTAGTACACGGGCACCATCCGCCATTTTGTTTTTTGTGACGTCACCTTTGGAGAACCTTTACCACCTTGTCATAATGCCCACGTGGGGATAATTTTTTCACCTGAGAATAAAAAGATTTTGTTTAATCTGTGTTTATTAATATTTATTAGGGGCCGTTTTAATTTTTATCAAAGGAGATTGCATAATTATTAAAATTATTATTACATTTTCCCATCTACAGACTTGTGACCTTTTACCTATACCAAAAAATTTATTTATACATTAGGGGTTGCATTCTAATAAGGGGTCCTAGTCTTCTAAGACGGGGATCTGTTCACGGGCTTCGCCCCTGTCATAAAAATTGTATTCTAATAATGGGGAAAAATTAATAGATAAGACATGTAAAGATGATGATGACAAGTGCTTTCATAATAAAAAGATATTATTTAATCAGTGTTTATTATTATTAATATTTATTAGGGTTGTTTTGAATTTTATCAGGGACAAAAACCTAGTCCTTAAACGATTATATTCTATGCAATCTTTAATACTGCATTTAAGCGTTAGCTCAAATTTTTTCAATATATGAGGTTAGCAAATTGCATTTATGACTATTACTTAATTTCTATCCGAGGTTTAAATATCATTCTGATCTAGATAAGTGTTTTACAATGTGTTTTCGTAATAGGATTTATTGTAAAGGGGACTGCATAATTGTTATTAAAATTATTACATTTCTTTAAGACCTATTTTATTTTACAACATACTTATTTTGCCATAAGAAAGTCACCTTCAACATTATACATAATTAAAAATGTATAATTAAGTTGCCATACTTTAAACGATTTTCCACTTAAACCTTGAGCATATAATTTAGCAGACCTTCAATATTTTACTTTTAATTGAAAGGTAGTACACAATCAAGCGTAAAACAGCCTATAATGCATATGTGTAGCCATTTATCGTATTAATGCATTTTATTTCTGCATATAATTTAACGTTCTCAAGGTGGAACATGGTTTAAAGCATGGCAACTTAATTACTCATTTTTAATTATGTATAATGTTGAAGGTGACTTTCGGATAGAAAAATAAGTACATTGTAAAATAAAATAATAGGTCTTAAAGAAATGTAACAATTTTAATAACAATTATGGAGTCTCCTTTATAATAAACCCTATTACGAAAACACATTGTCAAACAGTTGTCTAGATCAGACTGATATTTAAACCTCAGATAGAAATTAATTAATAGTCATAAATACAATATGCTCAGATATTGAAAAAATTTGAGCTAGCGCTTAAATGCAGTCTTAAAGATTGCATAGAACATAATCGTTTAAGGACTAGGTTTTTATATCCTTGATATAACTCAAAACTACCCCAATAAATATTAGTAATAATAAACACAGATTAAACAACATCTTTTTATTATGAAAACACTTGTCATCATCATCTTTACATGTCTTAACTTATCTATTAATTCTTCCCCATTATTAGAGTACAATTTGTATGACAGGGACGAAACCTGCGAACAGGACTAGGACTCCCTATTATAATTCAACAACCAATGTATAAATAAATTTTTTGTATAGGTAAAAGGTCACACTCTGTAGATGGGAATTAAAAGAAATGTAATAATCATTTTAATAATTAAGCAATCCTCCTTTGATAGAAATCAAAACGGCCCCTAATAAATATTAATAAACACAGATTAAATAAAATCTTTTTATACTCAGGTGAAAAAATACGACCCCCATGTGGGCATAAATAAAGTGGTGGGAAAGATGCTCCAGAGGTGACGTCACAAAAAACAAAATGGCGAATGGTGCCCGTGTACTACTCATATATCTTGTTAACTAATAAAAAAAATATCCCACGTGGCTTACTAGACAACCAAAATACCTACCTATTAGTAAAAAAATTACCTCGTTTAAGTTGAAAATATCTGAATAATAAGGAGAAATAGTTTCAGTAAATTTAATTAATTTCAGAGAACTGATTTTAATCATATCAAAGGAGGTCTTCTATAATAACTTTAAATGCATTTCAGATATTGACAACTTTTCTAACATAACTAATAACTGTTTAAAACAGTTTTAAAATATTGCAATTTTTATACAACTTCCTTAGGTCAAATGGGATCGATTAAACCAAACATTCCTGAATAAAAATGTGCTTCATGAAGAAGTTACAGCTCTTTAACATTGGGTATATATCAGAAATGACATGATGTATCAAGCTGAAAATTGGAACACATCAACATCGGAGGAAGCTGAATATTCGTAGTTTATGACTGTCGACAGATTTTTTTTCGTATGCTTCTGTCATATTTTTCTTATGATCAACACTTTCGTATCTGCGGGTAAAGTTTATGATGGAGAAACTAATCTTACATAAAAAATGTATACTTGTTTCATATCCACAAAATGTAACGTTTTCAAGAAAAACGCACCTAAACATTTTAATTCGCTAATTTAAAGCTTTTCGCAAAATACGATTGTATCAAGTTACCACTTGTCCCACTAATATTAATGCAAGTTGCAATCTTTTACACCACAGTCACTCCAGTTGCTGTTACTAAGCGGGATCCACATGTACCGAAACAAGATGGTTCGAACAAAGCAGACTGTAAAGTCATACTACATGATATGCAGAATGAATATGGGTAAGCATTAATTTTTTAGTGCACTGTTTGATACAAAAATCTTTATTATCGGTAATAATCAATGCGCTTGGTACATTATATGATAATTATTTCTCATTTTCTGTTATTCATATGTGGCTGGAGCACCTGAGAACTGTGTTGGCCAGTGACACCCTTCCCGGAAATGATATGATTTCCTGGACAGCATATCATGCTACCCACCAAGAATCACCACCCAATGAAAGTGGTTTGCATTTATTTCCTCGTTACCTCTCTTTCCTGACCACGCCGCATCAGTACCTATGATTCGCCATTCAATGGATATAGTGAAGACAGCAGTTCAAGTACTGAATCCTGGCCAGGTGTCAGTTATCACTTGCGACCAGCCACTATATGCACTAACAAAATAAATACAATAGATTTGTCCAAAAGCAGTTTGTGGTGATGTTTGGCGGGCTCCACATAGATATGTTAGCTCTAAAGACACTAGGAGACCTTCTGGATAGCTATGGGTGGACAGGCGCATTAATTGAACCTGGGGTTGTCTCATCTGGAAAAGCCGATTCCTTACTAAAAGCATCCCATGTGAACCAATCCACCAGCATTGTCAAATATAGGTGATCTAAGAACTGGAACAAAGTCTGACCTTTTAAGTTGCTTTGAAGACCTCCTTCCTGTGAAATATAATACCTTGAATCCCACAGTGCAGATCATCATCCTTGATGGAGCAGATATTTTTGTGCCATATATCACACAGAAACTTCAGAATGTAACCAGATTAGGCCTCATATGGGACGTTTACAAACCTGACAGCTTGAAGACTGATGCTCGAAGCAAGAGAGGGAAGAGAGTTAGAAAACCTGTCTAGACAACGACTCCCGTTCCTAAGAAGTGGCAGGAATTTCTGCGTGTCGACGAAAACAAGATTGAGCTGTTTACCTTCTTGGCAACAATTTTAGCCGGCATTGACACTGATAAACAGCTCATCACCATACATAATGCTAATGTGCTTTGTATAAATCGCATTGATGTGACTGGCCTGGCTCCATGTACACATGGAGAAGCCGACACGCGCATCTAACTCCACCTTCACGATGCTGTTCGACAAGGATATAACAAAGTATCAATACGTACAGTTGACACAGATGTTGTAGTGTTGGCTGTAACATCTGCTCAGCGCCTTGGGATTTCCGAGTTATGGATATCATTTGGAGTTGTAAGAGCTATCAGTTAATACCTACTCATGAGATAGCAACATCATTGGGTCCTGATAAGTGTGCTTCCTTGCCAATGTTCCACTGATTCACTGGGTGCGACACCGTGTCTTGCTTTGGAGGAAGGGGCAAAATGACTGCATGGGACACTTGGAATGCATATGTAGATGTAACCCCTGCATTCATTGCCTTGTGTTCAAGACCAAGTTCAGAAACTATAGAGGAATGGATGGGGCCACTAGAACGATTTGTTGTCTTACTATATGACAGAAACTAGGAACATGTCAACGAGGCACGGATGCAGCTGTTCTCTCAAAAAGGCAGAGCGATTGAAGCTTTGCCCCCTACACAGGCTGCACTTTTAAAGCACATCAAGCGGGCTTCTCATCAGGTTGGTCATTGCTGGTCCCAGATGATGATCACGACTCCAGAGCTGCCTTCTCCAAGTAAAGGATTGGAACAAGAAGGCTGAGGGTGGCATGTAGAGAGCTCATTAGGTGTTGTTGCAAGAATGGTTGCAGAGGGCAGTGCAAGTGCCAAAAGGTTTTTTTTGCGGTGTACTGCTCTGTGTCTGTCTGGAGGACTCTGTTCTGACTGATATGACAAGTTCTGGTTGTTTCAATATTCATTATAAGTAGACATATAAGGCCGATCCTGGACCAGTTCAAGGTCACCCATGTAAATCTTATGGGGATTTATTTCAAGGTCAAGTGAGTTTTCTCGTTATGCCAGAACGCGCTCCACGTCTCAAGCATGCTTGTGGTGGGGGATTTAAATTTTTGGAGTCACTCGCCCTCTGGTGGTGAAATCGGAAGCTTTTGGAGCTCTTTCAAGGTCGAACTTTAAGCGGGAGATTTAAAATGTAGTTGGTCAAGGTCAAAGCTAAAAAGTTGCAAGGTAATCATAAATCAAAATAGTTTTGAAGGTCAAAGGTTATTGACTTACGGTGGTTTCTTAGAAATATAAAAGGTCAAGGTGAAAAGCTAAAATAGAAGTTGCAAGGTAATCATTCTTAGAAATCTGAAAGTTTTTGAGGAGGTTAGCAGTTTTGAAAGGATGCATGTTTATAATAAAAAGGCTTCTCCGTGATTGCATGATTCAGTAAACTTTTCATTGCTAGAAATGGTGAAAGTAATAAGATTGATAAGAGAGAAGAAAGAAAGAATTATTAAGTATTGATGAGAGAAAGAAAAGGCTCGAGGTGTTAATCAAGGAAATAAAAAATTGAGGGTAGATTTAGAGCTGTATGAGCTAAAAAGAAAATGATGCAACTTCAGTGAATGTGCCATGAAAAGGTGCTTTAGTAAATAAGTAATTACATGTATGTTATATTGCATAAGGAAAAGGCACTTCATTTGAAAAAATAAAGTGTGTGTGTAGGCATAGAAGAAAGAAAAAAGTGAAATTTCTGTTTGGTTTTAATTGAATTATATAGATATATATATATTAAACGAGTTTCTTATCATGACTTAAATTATACAAATTATGTAGGAAGAAATGACACATAAAGCTTATATATATTTATATTTATTTATAAATCACTAATCCTTTACCCAAAATTCCAATTTTTGGCATGTATACTAAACAAGTAAGAGCGCAATAGGTAGCAGTCCAAAAATTCTCAAAACTAAAAAATGTGAAAAAAAATTTTCAATGATTAATGATAAAGTTTGTAGTTTTGATATGTAATTGAACGTTGTTAATCGCTTAATAAATCACAACTCGATAATCCTTTACCCAAAAATTCTGAATTTTCGTATATATACCCAATAAGTAAGAGCGCCAATTATAGCAGTTTCCAAAATTTGAAAACACAAAAAAATGTGATAAAAAATGTGATGAAACAATTCATGTTAGCAATTAAAGTACTACTGAAATTGCTTAATAAATCACAACTCGATAATCCTTTACCCAAAAATTCTGAATTTTCGTATATATACCCAATAAGTAAGAGCGCCAATTATAGCAGTTTCCAAAATTTGAAAACACAAAAAAAAATGTGATAAAAAAAATGTGATGGAACAATTCATGTTAGCAATGAAAGTACTACTGAAATTGCTTAATAAATCACAACTCGATAATCCTTTACCCAAAAATTCTGAATTTCCGTATATATATCCAATAAGTAAGAGCGCCAAAGATAGAACTAAAAAATTAGGAAAAAATTGAAGGTCCTCTTTTACTATTAGAATGCATTTTTCCCCAAATAAATCAAGCACCAATATGAAATATGATAAAATAAAATAATAGTGTAACTAATTTGTAAACTATTTGTAATACGGTTTTTTCTAAAATAGATTTTAACGATTTTACAAGAAATAAAGTAATAATAACGCTCACAATGAATCTTTAGACATCTTACATATATATACATAATTACAATTCAACTTAAATGGATTGTACTCGTAATGAGTAAAAAGCATGCAATTGCAAAATGCATCCATGTAGTATTATAAGTATGGTTTGTAATATGATATTCAAGTACTGTACTAGAATGGAATGCATAATTGCAATTATTGTTGTGTAAACGATAGACATGTACTTGAACTACGAAAGTGATGTATGTTTGAAAGTGTGTGATGTAAGAAAAGATGTATGTACATATCTATGGAAAGAGATAAAAACGAGTCGACGAGGACGTCCTCCGGGGCAGGGTGTAGGAGGATGTGGGGAAGGGGTTAGTAAAGTCCTAGAAAAATGCGCTCTTAAAATTTAAATTTTTCGTCTAATTCCGAGAAAAAAATTTTTTTCAACGCAGTTGTGTTGTAGAAGTGGTAATCTATCATTTGATGTAATAATTTTTCCAAAATATGAAAAATTACACTTAAATTGCCCAATTCCATTTTGAAACAACAAAAGCACTTAAAACACACCTTTTTGTACTTACGTAAGCTCAGAAGAAACATATGCATGCCATTTATCCATTTAATGTATCTAAATGCTCTTTAAATTACCAAATTCAATTTTAAAACAACACTTAAAACATGACTTGTAATTTTCGGTGCAGCGTTAATAATCATTGTAGGATAATGAACGCAGTTTTTGCTGTGAAAGCATTTAGCGAACATTCTATTTCTATGTCATCAATTTACATTACAACTTTTAAACAGGATTTGTAAAAATATATATGAATGCAATTGTGTCATTTGTGTTGCATAAATACATGCTGTAAAGTTTTCAGATTTACATGCATTTGAGAACTGTTTTAACTTTTATTTAACGCAAGCTTTATTTTAACTGTATTATATTTTCACACTTTCTTTATATGCTTTATATGCTTTATATATGCTTTATATATGATATTTTGCAATAACCTTCTTAGTGTATTTTTAAGACTATCACTCAAATTTTTAGCTGTAGTAAAATTTTTTGGATAATGGAATAATTCATGAAAATAATAAAATATAAAACAATTTACATTTATTTTGTATAATGAAAAGATACAATAAATTCCACAAAAAACATCACACATCCATCCCTTCCAACGTAAGCAATATATTTTCAGTCTTTAGTATATTTTGCCGCACACACTCTAAATATTGATTAGCCTCCTTCAGTTCTTTATCCAGTTTTTCCGCTCGCTCCACCCCCACCACCTCACTATTCAAATAGTCATTGTGAAGCTTTCGCAACCACCGAATACTTGTTTCCCTAAAGGCTTGAAGGGTCGGTGGATCGTGCTCATAATCCTGCTGTGTGAGATGCCCTTCTATAAGAGTCAAATTTTTTCCTCCATATTGCAGGTTTCGCAACGGTGGTGGTTGTGGGGGTGTTGCTATAACCGTGGTTGCTGGTGTTATGCTGAAAAAATGAATAATTTTATTTGTACTAAAAATTCTCTATGAATTAATGAAAGGAAACTATAATATTAATTAATTAAAATTGTACATACCTCTCGAAATACTTCGAAAATTCATCCTCTACATCACTATCCCTGATGGAGATGATGGGGATGCTCTCTTCGAAGGGTGCTGGTTGCGTCATGTTATTTATGATGGGGATGGTCTCTTTGAAGGGTGCTAGTTGTGCGGTGTTATTTGATGGGCGCACCAAAACATCATGTAAAATACAAGGTTTTGCCTGTCTTTTTAGTGAAAGTTTAGATCGTTTACTGGATGAAGCCATTACTAATGGTGAATAATTAATGAGTATTCAATTAAAACTTTAACGTTATATACACATAGATCTGTTAACGTTAACAAAATTGATAACAAGTGGAAGTGGTTAGTACAATGACCTGAGCAAGCAAAGGTGATGCAGCATGAGTCATGAGAACAGTATTGATGTCAAGGTTAATATATGTTCCCAGTAAACGCTACAAAATGCAATCTATGCACACTGAAGCTCTTGCAACAAGTTATAAGCAGTTTTGACCTTGAATGCTAGGTTTATATTACTATATAAGGAGATAAAGAGCAGTTTTGTACCAGTCAGTATATTGCACTCACGACTAGAATTGCAATTGTATACCTAAAGTACTTCTATAGTTACTTAAATTTTAATTTTTACATATCAAATAAATATAATATTTGTTTCCATTACTATATAATCGTGTGCTTCATATTTTCTTGCAGTGTTGGATACAGTTTTGAAGGTAACTATGAGTAACGGTATACCCAACAGTAGTGATATTGTTAATTTAACAAGAAATATTATTCCATTGTTGAAAACCCAAAATGAATTTGTAAGGCACATCCGTATAATTAACACTAATATTAAGCTATTGCGAGATATAATTCAAAATAAAATTTATTTAGAGACATGCGAAAATTTGCTTAAACTCGAAAGTAATTTATCATTGCTAAAGTGTTATCTTATAAGAGTTAAACAGTTAAAGAGCGCTTCAGAGAAAACAGGTAGTGGAAATGTTACTAAAAAGCGTACACGCAAATTAAGTTGGTACTCTCTAGATTCATGTTTCAATGGTAGGTTACTTACTGGAATTATAGTCAATATAGCAAACATCAAGGACCCTCTTATTTTTTACAAAATGCATACAATAGTTTTGCGCGAAAGGTTAAAGTAATGCTAAGACAAACGATGCTAAAGGTCAATGTCATTTTAGTCTGCAATTTCATGCAACCTCAAAATCATGTTATTGAGTTGAAGACATTTGCCATAAAAAATTATGTCATCGATATTACCACCAATTTGCGTGAGTGGTATAACAATAACGTTTATTACAAATTACAAAAAGTTAGAGGAGTTTTCCGAAAGGGATTCTGGTTGGGCATTACATGAAGTTTTACATTTAAAGGTGAATATTAATAGCTATACTCCATTTAGAGGTGGCCTTTCGACTTACGTTAAAGTTCCTTACTTCATAGCAGTAAAGCATGCGGTAGTGAATGTTAAGAACGATGACGAGTACTGCTTCCTGTGGGCCGTTGTTTCGGCATTATACCCAGTGCAACTTCATTCAGATAGAGTTTACAGTTATCCTCATTTTAGAGATGTTTTGAATTATGGTTCAATTTCCTTTCCCATTAAAATAGATGATGTAAAAAAATTTGAAAAATTAAACAACCTCTCCATTAATTTGTTTTGTATTCAGGGAAAGGTGTATTACCGCTAGTATTAAGTGTAAATCAAGAAAATAGTGTCAGGGAACCTATAAATCTTTTAGTACTTTCGCCTAATTATCATTCTGCGGGTTCTACTGCTGATGCTATTAATACAAAAATTATACTGTTTATCATTTCGCGTGGATTAAAAATATGTCAGCTCTTTTTCTAAACAACTATCGAGTAGGGGCACAAGAAGTTTATTTGTTATCAATGCTTGAATCACTTTTCTTCAGATCACCTTCTACAAAACATGTCACTCTCTGCCATCAACTTAATCAATGTTCAGTCAGGATGCCTACCGAAGCGGAGATGTTCCTGCAGTTCAAAAATTTCGCATTTCAGGAAAAGGCACCGTTTGTAATTTATGCGGATTTAGAAAGTATTTTAGAAAAGTGTACAAATTTAACATCACTTGGGGGTAATACTCTATTTCATTCCAAACATATACCCTTTAGCATTGCTTACTACTTAAAGTGTTCATACAATGATTCTTTATCTCGATTTAGGCTTTATAGAGGAAATGATTGCATTCAATGGTTTGTTAAAGAGCTTCAAAGTATTGCACATTGGAGCACCGAAATCATTAATAAAATAATTCCTATGGGTACTTTAACTCCCAATCAGGTTGAACACTTTGAAAGCACTACGATCTGTCACATTTGCGAAAAACCATTTACAGATAATGATATAAAGGTCAGAGACCATAACCATTTCACCGGAGCATTTCGAGGAGCATCACATCAGAATTGTAACCTAAACTATAAAGACTCTCACATCTTACCGGTTGTGTTTCATAATTTGTCAGGTTATGATAGCCATTTCGTCATTAGAGAATTGGCTACTATTCCCGTACGATTTCACTCCTACCCATAAACAAAGAAAGATATATCTCTTTCACAAAAGTAATAGAAGGTAGTAAAATTAAGTTTAGATTTATTGACTCTTTCAGATTTATGAGTAGTAGTATTGAAAAGTTATCAAACTATTTGGAAAATAGTAAAAAGTTATTACCCGAGCTAAATGTAACAATGAAGAAGAATTTTCTTTACTAGTTCGCAAAGGTGTGTTTCCTTATGAGTATATTGATACTGGGAGAAATTAAACGAGACCACGCTCCCTCCTAAAGAAGCATTTTTCAGTCATCTTAATAATGAGGGAATCAGTGATGAGAGTTTTGAGCATGCGGTTAACGTTTGGAACAAATTTAGTATTAAATCGTTAGGGAATACTCGGATTTGTATCTAAAACAGACGTTCTACTTTTAGCGGATATTTTCGAGAACTTTCGGCAAACTTGTATAAGTACTTACGAGCTTGATCCTCTGCACTATTATACAGCTCCCGGTTTAGCATTCGATGCTATGCTTAAAATTACACAAGTAAAGTTAGAATTATTTACAGACATTGATATGTTAATGTTTATTGAAAGAGGGATTAGAGGTGGTGTAGCTCAATGTTCAAATCGGTATGCTAAAGCTAACAATAAGTACATGGAGGAAAAATTTGATCCTACCTCTGAAAGTGTGTATTTAATGTACTACGACGTGAATAATTTATATGGAGCCACCATGTCAGAATTTCTACCATTTGGCGATTTTTCTTTTGTTGATGAAGCTAATTTTGAAACTTTAGATGTAATAAACCATCCTGATGATTCGGAAATTGGTTATATAGTCGAGTGTGATTTAGACTATCCTATAGAATTACATGAGAGTCATAGTGATCTACCTAGCACCCGAACATATGGTTCCACCCGCGTCTGATTCCAAAATGAAAAAATTACTGCTTACCTTGTATCCAAAACGTAATTATGTAATTCATTACAGAAATTTAAAAGTATATTTAAAATATGGATTGAAGTTGGTAAAAGTACACCGTATATTACGTTTTAAACAGTCTCCGTGGTTAAAAATATATAGATTTAAATACAGCCATGCGTCAGCAATCTCAAAATGAATTCGATAAAATTTCTATAAATTAATGATTAATAGTGTTTTCGGGAAGCTGATGGAAAATGTACGTAAACATAAGGACATACGGCTAGTAACGAAATGGGAGGGTCGCTATGGTGCTCGTGCTTACATATCAAAACCAAATTTTCATAGTTGTACAATATTTGACAATGATATGCTTATCATTCAAATGAATAAGCTTGAAGTATATTTCAATAAACCTATATATGCGGGATTCAGTGTTTTAGACGTTTCAAAAACTTTTTTATATAATTTTCATTACGGCTACACGCTACCCAAGTTCCATAATAATGCTAAGCTCTTGTACACGGATACGGATAGTCTCATATACGCCTTTTCGGTTCCGATATCTATCAATGTATTAAAGAGGACATTGATAAATTCGATACATCTGATTATAGTCCCGACAACATCTTTGGACTCCCATTAGTAAACAAAAAGGTCCCCGGCTTAATGAAAGATGAAAACCATGGCGAAATTATGGTTGAATTTGTAGGACTTCGTGCAAAATGTATGCTTACACGGTTGATGAAAAGGTTGTAAAAAATCAAAGGGTTCTACGCAAGCAAGCGTGAGGCAGATCACGATTAATGATTATAAACAGGTCCTGCTTGAGAGTAGCGTAATAAGGCGCTATCAACATCTCATAAGGTCAAAGAAACATGATGTGTTTACCATTAAACAAAATAAAGTCATACTCAATCCTTATGACGATAAACGCTTAGTAAATTTTGATTTCACTGATACTAGACCATGGGGTATAACTTTCAGTAAACAATGAGCAGTCTTCAAGTCAACTTGCAGGAAGAGCTGCAGTGCAGTAGTGATCAAATATACAAAAGTACCTGAAGCGTTCTTTGACCTCTCCTGAAAACTATACATTTATACTGAATATATTACAAAATATTGTTATTCCCGATGAGTGTTTTACTGGTGTGCTATAAACTCAAAGTGTGCAAATGAAATTATTATTAGGACATTATTTGATAAAAAATTAAATTAGACGATACCATTAAAAGTTTTATGAAATTGTGTACCGATAAAGGCTACAATTCATTAACTTTTGATAAAGTAGATAGGATCTTAGACGATATGAGTGTACTTGGTGACATACCGCTTAAAATGTATCTATATGATTTATTAAGGGTTCATGATTCAACAAATGTTAAATCTACGTTAGAAAATATTGCTTACAAGGACACTGTATTTATTATAACTGAATGTATTGAGAAATCGACATATTATGCTAACTACAAGTGCCTCGATATTTTGATTGAAATATTATTAGAACAAAATATCAACTATAAGTTTCAACCGTGGGAAAACGATGAGCACCACAAAATTTATTACTGGATACTAGACAACATCAATAAAGGTGAAACAAATTCAAATTCCTGTTTGGGATGGAGGTGTGGGCCAGATTCGGGTATATGGCCATCCAGTAATTTAAGTGATTATATAAGTACTTTAGGTTCACTTTATAAGATAATGAAATTTTAAAAATAAATGTAATATTTAAAAAATAAAATACTATTATTTTTGTGTGTGTTTTATTTCATCTAAGAGCTACATCCTTTTCTACAAACTATATATATATAACTAATATAAGTAATTTGTTTCACAAAGTACAGGTTAAATGTTATAAAACAATATCATCCTTATTGATCCATGATCTTTCATCCAATCCCCACCATTTTACGAATAACTTATTATTCTTGGAGCGAAGCACTTTTTCTACTAGATATACATCGGGATACTTTGTTTTTTGTAATTCATGTTCATAAAACCCTCCCAGTACAGGATTTCCCTTCATGTCTTCAAGCATGTACGTAGTGGGGTTAGTAATGCAAACTTTCACAATCTTAAATAGTTCACTAGACCAATTGGGTGTGTATCCTTTGGCGAAAATATTTTTAAATTTACTGATTCGTACTATGTCACCCACAGAATATCGATTCCCATCGAATATTTTTATGTTAGTGTAAGCCTCTAGCTTTGTATGATTACCAACATCTTTGGGCTTCATTCTAATAGTTCTATGCTTACGATTGTTATAATCCATCGTTATGGTATCAATTGTATCAATCCATTTATATTTACCTTGCAGGCTGAATGACTTATATAGAGCACCTTTAATGGTTCTGATAACACGTTCAGCAATTGCAGCCTTCTTTGTGCTATAGGTAGAGTAATGATTGACTCCATAACGATGCATTAGTTTAGTAAAATGCGCATTGTAGAATTCTTTTCCTGCATCTGTCTGCAAATTGGTAGGTTTCCGACCTTTTTCAAAGATTGTTTGCACGGCCTTGGTAACTTCTTGACCTGTTTTCGTTTTTAATCCTTTAGTCCATAAGTATTTCGAAAAACAGTCGATGACCACTAATATATACTTATAACCCTTATTTTGTTTGGCATATGTGTTAAATTCAGCTAAATCTGCTTGCCAAAGATCATCAAAACCTCTAATTATTGTTCGCCTTCGTTTAAAATTTTTTCGTGCAGGTTTGTGCAATTCGTTGACGAGTTGTAATTTGGACATGGTGCTAATTTATTCACAATTTCTTTAAGTTGATGTAGTTTTTCCTCCAGCGCTAGATAAGCGTTGGCGTTTCCTTTGAAAGTGTTCCGAACTGCTTGTAAACAGAAATCAAGGTATCCTTTATTTATAGCATCACCATCTTCTTCAGGGTCACCCAACTGTGTCAAACGATTTCCATCCAAATCGAACCTTGTTGATACATAATATTGCCTAGTGATGACATCTTGAGGATCTATGGGATTGGCCACATTGCTGAGTCTCTTATTCTCAATATCAAATTGATTAGCATCAATCTGTTTAAACTGAGGGGCTAGTTTCTTTAATTGATACTGGACATATGAACGTCCAAATTTGTCAAGGGGCATTTTAGTTGTGACATGTCGACATCAATGCATTCTCATTTATATTGTTTAAAAAGCGGTTGTTCGGTTTTCAATGTATCCATCTTCATATAGTTCTTCTACAATTGATATTATGTCATTTACAACACCTGTGTTTCCCGCTAATTTTTCTGCCCACAATACTTCCAGATCACGAATTAGTTCATGTATATCATTCCAATATTTATATTCAATGGGTCTGTTTGTTAATTCCTTAAAAAATATAGCTCCACCTCCTCCCTTGGTTGTGGTGGGTGATGATGACAGCAAGGGTTTGATTATTTGTGTATACTTTTTGCTGCGGCTTCCTCGAATCTGTGCACTTATGTCATAATCTCGCCTTACTACATTCGTAGCCTCTAAAATAGTTCTATATTTTTTCTATCTGTTGACTTTACTAGACTTAAGTCGGGTTCATTCATAATAAGCAGATCATATAATCCTGGAGTCCCTTTATACGTGACACCTTTAATAATTATATCGTCTCCTTTAATTGTGATGGGTGTATTACCAATTGTCCATTTATCAGTTTTGGTATCATAGTGGACTCCATACGTATGATCAATATCACCTTCAGCATTCTTCAAAATACGTTCAACATATATACGCGGCAATTCATTGTACTGCTCGAGAAATTCTTCCGAGATGGGTTCATTATGGGAATCATCTACGATACTAGACAGTTCTTCTTCTTCCTCCCAGTATTAATCTCCCCATGACTGATGTTTCCAAGAAAGATGGAAGACTTGAGGAGGATTTCTTCGAAAAACGGAAGCTGAGCTAGTGGACTAGTAGCACCCTTACTTGAATCACCTAATGGAGTGAGACGTGGGGTCCATTGAACTTGAGCTAGCGGACTAGTGGGGATAGTGGCGTGCTTTCTTGGAAATATCAATACGGGTGGTTTTTTAGGTTTAACATCAATGACCTCCTCCTCCTTTTTAGGTGTTTTTTTATCGATTTTATTTACTATTTCAGTTAGAGGTTCTATTAAAGGCTTATAAGTACTTTCGAATGTTCTTTCATTATCAATGCGAGCAGTCTTAATACTGTTATACTTCTGCCGTATTATTTTACGAGCCTGAATAATTTTTTCTTTAATATCCTCTCCTTGTTGTCCATTGCGACAAACAGGTACCGGTTCACCTTGAACAGGTAGCTGTTTACACTAAACAGATAGCTGCTAATACCTAAACAGATCAGTTACTACTAAACTGCTGAATGCGGTTTAAGGTATTATATATATATATTCGCCTTATATACCAAAACGGATTTAATGAACAGGTACCCGTTTACCATGAACAGGTAGCTGTTGCGACAAACAGGTACCGGTTCACCTTGAACAGGTAGCTGTTTACACTAAACAGATAGCTGTTAATACCTAAACAGATCAGTTACTACTGAAACCAGTTTAAGGTATTATATATTCATCAAATCCTTTCCTATAGCGACCATTATTAACTTCAGCATCCTTGTTTATGACCATGAAACCAAACGGATCTACCCAGCACTTTGAACACATGTCCCGAAACAATTTCATGCTTATGGTGGGACTTATATGATCCTCATACGCATGTTTTAAGTTTAATTCATCTTGCTCAAATAATATAATTAGATTCGCATTATCACGAATTAATTGCTTTGGAATTTTACTGTAAGTTTGACTCAAATAGAAACAGTCAATATCGTTATGCCTACCCATAGAAAAATATGCTCTTATATTATTTTGCTTTTCACAAGCGATATCATCGAAAATAAAAATAGAGTTTGATTTTGCACAATTAGGCTCAATCACATCTTGATTGTCGCTGAAGGTAAAGTAACCTATGTCCTTCATTGGAAGTAAGATTTCCTGTAAAAGTTTGTACTTGTTTTGATTCAATGACTTAGAGTATACGTATACATGTTTAAATTTCAAACCATTTTTTCAGTAAGCAGACTGATCATTGCGTTTGTTTTACCGCAATTGGAGGGCCGCATATAATACCACGTATACTATTAGGAAGTAAATCACCATGTTTTGAAGTAATAGACTTTTCATCAAAGTCATGATTTTGAATTGAGAGTTTTTGTTTCTGAGCAACTACTTTCATCTTTGATGGATGAAATAAAACTAAACGAATAATTACAACATCTTTATTTATATATATTAGACTATACTACAATAATAATTATAATTTTTCACTTCTCCGGTGAGTGGACTGTACTGTACAATAGCATCATGGAGAATAAGACCATATACAACGATTCCATTATCGAAAGGTGTTAGAGATTCCATTTCCAATTTGATGTCCACTGTTGAGTTTTTAAGGATTCATTTTGTTTAGAGCAGTCCATTACAAATATTGGACATGATTTGAATTCGGAATAGTTGAATAATGCATCTTTATCATCTTCACCATAGTAATCACAACGAAATTTCAAAAATTGCGATAGGCAGGTATATATTGGTTGGCACTGAAGTTCAAATGCATTGCTTCATATGGATAATACTCAGAATTCAGATGTACTTTAAGATTTCTGATGTTAATGTGATCAAAATTTCCAGCCCTTGCTGACCTTGTATACCTTTTACCTTGTTGGAATGCAACAATTATCCAACGTGGTTTTTCCAGTTGCGTTGATGTTTTATTGGCCATATGTCTGAGGTTGCTTGTTTTAAAGCAGGCAATTCATACAACTCCCATTGTCGAAATGGAACAGTAATAATAGAATTTTTATTGATTCCTTGAAACAAGTTAAGTTTCGCAGCATCACTAAGTGTTAAGTGCGGTACTTTCCATTGAATTTTATTTAAGGTTATTGCGGCATCGACTTCACCATAGTAACAGTTTGTATCGCTTCTAGATCGAATTAAAACCAACTCTTGGCGCATATTCACGATTACCTGACGATAATCCTCCATTATTCCAAATATGTGGTTCAATGGTATGCATACTGTAAAAGATTTTCTCCATTTTGCTCATCGAATTCTACTTGTAATGGTTCTTCATTCTTTGGTGACCATCCTAAATGACTTAGTGCTTTGCTTTTGCTTGCCGTATAAGAAATATATCCTTTAAGCGTAGATGTTATTCCTGGATTTCTACAAACATCCACTCTCTGACCACCTAACTCATAACGAATTTCTTCGAAAAGAAAGTTCGGGAAATTGTTGGTTAAGCTGCATGCTTTTCTTTCATCTTCTTTTGAGCTCAAGTTTACCTTCTATGTACAGAAAACTATCATAAGTAGCCGTAATTAGATCTTGACTTTGAATTAAGATTCGTATTTCTTCGGAAGGTCCATATTTAGAAGATCCATATGGAAGATAAGTGTGAATATCTGATTTAATTATAGTATCATCAAAATGTACGTTTTGAAAGACGTTTAACGATTCTGCCATTGTGGTTGAGAACTTTTAAACCTATTGACGTTAAAAGTATTTCTCTGCAGATGTTAACCGCAATGAAGGTTGATGACTAATTAATGACTTACTGTAGGGATGATGTCTTTTATATGAGTTTTGAAAGATGGAATTGGTCCTGGATTAATTCTCAGACCCATGTTCTTTTAGTTCTAAGCGTACAGTGAATGGTTCACTTTCACCAAAGTCTATTAATTCACCCTTTTGATTAGTCAAATTAATTGTTATATTACTAATAATGTCAGTGTTTACTTCTAAATATTGAGTATTGCTCGGAGTTTTATCTAGACGATAACCTGGAGGAACTGAAACATCAATCTCATATAATACTTTAGCAGGTTTCCCGTTTCGATAAGATCCCTTTATAATGTTGCACTCTACGTGTAGATTAGTGTGTTTAAGTATTTGGATGTCTAACGCAGATGTATGTAAAATATTTGGTTCTAATATTTTAGACTCAAACCCTAGCATGCGCCCAATACAATTTTCTTTAGTAAAATCAATCTCAAATGAACTGTTTATCTCACATTTAAGTGTATTGTTGTTTGCTCTAATGATAAACTTTTCTGTGGGTATTTTAGATTTTAGATAATCGTTAATTTCATCTAACTCATATGCACCGTGTGGAATATTAATCACTTGCAAATGAGATGGATTTGTTCTAAAATAAAATCTATCGTTGCCTGCATAAATGTTTCTAATGCTGTTGCAGCCGTAAAATCCAACCAATCCAATAACGTATTTCTTCCCCAAATCTAGCTCTATCGGTGGATAGAAGTTGTAGCTAGCTGTGTTACCAACACCTTCTAAACTGAATGTTATTGACATAACTGAGAAAATTTGATGTTGTGCTGATTATTTATATAAAAATTGTAGGCATAGGTGTCCGCAAATAATTGTATTAAACTCTTGATCTTGGTTGTAATTATAATATATTTTACACCCCAAGTAGTTAATCACTTCGTTTGGTGGTCGAATATTACCGAAACTATCGTAATACCATACCCTTTTACCACGCTTTTTGTAGCAAACCCAATGGGTACCTGGTCCTCTTTGGCTATCTAAGTTAATAATTCCAGATTCATTTTTCCGTGGCAATTTAGGCATGCTATCTCTCATAAAATATCCCTAAAGTACGGTACGTTTTGGAGTATTTCTTTAAATCAGTATCCGTTAACGGTCTTTCCGGTAATCTATTCAGTTTTTGGAAACGGTTTTAAGTATAATGCACCACCACCAGATTTGTTTGGTTTTAGATATAGTGCACCGCCTTTCTTATTCATGGAGCCTATAGCGACCGATTCCATCATGCGATTATGGCGCGATGTCTCTTCCTGCAATTTTTAGCATTTTTAGCATCATTGACTGCTTTAGCAATTCCTGATGCACCGCCAGCTAAAGCACCGATTGCTGATAATCCTGCGAATAACGGAATAAGAAATGGTAAAACCCTCCTTGTTTAGGTAGGGAATTACTCTAGGAACTTTAATGTTTTCTTTCCTCCTAAATTTTTACCACACGTTTTGCCGTTGAAAGCGCTGACTTTATTGTGTCTGTGAAATTTCCGTTAGGTTTAATTTTTTAGCTATTGTCTTTCGTAAATGCAATAAATTTCCACCATTGCATTTCTTCTTCATATTAGATCGACGTTTACACCCCATTCCCAATTTTCTCTTTGCTTTCATGATGGTACTGACTGCTAAAGCTGCAGTTCGTTCACCTAGCGTTGCGTCTAATGATTTAAAGCGCTCCCAAGCTTTTTTGTAAAATTTTATCTGCTTTATGTCTACTTTCTAAATCTCGGTAATCTCTGTAACTGATATCATGAAGTTTGCACTGAGCATCTAATTGATTAATGCCGAGGTCACCGCGTGCGAGTCGTTTTTCCAACTTTGTACCAGGACCGCAATACTGGTAACCAGGTAAATGCAATTCAAACGGAAGTTTATTGATTAGACCATTCACCAAACCACCACCACCTACACTCTTTCGCTTCTTAACTAGCATTGTTTACATGGATGGATAGAAGGGGTATTTATACCTAAATTGAGAAAAACAAATCATAGTTATTTCTTTATTCAGTAAATGCTATACATTAGATAAGCAGGACGATAATACAAAATTTCCATTAAACATACAGTGTTATGTGAATTAATATTATACTTAGCATTTATAACATCATCAATATCTTTATAAATGTCATCATCACCACCACTGAATTCTTTCTCACGAAAACGACGGTAGTCAACAACTTGTTGTATGAACTTTTCATAAAAACACACCAGATTGTAAGATTCAAGAAATTCCAATCTATAGCTTACTATATCCTTTAAATTGAATAGTTCTTCTATACTATGTGAGTTGAATGTACAAGAACAGCACTTGTAGTTTTCTATCATAACAGTTTTCAAAATTCTGTCATATCCTTTAATTAATTCCCAATTGTAATAAATACCAAGATTACTAGATAGAGATTCATAATGTTGATCATAGATTATATCTTCTTCATTTACATTTGACCAATCAATTTCATTTTCAATTTCTTGAGATCGAAAAAATTGTAATTCTACATATGAATGCCATCTTAGAAGCTCATTCCATTCCTTCATATCCAACACTACATTATTGCTTTGATCACAATTACCGCACCCAATACGCACCACTGGTGCAAGGTTGAGGTGTGTACTGTATCCAATTTCCAGATGTTTTGCATGATGAGTATCGTTCGATAGTTTATAATAGGTACAATCGATTAAGTATTCCTTAGCTGCTTGTTTATACACTTCATCCTTATATTGAAATGATGATGCGCAGTCAGTCTTAGCAGAAGAATAACCTTCATCGTGTTTCTCTTCATTTTTACTACTACTACTACCATCACTATTTTGACAGCACCAACAAAATGTTAAATTATTCAGATTGTTACTGCAATGATGTGATGTATCCATATATAACGGTGAACTTCTGAGTTTGGATCGTTCCAGAAATGATTTTATTGCTACTTGCATGACTTTACTTGCTCACAATTTCACTATGACTAAACGCTGCTTAAGAAAATAATTCTAGTATTTCAATTTTACATATGGTGGGGTGCTACTATTAAAAAGAAAATGTTATGTTTGTTGTTTTGCCAGCTGCACCCAAACTACTTATAAACACATCCTTCGTGTTTAGGAGTGTTTTAAATTCTTCAATTCGTGTTTCTTCTTTTTTGAAATACACATAAAAGCGTTCCGGTAATACACATTTAAAATCACCCGTTTCTATCACTATACGTTCACCGTACTTAGTATTAATTATATCCATATTCGTTACTTTATACTTTCTCGATATATCGAGCTCGCACGCATTCTTAAAGGGTTTGCAATAGGTGCTTTGGTTTAACCCTGTTAATTCCATATTTAACAATTATGTGTTGCAGACTGATCTCAACATACAGCTCGCTGCAGTTTATATAAGAAATATGCGTCCTACATATTACAACATGCTTAAACTTGTTAAATACCTACTGTTGACCTTGACTATAAATATAATATGATGATGATGATCAGCTCCAAAATTTATATTTCCCGCTAAAAGTTTGACCTTGAAAATTATATTCTTAGATTTATGATTACCTTGCAATTTCTATTTTAGCTTTTCACCTTGACCTTTTATACTTCTAAGAAATATGACACCACCGTAGGTCAATAACCTTTGACCTTGAAAACTATTTTAGATTTATGATTACCTTGCAACTTCTATTTTAGCTTTTCACCTTGACCTTTTATATTTCTAAGAAATATGACACCACCGTAAGTCAATAACCTTTGACCTTCAAAACTATTTTTGATTTATGATTACCTTGCAACTTTTTAGCTTTGACCTTGACCAACTACATTTTAAATCTCCGCTTAAAGTTCGACCTTGAAAGAGCTCCAAAAGCTTCGATTTCACCACCAGAGGGCGAGTGACTCCAAAATTTAAATCCCCACCACAAGCATGCTTGAGACGTGGAGCGCGTTCTGGCATAACGAGAAAACTCACTTGACCTTGAAATAAATCCCCATAAGATTTACATGGGTGACCTTGAACTGGTCCAGGATCGGCCTTATATGTCTACTATTATATACCCTGTCAATTATGTTCTGTTTATGGTTCTATAAAAGTTTTACCATAATAACAAGGTTTTCTGTATAAGATATTTTACCATATGATACCAATTAGTACTGACAAATATAAAATACTACTGTTTTCAACTCCATAAAAATATTATTTTGGGCGTGAAAATAGTATGTGAGCGGGAATTTTGAAAAAAACTGCCATTTTTGTCACAGGTTAAATCTTTGATGGCCCTATAGTTGAAACATTCATAAATATGTATTCTCAGTGTGCACCAAGTTGCATGCTTCTATCATCAATGGCACAATTATTTCACATATCTGCAGTACTAATATAGTTGGCCATGAAACCTATAAACTCAGTATAAACGCGTATTTTCTTAAACGTCCAAGATATATTTGAGTATTAAAAAAGGGCTACTAGATTCTTACTGCTTTATTATAATTATAAATATGTAATTACGCGATTATAATAAATCCAAGGACTTTTACGCAGAAATGCAAAAATAATAACAAAAAATTATGGAAATTAGGCACAATAGTTTTTGAAACATATTCCAACTGGTAAATTTTTTTTTATTGGGTAAATGCATCTTACAGCTTCAGAAAAAATGTTAATGGCAATAAAACTTATGCAGAATACTTTATATCTAAATATGTAAGTAGGCTGGGCCTAGTCTGGTTCTAAATCTGTAAAATCTGATTAAAATTATTTTTGTGCAACAATAGTATTGTTTGTTCATTGTGCAAAATATGGCAGAAAATAAAAATTTTGAAAACTTTGAAAAATATGATATGCTGATTTGCTTTGGTCAGAGTAATGAAAACGCCAACGCAGCAATACATTTGTATTTTAACAGGTAACTGTAGTTTCCTTGGTATTAATTTTGATAATTAAGTAACTTTATCTATGTAGGTTGCCAGAACGGAGGCAACCTCATAAAATCGTTTTATAGATTAAACAGAAATTTAATTAATTATGGACCATTTTCTAAACCCACGTCAAAAAAATATAATAAATAAAATCGAGAGAATGATGAGGTTACCGTTTTAGTCCGTGTGGAAGGTAATCCTATAAGTTCTTGCAAAACTATAGAAAGTAGTATTGGAGTTTCGAAAACACGAATCCAAAGAATACTCCGCCACCATAAATATAAACCGTATAAATTCACGCTTGCACAACATCCACTTCCTGGTGACGCAGAACCAATTTTGCAATTGGTACTTAAACATGTTAAATATAGTACCCAAGTTGGGAAGAAATGTTATATGGTCATATTTTAGCAATTCAGGTGTTTTAAACAGGCACAATAGCAGAGTCTGGTCTCAAGAAAATCAACACCAAATATTCCCCCAACGACAACAAGGACGATTACGACTAAACGTTTCCTGCTTTATATTAGGATCAAAAATAATATTTTACATTTTCGAAGGGAACTTATCCGCTCCTAGATATTTTGACATTTTAAAAATGGTTGTGCCTGAATTATAAGATGACATTCCTTTAGCTCGCTTGAACCAGATTTGTTTCCATCTTACAATGCGCAAATTATACGCCTGATTTTGGAGAACAATTATGGTAATAGATGGATTGGTACTAATGGGCCGATAAGATGGCCTCCTAGGTCTCCGGACGTGCCAGTGTTAGATTTATTTTTATGGGGTTTTTCTTGGCCAACTATATCATCAAAATGTTAAATTAACGTAACATTCATTTTTGAGGTTAATAATGCAAGATAAGTGAGAGTAAGTTCTATTACATAGTAAAAATATATACAGGATGTTCCATTAAAAACAACAAAACTTTGGTTTATTGGGAATAAACTGACTTTTTGTGGGGAAAACTATGCACACCACTAAATTCTACGGAAAATTATGTATATAACCCACTTTTCACCATTTCGATAAATGACAAGGCAGAGCAGTTCCGAGGGGTACTTAAAATGTGCAAATTTTGAATATCGCCCTGTATCTCAAATACTAATAGGACTATGACAATTCTGTTTGTGGCATGTTTTGTTTCACGAAAAAGTAACCGCATCTTTCTATCTTCGCTTGCAAACGAGATGCTCTACAATTTCAACCAAAATGGGACACAGTGTACACCCTGCCGACTGATTTCCCAACAAGATTGAATTTTTGTCAGTGGTTGCGTATTAAACAAAGTAATGACTCGACATTTTTTAATCGCATGCTCTTTACTGATGAGGCAACCTTTACCCGTCGAGACATGATTAATACCCGCAATTCTCATACATGGAGTGAAGACAATCACCGCATAGCTATAACGAAGCATTTTCAGCACGAATTTTCAATTAACGTATAGTGTGGAATTATCGGGGATTTTTTAATAGGACCATGTGAACTTACTACTCAGTTCAATGCAGAATCATATCTCAACTTTTTGTAAAATACTTTGCCCACCTTACTAGATGTTGCGCTTAACCATAATCATAATCATAATTACAATCATCTTTATTCATGTTATTGCCAAGTAGGTTACACACGTCAATGAAATTTAGCACACATACTATCAGTAGACAAACAAAATAACTTGTAACGTTAAATATCACAGTAACACATAAGGTGATCATTCAGGTATTCTTGATAAGTATACTAACATTTTTGAACTAATAAATTTTTAACCACACTTTTGAATTTATTGATTTTCAGAGTTCGTACTGAAATAGGTCACTTATTATAAAATTTTGGAGCGTAATAGTTAACTGAGAAATGACTTTTAGCGATCCGTGTAAAGAATATATTAATGTCATTACTTGCTCTGGTATTATACGTGTGTTAATCTGAGTAGGTAACAAATTTATGTAAATTCTGTTGCATGTTTATTAGGCAACAATAAATATATATAGATGGCACCGTCAAAATTTTCAATTTCAAAAAATGATTTCTGACATCATCACGATAATGTATGTTAAGAACAATTCGTACTGCACGACGTTGAGCAGCGAATACTCTTTGTACATGAGTCGAATGCCGCCAGGCTAGTATACAGTAAGAAATGACATTGTGAAAAAGAGCATAATACTCATTTTTAATAGTCTGTCTCAAGTTAAGGTGGAATCTATACACACATCTAAAAACTTTGCACAGCTTACAGTATTATTTTGACATTTCAATGTGAAGATAATATCTTGAGATTTATTGATGTTTAGTTTTAAATAGTTAACCTGAAACCACTGCTCGGCTCTTGACTGTGATACTACCATGTTATTATGTGTTTCTGTGGTATTATTGGCGGTAGTTATAATAGTAGTATCGTCAGCAAAAAGTATAAATTTAGAAGAGGCGTCACACGATGAAATATCATTAATATAAATTAGGAACAAAAGAGGTCCTAAAACAGACCCTTGTGGTACTCCAATATCAACTGTATTGATGTTGGAATACACATTGTTGTAAAATACGATCTGACTACGACACATTAAGTAAGATCTTATAAACAATGTGGTTTCATCAGACATTCCATAGCATTGTAATTTATTTAATAGAATTTAATGAGATACGCAGTCAAAGGCTTTACTGACGTCACAAAATGTGCAACCTGTAAAATAGCCAAGTTCAAAGTTATCAGATATATGAGGAACTAGATCGTTTACAGCATCAGCAGTACATTTATTACTACGAAATCCGAATTTAGAACTGCGAAGGAGACTGTTTTATTCAATCTATGTATAAAACTTATTTTTTATAGCAGTTTCAAATATTTTTGAGAATACGGGAACCAGTGAAATTAGACGATAATTACCTAATTCATTGGATTCCCCTGACTTAAATAATGGTATAACTTTGGAGATTTTTAGACAATTTGGAAAAGTATTCTCCTTAATACACATATTAACTAATTTAGTAAATGGAATAAGTACAAGATCCCTAACGTTGTTACTTATACCATAGATATCGATGCTGGAATTATGTTTTAAGTTGTTAAATACATCCCTCATTTCATTGAAGGTTACCTCTTTTAGATCAAAACGTTGTGCAGGTGAACACACTGTATCATACAGATATTTTTTTAAATTAGGTGCATTATTATCTAAGCCTGACGTAATATCCAGGGGTATTTTGGTAAAGTAATCGTTGAAATTTTGTGCACTACGATTCGTTGCTTTTCACATTTTTTGGCTTATTTGTATTTATTAAATTCCAGACCCAACGAGCATTCTAGTTGGAATTTTCAATGTAATTTGTATATGCATTTCTTTTAATTTCAAGTAAGTATATTTCAATCTAAAAGATTTGTACCTCATTGTATTATCAAGAGTTGGATGTAATTTACATACGTCATACAAGAATAAGAGGTGTCCTCTCATAGTTCTCAATTCGGTGTTAAACCGATTAATGTTAATTTTGGCTGACAATGGTTTTTTAATAAATTTTTCTGGGAAAGACATGTTGATAGAATTTTTTGAATTTTTCATCGCAACATACATTATCGAAGATGAAGGACCACGATTCCATCTGTAGCAAGGTGTATAATTTATTCAAACCCTATTTGGTAATTGGTCGTATTTTTATGAAATCCTGAGATCTTCTGTTCAACTTGAAGTAATTTACAATTATTTTACAGAGAACAGCTTTGTGATCGGACAATCCGAAGTCTGCAACTGAAAAGTGACACAGAGGTGCATTAATATTAGTCAAAATGTTATCGACACAGTTTTTTAACCTAGTACCCTCTTTAATAGTACATTTCATGTTAAAATAACTAATAAGATCACAAAGTTCAGACCCTTTGGAACACTTTTGATCGTTAAAATTTATGTTAAAATCTCCACCAATTAGCAGATCGTTAAAGATGTTTAGCGAATCAAATGCGTTGTTGATAGTGTTGAGAAAAATTTTAAAGTCACCTAGTGGAGAGCGATATGTACTAATTATAGTTATATTAAACCACTTTAATTTGACTGCACACAGTTCACAGTTAACTTCACTACTTAATAGTTCAATGTGTGATAATACTTCAAACTCGATCGAGTTCTTTATTATTATACAAACGCCACCATGTTCACGCGTTTCCCGACAGTAGCTTGTGGCTACCACATACCCTCGTATGTTTAATGATTCAAAGTATTCAATATTTTGCCGATGTTCGCTTAAACATACAACATCATAAGAGTTAAGTAACATCAAGTGTTCAAGCTCTTCTAGCTTGTTACCTAAGGATTGAACATTCAAAAATATGATCGAAAGTAATGAATGCGTATCATCAGAATCTTTCCTATACGTCAGTTTGTTTTCGAAAAAACAGATAATCTTTAATAGAAACACCAAGAGGCCATTTGTCAGGATTTAAAAGATTGTGTTTATTACTTTCGCTTACACCTAATTCAAAACTACTGTTGTTTCCTTTATTAGGAAGCTTCCTTATTTGCACACCAATATTGGGCCTAGTCTTCCTTAAATATTCATTAAGTATTTCTTCGCTAACTTGGACTTTGATGTGGCCAACATACAAATACGTATAATTTTCAATACCCTGTGATTGTGAATTGTTACAACCCTTGATACCATTTTTATCTTTAATAGGTTTTGTAGATCCTGATAATTTACTGGCAACCGGCGATTTGCTACTTTTCGTATGGGTTTTACTTTTCGTATGGGTTTTACTTTTCGTTTGAGATAGATTATCACTAGCAACATTCTTATCAACACTTGTTTACAAAATTCGATTCCTTTTTAGTATTTATTGCAGTAGATGCCGTTACCTGTGAGTTTGTCACATTTAATTTTAATAAATTATGAATTTCCGATTGATCATTCACTCTTTTTTCGAGATGCAAAATGCCCTGATTTAAAACGACCAATTCACGATTCAGGTGTACCTTTTCCATATTGTTAAGTACACATTGAACATCTTGACATGCAAAGGAATTCACGTTAACATTAGAAACAATATGTGGTTTATGTACGTTGGTGCTCCTGCTCATTATGCTCGAAATGTGCAAAATCATTTAAATAACCACTTTCGAAAAAGATGGATTGGACGTAGGAGTGATTATCCGCGAAGTCCAGATCCCAATCCGTTAGATTTTTTCTTATGGGGTCATATGAAATCCATTATTTATCAACAATCAAATGACAATAGAATGGAATGGTACAGAAAAATTCGAGAAGCTGAAAATGAGATTAGAAATAATGCTCAGGCATTCTTCTGTGTTAGACAAAATTTAGCTAAACGTTGTCAAAAGTGCATTGAAGCGTTCATTTTGAGAATCTTTTGTAAATAGCCAATAAAATCTAATACCTCCTTAACTCAATTTAATTTTTTTTAGAAAGTGCATTAATATTATTACATGTGGTAACGTAATACAATCGTATTTCATGAAAAGCTTTAAATTAGTGAATTAAAATGTTTAGGTGCGTTTTTCTTGAAAACGGTCATTTGGTGGATATGAAACAAGTATGTAAAATTAGTTTCTCCATCATAAGCTTTACCCGCAGAAACGAAAAAAAATCTGTCGACAACGCCCTCTACAATATGCAGTATGGCTCATAAACTGAGAATATTCAGCTTCCTCCGAAGTGGATGTGCTCCAATTTTCGTCATTTTTGAAATATACCCAGTGTTAAAAGTATTTTTTTTATCACTTTTAACGAGCTGTAACTTCTTCATTTGGACTAAGGTATGTTTGGTTTAATCGATCCCATTTGACCTAAGGAAGTTGTAGTTAAGCTGTGACCCTACACTTATGGAACACCCTGTATATAAGTCCACAGCAGGAGCGTAAAGCCTTAAAATAACTCATAGAATTCGACTGATTCTAAAATAGTCATTTTTGAACTACCTTGTAACGAATCCACCACATTACAGGTTAAACCGACAATCTAATTTCAGTAATGGCTTAATGATAGTTATATTAAAATAAACAATAAAATGCAGATATAGTTTAATTAATTATAAACAAGAGTGAAGGATTGATGGAGTTCGTTAACTTGCAAATGTAGACGCTTATCTATAATTCGAACAATATCTTTTTCAGTAAAGCTAATACAAGTAAAAACTCGCTTAAAGTGGATAAAAAGACACACGTGTTTATGGTTCTAATTGAAACTATATTAAAAAGGAAAGTGATAAACGTAGTACGCGATCAAAGAAATTCGAAAGTGCAGAAATTGGAGGGTTAATTACATTTTCCGTATAATTAATAAGCAAGGAGACAAAAAGAGAGCATAATAAGAGAAACACTTACCGGAACCGAGCGGAAGCGTAATCGACTTCGTTGTTTCTTCATCTGGACATCCATCTAAGGCTCGTAGACTAATTTGTTCTTGTATCTGATCTTCTACTATTTCACTGACACTTTCAGCGTCGTCGCCTGGGGAAGTTTGGATCAAGATATGTCCATTACCGTTATCGTTACCGCTTAAAAGGAAAATAGGCGCTCCGTTCCCTAATCGTTTCACCGAATGTAAAAGCAAGCCATCCGTAAGGTCACTTTGCTGAACGAGCAACTGTCCTACTTTACCACTATTATCTTCTAATACTAAATTATTTTTTATATAATTTAAACTATCGGTACGTAATAATATATGACCACTTTCAGTCAGTTTCGAGCCTCTCAGGAAAATTATATCTCTGTTGAGCTCGCGGTTATCAATTTTGTGAGCACCAGAACTGTTGCTTGTTGTGTGCATTTGTCTCTCATTACCTTCAGCCGAAGACGAATTAGCTGGATCTGTAAAATAAAAAGATAAATCAAAGATTAGGATTAAAAGTGCTTAAACGCTAATGAAAACATTAATGACTTGAGAGTTTTCCGAATCTCTCTAGAGAAATCGTTTGTGCATTTTATCGACAAAATGTGTGATTTATCTGAAACTTGATACTACTTTTTCCACTGCTTGACCCACAAATGTCAAGCTTAGGAAAATTATATCGTAAGGTTTCCCACTTGTGCATTTTTTTATTCATTTAATTCATAATCTGTATAATTTATGCGCCATTATTGCGTGAGATAATGCATCAGAGATTTCGTAGCTAATACATTCTGCACGCTAAGTAAAAAAGAGAAATCGATGATACGTCAAAAACAACTTCTTAATCTGATAAGTTTCATGTATCGTTGAAATATTTTCTGGTTGTCTTATTGTTTCTTTGAAATTTATGAGCGTGCAGCTATTTATACATGACTGTTGCATACTTTACTCACTTATATAAAAGCTTCTCTTTATCGCATAAAGTTGAAATATATAAAAAAAAATTGGAAAAGTTTCAAAGCTTTACAAACACGTTCGTATTCATGACTTTTCCGATTTTTCTTGCGACTTTAATCATTAAATATAATTTTTTTTCTTTCCTTTATCTACTAGAAAAACGACTGTGTTTATACAAACAATTTAAACTAGAAAAGTCTCAGAAATACATCAAGAAAGTGTTTGCAGGAGATCGTTGAATACTGTATTTGCGTTCATTTACATATTTGATGGCATGTTTGTCCATGTGATATTTGAAGTGATTATAAATCTTTCTAGTGTTAGCCTCATGATTAAAGTTAAGAATATTGTACATAATAACTAAATGTTATAAAAACTATTTGGTGGGCAGTTGATTGTTTTCAATATTTTTTCTGATTTCTATTTTATAGTTTTATAATTGAGCCTGTTACACGATCAAACCGCACCAGTCGTCACACGGTGCATATGAAATAAGGCGGTGGCCTATCTAACTCAATGGACAAAGGCCACAGGTCGACGTACGACGGAAACTTAACTTCAAAAACCACATACATACCCAAACTAGCTTTCAAATTTCGGTAATAAACGTCACTGGCGCCACTGTTATCTCAATTTATCATGATCTTCGTCTTAGGTTACAGATGTTATCAACAGGATACAAGATATACGCCTACTCGGTACGTTATATTATCAGTCACTAACATTAATGTGTTTAACTAGTATTACAATAACCACACGAATGCTCAAATCAATTTTAGCAACGTATCTACTTAACACAAAAATATTGGTCGCACCCTTCGTGTTTGTGCCAACAAATAAGCTAGTGAAAAGAGTTCGCATAAACTTTTCCAAAGTAACTCGTATGTTCGTTATATATACATTTGTTTTGCTTGCGGTCTAACACTTCTCTGAGGGCAAAAATTTGCAATATTGTAATTGAAAAATCGTGGTGACCATTTATTATGTAAATATGTTATGTATTGTTTGTACTTGCCTAATCTCATAAAAACCTATTTATGTTACCTGGGTTTTGTCAAATTTTGACAAAAATCAGATTAGAGGTGAATATTCTATATATCACCTGTATAGACTCTTTATAAAAGATTTTTTTATAAGAAACTATAAAATAATTGCTTTATTTACTGGATTTTTTCTTTAACAAACGATAAAGAAAGCATTAGATTAAATGGAGTTTGCTATTATTCTATTAAAGAAAAATGTATTGCCAGGTTTGTTGTTCATGAAATGTGTTTTAATTTTCCACCATAAAAATTTGGAGCTGTACAGATATTCACAATTCTTAAATTGATTAGGCGTAAATAAGGAACAAGACCTTTTGTGCAGAGAGAATAGAAGGGGCTGTGTGTTTTATTCCCTCTCCAAGGGGGAGGACGGGCTGCTTGAACTTTACCTACATTAACTATGTATGCATTCTGGGACTAAGGATAGGTGAGATTAGGATAAGATCGGAAGGAACGGAGTTACGGTTCTGGGGTGGAAGTTACTACCCCAGCATACGCCTGAACAGCCGCACATGATGTGCGAATACGAAAATGATTATGCCGCTATGTGTGTATAAGTAAAACCCTCTAAAAAAACCTCATACAGGGTAGACGGTAACAGGAATCTTGAATGCTAAGCATATGGTGTTACCACTGACTTAAGATCTTTGCTTTTTTGTTATACTGCGACTGATTGACTCTTTCTCTTATACACTCTTTGCTAGTACATGATACAAGCATAAAAGTTTGTGCTGGCCACTTTATCTGAAATTGAAATAATTTAAATTGGAAGGTCAAAAATTTATCAAAATGATATCCATAACTCGTTTAATTCGGCTTACACTAACCACACGCCAGTGTTTAAATATAAATTTTTAGCAACGTACCAAACTTAACACAAAAAAATTGATCGCATCCTCCGTGTTTATGTCAACAGAGAAACTAGTGAAAATAGTTTTCATGAACTTTTCCGAGATAACTCATATGTTCGTTATTTAGGCTCACATTTATCAAAATAATTAATATCCAACCCTACACGTAATCGCCCCGTAATAAATTTAGAGGGAAAGTGTCCAATAATGTCACTAGTCTTGCCTTTTCTCTCTGACTTCTTAAAATATCTGGTTTAAATTTTAACACCCTAAAATTTGCATATGTACGCTAAATTTAACTACGTTCAAAATATTCAATGAATATCAATGAATCATATTTATTCTTATAAACGTCAATTATGAAACGAGCTTTATCTTCATTCATTTAAAATGTAATACGTAAACATAATTAAACAGAGACGTAAATCCTGAAGACCGTGTGCGAGTATAGAATAGTTTACTAATTCCTTCAATGTATTTCCCAAAATGAAAATACTCATTAAACTTCTATATGTGCAGCAATTTGTTAATTTAGAACAAAACTTCAATTTATTAAACTCTTGAAACATTTTTCTAATTTCGAAAATAAGTAACAAAAATTTAATTACGTTGAAAGCTGATCTGGAAATTGATTAACTGTAAAATCATTGCATTGCAAACATTACGTTATAAAATATAATATTATAATCAATACGTAATTAATGATTCAGCAAAAATAACAATGCAATTGTAATTCTTTCCATTGCAATTCAAATTGGTTGTATTGAACTAAATTACCCAGAATAAGTATTTGTTACAATAAAGAACGAGTCCTTTACACAATACATATATCAAACAACATCAATGACTCGAATAAATATTTTTACGTTCTCACCATTAGTGGCATCTTTTCACTACCTTGTTACCTCTTGATTTTAATTCTACTTCCTATATAAAAACGATTGGCAATTGGATGCATTAGTAAACAAATATTCAATTGTCCAACTACGACACAAGATATTATCTAAATTTAAAAAGCCTTACGCTAGTAGTGTGTACTCAGACATATCCGTAATGGGATCAAAAATAGTTTAAGGTACCAAACTCACTTTTAACTATCCAAATAGCTACCAACCAGTTATAGCACACGCACGAAAGTGGTAACAATATCTCAGTTAAGGTGCCTACAAACCCTCATTTATAACAGTTTATTACGTACTAAATTATTAATGAACCTTTTTTCATTTAGTACACTTTAGTAAAGGGTTGTAATTTACTCCATTCCTTTTTCCTTTCTTGTATGCGTTTAATTTGAACCTCGAGACTAATGATATTACTTGCACTCCATTATTTATTCATCCAAAATTAAATTAGTAAACGGACAAAAATCTAATAACTAATACTTTTATAAACGACATTGTACGACACATTTGGCATATCAGTGGCGTAACCTTCACAAAACTTTTACGCACATATACTAATTTCTACAAATCAAACGGCCTATCATAAATATGTTAAAATGTGAAATAACGCGTAATGATACGTAATAAGCTTACTACTTCAAAATTCTCTAATAAAATATCATCTAATGAGTCCAAAGATGATCTTAACATAGGGACACCCGCGCACAACTCACACAGGCCCCTGGTTTTGAGCGTTATGATTAAAAAATACAAGTGTTTCATACGATAAACTGAAAATGGGTTGCACATTGAGCCGGTTGAGCAAAATATGTTTGAATACGTTCATTATGCAACTGTCTTTAAGGTTGAAAATAGACAGACAAAATAGTTTTGACCAGAAGTCGTAAATAACCAAAAGTAATCGTAGTGTAAAGCATTCTCGATAGAACTAGTTACCGTTGAATTCTAAACGCATTAAGTGATCAATTATTGAAGTACCAAATGTGGCAACGGCAATAAAACCGATCAGAGCCTAATTCCGTTGCCATTACCCAATGGTGAGCAGTAGGCATTAATATCACAAAGGATTACTGAAGTGAGTAAGATTGATTGGTAATTGAAAAGGGTAGCACCATATTCGAGATGCTGTAGGTGTTGAGGTAATTGAAAGGGGGTAGACGTGAAGCAATTTGTGACTATTAGAGCAGTACCATGCGCTCCGCTTGGTGTTAGAAGTTTTGGATTTAAGTTGGCAACTGTCTGTTAGTTTTGTAACTATGATTGAAAGAAAGTGTATGTTATGTTCGTGAAGTAGGTTCCGAAGGACGCTCCTGGCGTTTAATCTCCCTATTTTAATGTACTTAAAGATTTGGACAATATCAACCGCCGTACGTAAGCAAACGTTCGGAGTTGAAAGTAAGGACGTGGCGTATAGGATTCGATTGATCCTATTACGTTTGTCAGAGAAATTTGTAGAAACGCGTGTATGATGCTCTGTAAAGTGTTCGTACGTGGTTTGTTTTCGGGTGTGTGCATGTTTGCATGTGTGCGTGTGGGAGTGTGCGTGTGTGAGTGTATGTGTCTTCGAAACCGGGTTCTGCGGATGACCGGATAGGGTCGTGAATTGTCATCTTCGACGGAAAACTAGGAGGTCACCGCTGCTTCTGGCATTGAAATGCATATGATGGATATGCTCCCCCATAGTTTACAGTTCGTTTAATGCGTATTTACAGGTGAAAAATTCTCGGCCTGGCAATGAAAGACTGCCACTTTCAGTTAAAAAATGATTTTATTTTTCTACGTAATCTCCTTTGACTTCAACACACTCGGTCCAGCGTTTTTCCAACATCAGTCCCTCCCGGAAGTGAGAGTCTGGAAGGTGGTGAAAATATTCTACGGCCCTCTGAACTTCTTCATTGGATGCGAAGCGCTTCCCAGAAACAAATTTGTTAAAGTTTGGGAACAGATGGAAGTCTGAGGGTGCCAAATCAGGAGAATAGCAAATCGTACCTCAAATCCCGCAGTTTTCCCATCGCCAACGCACCCTTGTGTGCAGGTGTCTTGGTGAAAGATTTTTTCTTCTCAAGCCAGGAATTTTAGCATCCAGCTGGTCAAGAAGGTTGCAGTAATATTCGTCTGTAATTGTTCTGCCTTTTGAAAGGTAATCAATTAACAGGATCCCTTTCGCATCCCAAAAAACGTTGACTATGGTCTTTCCGGCAGATACGATCGATTTCGATTTCTTTGGCGCTGAACCACTAGCTTCCACCGACTGATTGGACTGCTGTTTCGTTTCTGGAATGTGGTGGTAGACCTATGTCTCATCCATGGTGACAAATCGCCGCAAAAATCGGTTGGATCCCTATTTAATCGGTCCAAAGATTGCTGCGAAAATCAAGTTTGACCATTTGCTTCTGATCGGCAATCAGCAAATCCGGCACCCTTCTTGCACAGAGCTTTCGCATCCCTAATTCTTTATGCAAGATGTTTCACACCCTTTCATCCGATATCCCCACAGCCTTAGCTATCTCACTCATCTTGTCTTCCAACACGATATCATGCACTTTTTCAATGGTTTCTGGTGTGGTTACGGTTTTTGGCCGTCCTTCACGTGAGTTATCTTCGAAAGTTATGCGACCACGTTTAAATTCAACTGCCTACTTTTTAACGGTTTACATGGAAGGAGCAGAGTCCCCGTAAACTTTTGTCAACTTCGGATGAATTTTCTTAGGGGATAATCCATCCAAAACGAAAAATTGTATGACCGCACGCGCAAGACGTCTACTGCAAAAATTCGTATAAACAAATCACTTGAGAGAACACGTTGCCATCTCTGGTTCAGGCCGAGAACTATTCACCTTACCTTCGTATTTGTGACTTTCGACACACTTGGTGCAGCGGATGATACTGGTTTGCATATTTCACAGCGGTGTGTCCGACTTGCGTATCGGTGGTGCAAACTTGAAAAGTGGTGTAAGGATACGACGATTCTCAAAGGTAATGTCTATCGAATAAGCAGACGCCCTTTGCGAGAAGGAAATAAAGAGTGGAGCTTGTGATGTGTCATAGGGATGTAAGAGAGTTGATAGCCTTCTAGACAATTCGTATTGCTTTGTTGAAGTTGAAAGCGGTTGAAAGTGGTTGGAGTAAGAGATGTGTGGGATGGTAGATTGAGTATGCTAGATTTGTGTAGTGCGGTAGATAGGTGTATTGCTTAGCTTGGTTAAAGGAAACTGTGGATGTGTTTTCGCGGGTATGTGCTTTTAGTGTTGTGGCTGCAACCGCTAAGTAAGTAGGTAGAGTGGCTAGTAGGTCGTGTAGGGGTAATTGAGCGTTGGTGAAACAACATTAACGGTAGCAAGGTGGCGTCGGTGCTTAACCATCAGAGAAAATGTTAGTTATTAGCGAGAATTGAAAAATGTGGAAATTAATGTAAGAGAAGAAAAAAAAAGCTTAAAAATCAGAGACCGAATCAAAAAAGTAAAGTAAATTAAAACATAAATTAATAAAAATTATTTCTTTGTTAAATACTGCTGGTAGTCCTAGTGATGGTGCTGGTACTCACGACAATCTTCTCTCTGCGCTCATGGATTTCTTTGGTAGTTCTTTGAACACCCTTGAAGTACTTCTTGTTCTGGTTCATCGCCACCCTTAGCTTAACGATCGGTCCTCCTTACTCGACGAGACGCCGCTGTTTTAGATTGGCTACATCCGATGCAGTAACAACCTTACTTTTGCTAATATTCTATTTTATTTTTGTATTCTGCGCATTTCTAAAAAATATCACTCGATAGGTGCTTAGACACGTTTGTATGTTTGCGTGAAAAAGGAACTCGCAGTCTAAGGTCGCTGATTACAGTTCAGCTCGATGCTTAGTATCAATTTTCAAGGGATGTTGAAAAAAGCATTTTCTCTTAAACTTTACGTTTTCTTTGTCAGATCAAGAACTATTAGAACGTAATACATACCTTAAAATATTTATATTGGTTTATTAAACCGTTACTTGAACCACACTTTTAAGCACGATCCCTACATGTATATATTAACGTAAATTTATGTTCCATTTATTTATATTGCCATTCAATCCAATATTTGGATGACATAACTGAAATAGATAGGCTCTCTCAAAATTTCTAACTGTATGAGAGAATATCAAGTATCATTCAAACACTGTAGGTAGGAAAAAATAAAATAATTCGTTGAAAAGATTTTAGGGTAAATTTAGAAATGCGGTTTGAAACCTAGAAATCGATAATGTGCGGGTAGTTTTAAAATTGAAATCGCTATCGATAATAAATAAATTAAAAAGGAGTCCTTTAAAAATATTCAAAGTGATAGAAATTGCAAAACGGAATATTCAATGAGTCCTTTGGGTTATATATCTGTATAAATGGGAGCTGTAGGTAGAATAAAGGCATGTAGTGGTTTAGTTAGAGAGAATCTCGTTCCCTGAAGTGGCTATTATTGGTATACCGGTACTATAAGAATATTGTTATTGCTACTCTGGCTACATTGACAATATTTTACGTAGACATAAACGTTGTACGAATTTTAATAACATTTACGAATTTTTTTTCTGTTGTTTTGGTTGCACTAACAGTAAAAATACACAAGCAAATATTAATAAATTCGAAGGGAAAGGGAGTTATGAAACATTCATATAAAAGTTACTTTAATAATGTCTTAACCGTAGGCGTCCAGGTAAAGCGCCACGGGAATCATAAAACTCATTCAAGACGTTTCCTGTTAAAACTACGGGGACGTACAAGTACCTTGATGGCAAATCCGTGCCAGTAAAATATGACTTGGAGAAAAACTTTAAAATTCTGTTGAACCACATTTCATACAATATGATTTAAATGTTCTTATTTGAATAATTGCACCCTTAAGTTTTATTTCAAACTTTTAACTATTATTTCAATCTTGGGAATATTCACAATACATATAAAACAGATTACCTACTATTAATTCAGTTTATTTTACTTATACGATTCTATAAAGCACATTCTGAATTAACAATTATTTATTGATGAACTCGAGGATTAGTGTTTTTAGAGTGCTTTACGAGATAGTCAGGCATTACATTGAAGTGAATAAGGGCAAGATTTGTATTAATTTGCCTTACGATTAGTAAGTGCTCCTCAAAACATCGATTACTTTGCCCAGCTCTCTTTATTATCTTTTTTTTATTACAATCGATAATTACTTGATAGTATTCTTATTGAAGGGTTATGTACTTTCCCTATACGGATTGTATATCTTGCGAAAAAATTTGCACTATTAGAGGAATTTTTAAGGTTTTGTTGTGTAAAATAGCTTAAAGTTTAGATGTTTTTTTTATTAAAGCGAAAAAGTTAAGTTGTAATTTGCAAGATAAATTTTACCGAAAGACGTTCATATTTTTACAGCTGTGCTGGTTAATTGAAACTTAAGTTCATTGAATTTGCGACGTCTAACTTTGCTTATATTACTTTAGTTCACACTCCTTATTCTATTCCGTAATTTGTGTAAATGTACATAAAATTCTTATGTGACATGATGGGCATCAGATATTTTTTGCTTGCTGGAACAAACATCTAGCAGTAGTGATGAAAGAACCTCAATCATGCTTTTATAACTTGCGCAAAAATTACAGAGCGTACGTTTCTTTTAATTGCCTGCCTAAAATATTCTCTTCATTTAACTATTTAAACGTAACCAATTAATTTTTGAACATACACCCAGTCCCAGAAGTTTGGAAACGCTCAATTATCTCAGTTATATGTAAAGTGCCAGATGAAAATGGAGTAGTTTACATTAGTAATCACGCTCTATCCAACAAAGATATTTTCGATGATGCAGTGTTGCCGCTTCTACTAAAAATTAAAAGCAACTTTGATAATTCAAACGGAACACCATGTACATTATTCATTTTTTTTATTACCCGGAATAAATCTAAATACATCTTATGTATGAAGTCCTGTACCTATCTTCAACCATTTATGAAGTAATTGACCGGCCATTTCGACACATTGACAGGTTGTAAAATCTAAACCTTAAGAGATCAGGAAAAACGGTTTGCACATTCCTATATGAGTTTTTCATATTCTATCGATTGATAAATCAAAAACATATAATCTTCTAACAAGGAATGTATTGAAAAATTGTTTAAAAAAATTACGAAACTCAGTACCATATACAAAAATTAAATGTTCAAAATGTTTTCATTGTACTTCTTGCCAAAAAGCTAGGTAGCAGTACAATTTTTCGATAACTTTGTGAACCAGACCTTCGGTAATAATATCAGACTTAATTTGTATGTGTTGTCTTAAATCGTCGAGGTTCTCCGGTTTTGTAGCGTACACCTCATTTTTTAGAAGCCCCCAGAAAAAGTAATCTAATGGCGAGAGGTCAGAAGACCTCGCTGGCCATTCTATAGAAGGCCTTCTGCATATGAATCTGTTAGGAAAAATTGTATTCAAATATTCCCGCATTGTTAGTTTGGGCCAGACAAACGTTAGATTTCAGGAACGGTTAAATTTTTAAGCATATCCAAATATCTCTCAACTGTTAAATTCCCTTTTATGAAAAATGACCCTGTAGTGCGAGTTCCATACAACCCTGCCCAAACATTCATTTTCTGAGGGTGCTGGGAATGCGCTTCTCTCATCCAATGCGGATTTGGATCTGACCAGTATCTATAATTATGACGATTCACATTCCCATGTAGCATAAATGTCGCTTCATCAGAAAAAACAATGTTATTGAGGAAATCAATATTTTCGTCCCACATGGAAAATTCGTTTCTTCTACCGAAATCATCTTATGACAGCTATTGAACAAGATGAATCTTATAGGGGTGAAATTTATTCTCCTCCAGAATTATTGACACTGATGAACGACTTATATCAATAGCTGCTGTTAATTTCTATAGGGAACTATGAGGATTCTCAATAAATGTGAGTAAAGTGTTCAAACATCTTTACGACTTCTTGCGCATTTTATTCGGGCATTGTCCGAATTCGAGAATTGAGTCTAACAAATGTACTAACTACCTTACAGCTAAATTGACAATTTTGTAAACGTTAGAAGTTTTGTTTTTTTATGTTTCGTTTACTTAATAAAGGTAGAACTCTAGTGCCACAACTACACTTTTTTTTAAATTTAACGTTTAAACCTATAAGGAGTCATGCACAAATCCTGTTCGCTATTAATTTATCCAATAGTATTTAGCAGCTAAAGCGTATGCGTAACCTGGAGCTCTCAGCACGTAGTTTAAACTGGAAATCACTGAGTCCTGACCTGCCATATTAAGCCGTCTAGTTTGTTTCTTTTTTTTTGTATTTTCGTCGCGCTTGTTTATTAGCTAGTTAGATTAGAATCTTTAAATGACATAATTAGATATGTTTGTGATTTCAAGTTGTAGGTAGCGGACCGCGAAAATTTTATTATTGTAATAAACGTTTGTCAAACCGCCATTGTTACCACGATAGAAAAGATAATTAGTGGATCTTTAATATCTTGACAATACGTCGTAATTTGCTAATATTTTCAAAATATCTTATTTATATATTTTTATGTAAAGGATGCGGGATTGTTTGTAATTAATATTTCTCTAAGGTTGTAAAACACATGTTGTGGGGTGAGTAGCCGGTGCACGCTTAAAAATGCTTTACTGAAGGGGCGTAATGAATCATTGGAATTTCTTATGCGCGCTCTTGATGTAAAAAAAATGTCATTGATCTAATGATTAATTACGGCTGAACAAAGCGCAAATCGAAAGGGATCTTTGTTTAATACGTTGAAAACCGACAAGTAAATGTAAAGTTTGTTACGAACGAAGGCATATTTTTAAAATTAAGATGTGCAATACTTAATACGAAACTGTTGCAACGGAAATTAATGTTTCTTGGTTTTATATTATTGAATATTGAAAAATCGGGGTTGATTTCGGGGGTAAAGTTAGTTGGGAGGTTTGAAATCGGGGGAAAGGTTAGTTAGAGTTAGAGTGTCAATCGAGCCAGATCGATTTTTGGGTTAATTAATTACCTTCGTTGTGAACAGTTTATCTTTAAAATAATTCTTGCGTGTACATTTTTCTTTTTAATTCGCCAACCCTAAGTTTCCTTTTATTTCGGGGTTAAACTGCATATGTTAACGATTTGTGTCTGTGATCAATTAAGGGAATATTTATTCTGGTGTAAGTATATATTTTTACATAAATGAAAGCTCGCAGCCAATCATTTTACCAGCCTATGCAACGTATTAAAAGATGAATATGTAACCGGAGAAAAGAGCACTGTATTATTCTAACGCCCTCAAACTTATACAGCGGTCACGATGTTATGATCCATTTATAACTTACCCTTGTCAGCTTGTTTAAGTAGAATTATTTGCCTGCCAGCTGATTTCTCTTTGTATGTGCCTTATTGTAACTTGATTTATGTATTTTGTGCTTTGGTGGTCACTAAACCATTGGGTACGGGTAAATTCCTTGTCTATTTTCTTTTGTCCTTACCTTTACGTTATTATCATCTGTGCAATTTTATTGTTGCTATATTTTATATGTGCCGTAATTTGCTTTATTGTTTTATGTGCTTATTTACCTAAGGACCGGCATGATTGGCTTTAAAGGGCCACATGTTTGGTATTACGATTTTTATTTTGATTATTTATGACCCAATTGTGAGTGTGACTACATGTGTTTCTTTATTATTATGTTTCTGTGTAACTAAACTGATTTTTATTCATTTTCTCTTAATGTTATAATTTTGTACGCACTTTAACCTGATTTAATTTAGATAGCACAATGCACCTACCACTAGACGACCACTTCGATTGATCAGATTTGAGGTTTGCGAGTAATTAAATATCAGACTTGTAAATAAAATCTAATGTTTTAATTATTGCCCGGAAAGTCAAAGTAGGCAGGCAATTAATTTGAGTAATAGTGACATTACTGTCAGTCAAGTCAAGATAGATCACTTAGCGATTGCTTTGTTCTTGAATTTTCAATATTGCAAATAAAGTTCAAATTACGCTTTTCAAGATAGGGCACCTTAGATTTATCCCGGGCGTTAAAAAATTGAATAATATAGATGGTGTTCCGTTTGAATTACCAAAGTTGCTTTTAATTTTTAGTAGAAGCAGCAACACTATCACTGAAAATATTTTTGTTGGATAGAGCATGGTTCATCTATGTTACTTTACAAATAACCGAGATAATTGAGCGTTTCCAAACTTATATGTGTACATTTAAAAGAAAATAACCGGACAAAACATTTTCCTCTTCTCGAGTGAAACGTGGTGAGTATTTCTCCAAGTAGGCATATTTTATATGTTTAGGGCTTGAGGGATTTTCTATAGCAACCATTATACCCCAAGTAGCACAAATATGTTTCTGATACTTTTTAAAGATGGAAATAATATTAATATACATTTAATATATAATTACTATTTGTAACATATATCGCAAAGATGTATTAATACTTTATGCTTTATCGTTATTTGTGCATTCTCTGCAAAGATAAAAATATGTACATCCATAGAGAGCCTTGTTTGTCAGTGTTCCAAATTCCGTAGTGAAAAACCTATTTTTAAACACTTTTTCTTGTTGTTTTTATTCCGGTATCAATTCTTCTGTTGAAATGAATAACAGTACAGAACATTACAGATTTAGTATTGAAAATTCAATGCTAGTCAAATCACAACACGATATATTACAGAGTCAGCTGTCTGTATTTGGTGGATAATGGCCCGGATATTGATAATAAATAAAAATTGTGTATATAAAAGTTATTCATAGTCGGAGTAATTTGATTTTTTTTTGTAAAAATTGACGTCTGTTGCAGTCTTTAAGCAATCGAATATCTCAGGAAATATATAACTTAGAGAGGTATAGTTTGAACTGTCAGATTAAACATGAATTGGTCAAATTTTTCCATGTATGGAAAATGGTACCGCAGACAGGTGGTACCAAATAGAGGGCGCCGAATTTTAAAATTTTCAAACATACGTAACTCCGTTTTTTTAAATAGAACCGTAACATTTTTTAATTCGTTTTTAAATTGTCTATCAAACATCGATTTCATTCCCTATACCTAACTTTAACAGTTTTATTATTTTAAGTTTTAATATTATTTTAACAATTTTTCCTGTATACGACGTGGTAGACGGTTAAACAAATGAAAAACACATGAAAGTAGCTGTCAGTTTTCAGTACGTTACTAAGGTTTTCAATTGGCATATCTGTTTGTGACCAAAATTTTTTTCAAAATGAATTTATCTACAGAACAAGTGGTAGGCATGATTTTTATCCTTGGTCAGTGCCAAAAAAATTGTTTAATGGCTTTGGAATTTATAAAGAAAGATTCCCAGATGGAAGGCACCCACAAGAAAAAAGTTTTCAGCGGACATTAGAAAGATTTGTTTCACCAGTAAATGTAAAATACACAGCTCGTAACCGAGGGTGTTGGCTACAGCTATTGATGACCCACAAATTAGTCATCGGACATTAAGTTCTTATTTGGGAATTTCTTTTAGATCAGTTGGTCGAATGTTAAAGAAAAACCATTTCTATTCGTATAAAGTGCAATTACATCAGGAACTACTACCACGGTTATGTGGAACGTGCAATGGTCATGAATAAACTTCGAACGGAACCCCAATTTTACAATTTCGCTTTATGGACAGATGAATCTACGTTTCGTAATAATCGGTTAATTAATGGACATTGTTATTCCGATGCAAATCCGTACATTGTTAGGGAATGTCATAGAAAAAATAAGTGGTCTATTAATGTTTCGGGCGGAATAATTAGTACTCAGATTATTGGCGCACATTTCTTTAATGGCACTCTGACTGGTAAAATTTTTCACAATTTCTTGAATACTATGTTAAATGAATTGTTAGAAGATGTACCTTTAATAATAAGACAAAGCATGCGGCTGCAATTCGATGGCGCGCCTGCACACTTCAGTATTATATCTAGATAATTATTAGACGAACGATTCCATGAACGATGGATGGGAAGAGGGGGATAGATTAGATTTTTTACTATGGGGTTATGTGAAAAATCTGGTGTATCAGGAACCACCAACTACTTCTGACAACATGAAACTCTGCATAACACAGGCTTTCAGACAGATTACGCCAGAAATGTTACCGCGTGTAAAAGTTTCTTTTCGCGAGCGAATTCGCTTACGTTTACAAAACGAAAGCGCCCACATCGAACAGATACTTTGAACCTTTCATGAGTATAATTTTGTATATTTTTTTAAAACTCTAATCCTAGTTTTGAAAAATTTTCAGAGAATAAATATTTGCCATTTGTTTTTCATTTGTTTAAACGCCTACCGCGTCGTACACAGCAAACATTACTAAAATAATATTAAAACTTAAAATAACAATAAAATGGTTAAAGTCAGGTATAGGGATGTAATGGATGTTTGATAGATAATTTAAAAACGAATTACGAAATGTTCGGGTTCTATTAAAAAAAAAGGAGTTACGCATGTTTGAAAGTTTTAAAATTCGGCGCCCTCTAGTTTGGTACCCATTGTATTTGGTACCATTGTCCACAGATGGAAAAGTTTGGGCAATTCATGCTTAATCTGATAGTTCAAACCGCACATCTCTAAGTTACATATTTCCTGAGATATTTGATTGTTTAAAGACTGCAACAGACGTCAATTTTTACAGAAAAAATCGAATTACCATTTTAGACCTTACATGTGATACATAAAATTGATCTAAAATGAAGCGAAGAATCAGAATATGCAATAATATACAGGATGTTACATTTAAGATAAAAAAGTTTGGTTGCGCCTGCGCTGAACGAAACACTCTGTATACTCAAAAATATTTTTACGTGATAGAAAACTTGACTATGAACAACTTTTATATAAACAATTTTTATATATTTTCAATATCCGAGCCATTATTCACCAAACACAGACGGTTGCCACACCCTGTAAATCTAATATATAATTTCAAAAGCTTTCTTTGTGTTCAGAGACGAGAACGGTGGTCTTGTCATGGCGTTCTCGCCTCTGAACACAAAGAAAGCTATGTCATACTGGTTAATAATTAAATTAATATCAAATTAATTTACCTTTTAAATGCAGAGAATCATGCGAGTTAGCAACTAAAATAAAGTACACGAATTACGAATGTACTGCGCTTTCCGCTTTACACTTAACACCCCCTTTGCCATAAATGGCAACGGTAACGAAAGCGTTGCCATCAACCGGTAAACGTCCCTTACTGTTGATACTCACTATACCATAAAAGGCTTATGTAACCAGAGCACTCTATTAACGTTGTATTAAGCCAATTTTCATTCGCACATTCTTTATAATATGATAATTTGGGGCGGATGTGCACAAGTTGAACGTATTCTCAAAATTCAAAAACGTCTTATCAGAACATTATGTAATCTTTCCTTACGAACATATTGTAAACCTTATTTTGCAAAATTACGAATTTTAACCGTCATTGACACTTATATCCCTTTGCTTATCAAAATAAAAATACTTTTAAATCATCGTCATAAAACTTTACTATGTGTTGATAATCACAAAACAACTCTTTTTCAAAAGAATGTGCTGTCAACCAGAGCAATCTGCGGTATCTGAGCATGCTTTAAATAATTTATATCATGACATTCAATTTATTAATATGGAAATATTGTCAAGGCAAAGTCATTATTATGTTTGTTTACAACCTGAATCTACTGAGATATACAGGGTGATTCCAAAGTTAAAGTTATCCTTTCACTAGCGAATAGGGCTTCAAAAAATATTTTTTTCCTTTGGTGCTTTTTTGAAATATCAACATCAACGGAGATATATTGTCAAAGTTTTATTTAAAAAATTAAAATTTATTAGTAACAGTCAAATCACAATTTTTCATACGCGCGCCACTGGTAAACCAAAAAATATTTTATCTATTGCGGAATTTCCCCCCTCCTCCCACGTAGCTATTGATAACTCCATTTAAATAGGTTTTGGGATTAAAAATTTCTTAAGTTTAATTTTGGTTTTTGGTATTGTAGGTGGCGGACCGAGAAAATTTTATTATTATAATAAACATTTTCAAATCGCAATTGTTACCGCAATAGAAAGGATAATTAATTGGTTTAAATATCTTGATAATAACTCGTGGTTTGATAATGTTTTTCGAGAAATTTTATTTCATGTATTTTTTTTAAGAAATATTTGAATGTATGAAACTGATATTTGAATAAAGGTTGAAAAGAAAAAGAAAAACATACGTTAGGGTAGAAAACAGGTGCCCGTTCGAAACTGCCTTTACCGAAGGAGCGTAACGAATCGTTGAAAATTTTTATACACACATTCTTGGTGTAAAACGGCACTAGTGTAATAATCAATTACGTCGAAACATACTGCAAATCAGAAGGCATTTTTGTTTGGTAGTAGGAAATTTGAGGCCGATAAGGTTTGTTACGGACAAACGCATATTTTAAAAATTAATACTTCTTGTAGTAATAAATATTGAAAATATTCCCACGTAATATTTCTTGTTTTTTTAATACACAGGGGTGAATTTGGAGAGTAAAAACGGCAGTTGTGGTTGGAGTTTTGATTCAGCCGAATCGATCTGGCTATAAATATTTGATGGCATACATTTTAATAAAAGTAAAACCGCGAATTTGGTTTTTCTTTTACTAAACTAAATATTCGGGTTTTAATATACGGGAATGTAAGCAATATAAAAAATATAAATAATCGTTATCGTCTTGTGATTCAACGGCGTATCTCAAACCGATAAATATTGGTGAGCAAGTGGTTATTTGAGGGATTATATTCAGATGTAAGTAGGTATCTTAATGTAATTTAAGCTCGCAGCAAACAATTCAACAAGCCTATGTAACATATTAAAAATCAATCATTGCAAGAAATATCTAATTACGCACGCAGGCTCATCAAGTTGAAATCTGTTAAAATAAAAGGACTCCGCAATTAGACTGGGCATTGTTGACTGTTAATATTTGAGTAGATGTAGTAAAGCGTGGATAAACGTGACACACTAAACCTTCGTTAATTCGACACTGTTCTTATTGTTTTGTATATATGAATGTATACGCTGAGAAAGGGACGTTGTACCGGTCACTATATTATGATTTATTTGCACCTAACCCATGCAAGGCTTTGTTTTAATGTTTCTTTAGAATTGTTTGTCAACGAACTAATTTTTCTTTATATGTAATTTATTGTAATTGTACGTATGCATTTTGTGCTTTTATTATTCACTATACAATTGTGTTACTTTATTTTACCTGTGTAATTTTACCGTATAGTACCGTGCTGTATTATTTTCTGATTTAATTATTTACTTAAAGACCGGCATGATTGGTTGTATACCTTTCATTGTTTTTTTGTTGTATGATTTATTCATGTACTTGGGCAATTACTTATTTATTAATAAATTGGGTTTTCTTGGTGGTTCTTTCCAAACTTAGTAAATTATTGGGTTGAACCATCATTGCGCAAAGCTCGTTAATCCTAATTTGAGTAGTTTCATTGTTTACCTGTCCCACAATAACACAGCGTGGCTATCACTAGACGAATAAGTTAAAACTACACTTTTAAAGATAGGATACCTGGGTACACTACAGTATGTGTAGGTTTTTTCCAATTATGTGTAAAGTTACCACAGCACTACAATAATTTAAGGTATGTAGTCGTAATTAAAATTAAAAATAATATTAAGCGTACTACATTGTGATTTTACTATAAAATAATAAATACAATTATTAACAAAAAACTATTTCTATGTTAGATTTGACCAGATCTTTAATTGGTATGTCAAGTTTCTATTTGTGAATGCTTTTATCAATTTTAAATTAACGTTTTTCATAACTTTACACTTACATCATAATTTGATTAAATTTTGTTAAATTTTCTGTTTGATTATGACATTTTTCACTGTTAGACTTTGATCGTTAGAAGGTGTTCCGGTCTGTCATCTTCAATACAGTTATTTAAGGCTTAAAATCTTCGCCCTTCAAGCTCGGATTTCAAACCGATATTTGCGGCTGTTATGTTCACACATACCATTACTAAAAAATCTGTTTACCCAGCAGAAATAGTTAAGCTCCTCCCACTAAATTTTGGTCAATGGTAAGAAGCGGCCAGTTTTACGCCAACAAAATTATAAAAACCGGGAAATTTAAAAACTTCAAATTGAGTTATCACTTTGTGAAGACTAAATTACAAAGCGTCATGTTTTTAGTATTGGCACTTTGACACAGAGCAGAAGTTTCAAATTATTTATTACTGGTAAAAATACGACGTAAGAAATTATATAAAATAAAGTAACACAAACATAATTTAAAAATATTTGAAGTTTTGGATTAGGTCAAAATAGGACGTCCTTTTATAAGGACGATATGGTTATGTACTACGTTTAGAATAAGATACGGTTGCAAAACACTTCACTTTATTCTAAAAAACAGAGAACATAAAACAGTTAAACTGTATCATATTGAATAAAACAGAATTAGAGACGTGTATTCTGTTAGGTACGCCAACTAAAACAGTTAAAAGCAAGTAATTGCTTGTGTTCCGGGTTTTAAAAATGCGACCAATCACAAAGTTGCATTTAAATATTACGGAAATTTTTGGGGAGGAACTTAACGGTTTCTGTTCGGTAAACGGAGTATAGAATGTTAATAGTTATTACTCAACACAAAATCAATTTTGTAATGTACGTTAATTAGTAGTGAAGGCAATTAGAATTTGCAAAAACTACTGAAAAAATGTTTGCTGGAACGGAGTAACATTAAACATTGAATTTTATTATAGCTTTTACTAGCTAATTTTGCTTCTCTACTTCAGTTTATGACCTAATGTTGTACGTCTTTTACATCTATGTGATAGAATGTTTTTTTTTTTCGATATTAAATATAATTATGTGGTGACACGTAATATTACTTGAAAAGTATTATGAATTTGTAAATAATGGATTGGTTTTTCGCTTTTGAGAGTTATAATTGAAAATTCAATTAAATACATTTCAACGTGCCTGGTCGTGATTACTCACCTTTGAACTAATCATGAACTAAGCCAGCTCTATGTTTTATACACGTTTATGTTCTAATATCCAAATCTTACCCTATTTTAAGCGAGTGATGGGGTTATACTAAGCGTTTGGTTTCCTGCCAAAATACCACCCGTTGTACTATGCTCCACATAAAGCATCCTTTATATACGGTACTGCGTTAATGCAATTTAGTGGACAGTTGACATCAAAGGTGCGTTTTTGCATCTCTAACAATTCCCTTTACTAAATTCTATTTTAGCATTTAGAGAATTAGAGCGGAAAGGAAAAGGAAACAAAAAATAAAATTTTTAATTAGGGTTAGTTTTATTGTGCAGCAGAGAATCTTATTTTGTTTATCTCGGAATTAACGGAGTCCATGTTTTTGATGATTTATGAAATAATTTGTTATATAAAACTTCAGGGCCAAACAAGTTCTGCCAAAAATTAATATCCGGAGTTGAGAGCGCAAGTAAATGTTTCTATGTAGGTCAGTTATAGTAGTAGACTAAAAGGCTGGATGAAAACTTTTTCGCTTCATTTTTTTTTATTTAATCCAAAAAGTTACACAATATAAAAAGAAAAGTCGGTCGAATCAGAATTTAACCTCAATTAACGCAAAAAGATTATAAATCATGGTCAGTAATTTAGAATAATATAACCTCCCACTAATTTGCAGTAATACATGCACAGTTTGTAGATAGGGCAATTTATAGCCACACGAAGCGACCAATCGATGTGCTGAACGAGCATTACTATTAGCGATAAGTTCGAGCGGGTAAATTTGCAGAAGCCTCTGGTGATGTACCGGTGATCGAGAGTCTCCCTAAATGCAAATAGCTCAAACTAATCTCTAACCTAACAAACTTTCATACATTATTTTAATCTCTGCAATTGATTTTTAGCTTCTATTTAACATAGACAATAATTGTTTATTTTTCACAACGGATTCGAAGCTTTTGCTAATGTATCAATAATTTTCTGAAACCTTCACATTTCTCTTTCTTAAAACGAATATATCAATTTCATATACACCGTGTCCAAGATAAGGATGCCCACATGGGGATCTCGGAAACGGTAAGAGATGGAAGGTCGGTTAAATGGAACAAAAGTTACGCATTTGAGAGGATGTATTTATGGTCTTTGTAGAACTCGAATATCTCTTTTAGTTTTTGAGATATTTGAAAAAAATTTAATTTTTATGATTTTCGTTTTTATTTTTTTCTGACCTTATTTGAAGAGCTACCAAGAAAAGAGGAGCACATTTTCATTGCCACTTTTCTAGCTCTACTTAATGCTGTTGTTCAATTTTTGATACAACGTTTCGTTTGTGAGCAACCATCATCAACTTTATTTTTTTAAATGCACGAAAATATTATTTTTGCCATATTTAAATTCTCTCCTTGATTCTGAATTCAACGATATATCACACTTTATATTTTTGATACGTTTCGGATGAGAAAATTCATATTCAATGTAAAACATCGAAAACGTACAGTTAAAACTAATACTAGAAACATTAGAAAACCGTAAAATTATTATAAAATTATGTTTTGTAATTTTAAATGATATACAAATAAAAAACAAATTTATTTTAAAGGTTAATAAACTCACAAAAGATGTTCAAAAAGATTCCCGTTATTCTCTAAACATAAATAGCATCTAAAACATTCTTCAGCAAACGCTTCGAGAACTAATCTTTGTAAAATTTCTTCGTTTTCAATATCGTTACCATAAACATAATTTTTAATGTATCCCCAAAGAAAAAAATCCAAAGGTGTTATATCTGGAGAACGGGCTGGCCACAGTACATTTGCATGAGTGCCAATACATCTTTCTGGAAATCTAACTAACAGGTATTCTCTGACAACTCTGGAATTATGTGCTGGTGCACCGTCCTGCATAAAACAACTTCTTGGAAAGGCAAATAATTCAAAGCTATCTCTAATTCATTTTGGAGTAAAATTTGGTAACGTTCAGAATTTAAGGACTCGTGGTAAATGAAAGGATCTATAATTCGAGTATAGCAGCCCACATATTAAATCCGAAACGGTGTTGGTGTTTGGCCGTTTTGTACAGACGTGGATTTACTCTTGCCCAATAATGAGCATTTCTACGATTAAAAATTCCATTATTATTAACCATACTTTCATCGGACCATATTATTTTATTCGGAAAATATTCATTGTCTTGAGATTGACGTGTATACCATTCGCAAAATATTCTACGTCTTTCTGGGTCACCTGGTTGAAGTTCTTGGCAAATTCTGAATTTATATGGATGTACTTTCTCCTTCTTTAGAACATAATGAGCTGTGGAATGAGTATGTTAGTTACCTCTTCAATTTTTCTAGTAGAAACCTCTGGATTTTCCGTTACAGCTAATAAAACAGTATTGGCTTTTTCTTCATTGCAAGAGTTTTTGCGAGATTCTACAGGTTTTTTGAACGCACCTTATTCTTTTAGATTAACTGCTAATGTGCGAAAAGTTCTTTTGTAAGGTTGACGCCTTTCTGGATATTTGTTTAAATACATTATTTCGGCTTCAGAACAATTACGTTTACACAAAATGTAACACGTCAGTGTATCGAATTTTTCATTATTTGGAAAATGTACTCCTACCATATTGTTTTTAGGTAAAGACAAAATGTAATTAACTCAAAGACCACCAAACAACCGTAAGACGGACAACAATCAATTATGACAGGTAGGTAAACAAAATGCAAAGCGAACTTATTTTTATCAAATGCGACGGAAGATGTATTTTAACTGTTTAGTTAATAGTATTTTCACTAAATACATACTTGTGAATTATTTTATTCGCAACAGGCATTAGAAAATGAGAAAACATTATTCTATAATAATTTTACAGTTTTCTAATGTTTCTAGTATTGCTTTTAACTGTACATTTTCAAAATTTAGATTGAATATGAATTTTCTCATCCGAAACGCATCAAAAATATAAAGTGTGATATATCATTGAATTCAGAATCAAGGAGATAATTTAAATATGGCAAAAATAATTTTTCGTGTATTTAAAAAATAAAGTTGATGATGGATGCTAACAAACGAAACGTTGTATCAAAAATTGAATAACAGCATTAAGCAGAGCTAGAAGAGTGGCAATGAAAATGTTCTCTTCTTTTCTTGATAGCTCTTCAAATAAGGTCAAAAAAAAATAAAAACGAAAATCAGAAAATTCAATTTTTTTCAAATATCTCAAAAACTAAAAGAGAGATTCGAGTTCTACAATGACCATAAACACATCCTCTCAAATGCGTAACTTTTATTCCATTTAACCGACCTTCCATTTCTTACCGTTTCCGAGATCCCCATAGTGGGCATCCTATCTTGGACACGGTGTATACATATTTAATAAGTCTTAATGTATGTGGCTGTGTTGTAATGACTCATTTTACTACAAATTGAAAACGTCAAAATCCTTTCCTTTAAATTTCTAATTTTTCATTTTTTCAGTTTACAGAATTTTCCGATTTTGTGCTTATCCATTTTTATCTTTCAACCTACATACCAATACATACGAGGGGTGGTTTTTATATTACCGGACTAGGAAATTTACAATGTTAATGTAATTTTGATTTTAAATCACATATGCCATGGTAACGTGTTTGACAATTTACAAAACAATTGCAGCATTATTAGTTCTAATATCTGTCAGTTTGTGTTGTAACGTCTCAAAATGGACAAACTTGAATATTGAGCTGTTATAAAGTTTCTTACAAAACAAGGAAAATCTCCAAAAGTTATTCGTGATTGTATACGGGGATAATTGCCCTTCTAAGTTGACTATTTGTGAATGGTCAAAATTGTTTAAACATGGCCGAGAATCACTAGGTGATGCTCCCCGTCCAGGCCGGCCTGTTGACATGATCACTTCGGATGTTGTTGAAAAAACCAAGTGTTTGGTAGTGGAAGATGCAAGATTAAAGAAGCGACAATTAGCGCCTTTATTAGGGGTTTCAGAAACCACAGTTTTATGAATTTTATACGATTACCTTGGAATGACAAAGGTCAGTGCGAGATGGATTCCACGAATGCTTACGCCGTTTCAAATGCTTACTCGAAAGGAGAAGTGTGAAGAATTTTTGGCGCTTTGTAGGGACGAATCAGATTAAATTATCAATCGACTTATCACCGGAGATGAAAGTCACCCCTTCTACAGGAAAAATAATGGCAACTGTTTTTTGGGATTGCCAAGGAATTTTAATGATTGATTATCTGAAGAAGCGTGGTACAATCACAGGAGAGTATTATGAAAGCATAATGCATCGCCTCAGAGATGTTATTAAAGTGAAGAGACGCTGAAAACTAACGCGATGTCTCCTGCTGCTACATAATAATGCACCAGTAAAGACTTTCAAAAGCTGCCGTTGCTAAATGTGGCTTTGTAGAAATTGATCATCCACCTTATAGTCCAGATTTAGCCCCCAGTGACTATTTTTTGTTTCCAGATCTCAAAAGAACACTAAGGGGAAGAAAATTTAGGGACGATGATGAACTTATAGCGACTGTTGAAAGCCATTTTGCGAGCAAACCAATAGAATATTTTTATAACGGGTTAAAGATGTTATTAAAAGGATGTAATACTTGTATGAAAAGAAAGGGGCCTATATTGAAAAATAAATTTCCGTTGTTCTAATCTACTCTTATCATGCCTAGTTCGAGAATATAAAAACGACCCCTCGTATAATAAGGTTATGCAATCGACTTTTTTTACTAACGCTAAATCGACTTATTAGCTAATTATGTGTGGATGTGTTACTGTTGGACTAGAACTCGCGTTATTTCATTAGAAGAGACTGCTGTCTCCCTTACAATGTCACACAAGATAAAATAGAATAATTTTATAAACAGTTATTTTCACCGGAGCTCACGCTCCATGATGCGCTGAAGTTGAATCGAGAATTCTTAATAACTCCCTTCCACTGAAGTGGCAGAGCTGCCCTAATTCGCGCAAGCGCGATATATTTGAAATTTTAAATATGGAGCGAAACCAAACAGTTAGTATAGTAATTACATATTTACCTTTGAACTTATTCCTTCATAACAAAACTTATAATAAGTTAATTAAGTTAGTATACTATTCACGTTAACTCCAAAACAACACGGACGTACTTCAAAGTTCGTATTTAAACCTATTTTCATTTCTCATGGAGCTGATTATATTTTGGCAGAAACTCAGCAGAGGAGGGTTTATTGGGAGCAGCTTTTCGTTTTTATCAATTATTTCTGAAACAGCTGGGTATTTCAAAGATATAAAAATACCAACATATAGACCTTAAGCATATCGATTAATTATGATTGCTAAGTTACAATTTAAGTGTTAGTTGAATTTTTTTTCAATATCTGAATACCGATTAATTTTATAAGAAACGTATCAAGTGTGAAACACCATCAGACCTTCGAACCTACAAAATGGAAATTAAAAGAAATGAAATAATTTTAATAACATTTTTTTAAAATAATTATGCAACCTTTTTTATAAGAAGTTCATTACGAAAATAGGCAACATTGTAAACACCAAAACAATTATCGATGTTAAACAGACGTTTAAAACTTCATGACAGACAGAGGTTAATAGATGTTAATTTAAATTAAAAGATATGAATAATAAAAGAAAATCAATTTCCTTTTCACAATTTTTTATTGAAAGACTCATAAACTCAAATGAATAAAAACAGTTCAAAAAAATATTGTATAATAGGCAAACCACATATTTATTGCCAAAATTCTGAAGTACTGCCGTAATCATTGACATACACCGCTGATTTTTTGATGTGGCCCATTTTATCCTTTTTAATGGGAGCTTGACCAGATGTATTTGCTTTTTTTCAGGCCGCTTCAAATCCTCAGCTAATTTTAAAGAAAACGTGTGTTCTACCATATTATTGTTGATAAACTTCTTGGCAATAACAGCCCCTGCATAATGTGTGTCTGAACGCCCTGTATATATATATATATATATACGTTTTTTTCTTTTCGTTTGCTTTTCTATTTATTCAGTTCTCGCTTTCACGGCAACGAAATTTGTTGTTTTTATGTGTCTTCATAAAATTAAATTAATTGATATATCGTTTGCTTTATATTGTATTTCGGATTAGAATTTGTCGTGTTTAGTTTAAACTGAATTTGTTTGTTAGGAATTAATTTACAGTAGGATTGAAATTGTATAAGTTTTCGTATGGTTTAAAATTAAAAACGCCGTTTGTTATTGACAGATAAAATTCCAAGTTGATTTTCATATTAAATTTCTGATGTCAAGATTCTTTCGCGGTACAGTTTATCGATTCACTTTCAATTAAAAATTATCATTATAGGAGAAGGCAATATTTAGCTGGATTACAATGTGAACTTATTAAACTTTAAGTTCATTTGTATTGTAGAGTGGATAAACGTTCTTAATTGCAAAAGCATGCAGTTTATGAACGCGAAAATATGACGCCATCTTTCTTGATCATTTACGGGAAGGGGCATATCGTTTCTACCGCGTTTGATAATTTGAATGTATGAGCAGTATGATTGGTGGTCGATTTTAAAATCTTGATCTGGTGAAGGAAGTTGTAGTATGCGGGTGAAAACCGCTCTTACCGTCGATGTTCCCGGTTCTATCGAATGTATCGTGGACTGTGAGTCCGTTTCACCTGTGTGCGGCTTTTGTTGTTGATTCACCAGGCCGGAGAACTTTATGTCATGTATCATGGTCAACTAGACCTACCTTTTCGTAATCAGGACAGTGTTTAACCAGTGCTTCCTGAATTACGGAGTTTTTTTATCGCTTTTGCGGATTTGATGCATTGTTTTTGGTAGAGTATTGAGTGTCCGAACCCTGTGTTTCTGTAAACAGCCTTTGATAGACTAAGTCTCACTGTAAATAATTTGTAAATAGACCTTTTTTGCATTTTCTTCCAATAATTAAACACACTTGTAATAGAGCTACCGGTTTAATTGAACATTAAAGTGTGTATATATCTCGGCGTAAAAGCTATTCGTTTTGTACACATAAACTATATAACGCCAATTAACGTAAGCACATCGCTATCGAAACTTAAAACTGGGAAATTGCCGCATGAGTTTGCCTTACCGATCGAGTACATCAGCATGTGTCCTGAAGCCGTTCCCCTCCGTTTTTGCTTTCATTGCTATCTGGCGAAGACGTATTCAAGAGTTCTGTGTAGAAGGTAATCCAATATTGTACGTTATTGTGATTGCTTTATCATAACTTTGTTTATAAATTTGGTGACATTATTTGTTGATGAGCGAATAAACGCAGTTGTTTTTTTTTTGGTATTATTTTTGCCGTAATTGATGCTCTCATGTTAACCTCAATTTAAAGGTTGACGAACTGCTGTTATTTGCGATATCTTTGGTATTTTGTTTTTTTTTTATTATTTAATTAAATGTACTGCAAAATTTATGCATATGAAAATTTAGCTTGGTAAAATTGATTTTTTGTGACCAATTGGTTACGTATTGTTTGAATTTCTTCTTATTTAAATTTCCATAGTTTAAAATTAAAGACCACTTCGTAAGCTTACAAGGTTGACCATTTTATGTTCCCATTTTCTAGTATTTCAGATTTTAATCAAACCGGAACGAGTGTAAATAAATCTATGTATCTTTGTTCTTTTTGAGATATATTTAGATATAATAGACGAACAATTAATTGAATTTTATGGTGTTAACTTGTGATCTTCTCCCGACCAGTGAAAGCGATAATTTACGAAGAGTAGTAATTTGATTATTCAAACTACAGAATTAATTGACAGCTAAATTTTGATTTCAATTTTGTTGATTCATTTTAAACGCAACCATTGGTAATTTCCTACAAGCGAAGCATTTAGTGTCATACAATTTTTTTTACATACTTTTTTTCATACACCGTTCACAACATTACGCACATTATCATCTCCATCAAGGTTTTGTCGAGAATGACGATGTTTAACGCATTATAGGTTCATCAATCCCCTCAGGTATATATGGACGACAAACCGTAGAATTTTGTGAATGGTGCTGTCTTTTCTTCGTCTGTTAGTTTTGTGAAACATTTTAGCATGCAGACACACGGAGCTCTAATAGTTCTGGCTTGTACCACATAACCTTTATGGTTCGTATAACGTGTGCCTGCAATACTAAAAAATTAGATTGTTTAGCAGGAAAACTGATAAAAGTAATATCAAGTGGAACTTACCGACTTCTTTTTATGCAATTTCGCTTGTATTCCTGTGTTCAAAACGCCTCGTTTTCTTTTATTAGCTTAAATAGGCTCGACAGCGTTTATTCTGTATCAAGTCAACTAAACGAACGCGAATATTCCGAATAATAATTAATAACAACAATTAGCTGGAGTTCTCAAAAATTACACCCTGTGCAACTCGCCGGGCATGTAAGTTTCACATCAAATTTGTGTAGTGATAAGTAACCTAACAAGTACCGTTACTGCGCTAAGCGATAGAAATACGTTTAATTTATACAGTTTCTGTAACAACTCAATGTGGTCTAAAAATGTAATTTGTACCCTTTCTGCAATAAACGATTCAATTATACCATAATGAGACCGGCCGGGAGAAAAATAGTGTTCAAACCTCGGTAGAAAGTACTATTGCAGACCTCACATTAAAATCCTCACCAAACGGCTCGGTCTATAAACTTGTATTCGGTCTGCAACATAGTACTTTCATATCTAGGTTTGAGATGAAACTTGTTTTTTAATATACTATTAAAGTTGGTAAAGAACTAAAGTGTGGTGAAATGATATACGGAAATATGGAGTGTAAAATTTTAGTTTTAATAATTCTCGTCTATGTTCCAGACAATAGAATTTGTTTAAGTCGCACATAAAACAACTTCATTACTGCAAAAAAACAGAATTAATACATTTTATCTGACTGGTAGCTTTTATATATTTCATTCACACAATCAGCTTTATAATTTAATACGATTAAAAAATATTAGTTCTACATAGGCACCTTTCACAAATTATTTCAACTAGCGTGTGAACACACAGGCTGTACTAATAATCAAACATTTAATTTGCATTTACTGTTTTGATGTGTACATGTACATTTTGTCATAAGCACATTTGATACTCGATACCAAAAGCAAGTTTACAAGTCGAGTTTAGAAAAATGAATAATCGAACCCATTGATGCAAGTTATTACAAATTGAAAAGGAAGGTCCTCGATATATTACATTTATTTAAATATTACTGCTAGAATTTGTATTGTATTTGCGGTTTAAGAGTATTCGCAGAAACAAAAAAGTTTAACTGCAAGATAATGAAAATGTTAATAATTTTTACATTACTATTCTGTGGTGTAACGGTAATAAAATGTTTACGAAGGTGCACATTATTGCTTTTTATTTAATTAGCATTTAGTGTTTTGTAACTATGATGTAATAATGTTAACTGTTAATTTTTTTATTAATTATGTTTATACTGAAACTAGTGCTGGTTACTTCCTACTTCGTACATATACGTATTCCTATTTATTTTATTCTGTTTTTTTTTAGGGTTCGACTGCTATGGTCATATCCCATTTGCAACTTTTAATTATAGAAGAGACGAACAAGTAACTCATATTTCATTGAATACCTTGATTGCTTTTGAAAAAATTAAGTACATGCCTCACGTTCATTGTGTTATTGAAATTGTTTGCATAGTTCGCTTCCAACTGATACCGCATTCTCTGAGCTTCATAATTTTGGCACTCATTGATTATGTGTTTTATGGTCAGAGTTACCCGACACATGTGACAAACAAGCGCAACTTCACCTTTGAGTATATGCTGATGTGTGCCCAATTCGCAAACGGTGTACCTTAATGTTTTCTTCCTTTGTGGCTCCTTTTAGGTCATATAATTTCTCTGCTTCTGGCTAATTGTGGACAGGTGAGTATTATATAATTCCCATCTTCTTTGTCATTGTTCTAAATTTTTCTCTTTTAGGTAATTTTTTAGATCCTTCAGTGCTATACAGGGTGTGCGCGAAGAGTTTTGATGCAGTTATGTTAAAAATCTGAAATTACGAAGCTGTAGGTTTTGGATGACGCTGAGTTCAAATATAATATTGTCCTGAACGTGGCACTTACGGTTATACCGGAAGTAGACGTCAACTTTGTTATTTTAAATGGAACTTAATATTTGTTATTTTGTTTTCGAATTCTACAATTAAATTCTAGATAAAATTTGTACACACTGTCCTATACCAAAAATGATTTATAAGTTGCTTACTTTAAATAGAATACCCTGTATTTTATTACATTTTTTGCTGTATTTTTTTAAGCCAATTCGTTTGGTATCAGTATTCCCTATACCTAAATCCAACCACTTTTGTTATATTTCATTATCTTAGTTAAAACATAACAACACTTAATAATTTCAACATTAGTAAAGGGTAGGCCATGATTTCCATTATTTAAGGTGATATTTTGTTATTTTTTCATAAGTTATTAATTCTGAAAAGTAACCAATAGCCTGAAAGGATTATTAATTGTGGATATCATTAAAAACGTTCACTAGGTATTTTGTATTAATTTAATTAAATAACTTACAAACAAAAATAACTAAATGTAATATTAAATAAATAAAGTTTTATAATAAGTGTTCAAAATTAGCACCATCTACTTCTAGGTATTTATGAATCCTTTTCATTAAGCTATGTCTTGTAATTCTGGAAATATGGTCGGGTATTAGAGAATTAAGAGCAAGTAAGACTCTCTGCATAATATCTTCCTTTGTCGTAACAGGTTTCGAAAATACCTGATTTTTTAATGTAACCCCAAATACCAAAATCTAGAGGAGCCAAATCAGGAGAGAGAGCTGGCCAACGAAACGGACCCTGATTGGCAATCCATCTATCATCAAACATGTCGTAAAGATGCTGAGCAACAGGCCCAAGGTTATGAGGAAGTGCTCCATCTTGCTGATACCAAGCTGAAGCCGCCTCTCCATTTCTTAAAGTATGTAACGCCGATCGTATGGCTTCTTCTAAAATGTGGCAATATCGTGTACCATTTAAATTTTCATCATAAAATTTTAATGCTAAAATTCTATCGCCTGTTATTGCACAAAAAACATTAAAACTCCAACTATCTTGGAAATAACGTTCTCTACTAACATCTGGATTTTCATTAGACCAAAAATGGGAATTATGTCGATTAAATAATCCATTTTTTTTAAACTTTGCTTCATCACACCATATAACTTTTTTTATGAAGTTTTGATCCTCTTGGGTCTTCATTAAAAACCATTCACAGAATTCTACCCTTCGAGGAAGGTAGGTGTTGCACCAAATGATATGAGAATGGTTTCCATTTGTGTTTTTTTTTAAATGCGTCAGTTTTTAAGCAATTTTCTTACAATATCACCAGTTGTTATTCAATGTGGACTAGGATTTTTTCAAAATTTAAAAAAAAATCGAAATATCTCGAAAATACTTCATTTTTGGTATAGGATATTGTGTACAAATTTTATCTAGAATTTAATTGTAGAATTCGAAAATAAAATAACAAATATTAGGTTCCATTTAAAATAACAAAGCTGACGTCTACTTCCGGTATAACCGGAAGTGCCACATTCAGGACAATATTATATTTGAACTCAACGTCATCCAAAACCTACAGCTTCGTAATTTTAGATTTTTAACATAACTGTATCCGCCATTACTTTTAATCAAAACTTTTCGCTCCACACCCTGTATAGTTGACATCCACCTGTGCTTCTAATGTAGTACGCTTTGCCCCAGTATCTGCTATGTCGTGTCCTAGTATATCTACGTGACTAGAAACTCAAATAAATGTACGTATTACTCCTTTTTTATTCAAATATTTGAAAATTGATTGGCACATTACGTTCATAGGGTCTGTAGAGTATATTTCTGTTAATTGGTTTATGATATTCATACAATCGGTTATTCGTTTATTTTCCACGCATACGACATTCCATCAGTAGAAAAAGCACTTCCGGTGCCATTTTTAGTCTTTGATCCGTCTGCATATATTTTCGTGTGCAGGATATTGGTTGCATATGTTTTGAAATTCTTGGGCGTATTTGTTCTTTAATGTGGTTACCTTCTTGAATTTCATCAAGTCTCTCCTTACTTCCGACTGTGGTAACAACCACGGCGTATTTTGAAATGGATTTGGATACCGGGTGTCCAAAGCGTCACGCGAAGAAAGATTGTGGCTTCGCTGTAGATTTTTCATTAAGATCATTTATAGGAAAGTTATATGGTTCCCATACGTGCACAACTTAAAAATATTTTAGCACCTACAGGGTGATTCGTAAAAGTAGGGGGGTATCAACTTTTTTATTTTAAATGGAACACCCTGTATATTATTACATTTTTGGATAGCCTAATGAATAAGCTTTTCAACGATGTATACATTTGCACATATAAAATGCAACGTTGCCAAGTTATTTACCAACACTTTTTTTTCAAGAATATAAGGTTAGCAATAAAAATTAATTCTTGGTTTATTATCTAACTTGAGATAAATTAGTTCAGGGATATAATTAAGCTAGGTACAGGCTTTGAAACAATGTAAACGTTTTATTGGTATATTAAATAGGGGAGAGAAGGCTCCGTGTGAAATTTTAGCTTGTTCAACGTACATCAATTCTCTTATTTCAAATGGAACACCCTGTGTATTTTGATATGGGCGAATAGTACTCTTAAAGACCTCACTTTTATCTAGATACATTGATACCGCTAAAATTTATAATTTTTTAAATATTTCCATTTTTTTAATTTTTCTATAATTATTTTACGAATTACCCTGTAGGTGCTAAAATATTTTTAAGTTGTGCACGTATTGGAACCATATAACTTTCGTATAAATGATTTTAATGAAAAATCAACAGCGACGCCATAATCTTCCGTCGCGTGACGCTTTGGACACCCGGTAGTTGGCATGGTTACATTAATTCGCGTAAGTTTGTCCCAGAACCTAATTGTTGCAGGGCGAGTTGGTCGGTGTTGATATGGCATTCTATCCATGTTTAAAATACTATTATTAGGATGGTGTGGTACAGACATAATTTTCGTCACATAGTTCACTATTACCTGCTGTCGTCTTGTGTCGAGTGCCCGAATTCCTGACTTTGAACAGGACTATTTGGGAATGCGCCAATACAATACATTATTGCTGTGTTATGTACCACATTTAACGTCGATAAAAGTGATTTACGTGCCGAAGAGTACGCAATGCAACCACAGTCAATTTGTGACAATATCTCGATAAGTCATTTCTGTTCTGCTCCCCTCTTAGTATGAGCTAACACTTTTAATATATTTAGTTTTCTTGTGCATTTCAGTTTTAGTTGCTCTATGTGTCGCTTCCATGTAAGTGTACTGTCCAATATCAAACCCAAGAACTTTGCCGTTGTGGCACACTTTATCGCAATGTCTACTAAATACAGAAGCGGGTCATAATGTGGTCTTCTTAGTTTGCAAAAGTGCACACACTGGGTTTTTTCTTCGGAAAATTTCATGCCCACATTTGTCCCGTTTTGGACTATTTGATTGATGGATGGTTGCAGTGTGCGGATTGTTTCTTCATTGGTTTCTCCAGAGCAGAAAATTGCGATATCGTCAACGTAGATGCATTTATGTATTTTTTAATTTATATTTATAGCGATATCGTTAATAGCCAATGCAAAAAGGGTGCAACTAAGGGTCGATCCATGGGGAACTCCATTATCGAGTATCTGAACATCGGATAACGCGTTGTTAATCCTTACTCGGAATCTTCTGTTTGTTAGAAATGATTTGACTAGTGCCGGCATATTCCCACTAAGGTTGAGTTGATGCATATTTTTTAATATGCTGTATCTCGATGCCATGTCGTAGGCACCCTTAATGTCAAAAAATATAGCCACTGCGTGTTCTCGCCTTCTAAGTGCTTCGTCTATTGTGGTTTCGAGGTAGACAAGATGATCTATGGTTGAGCGATATTTTCTAAAACCAGCTTGGTATGGTACGATGGCATTTTGGTTCTCTAGGTACCATTGTAGACTGATATTGACCATTTTCTCTAATATTTTTCCCATGCAGCAAGTCCAGTTAATCGAACGATAGCTTGTCGGTAGAAACGGATTCTTTCCAGGCTTTGAGATAGGTACCATAATAGCCGCTTTCCACTCCTCCGGATAAGTACCTTCCTTCCACAGTGTATTATAGATATGTAGTAAGGAGCTTTTAAACCCTAATGTTAGGTTGTTCAACATTTTGTTGAATATTTCATTCGGTTCAGGAGGCGTATTCTTCATACTGTGTATTGCGAATTCCATTTCATCCACCGTAAAAACTTCATTATACTCTAGATTAGCATTAGTGTCGAACGATATTTCAGCTTCTCTCTCTTTTCTAGTATCAGCTATAGCTAGTGAGTAATTTTTATTGCTACTAGAGTTAGAAAACTGGGCGGCTAGTATATTGAATATCTCTATTTCGTTTTCAACAATAGCATCTTGTTGTATTTGCAGCGAGTTTATTCTTTGTCCTTGGCAAGTGAGTATGTATTCTTGAAGAGTGAAAAAACGTAAAATATTCAAAATTTTAAATTTTCTGAAATATTTGAGCCTCCATATTTGAAAAGAGGTAACATGGATAAAATTTATTATTTGTTCGAAAATGCAAGTTCTGTAATAACTTTTTGGATTTGCATCTCTTATGTGATTCGATCAAGTTGAAATAATGTCTAATGTTTCTATTTATGCGGAATTTTAAATTAATCAATTATTTAACGATACTTCCATTTGTTAATGTCTGGTCCATTATGAAAGTAATTCACATGATTTTATAGTGACGCGACTATCCATCGTAGTGCACTCGCACCGGCCGGAAAATTTGGTGAGAGGTCTGCTCGTTCAAATGCGACGGTCCCATTTCGCTCCGAGAAGTGAGAGCGAAAGGACGTGTCTTTGCTTGAAGTGTGTTTTTTTGTAACAAGGCGTGATGGAGGGTTTGCTTTAACAGCGGCTTGGAAAGAATGCTACCGAAACATTCCAGATGGTTCAAGAGCTCCCTATGACTATTTTTTGTTCCCCCGACTGAAGAAAGAGAGAAAGTATTGGGAGACCGTGGAAGACATCCAAACGCATGTTACAACGTTCTTGAAAGCTATGCCTGTGGAGGAATTTCAGGGTGCCTTCCAGGCGTGACAGACACGTCTCCGCAAGTGCATTGATGCCACAAGGGACTATTCTGAAGAATTTTAAGCATTTGTACTGATAGGACCAATAAATCTATTTTGCCCAGAAAATGCGCATTACTTTCATAATGGACCCATATTTAATAGCACTAATGTTTGAAATATAAATCCACAAACTTTTCAATACATGTATCATCAAGAGCAAAAATATAAGTAAAATAGGTAGATATGGTAACAAATCTTTAAGATGAAATAGCAAACCTCATATAAATTATAATGTATACTTAAAATTTTTGTTAAATGTGGGTCTACGGAGTCTAACGGAGACCGTGGTAGACAATAAATGTATTTTTCCCAGAAAATGCGCATTACTTTCATAATGGACCCATATTTAATAGCACTAATGTTTGAAATATAAATCCACAAATTTTTCAATACAGCATGTACCATCAAGAGTAAAAATATAAGTAAAATAAGTAGGTATAGTAACAAATCTTTAAGGTGAAAGCAAACTTCATATAAATTACATACTTAAAATGTTTGTTAAATGTGGGTCTACGAGATCAACCTGTTCGTCCATTAAAGATACTTTATGCCTACATTTATAAATTTAATGTTGTTTTGTTAAGTCATAAGGTGATTATTTACTATTAAATTTAATTTGTCTGTTTGTTTATATTTGTAACATCTAAATTGTCTTTGAATCTAATCAACTGAAAAAAAAAATTACCACTACATAATAAACTTGTAAGTTTTGATGTTACTAGTATGTTTTCTTAAATCATATCTCAAAAATGCACGTGTTTATTAAATATTTTTTTATTTAATAACAATGTTGAATTAATGAGAAAAATGAAAATTATTTCACATTCAATAATACGATTTATTTACAACAAAAAGGTTTACCTATGGGCTGTCCCATTTCGCCAATTTTAGCTAATATCTTCATGGACATAGAAGATTGTATTTTGTAAGTTTTACGTTGATATTTTAGCACGTTTTAATATTAATCAGAATTTATTGATGTGTCCTGAATTAATACTAACTGTTGACATCTTAACATAAAATTTACACTAGAACAAGAACAAAACAGAAACATTCATTTTCTAGATTTAAACATAAAAATTAATGCACAGAACAAGTTTGAGTTCTCCACATTCACTTACTCCGACAGACATTATAATTCCAAACGATTCATGCACCATAAAACACATAAGTTATTACATAGAGCAATGTCATTATCGTTAAACAAATATCCATTATTAAATAAATTGCACAAGAAAATGGTTACAATTCAAATAAAATTGATACTTTAGTTAAAAATCAAGAGTACAAATTATTTATCATAACCATTTAACAAGTTAACATAGAATTTTGGAAAAATATCCGAAAAAGTTACTTACATATTATAAAGAACAAGAAGTGCAAAGTAGCTTTCAAAACAGATACCAATGTTCTCTAATGTTTATCTAACGTCAAAGGTTCAACTAACGACAGTTTGAAGTCGGCTATTTATAAACTGAACTGCACATTCTGTAATTCTGTTTGTATGGGGCAAACACTTCTAAACTTTGATATTAGACACAAAAAACATATTAGATGTTACAACTATAAAGTCAGGCAAAATCAAATTGTGCCCAATATTTAATAGTAAATAATCATCTCATGCTTCACAAAATTATTATATTTTTGTAATAAAAATTGACAACTTAGATTTTTGAAAGCATTCGAATTATATAAACATAAATAGAAAGAACCTTTAATGAACGAATAGGTTGGTCTTATAGACTAACCTTTAACACACATTTTAAATATAGAATTGTAATTTATACCAAGTTTGCTGTTTTACCTTAATGATTGGTTACCTTAACTACTTGTTATTGTTTTACTTGTATCGCATGTTGTATTGAAAATAAATACTTATATAAAACATTTGTGGAATTTCAAATATTAGTACTATTAATTATGAAATTCCACAAAGTAAAGAAAGATATATAGATTTTGTTAATAGTTGATAATAGAGTTATGGAAACACTAAAAACCTGGTCGTGATTATATTTCCAGAAGAGGATGCTGTGTCTGCCGTTACAACTTCATGGATTGTTGGTAATAAATGTTATTGGCTTTATACAGCAAAAAGTGGTAAGAACCAGTATTGAAAGAAACGAATAACCAAACATGGCAAGTCTTTCTATGCACTTGGTTCAGAAATAATGGTTTTGGTATTCATTGTCTATTATTTCATATGTACCTAGGATACCTTCAAACAAGCCAACCGAAAATCTATATTGGTCAGAAAGAGATCTGATTTAGAAACAGCTAGATCCGAGGTTAATTTCCTCCCAAAAGAAGAAAAATGTTTCGTAAATTTTTTGTTCAGTAGAAGAAGACGATGAAGATAACAACATTGTGCTCAGCCCTCCTACGTATAAGAAATCAAAAAGTAAGTGATACTGTAAAAATTTGAAATCCTTTGCTGCAGGTACCCATATTGATTATCTATTATTTTCTTTATTATCCTTCTCAAATTAAGAAATAATCAATTTTATCCCCACTGCCGCTATTACTAAAGCCGTTTAAAACCGTTGTACGACAGAAGTTCATTGGTAACCCCGCACTTCATAGAACAATAAGCGATACTTACGTCACGATTACATAAAATCGAGCGTCACGCTTAAAATATCAAAATCTGTTTCGAGGCCTTCACCGCTTCGGACATTCTCCTCCTGCACTGCCAGATCTTTCTTGATGAGCTCTTAACCAGTTAATACCTGATATCGCCCACACGTAAGTTTTTTAAGGTCACCTACACCATAACATACACAAAGTTTCGTTAGAAGCGAATGTTTGCCCTAGTCCATTAGTAATTTTGACTACAGGGCGGAATTGTGTACAAAAAGTGGACCCAGCTTCAGAAACCGCTATTCAAGTTTTATAATAAATTCCAGTCATAAAATTACGTTACAAAGGTAAATATTACTTCTATTTACTTTATGTAAATTTCCTAACCCATACAACTATTTTTAAGTCCAGTTTCACAAATTCCCGATATTCCGGAAATTTTTCTTGAGGACTCAAACCCAGACCTCATAGAATTTATTTAAATTTCCTGATAAGAGCTACAACCCTCATAGTACAAATCACCTGCCTATTTAGACTGAATTTAATGAGTCTCCTATTTTGTTTTAATTAAGAACCGTTGTTTAATACTTAGAGTGTCATCGATTAACGAGAAACCTGTAATTAAATCTTTAATCCTGGGAGTATCAAATAACCTGTTCTGTATATATCTCATCAAACTTAGGCCCGATCAGATTTGTTAAAGTAACTCCCTAAGTAATTTACGCTTTAAATGTAAATACTTTCTCTTAATAAAAACCCAATTAGTCAGACGCGCAAATATATAATAACACTAAATAAGTCGTACAATCCCTAAAATTAGTTGTTGAGATATCGGAGGAACACCATAATGGTTTTTGATTCGGTGGTAATTGGTAACACAACGTGACCTAAAATAGTGTATTTCCTTTAGCTATGATACAGGGAGTAGAGAAGTTCGCAGATTTACTATTATTTATGTTATTCCTAAGCGATATTCCAAGTAGAACTACCTAAGATAGTGCAAGAAGCACCAGAGTCCACGAGACCTTTACATGCAATAACAAAGATATGTACATTAAGATAAAGACGTTCGTTGTTGCGAACACTAGCAAATACAAAGTCAAGCAGAAATCGCTGTTTATCAGAAATACCAGAAAAAGGAGTACCTGAGATTACAGAAAGCATAGAATTCTCTACTCGCTTAGTAGACTCTACAGGAAGTTTCCCGATTTCTTAGAACAAACAGGACAAGAAAGTTTAGTAACTCCAGATATTCCACAACCATAGCAATGCTTGACTTGAGGTTTAGGACAGCGAGGAGAAACATGTCCTACTCTAGAGCAATTCCAACAACGAGAGTAGAATGTGATGATGAAGCAGGTTTAGGAGGGACAACAGCAGTAGCAACATTAGGTTCAACATATTTAGATGAATGTGTAGTAGAAGTAGAAGAATCTGAAGAGTGACTAACATAAGCTAAGCTTGGTTTCAGATTAGTTTTCGATAAGGTGGTCTGAAAGTGTCAATAAATATCTGTTGTGTTCAGTTTGTTTTCCCAAAGTTAAAACTTGAGTAGTATCAGTAAGACTAAAACCATTTTGGTAGAAAGGTGTTTAATTTCGACGAATAGGGAAAAATTGTAAAAAGTCATGGATTCTAAAGAACCCATAGTACGATTTATAATTTCATCAAGTAAAGGTTCTTCATAGTTAATAGGTAAGAATTCAGGTTTGAGTAAGCGTACCACATCTTTCCAGGAGTTTTAAGTACTCCTACGAGCGCGATATAAAAGTAGGGATTTAGATGTAAATATTTTAGGAACATCAGCAAATAAAGCGGATTGAATTAAACCAAGAGAAATACTAACTCTTCCACACGAGTCAGAAAATCTAATAAAGAAGTAGTATTGTTTCCAGAAAATGATAACCCAAGTTTGGAAACCGAAGAGAATATGAAGAAGAGAATGCACAAGGAGGTTGTCTGTGCTGACAGGCAGTAGTACAATGTAGACTAGAAGAGGGTAAACCTAGAGAATTCAACAGAGGTAGCCGGTTAAAATCTCTACTTTTGACAACATTAGACTTAATTGTCTCGAAAAGTAGGAGAAAATTATTCTTTTGTTTTGAGGAAGTAGTGTGCATAAGCATTGCTCTACAGTGAGCATGAACAAAATGCTACAGAAACAAGGAAAAAGTATCTCCTCAAAATGTTGAATAATCATTTTCCCAATTAGTGCGCTGTTTACACATTTATTTTGTGGGAGGGCTTCCATTTTGGTCCAAGGCGTAAGTCAAGGGATAAAATATAAGGCCGAGTACAAAAAATGTGACAACGCACTGTTGTGAACAATTTTGATTGTAATAGTTAAAAAAAATTTCGAAATATTTCTTGACATGTCAAATTAAACACAAACAAGAAAGTTTATATGTTTAGTTATACAGGGTGTTTAAAAAAGATGAGGCAATATTAAAGGGGGTGATTGCCCAGGTCATTTTATACAATAAAGTTCCTATAAACATAGGTCCGCAAACGCTTCGTTACCGATCTTCAGCGTGTTGAAGTTTAATTTTAAAAAAACAGTCAAAATTAGATTTTTCCAAAACGGCTTGAGATATCATAATTACGCGTGTCAATAGCTGTGGGAGTCGCATACTTTGCAATACAACACGATGTTTTAGTAGTACCATTGGCGCGCGTATTGGCACGTCACAGGCTATTTTTCAAGAAAAAAGTAGGATGCCGCTGATTTCTCTAAAAATAAAAAATATTTTTTAATTCTTTGTTCAATGGTGAAGAAAAAGCTTTCTTGACTTTTTATCGTACGACGTACCGTTTTTGAGTAAAAAAAACATTTTAGTGAATGTCCATTTATTACAGAAAAAAAGTTTTAAAAACCAAGGGTTTCATTCAAGGGCAAAAACAAATATTTCACCAAACCAAAAATTTTACCAACCAAAAATTACAAAAACTGTTCAAAGTGACCACCTCGGATGCAAGAATCCAATCTTCTCCTCATTGACTGGCGAACTCTCTCAAAAACACCAGGATCTGTTTTAATTGAGTTGCACCCAGCAATGATTCGATTTCTTAAGTCTTCTACGTTTTCCAATGGAGTAGCGTACACCAAGGACTTCAAATGGCCCCACAGGAAAAGATCAAGGGGATTTAAGTCAGGGGATCGTGCAGGCCATAAGTGAGGTCCACGCCGGCCAATCCAACGATTTCCGTATGCTTGTGTTAAGAAATCACGAGCTACTTGACTAAAGTGGGTTGGTGCGCCATCGTGCATATACCACATTGAATCTCTAATTGCTAATGGTACGCCCTCCAGAAATCCAAGGAGCGTGTTTTCCAAAAAGTTGCGATACACCTCTCCGGTAAGTCTCCCGGGTAGAAATACCGGTCCAATTAGGCAGTCACCCTCAATCCCAATCCGAACGTTCAAAGAAAACTGATGTTGAAAACGATCTTCAACAATTTCATTTGGATTTTCTTCACACCATACATGGTTATTATGGAAATTCCGTATTGCATTTCTTGAAAACTCGCTTCATCGGTGAACAGAATCAGCAGGAAGAAGTGCTTGAACGCGTTGTATATGGAATGGATACAACAAATTTTCCTTAAGAATGTGCCAAATAGTCCCATTACTTACATCCAAAGCGTCAGCAATTTTTCGAGTAAAAGTACCTCGATCTTCTTCAATCATGTCCAGCACATCCTCTTCCAGCTCTACCGTTCTTGCTGTCCTTGGCCTTCCTGCTCCTCCATTTCATCTTAATGTGCCTGTTTCATAAAGACGCCGATGAATACATTCGAAATCTTTCAATATACAACCGCCTAGCTTCTAATGCATTCCCATCAGCAAGTCCATAAATGTAGTGCATGTCGGTCATCTCGGCATTCGTATAGCGATTCATAAGGAACTTCAACAAATTCGACACATAAAAAATTATTAATCACGAGACTCATTCAATATGTCAGCGAATAGTACAGGAATGTTTAAAAATATTTTTGTACACATGATAAATGGGCATGCACTAAAATATTTTTTTTACTCAAAAACGGTACGTCGTACGATAAAAAGTCAAAAGAGCTTTTTTCTTCACAATTGAACAAACAACTACAAAATCTTTTTTATTTTTAGACAAATCAACGGCATCCTACTTTTTTCTTGAAAAATAGCCTGTGATGTGCCAATACGCGCGCCAATGGTACGACTGAAACATCGCGTTGTACCTCAAAGTATGCGTCTCCCACAGCTATTGACATGCGTAAAATTTCATTATGATATCTCAAGCCGTTTTGGAAAAATCTAAATTTGATTATTTTTTTAAATTAAACTTCAACACGCTGTAGATCGGCAACGAAGCGTTTGGGGACCTATGTTTATAGGAGCTCTATTGTATAAAATGACCTGGGCAATCACTCCCTTTAATATTGCCGCATCTTTTTTAAACACCCTGTATATAACCTTTTTTTATATACTAAAGTAACAATTACAAAAATTAATTTCAAATAATTCAGTATTAGCTTGAGTTAAAGCAGCAGCATCTGTATTAAATTCGATATCGTAATCAAAATTGGTGAGAGAATTGTCTAGCTTTAAATTACGGGCAGTCCTAGGTAAAAGATCAAAATTAAAATAACTAGACAAACCACGCGAATTGAGTTGATATTGAAGTTGAGTTTTATTCAAGTGATTGACTTCTAACTTCCAAACAATCGACGTTTTGAAGGATGAAGAAAAGAAGATCATTAGAAAAGTGGTGAGATAAGTTAAGGAAAAGTGTACTAGACTGGGAGAAATGATAACTGATCAGGTGCAAACAACAAAAAATCTAACCGGGTCTGAACGTTGGGCGCCACTTTTTTCTATGTAATGGGGCCAATATTTGTGAAGGTTTATGGCTCCTTTATAATACCGCAGAACTTGGTGGCTTTAACCCAACACAATCTGGAAAGTCTAACTCAGCAGCTAGCAAGGTAATTATAGCACTGGATGCGCGGTTAGATGATGTATTATTTGCACTGAAGTAGTACATATGTTGGTAAGGCAAGCCTTTTAATAGTAATAGTAGGCACCATCAATTTTCTAAAATATAACACTGAAAATTTAAAAAGGGAATAAAGAGAGAAGAAAGCTGAAAGAGAAAATCATAATCAACAGATAATAAAAACACACATAAATCAAAACAAAAAGTTTAGCATTCAGTAATTAAAAATTCGTTTATTAATAAACATAAAAACTTAGATTTTAAGTTATTCAAATTATTGGTTTATTCAATAAGACACAAATTAATGTAAACTGTAGATTTCTACCACGAATATTAATTTAGAAAACGACACATCAAACAATAGATTACCGAAATTTTAATTATGCAGAAAGCAGTAACATATGAATATAATATACTTTCATTCGAAAGTGAAGTTACTGGTTTGTGACTTTAAAATGTTTGTACGGGTATTCTGATTTTTATTAATTGTTATTACAATATAGGTAGCGTATTACAGCATTTTAAGTGTGTTATTTCATATAATTTTCGCCCTACCTCACAGCGTTATCATTATTCACGAATCACATAAACTTAGAATATTTTGACTACGTTCGTGTTACTGATCTGTTTATTTTTTTATGGTAATTTTCGTGTTACAGGATCTTACGGCGACTACGTTCATTATTTTTTAATGATTTTGATGAAAGGTTTGGTGTAGAATACTCGCATTTTGTTACGGTAAAAACTGGCAGTAGAACGGTATAATTGGGGGTTTATTCGACTGCTGGTGGATATGGTGTTACTTAATTTTGCACACAGTAGGATAGCTTGCCATAAATAAGTCAAGTAGGGTTTGGGGTTGACATAAAACCTGAATGGGCGTCAGAGTACTTGAAAGCAATCGGGGATGAAATGCCTGACTACGAAGGTTCACAGCTCGTCTAAATGCCAAAATAACGCGCTTGGACGTAATCACAGACGGTCCTAGGACCTGCAGATTTTTGCTATACCTGTAAGGCTACAAAAGTATCGCACGTTTATCTTAAATGATTACGTGCCGCAAAATTCGTCGCTAATCTGATTAAAAAGCAATAATTTTGTCGTTACGTTACTTAATAACTTTGAGTTTCAATGAAATTATAATTCTAAGAAAAGAAAACACTTTACATCAATTTTTACGATCACTTGAAATTATACCAATCAATTCGCTGCAAAACATACTCCAGCTGATAAAAAAAAACATTAACGCATCTTTCGTTACACGTTACATTATAATTAAAATAATCAATTGATAATCTTTCGAACGTAAACACTTTACTCAAAACAAACAAAAAAATTATTGACGTTAATTCGATTACCTCATCTATATAGAAAAAAAAACAAACGCTCAAATGCGCGAAAATAATGTGCTGTATAAGGAACGGGGTTCACAACTAAATTCTCATTAAAAAAACAACAACCTATAGATATGTATTATAAACAAACCACATTACAGATATCGAAACAATCGTTACATTGGTTTTCCACACAAATTAAATTACTTCGTTTACTTAAAATGCAGTGATACTAGCTAGTTTCAACGTCTGGATTATAACACACATGAATACACTTATATTAACCTTTAAATAGGAGAATATTAAAGGAGTTGATCCTACAGGACAACGTATTCAACCGTTAGCACACAAAAACACAATACTTTATTAAAAATTGCCAACACACAGGAACAGTATGAACGGAAATTATTAGCTTAAATTAGATCAGCCTTTACATCAACTGGGTCATTTAATGTAGCCCCTTTCGTTATACAGTCACCTGGTGGAAACCCAGAGGACGAACCCTGCATCGGTTTCGGCAATGTGATCGACGTTGTAACTACGATCGAATATCGCACTATAGCACACCTCGAGAAGGAAAACGTCGCGTCTATTATTATGTCTGAATCGCGGATGATTAATATCTCAATTGGCTGTGCGGTACGCTGCGGTCTATATTTCCACGTTACTCGTCAACTTTATTCTAATACTGACCTAGTTCTGCATGACACTTATTTTGACAATAAACGACGATAAATCACGTGTCGGGTTGAACGACACAATAAAATCTCTTCCAAGGGTTGCTTCGGGAAAACTGCCCCTACCCACGGAAGTTCTTTCAACACGGATTAAAGGTAACGCGAAAAAAACACTTCGCAACAAGCGGATGCTATCAATATAATCGATATCCTGTAAGTTGATGATTTCATTTCGACGCTAACCCTTAACGCCTCGTATCTAAAAGAGAACCTTTAGTTTAAGACTAAAAGTTTTATCGAAAACTCCCACCAATCTGTCCCCTAAAAGGTTTAAAAACCGTGATGTACGCTTTTCTACGTACTCTATTAGAATACAAAGTAACAATTTTAATATGGTACGTAATTTTCCAACGGCGCAATTTCAACGACAATGCTTATTGTGATTGACAAAATTTACAAAACACGAACAACTCTTATTTACAAAGAAACTACTTAATTGTCAACAAACTTAGTAAAAGGGACTTTACTGCCTCTCGGTGTTAATACGTAAACCAGATCTTAATTCAAACTTCCATCTAAACTTGATAAACAAACCATTTCGGCTTCAGAATAAATATTCTAAATGAAAAATTAAAAGGGTGTGGCAGGTTGTTGTTAATAATAATTCCCCTAATATTACTTATACTCCTAATAATAAATAAAAGATTTTGTGCCTTCAGCTCAGCCGGTGATTAAATGTGCTAGGTTCTTAAACTTTGATTTGTTTTAACTTGTTACACATTTCTAAGAATTTCGAATACTTTCAAATACAAAAAAAAACGTTACAATCTATAAGCTTCCAATTATGCCATATCAAGTTCAATTGCGTGAACTTATACTACATTTCAGAAGTCCGATACTAATAAATAATTCATAATTTCGCAACTAACGGCCCACAATCGATAAAATCACGACCATGTGTCAATTTATGCGCTTAGATCCCGATATTTTCGATTATAAACAAACTGGCACCCTTTAATTTATGGCTTTCCCTATTGTGACTTATGTATTACGAACTATTCTATATACAATATTAATAACACGCCCACTCCTTTTACCACTGAGCAACCGGCACTCCCTCTTATATCTGTTACTTCAAATTCTACTGCCAATTTCGCCAGCAGATACTTGGCTTTTGAGTATGAAATCGTGTATTTTGTATTAATTTTTTACAAACTTAAACTTATTGATAGCAATTACAGTTACCTTCTTCAGCAAATAATAATAAATTATTTAAGATGTCAAATGAACATATACAATCTGAGAACACAAATATAAGCTAAGTATCTAAATTAATATAACTTTCAACATACCTATGGTTTTAGCGCAGCTCAAGTTCCAAGTTATGAACAAAAGTATTTCTTATATAGAATCTAGGAATGTAATTGTTCCTTGAAACGACATGGTGTAAAACTTAAACAATGAACAGCAATGAATATGTAAGAGCAGTGGCAGTACTTGTGCACAAAATTTGTTATTAGCACACTATTCTAGTAGAAAAGTTCAACTGTACGTGAAATGTTGATCTACAAATACAGAACTATCAATCAAACGTATTTGTAATATGTTGACGATCACATACAAAACATCAATTTGATTAATGGAATATAAGGGAGTTCGAACGGTTGTAGTGTAAATATTTTTTTATCATTCGCTATAAAAAAGAAACATAAAAAAGATCACTTGAAAAGAAAACGGGGGACAAGATTTCCGTTTTCATCAGATGCATGTGGTGATGAAGTAAGGAGAACGATAATAGAAAGGTGTAGGGAAGACAATGTGCAGATTAGGATAATTCTATAGCGTGAAGATACGCCTCGATGCTTTCGCAAAACAACGATAGCAACATTACGAAAAGTTTAGGTATTTATTAAAATAAAGTTTACACTAGAATTAGGTCGTTATTGAATTTTTTTCTCTGTAGAAAAAAAAGCATTTTTGTTCCCATATTTAACGAAAAAAAAGTATTTATATCCTTAGTTCGTATGTCAGGCGACAACAAGCGATATCCCGCTATTCCACCAATGCTTGTGTTGAATAGCAAAGCTTTTCAGGCAAACGGATGCTTTCAAAGATAAACTCGAAATTCTTATACATGCAATCAAATATACCAGATTCTGAAATTGAAATATGTTCTTCGAAATAGTATTGTAAGATATGCTCGTCTAGCGCCACAAACGGGGAAAACTATATACATATATTCAAACTAAGCGAGAATAGGACTGGAAAAAAAGAAGCACGAATCTAATCAACAGAAAACTCGCTGACTACAAATACGTGTACTTAGCTTTATCGTCTCGTTCAGAAGTTAACAATTTAAGTGAGGTCGCTTGGAATTAAAGGCCGAATTTTTTGTACAGCTTCATGTCAACCTTTTTGCTTCATGTAACACACTTGATATGTCATAAAGTAGACTAAATGTTGTTGTAACGCTGAAGTAGGCCCCAAGAGTAGTTGTAATCGCGTCCTGTGCTTACATTGTTATCTAATGGTACATTTTAATCCAATTTTCATTAATTTTTTTGTTCGCCTAAAACCCTAAGCTACCCAAGTTTATTAAAGCTTGCAATTCTAAGAAGAACGATAATATTATATAGTGTTAATTGGATCAAATTACACCTTAAAGTTTACTAATCAGTATATTTTGAACTGATATAAATTGAAACAAAAAAATTACTATGCTATAATTCTTAGGACAGGTATTACCTTTTAAAGCTAGAGAATTACCATATTTGCACGCTCCCCTACATCAACTCTAATACGAAATGCAATTTAAGTTATATTAGAAATTTGAGTCTGAAAGTAAGAAATATGTCTAGGAAATTCGCCATAAGTGTCGTTTACCTTTCTGATATTCAAGTCTATATATTTATTATGTGCAGGCTTGGATAGGTCACTGCAATTAAAAGGAACAGATTTAGTGTTCAGGAACTGTATAATAAGAATAAGTCTACTGCAGTTTCATTTAACTTATTCCAAAATAATACACATTGATGTAGATGCTACAAATTTATTAAGTATGTTAGCTAGTCGACCGCTGATGATGATAGTGTAGCTATTGAAACGACTTCGGTGTTTTTTAATTTTATGTAGTACGTGGGTGTGTATTGTTTGTTAAGTATGTGTAATTAAGATAATTATGTTTGGGTATGAAATCGTGCACTTTTTTATTATTTTTTACAATTTTAAACCTTTCCGTAACAATTATAGTCATCTTAATTAATTTTCCAAAACTATTATCACTTACAGTAATTGTTATCGAATGGTTTAAATGTTTGAAAAATTAATAAAAAATACAGGATTTCAAACCAATAGATTGTTACAGGCGAAAATGGTATTAACACGGAAGGTAACAGATAATGAATGGTTTATCGGCTAGCTCGGTGGGATATAAGGGATCGTGGCGTGTTTTTGACTTTAGATCTTTAGGGTGGCTTCGCGTATTGCCGAAAATCGCAAATAATGATGAGTCGCAATTCGGGTATAGTCGTGCCAGACTGTCATTAAGCCTAATTCCGGAATCATACACCTGAGTACGCATAGGTAAATCAGCCAAACAGACAAAAACTCGCTTACCGGGTCGCGAACTCCTCCAGGTGCATGTACGTAGTGATCCGGAATATCTAGCTATAAAAATTCTTCAAAATAACATCACACCTCCAAATAATACTAAATTGCGCGAGTAAATTAACTGTTGGGGCCAGCGGACTTCCGTATCCTACTTTAACGTTACACTGAATCTCCAAAGCAATTTAATGAAATACGCTTCTGTGACGTCATAAGTCATGCTTATGTGGCCACGCCCATTTCTCGCCCTCTTTTACCGCCTTCTTTTCCGAAGTCATTTCCAACCCCTTGATGATGTATTTAGGACGCTTATCCCGTAATTAGGGAGCTTTTGCAGTATTAAGAAACTTTTTGGTAATCCACCCCTGGAGGGTAGGCAAATGTGCACGCATAGTGTTCTCATTGGAGGACCTAAGATTAGAATACGCCCACTTTCATCTGATTGGTCGAGCGCGCGCATACAGCTCCAGGCTGATCGTTCTGATTGGAGACAACACTCCTTTGGTTTCTGGTTGGTCCTTACGTGGCGCCATTTGGTGGTATATTTCTAGAACTAATGAATGTTTTCTGTAACAGGTAGATTGTGGCTTCATCTAACGGTATATTTTTAAAAGTGCATGTAGATCCCTGCAATCGTTATGGCGGGAAATTTGAAAATAAAGGGGACTATCTCATAAGACAGGTATAGGAACTTGTATTAGGGTCTTCGCACCTTTGTCGTGGCCACTTGGCGTGAGTTTGAAATGGTATGGGGGCCCTCATACTGGCTCATACCACTGGTATAGGAACTTGTGTGAGGGTCTGCACCCCCTTGTCGTGGCCCACTGGCACATGACTCCTAAACTTGTCCCAAAGTCTTAGCCCCACAGGAGCGGCCCCGCTTGTTTGTGTACATGGCTACATCTACTGATTTATTTTTAAATTGGAACCCCCAAAACCAAATATCAACGTTTATTTGCTTAACCTTGTATAATTCCATAAATTAATGTCAATTACAAAAAATAAGCGCAAGCACAACAAGTATATAATGGTAGGTTACTTTCAGGGATTGTTTAACTTGCTCCACTCGTATCCAGAGAAAAGTACCTGAACATAGACGGTACCCTCTCGGAGATGTCTTCCTCCGAAACGTTTGATTGGCAGCAATAATGGCAATTTCCCAATGGCAAAGTCACGTCCGTTACGTTATTAAATAGCTGGTTGACTTTAACTTTAACTTTTGCACCAGATATCATTTACATGTTTTTATTAAAATTAGGTAGTTTTATTTACTCGTATTCTATTGTTAACATATGTATTTACAAGTTTTATGTACAGTGAGTCCTTTGTCTGTTAAGGCCGATCATTACTAGACGCGAAGATTGTGTGCTTTCACAATATCTATTACTCGGTAATGTCCATCCGCAAGGAAGCGTTAACTCAATAATAGGGTGCACTTATTTAAAACACAATCCCTTTTATGGGATTGGTTCAATGACCCAATGCCCCGATAAATCGATATTATCCCTGGGGAGCTGAACCAATAAAATATCTACTGATCGGTGCTGTGGCATCAACACCACTTTCACGAAACCAGGTCCACTATCCCACAACCACAATTCACGCGTCCGTCTACGTGGTAACCTCCAAGACGAACAAATAATGACTCCTCAACTAATCAAAGATATACGAAACCCCTCTTCCATTTCCAATGACATCATGACTCCTATTGCGTTATATATATTTTTGACTTCGCGCTTTTACACGAAATTGTATCAAGAACTTTTAGTCACCAGTTCTCAATTAAGCCTCTATATAGTCTTCATCAGAAACTTAACACAAACAAGGTATAAAACCTTGTTTTTCTTCAAACTCTATTGTAATTACACTCACTAGCAAATTGCGTTTTAAATTCAAACCATGAGAAAATTTATACGATATTTACAATTTAGTTAAATTAATTCCAACAAGGAAAGCCATTTTAAATTCAATACGACAAATTCTAATCCGAAATACAAAATAAGGCTTTATAACATCAATAGCAAAAGATACCTTAATTTAATTTTACCAGATGCAATTTCTCCCTTCAACTAACGAAAATTTCTAAAAGTTAAAATAACGAGAATAACTACTATCTATATAAAAGTATTCTAACATTACTCTTATTGTAACGCAGGCACCACCTGTGAATGAAACGTAATTAAATCTTCAATTAACAACAAACAAAAAATAAATCCTAGACGTTTTTACAGAACTGAAATTCTAAATTTTAACTTGTAATAAAAAAAAACATCTAACATCCTCAAATAGCAACAACAAAACAATTTTATGTCCAAATCTTGCATTTCTCACATTACAATTAATTTAATCGAGCTGAAAATTTATTCTTCGAATTTTTAAATATCTTAGCAATTAAAAAACCATTAAACAATTTCAATACTCAATGCATTAATCCTTGGCAACAAAACATTTTAAATCCTTTGCCTTTTAAAACTAAAATTTGGAAAAACGAGGAGAAATAGTCATCTGACGTAATTTACTTAAAATTTTCACACCTGGTGACAAGATAAAAATGTTAATTATGAGTGATAATCATGAAAGTTTTCATTTTTAATATTAAGCAGGTTTTTGCTAAACAAAAGGTATGGCGGTTAATCAATGCTACGCGATACTAAACTAACTCAAAAAAAGTAAATGGACCGCTATATTTAAAAAGACGAGGTAACTTATTAAAAAATAGGTGTTTTATCACTAGGCCAGAAACGATCATTTTGCGAGTATGTGCAAAATTGTGGGCCCAGGCGTTAGCGGAGGCCTGCAACTGCGAATAATCGCAAAAATTTTTTTCTGGACGTAAAATATGTAACTTTGTTTTTGTGCCGTTGTTCTATAATAGGGCATGTGCAGATCGTAAATGCAGATGGAAACTATGAGTTTCTCGGCCTAGGCCGGTAAATATAATACTAAATGACCGTTGGTATTCGGTGTAGTGACAGAACTGATAGAATATTTGACATAATCGACATTTGCCATAACACAAAGCCTAATCGCGTTACCATGTACGTGTACGTATCCGTTATTAGTTCCTTATAATTACATCCATAAATGATTATAAAATCAACAAAATGGCAAGGTACCTACAAAACTCAGGTTATGTTGGTTACTCACAATTGTCAGTATTGCCAACTTAATTTCAGCATGAAATTTTAAAAAGTACAACAATTTTGTTTATTGACCTTAATAACAATTGTTGAGGTCGGCACAAAAATCTTGTGTAGCACTCTGCCATAAGATGGATTTGCGAGTACTCATAAATTTGAAAAGTTGACTCGTACTCGCAAACACCCATTTTTTGTCCTTGTACTACAAATAACTATTGTGTGGACGCTACTAATTCAATAAAAATATTTACAAAAATTTGTTTGCTGACGGCATCATATTTTAAGTTATGTTGCCAACATTGAACATCCACGTGCCCAACGGCTGTAATGTATATGAAAGCTATTCATGTATAAGTCACTGATGCCAATCTAAAAAATGTACACGCTTTGCTGGCCTAGGCCAGAAACAATGAATGGATTACTGGACGATTTTGAGAATTAAAAAACCAGTGTTGGCGTCGTGAAGAACAAAAATTTAATTTTAATGCTCACTTTAACAAAAAGTGCACAATAAATTATTTTTCAGAATATAAGATAATTGGTATAAAAAACCGGATAAATTCAAATCAGTTCTTTTTAGACAAAGAAAAACGCGAAATAGCGAAACCTAAACTACAAATTTTCTCGACGTTCACGTAGATTCGAAGCTAACATGGTGTGATGATGGTTCTAATATTTGTACAAAACTTGCTAGTGAAGCTTACTCAGTAAAGTTCCATTCCATTTCTGTATCTATAAATGTTTTCTGTCATCATCGGATAGAGACGTTGTGTACATAATATAGTTCATGTGTGATGGAATGATTGGAAGTGTAATTTTTGGAATCTTGCTATCCTAATTGCACCGTGTCCATACATTTTGCACCGTTTAGTCTCTATTCATAAAAAAATCACTGTATATTGCGCATTATAAAATAGTGTGATAATAGTGTAAAATTTAATAATTAAATAAGCCAGGTATGATGGGTATATATGTACTCATAACAGATCGTTGAACTAAGTCGAGATACAACCCCTTCACCAAAAATAATACCTTTGTCCCAGTCGGTAGTTTAAAGTGGGCCGATTCAATCTTTTGATTTGCTTAATTACCACGAATTTATGCTTGGTTATTTCCACTTAACATAAATAATAAAAATGCAATGTAACACTAATAAAACTGATCTCGGACGCCAAGTAATTTTTTAATTATGCTCGGAATAACTAAACCGAGGTTTACAATAAGAATTTACCAAAATGTAAAAAATACAAAAATATACAAACTATGTTTATTAACAGTTAAATTAGGGTTATATAAAATATATCTTAAAAACTAATTGTAATAGCCTTAAATTACTAAATTATGGATATAAATACCTGTTCGATAAATTTTTGTACACAAACTTTTTAATAACGTCTGGTATCTAAACGATTACGGAAATGCAAACCAAAGGTGTTGTCATCTTTGCACCAATATTGCGCAACATCTCGAAATAACAATGCTTTACGTTGCAAACCTCACCAAAATGGAATTTTATTTCTTATAAATTTCTCTTCATGAAATTTTGAATCCAATGTTTATTGCATTCTCTCGAAATTCAGATAAAAATTGGGATCTACATTTACATCACCATTAAAAGCAAAATGCAATCATAAAATGAAAGCGTACGTAAAAGTAGAATTAAATGTGGTAAAACTAAAGTGGTGAAATTAAAAAAATGAAAGTGTAAATCAAAGTGCCTGCAAAAAGCAAATGTTTTAATTTTAGTATTATACCAGTTAAATTATCTTACCATTAAATCAATGGCACTTTTCACAAAATTTAGGTGGAAACCAAAAAATTGGTTCCTGGATCAGACATTGTACCCCAAGAAGTGAAAAATGGACGCTCAGGAAGTTGGATGATGACGCGTTGCGCGAAAATATGAACAGAAAAATTTTTTTAAAGAAGTGGGAGTATACACCCTAAAGAAGTATATACACTTAAGTTACACCAAAATGCAAATTAAGTTGCCCATCACATACCTATATTTCAGTAATAATTAAAATTTTTTCTTATATTTACAACTAAATGAACGAAGAACATAAATTACGGTATATTTTAATACAACTCAAAATGGGTTGTTACAGCATGACCAAATTTATAATATCGGCAAGGCCAACAACTTCTATATGAAAACCGTTCGTGTAAAAAAAATTTCAAGCTGCCTACTGATACTGTTTTACAACGCTTTGCCTGAGTGTATTCGTTTGCTAAACTACTAGAAGTTTAAAAACGCTATAAGGAAAGAAATGTTCTTTTTTTGGTTCCCTCTGCAAGCCTTACCCAACTAACAAAGAGCAGACCCCTTCCTTTCCAGAGAAACCGCACGACTCACAACATTCTCCTTTTTAAGACTATAGGTGTAAAACATGGTGAAAAGCGCAAGGTTATCCCACAAAAATTTTGCGTATTATACCAACAATTACACACATTTACACAAAACACCGAAAAATGAAAAATGATTGAAATTGAACAAATTCAATTGACTTGTTGTAAAGGACATTCAAAGATAAAAAAATATTTTGTAGTACCTGTGGTGACGTCAACTAGACTATCCTTTTTTTTAATTTCTTTATTCCTTTCGATGAGTTCAGACAGATATCTCTACTTTTATCTGGTTACGTGGAATCAAAAATAAAAAAAAACCACTGCAAATTGTATCAATACTTCCACATCAAAAAATTGTTTTTTTGTAAATAACTAAAAAGATTAACTTCACAAAAAAATCAGAAGAATGGTTTTCGATCAAAAATTTTCTATCGAATACCAATATTTAAAAAAAATCGTGTGGACGGGTTCCAAAATCTCGTTTTTTGGAAATATTTCGAAAATGACAAAATTTTAGAAAATATTGAAACAACACTTTTTGTGAGAAATTTGATTTCCTACCTAATGGTATTTCACTTTTTGAATATGTTAAGTAGTTCCGGAGATATTTAGGAAAAACCGGCTTTTTAAAGTGACGGTTTTTTGCTAATATCTTGTAAACTGTTTGTTACACAGAAAAATTATAGGGACAAAAAATACTCACAATTATATTACTAGTCACATTAAAAGGAAAAAAATCATAAAAATTTGCAAAAGGAGTACTTATCCCTCAGTTTCACTCCATTTTCCATAACACACTGACCCCAAAAACAATCAGTCGCTTTGGGTAGTTGACATCTATATATGTGCCAACTTTCAAGCTACATGTTAAGTCCTTCGAAAGTTATGGAGTACACACACACAGACAGATACACAGACAAGATTTTTTTGCTCAAATTTTGATTTTGGACGATTGTGGAAGAAATTAAAACAATCCATAATCAAAATAATAATAAATAAATGTTTTTATTTCCTAAAACAAATGTGGTCATTTGTGACCCCCCCTTAGTCATCCATGTATGAAAAAAAGGTTAGTCATCCGAAAGTTAATAGACTATTTCTTGATTCCATGATCTGATTAAATTTTGTGAAATTTGCTCTTTTATTATGACATTTTGCACTGTTAGCCTTCGATCGTTACAGGGTATTCTGATTTGTAATCTTCCAGGCAGTTTAACAAAATTTAATTTATTAAGGATCTAGTTATTACTAAAATTAGATTCCATGGTTGACTTTGTGCGTTTACCAAACTGTTATATTAACTAAAAATCCGGACAATTTTCTAACAAGCCGATTATATCAACATAATTGGTAGGCGTTCTAATTTTTCTGTTAATATCATCTAGTAAACGGAGCACTTCTAACATGTCAGATAGGAAACCATTCTTCAAGAATTATTTGGCAAAAATGACATCTAAAGGAGAAGTTCGCGTGTTGTTTAATTTTATGAAAACAAGGTTAGTTGCGGAAAAAGTTACACCGTGAACCATTTTATGGCCGAGGGAATCCCAAAATCAACAATTTATGGTATATTGCAATCCAGACGCATCAATCGGAAACCAGGATCTGGACGCAAACCAACGGTAATGGCCAACAAAGACAACATCAGCCAGAATGATGCAGCAAGGAAAATTTAGCTGTATTTAACAGTATATTTCCAAAACATTAAAAAAAGCTTCAAATCAACGCCAGGAAGAAACAACGAAATTCCCATTTTAAAAGCCAACTATCGATGGATGTATGGAAATTATCGAGGAAAAGGTGTAATTTTGGATGATGAAAGTTATTTTTCCTTAAATAAACCTCAAATGTCTGGGAACGATATTTTCTACACTGATGGCTTATCAGACACACCGGCCAATATAAAGTATAAAATAAAACAGAAACTTGAACCGAAGGTAATGCTCTACATTGTTGTCTCGAAAAAAGGTATATTGGAGTCGTATTTCAAGCCATCAGCTGTTACCCTTTGTCGCCAAACACCATAATTAGAACGTTTTTGTTGTTGGCCTGACAAAACTTCCAGTCATTAAGCTAAAACCACTCAAGAATTTCTCCGCCAGAAAAACATACCCTTTGTACCAAAGGAAAGAAATCCCACCAACTTACCAATTAAAAATTTCTTTGGCGAACTTGGTGCTAAGATTTACTGTAATGGATGGAAGGCAGAAAATATTAAACAGCTCACTCGACGTATTTAAAATTGAAATTGACACTTGTGGTGTCCCACGCAATTGCGGAAAGATATTTTCTAAATTACGAAACGTTGCAGACCATGGCCCCTACTCCGAAATCCACTAGTGTTTTTTGTTGTGAGAAATGCTCATTTATTATTAGTAAAATTATTGTTTTGTTATGAATAAGTTTTTCGTCTGATGATTGTCTGGATTTTTAGTTGTATCCCGTTAATAGCAGGCTTATGTTTGCGTTTTGATCATTAACATATTCTATAAATTTGTTCTAATGTGTCAAGCAAACAAATACTACCACTTACCGAGGACGGTAGCTATAATTGTTATCGAAAGGTATAGATTTATATAAAATATAAATACAAAGGTACACCATTTAAAAACCCAAAGGCTAAGTATTTTAATTATGTATAACAACGGTGAAAATTGACAGTAATGATATTGGGATATTTAATTTCCAATTAGATAAAAATCCCAATACTACCTTTCTTTTACCGTTTCCAGCTTTCGTTACATTCTATCTACCAATTTAGTATTACCAATTTAAAAATCTCAGACATTATAAACACTACCTTTTTAAAATACTAATTAAAAGTATGATTCAAATAAACGTCTCATTTGCCTACTTTCCTAACCTTTATTAACGAATATATAATATATGTTTTTATTCGATACATCGTACAATATCAATGCAATGTTTCGATGGATCGAAGAACATCGATGGATCAGAGGACATCGATGGATCATATCAACAAAAAAAACATTGATGTATTGCATGGACACCCCTATTTAAACAAGGTAGGGAGACCACGGTAGGAGTGCGCAACCATAATTTATTGAGGAAAATAATGGAAAACCATAAAATGGAAGAAAAATTAAATCAATAATGTATGTATTCTTGTGACACACTCACCAACGACAGCAAATTGGAGCATAAAAAACCACAGATACTTGCAAAATTCGGCAGTAAATCACTAGCACTGTTTGGCACGTGTTTACGTTTACAATTAAACAATAATCAGATAGATACGAAAATTAATTAAATTTGCAAAATTAAACATCATTAAATGTGTGAACTTGTTGAGAACTCAACTAATTAATTAATCAAAAAATTAAACTGCATAAATTCACAACACCCATACTTAAAAAACTAATTAAAGGTTATTATTATTCACAGGACTATTATACTTGAAAATAATTACATTCATTTTAACCTTCAACTGAAATGAACAGTCAAAATAAGTCAGTAATTATAGTAAAATGATAATTTGTAAGTTATGTAAATTATTTGGAAATAATTGTGATTGTAACAAATTTGCCCTTTAAAGTTGAATTTATAGTCTGACTTGAATTGAATTGAATATCACTAAACGTTCAAGCTAATTGTACTAAATTTTAAATTAAAAAAAAAATTATTCACTCAAAATTATCCTCAAACTTACTTTCTTACGTTTCTGTCCCGTACTAAACCTGAATAGAAAGCAAAATAATCTACAAACACGAAATTGTAGCACGAACAGTGAATTATTTGAATAGTTAATGAATTTTAATCGCCTCACTACAGGTCGTTCACTGATTTTTATGAACTTTATTAGGCGTTTGTCAAATTCGTCAATGGTTTAGCAATCCTCACGCCATGTGGGTGTGTATATTTACATTTCCGTACTACTTACTCTGTTTACCATATGTTTACAATAGAGTAAGTCCAGTTTAACTAAGTCATATATATATGAAAATGAATGTTTATTTATTGAATTATTTTAAGTTTAACCAAATTTACATTGTTTCAAGATTAAATTTAAATCCTTTAACCATACTTTGTGGAATTATATATTTAATAGCACTAATGTTTTAAATACAATATAATTTCACAATTATTTCTCTTACATAATTATTTATTTCTCTACGCGTTTCAATACAACATATATATATATATATATATATATATATATATATATATATATATATATATATACAGGGTCCGCCAATAGTGCGTGGACGAAGCTTTATGAGTTTATACAATATCGTTTTCAAAATTATTTATTGCAGGATGGTGTGGGATCTTTAGGGTTACAATTAGAAAATATTTTCGCAAAAATTATTACTCGTATACAGGGTATTACAACACAAAGTTAAATTTTTTTAAATGGAACATACGGTATATTATTATAAATTTGGATTCCCTGGTTAATTTTAAGGGCACTTTTTCACTATATGAGGTATCTTAAACGCGCAATTTAGGCGCTGCATTCAATTTTTTGAAAATTTAGAGGTTGAAAAGAAAAATTGTAACAACCGTATTGAGAAATGTGTAACACTAAAATTTTAATGGTTGATTAGACATAGACTGTGCTACATAAAATCGTCAAAATAGTAATATTATCTTTTTTAATTTTCGAGATATCGTAATGCAAAGTTTAAGATTTTCAATCATAGATAACTTGATTTTTTTAAATGGAAAGGTATATACATTGTTTTACATTGTTAGATAGGAAATTTAATTTTTTTTTTTTTTGTATAACATTGTTGGTATTTATGTTTTGCCGTTTTTTGATAATCCAGCTTTTTTACTGAATTTGCAAAGTTTAAGAGTTTTAATCATAGATAACTTGATGTATTTAAATGGAAAGGTATACATTGTGTTACATTGATAGATAGGAAATTTAATTACAATTTTTTTGATATAACATTGTTGGTATTTATTTTTTGCCGTTTTTTGATAATCCAGTTTTTTTACTGAATTTGTCGATTTTCGTAGGTTTACATATGTATGTATAATTGTTTATATCACATTTCGTGTGTATGTTCAAACGTATCTGAGTTAATTACTTTATTGCAGTGTGAATGTTTGACGCTTAACTTTACGAACATCATATACGTAATACGTTTATTTAAGAATTATAATGAGTAATTTTTTGCAAAATAAATTAGTTGACATGATATTTGTGCTTGGATAATCAAACAAAAATTGTTTATTGGCCCGTCGAATCTACGGGCAGCGTTATCCTGATCAAAGACAACCAAGAGAAGAATCGTTTCGCAATCTTTTAGAAAGATTTGAAAGTACTGGAAGCGTTGGATACCCTAAAAACGAAAGATCTAAAGTTGTTACAAATGAAGAAAATGAATTTCGTGTACTTGTAGCTACAGTTGAAAACCCCCACGTTAGTATTCCGAAATTAAGTGACAATTTAGAAATCAGTCAAACTTCCGTGAGACGAATGTTAAAGAAAAATAAATTTCACCCCTATCATGTACAATCGGGGATATTATTTACCGAGGAATGTACATTTCATCGAAATGGATTTGTGAACAGACATAATTTTCATTTTTATTCAAAAGAAAATCCACACCAATTTCGGTTAGTCTCTCAAAATAAATGGTCACTGAATGTTTGGGCAGGTATATTCGGCGGAACTATTGTTGGTCCTTTTTTTTCAATGGCACACTCATTGGGGTAGAATATCATAATTTTCTAGAAAACGAATTATATCATTTATTGGAGAATGTACCTTTGGCTCAAAGAAGAGGTATGTTTTTCCAACAAGACGGGGCACCTCCTCATCATGCCAGAATTGTAACCCAGTGGTTAAATTCGACGTTTCACGAAAATTGGATAGAAAGACAAGGACCGATACCTTGGCCAGCTAGATCTCCCGATATAACTCCATTGGATTTTTTTCTTTGGGGCTTTGTGAAGAATAAAGTATATGAGGAAGAACCAACAACTGCTGAGAATATGAAATTGCGAATTAGAAATGTTTTTTGCTACAATTACTTCTAATATGTTAGATTGGGTTGAAGCTTCTTTTATTAAAAGTATTCAGTATTGTCTAAATCAGCGTGGTCGACAATTTGAACATTTAATTTAATATTATTTTCTTCCAAAATCGATAAATTCAGTAAAAAAGTTGGATTATCAAAAAACGGCAAAAAATAAATACCAACAATGTTATATCAAAAAAATTGTAATTCAATTTCCTATCTATCAATGTAACACAATGTATACCTTTCCATTTAAATAAATCAAGTTATCTATCATTAAAAATCTTGAACTTTGCAAATTCAGTAAAAAAGCTGGATTATCAAAAAACGACAAAACATAAATACCAACAATGTTATATCATAAAAAAATGTAATTAAATGTCCTATCTAACAATGTAAAACAATGTATACCTTTCCATTTAAAAAAATCAAGTTATCTATGATTGAAAATCTTATACTTTCCATTACGATATCTCGAAAATTAAATAAGATAATAGTACTATTTTTACGATTTTATGTAGCACAGTCTATGACTAATCAACCATTAAAATTTTTGTGTTACACATTTCTCCATACGGTTGTTACAATTTTTCTTTTCAACCTCTAAATTTTCAAAAAATGGAATGCAGCGCCTAAATTGCGCGTTTAAGATACCTCATATAGTGAATAAAGTGCCCTTAAAATTAACCAGGAATCCAAATTTATAATAATATACGGTATGTTCCAATTAAAAAAATATAACTTTGTGTTGTAATACCCTGTATACGAGTAGTAATTTTTGCGAAAATATTTTCTAATTGTAACCCGAAAGATCCCACACAATCCTGCAATAAATAATTTTGAAAACGATATTGTATACACTCATAAAGCTTCGTCCACGCACTATTGGCGGACCCTGTATATATATATATATATATATATATATATATATATATATATATATATATATATATATATAATATTTTCTTTAAAGCACCAACCGTAAGGTTATCCTTAAACTTTAATGCAATTTGTGAGCACTATGATGTGAGCTGTAATTCGTTACCGGAATTATTGAGAGAAGTAATTTTAATTTTCAACGGAATCAAATTATGTTCGAATAAATTTTGTAATCGAATAATTTGTTTAGTTTTAATTTTAGGTATTTAGAATATGATTTTTAAGTTTTACTATATTAGTTATTACTATTATATATATATATATATATATATATATATATATATATATATATATAAGGGGCTAGCAACAAGAGCGCCTTCTTCTATATCTTCCGTTTTACATAAGCTAAATTAATAAAATTTGGAATACAGTTATAGTTTAGTTGTGTGCATATTTTAAAATTATTCACGCGGATACAGGTTGTTTATTTAAAGAGCACCAAATTATTATAAAAAAATTTAAATGGAACACCCCGTATATTATTACTTTTTTGAATTCTACACATGGTTACTAACAAATTCGCAATACATTTCCCTATCCCTAAATATAGCCGTTTTTGAGTTAGTTCGATTTTTCTAAAAAAAAATTGAAATTACAGAGTTTGCTTTGAAAATGTACCTCCTTAACTGTTAAAAAATAAAAGTTATCTAATTTATATGAGAATAAGTACACAGATAGAGCTTCCTTTTCATGTGAAGAAAATGACATAATTGCATACAGGGTGCTTATAATTGACTTGCCAATCAACCATTACACAGGCCTGCAAATTGACACTTTTTGATTTTTTTTCACCGTAATGGGTGAATCGTATGTATTTTGCTGCGCTGAGTCCAAATATGACCTCAGTTTTTCTCCAGCACGTAGGAATTTTCCGCAAAATGAAAAAGAAAGTTATGTAAAACCCGCAGTACATATAGGTTAAAATGCATTTTGAAATTAAAAAAAATATATTACTAGTGGTTTATTTACATTTTTAAATACAATTTGATAAAAATAATATGTATATACAATAAGGACTTATAATAATTCTTTATAATATCTACATCTTTTTCCCTCAAAACCCCGTTTTGAGCTTTTCCGTTTGTGTGGGATGTTTGGAGGTTCTCTATGAAGCATCCAACAGTAGTCTCCCATCATATTCACATCCCATCGTCCTTGGTACCTCCGTTCCATTTCTTTCATGTCTTGGTGGAACCTCTCGCCCTGCTCTTCACTCACGGCACCAAGGTTTTCTGGGAAATAACTCAAATGGGAGTTCAAAAAGTGAAGTTTCAAGCTCATGGAGCACCCCAAGGTTTTAAAACATTTCAACATTTTATTTACAATTTCTTCATAATCCGGGTCCTTATTGTTCCCCAAAAACTTAGTCACAACTTCTTTAAATGATATCCACGCCTCTTTCTCAGCTTTTTTCATCACCTTCTCAAACTGATTGTCTTTCATTAGTTTCCGAATGTCCGGGCCAACAAAAACACCCTCCTTTAACTTTGCCTCAGACAGTCCCGGGAATTTCTTTTCAAGGTATTGGAACGTTTCGCCATCTTTTGGCAATGCCTTGACAAACTGCTTCATCAGTCCAAGCTTGATGTGAAGTGGGGGTAAAAGCACTTTTTTGGGATCAACCAAAGACTCAAAGTGAACATTTTTTTCTCCAACCTTCAAAGTTCTCGTTGGCCACACTTTTTGGCTCCAGTGCTGTGCTTTTGCCCGGCTATCCCACTCACATAGGATATACGCCTTAAGGTAGGCAATCCCGCAGAAAAATGCATTTTGCGGAAAATGCTTACGTGCTGGGAAAAAACTGATGGCATTTCCGAACTCAGCGCACCAAAATACATAAGAATCGCCCATTATTTTAAAGAAAAAAATTTGGTCGCAGACCTGTGTTATTCGAACTAGTAAGTTTACTTTTTCAAATAAAATACCCTGTATATTATTACATTTTTGGTTTCTACATATTAACCCTTATCAGTTCGCCATACAACTCCCTATCCCTAAATATAGCCGTTTCCGAATTATTTTCAATTTTTCAAAATGTATAAGATTATTGAGACATTTTTAAATCTATGACCTCGTATAGATAAAAAAGAACATCATAAAACAATTGTATTATACATTAAAAAACGCAACAGAAACTAATATATTATGATAGAATACTAATTACAATTTTTGTGCTGGAGGCATTGCACGTTAACAAGAATTTGACAAATATTTACGTCAATTTTAAGTAAAATTCTAAAATCAAGTGTGCTTCTTATAAAAATTGAATGTTTGACGTAAATAAATAAAACTGTAGTTAACCATTTACGAGTGTTATTGTTAGTAATCAAGATTTTTATAAAATGAATTTTACACAAAATGAGTTAGTTGATATGATATTCGTGTTGGGTGCTGCAGAAAGAAACTGTTTATTGGTCAGCAGAATTTATGCTGAAAGATATGCTGATAGAAGACATCCAAACGCAAGATCGTTTCAGAAAGTTATGAGTAGATTTATTGCAACTTCATGTGCCAATTACTCCAAACATGAACGTGTTAAACCTTCTACAAATGAAGATAGTGAATTGAGGGTTCTTCTCGCCATCGAAGAGGATCATCACAGAAGCCAAAAGGACATAAGTGAAATATTTGGTATAAGTGAGAAATCAGTAGGTCGTCTTTTAAAGAAGAATCGCTTACATCCCTCTCATATCCAGTTACACCAAGAATTGAGCGATGCAGACTTCGATCATCGAGTAAGATTTTGTAACTGGGCCAGAGAAAAAAATTACTCAAAACCCAAATTTTTTTTATAATATTTTACGGACAGACGAATCAACATTTCATAAGAATGGATTTGTTAATACACATAATTTTCATTATTATTCCTCAGAAAATCCACATTTATTAAGACAAGTTGATAATCCACATAAGTGGTCTTTAAGTGTCTGGGGTGCCATCGTTGGGCATAATGTCATCGGTCCATTCTTTTTTTATGGACACTTGAATGATGAGAAGTACCTTAACTTTTTGCGTAACGATTTACCGGGCTTATTAGAAAATATTACTCTAGATATTGCGCTTGATGGCGCACCTGCTCACTACTCTGCAGATGTAAGAGATTATCTCAATAGAGTCTTTCCAAATAAATGGATTGGGCGAAATGGACATGTGAGGTGGCCAGCTAGGTTCCCTGATCTGACAAGAATAGATTTCTTTTTATGGGGATACATAAAAAGTATTGTCTATAGGGAACCACCAACCACTGCCGAAGATATGCGTAATCGTATAACACAGGCTTTTCATAGCATTACTCCTGAGTTGTGTAGAGTTGAACAATCTTTTAAAGATCAACTTCAGGTCTGCATCTGAGAAAACGGACAACATTTTGAACAATTATTATAAATCATTATAGCTAATGATTAGCGTTAAATTATTATTTTTTTATTTTATTAGTTTTGTTTTTTTTAGAAATAATTTTAATAATTATAGTGTATTAGTTTCTGTTGCGTTTTTTTAATTTGCAATACAATTGTTTTCCACTGTTTTTTTTTCTATTTATACGAGGCCATGGATTTAAAAAAATGTTCCAATAATTTTATACATTTTGAAAAATGGAAAATAATTCTGAAACGGCAATATTTAGGGATAGGGAATTGTATATCGAATTGATAAGGGTTAATATGTAGAAACCAAAAACGGAAAAATATACAGGGTGTTCTATTTGAAAAAGTAAACTTTTACTAGTTGGAATAATGTCTGATTGGTAAGTCAATTGTAAATACCCTGTATGCAATTATGACATTTTCTTTGCATTATAAGAAAACTCTATCTGTGTACTTGTTCTGATATAAATTAGATAACTTTTATTTTTCAACGGTTAAGGAGGTACATTTTCAAAACTATCTCTGTAATTTCAATTTTTTTTATAAAAATCGACATAACTCCAAAACGGCTATATTTAGGGATAGGAAAATATATTGCGAATTTGTTAGGAACAGTGTGTAGAATTCAAAAAAGTAATAATATGCAGGGTGTTCCATTTAAATTTTTTTAATTATAATTTGGTCATCTTTAAATAAACAACCTGTATACACGTGAATAACTTTAAAATATACACACAACTAAACTATAACCCTATTCCAAATTTTATTAATCTAGCTCATATGAAACGGAAAATATAGAAGAAGGCGCTATTGTTGCCGGACCCTGTATATATATATATATATATATATATATATATATACAAGGTGGTCCAGAATTATATAATTCTTTTTGTTAGTGAACGTATTATTCCATTTAACACCACTGCATTGTTTTGTAAGTTTGTAAATTCTTGCTCGATTTTGTCTCTTGGAGTGTTATACACTTTTGATTTCAATTAACTCCATACAGTTAAAATCCAGTGGATACAGATCACAACTCCGAGGAGGCCATTTAATTAATAAAAACAATCTTTCTTCGTATGTACAGTGGAATATCTTCTACAACAATATCATAAATAGTATTACTTAGAAAATCGTAATACATGTTTCCATTTCAATTTTCAGGAAAATGTGGTATCCTATAAAACGATTTCCTAAAGTTGCTACCCACACAATTATTTTAAAAGTATGTTGGAAATGAGTTTCTATGGTAGCCATGGGATTTTCCTTGGCCCAGAAATGCATATTTCTAGAATTAAACATACCTTGCCTTGTGAATATGGCTTCGTCTGTAAAAAGAATGCTGCTTAAAAAAATTTGGTCAATTTGCATTTTATCTTGCACTACTTCACAAAAATCCAATCTGAGTAACATGTCGTCAGGTAGCAATTCCTGTACTTTCCGATAGTGATTTGGGTGCAACTGCTGTTCATGCAGAACTCTTAAAGCACTTTGATGGGAAATGTTCATTCTTAATCCAAAGTTACGTGTGCTTATCATGGGATCGATGATTACCGTGTCTAGAATTTGTTCCTTGTTCCTTTACGACGACCAGTACCTGTGTTTCTTTTCCGAAGACAACCGGTTTCTCGTAGTTCAGTATTTAAAAAGGTTTTGGCATTGGGGATACTTCTATTCGGAAACTTTTCTCTATAACGTCTTACAGCGCAGCAGCATTTCCCGAACATTCTCCCAACACCAAAAGTATGTCTATCAATTGAGAATTTGAATAGCTTACCAAATTCAGGACATAAATTTGAAAAACTTTAGAAAAACGACGTATTAAACAAATTTAACTTTCGAATATGCTACAAATGTCATTTAAACAGATCAATTGTTATTAGACGTCGCTTATGTTTCGTAGAATACTTGATTTTAAAGTATCGTTTATAAGAGAAGCTTCTATTCCTAAGCCTACTACACTTGTTAATGGACTTGGTTACGATTACATAACAATGCACTTTTACTTTTACTTTAAATTACTCGAAAATGGTAATAGTTATTGAAGTGTAACAAGAGTACCTTTTTTGTGTAGAATAGTCTCGAGAACCAATTTGTAAAGAGTTTTGTTTAAATAATTGCAAATTTAAAAAAAAGACGTAATAACTTAAACGTATCACCCAAAATTATCCCTTAATCGTAAGGGATGGAATAACTGTTAACATAAATTTAATTATCATAATATCATACACAACTCCTAAAAATGAACCCGTTATTCAAAAGCGTCTGGAAGTTATTAAAAAAAACAATATATATATATATATATATATATATATATATATATATATATATTTAGTGTGGGTCGATTACTCCGTTATGATAGGATACATCCAAAAAAGTAGACATCCATATGCTCGGTATTTGAAAAATATGCGGATCTCTACAGGATGATTCATAACTACGTGGTAACACAAACATACAATTTTTGTAATGGGACACCCTCTGTATTTTCCCAAATTTAGATTCCACTTATAATCCGTGTTCTTACACTATGAGGTTGTACAGAACCATACAGAGTATTAAACAGTTATGACCATTTTTATATAGAAATCGCTATGAAATAAACACTACGTATATGGAGAAGTAATAAACAAATCATTGTTAATTTTACATAATAAGTTAAACAATATGTTCTAGTATTAAAACTACCTGTAACAAAAATCATCGAGGAATAACTGTATACAGAGTGTCTCAAAAAAGAGAATTACGATTTTCTCACATTTTTTAAATGAACCTCTCTATATTTTATTTTCTCAAAAGATTGTATTTGTTATGCCCTTTCATTTTTATGAAGTATTCCATATACCTAAATTCATTGCTTTCCGAGAAATTTGTAATCGTCTTCAAATTTTAGGAATACCTTAAGTTTGTGTGACTAAAAATAATTAATTAAAAATTATTTTTAATATTTAGCTTTGTTCATAACAAAAACTTATAATAATTTAAAAATAATTAAATCTTGGATAATAATGTAATAAAACTGTTTTTATACAATAAACGATTAAAATATAACATAAACCATAATAATATGTAATGAAGGTAGGGAATGTGATTTAAACAGAATATATCGTATCACACAATAAGTATACTTTCAAAATGTCCACCTACAACGTCTATGCAAGTTTGTATTCGATTTTCAAATAAGTGGGCTACATTTCTTATTTGTACATTAGTACTATTAAAAGGTTCTCTTATCTTATTTTTCATATCAACTGGTGTTGTTGGAGACTTGAGGTACACACGGTGTAGCCCCACGTGAAGAAATCAATTTTTGACAGCTACGGTGATCGAGTTGGCCATGTAGTTGGTCCCCCTCTACCTACCCACTTCGCAGGAAAGTGATTATTTAGGTGGTTGTGGATTGCGGCAGTGTGATGAACTGGGGCACCCTCGATTAAAAACCATATTCTGTATCGAATATTCAGTGGAACATGTTGAAGTAACAAAGGCAAATGATTATTGAGAAAATCTAGGTAACACCACCAGTCACACGGCCGTCAAAACAATGTGGCTCAATTACATAGTCCCCAAAAATACCACCCCAAACGCCAACCCCAAAATTGGAAAAAATCGGTTACCACGGATTTGCTACTGAGCCCATTCACAAAAAAATAATCTGCAAGTATAATAATCGTATTGATGGAATTGCATGTCGTAGGGATGCATTTTATGTTTGTAAAGTAAGTTTACGGCTGAGGTTTGACTAATGTGGTATTGACGTGAAATTTTACGAGTGCTAATGTGGGGATCTTCATTAATGGCTAGCAGTACATCATATTCCTTTCATATTTGTCATATACGACTGATCCAGTACGAACAAAACGATCAATTGTTCTTTCAGATCTTTTGTTTTTGGCGCTTCCGTTCAGGATATTGCTGTTGATATATTCTGCATGCAAGTAGACAGTTTTTGGAATTTTATTCTAATATCCAAATCACATCTTATTAGTTCTTCTACAGAAAAATTCATTTTTTAAAGCTTATATACATAAAAAACGCACTGATTAAGAAGGTAATAATATGAGAACTGTCATTTTTTCAAAGCCAACCTATTTTGTTTTCTTAAAGATACTTTGGTCAGATTATTGTTGAAATAATATTAATCTAGAAATTGCCTACCTTCATTGCATACTGTTATAGTTTATGTTATGTTTTAATTGTTTATTGTATAAAAATAATTTTGTTACATTATTATCTAAGATTAAATTATACAGGGTGAATCTTATCTAATCCGCCATAATTAAAGGAGTGCTAGAACTCATCATTCTAAGCAAAAAAGTTCATATGTACATGGGTCTGGAAATGCTTCGTTTCCGAGATACAGGGTGTCAAAATTGAAAAAAGAAATCGCGTTTTCTTCAAAATCTTTCAACTGTTTCGAAATAATTTCATGAAATTTCGTATGTGGAGGTTTTTTGGGATGACAAATTTAAATTTGTGGTCCATTTAGTTGTGGCTTCTAGGGGGCGCCAGCGGCAACAATTTCGACCCCTTTAAATCGTCGCAGTTTTTTTGTGCTACACTGTATACCATTTTGGACTAGAAAAATCGATCTTCCTATCTTTTCTGCTAAAAAAAGGTATATCTTAGTGAAGTCGCTAGGAGCAACCCTTTCCGAGAAAAACGCATTTAAAGCTCCTGATGCATACGCATTTTCGGAGGTTATTCTTTTGACAGGTTTAACAATGGGGATTCTTATTTGTTTACTTATGTGTCTGCTCTAGCAACTTCACTTTTTTTAGCAAAAAAGATTTGAATTTGTCATCCCAAAAAACCCCCATATAAAAAATTTCATGAAATTATTTCGAAACAGTCGAAAGATATTGAATAAAACGCGATTTATTTTTTCAACTTTGACACCCTGTATCTCGGAAACAAAGCATTTCCGGACCCACCTACATATGAACTTTTTTGCTTAGAATGATGAGTTCTAGTACCCCTTTAATTTTGGCGGATTAGATAAGATTCACCCTGTATATAGTCACACAAATTTAAGGTAATCCTAAAATTTTAAGAAAATTTCAAAATTTCTCATAAAGTAATGAATTTAGGTATAACAGTGAAAGCGTATAATAAATACAATCTTTTGAGAAAACAAACACAATTCGTCGATGAATTTTGTTACAGTTAGTTTAATACTAGAACATATTGTTTCCCTTATTATGTAAAATATACAATTATTTATTTATTACTTCACTATATACATAACTCTTTAATACTCTGTATGGTTATGTACAACCTCATAGTGTAAGAACACGGATTATAAGTGGAATCTAAATATGGGAAAATACAGAGGGTGTCCCATTACAAAAATTATATGTTTGTGTTACCACGTAGTTATGAATCATCCTGTAGAGATCCGCATATTTTCCAAATACCGAGCATATGGATGTCTACAATTTTGGTAAATAACTTTTTTGGATGTATCCCATCATAACTATATATATATATATATATATATATATATATATATATATATATATATATATATATATATATACACATACCGGGTGGACGTAAGGAAGGAATAAATTCAATATCTCGTAAAGCACAATTTTTTCAAAAATCGCTCGGACCCGTCGATTTTATATTTTTTCGGGGCATATTTTACGAAAAAAAAATTTTATACAGGGTGTCTCAAAAAAGATTTGCTAAAAAAATTTTTTTTTTCAAATTGCAACCCAATATGTTTATTGCATTTTTGGATTACCCTTACAATTCTAAACATTTGTCATGTAGCATGTGCTATACCTAAGTCCAAGCGTTTTGGAGTTATTCGCATTCAAAATTTAAAAATTGAAAAAAGATCATGAAGAAAACGAAAATAAAATAATTTTATAACGTTTTATTATATCGAAAACAAACATTCGTAAACTTAAAAATAATTTTATTTCAGCAAATGTTCGAAATGTCCTCCGTTAGTCAACTAACGCGCGAAATGTTTCGAAATGTGCAGCAGGAATTTGTAGATCGATTAGGCTATTGACAATATTGACAATAAGGAATTTGTTGAATTGAGTTCGAGATATTTTCAGCTGTGTCCATTTTATTTTTGGTAGAATCATCAATGTATCCTTCTGCTACTATCGTTGATTTCCATCCATCATGTCTCTTCAATGCAGTTATATCGCCGCCTACGTCTACAAGTATAGTCGCAAAAGATCTACGAAAACTGTGACTAGAGTATTCTTCTGGGTTGGGTAATTGCAGAACTATCGCTACTTGTTCCGCCATTTGTGTAAACTTGTTAATACCAATTTTTTGTGAGATGCATGTGCCATTTTGATAATTTAGAAAGAAGATGTTAGATTTGACAGAAGGTGAACGAAAGCTGATGTACTTTTTGCAAATTTGGTAAAATTTATAAGTGATTGGAAATTTTCAGGTAATTTTTGTTCTGATATTTGGCACCTTCACCAAGAAAGTCGATCCGAGGTCTTGTAGATTTTCTAGTTTAGTATCATACGTTTCATTAGCACAGCTAGCACCCATTACCCTCATGAGCAGTGTAAAATAAAATAATATACATATTTTTTATTTATCACATATTTGTAGATGTGTTACCTTGGTTGCAAGATATTTTTTGTCAGATACCTCAGTAATGAATTTATTTATATCCTCTGGAGAAGAAATACTGGCTTTTTTAGCCCTAAAACCTTCGGACTTGCGTTTTAAAAGGGCTCTTAATTTGGCGTACTTTTCACTACCATGATTTAAGTTAATTATACTTCTAGGCATAGTGTAGTTTGTCCATAATGTTGATGGTTGGTATTTTGCGGACAACTCGGTAAAATATACTAACAAAACGGATTCTGAAAAAGACTCCGTTTTCTTGTTAGTCTTCCATCGTACAAATGATTCATATGCAGACATATAGAGTTGTTTGAATTTTTCTGGTAATAGGTTCAAACTTGCAGTTTTTGCGGCTTCTTGCATGTCTGAAGGTGTACACATCTCTTTTCATTATCCGAATACATTTTTTCTAACTAAATACTGCAAAGTACCTTAAAACTTTGAGTAATAATAAGTAGAACAACTAACCTTTTGAAGTTTCAAATTAAAATTCGAAGCACAATTAGGCATTTTCAAGTGACGTCACAACGTGTGGCTTTATCTGATGATTGACAACTTCATACGTTCTTATGGGATGTAATTGTTTTCTGACAATTTTATCGAAAATTGTAGGCGGCCAAAATGTTTCTGTGGTAATACTTGTAGATGATGATTGTATTGATACAATTCACCAGAAATACGTGAATGAAGTGAACAATTATTCTACATAATATTGAAAAGTTCGTGCGATTTTTAGGTTAGTTATTATCAAACTCGTCAAATTAAAGAATTACATTCAAGATAAGGCTCTTGTGACTATGATATGTTAAAATGTGTGTGTTACAGATTCGTTACTACACTGGAATACCAAGTTATAAGGCTTTCAATATAATATTTACAAAATTAATTGAACCTTGTATCAAAATAGCACCACAAGCAGTTATTACAAATAAGTTCAAATATTTTTTGATAGTGTTAATAAAACTCAGGTTAAATTTAGATTTTACTTTGTTTCCTTATACATTTCATCATAGTATCCCAACTATTTCTAGAATTTTCTAATCGAAACTAAATGTAATGTACTTTCGACTATGGCCTTAAAGAGACAAATTAATAAAAGCAATACCACCTTGTTTTAAACAGGCATTTGGCACTAGAATCACCATAATTATAGATTGCTTTGAAATTAAATTGCAAAAGACAAAAAAAAAGGAAATCACAACTTGGTGTGCCTATAGACATCATAACACTATCAAAGTTCTCATGGGGATAACACCGGCAGGCTCGATACCTTATATTTCACAAGCAGATGGTGGAATCACTTAAAGCCATTTTTCTAGAATTTACCAAACGAATACATGTTCATAAAATCTAACCCAACTATAATGTATACTAATATCACTAATTAGCTATGAAATATCTTAACATTATATACTAACACTACAATAAGTCAATTATCACGATTTTTTCTAGAGAAAACACACAAAAATTACAGCAAAACACGTAGATTCTTATGAAACGCTAACACAAGTTGTCCAAGATCAGCTGTTAGTAGAGGCGGAGCTTGTGACGTCAGTGTGACGTACTTGAAAATGTCTAATTGTCAAAACAGATAAAAACAAAGTGCTATGGTGTTGCCATAGCAACAAGCGCTCTGACTTCATGTTTATGGCATGGTCTGTTTTTTATTGTAGGTACAAAATCGTGAAATGATATGAATTCATTATACAGTAGTGAATAATGGATATTATACACTAGTGTATAATCCATATTATTATTATTAAGGAAACACATGTATAATGATCATGTTATACAGTAGTCGTGTAACTGTAATGTTTGTTGACGTAGGTAAAGTAGACGTTATTATTATTGATATACAGTGTTGATCATCTTTCATTTTGAATTCTACGTAAGGATAGGTTATATGTTTGTATAGTTTGTGTTGAATTAGAAATTAGTTAATATCCTAAGGCTTTGTGATAAGTGCTATTTTAGTTGGTTTCATGCTGAAAGTAATCAGATTTTACTTTGTTTTATTAAATATACAAATAAATACAGCTGTTTAGTGTTATTCAAATTACCTGTGGTATTAATGTACAACTTTTTCAATTTTGTTGTATTTTAATTATTTAACCTATAAAATTAAGTGGCGCCTAACAATTAAATGCTGTGGATATATCTCTGCCTCCCTAACAACCTGATAAAAATGAGTTCTCAACCTACAGTAAGTTTCGTAAGCAATGTACCTTGCTGAGCTAGACCGAGATGAAAAACTTACCGTTTTAATGTTCAAATACCAATCTCTACACTTTTTTTATTTGTTATATAGTAAGTTGATATATATGAATGACAGTACGAAAAAGAAAATAAACAACCTGCAACCTTTTTGAAGTGTACAAAAAATTTACAATTTAAAATAAAATTAGTGCGTTATACTGACAGACAAATGGAATCTCTTTGATCATCAATTACTATTTTGTACTAATTTTCACAATACACCAATTCAATTACCACGCTGTTAAGCTTAGTAATCACTCATTTGAAGGTTTTATACTGCACTGCAATACGTTAGCTCTTTTAAAACTCAAGTCAAATTATGTGTATATAATTGTTAATAGATAAAAATAAAATTTAGTTACATTGAACAATGGCGGAATTAAATATGCAAATAATGTCCTATTCCTATACCAACACAGCATATTAACCTGTTTTTATTAAATTTTAAATTTATGGAATATCCCTCTAAATCGATTAAGTATGAAAACGAGCTTTTCTAAAATAAATGAGTTTATAACGCAAATGGCTAATTCAAAGCTAAAATAATTACATCGTCGTGCAATTTAATGACACTCAAACAACATTTTAGTACCTTTTCATTTAAGTAAGTTGTAAATAACCCTTACGGTTTACCTTTGTGCTTACTTTAAACTTCCAGACAGCTAATTCAATGTGTGTGTACTAAGTTAAATTACAAGAATCAGTAAAGCGTATTGCATTTTAGCAAAAACAAACTCTCTCATTGCAAGTTCTTAGCTTAAATCGTTTATTCTCAACAAACTTGCATATAACTAGAATTAAACATCTTAAATGAGAATTAGTTACGTCGTTTTTGGTCGAAATTTACGAACTTAATTTCAATTCTCTCATTTTTTGCTAGGAACACTAAAGCGTACTTGTTCGACGACCCGTTTGTGCACAAGCGAGACAAATATGCTGAGTATACAACGTTTATAAACGTGAATATAATAAATTCTTAATGGGTTTGTTCAGGTTGTAAATTTTTTCATTTCACATAACTCAGAGTCCTGTAATTTCCTATTTCCTAAACGGTTTTATGTAAATACTTTGACTGCTTTTAACAAACTAAGTAATAATTCTGTAATCAACCTTCGTTCAATCAAAGAGTTGGTTTTAAGTGGTTCTTTACCCTTCCCTTAAATTACTGCCTAGTACGTTACAAATATTAGTTTAAACGAACTGTTGGTAGATCAGTTGTTTACTCATGACAATTTTCTACAATGTGTCCTAAGCTAATTCCCCAGTCGCCCGGGTTTACTCTATGACCAAAAAAAAACTCGAAATTCACTTATGTCAAAATTTCGAAAACTTCCTCCTTACGAAATTATGGCCATCTTAAAGATTACAATGAAGGTATAGGTCTCCAGGTAAAGATAGTTTATTTATAATTAAATCACCCTTGACGAAGACAGAATATGGAATTTTGTGTGTCAATGTTTGATGTTTGATTGTAAATTGACGTACAAAGGTAAACAATTAAGTTTTCATACTTATTCTGAGTAATCAAGAATATTTAGTCTACTTGAAACTGGATGTTTGGCTCCTAACATGATTCATGCTGGTTGTCCTAGAGAGCTAACATGGCAACAGGAAGAGCAACTTCTCCACGACATTGTAGAAGATCCGTCTGTAAGTTATTACTGCACTAGGCGTCGTGTATGCTTACCGAAATAAGCGGGTTGCCAAGCCAGCTACAGCGGAAATAGGCGTGGTCGATATAAGGAGTAAAATGATTGAAAAGCAGTTCGAGCACCTTATATTTACCATTAATCTACAACTCACAAAGCTCAGTCCGGGAAAAATTGTCTCTAGGCGCCACCACAATCTTAAATTTTGCTAAAATAAATAGTCTTAGGCGGGATGGTACATTAACCCTATCTGACTGTGGAAGACAGGATTGCAGCCTACTCAGTAAAACCATTCACCATTCTAATTCAATCACACTTCAAAATAATTTGATCCAAAAGCTTAAAAAACACACGAGTAGTCGTAAACTTATTGAACACACCCTGTACAAATGAAAATTCGCAAATCGTAAGACGTTAACTTTAATACTTTTTAAGTATACTTCGTATAACTGTAAATTTATATTTCTAACTGTATTAAAACTTTGAATTAAGCAAATATTCCCAATTTAGAAAATTCTAAATGAAATAAACGAAATCGGTTTAAAAATGAATTGTTATCTCAAAAAAATGTTCGTTAATTGCTGAATAATTCAAACACGGTTAGTGCTTTGTGTCATCAATAGCATCTTTATATTTTATTAATACTTTATCTTTAAAATCGTATTTAGACATTCATTAGTAGGTTTAAACTTTAATACTTCAAAACTGTAATTTATGCTGAATAAAAAAACTAATAGTAAGTGCTTTATTAGTAGTGTTCTGCATTAATATTTCAAAGCTAAAATGAAATTTTGTGATCGATCTGGCTCATTACGCAATATCCAATCGATCCTTAAATTCGAAAAGACTAATTTCACTTATTAGAAGGTGTAACCAGTTAGGCACACAATTGACACAAATAAACGACAAAATAAGTGGATAAGTGGATATATATTGAGAAATTCCGCATGTAAATAGATACAACGGCGTGGTTTAAAAAAAAAACCAAACACATAAATACGTTAAGACCAATCTTACTCAATTCCTAAAACTAAAAACAACAAAATAATTAAAGTTCGATTACCTTTTTTTTTCTTTGAATGAACCGTAATTAATGAAACAAAAAAAAAAAATGTGTTTAAATTTGGTGTAGTTCATGAACCGTTATTATAATTTATTTGAAATTGGTAGTATTGTGTTCACTGAAGTCGGTTCTTCATACATTGAATAAAAGTAGAGGAAACTCACATGAAATAACCTCAACCATGGAAATAAAAGATGTGGTTTTCAGTTGAAATCTTGATTTAATTATAGAAACTTATACATAGTGACGTTTCAGGAAAACTGAGATACATATATATATATATATATATATATATATATATATATGGTTCCCATCTTCAGACAGATAATATAAATTAAAATAACATTTAAGTGTTAAAAATTATCTACAATCAAATACATTTATGTGATTTTTAGTCGAAATTAGACATATGTTAACTTACCAAGATTAACTAAAATTAGTAAACATAATTGGATTGAAATCCATTATAATATTTACATTAATAATGTGGATAATTTATACTGAGTGAGATCACAAGTTATCCCCATTAATGCCCTAAAACATTTTTTAATTAAAATTTTCACTGTAATTCAAAAAATAAATTAATATTAATTATCGTAATTACGGGAAACGTTAAGACCCGCATGTTAATTAAGGTAAATTCAAACTTATTAAAATATTTACGACAATTAATAAAACGTGCTGATAATAAAAGTTACTGTTAATTATACAAAGTGAAAATTTTTTAACAAATTTTATACCAACTTAAACTTCTAGACAAGTTTACCAACCTAATACATAAAACACCTATAATTATGTTATGTTTAACAATTTTTAATTAAGTTAAGATAAATACTACTAAGGTTACTGATATCTGTTTTAAAATTAATTGAATTATATTTTTGAGTATAAAACATTTCAATAAATAGCCTTTTTTGTAGGTTACTTTCATAAGCAAGAATCTGTTTGTCGTCAAAATCAAAAGTATGGCTAATTGTACGTAATGGTTGGATAGGGCTGTGTTATCAAGTTTATTTTATGGAATATTTGTGTTGGCTGATACGTTTTTAAAGTATTGTGAGGTCTGTCCAATATAGGATTTTGGGCAATTTTGCAGTCAATTTTGTACACTAAATTAGATCTTTCGTCAGTGGGAATGCTAGCTTTAAGTTTGGTATGGAAATTGTTAACTGTATTGAAATTACTAAAAGTAATGTTGGTTTGTTTAGTTTTATTGAGTATAATTTGCCTAATTTTATTAGTAACATTGGGAATATAAGGTAAAGAAAAATATTTTTTGGATTCTTCAGGTTTACTATTTTTATATTTATGTTTATTGTAGATCCAATTTAACCGTTTCTTTATGTGTTTATTGATAAAGGTTATTGGGTAATTGTTTTTAATTAAAGCATTTTTTATTTTCTGCAAATTGTCAGGTCGGAATTGTGGGTGTGCTAAAATTATGGCTCTGTCAACTAAAGCATGAATAACGTTAATTTTAAATCTAATGTGATTAATTAATATATAATGGTAGGGAAATTGTTACTAATTGGTATACCAAGAGCGTATGGTCTGAAAGATATCTAAATTTTGATGGTTTGAATCACATTAGATTTAAAATTAACGTTATTCATGCTTTAGTTGACAGAGCCATAATTTTAGCACACCCACAATTCCGACCTGACAATTTGCAGAAAATAAAAAATGCTTTAATTAAAACAATTCTCAATAACCTTTATCAATAAACACATAAAGAAACGGTTAAATTGGATCTACAATAAACATAAATATAAAATAGTAAACCTGAAGAATCCAAAAATATTTTCTTTACCTTATATTCAATGTTACTAATAAAATTAGGCAAATTATACTCAATAAAACTAAACAAACCAACATTACTTTTAGTAATTTCAATACAGTTAACAATTTCCATACCAAACTTAAAGCTAGCATTCCACTGACGAAAGATCTAATTTAGTGTACAAAATTGACCTGCAAAATTGCCCAAAATCCTATATTGACAGACCTCACAATACTTTAAAAACGTATCAGCCAACACAAATATTCCATAAAAATAAACTTGATAACACAGCCCTATCCAACCATTACGTACAATTAGGCCATACTTTTGATTTTGACGACAAACAGATTCTTGCTTATGAAAGTAACCTACAAAAAAGGCTATTTATTGAAATGTTTTATACTCAAAAATATAATTCAATTAATTTTAAAACAGATATCAGTAACCTTAGTAGTATTTATCTTAACTTAATTAAAAATTGTTAAACAACATAATTATAGGTGTTTTATGTATTAGGTTGGTAAACTTGTCTAGAAGTTTAAGTTGGTATAAAATTTGTTAAAAAATTTTCACTTTGTATAATTGACAGTAACTTTTAAGTTTAAGTAAGTTTTAATTTACCTTAATTAACATGCGGGTCTTAACGTTTCCCGTAATTACGATAATTAATATTAATTTATTTTTTGAATTACAGTGAAAATTTTAATTAAAAAATGTTTTAGGGCATTAATGGGGATAACTTGAGATCTCACTCAGTATAAATTATCCACATTATTAATGTAAATAGTATAATGGATTTCAATCCAATTATGTTTACTAATTTTAGTTAATCTTGGTGTTAATATATGTCTAATTTCGACTAAAATCACATAAATGTATTTGATTGTAGATAATTTTAACACTTAAATGTTATTTTAATTTATATTATCTGTCTGAAGATGGGAACCATATATATATATATATATATATATATATATATATATATATATACATCTCAGTTTTCCCGAAACGTCACTATGTATAAGTTTCTATAATTAAATCAAGATTTCAACTGGAAACCACATCTTTTATTTCCATGGTTGAGGTTATTTCATGTGAGTTTCCTCTACTTTTATTCAATGTATGAAGAACCGACTTCAGTGAACACAACACTACCAATTTCAAAAAAAAAATGTGCTTAAAAGATAATCGTACTTGTTTTGGTTCAATCAAATTTAAATCTAATTCTTGTGTATTACATTAATTAATCCTTTTTCGGTGAGGTAGTTGTAGTCCTATGATCTGCTTTCGTAATCTCTTTTTTAATTCGTAGATGCACAATGCACAATACATAAGACAACGCAGTGTCTATGGTTTTCGCGTACCTGGTATAGGGGCTCTTTAGCCTAACATCACATCACCTTATACTGTGCCCTTCAAAACGTTTACCACAATGAAAAATTGTTATTTCCATATACACATTAAAGTTCTTATTCGCTGTTGTACAGGGTGGCCAACTAAGAATGCGAGGTACTGTATCTGGGAAACTATCCATCGTAGAGACTTGCGCAAAAAAAGTTTTACTAAAACGGGCAATACAAAAACCTGGAAAATATTTTCAAGTTTCTGACATGGCCGCTAGGGGGCGTAACTGCAATCTTGAATCTAAAAAAGTGATGTTTCTGTGAATTCTCCTATATTAACCTAATAAAAAAATAACTGATCTTTAAAGTTGAGGATAATTTGAACTTTTTTTGTTTGGCAGTTTTTGACGTATGTCTAAAAATAAAGTGGTGGGGGGTATTCAATGGTTTCCTTAAATAACCCCCTGTCTCTTCGACGGAAACGGTTAATTTTCGCAAAAAAATTTAATGCATTTGTATAACTTTTTTTTCATGAACAAGTAGCTAAATGACGCCTAAACAAGCTCGCGAAAACCGCATCTCGATATCTTGTTCCTACCCTAAAATATCGGCCAAACAAAACTTTATACCAAAATCCATTAAATTTTTATTTTTTTTAACTATATTTTTCTGAAATTGTTTCTATTATGTAAGTTGTGGCTCTAAAAAGGACTTATTTAAAGGAGAAAGGTTTTTAATACCCCCGTAAATGTTCGAAATGCTGACCATCACGTTCTATGCATTGCTGAAGCCTCTCATGACTAGAAAAAACTGCAGCTTCAATTTCGGCTCTCGGTATGTTACGTATTGCGTTACGAATCCGGTTTATCATATCTTTTCTAGTACTAGGTTGAGTCCGAAACACGATGTCCTTTAAGCAAGTTAAGTCTGGCGATCGCGGAGGCCATGGAAACAGACTTCCTTTTCCAATCCACCGCTGTTGAAATACTGCATTAATATGCTCTCGCACATTAATAGCAAAATGTGCTGGGCAACCATTCAACTGCAAAAACAATTTTTGCCTTGTTTCTAGAGGCACGTCTTCCAACAACGGTAATTGATTGCCCAAAAAGTCAAGAAATACATTGCCATTTAGGGGTTGCTCGAAAAAATATGGCCCAATAATTCTGCCTCCCAGTATGCCACACCATACATTTAAACTCCAACGTCCTTGGCGCTGAATTTCACTCAACCAATGGGGATTTTCTGCAGACCAACAATGCATATTGTGCAGATTGACTCTCCCGTTACTGCTGAAGGTGGCTTCATCGGTCCAAAGAATTTGAAATAAAAATTCTCTATTTTCGCGTATCATGCCTAACATCCAATGGCAATATTCTAATCTTTGATCAAAATCTTCCTCTTTCAAGGCCTGATGCACAACGACATGATATGGGTGCATTCTTAAAGTAATTAAAACGATTTTAAACGAATGCCTATATATTTTGATGGCCATTAGAACTCACCTATGGTCCTTCAAAATATTTTGAACCCTTGTCCGTGATATGCCCAACTCAGTGGATAATTCTCTTGTGCTAACATGAGGATTTTCTTCAATATAGCCCAGTACACGGTTAATATTTTCTTGTGTTCTTCCAATTCTTTGCCGTTGAATCGTAGGCCGAAAAACTACCATTGGCTCGTAAGCTCGCCACTAATCGGGGAAAAACTCTTACATCGCAAGGCCGATTTGGATATCGAGCCGCGTAAACTCTTTTAGCTACTGCGGCATTCTGAAGACATTCAAAATAAACCACAAGCGTATCAACAGCTTCATTATTCGTAAAACGCTTTTTGAAAGCACAAAAATTACTCAAAGTAACGCGAAAGTATTGACAACTATTGACAATTTGAGGATTATGTATGTTTTGTTTAGGTATCTGTTTCCATTGCCTGCTTCTATTAATTGTATTTTTCGTATATATCCATAGTGAATAAGCATTTAAACAAACAAAAAATAGGCTTTTCGTATAACTTTTAGCATTGCCTACTTGCCCGTAGTAATTTCAAAAAGATTTTATTCTGGTGAATAAATTTACAAACATTTAAAATCGCAATTTCTAGCTAACCTATTCAGAGCCGAAATTGAAGTTGCAGTTTTGTCTACCCATAAGAGGCCTCAGCAATGCACAGAGTGATGGTCAGCATTTCAAGGATTTACGGGGACATTAAAAACCTTCCTCCTTTAAATCGGTCCTTTTCAGGGCCACAACTTGCATAATAAGAAAAATATAGTAAAAAAATAAAAATTCAAGGGATTTTCGAATAAAGTTTTCTTTGGCCGATATTTTAGGTTAGGAACAAGATATCGAGATGCGGTTTTCTCGAGCTTGTTTAGGCATCATTTAGATACTTGTTCATGAAAAAAAGTCATACCGATGCATTTAATTTTTTTGCGAAAATTAACCGTTTCTGTCGGAATGTCGAACAAAGCCCTCTAATGACGACATGTGAAACTAACAACACTTCAAATATTTAACATTTGTAGCCAAAGAATAGCTCATTTCAACGCGCCTAAGTTTGTTAAAATCGGCTTAGCCGTTTCGAAGATACATGGAGTTATTTAAGGAAACGTTTCAATACCCCCGACCACTTTATTTTTAGACATACATCAAAAACTGCCAAACAAAAAAAGTTCAGATTATCCTCGACTTTAAAGATCAGTTATTTTTTTATTAGGTTAATATAGCAAAATTCACAGAAACATCACTTTTTTAGATTCTAGACTGCAGTTACGCCCCCTAGCAGCCATTTCAGAAACTTGAAAATAATTTCCAGGCTTTTGTATTACCCGTTTTAGTAAAACTTTTTTTGCGAAAGCCTCTACGATGGATAGTTTCCCAGATACAGTACCTCGCATTCTTAGTTGGCCACCCTGTACAATCAATATGTCATAAACTCACTCACTCATACGTGTACAACCATTTCTTTAGTTCAAATTCCTCCATACACAGTAGCAAAAAGACCAGTAGTTTTACCAGTGCCGTATCAATAAAAATTTACTCCAAACATTATTTCTCAACCAAATGTAACGCTTTCAACACGAAAATCTTTCTATAACATTCAAATATTCCTTCACACGATAACCAATGCCTCACTAAATTCCAGTGGCGTATCAATTACACCAACTTACATTACACATACTCAAAAAAAAATTCTTTTCATGCAAACTCACTTCAGCTACATTCAAAATACGTCCCATACGTTATCAAAATACTACACATACACGTTGCATCAAAATAACCTTCTAAAGTACCAGGATCTTGGAAACCAATCATCACTGTCGTCGTAGTGCTATTCATAGATTCATGCAAAGAGGAGAAAAAAAGGAAAAGGCCACGTATTTCATTCCTTACCCAAGGGGAGGGCTGGCTGTTCGAGCTTTCCAAGCGCTTCAGCCACAATACTAGATTGCCAGCATACATACATACATTACGTATATATGCATGGTTGGGTGAAGGATGGGTGTGGTCAAGATAGGATCGTAAGGAACAGAGTTAGGGTTTTGAGGGGGAAAATACTACCCCAGAATTCATCTATGTAGCCGCACGTGGTGTGCATATACGCAGTGACCATCCCACTATATGTGTATGAAGAAAACCCTCTGAAAAAAACTCATACAAGGTAGACGGTAATGGGAATCGAACCCATTACCTCCCGAATTCTAAGCAGGCCGTGTCACCACTAGGCTACTAGCTCGGTCATGCAAATAGAAAATCTGTTAGCACTTACAGCTCGTTCAAAAATTGCATCATGGGGACAGTGAGTTGCGCTTACTATTGTGCAGATAGTTTTTAAATTGATTAAATACAAATGAAGACGTTTGTAAGCAAGTATTGTGTAGTGATGAGGCCCATTTTAATCAACAACCGGTGTTTAACCAGCACAAATTGCATAGCTGGAATTACGAAAATTCACATCAACTTAGAGAATCACATATGCAAGTGCGCTGGAGAGTAAATGATTGGATTGGTCTGTTGGGCAATGACATAATAGGACCACATTTTCTACCTAGAATATTAAACGCAGAGAACTATAAAAATTTTTGTGAAAACACATTACCTCCCTTTTTGGAAGATATTCCTTTATCGGAACGTCAAACTATTAAGTATCAACATGATTGGGGCGCCTGCTCATTAATCTAGTAATTTCCCAATAAATGGATCGGTCGCGGAGGATCTACTTCTTGGCGACCTAGAAACTTTTCAAAATTGTGACCTAAATGATTTCGCCTTATTTTTGGTCATACAGTATAACTCCGGATGCTGGGGAATTAATTTTGTGATACCATACATGTAAGCTGCTCTAAAAACATCGATAACTTAAAAAGTGTTATATCTTAGAAGTTCAATACTTTTGCTTTATTTTGAATCCATATAGGCGATTTTAAAGGTCTTAAGTTGCGTAACTTGCATAAATTAATAAAATTTCCGCATTTCGTCTTCTTGTATGTGTGTGAACAGCCGGGTATTTTTGAATACTGTGATTTAAACTTCAATATAATTAGGTGTTGATTATGCGCCAGTTTTCGTCGTTGAAAATTTTATGCCCAAATAGGAAATCACTAACTTCATGGAGACGAACACTTTTAAATAAATAATTCTTTTCTTATTCAGTAATTAGACGCATTTTGCGCCGTTAAAATAAAATTTTACGCTCGTATAAGAGAGAAGTTATAAAATGACACTAACACGGCTAACTTCACAGCCGTGAAATTCTGCATATATCAACAAACGCATTTAAATAAATAAGTCCTTTAGAGCACAACGAAAAATTTATTTAAGCAGAAAGTTAGACATGTCGATGTAATTTTTACAATAACTTGTTTCTTATAGAGGCGTAAAATTAAATTTTAACGGAGCATAATTTTCGTGCAAGAAAAGATCATTTTATTCATAAGTTCATGGCCGTGAAGTTAGCCTTCTCGAGGTAATCTTTGCAATAATTTATTTCATATAGAAGCGCATAATTGTCTTTAACGACGCATAATTGGTGTCGAATTACTGCATAAGAAAGAAAAAATGTATGCAAAAGGTAACGGCTATGTGAAGTTAACAGTACCGTGTTACGGATGAAAATGGCAGTATAACACAATAGGGATAATTAACGTCAAAATATGGGTCTAAATACCTAAATGCAAGTATTCCACAGCTAAGTTCAAAACAAACAAAAAACTTGCTTACGTGGCATAATACCCAAGTGAATGAAAATTAAAAGCCTTGTTCTGACGTTCCTGAAAAACTTCAAAATATTTGCACGTAAACACAGTAAAATGATGTTCCGTCATCAATTTATTTTCTCCCTTTTTATGTTACCTTAAATCTTAATTAAACTATATCTTAAAATAAAATTATATATATAAAAAAAAAAAAAATAGCAAATAGTCTAATAGAGAAAACTCTCACAAATCGTTACGTTAAGTTGCGTCAGTCAAAAATTTCCGTAAAAATAAATAAACCATTCGGTAACTAGAACTTAATCAAAATATCTTATCTTTTAAATTTGGTACCAAGTAAATAATAATGCTGTGGAAAATAAATGAAGTCACATAAAATATTACACGAAATAATACTCTCAAATTCATTTACGCTATTCGTATATAAGTCAAATCTAATAGTTAAATCAGAATGACTCTTGCAAGGCTCAAATTCCCAAAATCATCTACCTTAAGTACCTGAATTTTGATTAACACCAAAAAGGAATAACAATAACGTCAATTTGACAAATTTTCGTAATATAAATTTTGGTATACAGTTCTCAGAATTAAATAAAAATACGTACAGTGGGTATTGACACGATACACGGGTGAATACACTTTTGTAAAATTATCTTAAACGCCTAAAGGCCTGTTATGCAAAACTATACACAAAAGAAAGCGTATTCATCCGCCTGACAAATACAAATAAAACAACTTTATTAAAATCACCAACAAAAAAATAAACTTAGGAAGGTAATTACATTAATTCATGTGATTAATAACTTTTTCGATCTTTTGTAATACATATAAACATCAGTTTATTTACAAAGCGTTCTTTGTCCTTTATATACATAAAATTTATTATAGCGATAATTACATTTACAGCAATTTTTTATTTGTCTGAACGGCTGTTGACGTGGATGTAAAGTTCTATTCAATAAAATCGCGTACATTCATTTTTAAGTAGATTGATCAGGTTTTGGTATCCATAGCTACATTAATATGACAATTCTAAGGTCAAAATTACTTATTTGTTGTGTTTTAATTTTATTAACTATTACTTAAGATGTTTGTGTTAAATTTTAAATTTTAAATTTTATTTTTATTAAACTTTATAGAATTTTTAATTGCAATGTCATTGAATTATACAAACAATATAGTTCCATAAATACGGAAACTATATCAACCTATACGTTATTAAAGGATTAGTTTTGAGATTTTTGTAGATTTATTTTTTATTCGCAGATATAACATAGTAGCCAAGAAACACGATTTACAGTATCAAATAAGTAAAAATCACTTCCAAGAGTTGTACTAGATTTTATTGAATAGAACTGTACCTTCTGATGCACAAATAAATATAGTAACCTTTACGATATAAGAATCCTCCAAAGGCCCACACTAGGTAAACGGGAAATCTTCTCCACGGTAGCTTCAATATCACATCACGCGCTCAGTGTTCAAGCCTTAATCATACAGCTTGGCTTCGACTAACTTACTGAAAAACAAAACTTCCCTTTTCCCACAAGATCACGTGATCCTTTTAGTCGTCGCATAAAAATCTACCACACCAAAATTGCATAGTGGACAATTCCCAGGAAAAGAAACAAACTTGATATCTAAAAACGAGACGCACACACCTTGTTCTTCAATCAGAAATCCTGTTACTCAAATAAATTTTTTATACTCTCACCACCAACACTTTAATCCATCAATGAACTGGTACACTCGACAGATATGCAGGAATATTTGAAGGCGACTAAACCTTTTGTTATCAACCATGAATAGCACAAACAAATTTATACCCATACATCTTATGTTACTTAAAAAAACTCTTTCCAACTATCATAAAATTTAATTCCTTTCGAAACTGCGATAATAAACGTTTAATTTAAAATTCCACATATAACGTTTTAAATATTCTAATAATCAAAAAAATAAATCTACGGCAAACTTCATTCACACGTGATAGTCGATGTAATTAATAAATAATAAATGTCCGCCTAATTATTGCATAAAAAAATTATTTACGTGGTCGTGAAGTTAACCGTATCGATGTAATTTTTACAATGAAAGTCAATAGATGCCTAATTATCGTACAAGAAAAAATTAATATTCATAAGGCTATACGGTTAGTCTAGGGGCGCAAAATTTAACTTTAACGGCGCATAAAAAATAAACTGCAGGTTACGATGAAATTCCAGTATACTTAGTGATAACGTTTAAAAATATTTTTGTTTTTCCATTATACATTATCTTTAATTTAGCAATACGGCAACAATGCTTTCCTAATATTTGGAAAATAGCCAAAATATGTCCTGTGCATAAGTCTGAAGATCCTGCAACAGTTTCTAATTATAGACCAATTAGCATTTTGTCAACGTTTTCAAAAGTATTCAATGTTGTTTTGTATAATAGTATCATCTATCCCTATATTAAAAGTCATGTTTCCGACCATCAACACGGTTTTATGCAAAAGCGTTCTACTTTAACTAACCTTGCATGTTTTACGGATTTTACTTGTCAAGTATTGCACAATTTAGGTCAAGTTGATGCGATTTATATGTACTTTGCTAAAGCCTTTGATGGCATTGACGACTCGGTTATAACTCATAAACTTGAGGATTTAGTGATTCGCTGCTCTGTCTTTTTACGTCTTACTTGAATAATCGTTTTCAGTATGTTACATATAATAGTTTTACTTCTGACTTACCTCAAGTACCTCAAGGGTCCAACCTAGGCCCGCTTATGTTTCGTATGTTCATTAATAATATTTCTGACTCAATATCATGTCATGATCTTCTTTTCGCAGATGACCTTAAAATTTATAAAAAATTACAAATCTATTCGATTGTCTTGAGTTGCAAAAACAAATAGACTCCATTCATCAATGGTGTAAATCAAATAATCTGGATTTAAACATAAGTACATGCAAAGTTCTACCGTTTAGTAAAAAGCGTGAAATAATCAGTTTTCAATATTCTGTCAACTCGGTAAACCTTAGCGGTACTTCAATTATAAAAGACCTAGGAGTAATTCTTGATTACCAGTTTCACTTCACTGAACACGTCCAGTACGTTTGCACTTTGACATCTACAATTTTGGGGTTTATCTTTAGAAATTGTAGATTATTTACAAATCATCACACTCTATTTTCTTTATACTTCGCACTTGTACGATCTAAACTTGAGTACTGTGATTTAACATAGTAATCAATTCATGAATTACAAAAATGCGCTATTGAGTACATCCAGCGTAAATTTCTAAAATATGTCACATTTAAAATTGAAGGTCACTATCCTGAAAGAGGATTTCCGAATGAATTGTTACTTTCACGCTTTAATTTTCAATCCATCGAATTACGACGTGTGCGCAATAGTATAAAATTTTTACACGGTTTATTACATAACCTCTTATCACGTTTAAACTGTTCGATGACATTTACGTACGCAATACCAAGAATAAATATTTTCTTTAAAGCACCAACTGTAAGGTTATCCTTAAACTTTAATGCAATTCGTCAGCACTATGATGTGAGCTGAAATTCGTTACCGGAATTATTGAGAGAAGTAATTAGCATGTAATTTTAATTTTCAACGGAATCAAATTATGTTCGAATAAATTTTGTAATCGAATAATTTGTTTAGTTTTAATTTTAGGTATTTAGAATATGATTTTTAAGTTTTACTATGTTAGTTATATATATATATATATATATATATATATATATATATATATATATGTTGTCCCAACAGTGCGTATTCGGTCGATAGCTCCTTAGCCATTAAACTTAGAAGATAAGTTTAAATACGAAAGTTGTATATGATTATAAGCTGCATAATCTAAAAATAGTTTGCTTTCTACAGGGTGTAATATAAAAGCGGTACAATATAGAACTTTTGATTTTTTTTTTTTCATTTCTATTAAATATATTCTATACCTATTCTCTAATAGTTTCGGAGATATTTAAGTTTGTTAAATTATTTTCGTTGATAACACTGAAGAAGAGTAAAATTAGTCGGTCAAAAAAGCAAGCTATGAATACACAAGAAACTAAAAAACATATTAATTGAAATACAAACACTTAAAATTATAACAAATGATCATTGTGACCACCATTTTGTTGCTGGCAAACATGAAGTCTTTGAATAAACGGGTGATCACAAAAATTAATTCAACAACGTAAATTTGAAAATGCTATATCATCCTCTTTTTAATTAGCACACCCTATATTTTTTAACGCCTTGTCTTCGTGTATTAGGTGGCTTTAATTTTTATTAAATATGTTCTATACCTATCTCTAATAGTTTCGGAGATATTTAAGTTTGTTCAATTTTTTTCGTTGATAACATTAGTCGGTCAAAGCAAGCTATGGATACATAAGAAATTAAAAAATATTAACTGAAATACATAAATTGTAATTATAATAAATATTGTATGGAACCACCATTTTTAAGAGATTTTTGAGATGTTTTTAAACAATTCATCGTAAAACTAAACAATTTAATCAAAAGAGCGTAAAACAAAAGATGAACGAAAACAAATCAAGAAATCAAACTTGTCAAACAGTGCTAATATTTGTGTAGTATTGTATACTTACTTCCTAAATTACAAAATTAATTTTTCGAAAGAAGAACTTATTAGAATTGAAAATCCTCACGATTCTTACCGACAATTGGAATTAGAAGTTGGAGTTTCAAAAACATCAGTTAATAGAATTATAAAAAATATAAATATCATCCATACAATGTCGAACTTGCACAAGAATTAGACGAGGATGACTTCGTTAATAGATTAAACGTTTGCAATTGGGCCATAAATAAAAAATTTAGAAAAACTAGATGAAGCTACTTTCTATAAAAATGGATACGTTAATAGACATAATTTCCATTATTACGATACTGAGAATCCCAGATTAATAATTCCTGTTGATCATCAACACCGCTGGTCACTTAATGTTTGGGCCGGAATTAATGGGGAAAGAATTATAGGACCACATTTTTTTGAAAACACGGTCAATGGAGATTCATTTTTAAACTTCTTGCGTAACGAATTTGAAACTTTTATTGAACTTTACAAACCCTTAGATAAATGTGGCTGCAATTAGATGGCGCTCCTCCGCATTTTTGCAGAAACGTTAGAAATTATTTAAATATCCAGTTTCAAAACAAATGGATTGAAAGAGGAGGGCCGATCTCCTCGTCTGCAAGATCGTCTGACTTGACAAAGCTGGACTTTTTTCTTTGGGGTTGAATTAAAGAAAAAATCTATCAAGCTCCACCAACCACTGTAGATGATATGAAGGCAAGAATTAGAGACGTCATTCAAAATATAAATGTTTCCACGTTACGAAAAGTAAATTTGTCGTTTAGTCAAAGACTTCATGCAACAAAATGGTAGTCACATTGAACATTTATTATAATTTTAAGTGCTTGTATTTCAGCTAATATGTTTTTTAGTTTCTTATGTATTCATAGCTTGCTTTGACCGACTAATGTTACTCTTCTTCAGTGTTATCAACGAAAAAAATTGAACAAACTTAAATATCTCCGAAACTATTAAAGATAGGTATAGAACATATTTAACAGAAATGAAAGCCGACTAATAGACAAAGGCAAGGCATTACAAAAATATAGGGTGTGCCATTTAAAAAAATGAAGATATAGCATTTTCAAATTTATGTTATTGAATGAATTTTTGTGATCACCGTGTATATTGAAATCCAATTTTGACAATAGATTAAAGTAAGCTCATGTATGAATAAATTCTATACCAAAGATTACTTTTTTATCTTTAAAAATAACTGAGATACGCCTACTTGAATTACTACATAAAAATGTCAGTTTTTAGTTAACTTTGCAAATATTTCAAAAACTGTAAGATTTAGCTTGTAAATAATTCTTATAAAAAAGATGTAAAATTATAAGGAGAATCGAAAAATAAAATAATATATAGGATGTTCTATTTAAAAATCAAAAGTTCTATATTGTACCGCTTTTATGTTACACCCTGTAGAAACCAAACTATTTTTAGATTATGCAGCTTATAAAAATAGACAACTTTCGTATTTAAACTTATCTTTTAAGTTTAAAGGCTAAGGAGCTATCGACCCAATATGCACTATTGGGACACCCTGTAAATATATATATATATATATATATATATATATATATTTAATTTATCATTTTTTTGTTGGACTATGCTGCAATAATTTATATTTACTTACACTACTAATTAATTGTTATGCTCGTTATTCTGTACTTGGATTTATTCTGTAGAACAACAATAAACCTACTACTATTATTATTATTATTATTATTGTAAAGGGCAACTTTTTTATTTGGGAGCGCACAATTTTATTTTAGCGACGAATAATTGGTGCCCAACTGATTTGTGCAAAAGTTGACGGCTGTAAAGTTAGCCGCGTCGTAAAATAACGTGTTTCCTAAAAATTGAGGTGTCTAATTATCGCACAAGAAAGGATTAATTAACTTAAGGAAGTTAACGTAGTGGTGGAACTACCTACTAGGCGCGTCCACAGATGGCGGATAGGGGAACAACCCTTCAAATGATAGTACGTGATGCAAGACCAACACCGAAATATAAGCTCGTGGACATAAAAAGTCACTAATAGCTTTAGTGAATACGGTGTCGCGGACCAGTTCACGTAGGGCCTCGCAAGTAACGCGAACAGGGACGGCAACCCTGCGCCGCCCTAGCTGGAAGTGCACTTTTCTTATACTAGTCTTGAGCGGCTTCCATTACTTAACTCATTTCTGTCGGAGTACCCTTGCTCCAACTCTTGGTGCCTTCAGGCTCCCAGCGATAGCTGAGAGACCTTTGAAAGTTGGATGCGATAACTTTTTGACTTGACCCGGTAGATTTTCTTGTATTACTAGTAATAAAACATACAGGGGATAAATTTAAATTCGACCATTTTTCGTTTTACCCCCGTATCTTCTAAACCAACCAATATTTATACGTTCTCCTTTTACCATTTTTAGTTTCTCCCAAATACTCTCATGACCCCTACATCGGTTTTTTGATACGTTCAATAATTACCGAGATAACCAGTAAAAGTGTCGAAAATGGGTAACCCTGTATATATTTAGCATTGTAAAGTTATAGGTCAATATTCGACGGTGTGAAACCCTAGGTCAATCAGTCCTATCCAACAGAACTCACGCCTACCCTTCGATTTCGAGCTATAGCCACGGTAAAGCATAATGAAAATAATTGCAGCCCATTAGGATCTTACACGAATACCTGTTAACATTTTTACCAAATTTAATAGTATCATCGACTTAACTTTAACATGTTTCTGGAAGATTTACGTCGTGTCGTTGGGTAGAAATTATCGCTACATTAAAGGATCACCCTGTATATTAATGACGCAGCATAAAATCGGAAGAAATAATCATCAAATTCGCCATAAAAAGACAGCCATAAAACAAAGTACTTTAACAAACGTTCACCTTGTAATTGACGTGTGCAAAGTTTTAAAATCCGTCTTCCTTTTTGTCTGAATTTAACTTGATATTATCCTTAATGGGAAAAACAAATTCAACACCTTACATGTCGTAAGGATAATCATTATATCAAAGGTTAAAAAGCTCGGTTTGTTAGAAAAATGAATAATTCCGTATTACACCAAAAATTGGATTTTTAGAAGTTTCTGTAAATTATACCACACATGGATTGTTTTTCACTAAGTACTTGTATTTACTACCCAATTTTTGTAATAAAAATCCAGAAATGTATAAACCCATAAAAATTAAATGATAACTGTAAATATTGAATATTTGAATATCATTGATATACGCTGAGCAAAGATGTCTAATCTGAAAAGGAAAAAGTTAAAAGTTTCAGTTCAAGCAAGAGAAAAGCTTTTCCTCTATTTCTAAAAAGTAGGAAGCTTCACACAATTTTGCGACCCTTTCATTCCTTACTTTCCGTGAGTGTGCATGTCAAGTTTTGTCGAACATTTACAATGTCTCTGTCTATATAACTTGAATTTCTCAATAACTTTTGTCAATGGTAAAGTTTTATTTCTCTTGCGACTAAAGGAATTTCATTTTCCTTGTATTTGTCGTCATCGTTGTTGACAACGCCTTTAACTTTATATGTTAAGTACACGTGTTTTCAACAGAATTCCACCTGTTACCGTTTAAACACATTTTAAAATGAAATATGTTGCTTTTAAAAAAAATGAGTGAAATAAATTATTAAACCATTTAAGGTAAATAGATGTAAAGTGAAAAAGTGCGTTGAAAGATCAAAAGATGAGTTGATTTGACAATGAGAAGCAGTATAATGAAAAGACGGGAAAGCATTTATGGCGAATGTTTAATAATGAAAAAAATGTTGAGATGCAGAGTATTTCAACTACCCTTTTAGAAATAAAACGTTTCGTTTGTAAACTTTTGTTCAGTTTACACATCTAAGTTCGTTGTTATGTATAAATGTCTGCTTTTAAACAGATGTTTTCCTAATTCTGTTACTCTTTCCCTCATTTTTTTATTTCTTTATTCACTTAACCTTATTTATCAATCCAAAAAATGCTCTTTTGAATTATAAAAAATACAATCTTTGAAAAGTTCTATCACGGATTTTTATCAGTGATTAATTAAATCACTTCAATAAAGCAATACAAATTTATATCACAACTTAATTCATGTAGTGCAAATTAAATTTCCAATCTACTAACTGAATAGAACTTATTTTTACGTAAGTAAAGTGAGCATTCCCGTTTTATCAATTACTAAATAATCACCAACCTATAAATTAAGAATCGGTAAATGGTTGCAATCGTAACGAGAGCTGCTGTTTGCATGAAAAAAAAAATATATATATATATATATATATATATATATATATATATATATATATATATATATATATATATACATATATACACACAGGGTGATTCGCGAGGAAGTGGCAATATTTTAAAAATATGTCGAGGAAGCCAAAATAAGTAAAATAAACTCATATGTTCAAGTCCGATTTTCATTTGTTTCAGAGATATTTAAAAAGCCAACAACAAAAATTTCTTACAAAATCAATTACAAAAATAACAAAATAGCATTAATTTACGAAAAATGTTCGAAGCATTAATTTACGAAAAATTTTCGAAAACACCACCGCCCACTTGGATACACTTATTTGCGCGTTTATAAACTGCACTAGTAGCGAGTTTCAATGAACGATTGTTCGCTCTAATGATAGCTGCTACATTAAGAATGCGATCTAGTAACGCTTCCCTCGTTTCCACTTTGGTAGCATAAACTAACGACTTCATCCATCCCCAAACGCAAAATCGAGGGAGTGAGATCCGGTGATCTCGGTGGCCAAGGAAGCGGACCGCCTCTGCCAATCCAAAGATCGCCGAAAGTGGTATTCAGAAAATTTCGTACATTATTTGAATAGTGAGGAGGCGCTCCATCATGTTGGAAGATAATTCGTTGTCGAATATTTAAAGATGCTTCGTCCAATATTTCTTCTAAATGGTCTTCTAAAAAACGTAAATATCCTTGTCCAGTAAGGCGGGCATCTAATACGAAAGGACCGATTAATTGATAATTTAGAATACCGCACCAAACGTTAATGCTAAATCGATGTTGGAAATTGTGTTCTATCGTAGCATGGGGATTTTCGTCCGACCATCGATAATTATTGTGACAATTGTTAATTCCATCTCGCGTAAATTGAGCTTCATCCGACCACAAAATGTCTTTACACAATCTTCTGTTTTCCCGAATCCAATGACAAAATTGTAGCCTTAAAGGATAATCGCCTTCGTGGAGATTTTGTACTTTTGCAAATGATAAGCGTTCAAACCTTGTTGCTTAAGTGTTTTCCAAGCCATTGTTTGTGGTATTTCAAATTGGATTGCGATGCGCCTTGTACTTATCTCTGGATTTTCGTCTACCACATCCAGAATATCTTCTTCAAGTCCAACAGCGATTCCGTGTTCTCTTTCAGAAACAATACTTGCACTTGAAATGTCCCAGTTTCGCCGGCATGTGTAAAAACAGTTTGAAATACTCGCTTGTTAGGAACTCTTCGATTCGGAAAACGACGTCGATACTCCTCCACTGCACGAACATTACTACCATTACAGAACCCATAAACAAATATCATATCGGCATATTCTTTATGACTAAATTTGTGGGGCATTTTTACAACTTCATAAAACTAATGTTGAACAACTGTCACTTTAACAACTAACTGTCAGTTTTCATTTCAGTTGCCTACTTTCACCTAATTACACATAAGTTCTGGTTGCGTAATCCAGAAAGTCAACTCTTAAAAATAAATACCCTGTTAGGGAATTTTGCAAATATTGGCGATAGTGAGAATTTATTAGCCGCCAAATTTAAAGTTACTAAAAGGGCAATAATTATTTTAAAAGTTTCCTTTCTGGATTTCGCTCTCAGAATTACGTGCATAAGGTCAATACATCAACGTACTTCGTAATAGGCAAAAAATTGATGAGATTTGACATTTTAAGAAAAAGTCAATTATCCCTGAAACAAATGAAAATCGGACTTAAACATATGAGTTTATTTTACTTATTCTGGCTTCCTCGACATATCTTTAAAATATTGCCACTTCCTCGAATCACCCTGTATATATATATATATATATATATATATATATATATATATATATATATATATATATATATATATATACAGGGTGTCCAGTTTAAGATGAAATGCATGGGGATATTGGAAACCGTTAGAGATACGAAGATGGTTAAATGGAGAAAAAGTTGCGTCATTATATGCCCAAGAAGTAACCATGGTTACATGTCAAAAAATTCCTTCCATTTACTAGATACAGGGTGATAACTGAAAATATGCGTTTTCTAAAAATCGCTATATCTTGTTTCTTGCAAGAGATACATCCACGATTTTTGCAGGATGGGGGTAACAGGTAGCGAGGATTTCAAAAATGATTTTGAAAAAAATCTAGGCCTACTAGATTTTGAGATAATGCACGCAACTTTTGATTTTCTTATGGACGCCATATTGGATTTTTGCATTTTGAATTCTTCATAAAAATGCTTTTCAACCATATATCATATGTTTATAATCTGCCAATGAGAAAGTGTCAAATTACACAATTAAATTTATATCAAAGCAACCTTGACATATTATGTATTTTAATTAAATGAAAATTAATCTACAAATTAAACTAACTATTGAGAACAATATTATTGATTATTAACATAAATCATAATAATAAAAGTGACAAAAAACAACAAAAAATAAAATTTAATATTATACTGAATTTTACTATTAATTAATCAAATGCTCGAATAAACCTTCATTCTCCTGCAAACACCATCTGCATCGAGTTAGCACTGCATCACAAGAGTTCCTTATCATCTCGCATTTTGAATTCTTCATAAAAATGCTTTTCAACCATATATCAGATGTTTATAATCTGCCAATGAGAAAGTGTCAAATTACACAATTAAATTTATATCAAACTAGGCCTTTGCCAATCAACCATCTATTCAATTATTGCAAGAGAATAGAGGTTTATTCGAACATTTGATTAATTAATAGTAAAATTCAGTATAATATTAAATTTTATTTTTGTTGTTTTTGTCACTTTTATTATTATAATTTATGTTAATAATCAATAATATTGTTCTCAACAGTTAGTTTAATTTGTAGATTAATTTTCATTTAATTAAAATACATAATATGTCAAGGTTGCTTTGATATAAATTTAATTGTGTAATTTGACACTTTCTCATTGGCAGATTATAAACATATGATATATGGTTGAAAAGCATTTTTTATGAAGAATTCAAAAATGCGAAAATCCAATATGGCGTCCATAAGAAAATCGAAAGTTGCGTGCATTATCTCAAAATCTAGTAGGCCTAGATTTTTTTCAAAATCATTTTTGAAATCCTCGCTACCTGTTACCCCCATCCTGCAAAAATCGTGGATGTATCTCTTGCAAGAAACAAGATATAGCGATTTTTAGAAAACGCATATTTTCAGTTATCACCCTGTATCTAGTAAATGGAAGGGATTTTTTGACATGTAACCATGGTTACTTCTTGGGCATATAATGACGCAACTTTTTCTCCATTTAACCATCTTCGTATCTCTAACGGTTTCCAATATCCCCATGCATTTCATCTTAAACTGGACACCCTGTATGTATATATAGGGTCTCCGCAAAAATATGAGAAATCTCTCGGATTTAGATAGAAGACGAAAAAATAACATGACAAGTTCCTACAAATTTTTTTCCTCCAGACCCTCACTACGGAGATGTGAGCCCCTAAAGGACGCCACTGGAAATAAGTTTTTCTTGAATCACTTTTAAAGTACTTGACATTATTTAATAACAAATCAGTATGATAGCCACTAGTAAGGTACTCTTAAAAAAGTATTCTTGAAACATATTTAGCTTGTTTAGTTTACCAAGGATGGACTAAGTTGGACACCTTAACGCCTAAATTTTTAACACCCTGTGTGATAAAGGTCTAAAAAAATATTTTTGGGTAGTTTGAACCTTTCTCTAAAAAAAGGTATACCTACTTGTTTAATATCGATAAAATTAACTATTTTCGAAAAAAAAATAAACGAATTTACGTTTCATTTTCATTTAATTAAAAATTTCATAAGTGGGTTCAACATGGGCTCCGTGAAGTCTGATAGACTCGCGAGCACGACGAATTGAGGACTGCTGTAACCCTAGTATCAACCGGACTGGAATACATCAAGATTTTGAGGTGTCCCGACAGGTAAAAATCCAAAGGCGTCAGCTCGGGAGATCTAGGAGGCCAGGCGATAGATCCACCTCTACCTATCCAACGGTGCATGAAGTACATGTTTCGGCAGGTTTCAAGAGGTAAATGCTCTATTAAATCTTGAAAAGCGTTCTGGAGGAACTCCAAATAAGTTGTCCATTCAATCACGCCGGCAATTCAAATGGTCCAATCAAAAAATTGCCAATGACTCCTGCCCAGATATTAATTGACTGAAACTGATGTTGATGATGCGAAACAATAGTTGATGAGGATTTTCATCAGCCCATATGTGTGAGTTGTGTAAATTCGTGATACAATTTTTGGTAAAAGCTGCTACATCTGTAAAAAGAATAGTGCTAATGAAGTTTTCATTATTTCGTTGCTGATCCAATAGCCAGTTTTCGAACTGCATTCTATGAGGAAAATCTTCAGGAATCAATTCATGCACTTTTTGCAAATGATATGGGTATAACAGCTGTTCTTGAGGAACTTCATGAATTATTGTTTTCGACTTATTAAATTGTGCGGCTAATTTGCGAGTGCACGTTGAAAGAGTGCCATCTACAGCATTCAAAATATTTTCCTCTAATTCCACCGTACGCACTGTTCTTGTCAGATCAGCGTCAGTACTTTTTTTCTTAAACATTCATAAAGTTATAAAGAAAGTCAATATTATTACCTTAGTAACCGAAATCACTCACCATTCTCTCTTAGACGTTGACCAACTCGTTGAAATGTCTTCTGGTTTGGAATAGTACGATTAGGAAATCTCTCGTGTTATAATCTTCTTGCTTCCAAAGTATTGCAAGAGGCAAGACCATACATGAGATACATATCTGCATATTCAATAAAAGTGAATTCCATATTTCGAATAAGTTTACAATTCAAATCACCACGAAATCCAAAAATCAGTAAATTTAAAGTAAATTAATGTCGATCAATGTATCAGCGATGTGACAAATGTCAAGTTCTAAAATGCAGGTTATTCATTTGTTTCGTATCATAGCAATGTTTGACATATGTTTTTTTGAGTGAAGATAAATAAAATGAACAAGAAATAAAATTATACTTCGTGGGTCAATAAACTCACTTAAAAAAAATTTTTAAATAATTAATATGTTTAATTTGGTTTTCCTAATTTATTATTAGAAGAGTGTTGTCTCGTAAAAATTCGGACTTGCAAAAACACTGATTTTCAATTCTCGTTGACAGTAGCAATTAAATGTGTCATCGATACTAGCCTACTCAAAAGACGCATGTATGGCATCAGCGATTTTAGTTTGTTGTGTATTTTATCTCACTTAGCACGTGAACTGATAGTACTGTCTGTGTTTTACTTATTATAAGTGAGACCCGCGACAATATTTTTCCATAATATTGTCGCGGGCCTGACTTATAATAAGTAAAAAAAAAGGGTGTTCCAGTTTTTTGTAGCAGGACTTTAATAGTCGATAGAGCTTTCAAAATAAAGACAAAAAGTTCATATAAACATAGGTTGCCAAACGCTTAGTTTTGGAGAACAGGGTTTTAAATATTTAATTTTTTTCAGTTCTTTTAATTTATCTTCAAAACTATTTAAAATAGTAAATCCAAATTTAGTACGCATATTACACTTCTTAAACTCAATATTAAGAGTAGTTGAACGTTTATCAATATCTACAGGGTAGTACATTTGCTGGGGTGGTACGCCCTTTATCCCCCCCAACTTTTTCATGAGACGCCTCTAACTCTTAAAAACAAAAAATTTCGATTGCCAATTTGATTTAGGAACTTTTTTGTCTTCTGCTTTTTTTTCGAAAAATGCATAGATTTTGAGATAAATTAGCTGTAATCCATGAACAGCTTCCAAATGGTAAGTAAACAACGTCTGATGGTCCCGCAAAAAATAGTGTGCCATGAAAAGAACAATAAAAAAAAAAGAATCAAATTATGTCAATTCTCACGTTTTTTTTGTCTCTTAATAAAAAGTAGTACTCCACTGATTTTTTCCTAACTTTTCATTTGAATTAAATAAAGGAAAATAAAAGTAAAATAACAAAATAAATATTACGTATATAAAAAATTGGAAAGAATTTAGATTTAAGATTTTAACAAGAACGAAACGAACGAAATAAATAAATTAAACAAATAAACTTAACCTATAACAACAAAACAAAAACTCTATCGTAATAATAAATAAATTTAAAGAAACTGTTTAAAATGTGAACCATTTTGTTGAATACATAATTCACACCGACGAATATTAACCAAAAATTGTCTTATTTCATTACACGCATCCCTAATCCTATTAATAAGTTGTCACAGGAGTTGCTTACACCCTTTCTTTTAAATACCCCCACACAAAAAATCTAAGGGATTTAGGTCTGGAGACCTTGGCGGCCATGGAACTGGGCCTGCACGGCCGATCCATCTTCCTGGATAATGATTGTCCAGCCAGTTTCAAACGATTCTGCTATAATGAGCTGGACAACCATCAAGCTCGAACCAAGCCGTTCTTCGTAAATTTAAGTGAATATGTTCCCACATATTCCCATGTTCATTCTCTAAGAATTCCAAGAAAGCCGCAGCATTCATCCGAGGTGGTAAAAAGTAGGGCCCAAAAAGGTGATTATTGTAAATACCTATCCAGACGTTCACACTAAATTCTTGTTGGAAATGTCTCGGCCGAACTACATGTGGATTTTCATGTGCCCAAACGTGCTGGTTGTGAAAATTTACCACACCACGGCGAGTGAAGCAGGATTCATCGGTCCATAAAACATTATTTATAAAACCTGGATTGTTATTATTTTCAGCAAGAATCCATCGACACTACACAACTCTACGTTCTGCATCCCCTGGTGGTAGTCCTTGAACAGGTTGTAGATGGTAAGGATATCGGTGATCCCGTCTTAATGTTCGGTGAATAGTAGTATTTGAGACTCCACCTAAAACTACGGATACTCTTGTAATGCTAGTGGGATCTCTGTCGAATTCACGCAAAATTCGTCATGCAATATTTCGTTGGTGCCTATGATTATTATTTTCACGACCATGCACATTATTTAACCCCTGACTTATAATTTGTTGGTGAACAATTTTTGGTTTTCAAGAGTTAGAGGCATCGCATGAAAAAGTTCGGGGGGGATAAAGGGTGTACCACCCCAGAAAATGTACTACCCTGTAGATATTAATAAACGTTAAACTACTCTTACTATTGAGTGTAATACGTGTACTAAAGTTGGATTTATTATTTTAAATAGTTTTGAAGATAAATTAAAAGAACTGAGAAAAATTAAAACTTTAAAACCCTGTATCTCCAAAACTGAGCGTTTGGCAACCTATGTTTATATGAACTTTTTGTCTTAATTTTTAAAGCTCTATCGACTGTTAAAGTCCCGCTACAAAAAACTGGAACACCCTGTATGTATATATATATATATATATATATATATATATATATATATATATATATATAAATATGCAGGTATGGAAAAATATTATCGCAGGTCTGACTTATAATAAGTAAAACACAGACAGTACAATCAGTTCACGTGCTAAGTGAGTTAAAATACACAACAAACTAAAAGCGCTGATGCCATACATGCGTCTTTTGAGTAGGCTAGTATCAATGACACATTTAATTGCTACTGTCAACGAGAATTGAAAATCAGTGTTTTTGCAAGTCAGACACAATACTCATGTATTCCATTGAAGAAAAAATGCAGATTATTAAGTGGTATTATTCTGAAAACAGGCTAATTCCATCAGAAAGTACGATTATGCGTACTGTTTGTAAATTTGAAAGATGTGGATGTTTTAATAATTGTAGAAAATGCGGTAGCGTTGATGGCAATGTTGGTGAGCATCCTGGTCGTAACTTAAACGAAGAGCGCGAACTCCAAGAAATTGCAGTGTGTAGTTTAGTAGAAACTAATTTCCCGTGCAATAGTACAAAAATTGCTGAAGAAATGAATATTGAACCAAGAACAGTTCGCAATATCTTGAAAATGAATAAATACCGTTGCTATAAGTTGCAAACTACACAAGAAACTGCTCCATAAGATCATCAAAAGCGTATGGAATTTTGTGAAGATATAATGAATCGGGCTAATGAAAACGAAAGATTTATTGAAAATATTTTGTTTACCGACGAGTGTTCTTTTAAATTACATGATCATCACAATCTGTCTGTCGCTGTTGGTTACTCTTGGGAAAACAAACACATTAGTATTCCTTACCGGACACAATACCCCCAAAAAGTTAATGTGTGAGCCGGAATTTTAGGCAATTCCATAAATGGTCCATCTTTTATCAACGGAAACTTGAATGCGGACAAATATTTAGAACTGTTGAGAAACCAGATAGTTTCAGCTGTTACACGCCTCAATATAAATTTTGATTTGATTGATTAGGTATCAAGAAGATGGCTGTCCTGCTCATACTGCAATAAGAGTTCAACAGTTTTTGGAAACTACGTTCCCTAACCGTATTATTAGTGAAAAAGGTGCTATTAGATATCATCCTCGCTCACCTGACATCGCGCCGAACGACTTTTTTATTGGAAGATACGTATCCCAGCAAATTTATGTGCACACGCATGAACGTGCTAACAATTTGGACGAACTTCATGTCAAAATTACAGACTTTAAACGGCATCACCCTAGAAATGTTAGAAAACACCCGAACTGAATTTTATCACAGGTTGGGTTACTGCCTTGCACAAGGTGAAAGTCTTTTCGAAAATCTTATAAAGAAGAGTTTTGAGAAAAGTGTATTCTGTTCATTTTCAAAAATAGTTGGTTTTTCAATAAGAATTATAATGTTAAAGTTAAACCTTAAACTTAAGTTTACTATCAATGTAATGCATTAATGTTCTTGTTTGTAGCTCTCATATGGTTCTTCTTACGAGTAGTAATCGTACCATGTCATAAATGCGGAATTACAATAAACTTCGATGTTTGAGTTATTATCATTTAATGTTTAAGTGTAAAGTATTTACTTAATAATTATTATTAATTTTATTATTTACTTAATAGTTTTAAAGAATACGCAACTTTTCAACATCATCTTAATTGCTTTGGTTTCGGTAGAAATATTGAAGCTAGATTGAAGGAGACTTAAGTAGTTCATATTTTGTGCCTACATGCAAATATGTACAAATGGCAACATCAGTAAAGTTATGTCTCTCTCACTCATATAATGCTCATTGCGTTTCTTTATACCTTATTATAAGTGAAACCCGTAATAATGTTTTTCCATACCTGTATATATATATATATATATATATATATATATATATATATTGATACGTGTTTAATTGGAAAACGTTTCTTTTTGATAACGTTCGTCATTTTGTCAAATTTACTTACTAAAAATAGCAATTTATTCTTAAGTTGAATGCTTCCAATTCACTATTTCGCAAATTTTTACGCATCTCTAATTGCATTTAAATTAACGTATGTAACTTTTGTACCCATCTCTTACTTAGTTCAAATAAGTCAAAATAATACATTCAGCGACATCTCTGAGATTTCGGATCATTTAATATAAAGCAGTTAAATAGAAACCTGGGATCTTTTAGGGTCAAATAATACAAATACATATAATAAATAAATATTTTCTACACAGTTTCACTTTGGCAACAATAATTTAAACACAAATTTTCTTAAGTTTGCAAAATTGATTTTTAAGGTGTTGGCCAATTTTTGTTATTTCTTTTTAAGAACGCCATTTATGGTGGATGTTGAGTTTCTAGAAAATTTTTCGTTTCTGGTTCTGGATGCTGAAGCATCACTTTTTTGGAAAATTCTCACTTAAAGTAGTACTTTATTAAGTAAAAGTATTACTAACGCTTTTAAAAAGCGGATATAATTGAAATTATTCATTCGTCCACATCTTCGGTAAGTGGCACATGTTTCGATAACCTCATGGTAATTAAAATTGTTTTCAGGCTTTCGAATATAAAAGCATTCAATACTAATTCTTCACATATAAAGACACATCAATCGAAATTACGTTGAATGTTCACTATCGGCTCGTTTGTCACCTGTAAGAGGTATGAACGGTCATAATTAATTAAACATCGTACTCATATTTACCTTCTTTTAGCATCTCCGTACTACCTACTTTTAGTATCTCTGTACTACCTACGTAAGGGCATCTCTGTACTATCTATGTAAGAGTATCTCTGTACTACGTACGTACGAGCATCTCTGTACTACCCATTTTTCTGCTCACATTTTACTGTTACGTTACATCCAAAGTACATAGTTACCGTTGGAAGGCTAAGAGCCTTGCTGACATCCATGACCATATACGTGAAGGCTGCTAGATCATTGGAATGGTACCCGAAATTTGCAAGATCAAATATGTAATAGTTTCAACAATAAAGGTCAGATATTTTTTTTCTTTCTTTATCACCTGGTTACACGATTGTGTTTCCAAATTTCAATTACACCGAGGAGGTTCTTAGTGAATTTCTACGACAATAATTGACAATAAGTGGACTGATATTATTACTTTTGTAATCAAGTAATCGAAAATTGTTAGCTCTTAATTAAATTTATATATTTAAGGTACTTCCAGCAGTTCACTTTCACGAAATCCTTTTATCTAAAACGGTATATATATATATATATATATATATATTCACTAATTCAGTTTTGAATATTTTGCACTCAATCAGAAGTTTTTTTTTTTTTTTTTTTTTATGATAGTGGACCTGAACAGGCTAAATAAGGCCTATCGTGCTAAAGCACTCAGGAACACTTAGGAGGATGGATAGAGGGATAATGAATTACCAATAGATGCCTATGAACAGCTACCTTAAAATTTCTCATATCATAAATGAGAGGAAAACAGGAACTAGGGAGATCATTCCATAGTTTAGAAGCCGTGTAGAAAAATGTGGATTGCGCCCGTTTGGTACGACAAGTGGAGATTTGTACTGCATACTGATGATGTGATTGAGCGAACCGAGTGTTTCTCGCAAAGATAGCCGGAGATGGTATCAAAGAATGTAATTCACCAGCACAATAGCCGTTGTAATAACGATAATACAAAGAAAGAACTGAAACCATCCTTCTATGCTCAAGGGACTGTATGTGAGAAGTTAAAGACGGGTCATTTATAAGCCTAATCGCTCTCTTTTGAATACAATCAACGATATCGAGAGCGTATTGGGGAGCACTAACCCAAAGGTGAGAATTATATTCCAGATGAGGCCGAATTTGGGCCTTATACAGCAAAAGGAGTTGTCGAGAGGTAAAGTACTGCTTAGATCTGTACAAAAGCCTATTTTACGAGCAGCTGTTTTGGTAGCCGACAGAAGATGGTCAACCCATGAGAGATTTGAAGATACGGTCATACCCAACAGAGTAATAGAGTCTGAAAACTTAAGAACTGAGCCATTCATACTTACAACAGGAAATGAACGATCTTTTTGGCGGACATAAGGCAACACTGAGTTTTGTTAGCATTAAATTTAACTAGATTATTGCTTCCCCATTCGAGAATACGTTGAATGTCTTTGTTGATTGAATTTGCCATTTCAGCATTAATTTCTTGATTTGACATAGAAGGTGGATTATCACTATGAGTAGACTGAGATGCACTACAGTGAAGAGTGCTATCGTCAGCAAAGCAATGGATGGGATTAGTTGTTGAAGAAATAAGGTCGTTTATGTACGGCAGAAAACGTGTAGGCGCTATAACGGATCCCTGTGGTACGCCTGCGTTAATGCTAACTTCTTTTGAAAAAAGCCATCAACTACGACACGTATTCGTCTTTCATCAAGGAAACTAGAAACCCAGTTGATGAGCGCATCATTTAACCCAAACGAGATGAGTTTGGCAAGTAAACACTTGGTCAAATGCCTTTGAGATATCTAAAGTGACTACAACTGTTTCACCGGACTGCTCTACTGTATTGTTCCAAACTTGGGTCACATATGAAAGAAGATCGCCTGTTGAACGACTTTGCCTAAACCCATATTGATGGTCACTAAGGAGTTTGTTAGTTTCAAGAAACGTGAGCAGTTGCTGATTGATGGCTTTTTCCATGATTTTAGACAAAATGGAAGTGATGGCAATTGGTCTGTAATTTGAGGGATCGGTCTTATCACCTTTTTGGGAATAGGTTGAACATTTGCTAACTTCCATGATGAAGGGAATTCCCAGAAGATATAGAGATCGTATAGAGCTTAGATAGGACTGGTACTAGTTCGGGGGAACATTTCTTTAAGACAATAGCTGGGATACCGTCTGGGCCAGTCGCCTTATTGAGATCAAGCCTACTGATGATCGATTCCAAGAGCTTGTACCGAAAATGAATTGGTTTCATAACGTATGAAGAAGAGTTGACTAGGGGCACATCTTTTCCAGAATCATTGAGACACGAGTTTGATGCAAACAAATCCACAAAAACGTTGGCTTTGTCTACAGAATCAGCAACTACCGATCCGTCAATAGATGTCAGGGGGGGAAATGAAGATGTTCGAAAGTTTTTACTAATGGCTTTTGCTAAAGACCAAAATTTACGACTGCCTAAAGGAGATGTAGCTAGTTCATTGCATTTTCGTTGTTCGAACAACTTTTTAGTTTTAGTGATGACACTTTTGCAGATATTTCTAGCACCAACGTATTCTACATGACTGTCAACCGATTTATTAGATTTCCATTTAATGTAACATTTATTTTTAAAGATATTGCATCAGAACAAGCCTTATTGAACCAGGGTTGGGAACGTGAATGACCTACACGGTACTGTTTTTTCGGAATGTATAACTCCATTCCCATGAGGATGACTTCAGATACTGAAAGAGCGATGTCCGAAGAAGAGGACGACTTAAAACAATATTCACGCCATGGAAAGGTTGCAAAGAAATCCCGTAAATCACTCCATCGAGCTGACTTAAAACACCACAAGGTTCTATCGGTTTTGCGAACAACAGTGGAATTAGGTACAGTAGAAATGATTTTTATTAGACAATGGTCGGAAAGACCTAAAGGCGAAAGAACGGAAGTTTTATAAACAAGAGGGTTTGATGTAAGAAAGAGATCTAGAAGATGTGGAGTATGGTTAGGGTTATCAGGGATTCTTGTGGGTTCAGAAATCATTTGTGTGAGATCACATGAAATAGCAAATGTTTCTGCACTATGACCAGCGGATTTGAAGTGGATGAAAATTAAAGCCAATTAGAGTTATGAACATTGAAATCGCCTACAAATGAGATATCGCAAGATGGAAACTGAGACAGGAGATAGTCAACTTTCGTACTAAGGTAATCGAAGAAGTCTTGAAAGTTGCTGTCATTAGGAGACCTATAAATGCAACAGTAGAATTTCACAAAATTAGGACCAGAATGTTTAAACCAAATCACGTCAAACCCTCTTGCAAGCAATTCTGTCCTTGATGTAGGCACATACGCCTCCTTTATATCGAAAGTTAGAGTGAAGATGGTATTGAGGAAATTGCAAGTCGGGTGACTCGGAGCTTTCCGAGGAGACTTGTGTTTCAGATAGAAACAATATATCAGGTTGTAATTGTTCAAGATGTTGGTGAATAGCATTAAGATTAGACCTGATACCGCGGATGTTGCAGTAGTGAATCAGAAAGTTGATACTTTCGATGACCGAGGTCGCTTGGGCCCTGCCCTCCCGGACATCCGAATGGGGCAGGATTTTACGTCCGGAATTTATAACCCTAGAAACCACAGCCATCTTATTTTTTAATTTGGGACTTTTAATCCGATAGGAAGACAGTGAGGGCGAGAAGGAAGAATAAGAATGAGAATAGATTGAGGATGATGGAAAAGGTAACCGGCAGCCCTTACCGAGCTCAGAAAATCGGAGACCCAATATTAACGAGCCCATGGTAAGGGTGGTGGTACCTCCCCGGCTGGCATGGAGTATACATGCCTACCACCTAATAAAGTAAACCATTAATTGAATCATTAAAATAGATAGACCGCACCCTAAACAGTTTTAGCTTCCATTTTGACCTAATTAATTCTAGCTTCTGTGGCTACATTCAACCAACGATTTAACTCCTGTTTTAATTGCAATATACCGAGTGTAACGATTATCTGTATTATGTGAACTACTGCCAATATTAAACATTTAATTTTATATGAATTTGTAATTTTTATCTCGTAATCTTTATGTGTTATGCACATTACTTTTCTTGTGGACAAGGTTGTTCGGGCCAGTTTATTTCCTATAAATTTCTTGATTACTTTGTTTGTTACGATAGTTATTTACTGTGGACCGAACAAGCTTTCCTATTTACTGTATACTGTGTGAAGCGTAAGGCAAGCAAGTTCATTAATTAAATTCTTTTTATTTTTTTTTTATCTTACTAAACACCCCAATGGGATTATGTGTTAAATTAGCCAATTCCGAATACGAACAGTAAGATCTTACAACGGACGGAAGGGGGCATATAATAATTTTACTTTTTTTTTATTTTACTGAAATTTAGAATTATAATTGGCACGGGCACAAGCTGAGGCTCACTGCTTGCCATCGTGGACTTTGGTGGAATGTTAATTTATATATATTTTTTTATTTTATTCTTTTGTCAGGATACCGACAATAAAAATTACTATATCGGGGAATTGTCAACTCATTTCTACTTCCTCGTTTCATTCTTATTTATTTCTTTTTTTTTGGTAAATCCTGTTTCAGGCTTTACATGGTTTACTCTCCTTTCAACACTAGTTGAGTACTTCCTTATTAAAGCCTGTGGCGTCTATTCATATCCGGTTCCTATCTAACCAGACTACTATCATTTTAAGCTATACCTCCAAAACAACCACGCATCCGAGTGCTCTGCGGTTTTCCGACCGTACGCCTGAGTTTAGTCGAGTCCACTCATTCTTATTTCTATACGTATATATATATATATATATATATATATATATATATATATATATATTATATATATATATATATATATATATATATATGTATATAAGTTGAAGGAAGTAACAGCCGTTAACAACGTTAAGAAAAAAATAATAAGTTTAAAACTCTTTGATATCTGCCAATATTTCAGAGCGTTTATTTTGTTCCTTTATTAAGGCTTCCACAATAAAACAATGTTAAAATAAGTTGAGTACTACGTCATTACTTACATCTAAGTTATTTTGTGAAAACTACCTTATTGTGCTTAATAAATGAATTTATAGGATAAATTGTGAGTAACATTCTACTGTCACTAATTATTGATGATTACTAAGGCCTGATGTTACATTTTTAAAAAGAATTTGAAAATTTTATATGACAAGCAACATGTGCTTGCATTAGTACAATTTTTCTGTCAAAGTTGGTTACATTTATTTTACTTAGGTTAAGTCACTGAGATATATTAAACGCGGCAAATTTGAATTATACAGTCTGGGGTATTGGAAGTGAATTGGATATCCGATATTTAGGACTGTAAGTGACTGAAAGGTGAAAGCTTTCGAGTTAAAGGTCGATACCCTCGTTTATCTTTTAGTTTTCTTACCCAATCATTACATTTTTGTAATGTGACAGTGGGATCATTGGATATGATTTTACACACTGAGGAGCAGACTTTTAATTCTTAAAAAATAACTTACATGATACCGTCAAACAAACTGTATAAAGATATACAGTTCTGAGTTGTTTTTTACAAAAGTTTTGTTTTATTGAAGGTAGTGATCCTGATTACAATTTCCTTTACTAGATTGTAAGTAACTGGTTATGATATTAGTGGTTCGAGCACTGTACATATCTCTCTTGTTATCTGGTACTACTTCTAGAATTAACACATCTCTGATAATAATTTATCTACCTTAATATCTATGACCTGAGGATTTAAACAAAATTTGGGTCCCAGAGCTAAGATTCTTTTACCTCAAAAAGTATATCTACGTTCGTTAAATTTATAAGCCACTTATCTTGAATAGTGATGTGGACCTTTTTATTACTATCAATTAGTTTACTGAACTTGTTCCTATTGACATTCTTAATCTGATTGAATTTTTTCCTTAAATTTAATTGATAGACCTAAATTGAACTCCTCAAAAATATTTTACTATTTACTATACTATAATTTACTATTGATTTTTTAAGTTTATTAAGCACACTTCCACTTTCTTTCTGGCTTTCTAAAACACTCGCTTTAAACCTTTACGGTATTCCTAGATTTGCATAAATGTTTTCAATCAATTTAACTAATTTCAAAACACTAAAGAAACAATCGTTAATTAAAATTAGAAAAACCTAAAAGTTCATCAATAATGCTATCAACGTTACCTAATATTTTATCACTAAACATTATTGAGAAATATAATTACTAAAACTGTATTAAGAATATTCAGTTTGTGGCCTAATACAGTAATCAATAATAATTAATAGACGTCATTACGTAACGAGCTTTGCTTGCGTTTACTAAAAATGTGGTTAATAATCGTGAATATTTCCTGACCTACTGCAAATAGCCAATGCAGTGTTAATTTAACATAACATAATCTTCACGCCATTCCCTTGCGAGCGTAACGGGTGCCTGAGAATTTTCAAATTTCGCGCTAAGTTATGTGATATTTTATAGTTATATGGTAGTTTATTGTAGAATGAGAAATGATTGTTCTTTACTTTATAAATGTATTTAATATTAATATGAAAATGTTGAATTCACTTCAATAAGTTATGTACATACTTAATCAGAAAACATTTAAAGTTCGAAGTACGGATGCATAAACGAATTGTAAAGGAAGGGGAAGACGCGATGTGAATGATTAGTAGTTTTTTAGTTAGTGAATTTGTGAGAGTTGATGTTGGAAGTTGTAAAAAGAGAGGCACAAGTGACGGTAGTACAGTATAAAAGAAAAGGTGACGTAATAATTTAAAATAACGTGCATATTGGAGGTCACCAACGCTTATCTTTAAATAGTGAACAAACGATATATAAAATACGATAATCGATCCAGTGTGGTAAATCAGTAAATAAAGAACAAAAACCAGAAAAGGTTAATGGTTACTTTGCGTGACTTAGCACTGCCGTTTGTAATCGCGGGCAGTTTGTAGTGAAAACTTGACGATCTAAAGTGATAATTAAAACTTACAAAATAATATATCCAGAGAATATTAACCGTATCAATAGGTTTCTGGGAATTGGAATTGTGCAGAATCAGCGACGAACTTCTACAGAATCTATTTGATAAACAAAGAAATACAGCTCCAGGATTAGAAGCGTATCCACGACATATCAATTCTGCGATACCTACCAAAACAAGTAAAATTGATGACTATGTGTAATAAGATAAACGCTTGTGTTTTATTTTTCTTTGATTAATTGTTTAACAATCAATACTGAATGAATCAGTTGATATAGAATTTATATGTGCATGTTAGATAATAAGAAATACGAAATATCATAATAATAAACAGGGATTAGCATAAGATTGTTTTTATATGTTGTTGTAAACAAAGCATTTGTGCATTTTTGAGTTTAGTTAAATTATTATTAACCATATTATTAACCATTACGAATATTAAAAAAATGTAATGCTAAATGAAATAATATCGAGGAAAGTTCCCAGTTACATTTACGTTTAAGAAAATTAATTTGAATATATTTTTGACAATTGATAACAAAGATCATTTCTTTTAATAATTAAGCTAGCCTGCGCAACCAGATAAGAAAGGAATTTGTTAAGCAAATATTAGATTTCATTTATACAGATGGAAGCTTTATAGCAAACTATTTAAAATAAAATTACTGAATGTTATCTTTGCAAGTTGAAACTTTTCAGAATAAACCTAAAGGCAACCGTTTTGAATTCTCACGAAAACCATACGAATTTATACTAGCGCAGCATGTCGGCAGTACATCACACATCATAGCGTTTGAAAATGCCACGATACCAACAACAAAACGCGACAAAAAGGTAATCGAAATCGAGAAACAGGAACAGAAATTATACACGAGACAATTTTCAAAGCTTGCCCAAACGTGAAAGCTAGCACATGTTAGACATCGCTACATAAGGAAGTCGTTGACCTACCAGGGATCTTCTACACCAACAGCACCTACAACAGGAAGAACAGCGTGCAACACCGAGAAAACGAAAAAGGGAAAAGTAGCCGAAATGAAAAAAAGTGGAAGTGTTGAAAATATACAACACCAGAATATAAACAAGAAACTGGACAGCAGGAAACCAGTTCGATTCGAGTAAGACGGAGCCGAGCCAAACAGTTGCAGAGGCCCGAAACGTCTTTTTTTGTGCAGACAGGAGCCAGAGAGCAGAAAACTATGTGCGATAGAGCAAGAACGCAAACTAGCTATTAAGCAACACATCACATCTAACTCGTTAGCGACACATCATTTAGAAACGGGCTATTGCATCAGTACTATAGAATAATACAGAATAAAACTACTTACAAGACCATGTAGTTTACAAGACACTATCACAAGAGAGGCCATTGGAATTGAAAAAAGACAACTGGCTATGAACAAACATGATGATGGATCGCGTATACCATTATGGAAACCATTAATAAGAAGAATAGGAACAGCACCTAACAACTACAACGTGCAACCTAACTCCTCTGTAAACCCTCCACAAAAAAATAATAATTCCTATTTAGGATCTGTAACACGCAGCATGACGGCAGTGATCAATTGTAATATAAATCAAGTAGTATGACATCTAGTGTTAAACAATAAAATAAGTAATCTTGAAAAAGGTAGTAAAAAAAGACTACCGAAATATAGAATATATATATATATATATATATATATATATATATATATATATATATATATATATATATATATATATATATATATTTTTAAAAGGATAATGCTGGGATTTCTAGTTCCAGTAGGCATACAGGTAAAAAGCCATAATGTGATAATATTTATTACTATTTTTATATATTTCGGTTAAAATTTTAACCTTCATCAGAAAAACGTCTACAATAGGAATTAAAAACATATTTGTGTAACTAATTATAAAACATATGTGAACTTACAATTAAATGGAAAATTACTGGTGAACAAATTAATTGATTGACGTGAGTGACTTAATTGTGAATGGGATGATAAGGTGATCTATTAAAATTATTCTTAACCATATACATTCAAGAAAACCATAGTATAAAGTGTACAATATATAAGAACTCTAATAACATGATAACAAGGTAAACATAAAATTAACTAACTACTAAACAAAGTTGGTGACCTACAAAATGTGTTTTGATTTTTATACATTGGAATATTGAAATAAAATATATATATTAGAGCTTCAAAACGATTAATTTATAAGAAATTGAATAAAAGATTATTAGTTATTACATACTTACTTTTTTCTTTCTTTTGGTGAAAGGCTGTTTTAACAAATATGTATAAATAGAACTTAGTCCATTAGTATCAGTTTTATGATTAACACAAATTTCTGTGTTGTTATTAATGTGGCACATTTCTAAAAATTTTCTTTTTGATTATCACTTTCGGTGTCTAGAATAGAAATATCGTTAAAATTAAACTTATGTCCTGTACTATGGGAATGTATGCAAAGTGCAGTTGAACTAGGTTTTCTTTTTACATCACTTTTGTGGAGAGCTAAACGTTTGGAAATCTTTTGTGAAGTTTGCCCTATGTAGCATCTATTACAGTTGTTGCAGGGTATTGAGTAAATGACTTCTGATTGTTGCAGTAGAGGTGTTTTGTCTTTAAGTTTAGTGTAAAAGACGATACCGTACGAATTGCTGAATTGGCAACTTTGATATTATGAGATATAAACAGTTTGGAAATTGAAGGTGTTAAGTGAGGTATGTAGGGTAATTTTTATAAATGGTTTGACTTGTTAATTCATTGTTATTTGTATTATCAAAACTGTGTTTGTGGTTATTATAAGAATTGTTATTATAAATTATATTTTTTAATAAACTAGCTGGGTTTCCATTTTCTAAATGGATGTTGTATAGTATCTTGTAATTCTTTTGTAGTAATGAATGATGGCAAATTTTTTAATTCTGTTTTTAAGACCTATAACTGTATTAATTTTTGTTTATGAGGATGTTAAAAATATGGAATGTATCTACCTGAACTAGTTTCTTTGCGATACCAATCTAAGATGATATTATTATTATTTCTAATCACAAGTATCTAGAAAAGGAACACTGAAATTATCTTCTTTTCGACTGTGAATTCAAGTCTACCATTATAAAGAATTAAAAATATTTAAAGTATAGTCAACTTTATTAATTGGAACCGAGCACAACAGGTCATCTACGTATTGCCAAATGAAAGGAAACTGAAAATCTATTTTATCGATAACGAAATATATAATGTCATTCATTACAATTTCTGCGATAGAAGGTGACAGAGTTCCTCATGGACAACCGTACACTTGTGAATAAATAGTGCCATCGTAGATGAAATATGTGTTCATGAATAAAAACTTAACTATATAAACAAAAACTTCTTTAGAAATAGAGCATACCTGTGATATCAGTTGATAATTCTTTTCTATGACATTAACTGCTAATTCTACTGATATGTTAGTGAACAATGACTTTACGTCATATGATACAATGCAGTAATTTTCTGGTATAATAAAACCATTAGCTTTTTCTGCGAAAGTGAAGGTATCTTTGATTCTGAATTTATTATGATTATGAACTCTGTCACCTTCTATCGCAGAAATTGTAATGAATGACATTATATATTTCGTTATCGATAAAATAGATTTTCAGTTTCCTTTCATTTGGCAATACGTAGATGACCTGTTGTGCTCGGTTCCAATTAATAAAGTTGACTATACTTTAAATATTTTTAATTCTTATAATGGTAGACTTGAATTCACAGTCGAAAAGAAGATAATTTCAGTGTTCCTTTTCTAGATACCCTTGTGATTAGAAATAATAATAATATCATCTTAGATTGGTATCGCAAAGAAACTAGTTCAGGTAGATACATTCCATATTTTTCCCAACATCCTCATAAACAAAAAATTAATACAGTTATAGGTCTTAAAACAGAATTAAAAAATTTGCCATCATTCATTACTACAAAAGAATTACAAGATACTATACAACATCCTTTTAGAAAATGGATACCAGCTAGTTTATTAAAAATATAATTTTTAATAACAATTTTATAATAACCACAAACACAGTTTTGATAATACAAATAACAATGAATTAACAAGTCAAACCATTTATAAAAATTACCTACATACCTCACTTAACACCTTCAATTTCCAAACTGTTTATATCTCATAATATCAAAGTTGCCAATTCAGCAATTCGTACGGTATCGTCTTTTACACTAAACTTAAAGACAAAACACCTCTACTGCAACAATCAGAAGTCATTTACTCAATACCCTGCAACAACTGTAATAGATGCTACATAGGGCAAACTTCACAAAAGATTTCCAAACGTTTAGCTCTCCACAAAAGTGATGTAAAAGAAAACCTAGTTCAACTGCACTTTGCATACATTCCCATAGTACAGGACATAAGTTTAATTTTAACGATATTTCTATTCTAGACACCGAAAGTGATAATCAAAAAGAAAATTTTAGAAATGTCCACATTAATAACAACACAGAAATTTGTGTTAATCATAAAACTGATACTAATGGACTAAGTTCTATTTATACATATTTGTTAAAACAGCCTTTCACCAAAAGAAAGAAAAAGTAAGTATGTAATAACTAATAATCTTTTATTCAATTTCTTATAAATTAATCGTTTTGAAGCTCTAATATATATATTTTATTTCAATATTCCAATGTATAAAATCAAAACACATTTTGTAGGTCACCAACTTTGTTTAGTAGTTAGTTAATTTTATGTTTACCTTGTTATCATGTTATTAGAGTTCTTATATATTGTACACTTTATACTATGGTTTTCTTGAATGTATATGGTTAAGAATAATTTTAATAGATCACCTTATCATCCCATTCACAATTATGTCACTCACGTCAATCAATTAATTTGTTCACCAGTAATTTTCCATTTAATTGTAAGTTCACATATGTTTTATAATTAGTTACACAAATATGTTTTTAATTCCTATTGTAGACGTTTTTCTGATGAAGGTTAAAATTTTAACCGAAATATATAAAAATAGTAATAAATATTATCACATTATGGCTTTTACCTGTATGCCTACTGGAACTAGGAAATCCCAGCATTATCCTTTTAAAATATAACTATACCTAGTTATTAAGAATTCACTATATATATATATATATATATATATATATATATATATATAATATGTAAATTTTATTACTTAATCTTACTTATGGCACATTGTTGGTTTTGTAAAAACAAATACCGCCTGTCGATGATTGCTCGAAGACGAAAATTATGCTACGTCATCTGATAAAGTACTAAAAGTGGTTTTATTTCTTTATATAAATTAAAATAAGGTTAGAAAGATATAGAATTTTTTTGTTAACATCTACAGAATCAATGAAGATATTTCAAGTTTGTAAGCGCCATAATTATAAGCCAACACATATGTAACTTGTGACTGACAAAGCCACTATTCCATGTTTTACTTCCATGATTCCATGCTATGCATTGTAACACGACGTAAAGCCCATCCTCAAGTAGTCTCAAAATGGAGATAAATTTTGTACATCCCTTAAATGCAAAACTGGTCAGGTAGATTTTCTTTTATATTGTTCCACAAAGTAGGTCCAACCTCCCCCCCTCCCCAAAGGGCGGGATATAAAACCAATAAATAAAAAAGGAATCGTTAAATTACAATACAAAACTAGGTGAATGCTAGTGCATTACAGGACTTTCTTGCAAAATACTAAAAATGTATGGTATTTTATATCTTTGAGATATTCAGCTGTTTTAGAAATATTTCATAAAATCCAAAACTGACTAATATCCGAGACATCCAGATATCATGGCCGATCTTAACGAAACTTGGCCAAAAGTTATAAATTAAGCTAATAAGTCGATTTAGCGATAGTGAAAAGAGTCGATTGCATAACCTTCTATACCTACATATGTATACGTAGGTTGAAAGTTAAAATAGATGTCTCGCTTATCTTTCAAGATAAGTATGGACTGTTCCATATCATTTTAAAGCAAATTTCGCTCCTTTCAAATACAGTAAAATATTGTATGTTATGAGCAACACGAGGAATGTTTTCAATTTCCGGAAAAACCGGAAGTAGCGTTTTCACCAGGATAATATCATTTCATTAGGGCAAGTGAACAAAGTTTATTCCTAAATCGTTTGTAACCAAAATAGTTAGAAAGTTATAACAATATCAATGTTTGAATATTCATATCTCCTATAATAGTAGCTTTAGAAGAGCAGGTTAGTTGCATTCGTAAGAGTGACTGGTTGCCTAGAAAAAATAAAAACAAAAATGCTTGGTGAGAATTTTGAATAAATCAATTTCGATTAATTGCTTAAGTTTGACCCCTTAAATATAGGCAAATTTATACCATAATTTATTAAATCGTTAAAGAAATCTCTTTAAAGAACCTTTATATAACTACGCATGTCTATTTCCAATTATTTTATATCTTGAACGGTATCCGAGATATATATTTCTACAAAAAAAAAATGTATATGTGACTGTAAGTGCGGTCATATTCAATTTTGAAAGATTTAAAAAATTGCAAAAAATGTATTTCATGCGAGTTATTGATGACCTGAATTTCAATCTTCTATGTTAAAACTTGAAAATGTGACCCTAAAATATCTCACCCTTATTTTCACCCCCTGTACACCGGTTGCGTTTAAAATCCTGTGTTCTCGACATAATTGTCTCGTAGACCTTCATTCTAAATTTCATCAAAATCGTCCGTATAGTTTCGGCTGGCTGGTGGCATTATTGTATTTCATTTTCAGATTTCCTAAAAAAACCTAAATTGACATTTTTAGAGTTTCCAATTTCTTAGAAAAGCATTTGGGATGTGTCTAAATTAAATAATGCCATCCTACCTATGGGAAATTTGGTGCCAATAACCAGTTTTTATTTTAGCAATTATGTTTTTCAATTCAATTGAAATATTTATCTTACCAAATTATCTAGGATGTAATCGAAATCAATCAATGTAGAAAGTATAAGAATGTATTTTTCTATTATTCTGGTATATTCCGCATATTTTATTTTTAGAATAATTACGATTATGGCACAAAGGTTAAGCCGGAAATCAATTAATTGGCAATACCATTCAAGTAATTACAAGTAATAATAGAATTTAAAATTACTTTGTGCGAATTGGTATAAATAGGAGAACATATGATTATTAAATATTCAGTTATAACCGGTTTTGACTTTGTCGTAACTGCATTATAAGGGTTTATTTTAATAAAAAAAATGCTCCGTCGCTTAAGGCAAACGGATAGTTCGTTACAGCAAAGGAAAGTTATTCTTGGTTTATTAAATGGTGAACAAATTTTAACGGGCAGCATGCGTCGAAAAATGCAGGCTTATATTGAAAATGAAGGATTTTACATTAATTATTACATGGTATTATTTTGTTACATGTGTTTTGTGTTTACTTTTAGTTAAATCGTTAACTCTGTTGTAATGCTAATAATAATAAATAATAAATATACAAGGTAGAAAGAAATCGATTTTTTAAATTTAATTTCCATTTTTATCGTTGGAAAAAGAAAACGAATTTGATAAGTTCAAAAACAGTTTTTCATTTTTGATTGAAAAACTGCCACTTTTATATTAATTCAATTTTTAACGGTACTTATGCCTATCAATGATCTATAGAGTTAAAGAATTTTTTTATATTTAAATCACAATTAATGGGAAATATATGCCAAATAACGTGTTTTATTTTATCAATTAGGACGCTTTTTAATTTCAATTACATTCTTGATTTCATAAATGTTCCTCTTTTTCTAGTAGTGGTTTGGATTAAAATAGAAAAAACAAGCACCGTGTTATCAGGGAAATAATGAAATCAAAACAATTTGGAATTGCATTGTTACTTGTATTTCTTCTAATCAGTCCAATTACATCGTAGATTAATTGATTTTTTATTTTTGTGCAACAATTTCATTGAAGTTAATTCACATTAAAAATATATTACTGGAACCAGGAATTACGTATTTTCATAAGAATTCATTCATTAACCAACTGCTTGTTCGAGAGAACATCTACGTGTCCGTAATATAATGGTAAATTTACCTGACTATTACAATTATACGTTCTTTGCTAACATTTAAAGAGTGTCCAACATTTCTACGTTAGATCGCTTCGGTGAGTGGGTTTTTTCATTGACGTCGGGTGTACTTTGTTATGTATGTTATATTGTGCAATTTTAAGAAATATGCAACAACCTACTACGATAAAAACATAAAAATAAATGAAAAATTGTATTTTACTTAAAACAAATAAAAACTTAAATAACTTAACAGCACCACAACGTAAATAAGTGGCACGTGGTTGAAAAGACGTACAAGGTGCGTCATTAAAAAATAAAATATAAATAAAATGTTTTTTACTCGCCCTGTAGAAATTTCAATAAGTATAAGTACCTTAGTACCAAGTTTCTCCCTTAAGGACATATGAGCCTTTAAAGATTTATTTTGTTTTCTATCTTTTTACGCTAACTCATTTATTTTTTGAATTGGGTTTTTGTGGTTTTTGCATTAGCTCAACATGTCTGTGAAATCAGTATTTGTGTAAAGTATAGAGGGCGCTTGCAGCAACCTATATGTTACATTCTCGTTGTCATATATTTTGGTATGTGAAAAATTTGACATAATGAGTAACTTTTTAAAAATTTCATAATAATAGCTTTATAAGAGGTATACTTCAAATCAACAAAATCAAAAAATGACAAGGGCTCTGTGCAAGCCGACTTTATTTATATTATAATACATCAGAGATATACAAAGCTAAAAAACAAAAACCAGTTTCTATCTGTCAGTCCTAAGCCTGGATAAAGTGTGAAGGGAAGTTAAATGTAATTTGGAACAGTGTTGTGGGAAAATACATGTTAGCAGCTCAGCGTTATGCTCTTACGTACAAACAAATATATTAACTAAGTGCTTTTTTAACATGCCCTCAGTTGCTGAAATGTGGCGACATTTTTCGCGCGATCAATTGCCAGCGATCTTTTTTCGTCGGCGCCCTTTTTTCGCCGGCAACCTTTTGATATGCGACCAAATGAGCGCGACATTTTTTCGTGCGACCAATTGTGCGCGACCTTTTTTCGTATATCCTAGTTGACGACGTATTTACTACATCATCTCCAACAAAAGTAGAAAAAAAGCAGATAACACGAAAATCATTCAGTTTAGGTATAGGAACATGATATATCAGCAGATATGTAATTAAATTCTGCATCGAATGAGAATATAAAGAACCTAGTTACAATTTAAAAAAAATGACTCTGACATTTTTTATAGAACAGAAATAAATTTCAAAAATGTGTAATACTGAAAACATAGTCCAATATCATGTCTAACCGTTTATATTTCATGAAATATTAATTTTTCAGTAGATTCAAATTTTCGTTATTAACGCCTGAAATTATTTTTTTAATAATGGTAAGAGATAGGTACGCCAAACCTGGCAGTAGAAGACGTAAAATTTTATGCGGAAACCGAAAATAAAATAAAAATTGGGGAATTGTATTTAAAATAACAAAGTTGGTAACGACTTCCGGTATCACTAGAAGTGACACTGCCATGAAAATATTTTCATTAAGTAGACCATGTTCATTTATATAAAGGTACAAGTTTTCAGCTGAATCGGTTTTTCCGTTCTCATTATTCGTCTAATATGCTATCGTCGAGACTCACCCTGTATATGTTGTCATTTAGGCTTCCACGAGTATTAATATTTGAATGTGATGACATATCAGGACACAGCTGATAGAGTAGTGGCGACACGATCTGCTTAGCATTCGGGAGGTGATGAGTTCGATTCCCTTTACTGTCTTACCTTGTATGAGGTTTTTTCAGGGAGGTTTTCCTCATACACATGTAGGGGCATGGTCACTGCGTATATGCAGATCATGTGCGGCTGGTTAGGCAAATTCTGGGGTAGTATTTTCCCCCTCACAACCCTAATTTCGTTCCTTGATCCTATCGACCACACATCCTTAATCCCACCATGCATATATATATATATATATATATATATATATATATTATATATATATATATATATGTATATATATATATATATATATATATATATATATATATATATATATATATATGCATTGTATGTATGCTGGGAATCCATGCTTGTGGCGGAAGGAGCTCGGAAAGCTCGAGCAACCCGCCCTCCCCTCGGGGAGGGAATGAAATACGTGGCCTTTTTCCACATATCAGGATGTAAACTCGTATATTAAAGTAACACTTTGTTATAGTTTGTCTTTACTACCTTTATCTAGATTATAAAATAATATTGATTCACAATATATCTCAAGTCACTTGAGTAGCACATTCATATACAAAGTGATTCATTGGTAAAGGGAAATACGTTAACTGTGGACAGGGGTTACCTAGCTGACTCTAAAAAACCCATATTATGGGTCTTACGCCCTTTGTATCCGAGATACAGGGCGTTTTATGAATTTGTACCATTTCTTTTCTTACTCATAACTTACGAACCGCCCTGTAGATTTTTTTTATATTTGGGATACATGTTCCTCATATCTCGTGGAGTATACCGGTGTAACAAAAATATTGATAATCCAGGTCCGGCTTTACGAAACATCCACAAATTCTTCCATCCTCCAAATAACACCCTGTATAGTTATTTGCCAATCCTTCATACAAAACCCTGTAGATACATTTTTTTAAAATTCGTATCAAAATTTACAAAGTGCACAAAAAAGTGGAATTCTGGAAATGTCTTCTTGTTTTTGGGCATATGATTTTACTACTTAAAATTAAATTTAGTTTTTGCGATATGTTAAAGAGATTGAATAAATTGCGTTTTTTCCTATAACTTAGCAACCACTTTCTAAACTCTATTCAGCTATCTGTGAATAGCTACATAACGTTTGTATTTGCATATACATATTATTGAACACAAAAAAATATAATTGTAGTTCCGTATTTTGTAAATTATACTCTATTTAGTATAACTGTTTGCAGAAAGCATGTTATACCTAGCTTTACATAACCAGGTATTCGTATCTAGCAGGTTTTGACAATGACAGAACACAATCGTTGACGGTGACTGGTTCAGTGTCAAAAAGTTTGAATCTTGCGAATTGTGATCTATTTATCTTTAATAATTCATAAAATTCCTTATCAGTTTACCAATCAAGAATATACTGATATGATCTACGTTTATGGTTTTTGTAATAGTAGTGGATATGCCGCAAAAAATGAATACGAGAGGCGCTTTCCAGGACGAAGATCACCCGATTTTAAGACCTTCAGTCGCGTCTTTCGATACATGAGAGAACACGGCCAGTTTCCCTCGGCAAAATTAAATGAACATAACGAAAGAACACCTGCCGATGTGGAACAAAACATTATGGATATAGTGGAAACAAATCCAGAAGTTAGTACCCGACGTATTAGTAATGCTTTAAACGTACCTCAATCCACTGTTTGGCGCAGATTAAAAAAAATCAGTTGTACCCGTTCCACGTGCAAAAGGTACAGAGGTTAGTAGCGGTTGATGAAATTGCACGACTGAGCTTTAGTCGATGGATCATCCGAAACCCAAGAATTACAAGGAGATGCCTATTTACAGATGAAGCGCAATTTACACGGGATGAAGTACACGATTTAAGGAACTCTCATATTTGGGCTGTTGAAAATCCCCACGGTATTAGACAGACTCATTCACAGCACAAATTTTCAGTCAATGTTTGGTGCGGCGTCATTGACAACGGGCCTTATGTTTTGTCTAACCGGCTGACTGGTGAAGTCTATTTAGATTTTCTTGAAAATATTTTACCAGTGCTGTTAGCGGACCATAATGTCGATGTCGCCGGTATGTATTTCCAACACGATGGTGCTCCTCCTCATAATCGGCTCATCGTAAGAAATTTTTTAAACGACAACTTTCCGAACACATGGATTGGAAGAAATGGTCCAAATAACTGGCCTTCAAGGTCACATGACTGTAATCCCGTTGATTATCATGTTTGGGGATTCTTAAAATCAAAGGTATACAGTTCCGAAATAAACAGTAGAGAAGAACTCCTACAGAGAATAGAAAACGCATATGCGGAAATAAGAAATATTCCAGACATTATTAGAAAATCGACAAGGCACATATTAACGAGACAAGGAAATGTATCAATCAAAATTGTGGTCACTTTGAGCATTTGCTCTAGTTTTATTATTTATGTTTTCTTTAATTAAGTACTTTTGTTTATGTTGTTGTTATTTCTTGTTACCTGTTGCTCAACGTGTTTTACACATATTTGTTCCAAAACAACTAATAAAATTATTGTAAATTGTAATTTGAAATTTAAATTTATTTATTTAATCATTTGTCTTCTTACCGCGAAGTGTAAAATTTGTGAAATTTAAATTATGTAGTAAAATCATATGCCCAAAAACAAGAAGACAATTCCCGAATTCCACTTTTTTGTGCACTTTGTAAATTTTGATACGAATTTCAAAAAATGTTATCTACAGAGTTTTGTATGAAGGATTGGCAAATAAGTACATGTTTCGTAAAGCCGGACCTGCATTATCATTTCTTAATGCATCGATATATCCCACTAAAAGCCAAGAACCCGTATATTAAATAAAAAATTATTATGCAGGGTGGTTCCCCAGTTATGAATAAAATACGCAATAAATTTCATTTCTTCACTGCAAAATCCTAAAAAAATTAAATATGAAATTAAAATTTTCGTAGTAAAGTCGTTTGCCCCAAAAATACAACCACACGATTAAATTCAGTTTTTTACGCTCTTTTCAAATATAGCGATTAAATTTAAAAAACTCAACTATACAGGGTGTTATTTGGAGGATGGAAGAATTTGTGAATTTTTCGTAAAGCCGGACCTGGATTATCAATATTTTTGTTACATCGGTATATCCCACGAGATATGAGGAACATGTATACCAAATATAAAAAAAATCTACAGGGCGGTTCGTAAGTTATGAGTAAGAAAAGAAATGGTAAAAATTCATAAAGCGCCCTGTATCTCAGATACAAAGGGCGTAAGACACATAATATGGGTTTTTTTAGAGTCAGCTAGGTGACCCCCTAGTTAACGTATTTCCCTTTACTAATGAATGACCTTGTATATGAATGTGCTACTCAAGTGACTTGACATATATTGTGAATCAATATTATTTTATAATCTAGATAAAGGTAGTAAAGACAAACTATAACAAAGTGTTACTTTAATATACGAGTTTACATCCTGATATGTGGAAAAAGGCTACGTATTTCATTCCCTCCCCAAGGGAAGAGCGGGTTGCTTGAGCTTTCCGAGCTCCTTCAGCCACAAGCATGGATTCCCAGCACACATACATACATTGCATATATATATATATATATATATATATATATATATATATATATATATATATACAGGGTGTTTCATTAAGGCTGGCCACCGGCCATATTTCAGAAACTAGTGGACATAAAAGTGGAGAAAAAAAATTCATTATAAAAGTCGCCACGAGAAAATCCTGGAAATTATTTTTAAGTTCCGTAATTCATCGCAAGGCGCAATTGAAAATTAAAAATAAAATTATAAATTTCTCCGAAAATTCCCACATTAAGGCATACCTTTGGTAACATCGTTAGAAAGCTTAGACAATTCTGCATCATTTTGGTCTAAGGCTCATTGGCGTACCGACCTTAATAAGAGTGGGGGAAGCTATTGAATGTGTAATCATTTAAATCGCTGTTATTTTTAAACGACTTATCCGATTGTAGTAAACCTAGGCTTGTTTAGAAGAAAAGGTAAGTACTTTTAACTGTCGCATCCATTGGTACGCGATAGCTCATAATAAAATTGTTAGAGGGCGCAATTTGTAATAATACCAGTATTTTTGATTTTATTCAGAAAAATTAAATCATACGGTATAATTATGACATCATAAGCGGAAAGTAGCTTAAATTTGTAACAAAAACGTAAATAACGCAATTTGATATCTTTATTTGTTCCAGAGTTATGGGGAAAAGAAGACTTTTTAACCGTTTAATTTAATAATTGATTGTTGCTATGGTTTCTTAAGGTGTATAGGTTGGATTAGTAATGAGAATCTGCATTTATCATAGTCTGTGCCTCCTTCACACTCTATCTAGGCTTAGGACTAGTCCAAACTAAGCAAATTGCAAAATTTGGAGCGTGTTTAGAGGCCAACGGGCCATAACAACGATATCAAAGTAATGATTGATTTTGTTTAAGAAACTTTTTAATAGAATGGTAAAAATCATGAACAACTGTTAAAAACAAGTGAAAAGCTATAAATGTTCAAATTGACGGCCGTTTTGTAAAATACAACTATTAATTCTTCTTCTTGTACTGGAAACAGCTGTTTCGATTTCGTCTCGTGGAATCGAATTTATTGCAATTTCAATTCGGTGAATCATGTCCTCTCGGGTGGTTGGTCTCGTTTCGTAAACAATATCTTTTATTCTTCCCCACAAGTAGAAATCTAATACAGTTAAATCCGGGGATCTAGGTGGCCACGGAAACAAACTACCCCTTCTCATCCAGCGATTTGGGTATCTAACATTTAAGAAATCACGGACTCTTCGGGAATAGTGTGAAGGACATCCATCATGTTGATACCACAGGGATGCTCTCACGTCAAGGGGAATGTCTTCTAAAAGATTGGGCAAGTCATTTTGTAAAAAGTTTAAATAAGATTCACCATTTAGGTGTCCATGAAAAACCAATGGTCCGATAATTCTGTCACCTAAAACACCACACCACAAATTTACACTCCATCTGTTTTGGTGATCCACTTCGCGCATCCAGTGAGGATTTGTTTGGAACCAATAATGCATATTGTGCAAATTAACTCTGCCGCAGCTAGTAAAAGTAGCCTCATCGGTCTATAAAACTTTGGAAAGGAATCGAAGATTTTCACTACACATGTCTCTCAGCCAATAGCAATAGTCGAGCCGCCTGTCAAAATCAGTGTCTGATAAAGCCTGGTGTAAAACTAGATGATAAGGATGCAGCTTAAAATCCTTAAAATTCTGAACACAGAAGCAACACTTACACCTAGTTCTGTGGAAATCTCCTGATGCTTACGTGAGGCTCCGATACTACGTACGCAAGAACATTAACACTATTGTCTTCATTTCTTATGCGACGTCTTCTGACAGGAAGTGGAATACGTCGTACATTTCCTGTTTGTCTTAAACGTGTTGCCATTCGCCGAAACACTTTTCTAGTGTAGTGCCTTCGATCAGGATATCTGATAGCGTATTGTCGTTCCGCAATAGCTGCATTTTGAAAACATTCATAATACACGGCAAGCATGTCGTAAGCCTCGGCATTGGTATACGACATTTTGAAGGATAGCACTAATTTCTGATAAGGTACAATGAAACCCAAAACTAATGAAGGAAAAATTTTTACAACACAACATCAATCAAAATTAAGTAAGTTGACAACTTTTTCAATTTATTTACCTCCATGGAAACGAGCCGACTTTGTTCCGCAGCAAATTAGATTATTATTTTAAAACACACCACATTAGAATTATGCCTTAGAAGTTTTATATGATGTTATAAACGCACAGAAGAAGAATTAATAGTTGTTTTTTTACAAAACGGCCGTCAATTTGAACATTTATAGATTTTCACTAGTTTTTTAACAGTTGTTCATGATTTTGTACCATTCTATTGAAAAGTTTCTTAAACAAAAATCAATCATTACTTTGATATCGTTGTTATGGCCCGTTGGCCTCTAAACACGCTCCAAATTTTGCAATTTCCTTAGTTTGGACTAGTCCTAAGCCTAGATAGAGTGTGAAATTTAAATTATGTAGTAAAATCATATGCTCAAAACAAGAAGACAATTCCCGAATTCCACTTTTTGTGCACTTTGTAAATTTTGATACGAATTTCAAAAATGTTATCTACAGGGTTTTGTATGAAGGATTGGCAAATAAGTACATGTTTCGTAAAGCCGGACCTGCATTATCATTTCTTAATGCATCGATATATCCCACTAAAAGCCAAGAACCCGTATATTAAATAAAAATTATTATGCAGGGTGGTTCCCCAGTTATGAATAAAATACGCAATAAATTTCATTTCTTCACTGCAAATCCTAAAAACTAAATATGAAATTAATATTTTCGTAGTAAAGTTGTTGCCCAAAAATACAACCACACGATTAAATTCAGTTTTTTACGCTCTTTTCAAATATGGCGATTAAATTAAAAAACTCAACTATACAGGGTGTTATTTGGAGGATGGAAGAATTTGTGAATTTTTCGTAAAGCCGGACCTGGATTATCAATATTTTTGTTACATCGGTATATCCCACGAGATATGAGGAACATGTATACCAAATATAAAAAAATCTACAGGGCGGTTCGTAAGTTATGAGTAAGAAAAGAAATGGTAAAAATTCATAAAGCGCCCTGTATCTCAGATACAAAGGGCGTAAGACACATAATATGGGTTTTTTTAGAGTCAGCTAGGTGACCCCCTAGTTAACGTATTTCCCTTTACTAATGAATGACCTTGTATATGAATGTGCTACTCAAGTGACTTGACATATATTGTGAATCAATATTATTTTATAATCTAGATAAAGGTAGTAAAGACAAACTATAACAAAGTGTTACTTTAATATACGAGTTTACATCCTGATATGTGGAAAAAGGCTACGTATTTCATTCCCTCCCCAAGGGAAGAGCGGGTTGCTCGAGCTTTGAGCTCCTTCAGCCACAAGCATGGATTCCCAGACACATACATACATTGATATATATATATATATATATATATATATATATATATATATATATATATATATATATATATATATATATATATACAGGGTGTTTCATTAAGGCTGGCCACCGGCCATATTTCAGAAACTAGTGGACATAAAAGTGGAGAAAAAAATTCATTATAAAAGTCGCCACGAGAAAATCCTGGAAATTATTTTTAAGTTCCGTAATTCATCGCAAGGGCGCAATTGAAAATTAAAAATAAAATTATAAATTTCTCCGAAAATTCCCACATTAAGGCATACCTTTGGTAACATCGTTAGAAAGCTTAGACAATTCTGCATCATTTTGGTCTAAGGCTCATTGGCGTACCGACCTTAATAAGAGTGGGGAAGCTATTGAATGTGTAATCATTTAAATCGCTGTTATTTTTAAACGACTTATCCGATTGTAGTAAACCTAGGCTTGTTTAGAAGAAAAGGTAAGTACTTTTAACTGTCGCATCCATTGGTACGCGATAGCTCATAATAAAATTGTTAGAGGGCGCAATTTGTAATAATACCAGTATTTTTGATTTTATTCAGAAAAATTAAATCATACGGTATAATTATGACATCATAAGCGGAAAGTAGCTTAAATTTGTAACAAAAACGTAAATAACGCAATTTGATATCTTTATTTGTTCCAGAGTTATGGGAAAAGAAGACTTTTTAACCGTTTAATTTAATAATTGATTGTTGCTATGGTTTCTTAAGGTGTATAGGTTGGATTAGTAATGAGAATCTGCATTTATCATAGTCTGTGCCTCCTTCACACTCTATCTAGGCTTAGGACTAGTCCAAACTAAGCAAATTGCAAAATTTGGAGCGTGTTTAGAGGCCAACGGGCCATAACAACGATATCAAAGTAATGATTGATTTTTGTTTAAGAAACTTTTTAATAGAATGGTAAAAAATCATGAACAACTGTTAAAAACAAGTGAAAAGCTATAAATGTTCAATTGACGGCCGTTTTGTAAAATACAACTATTAATTCTTCTTCTTGTACTGGAAACAGCTGTTTCGATTTCGTCTCGTGGAATCGAATTTATTGCAATTTCAATTCGGTGAATCATGTCCTCTCGGGTGGTTGGTCTCGTTTCGTAAACAATATCTTTTATTCTTCCCCACAAGTAGAAATCTAATACAGTTAAATCCGGGGATCTAGGTGGCCACGGAAACAAACTACCCCTTCTCATCCAGCGATTTGGGTATCTAACATTTAAGAAATCACGGACTCTTCGGGAATAGTGTGAAGGACATCCATCATGTTGATACCACAGGGATGCTCTCACGTCAAGGGGAATGTCTTCTAAAAGATTGGGCAAGTCATTTTGTAAAAAGTTTAAATAAGATTCACCATTTAGGTGTCCATGAAAAACCAATGGTCCGATAATTCTGTCACCTAAAACACCACACCACAAATTTACACTCCATCTGTTTTGGTGATCCACTTCGCGCATCCAGTGAGGATTTGTTTGGAACCAATAATGCATATTGTGCAAATTAACTCTGCCGCAGCTAGTAAAAGTAGCCTCATCGGTCTATAAAACTTTGGAAAGGAATCGAAGATTTTCACTACACATGTCTCTCAGCCAATAGCAATAGTCGAGCCGCCTGTCAAAATCAGTGTCTGATAAAGCCTGGTGTAAAACTAGATGATAAGGATGCAGCTTAAAATCCCTTAAAATTCTGAACACAGAAGCAACACTTACACCTAGTTCTGTGGAAATCTCCCTGATGCTTACGTGAGGCTCCGATACTACGTACGCAAGAACATTAACACTATTGTCTTCATTTCTTATGCGACGTCTTCTGACAGGAAGTGGAATACGTCGTACATTTCCTGTTTGTCTTAAACGTGTTGCCATTCGCCGAAACACTTTTCTAGTGTAGTGCCTTCGATCAGGATATCTGATAGCGTATTGTCGTTCCGCAATAGCTGCATTTTGAAAACATTCATAATACACGGCAAGCATGTCGTAAGCCTCGGCATTGGTATACGACATTTTGAAGGATAGCACTAATTTCTGATAAGGTACAATGAAACCCAAAACTAATGAAGGAAAAAATTTTTACAACACAACATCAATCAAAATTAAGTAAGTTGACAACTTTTCAATTTATTTACCTCCATGGAAACGAGCCGACTTTGTTCCGCAGCAAATTAGATTATTATTTTAAAACACACCACATTAGAATTATGCCTTAGAAGTTTTATATGATGTTATAAACGCACAGAAGAAGAATTAATAGTTGTTTTTACAAAACGGCCGTCAATTTGAACATTTATAGATTTTCACTAGTTTTTAACAGTTGTTCATGATTTTGTACCATTCTATTGAAAAGTTTCTTAAACAAAAATCAATCATTACTTTGATATCGTTGTTATGGCCCGTTGGCCTCTAAACACGCTCCAAATTTTGCAATTTGCTTAGTTTGGACTAGTCCTAAGCCTAGATAGAGTGTGAAGGAGGCACAGACTATGATAAATGCAGATTCCTCATTACTAATCCAACCTATACACCTTAAGAAACCATAGCAACAATCAATTATTAAATTAAACGGTTAAAAAGTCTTCTTTTCGCCATAACTCTGGAACAAATAAAGATATCAAATTGCGTTATTTACGTTTTTTGTTACAAATTTAAGCTACTTTCCACTTATGATGTCATAATTATACCGTATGATTTAATTTTTCTGAATAAAATCAAAAATACTGGTATTATTACAAATTGCGCCCTCTAACAATTTTATTATGAGCTATCGCGTACCAATGGATGCGACAGTTAAAAGTACTTACCTTTTTCTTCTAAACAAGCCTAGGTTTACTACAATCGGATAAGTCGTTTAAAAATAACAGCGATTTAAATGATTACACATTCAATAGCTTCCCCCACTCTTATTAAGGTCGGTACGCCAATGAGCCTTAGACCAAAATGATGCAGAATTGTCTAAGCTTTCTAACGATGTTACCAAAGGTATGCCTTAATGTGGGAATTTTCGGAGAAATTTATAATTTTATTTTTAATTTTCAATTGCGCCTTGCGATGAATTACGGAACTTAAAAATAATTTCCAGGATTTTCTCGTGGCGACTTTTATAATGAATTTTTTTTCTCCACTTTTTATGTCCACTAGTTTCTGAAATATGGCCGGTGGCCAGCCTTAATGAAACACCCTGTATATATATATATATATATATATATATATATAATATATATATATATATATATATATTCGTACGCCAGAAATAAAGCACTGATGTATTGGCGTTTATAAGAATTTAGAGATAAATAATACATATTTAAACAATTTTCCGTTAATTAACGATAAGCAAATATATTTTAAGGTAATGTTACGAAAATTATTAATTATTCACAAAGCAAAGGTACTTTTATTTTCTTTTAACTTTATAAACTTAACATTCTTACTTTGCGTATCTTCGGTTAATTAATTAACGCTCTACCCTTTGATTATTTGCAAAGAAGGAAAGGAGTTAATAGCATTTTGTGATTAAGTTAGGATAAACAACCTTCAAAGTTTAAAACATCTTTTGCTTAAGCCTTTATACAATTTAATAATTGATGAGAGTTTTGTTACAATGTTGTCTCCTATATTTGTTTTCCTTCAATCCACTTTGATTAAGCGTAAAGCGAGTAAAAGCGGATAACTTAAGAATAAACCAAAACAAGAAAGAATTCTTCTTGCTGATATAAGAGACCTTAACTTTAATTATAGAAAGCATATTAGACTCGCTAGACGTTCAAGTTTGTAATTCTAGACGACTTATTAGGAAAACATTTTCATGTTCGTCAATTTGTAATTAACTCAGCAGTTCCTGATTTTTGAAACTGTGGGTAATGTATTATTTTATTAGTGGTATTCTAGATCTAAAAATAACTATTTTAATTATGATAACACAAAAGCCTTTTTAAACAAAATTCGCTTTTATAGTTTTTTTTTCGTAGTAATGATGTGTTTTTCTTTGATCTCCCATGTAACGGTTGAAGTTTTCTGACATAACTTTGATCAATTCTTTAATAAACTAAAAATTGTTTGAAGTGCTTATAAACATGATGGAAACTTTTGACGGTTCATTTTATATTTTTATATTTTTAATGCGGTTTACATTAATTATTTAGTGTGTTGGTAATAAATCAACTTACAATTACAACAAACGTATTTAATTAGCGTGTAAGTTATTTTATGAGGACAAGGTTTAAAAAAAATTTGCCGAAAGCGAATGTTACAATTTTTCGAACGTGAAGATAACCATTTCGTACGATTCAAATATTAAATTTTATCTGCGGAAATACAGGGTGCTCACTTACACTACGCGGCGTAGGGATTTCAATAGAAAATCCTTAATGTGCGATTATTGACTCCCAATCATTTTAGAGGAGGATTCTATTTAGATGTTTTATAGAGAATAAAATTATGCATTACTATTAGAAAAATCGGAAAAATGGAAACAGCGTCTGTAGCAAGATGTCATGGAATTATAACAGACAACACTCATTACGGTTTCGCGTTTAAAAATTAAAAAAAACAATTTTTAATATCGTTCCAGCAAAATGTACTGAACGTGGGAAAAAGTAGCAATGATAAAGTACAATGATTGACAGGTTAGTGCAAAGCTATCGGTACAGCAGACCATTTTTTAAGTAAATAGTTTGTGGGCAAATGGCCCCGCAGTGGCCTATTTTGCCCCCCGCCCCAGTGATGAAAGTTTGGCCCAAAGCTAAAAAATGTCCGATTTGTGAACCGAAAATTGAATAATCAGAGGTACATTTAATAATTTATTGAAATTATTTTTCAAAAATGTAATTACAGTTACAATATTAAAAAGAGTTTAAGATAGCAAAGACAGATACAAAAACATGACATGAGAAACAAGTTTACAAATTTTCTTCCTTTCTGAAGAATTTTTTAACGAAATCTCTATTTGAGAGGTAACGCGTTCTTTTTCATTAAAAATTCGGCAACCGCCGATCGTGAGTAGTCGTAGTGTGCCGTTCCTATACCATCTAATGCCAGGAACATTCTAGAATTCATCGTCTCGTCAGATGTGGACGCTCTATGATTGGATTTTAGCTGGTTATAATGAGAAATTACTTTCTCAACAGTCATTGAGTGAAGCGATAGAATCACGAGTGAGCACAACCGCTTTTGCAAGATTCCAGTCGTTACAAGAACTAATTAGCTTTCGCAATCTGTGTGACATTTTTACTCCAATATCTGAAATAGCCAAGTCTTTAACTTTCTGAATAAGTAGCCATAATATTTTATAATATTGCTCTCCTCGATGTTTAATCTTTCGTCGAGAATGACATTACAAGTTATTTTCTGATTTCCTACCATTCGCAAACACCAGTTGTAACGTACAAATTACCAATGTTTCGCCGTTTTCTTGGCAATGGATTTAGTTCATCGACCTTCTCATCATCTTCCTGCTCTTCATCACTTGCATTGGTCAAGTTATTACATATGGCAAGATTAGGTTGCTTTTTTGCAGATTCTTCTGAAATGTGTGTAGTATGGAAGTTATGTCAGCCATAAAACATGTTTGCTTCAGTTGGGGAGAACTCTCATCATCCCAAGTTTTGAGCATTTCTGTAACTGTACTTCGTTCAGGTCGTATATAAGGGTCCGGATTGGATATCAGTTCTGGCCAAAAACGAATACACCCAGGAAGGTTATGTAGCACCACAATAATGAGATTATGAACATGTTCAGCAAATCGTACTTCAAAATGAGCTAGGAATGAACGATGGCCTAGAAACATTTCTTGGATTCTCTTCAGTTTTGAGGGAGAAGTTAGGAAATATTTCGAAGTATCTGTTAAATTACTCATCCAGTTCAGGTACTAAATCTAAAGCCGATTTCATCGCTAGGTCAGGTCGATAACAATAACACCATACAGTCAGCAGTTTATGTTCCAAGTAATTTTCGAGCAATTTCCAAAGACCACCGCCTCAAGCAGTATTAGCGGTTTCTCCATCAGTTGTGACACCCACTAATAACTCCGTTGGAGCGAAAGAATCCTGGCGAGTCTTGACAGTTGCATCGAGTAAGCCTTTGGCCCCTTTTGATTCTGATTGATTGACTCCATTCAAAGGGCTTTTAATTCCTATTGGTTCATCTTCACTAATATACTTTGCAACAACATACTTCGTATCTTTATTATCCCGGTTCACAATTCTCTAAAATCTACAGAGATATACAATGAGCCACCTTAAAGCCTTCACCAAGCTTCATTCTCTCTAGATTTTCAATAATATGTAGCATTTCAGCATAACCGACGTCATCCCTATAATGGAGAATCTTGAGGCTGAAACTCATCCAGCTGAATGTCCCAGTCATTTGAATCATTCAGTTGGGATTGTATTGATTTAGTACGCAAAACTGCTGATGAATGAGCTGGCCAAGTGCGGGCAGTAGGTGATTCAAGCAAAGAATCATTGTGAACGTCGATACATAAGGCAATTAAATCATTTATAACCGATGATCTGTGCTTTTTCAAAGTTTTAACCCATGGATGTTTATCGGATTACTGCTTTCATGATGTTACAGTTTTCTTCGCGTTTACAGCAGCTCTATTTACGTCAAAACCAATATGGTCAATAATCCGTTAACTCCTGGCGCAAGGGAACAATTCCATTTCTGGCTACCCTGGAAGCTTCGTCGATAAATTCCTTATAGGTTGTGCAGCAAACAAAATTACGATTTCTACTAGTTTGAACCTGAACCATTTTCTTCAAAAAGTGTAGGACTTCAGCAACCATTCTAAACCTAACTTCCTTCCATGATATAGGCTTGTGCCAGAGCTACCAGCTACTGACTTATAGAGCTGCGGAGTAGATTTTGATGTTGATGCTTCTGTAGAGCTAGTTTCCTATTAAGAAAAGGAAAAAAAATCGACTTACTTTTTTTCATTTTAGGCCCCTGTAGTCTGTACATAATTTAAATTCCTCTCGTGATTTTTTATAATATGCAGTAGACTAGAGTATGAAATCTTATTATACGTACCAGAAATTTCATTGCTCGTGCGAGATCTACTTTCATTGGATTCACATTTAGCCTCAGCGGGATCAGCAGTCCTTTGCTTGGTCATAGACACAGAACCCACAGGTCCACATTCATTGAATCCACGTTCAGCATTCGCATAAGTGATGAATACAAGGAAACCACGTCAGTTTCTGTTTGAAACAGTTTATCTCGAAAACGGTTCGAAATCGAAATAGCATTATCTGATTAAAGTCAACCTAAAATTGGATGTCGAGCTCAAAAATATGTAAATATACAGGCTGTTCCATTTGAAAAAATTGAATTCCACTCCTTTTTTCATGTGAACAAAGTATCTGCATTTTTTAAAGACCCTGTTTGAGGCAATTAAAAATATGACTCCTCATGGTACCACTCCACTCCATTTCGAATTTGATCGTCTTAGTACCAGAGAATTCAAGATTATCAACGTTTACAAAATACATCTTTTGTAAAAAAAAAAAATCGAAATTAATTTATATCTCTTAAACGGTAATAGATAGGTATAGGGAAATAGTACATGAAGTAGTTGACAAAGTAATAGGAAATCAATTTGAAAAATCAAAATAGTCGCTACTTTATAGCGGAAGCGCCAATGCCGCATCATCTAAAATATTTAGGGCGTATAGATCATATTAATTTATGCATACTGTCAAATTTTCAAGTTGATACGTTCTCTGGTTTGCCAGAAACCTCTAATTAACCCTCATCGTGAAAAGCCCTGTATAGGTAGAGCCTTTACCAAAATGATTATCTTTCGTTCTCACTGTTATAGTATCTAGACGAAAATTGCTATTGTGAATTAGTATGAGGTAAGGAGTAGTTAGTAAAAATTAATTAATATAATTCAACTTAGTAAATACTTGCTCTGTAAACGAGTATAAACATTTAGTTGAATTCATTTTGAGTAGTAAAATGTTGCTTTGCTACCGAGAACTGTTCTGATTAAACAGTAATCAGTGAAATTTAAATAAAATCACAAGTACATATTTATTAAGAATCATTCATTTTCATCCATCATTGATGAAGAAATCATGTTTGTCAAGGGACCTGTGAACTTGTCTACCGTATCCGCCGTCCGCCCGATTAAATTGAGTTTTAGGTACATCTTCTACCATAAGGATTCGACCCTGAATTTTACCTACCACTGGGAAAATCGACGCAGCCTGTTTGGAAAACCGTATACGTTCAGGAGTTGACCCAAAGATCGCTTGAACAATAGTTTATCTTTGGGTGGCGCCCGAATCCGTTTTTCAACCTCCGGGAAAGACTACCAACATTCGCAGCGTGTCCAGGAGTGGTCATAAATATTCATAATTACCGTAACTTATAATTTTGTTTAAATAAAATATTCCCAAACAGGGTTTAATTTTTGTGTTGGACCTCGTTGGGGGCAAGCTTCCCTGCCACCACCGAAAACCCATTACAGCCTGTTCGCGATATACACAAGAAATCTAGAGGAGACATTAAAGGAACAACAAGAAGAAGGAGTGGTGGTGGGGAACAAGAAAGTGTGGTCGTTGAGATACGCTAACGACAGTGTTAATAGCGAAGGAAGAAAAATAAATGAAGAGGCGTTAAAAACTATGGACATATATTTAAAAAGAAAAGATTTGGAAGTAAATGGGAATAAAACCAAGGTAATGGAGTGAGAAAAGGGAATAAATTAATAAGTGTGGAGTGTAGGAGAAAGATTGTTCGAAATGGGCTTAATGAAAAGGAGATTATTATTTGAAAAACTAATAAAAAGTGTGGTGTTGTACGGGGCGGAAGTGTGGGTGTGGAAGGAGTATAAAGAGATAGAGGGACTGCAATAAATATACTGGAAATAGGTACTGGGAGTGGAAATAGATAAACCGAGATACATCATCAGACAGGAGGTGCAAGCAGAAAAAATAAGGGTGGAGGTGGGAAAGAGCAATGAAGTACGAGGAGGAAATAAGTAGAAGATCAAAGTGTAAGATATTACAAGGAAGGAAATAAAAGAAGGAATGATAAAATACGGACAAGAAATCAGGAAAGAATACTATAAAAGAAACGGGTACGATTAAGGTGTGAGCGTGAAAGAGGACATAATTAGAAGGGACAGGGATGTCCAAAGGCAGAAAAGATGGATGAAGGTGAAGGAAGTTAAATACAATACAAACTATAGGAAGATCAAGGGAGAAGGGATACCAGGACACTTGAGGGAGGAAGAAAAAAAGAAAATGATAGCGAGATTTAGGTGTAGAAATGAAAAAAGAGGAAACAAATATTGGAGAAGTGGCAAAGACAGAGTATGTAGGCTATGCGGAGAGGGGATGGAAACGATCAACCATATGATGGAAGAATGCAGGGAGGTAAAGGAGGAGGAGAGGACGGTAGAGGAGATACTGGGGTGAAAAGGTAGGGGAAGGGACTGGATGGAAGAAAGATGGAAAAGAAGAAGACAGTTAAGGGACGAGAAAGACAGTGTAGGTGGAGTGAGGTAAAGAGAGACATTAGTAAATCAATTGTAAATAGTGTATAGAATTGTAGTAAATGTAAAAAGGGTACACAGTCCTTTGCAATATTGTAAATAAGCAAATAAAGATATTAAGTGATAAAAAGTTGTCAAATGTTGGACAATTATCAGTATCGGACACCACAAAGTCTTCGTCATCATTATGATGGAAGCTGATGCTACAAGGTTCATCTTCCGAATGAGGGCGGATGCAAGCTTCTGTTGAAATCTTACCCAATTTCCTATAAAAGGAATCTATCAATAAAAAAAACCTACCTTATAATTTTTTGTACATATTCTGTCATTTGAAATCTAACAAAAAAGAATTTCGGGCCACTTGCGTGGATTTGCTAATAGTGAATCTTACATAATTTTTTTTATTTATGATAATTACAGGGCATTTTAATAAATTATAACAAAGGGAATATCTCAATAGAATAAGATTGTATATAGGTACTTACGCTTCTCTCGCCCTTTTTAATATCACACTCCTACTTCTTGGAACACTCACACTTTTTCTTGCTGTAGGAATTTTTAGACACACTTACAAATTCACAACTGGTGTTTGATCGATGAGTATCGTTTGCAAAATGCTAATATACTGATAGCAATCCCGTAATTGTCTACACTTTATTCGAATATTTGAGGAATAACAATAACCAATATGTAATTGCGCGATATACTTAGGGTTAATTGAAGAGAAAGTTATTTATTCATTTTCTACACTTAATTATATTACATACATCTCTTTAAATTTAACATTGGGTAATGAATTAATTAGAAAATAATAGGAATTTGTTGTTATACAATTTATTTAAATAACAGTGTATGTTGATTACGTGTAATTAAAGAAAATGATGGAGTTGAGGTACCTATATAATAAAATAAAAGTGACATTAGTTTTAAAAATTCTTATAAAAAATTTAAAACATTCAATTTTATTGCAAGTTACTTTAGTATTCATGTCTTCTGTAAATTAGTGAAAAAATAATAATGGGATTTGCATAAATTATTCTGAATATTGATTTAATCCCTCATCTTGCCTGAATTTTACAAAACTACTGCAAATTCTTAGAGAGTCAGTTTTCTTTAATTGCGGATGAAAGTACCGACTTAGGCTGCACAAAACATTTGTGTTTAGTGGCTCGATATTTGGATATCAATCAGGATGTACAGGATGCCTTTTTAGTTCTTTTGTCTATTCAGCGGAAATATTATATAATTTTATTAAGGATTTTTTAAACGCAATAATATAGATTATGTAAAAAATATGGCAGGTTTTGGCAGTTATGGCGCGAACACATTGATGGGTTCCAGGCACTCATTGCAGAATGATTTTCCAAATTTGTTTATTTTAAAGTGTAGTTGCCACTCCTTTGCACTGTGTGAATCGTATGCGTGTACTAAGTTGCCTGATTCTACTGAGCGATTGCTCCGGGAAATTTATAAGTATTTTCAGTACAGCTCAAAGAAATTTGGAGAATATAAAGAGTTTTGGTTCCGTAAAGCCGCACAAGTTGTTGCATCCCGCCCAGACTCGCTGGCTTTCATTAATTTCTGTGGTAAAAAGGGTACTAGAACAATGGGACGCTTTGAAGATTTTTTTTTCAAAACGAGATTTTAACAAACCCAAAAAAAAATATTAACTCTACAGAATCTATAAAAACAATGTTACAAAATGTATTTCAAAAAATGTATTTGTTTTTTTTTTGGATCATGTCTTGCCCTTAATAACAGATTTAAATTTGGAAATGCAGGCTGAGACATCAAAAATTTTTCTGCTTTATTCGAAAGTCGAAGCATTATATAGGCCTATCTTGGACATGTTTGTTAAGCCTACGCAAATGCAAGGACTCTTTTCCTTGCATTTGCGTAGGCTTAACAAACATGTCCAGGTAAAACTTTGAAAAACTTTCACTCCGCTGCACTAGGGAGCGCTGCGATCGATTTATATTTCGTCAAGCTATCTAGAGGTGACAACTGAATAATTGAAATAATCTTATCGTTTGGAAATTGTTAACATTAGCGTCAATGTCTCCACAAGCATTAATAAAATTCGATATCTTGAATACTTCATATAGTACCTGATTTATAATTATATGATTAAAATTCATTCATTATTGCATAATGTGTTGTATCAACGGTATTAACGCTTGAACCGTTTTCACAAAAAAAAAAAAAAACTTTTTGTAACAGTCCAGGAAATGTTTTAAGTAGAATAAAGTAAATATTAAATCAATGCAACCAAAAATAATTCAACAAATTAACAAACGTTGGCAGCACTAATAAGACATTTAAGCTTCAATAGATGTAATAAAAGAAAGTATCATAAAAAATAACTAACCAATAATTCAACTTAATGCATAATCGATTTTCTTAATGCACAAATGTCAAAAACATTAGAAATGTGTCCAAACCATAATAAAAAAAGAATATCAAATTCTTAAACTAACGAAGTGTATTCAAAACAAAATTAAAGTTTGAATATATTTGAAGTTTCCATAAAGTCTTTCGCCATAAATAGAACCACCCTCGCGCAAGTATAAGCATTACCGTCTGTAAATTGTCTGGCGGCAGTCAGAATATTGTTGTCCAAGTTACACCACGGCACTACAATAAACAAAACAGTACATTCAGTAGACTATAATAAATCTTATTAATGTTCAGTTTTAGCAAAAAATCAAACTACTCTGTTTGTTGTGGACGTATATAAAGTTTGAATGGCAAAAGTTTGAACTGACCGCTAGGTTAACTGCATATAAGTTCTTCATATTTTTCATATGTGGTAGTTGGACGCAAAATACACCAAACAATATTCTACTCTGAAATAGTACATTGTTTCAATTTATTCATACCTTACATTTGAATTTTGTAGTTTGTACTTGTTTTATAGGAAAGCTTTTACTGACGCATAAAACACATGTATTTGTTAAAAATAATAAAAAAGTTTAATTGGAATGTACACATGATCAATAAAAATACGCGTAAAATATGAAATAATTTCCAACTTGAAACTAATCTGCTTCAAGTTATTCTATTATTAAAGATTTAGTAAGTACATTGTGTTCTAGAATAAACCGAGCTCGTTGGTGAACTCTATCTATTTAACATTCGGAAGGTAGTGGGTTCAATACTCGTTACCATCTGCTCTGTATAAGGTTTTTTCAGAGGGATTTCCTAATATACATACAGCGACATGATCACTAGGTGTACTCATATCAGGTAAATGGTAGATTAGTAACAGTCCTTTCAGAACCCCAACTCCGTTCCTTCCAACCTTATTCTGACAGCAACCATCCTTAATTCTTTCATGGATACATACTTTATATATAAATCTTCGGAGTCATAACTGAGCGTTGAAATCTTAAGCAGTTCACCCTCACCCTAAGGCAAGCAATCAAACACGTTTTCTTTTTACTTACTCAATCCATTTTCTTCTACCTTTACAGTTCCAATCCATTTTCTTCTACGTTTGCAATTCCGAGGTTAACAATACTAACAGCCGACTCCGCTCCCTACAGTCATTTCCTAACTTTTTCATTCAATGGGTTTTAAAAGTTATGACAAGCAAATTCGAAATGAGCCGGCTAAATTAAATGGAAATGGAATTTTGCGACGTTCATAAATTCGTCTTCGTCAATATTAATCAATCTAATATAAAAACTCCGTCCATGATACAAAAGATAACTAAAGAAAATTGGTAACCAGATTAAGTAACACGCATGATGTCTTTAATTTTAATTAAATAAATAAAAAGTTTACCTCGAGTAGGATTTGAACCTACGACATGTGCTTAGCTAGAGTATCGCTCTGACCAACTGAGCTACCGAGATACAAGCCCCAATCGATGTAAATTTATAAAAACCTGTAATAATCTATTTCATGTTTGAAATAAACTATTGTAATTTACAATAACAATTTGCGTTTTTACGGAAAAAGATTTAAAACGAATGATACTCTTCACACATGGTTTCAGAAACCTAAGGTCAGAAGTAAGTCAAATTAGTAGTAAGGTACACATTTATAATTGGCAACTAATGCTATACGAAATAGATTAATTAGTCCAATCAATCCGTCAATGTTGGACAACGTTAGTTAAGCCGTTTTAAGTTTCAAGTCAAATCTTATAATATGCAATAATAGCCTTGGTAACGTAGCCCTTGTTTACTTATTCTTAGTTAAGAAAACTATCTGTAACTAGTAATTAAGCCATTATTTCAGTTGTACTGGCCTCTTTTCTTATTATTATTATTCAGGAAAATATATGGGTTTTTAATTTATAATTAATGTTTAAATTTAATTAATTAAAACTCTGTTTCCTAACGGGAAGTGAGAGCAAATAAAATAAATTAACTAGCAAAGTACAGGTCGTAGGTTCAAATCCTACTCGATGTAAACTTTTTATTTATGTATTTAATAAAATTAATAATAATTTTTAATTACATATTTACTTTTGAACTTATTCGTTCATAACAAAACTTGTAATTATTTAAAATTAATCAAGTTGCTTTGGCATGTGTGAATCTTGCGGTATTGCAGGCTTACATTCCATTAATATAAGTAAACTAAAGTAAAGTAAAGATGCCATGGAATTATAACAGACAACACCCATTACGGTTTCGCGTTCAAAAATTAAAAAAATAACTTTTAATATTGTTCCAGCAAAATGTACTGAACGTGGGAAAAACTAGCAATGATAAAGTATGATAAAATATCCTGATCGGCGAATCCCCATTGGTGCGCCTGCAATATCGCATATATACTGCAGGCTCACATTCCATCAATATAAGTAATTTGACTGTAATCTCATTATATTTAAATTTACATCAGTTCTACAAACATAAAGACAAAAATTTACATCGATTGGGGCTTGTATCTCGATGGCGCAGATGGTTAGCGCTGTACTCTATCAAAGTACAGGTCGTAGGTTCAAATCCTACTCGAGGTAAACTTTTTATTTATGTATTTAATATAATTAATAATAATTTTTAATTACATATTTACTCTTAAACTTATTCGTTCATAACAAAAACTTATAATAAAATAAATTAAGTTTTTGAAGGGGTTTACAGCGTTTGATTTCTTCCTAATCCCCTCTAGCTAATATTTTATCGTTATGTTCGCATGTGTACCCTGAGGGGTTCGTAATGTAATTTAATTGTCCCCTTCTTTCAGCTCAACTAGGAGTGATATCTCCCTCCATATTATTGTTGCCCTGTTTCCAGTTTCGGGGGCAAACCTACATATAAACTCGTGTCGTCTTTCTTTATTTGGGTAAATTCTATTTATTATTCTTTTCCAGGCCTTTCTTGCTACTTACGCCCACGCACTCAGTTCCTCCGTTTTGGCTGAGCTCCGGCGCTTCTTATAAAGTTATATCAACCCGCTGGTGCATCTAACAAACCTCTCTTGTCCGAACAAATTTTTATTTTAAAATACTCCTTAACACCGGCTGCCTTAAACTCTAAAAACATCCTCCATTGGAGTTACCCAAGACCACATTTCGATACGAGATATCAGAGGCATCGTTAGAAGTGAAAACTTACCTCACGTACGTCTCGTAGCGTCCGAAAACCGTAACAAGTGAGGACCGACATCACCGTACACTCCCCAAAGCTACCGTATACGTGAAATCTTTCATTACGTTTTACATTTCAGACGTGAGTTCAACATTTTTATCGCGTACGGGACAGATTGCATTGTTTTTCTTCAGTTTAGCCTAATTATAATAGACGTTCAAACATAGCAAGTGAATTCTATGTAAGATTAATGTCATAAACTGTGGTCTTAATCAAAATTACAAAACTACAAATTTGCAAAGCTGCAAGATAGCAAGATTACGAAATTACGAGGTTACGAGATTACGAAATTGCGAAATTACGAGATTACGAGATTACGAGATCACGAGATCACGAAATTACGAAATTACGAAATTACGAAATTACGAAATTACGAAATTACAAAATTACGAAATTACGAAATTATAAAATTACAAAATTAATAGTTCATGTTTTTATTTAGTATTATAAATGTATTCATTGATAAGGGGTTACTATTTAACTTCATTTGCACACATGTTTGGGTCATGGATAGCTCAAGTTGCATTGATTAAGGCCAGCTATCTATTAAATTATACAGTTACATTGTGAACTACTTTGCATGCCATCACCTGAAAGGTAAACGTTTATGACAATTTATATTTGATTTGAGGCCACAACATTTTCAAGGAAAGTTTGCGATTGGACATTATTACTCGTAAGGTGGTAGGCATGTATACTCCATGCCAGCCGGGGAGGTACCACCACCCTTACCATGGGCTCCTTAATATTGGGTCTCCGATTTTCTGAGCTCGGTAAGGGCTGCCGGTTACCTTTTCCATCATCCTCAATCTATTCTCATCCTTATTCTTCCTTCTCGCCCTCACTGTCTTCCTATCGGATTAAAAGTCCCAAATTAAAAAATATGATGGCTGTGGTTTCTAGGGTTATAAATTCCGGACGTAAAATCCTGCCCCATTCGGATGTCCGGGAGGGCAGGGCCCAAGCGACCTCGGTCATCGAAAGTATCAGCTTTCTGATTCACTACTGCAACATCCGCGATATCAGGTCTAATCTTAATGCTATTCACCAACATCTTGAACAATTACAACCTGATATATTGTTTCTATCTGAAACACAAGTCTCCTCGGCTCCGAGTCACCCGACTTGCAATTTCCTCAATACCATCTTCACTCTAACTTTCGATAACTATCTCCTGTCTCAGTTTCCATCTTGCGATATCTCATTTGTAGGCGATTTCAATGTTCATAACTCTAATTGGCTTCAATTTTCATCTACTACAAATCCCGCTGGTCATAGTGCAGAAACATTTGCTATTTCATGTGATCTCACACAAATGATTTCTGAACCCACAAGAATCCCTGATAACCCTAACCATACTCCACATCTTCTAGATCTCTTTCTCACATCAAACCCTCTTGTTTATAAAACTTCCGTTCTTTCGCCTTTAGGTCTTTCCGACCATTGTCTAATAAAAATCATTTCTACTGTACCTAATTCCACTGTTGTTCGCAAAACCGATAGAACCTTGTGGTGTTTTAAGTCAGCTCGATGGAGTGATTTACGGGATTTCTTTGCAACCTTTCCAGTACCGTGTAGGTCATTCACGTTCCCAACCCTGGTTCAATAAGGCTTGTTCTGATGCAATATCTTTAAAAAATAAATGTTACATTAAATGGAAATCTAATAAATCGGTTGACAGTCATGTAGAATACGTTGGTGCTAGAAATATCTGCAAAAGTGTCATCACTAAAACTAAAAAGTTGTTCGAACAACGAAAATGCAATGAACTAGCTACATCTCCTTTAGGCAGTCGTAAATTTTGGTCTTTAGCAAAAGCCATTAGTAAAAACTTTCGAACATCTTCATTTCCCCCCCTGACATCTATTGACGGATCGGTAGTTGCTGATTCTGTAGACAAAGCCAACGTTTTTGTGGACTTGTTTGCATCAAACTCGTGTCTCAATGATTCTGGAAAAGATGTGCCCTAGTCAACTCTTCTTCATACGTTATGAAACCAATTCATTTTCGGTACAAGCTCTTGGAATCGATCATCAGTAGGCTTGATCTCAGTAAGGCGAACTAGTACCAGTCCTATCTAAGCTCTATACGATCTCTATATCTTCTGGGGAATTCCCTTCATCATGGAAGTTAGCAAATGTTCAACCTATTCCCAAAAAAGGTGATAAGACCGATCCCTCAAATTACAGACCAATTGCCATCACTTCCATTTTGTCTAAAATCATGGAAAAAGCCATCAATCAGCAACTGCTCACGTTTCTTGAAACTAATAAACTCCTTAGTGACCATCAATATGGGTTTAGGCAAAGTCGTTCAACAGGCGATCTTCTTTCATATGTGACCCAAGTTTGGAACAATACACTAGAGCAGTCCGGTGAAACAGTTGTAGTCGCTTTAGATATCTCAAAGGCATTTGACCAAGTTTGGCATAAGTGTTTACTTGCCAAACTCACCTCGTTTGGGTTAAATGATATGCTCATCAACTGGGTTTCTAGTTTCCTTGATAAAAGACGAATACATGTCGTAGTTGATGGCTTTTTTTCAAAAGAAGTTAGCGGGCGTACCACAGGGATACGTTATAGCGCCTACACTTTTTCTACTGTACATAAATGACCTTATTTCTTCAACAACTAACCCCATTCATTGCTTTGCTGACGATAGCACTCTTCACTGTAGTTCATCTCAGTCTACTCATAGTGATAATCCACCTTCCATGTCAAATCAAGAAATTAAAGCTGAAATGGCAAATTCAATCAACAAAAACATTCAACGTATTCTCGAATGGGGAAGCAATAATCTAGTTAAATTTAATGCTAACAAAACTCAGTGTTGCCTTATGTCCGCCAAAAAAGATCGATCATTTCCTGTTGTAAGTATGAATTGCTCAGTTCTTAAGTTTTCAGACTCTATTACTCTGTTGGGTATGACTGTATCTTCAAATCTCTCATGGGTTGACCATCTTCTGTCAGCTACCAAAACAGCTGCTCGTAAAATAGGCTTTTTGTACAGATCTAAGCAGTACTTTACCTCTCGACAACTCCTTTTGCTGTATAAGGCCCAAATTCGGCCTCATCTGGAATATAATTCTCACCTTTGGGTTAGTGCTCCCCAATACGCTCTCGATATCGTTGATCGTATTCAAAAGAGAGCGATTAGGCTTATAAATGACCCGTCTTTAACTTCTCCCATACAGTCCCTTGAGCACAGAAGGATGGTTTCAGTTCTTTCTTTGTATTATCGTTATTACAACGGCTATTGTGCTGGTGAATTACATTCTTTGATATCATCTCCGACTATCTTTGCGAGAAACACTCGGTTCGCTCAATCACATCATCAGTATGCAGTACAAATCTCCACTTGTCGTACCAAACGGGCGCAATCCACATTTTTCTACACGGCTTCTAAACTCTGGAATGATCTCCCTAGTTCCTGTTTTCCTCTCACTTATGATATGAGAAAATTTAAGGTAGCTGTTCATAGGCATCTATTGGCAATTCGTTATCCCTCTATCCATCCTCCTAAGTGTTCCTGAGTGCTTTAGCACGATAGGCCTTATTTAGCCTGTTCAGGTCCACAATCACAAAAAAAAAAAAGGAACAACGTTGCATTTAATATTGTTAAAAAACATATTTCATATAAAAGGTTCTTAATTAAATTTGACGACTCATATCTGAGCATCTGTGAATGCTTCTGTGCACTCACAAAGATTGTAGAGTGAATATTGCTTATGCCCTTTTAGGACATTTACAAAATTAATTTTATGTTATTTGGTTATTATTTACTCATACCAAGAGTAGCGTTTACGTACAATGTACGAGGGCTAAAGGAAACATTTCAGTAATCCTAAAATTTGTCATGTGTGGTTGAATTTTCCAGATTTTTTTTAAATATTAGTATATTTAGATATGATATGTAGGAATTTAAATAACTGTTTTCGGTGTATACTATTTTAAAACGTTGCTATCGTAAACATAATACTGTTTTTCGGTTTGTATTTATTTTGTTATCGTACTGAATGCTTTGGATCTCGTAAAGCGAATAGTGGATTCTACGTATTTAATAGCTCACCAGTTCATGTATGACTAAAACTGCGATTGGGAAAAGTATAGAGGATTTACTTGTATGATAAGGTTTGTTATCGAAAAACAAAATGTTGGTTACCTTAATTCTAATTATCAGGATTTGATCGACACCCGTAGAGCTTAAAATGTTTGTCTCGTGAGAAACGTCCAGTTTGCATTTTGAGTACGAAACTTTGGTTGAAGATAACGTGATTATAGCGGGGTAAAGGGATTTTATTTTGGTTCTTTGTGCTTATTCAGTAAGAGGGTGTTGACCGGGTTAGTTGAGAGCTTAGGGCGAGTGATGTAATGTACCGTGTGCGAAAAATACACCTACGATTCAACCGGGGTAATCTGAAGATATCGTAAACTGATTAACCTTTTACTGAATGTGGATTATTTTATATGCAATCATCCCGAAGAGATTTTTGTGTTGGTTTCGCAGATTAGTGGTCACATCTTCGTTTCCATTCAAGAGGTAGTGTTGATTTTCGTGCTTTCCGATTCCGTGGATTAATTTTACGCTTTAAGTGTGTTGAAATAAATGTGTCGCGTAGGGTATTTTGCATTTGGAAAAGCTTGCGCCGGATTATTGTCAGTCATCTCATTGAACCCGTGGCCTGTTTAATGATAGATAATAAATTTTTTGTATATAAACATTGTTAAAGAAATTTTGGGTATACATAATGAATAGTTAAATATTTTGCTGTACCTTTCCGATTGTGAATGAAAAGAATTGGTTAATTTACTTGATACTAAGAGTTTTCGTTCACTATGTTGGTTTGTGTTTAAAGAACGAATTGAAGATTTAACTGGAATTTTCTGATGAATTAGCAAAGGAGCCAATTAGACTAGAATTGCATCTTGTCGCTGTAAGCTGGGAACGAAAAAGGTAGACTGAAAATCCGTGCAAATTTAAGGTAATTATTTTTCTGTATCTTTTTTTGTAATTTGAATAAAAGTTGTATTAGTGTATTAGGTAAGCGGATGAAGACGCTTTTTGCTGCATAGTACCGCATGACGCACATTAGGATAGCGGATACAATTATCGAAGCCTATTCACCCTGTCTTGGGTGATCATCACGCTATTGTGTGTTATTCTTTTTATTGTGCACTGATATTTGCATTTTAAAGCTTGTCGATTTTATGTTTTCTACGTATTCAATATGATGATAATTAAATTTAACGTTTGAGATTTTGTAATTTTCAACCAATTAATTTTAGTTCTTATTGTAGTTTTAAGTAAGAAAGATTGTGTATCACTTCCTTTTGGAAGCGAATTTATTTGTTTTTGAATTTAAAATAATTGTGCATATTATTCGTTGAATATTATTTTTATGTTGTTATTATTATAATACATAGTGTTAAACTTTAAATCGTATTATTTCATTATTAGATGTACCGTGACTTTGGCCTATCTCACAGAATTATCATTCTTTCCGGTTCACATAAATCAGTAGGCAACAATAGCTCTGATTATTGTCTTGTTGTTAATGGTTTAATATTAATTTTCACGACGATTTGTTTATTGTTGTTTCTATTAAACTTAAAACTACTGAAAATAGAACTCCATTGGTCAAGTTAACGTAAAGTAATGTTTGAGTAAATAAGATTAGTTTTACAACACGTTCTTTTGTATTGATTTCGCGCAAATATTTTGAAGCTTTTACAGATAGCACCGGTCTAGAAGCCCTTTACCTAGTTAATGCCACGAAAGGTAAGCAAGTTTTTGTTTGTTTTGAACATTACAGTGGAGTGATAGCGTTTATTCGCGTGCAAATTAAATTTTTGATTAAAAAAAAACTGGCGCGCCTCTGAATTATGACTCTATTTTGACTTATGTTATTCCATTCACCACACGTGCAAACCGACGCCACACCTACCTTCGACCAATGAACTATCGGCACCCTTCATTTATCTGTTATACCAATCGTACTGCCATTTTAACCCGTAAGAAATTATTTATTGATGCAAACATTAAAAAGCGTTGTTAATATTTTTAAACCTTTATGTTTACAAAATTTACTTCACGATTGTTTCATCATTAGTTTTGATTCAAATAAGTTTAAGCTTGTTTAAACAAATCTTGGTTTACTTTTTGAAGTATATTATATTACGGATTTGAGGTTCACTTTCAGTTCTAACACAACGAATAATAGTAGTAAACTAACAATCGATTTGCAATTTATTTTAGAAGTTACGGGAGATGGCGATCAGATTAAATAAGTTGCCCATTGTATTTTCTCGAAACTAAATAAAAAAATGCGAATGAAAGTAAAAAAAAACACATTTGGTGAATCAAAATATTCATGAATATTATGGAAATATAACGTAAAAAGTTCGGGCACGATATTAATTTAATACAAAAGGGATTTGTCCCCAAGATTTTTGTATATGATATGAAAACGAATGAATATACATTCGAAATGTCTCAATACTTTGAATTGCCTATCGCGTCTTCATTTATATGCATTTCCAATTTTCCTTTGTCGTTGAACGGTGAACTTATTTCAACATTTCTGTCGGGATTTCGCTCCTGTTGCGTCATTGAACAAGCTTTTCTATTGGCCATATTGTAACTGAAAAAACTCAAGATCAAATGCATTTCTTTTTATATGCATATAAACCTATATCACATTTTTCTTTCTTATCGAAATAAACGTCTTTAAAAGAAAATGCGTGAAAAAAATCAGTGACATTTATACATATATATAAAAGAAAAATTGTGGCGGCGGCGAAAAGATTATTTAAAACGTAGAACACGAACAGGTTTTATCTGGACAAAAACAACATTATAGGGGTTTGTCTGGGCGTATGAAAGGTCCAGAATTCGAACGAGTTCAGGGCCTCTTTAAGAGTCTCGACAGGCCTTTCGGTCTTCAAGGGGCGGCTTGAGATATGCTGAGTGAGCGCACACCACACCGCCCTAAATTGCGACGCTTCTCTTCACAACCCCCAGGCCTTACAAAACCTACTTAACGACACAAGTATCTTCTATTAAATACTTCAAATTTATTTCTTAGAACTTAGAGGATTTCGCTACTAAGCTTACATATTTATGTACCGTGAACGAATTAATCAGCTTTGCAAATTAACATTTCAGATGACATATTTAAATATATAGCTCTCATTCCAAAGTGTACGATGTAGAGATATGGAAATTTATAGTAGGTATAAGGAAGCACATATTTTTTTAATTTCCGATCCTGAAGGACCTCTAATAGCTTCATCCTTTCACGCAATCGTCTCGTTTTTCGAGCGACGAAAAGCTACTCACTTAAACCATTCAAGTTGCTTGTTGACATTTTCTTTAGTTCAGTATATTTTCTCGGCTCTTATTGAATATTAGTAAACAGGTAGTAAGCACTCTCACGTTACGTTTTACAAATGTAGAATAAAATTTAGTTTTGTCATTTCCATCAATCAACATAATAGAACAGTGCATTGCAACAGTTACTTTTTAAACTTCCTGAGTAACTAACAACCTCTTGTTAAAATCGGATAATGAGTTCATTTTTGTTAAATTATTACAGCAAAAGTGAAAATGTGAAAGTGCGTTCTTCCCATTTTGGCCTTAACACCCTAGACCTAAGTGGACATAAATTATATTTTAACTGTATAATAGTCGTTAGAAAAGTATTTCTTTAGAAACGTAAATAAAAAGTAACGTTATCGTCTTTTTTCCTTTTCGAATGCCATTCTCGACTTTTTTGTGCGTAAAAAAGATATCGCGAATAATGGCAATATTTTTAACACAATTTTTGTTTGACGTAAATGAGTGTTTACTAAATGCGTTGTATGCTCAACTACACCCAAAAAAGTAATGGAAATAGAATGTTTAACATGCATTCATTTAAAATGTTAACATTACATTTTTTCTCAAAATTTTAAAGTAAATCAAAACAGGCATTGGTCAATCGTTACATTTGTTACTCATTCCTGTAATATTAGTTCGTTTCGTCTAACAGGTATTAGTAACGTTTATTGCTGTCTCTCTAATATCGTGTAGATATTCCCTTAAATACATTATTATTCCAAATTAAACCAATTTCTTGTAGTAAGATGTTTGATGGTCATTCGTTCGTAACATTTATTTGTATGGTTTGGGTTCACTGATGATACAGGGATGGTGACATTTTAATTCCTGAAGAATGTAAAATATTTTCTGGGTTCTATTTAATCCATCGGCTTGAGCCAGTTTTATTTTATTCCTCATTATATGAAGTAATTATTTACAGTTAATTGTTTCATACGCTTTAAGCGGTTTCGTCAAGGATAAACTACGTAAGGTGGGTTTTTTAAATAAAACGTCCTTTAATTTTAGCCATCAACACAGCTTAACAACTATCTTATATATAATTAGAGTCATTCGAAAAAAACATACCTTTCGATTGGTGGCAATTAATCTTATATATTTGGTCTAAAAACACAACCTTAATAAGTAGCAATTAATCGCTAGGAACGCAATTAATCATTTTTGTTTTAAGCTAATTTCAGATTCCGGAACATGACAGGCATGATTTGTCATCGAACCTATTTTCTGAAATTTTACATTGACTGAACATGATATTCGTATAATGTAATTTTGCCTCGCTAAGGTAAGATCTATCTTAATGCTTTCGATTGTTTTGTATTTAAGTATTTACAGAGGTAGTTATTGGGCCGATAATAGTAAACACTATAAGTTGCTTTTTCGAAATTTTGCATAGTATTAATTAAGTATAATGTTAATACACCTAGTTCTACCCATCGATACCATTTGGAACAGTCTCTTGAGCCAAAACTAAGTAAAAAAAATTATTTCTATGCTTCTGTGACTGTCTTTACTATTAATGTTTAACTAATCCAAACGCAATAAAGCTAAATCTCTATGGCCTTAACACCCTAGGTCTAAGTGGATATAAATTATATTTTAACTGTATAATAGTCGTTAGAAAAGTATTTCTTTAGAAACGTAAATAAAAAGTAACGTTATCGTCTTTTTTCCTTTGCGAATGCTAATTCTCGACTTTTTTGTGAGTAAAAAAGATATCGCGAATAATGGCAATATTTTTAACACAATTTTTGTTTGACGTAAACGAGTGTTTACTAAATGCGTTGTATGCCCAAGTGAACCCAGAAAATTAATGGAAATAGAAGGTTTAATATGCATTTATTTAAAATAATAGATTTTTTCTCAAAATTTTAAAGTAAGTCAAAACAGGCGTTACATTTATTACTCATTCTGCAATATTACCTAGGTAGTTTCGTCTAACAGGTGTTACTAACGTTTATTGCTGTTTCTCTAATATCGTGTAGATATTCCCTTAAACATATTATTTTTCCAAATTAAACCAATTTCTTGTAGTAAGATGTTTGATGGTCATCGTTCGTAGCATTTCTTTGTACGATTTGGGTTCACTGATTATGCAGTGATGGTAACACTTTAATTCCTGAAGAATGTAAAATATTTTCTGGGTTCTATTTAATCCATCGGGTTGAGACAGTTTTATTTTATTCCTCATTAGATGAAGTAATGATTTGCAGTTAACTGTTTCATACACTTTAAGCGGTTTCGTCAAGGATAAAATGTGACAGGCGGTTTCTTTCATAAAACGTTCTTTTATTTTACCCATCAACACAGCTTAATAACTATTTTCTATATAATTAGAGTCATTCGGATAAAAACCTTCCAATTGGTGGAAATTCGTCTTACCTATTTGGTGTACCAACACAACCCGAATAAGTAGCAACTAATCTCTAGGAACGCAATTAGTTCCTTTTGTTTTAAGCTAATTTCAGATTTCGAAACAACACATGATTTGTCATCGAACCTATTTCCTGAAATTTTACATTGACTGAACGTGATACTGGTATAATGTAATTTTACTTCAGTAAGGTAAGATCTACCTTAATGCTTTCGATTGTGTTATATTTAAGTACAGAAGTAGTTATCGTTGGGCCCATAATTGTAAACACTATAAGTTGCTTTTCCGAAATTTGACATTGAGTGAATTGAGTATAATGCCAATAAACCTAGTTCTACCCACCGATACCATTTGGAACACTCTTGAGCCAAAACTAAGTAAAAAAATGATTTCTATGCTTCTGTAACTGTCTTTACTAGTAATGCTTAACTAATTCAAACGCAATAAAGCTAAATCTCTGTGTAATGTATATGTACTTACTTAAACAATTCTTAAACATGGTCTTTTGAACAATGTCAATGTTGCTTGATTCAATTTGGCAGTTTATATTTTGTAAAAGAAAAAATTCCTGTACAGGTGAATGCATTCAACCGTGATACATTAAAATCGTTTTGCTATGACGTATTAATTAATTTATTTGTTTCATAGAAGCATATATTGTAATAAAGTTTACGTTTGTAATAAAATTTACGTATATATAGGCAATTAAGGTGCATTTAGTGCAGCGTGTGCTGCATATCTAGTTGCATAAAAACATGCAATTTAATTATTTTAATTAGAGATTGTACGCACATCGTTCGAGTTTCAGACATGTTCATGCACAAAGACCTTAGCGTCGTTTTGGTTGAGTTAAGTAGCATCCATTGTTTCTTTGTTAATTTTTTTAGTAAGTGCCACATAATTTTATAGTAAGTTGCAAAAAAAACTATTATATTAAAGTTTGAGACGGGATCAGAACGATTAATCAAGAATTTACCCATTTGGAAATTACAAAGCATACAAATCCAGATTTGTTTCAACCTGAAGTAATATTACGCATCAATTCTCCAAAACTCTGACTCAGCATATTCATCCATTTCGTTATCTACAGTATGTCCAATAATAAGGTATTCTGTTTCCATTAATTACTCACAAAATTAATAATTATTCATTAGTTTTTTAACGATACTAACCCTAGATTTAAGTATTTCTGTTTATAATTAAGTATAGGTTGTGTTGTAGAAATTTTCTTTTAAATTTATTGTATACTGGTTTACTGTTTATTCCACATTTAAAACAAGTTGCGTCCGAGTATTTAATTATTATTTTCAGGAGAAGCAACCCCGATTTTAAAGCGAACATATCGAGGTACATTGGTTAATAAGGCAAATCGATAATTTTATGAACTTGGCCCATATTAATCTACGACTGAGCAAAAGGCGCCAAATCTTCTTGTTATTACCCAACTGTTAAGTAGCTAAAATTTGTAGCCATGGGTGTAGAAGTATACGTAAAGAACCTTTCTGATTAGTACATGGTTTAAAGATTATTTACCATATCTAGCTGTTAGAGATTGCAGTGTGTCATTGACTTTCATGCTTAAAGTTTACTTTTTGAAAACCTTGTAACATATGTAAAAGAGCATTTTCTGTGTAATAAGATAGAACTTCACTTACAGCTTTGTCATGTGTCCATGATTTTATCAAGATTTGCCGATAATTTTCGAATTGTAAATTATTTGTTGGTACCGAACATCTTAAAGGTGGTATAGACTCTCGTAATTGGAAGTAATAACGCATTAATGGTTGGAGAAGCTTTTCGATTGTAACGTTTCCTTTTGTCGTTTACGTATTTAAAATCTTTATGCATTTTTTGTTATTTACTAAAAACAGAAAGGAAACTTTTGTTGTTGTCAAAGGAAAAATGAAAGTTTAAGAGGAGAATGGGATTTACATTTTTGATAGAAAACCCTTTTTACTAGAGTGTGAGGAAACATTTGTTAGTGTCTTTGTAAATAGGGATAGTTTTGTATAAATAAATGTTTTCGTATTTTAAATCGGAGAAATTAGTTTAAATCACGTTGAGATTGCACCTTTTAAAATAAAATTAAATAACGTATTCTAATTGATACATTGTAGGGTGCATCTTTTGTAAAAGTAACATATTGTCGCCAGTTCGGCACCGTTTCGTTTGATTAGCGTTTGGCTTCAAAAAAAGAATTTGACTTCAAATACATAGCATTAAAGGCTAGTTTTCTCTTGAAAATTCCAAGTAACCATATATCAAATTACTTAGATAAGGTTTTTAGTAGAAGTAGGCTTGCTGACAGTGCAATATGTCCCGAGGGTTTTCGAGTTGGATTCGCGAATGCGCGTAGGTAGAAAATTTACGTGTTTTTGGCTAATTAGAGTGGAAGGGGTTAAAAAAATATGTAAAAATAAGTAAGGCTTAGAAGCGTACAGTTTATCGTTAAGGTGGCGAAGGTTACCGCGAAACGACGTCAAATCAGGTCCATGTTGAAGGAACTCGTTATAGAGTGTTCGTCCCCTCAGAAAATCCGATAAGGGATCATATAATTGTTCAACCTTCACGAGATCAATTTATCGTTATGTGCAGTTAGTCCTTAGTGATATATTGAGATCCAGAACGGCGTTGAGTGTTTAAAGTCTTCTCTGGAGAAGGCTTCGCTTTTATTTTGCGGAAAAATACAATCTTCGTTTCAAGATTACAAACATTAAGTTTACAGTTCACCGAAAATCAGATAACCTGCTGTAAATAAATAAAGATTTTTCGTAATTTAAGATAATAAGAATAATTCGAACTTGTACATTATTCGTATAAAGATAATAAGTAACGCGCTGTAAACGGTCCCGCTTGTAGTGTATAGTTATCGAGAATAAAATCAATTGAAGGAATATGGGGTTAATGTAAACATTAGCGTCTACACGATCAATTGAGATTCGAACCAAAACGCAAGCTGCAAAAGGAAGCAGCCACCAGCTGTATGATACTGGGAATTGCAAGCGTCGCCCCAGCATCAACCGTATCGTCGAGGTTACCCTCTGCGTCCATTCCAGATTCTGTGTAACAAAAGGGTCTCTCCAATTAAGGTAACATTTTTGTATTTTTATTGTGTTGATTGACAAAATTTAAATAAACTCTTGGACGTGTTCCATTATTATGACCAAACATTAGCGTCTACACGATCAATTGAGATTCGAACCAAAACGCAAGCTGCAAAAGGAAGCAGTCACCAGCTGTATGATACAGGGAATTGCAAGCGTCGCCCCAGCATCAACCGTATCGTCGAGGTTACTTTCTGCTTCCATTCCAGATTCTGTGTAACAAAAGGGTCTCTCCAATTAAGGTAACATTTTTGCATTTTTATTGTGTTGATTGACAAAATTTAAATAAACTCTTGGATGTGTTCCATTATTATGACCAGTGCATTAATTCAGCGAATTACCTAAAGTTATTGGAGTGTTCCATATGTCTTATTTTGGTATATCGAAATTACAATAAGTTTAAGAGAAGGCCGTTTATGAAAACTCTAGCTATGGTCACAGCCAATTTAGATAAGCTATCTAATGCTATTCGCATAATAAACAATATTGTATCCGATTTTTTTTGTCTTATTGTTTGTTTGATGCAAATTAGACTTATTTAGGTTATTCGACCTATTATTGCACAGCATCTGACGACACGCTTTTTTAATGATTATTTTTTTAATTTGCTCTTCGAATTAAAGTCATTACATTGTGTTTGGTTTAAAGAAAATAATTACGGCCGAAAGCTTTGAAGTGATTATTTAATTATAACGTACATTTATAGGCCGATGAATTATTGCATTTTTTTTCTTGTTTTTATGATTTGAGCAGCATAATTAAACGTGATTTGAGAAATTCAAATTTCAAACTATTGTATATAGAATTTAAAGCGTTTATTTTTTATTTTTTGTTGAAGTGAAATTGCCTTAAGTATAGAATTTCTGTTGTAACGTAACGCAACAATAGATTATTGTTTTTTTTACCAAATTAGTGATTGATTTTGCAACACACTATTATTTTAGTTAAGCGAGCAAATATTTGTTTTGAAGCCTTTCAGGTTGGCGAAAGATTTCCTAGTCCGAGAGCCGACTGCGGAAATTACGTATATGTAAGCAAGTTATTTGAGAATTTTGAGCTGTGAACTATAGTAATTAGGCATTTAATTCCCTATTTTGACATTTCAAATACTCTGGCGCCCGTTTCCGGTTTTATGACTTTTCAACCCCTATTTGGACTTATATATCATAAACTATCCTATTGTGCGCAAAATTAGTACATCGTACCCACCCCGACCGCTGGTTAGCCATACAAAATTTTATCTGTTATTTCATTTTACTTCCAGTTTATACCGTAACAGCTTACAAATCGAATTAATAATTTATTTTAATTAAGTGTTGACACTGTTTACACTTTTCAACTAAGACAACTTATTAGTTTTGAGTTATACGTATTCAAACATTGACATTTGAATTAAATTACCGTTATACTGGATATATTAAGTATTAAATTTTTTCACTAAAGTAGGTACTAATTAACTTAAAGGACATTAACTTATAAAATTTTTATAATTAATTATATTTAAATTTATTAAAAAGGGAAGAATATATTACATTTTTGAGTTGAATCGTAGTGATTTCTTTAAATACCATCCGACATTAATAATTACATTTGTGGCTTAGCTAGGAAAGCTATTTTATTACTGTATATTTAGGGCTGCTTTTTTACTTTTAGATGGCGTCTTCTTTGCCCTTAACTTTCAGCTTCAATTTTGTCTTTACTATTATTAGTAAAAATCAGAAGATAATCTACACTATCAAAACATTCGTGTGTTTTTTTGTTTTATACTGAACTGCAAAATCTATACACAACACACTGTTCAGCCCATCTTGACGGATAAGACACCCCTAAAATCCTAAAATAATGACGTCATGACACATCAATGTGAATCATTTACGCAAGCACAAATACAGACCAAACGTACACATTCAACAAAAACTCACGTCCAATACTCTAGGTATCACTCACCATAATTTCTGGCTCGACCGGTAAATTTACTTGAAAATCAATACTAAAATTTCGTCACAATCTACCGTATTATACTCTTAACTACTATTAAATTCATATCAAATTAAAATCGAGTAATGTTAAAATTCATTATTAGCTCTTTTAGAAACAACAAAATGAGAAACAAACAAAACATTTGGGAGATGTCCTCGCGCACAATGTTACACTTGTATATTTAATCCAATTAGTTTAATCCTCTTAGTTCCCATTAAATTCTTAAAGGATTATATTTACATTTCCACAAAAATTTTAGGCGAGAGTATGAAACTATCAGGAGCATTCGTTACGGTATAAACTTACAGTAAAACGGGATAACAGGTAACATTGGATTTTGCTTGACTGCTCAGTGGTCAGGATGTGTTCAGTGTCCTAAGTTTTGCCCACGAAAGGATAGCGTACCATAAATAAGTCAAAATAAAGGTTGAAAGCGACACAAAAACCGGAAAGGACGCTTGAATGTTTGAAAATGACACAATAGGGGTTGAAATGCTTAATTACGCCAGTTCACAGCTCGCATAAATACTTAAATTACTCGCTTACTTGAACGTAATTGCAAGTGGTCATGGGATCAGCAGATCTTTGCTAACCTGAAAAGCTACAAATGCTAACGCACCTTCTCTAAAATAATTGCGTGCCACAATGAAAATCATTCACTAATCTGATAAAAAAAAGCAATAATTCTGTTGTTACGTTACTTTCTTCAATAATTCTGACTTTCAATGATCTTTCACTTAAAAAAAGAAATCACTTTAATTCTGTTTACAACCGCTTGAAATCAATTTCCTCAATTTCATAAAAGCTAGACATAAATTTCGTCAACCTTTAAAAGTTACGTTATAATTAAATAATCAATAGTTAAAGCTTTCTAACGTAACTACATTACTTCAACGAACACAAAAATATTGACGTTAATTTTAATTACTCAATCTCATAAAAAACAAACACTTAAAGTGCGCGTAAATGAGGTGCTGTATAAGTTTACACTAAAAAAATACACAAGTACATTAATCTAAAGAAATATAACATAAATAAATCAAAAAAATAAATAAAACCATCGAGATGTCACCACAATTATTACATTAGTTCCATTCTATACAAGTTCAATCACCAAGTTTATCTAAAAGGCGATGATACTAGCTAGTTGCAGTGTTGACATTTACTAAAATTTATTGTAAATCTGATTCCTATGTCAAAATAACAAATGGTTTTAACAAATCAATTGCGTCCTCCTTATAACGTATTTGACACGTAGAATTTCAATACAATTCGTCACTATAACAAATAGAAAAAATACTTAAATAAATTCGGATTACAACAAGGATGAATACGTTTGCAGCAAAATTTAAACGGTAAAGAACAATGATAAGTTAATGTACAATCACAGCGTGTTCATCACGAACAAAATAATAAAATATACACAAAATTTTATTAAAATTTGTCAACCACACCAAAAATAAATGCACAGAAATGTTTACCATAACATGGGAGCCCCTTTATTAATACAGACGCCTGGGGAAGCACCAGAAGATGGACTCTCCGGCAACGTCGGCGACGTGATTGATGGCGTAACTACGCTCGATTATTCTTCCTCGTAAAGGAAAGCGCTGTGTCGATTTAAAGTACGGTTGTATGGTTGTATTAATTATTTACAGCGAGTTATTCGTTGCCGGTGAACTGTGAAATAACGAAATAACGCATAAAAACGATAACTGCTCCAAAGAACAGTGAAAGCACTAAGTAACGTAACACTAAACACTTTCTTCGATTTTCGACAGTCCCTTTGGACAAACTGCACTTAACGATAAGTCAATCTTGTGATGGTTGAACGACTTAATGTGATCTCTTCGAGGGTGGTTTGGGGATGATGCCCCTAACAACGGAAGTTCTCTCTGTCAACACGGACTATGGATAACGTCGCTCCGCGGTTGCTCACTCGTTGCTGTAACGGTAACCTGATAACGCCTCTGCGTCTATACTAGCTCTGACACTCCTGAAAAATTCGTTTGTCGCCACATTGGTTTATTTATATCCCTACTATTAATTAGCCAATTATAAAAAAGATTACTTACATTTTCAAAATACGCTCCCACCCGAATCAAACTCGAAAACCGTCGGCAAAATTGCATCACCAAAAAAATACACTTCGTAACCGCGGGCCTTATCTATGTAACCGATATCTTGTAAATTACAGATTTCTTACCTACGCTAAACCTTAATGTACCTAAAAGCTAAACTCTTTGTTTAAACTCAAAATTCTTATCGAAATACTACGACAAATTGTCACCTTACACGTCTTAGTGAAATGCGAACTATGCTCTTCTACACTAAATTTAAATACAAAGTAACAATTTATACTCAATTTAATTTTATAAAACGTAATTTTCCTTTGAACAAACGAAAATTTCTAAAACTTACAATAAGGAAAACAACTATTATTTACAAAGAAACTAATTAATTCTTCCTCGCACATTAGTAATAATCTTAATTTAAATTTTCATCTAAATTTGATAAACAACCGAAACTTTATTTCGTTTTTAGGTAAAAAGGATTCTACTTGCGATAACTATTTATAGACATTCGAAAGCCTTCCAAATAAGACGTTACAATCGAAAAGCTTCCTAAAGAATTAATGCGTTATCAAGTTCAATTGCATGAATTTATACTACATTTCAAAAGTAGAGTATTAACAAATACTTATAATTTCGGAATTAACGGCAAATATTTAATAAAATCAAGGCCACGTTATACATCACGTATAATAATGTTAATAAACCTTCGTGAGCAACGAAGAAATTATCAAACTTCATTATCGACTAACACCGGCGACGCTAGCGACGATTTCTAAACCTCGGAAACTTAAAATATATCGGCAAAATTGCCGGTCCCTTAACTCCACGTAATGTTAGAAACGTAAACATCGTCACCCACTAACCAGGGTTCACGAGGTCGACAATGGTCTATTTAACTACATTTTCATAGCTGCTAATTTATTGTTCATCTCACCGTTTTAATTAAAATCGCCCACACAACCTTTTAATATATGTGGGTGAGATTAGAGGCAAGCCGGTGCACGGTAGGCCGCGTAAAACTTAGCTGAATGTAGTAGAATGTATGATAAAGGAAAGAAAGATACGTAGTTTTAAAAATAAAAGGGCATGTCAGAGACAATGTATGAATCTTGCGGAATGGTATGCGGAGACAGGAAAGCTTGGATATTTTAGAAACTTATCATAAAATTTTAATACACTACAGCCTTTATTTTTTTATACCACAAATTGAGAGGAGCGTCTGTAAAGGGCAACTAATATATTTTTCAATTCTAAATTTATTTTTATAATTTAAACACGGCTTACATAAAATTAATAACTTATATGAAAGTAATCTAAAAAATGTTACTTTAAAGCACAAAAAGACAAGACGAACACCTGAACGAGAAAGTTACAGTTTAGTTGAAATTTTAAATGAGTACCATAACCGAATGGAAAAGAACTAAAATCTCTCTCGGTATGTTCGTTATTAAAGCGAACATTTGTCCGACGCTTTTTTATTTTTCGGGTTTATGGGGCACATAAGTAGTAAATATTCAAAACGTTGTGATAATTGATTTTTGCCTTCATTTATTTAGAATTCTATAATATTTTTGGTTTAACTAGGAAGGTATTTCATAAAAATCTGGTTTCACGTTCTTAAACTTACTTAAGCGTTATTTTTTGGTGTGCGTCTATTTTATTTGACAGTTGCCAGTATTCGAGCAACCTGGTTACAGGGACTGCTAATTCCCTCTCTGAGATTGTTAATGTCTAACCAATATTTTTACAGGTTGCCTTTTAGGTTGCAATATTTATCTAAAATACTTTAGGTCCTTAATTTTCATAACTTAATTGAGACGCTTTTAAATAACGATTTGATAGAGATGTTTAGGTTTGAATGTCTTGGAAATAATTCTAATAATTCGTTCGTTCATTTCCGAGTCGATTGTCGAGCTTAAATTTAATCATTTTATCTTCAGATAATATCTTTCAGAATTTACCTGTTTTTGTTTAAAGTGTAATATTCTGCTATGATGCACTAGACTTTTTGTTATATTTTAGTCAAGCGTAGCCACCGTTATGATAGAAGTCGTCGTCACAGCACGTTATTAGGTCTTCAATACCATATGTTTTAAGATAATATGGGTATAAAATTGAAGTTTTATGAAGAAAAGTGTAATATATTAATATAGTAGCTCCAAACCACTCTAGAGTATCCTCAATATATTAGTAATTTATTAATTAATTTAGTCATTAATTATCTTTGAATAATTATTCAAAAATATGTTAGAAACAATGTGACTCGTTTTAGTTAAAATTGCTTCAAGGGATTTTTAATATAAAAAAACATTTCTCATCTAATCGATCAATACGCATTCTTAATTTAGATATAATAAATTCACGTAAAGTAATATTTTGATTTCCTTTTTTAAAACCTGAATTTCGTATTTATCAGAAATGAGCATATACTAGCTATAAAAACAGCATGAACTGCCACTTCAAAGAATAACGCTGAAGGCTGTTTTGATGCTCCTTTTTTAAATATTCGCTAATTTCCCATAATTCAGTTCAGTGCAAATTCTGAAATTGTAGTAATGTAGATCAAACAGTTTTAACTGATTTTGGCAAATTTAATAACAGAAACGTAAATGTATTTACTACTTTTATAAATTCGCACATTACCAGCAGTAATTTTTATTAGAACGAATTAATTATATTAATAAAACAAATAACTTCCAAAGATTTTCACGTTGTTCCATATTTCTATTATTGCATTTATTTTAACATGAAATTCGACCGTTTTATATAATAATTATATAATATAATATAATATAATATAATATAATAAATAGGAAAACACAACAATCGGATTATACAAGGCACGTTACGTGGAACTAACAATGTAGATGTAGCCTCTCTACAGGGTGAACTGGAGAATCCTCAAAAAGGGCAAAGACCACAATCATGACGTCATAATAGTTGTATAATATCAAGCGTTCTATCATAACGGTAGCTACATTGAAATAGATTTTTATTTATTATTATTATAAAGAAAGTTTCAGTTTGTAAACTATTGATTACATTGCTTTTGTATACAGATTTATCTCACTGGAACTTATTTATTCGGTGGAATTTTTTCAATTGCAGTATACAGGTTGTTTCAAAGTGTGTGCGCAGAATTTAACAGTGTATTCCTCAAAGTATTACAAAATTTTATATAAAGATAAATCCAAAACTCAACCATTTCGGCGAGACACGGTCAGTTTTTAATAATTAGTTAACATTATCATGGTCTTATCCTTTTATAAAGCAGTGCCGTTTAAGTGGAGGGCACGGAAACTGTTTTAACCCCAAACATCTACGCTAAGGTACAAAATCGGCGTTTCTCCCAAAATTAGAATATCCCGTTTAATTTCCTCAAAAACGGTACTCTTGAAGGGTATCGTAAAATGCAAACTATTTTTATGATATTTCAAATTTATAGTTTCAGTGTGCATGGCTCCTAAGTTCAAAGGTTTTCGCTATTTCTGGAATTCTGTTCCTAGATCTAGTAATAAGTGAAAACGTTAAATAACTTAGTCAACTGCAAACTATCATTTCTAAATATAGTATGTTACGACTAGTAAATCAGCTTTTTGGACTACACGTTTCGCGAATGTATCGTACCCTACTACACTTATACAGAAATTCGCTTTTCAGTCGAAATATTTATAATTTAATGCAATTTATCATTGGATACTCAACAAATATTTTATTAATCTGGAAACTTTAATTTGTTGGAAAATAAGTTCTCCGACCAACCTACCAAATGTCATCTACAGTAACAAACGGTAAAAACCAAACTCAAGCATCAAAATAAAATACATAAGCAACAAAATAGCACCGACAAACACGAATTCGTTAGACCGATTCACCGCTCAGTATCATAATCCCAAAAAAGACAAAACACCTAACAAAATCAATAACAACAAAGCTAAAATCCGATAAAATTCCAACAATCCTTAAGGCACTGGGTTCATGACTCCAGAACTTTTAGTCTCCACTAACTCTACTCGATCTACCCTAAACCTAATCGTACCTGTATACACCAAAGTGGACGCTAAACCTAAAACTAACCTAAACGTAATATCTAACCTACATAATTCCAACATAGTCTACACTGTCTGAAACCTAACGAAACGTACCACGAAACCACAACTAAACATGCTGCTCTTGTTCAGTGCGGATTTGAGGGAGGGGAGTCATCACAACAAAATCTACATGCTTAAGCACCACAAAGACAACCAGGGCGATTGTATGACCCGGAAGTTACTAAAATAAAATATTGGAGGACACGAATCAGTATACAACATAATCAATCAACCACATAATGTAGCGACCAAATATCAAGTGTCCCATCCTCTCCCAAACTCACCACTACCCAATTCCTGTATACCATACAAAAAAAAACCACAACATCCATCCATCATCTTTAAATCTACCTAACCCACCTACAAGAACAACTAACCTAAAAAAAACAACTAAATCTAAATACTGTTCTTTCGTCGTTAAGTCTGTAAACGCATTTGGTTGGTTAACCGGAATCCTATGCCAAGAATATACGAAAGAGGCCGGTCCATGGTTCAGCGGATCCCCGCTTTCCATTATTCCATCACAGTGTATTCAAGACATTTATTTACCAAACTCGCTACGTCCACCTGTAGCCCAGGAATTTTAGGAAAATTTCCCGCATGACCTCGAAAAAAATAATGCAAATCTGCAAATTTGGAATTTGGTACTTTTCGGTACCCTGAACAACATATCAAAAGTCCTAAAAAATCCAATGTGGGCGTCACTGTTTTATGACGTCATCAAGATGGCGTCCGACGTCTATGTTACAAAACCGGATAACTCGGGATCTACTGAACTAATTTTTGATTTCAAGCACACATTCGAAAGCTATAATTATTCTCTACACTTTATGTAATAACAGAAATTTGCGTAAAAATCATAATTTAAGATCTACAGCCAAAAATATGAAAATTCGGGTGGCCCAATTTGTATATCTTGGTTTATAACTAGAAAACTATAAAATTTATGTGAAAGTACGTTGAAATAAATTTTAAAGAGAATATATTTACCTTTCGAATGAATGCGCGTTTGTAGAAATCGCTTGGTTAGATACAGAGATATTTCGGTTTATCGGTTTGCGGTCCTTCACTGTCATACGTATGTTATAATACAGGTAGGTATTATACAGATGTACTGTGTATAAAATAAATGCTTTTTTAATTTTGCTTCGGAGGAAATTTACAGGGTATTAAATTTGCACCTCGTGAATTCCTTTTAAAAATGTTTTTATTTTATTAAAAATTTGCGTAAAATCATAACTTAAGAGCTACAGCCAAAAATATGAAAATTCGGGTGGCTCAATTTGTATATCTCGGTTTATAATGATAAAACTATAAAATTTATGTGAAAGTACGTTGAAATAAATTTTACAGAGAATATTTTTACCTTTCGAATGAATGTGCGTTTGTAGAAATCGCTTCGTTTGATTCCGAGGAAAACGACGTTATTCGTCTATCTGTTTGACGTACTACTAGTCACAACGTGTTTGAGCGCCTCCAATATAACAGTCATATAATATTAAGAAAATTGAGAAAATGGAATTCAATTGCTTCCACTGTAAATCGTCTCTTAGCATAGGCCATGTGGTTACCGTGAGCAGAGGTATAGATGGTCTCATCAAAGCGAGCGAAAGGCGTAATGATGGATTGCTTGACACTTTTAAAAAGATACAAAGTGAGAAATCTACCGTAAGAGTGCATGTGAAATGTCGGTACGTATTTTTTTTTAATTCCAAATGTTTTATATACTGCAGTATTATATTATAACATAATAATATCAATAAATAATTCGATTTTATGCAAATGTATTGCCGACTTTTTATTTTAGGAAACAGTACACGCATCCAAACATTTATACGAAAGACTTTATTCCAAATGAACTTGCAAGTACCTCTCAAAGTGATCAGGCTCCTAATAAATTGCGTTCTTCAATTCAGTCTTTCATAATTGAGAGAGATTGCCTATTTTGTGGAGAGGAAGCTTCCGTGCAGAAAGAGAAAAAGAAAGAATTTAAGTATAGACGGATCATTCACGAAGTCACGACGATTCCTTACAAGAACACAGTCATTAAACAGGCAAATGATAGGAACGATGAGTGGGGTGAAATAGTGCGCGCTCGCGTTATGAGCGTACAAGATCTAGTGGCAGCCGAGACAAAGTTCCACCAACTATGCAGTCTCAAATTTTTCACAAAAGGTATTGTAATCATAAGTAATATAAATTAGTCATTAGCATATAATGATGTACATATTTATTGATTTCATTTCACTTTTATTATTGTTATTAGGGGTTCAACTCAATAGTACCACCGATGGACGGGGAAGACCAGTTGATTCAGAAAAGCACATATCTTTTATGAGGCTTCTAGAGTTTGTCGAGAAAAGTGATGAATGTCAGTTCTCGTTAAACGAGTTGACAGATATTATGGGCAATGGTGAAAAATACACCGGGCGTCATCTGAAAGACAAGATTCACAAGCATTACGGCGACTCCGTGTTTATTACAGAAACTCCTGGGAAAACTTCTGTATTTAATTTCAAGGGATCGGCAAGTGCAGTTATCCACGACAAATGGTATACTCAGCGCAAAACTTCCGAAGCAGATGAAAGACTGAGAATTGTGAAAACTGCGGCAGCTATCATACGCGAGGATATTCGCGGCAAACTTTACCAGTTTGATTCGTACATATCGAGTGATGAGGAGCTTGATGACTTGTCTTTGCTTCCTGATACCCTCCAACTCCTATTAGAAACAGTAGTTACAACTAAGGCTAAAACTGATGTCGCTGCACGACGCAAGAGAGCGGGTATTGGGCAAGCTATTGTTGCTGCCTGCAGACCTCGATCTTTTGTATCACCAATTCTTCTGGGAATTGGCGTGTATGCCCACAGATACTTTGCATCCAGAGATCTTGTCAGCCGACTGAGCAAACTGTCTTTCTCTGTAGAGTACTCAGAAGTAAAGAGGCAAGTTTAATATTCTTTTTTTATTCAATACAAGTAGTACCCTAGAAAAACTTCCAGCTACGTAATTACCAGTTGGATTTACTATTAGGTAGTTATTCGTTTTTCCACCTGGTAAAATTCCAGTTTGAATTTTTCGAGGCTATTCATAAACTTAAAAAATGAACGAATATTTATTTATTGCAGGTATGAGTACTCGGTCATGGCAAAGCAAGAGTCGTCTCAAGAAGAGCAGAGAAGTGAAGGCGCTTTTCTTCAGTATGCTTTCGACAATGCCGACTTCAATGTCAGGACTTTAACTGGACACGGCACATTTCACAGTATGGGAGGCGTGCGATTTACAACCCCAGCCCCGAAACAACCCGCTCAACCAGTCTCTCGCATTTTGAACCCTCCGAATGCTGCATCCATTGCGGCTAAGGGAGTGATGCCTGTAACATGGCACAATAAGCCATCCAAACCAGGTCTTAAATCTATTACGGTCCGGGCATTGAAGGCAATCTCTCTGAAGACTTCAGAGTCGGTGATGGCTGCTCTAACTGTGGACAGTCTATGTGCAGCAGGACACTGGACTGGTGTACCATTGCCGCTGTCCTGGCATGGTATGATGAGGAAAATATATAATTCGGGTGCAGTTAGTTGCACGCGAACTCAAATCGACGCCTTGCCGTTCATTAACTTGGACCCCGGAAATCTAAGCACCATTTACACAGCTCTTTTGTTTGCGGAGGACGAGTGCAGGAAACACGGTCAAACGAGTTGTTTGGTCACTTTTGATCAACCTTTGTATGCCAAAGCTTCGAAATCGTTGCGGCCGCACCTCCTGGAGAGTTGGATACGGTTGTTGTTCGCATTGGTGGGTTCCACCTTTTAATGTCGTACATCGGCTCAATTGGATATATAATGGCCGGAAGTGGTCTGGAAGAACTGTGGAACAGCTGTACGCCAAGGCTTCGGTTACTCATATGATTTCAGGTCACGCTTACTCCCGTGTTTTAAGAGCACACTTTCTAACAGAAAATGCGCTTATTTCAATGATATTGGACGATTGCAAGAATCTAAACGTCACGAAAGACAACTTGAAGCTATTGCTCTTTGAAGTAATGGACGGAAAGAAATCTGAGCAGCAGCTCACCGAATCCAACGCATTACATGATTTTCATCTCGCACTCGAAGAACAGAAGCAGGTTGTAGCACAGTTAGGCCCCACTGCAAAACTGTGGACACTCTATCTTAGAATGGTAGAACTGATTCGCTTATTTCTGCGAGCGGAGCGCACTTCTGACTTGGTCTTACATCTTCAATGTGTCAGAGAAATGCTACCGTACCTACACGCTGCGGGGCATTTTGCTTATGCGAAGTCAGCTCACTTATACCTACAGCAGATGGACGATCTGGAATCTAAGATGCCACGTGAGGAGTATTTGATGTTCGTGACAGCTGGATATTACACCATTAGACGTAACAGCGATTTCTGGTCATGCGTGTCACTGGATATGGCGATTGAGCAGAACTTGATGCGTGTCCTAAAGGTCCAGGGTGGGCTTACACATGGCCGTGGCATATCCGACTCTCAGCTTTCATATTTCGTTCCCTCTTTTCCCGGATGTGTAAACCTATGCGAAGCAGTGGAGCGACTGACTGGACTTGCCAGAGCCTCAACAGAACAGCACGTAGAACTCCGAGACTCACGTCGATCATCAGATGCAAAGGCAACCGCTGCATTCCGCTCATGGTTTTCCCAACACTCTCCGTGGACTGAATCCACGTGCCTTCGGTCATTGTCTTCAGGAGTCGTCGCTGATGATAAAATCAATTGTCACAACGCCTTGCAAGTAGGTAGCAACGCTATTAAAGCGATGGTGGGAAGTAACTTTGGTGCCGTCAAACTGTCACGAAAGAACAGAGTGCTCCCTTTGGCAGCTGTGAACAGGCGCGTCGTTATTCGGGACGAAGTTGTGGCAGTCAATTCTCAGCAGCTTTTTTTACGCATTGCTTGGGTTATAAACAACAGCTCTGTCGATCTTATGCATTTCCTGAAGTACGAATTGGCTCCAAGACCACCAGCACTGTTCGACGACGTCTCAATGCGGAAAACTGCCAAGTCAAGTCTTCTTGAACTTTTCAAGTCTTCGGAAGCCCCTTGCGAAATGCCAGAACATTCTGTGGTCGTTATTGACGGCGGATATCTGCTCCACGCCCTAGTGTGGCCTAGGCCAGCAACATTTGGAGCCGTGGTAGAGTCGTATCGAAAGTATATAGTACGACATTACTCCTATTCCGCGGTAGTTGTATTCGACGGTTACGGCGAAGTTCAGTCCACAGAGAGCGAGGAACAAAGCCGCCGCGCATCACGAAGAACATCCCCAAATATGATCTTCGATTCAAGTACCACTGTCACGGTCTCCCAAGCTGACTTCCTGGCCAACGGTCAAAACAAATCCAGACTGATCTTTTTGCTGTCGGAGAGTTTCCGGGCAAACGGACTGAAAGTGCGGCAAGCAAAAGCAGATGCAGACACCCTTATTGTCCGAACAGTCCTTGAAGAAGCTGCAATAGGCCATAAGGTCATAGTTGTGGCAAATGACACAGATGTTGTCTCCATGTTGGTAGCTAGAGCCGAAGAAGATAATGATATTCAAATCCTGAGCACTGCATCTAAAAGTAATAATAAGCTCTACATCGTAAGGGAAATACAGGCAGAACTGGGATGCAAGAAGGATTTCATTCTCTTCGTCCACGCCATAACAGGTTGTGATACAACTTCGGCTCTGTTCGGCAAAGGAAAGAAGAAAGCAATGAAGCTCTTGGACAATGAAAGTGCCCAGAGCATCGCTGCCGTCTTCAACGACCCGTCTGCTCAAAAGGATAAAATCGTAGATGCAGGTGAACAATTTATAATCAAGCTGTACACAACTGAGAAGTTCTCAAGCCTAGACGAACTCCGTGGTCGCATCTATGCCCGCACTCTTGCGAGACAAGCAGTCACAGCATCCTTCGAACTTGCAACCCTGCCACCTACTAGCGCGGCTTGTGAGCAGCACTCCCTAAGAACCTACCTACAGGTAATATATAAGTACAGATGATAAGCGACTATTTGGTTAAATCGTTATTATACAGTATTTACATTATGTTCATTTAATAATTATAATATGTAAATTTTCAGTTTTAAATTATATTACATTAAATATATTATGCTATGTTTCAAGGTTCAAGAGTGGCACGATAATCCTCTTCGCCCTACAGATTGGGGATGGAACACGTCTGGTCAGTCATTAGTACCCATCACTACGCATCTTGCCCCTGCACCTGAGGACCTTCTTCACATGATTTCGTGTGCCTGCAAGGCTGACTGTGGCGTTCTATGCTCCTGCCGAAATGCTGGTCTGAGTTGCTCAATGATGTGTGCACACTGCAGGGGCAGAAGCTGCTACAATGTGTCATCAACAGAAGAAGATGAGGAGGAAGAGGAGGGAGACGTACAAGGTCCTAGTAACGTGTAGTTGAGTGGCAAGTTTACTAACTTGCCTAATTGAATAATGTTTTTCTTTTTTGCATTGTGGCCCTGTAGTAATATTACCTACACTGAAAAATAATATTTTTTAATAAAATAAAAACATTTTTAAAAGGAATTCACGAGGTGCAAATTTAATATCCGGTAAATTTCCTCCAAAGCAAAATTAAAAAAGCATTTATTTTATACACAGTACAACTGTATAATACCTACCTGTATTATAACATACGTATGACAGTGAAGGACCGCAAGCCGATAAACCGAAATATCTCTGTATCTAACCAAGCGATTTCTACAAACGCGCATTCATTCGAAAGGTAAAAATATTCTCTGTAAAATTTATTTCAACGTACTTTCACATAAATTTTATAGTTTTCTAGTTATAAACCAAGATATACAAATTGGGCCACCCGAATTTTCATATTTTTGGCTGTAGATCTTAAATTATGATTTTTACGCAAATTTCTGTTATTACATAAAGTGTAGAGCATAATTATAGCTTTCGAATGTGTGCTTGAAATCAAAAATTGGTTCAGTAGATTCAGAGTTATCCGGTTTTGTATCATAGACGTCGGACGCCATCTTGATGACGTCATAAAACAGTGACGCCCACATTGGATTTTTTAGAACTTTTGATATGTTGTTCAGGATACCGAAAAGTATCAAATTCCAAATTTGCAGATTTGCATTATTTTTTTCAAGGTAAAAATCTAATATGCCTGGGCTACTGGTTAGTCGCTTCTTACTACAAGCTGCGGCATTTGCTGTAGAAAAATTCTTAGGACGATCCTACACAGCGTGACAGTATCCCTACAACTAGCTAAACCAAGCTACACACGCGGTCACAACTCTCATTGCAGCCAACAAAAAGCTCTCGATAAACATCAGTCCAAGTCCGGTAATCAAAATACAAAAAATATCAAAAAAAAAAAACAGAATTCGGTAAATACATTACAAAAATGCACAAAAAAATTCATCCTACATTGATGCACAATAACACCACACAAACAAGCCTAAAAGATACGATAATCAAACATTTGTGCACACATGGTAATATGCACCACTGCAAAACGGTACGAATCAAAGTCACTAAGCTCAAAATTCTCACACACTTCACGTCCAAAAATAAACGAAATCATTCACCAACTAAATTATATAAATGGCTAAAGAATTCCAAACTTTAAATTCAAAAATCCAAAACTGGTATCAAAATAAAATAATCTAAAACAAAACAAACATTCCCTCCATAAAACGTTAGGATTCTAAAAAAGTCAAAGCCTAAATCTTTTACGCATAAAACCACCAAATGAATACAGAGAGCGTCGCACACGCAAATTCTTTACTATATAACTCCTAAGCGGTTTACATAACACCGTAGTTGTTACACGTACAAACCGCACTAGGCGTCGTGTATGCTTACTAATGTAAGCGGGTTGCCAAACCAGCTAACAGGGAGATGGGCGTGGTCGAAATAAGAAGTAAAATGAATGATTAATACGCTCAAACACCTTACACCTATACTGAAACAGCTCAGTCCGGGAAAATATGTCTCCAGGCGCCACCACAATCGAAACTTTGCTAAAATAATTGTATTAAGCTGGGTGTTAATTAACCCTACTTGATTGTGGAAAGTAGGATTGTGCTTACTCAGTAAACTCTTACACGAGGGTCCTACAACAAAACTCGTCCAAAACAATTCAATTCAAACTCAAATATATTTAGTACTACCCAGGTTATTAGACACTTTTTAAATACACCTCGTAAACCAAAATTTCCAAAACAACATTTATCACTCAAATTTAACTGCATTCACGTAACCAACAGTTACACAAAAAAAAGCTGAAATACACGGGTCATCACAAACTTCCTGTTTGTACCTTGTACATCCAGAATACCAAAGTTATAACACGTTAACTGAATATTTTCTACGTATCCCTCGTATACATATAAAGTTAAATTTCTATTTATTAATGAATAAAATAGTTCTTCATTCAATGATCGATAATTAATTTTTAAAATTCCTAATCAAAAGAAAATCAATGTCATCGGCTTAATAATTGTTCCTTTATGATACCTCTGAATCGTATCGGACATTCGTAAATATTTAAATTCTTAACACTCCATCTCTTAGTTATACTTAATGAAATTTTTAAATCAACAGCTGATCCGTCATTAGTGTACTGCGTTAAACCAAACTAACATGAAAATTTTCTTTTTGAAATTAACCTGGCAAATATAACCTTTCAGGTTGTTCATTAATCTTAAAACCAAAATATGCAAAGTCTACATTTAACTTGTCAAAAACTAGGTCACCAATTAAGTAAACGTCACAAATGTATCTCATAACTGGCTAAATAAACAACAAAATAAAAGTTAACGATAAATACATATATATATATATATATATATATATATATATATATATATATATATATATATATATTGTCCTGCACAAAATAATAAACAAATGTTTACATACACTACGACAGCGTGGTTGAAAAACCACTGTTAATACAAATTTGCGTTTCTGCAAAAATTCTTACTACTAAAACAGCCAATACAACATAACTCGAGACCGATTACCTTTTTCCTTCAACACTAATTAATTAAATAGAAATTACACAACAATACGCAAATAAAACTACCCAAAAAGATAATCGTGCTCAACTAAGTTTTCAAAGTTCTTAAATGTAATTCTTCATCCTACGCTTTTCTTTCTTCCCGTAAACCAATTATTTGTAGTCCATGTGTATCCTTAGATTGCCTGAAGGCACATAACAAGTACCCCACAATTCCACAAACACTTATTCCTTTCGGTACTCGCGAATAGTCTAACTATACGAGGTTATTCCTCCAATAAACCGTAATAATCTGTACACGTTTGGTTGCCTCTATAAAGTTTCTCGCAACCTTTAGGACAATTAAGCCCTTCCTTACACAAATAAACTTTTAATGTCATATAAAATTACTTTAACATTGGCTCAATTTACTACGAATATTTCATTCACTTAAAGGTGGTCCCATAAATAATTTGAACTAAGGATCATTACAAGCACACGCGCCGCACTCAACACTATAACGTAACAGCTGTTATCTTATTATAAATCTGCTTACGCACTTTTCCTTGAAGAAAAATAAACTGATTTTATTTTCAATCTCAATTTTATTAATTGTTTTATTTATGAATGTCTTATACGATTCATCCCCTTTTGGGTTACGCAGTTGTTTAAACAATGACTGTCTTCAATATTATTCACAAATATAACTCCAACTCAACCCATTCTGAAGTCACACTTCACCTCGCGCGCGCGTCTTCCACCGAGCTCTCACCAAAAAGCAAAAAGCAAAAAGCAATAAGCCCCCTTCAATCTCTGACTTTCCTATTTATACCTCAAGCCATCCATCTTTAAACATGTCTGATTTCCTCGCTATATTCACCAATGGTATTCACTCAAACTTTCTTAGTGCCGACTGATGCTACCCCCTGGACAAACACGCTTGTAATTACAATACATCGCCATGTTTGTTCTTACCTGCAAATTTTACAATTACTTTATGTAGAAGCCATTTCTCGTCATCACATTCATTCAGTGGCCACTCTGGACCATTACACAACTTTCAACGTTTATCTGTCACATGCGCTCATCCTCCTTCCGCAACATTTGCAAAAATAAGTACAGTCTAAGGTCTCAAATCCCATATACGTACACGTATTCTCAAAACTGATTGCACAACATTACGAGAACTTTCTATAATCAACAATTAAACATACCAAATCTTTCTCTACATATTTCCTAATACATTCTATACTTATATCTTCACATCTTCCGGCAAAGATTACTCCTTTATCCTCCAACATTCCATTCCTTAACCAGTAGTCAACAGTAGCAAACATTATCGTCCCATCGATACATTTCTCTTCATATTTACATTCATCAGAATCTATTTATTCCAACACCAATGTCTCTATGACATTCAAATACACGTATCTGCATACTGAATGATATTTCTCCTAAATTGCCAGTGGCGTATCATCTACCCACATACATTATGCATATACACAAAAAAAAAATTTTTTTTCGTTCAAACTCAATACACCCGTACTCAAAACACGTAATACACGTCATTATAACATCTTACATACAGGGTGCGTCAACACAGCCTTACACAGTACCTAAAGAAGCTTCACCTCATACGTAATTTCATTAACTCTCAAACAATCAATATGGGCCTTGTATCCATTGCGTCAAATAATATCTCCTACATTTTCCAAAATTTCTTAAATGCTTAATAACGCAGAAATCTTAATCACATATGTCACTAAATATCTCATCTTTAACGAACAAGTAACGGTAATTAAAGAAAGATCCTAAAAATCTTCCACGAGTTCACAAAACGTGTACGTTTGAAAAATCTACTCAAACTCACAAAATTATATGAGTAGAAACTGATTTACACATCAAGAGTCACTAAACTAAACAAATCTAAGCCAAAATATTAAAAAAACACGACAAAATCGATAAGCTAAACTTTTAAATTGAAAAATACGCAAAACACGAAAACAACAAAATAAGCCCCAAGCTAGCGCGCCAAATATGTTACGCGATCAAACAGCTATAGGCATAGTATACGCTTATTAAATAACCGGGTAGTCGACTGAACTCAACAAGACGGATGGTTACGCTCTAGACGGTAGTTCAAAAAATGCTTCAAGGCTCGTTCAGTCATGCAATAACATTTACAATCGATGAAAAACGTCACTCGCACCACAAAAAAAGGTAAATGCTTGTTCGATACATAAATATCTAAACTCTCAACGTAACATTCGGAAAGTTTATAAATTACGTTAATGTATGGTTCACTAAATTTATTAATAATATCCTATTTTTAAATAAATTTTGGACACGTAAAAGTTTAATAATAAAAACATTGATCCTGTATATTTGCATCAACACAAAAACTAGGGAAATGTATTACCTTCAGCTTTTCCAAACTCCGTAGTATATTCCTTATATAGTAAAATACGAGCAAATACTAATTTAATTGTCACTAGATAAAATTATACGTGAACCTATCTTTAAAATACGTATTAAGGTGCACTATAATCCTGTTTAGCCAATTACAAACACTGTATTCAAAATGCTTAACACTGACCACACGGTCACTTGCTTTACGATACACTAATTTTTGTATCGTTAACAGTTTTTCTGTTCCTGTTATCACGTTTCGTCAATAAAACAGCCTAGACTAATAACTGTCTCATTTCTTAACGTGCCTTTCTGAGGACACTTTTTCACCCTTAAACGTTTAAAAACTATGCACAATTACACATTACAAATCCCTTGCGGGATCTGTAGTTAATTAGTTTTTAACTATCGCACTAAAATTTTTTGATAGCTTCGTATTTGCAATATAATTCTTTAAAAGAAAACGACGCATTAACCCGTCAACGTTCACTACAACCACTAGCAACCAACCACGCGTTAGCATCTTCCAACTACCCATTTTATAGTCTCAACACATGTTGGTCTACAATAATGTGCACCCTATCGTAATCTATAACGTTGTCTCCATATTAAAGAGCATGTTCTGCGCATCAAACAAGAAAAGTGCAATTCTCTTTCAATTTTTTACCCTCAAAACGATCATAGAATGCTAATTTTAAGCTATCATTGTGAAATGGATGTGGATAAAAAATTTAATTATTAAGGATTAAGTATGAATCAATGATTATGATCCGTAATAAGAAAGACCAACCTACGTAACATATATAAAACATGATAAGAAACAAAAAACTGTTAGCCGTGATGGAACTCAAAAACGATTCCCAGTATCTTGTCAATGCAAAATCAGATTTCCAGTGTTGACGGACATCAATAAAATATACTTATATCTATGCTGAATGCCAATGTCCAACAAATGTTCCATATTAGGGAAAACTTTGTCCTGAAGATTAAATCCAAAGTCATTATTATTCTATATAAAGTTTACGTGTATTTCGGAATTTGCTTATTTGAATAGATTTCAAACTGAAGTAATTTATTTCAAAGTAACGATAAACTATCAGATTTAAACACGGATAATTTTTGGTTAAACATATTTAAATAAAGCATAATTAAATCTAAACAGGCTTTCCTTGAACTGTTGATAGAATTTCCGCAATTCAAACATGGCAACAATCCAATTAATTCAATAATTATTTACAGCTATGTAGTAGAACAAAATAACCAACCTATTTCCGTTTTAGCATGTTTGAAGTTTCCAAAAGCCGCAATATAGTCGTATCTTGAAGAGCAAATAATACGTCTGCCACCATATTGAAACTCAAATTTAACTGTGTATGCTAATAGAAAAATCAAATAGAAGCTAAATGGATTAAATCCATTACCGATTTAACTTGAAGACAAATCGTTTTTCAACTAAAAAAATATCAATCTCAAAAGATTATATCATTTTCAACATGAATGCGCTCCATCGTATAAATCACAAAGGTAACTATTTATATGTCTATATTATTTCCTGTATAACCGGATATAACTTGGATTTCGATTTCAATCTTGAAATTCCCTATTTACTTCAAGCTTTGGAGTAATTTCGTTTTTTTCCCTTTTTTTTAAATAAAACAGTAACATAATAAATTTTAAAAAGAAAAAAACTAATAGCGAGCTATAACAATAGGGTAAAAAAGCAGTCAACCAAATAATGCGGTGGCTTTCTGTCTTACGTCTAAAATAGGTTAGACGTGGCATCCCACCGAAAAAAAAGCAAAAAAAAGATCGAACAGGAAAAACGGGCGACCCTTCGCAGCAAACTGAACGTAGCAATTTTTACTGGTACGTGCCTTACATTTCAAACGTTAACTTTTTGAAAATCGAAATGTCGACAGCAGTACAGAAACGGTGATATTATAACTAGATTGTATTCGGGCACATCTGACAATGTAAATAACAAGGAAATGTGAAAATAAGAAATTTAATCGGCGGTTTGACACAATTCATGTGTTAAATTGAGGTTAAAATTCAAATTATTAAAACTTTTGTAATTCTGACTGCACAATTCAAATGGTGAATCCGTATATATAAACTCACGGTCACGGTTACGACTTTTTATTGATTTCTGTGTTTATCCAATAGAGTAGTAAAGAATAAAAAGCGTCATTTGCTAAATACTATTTCAAATGGAAATGTGCAACTAACCATAGGATCAAATAACTCAAAATCGGACATTTTACGACTAAAAAGTTAAATGTATTTATGTAAGTGCTTCAATAATACTTCACAAAAAGAAATGGAAAACATCAAACAGTCTATTTCAAGTTTTCACAACTGTGTGCATTATTGGAAGTTCCGGATGTTGATCGCCGTTAAATTCAACGGAACTTTTATCAGACACTGTCAACACAACGTATTTACCAATGAACTTTACGTAGATGCACAAGAGTAATATAAATAGTGCAGGACATGATGTTAGAAACGTATAGATCCTGTTGTCAAATTGGAAGTCATTAAATCTAATTGTTAAGTTTTCTAAAGAAGCTAACTTGAGATTTAGTTTTCAAAAATGAAAATTATGGATTGCCATACCACTGAGTAGTTCGAATGAAGACCTCCGTGACAATAGGATTGTTGACTAGTAATGAGATTGACGGGGTGTAATCCACTCAGTAAAACTAGAAAAAATAGTAACAAAGAAGTGCACAGGAAGAGTTACATAATAAATTACTCATCCTAAGCAGATACACACACGCACAAAAAGCCTTATTAACTAGAAATGGGATTTATGGGATCTAATCGGCCCTGCGAAACCGGAAAGAATCATAGCAAATAAGTGCACACCCAAATATCATAAAACATCCATTGGATATGAATTTTAAGTACATACGTCCATGGACATTTAAATGAAGACGTTTCTTACCAAATGTCTTATGGATAGATAAGAAATATATCTTATGTAATTACGTGCATGATGGATGAGTGATTATATCGGTGTGTAGATGTTCAATTTCTAATTAGAACTGATTTACCTCAAAACACATTTGAAAAACAATATTTTACATTATTAGCATGGTAAATAGGTCTTTACTGGGTAGAGGAGAGGTTACACATAAAATAAGGTTGGTAAGTAGCCTATTACGCACCAGGGCATTATTACGATCACGAGCGAGTAAGTGTCGTAATTTAAACGAGTGCGTAATAATCATTTGCACCCGAGTTGTGTACAATGCTTTTCATACTCCTATGGAGTATAAGAGCAGTGACCTATGAGTAATCCGGAACTATTACAAAGTAAGTTTTCGTAATACCTTTGCACGTACCTAATTTTGTAATGAACTATCCTCTAAAAAATAAATTACTGTATAATGTATTACTGCATGCGTGTGTCTGTGTCCGTATCTGCGTTTGGATCTGTCTTTGTCTGTGTCTGTGCCTGTGCTTGTCTGTCTCTGTCTACGCCTGTGTCTGAGCCTGCGCCTGCGTTTGGGTCTGTGTCTGTGTCTGTGTCTATTTCTGTGTCGGTGCCAGTGCATGTGCATGTGCCTGTGTCGGTGCCAGTGCATGTGCCTGTGTCTATGCCAGTGTCTGTGTCTGTGTCTGTGTCTGTGCACGGACACAGACACAGGTCTGTGTCCGTGTCCGCGTCTGTGTCCGTGTCTGTGTCTGTGTGTCTGTGTCTGTGTGTCTGTGTATGTGTCTGAGCCAATTCAATTGTCACTCACAATGCCTACCCAAATATTAATAGCAAACGGATGTTGAATGTTGTGAAAAGCAACAGCATTCGTGTTTTCAAATTACCATATGTGGCTATTATGGATATTCCAAAAACCTTGTTTCATAGAACACGCCTCATCCGAAACCAAAACTCGTTCACCAAAGTTCTGTTGCCTCAAGTCCTTTTGTAACCATCAACGACAAACACGTCGTCGATATGGGTAATCTTCAGGGTTTGTAGTACCTTATGAAGATGGGAGAATAAAGTTGATTTTCGCACAGAACACGACAAACTGTTGCATGGGTAGCTGCTACCACGAGCGATATCCCGAACACTAATAGGATTGACTTCTATTTGTTGAAGCATAGCATTTTCGAACTCCATAATACGCGCTGAAAGTGTAACGTTCGTCTACAAAACAAATTTATGGTAGCCCGTCCACCTCTGCGCCTGCGTCTGAATCTGTGCCTGCGCCTGCTTTTGCGTCTGTGTCTGTGTCTGTGTCTGTGTCTGTGTCTGTATCTGTGTGTGTGTCTGTGCCTGTCTGCGTCTGTGCCTGTGTCTGAGTCTGCGTCTGCGCCTGCGTCTGCGTCTGTGTCTGTGTCTGAGCATGTGCCTGTGTTTGTGTCTGTGTCTGTGTCTATTTCTGTGTCGGTGCCAGTGCGTGTGCCTGTGCCTGTGTCGGTGCCAGTGCATGTGCCTGTGTCTGTGTCTGTGCCTGTCTCTGTGTCTGTGTCTGTGTCTGTGTCCATGTTCGTGCCCGTGTCCGTGTCCGTGTCTGTGTCTGTGTGTCTGTGTATGTGTCTGGGCCAATTAAATTGTCACTCACAATGCCTACCCAAATATTAATAGCAAACGGATGTTGATTGTTGTGAAAAGCAACAGCATGAGTGTTTTCAAATTACCATATGTGGCTATTATGGATATTCCAAAAACCTCGTCACATAAAACACGCCTCATCCGAAACCAAAACTCGTTCACCAATGTTCTGTTGCCTCAAGTCCTTTTGTAACCATCAACGACAAACACGTCGCCGATATGGGTAATCTTCTGGGTTTGTAGTACCTTATGAAGATGGGAGAATAAAGTTAATTTTCGCACAGAACACTAATAGGATTGACTTCTATTTCTTGAAGCATAGCATCTTCGAACTCCATAATACGCGCTGAAAGTGTGACGTTCGTCTACAAAACAAATTTATGGTAGCCCTTCCGTGTCTGTGCCTGTGTCCGGATTTGTGTCTGTGTCTGTGCTTGTGTCTGCCTGTGTCTATACCTGTGTCTGAGCCTGTGCCTGCGTCCGATTTTGCGTCTGTGTCTGTGTCTGTATCTGTGTCTGTGTCTTCGTCTGTGTCTGTGTCTGTGTCTGTGTCTGTGTTTGTCTGCGTCTGCGTCTGTGTCTATATCTGTGCATGTGCCTGTGTTTGTGTCTGTGTCTGTGCCTGTGCCTGTGCCTGTGTCTGTGTCTGTGTCTGTATCTGTGTCTGTCTGCGTCTGTGTCTGTGCCTGTGTCTGCGTCTGTGTCTGTGTCTGTGCATGTGCCTGTGTTTGTGCCTGTGTTTGTGTCTGTGTCTGTGTCTGTGTCTGTGCCTGTGTCTGTGTCTGTGTCTGTGTTTGTATCTGTGTCTGTGTCTGTGTCTGTGTGTGTGTCTGTGTCTTTGTCCGTGTCCGTGTCTGTGTCTTTCTGTGTATGTATCTTGGCCAATTAAATTGTCACTGCTATATTAATAGCAAAAGGATGTTGATTGTTGTGAAAAGCAACAGCATGAGTGTTTTCAAATTACCATATGTGGCTATTATGGATATTCCAAAAACCTTGTCTCACAGAGCACGTCTCATCCGAAACCAAAACTTCACCAAAGTTCTGTTGCCTCAAGTCCTTTGGTGACCATCAACGATAAACACGTCGTCGATATGGGTAATCTACTGGGTTTGTAGTACCTTATGAGGATGGTAGAATAAAGTTGATTTTCGCACAGAACACGACAAAATGTTGCATGAGTAGCTCCTACCACGAGCAATAGCCCGAACACTAATAGGATTGACTTCTATTTGTTGAAGCATAGCATCTTCGAACTCCATAATACGTGCTGAAAGTGTGACGTTCGTCTACAAAATAAATTTCTGGTAGCCCTTCTGAGCATTGAGACCTGCAAGATCGTGGTCAAACTGCTTCACTATTTGGATAAAATGATTCTTAGGATACATTCGAATTAAACAGGTTTTATTCGAAATAATATAAAATAAAAAGTTGAGTCTAATTTTGTGTTTGTTCAGGACCAGAAGGTGTGAAACGTTTTAATTTGTAAAATAAGAGTTGTATATACAGGGTAGATAATTAGGGATGTCCAGGCGTGTTTGTGGTAGTGTTGGGGAATTAATCTAGTAGAATTTGTGTACGAGAGTGTGTGCTCGGGGCGAAACCTCCGTTCACCTTCTATAGGGATAATGAGATGGTTTGGGGATGATTATTTTACAGAGATGTTACTATTTGTTCGGAGCCTGAACCTCCGTTGAAATAGCGACGTCTATGCTTGCAATTTATAAAACCCAAATGGGTGCAAGGCCGTCAATAGTGATGGTTTAAATTACAACCTTTTTAAATTAGTTTTCTCTTTTGAGAAGAAGATAATTATTGTTTGAGGGTGGTAAAGAACGCACTACGTGATAATACGGGGTAGTACCTCCGGCAAACCACGCACAACGTCCCTTAGACAATTTTATCCCCCGAGCTCGGTGCTAAAAGCAGCCAAGCACGTCTGGTATAAATGTGCCTGCGACAAGGGTAGTTGTAGGTAAGGGGATGGATTACAGGTGTATTGTGGACGTGGGGAACTGGTATATATAGGAGAAATTGGAGAGTGGGAAACAGGATAACAACTGATAACATTTGTAAATAATGTGAGTGCAGTTGTGGAAGTAACTAGGAAATAAGTTTTGATAGTAATTATTCCTAGGAAAGGAGAATATCATTACATATATATTATATATATATATATATATATATATATATTTACGTGTGTGTGTGTGGTGTGTGGTGTGTGTACTTGCGTGCGTGCGTGCGTGCGTGCGTGTATGTGTGGTGTGTGGTGTGGTGTGAGTGTGGTGCGTGGCGTGCGCGTGCGCGTGCGCGTGCGCGTGGCGTGTGCGTGTGCGTGTGCGTGCGCGTGCGCGTGCGCGCGTGCGCGCGTGCGCGCGTGCGGCGTGCGTGCGTGCGTGCGTGCGTGCGTGCGTGCGTGCGTGCGTGCGTGTGTGTGTGTATTCATTCTCCAACATATCGAGGTATTTTTCGCCATTTATATATCCATCAATGAATGTTGGGCCTACTAGATAATTATCCAATTTACCTGCCCATACATTTCACTTTTCCGGAAATTGTGTATGACCATCACGAAACAACCTAGGATTTATATCAGACCAGTACGACAATGCTCTTTTGAAGAAATTTAGCAGTAAAATAACGATTTGTCGACTAAATGTCGACCATGAGCCATTTTTAATACCAAAAATTAACAAAACTTTAATTAAACTTAATAGTGACATGAAACTGAGGACAAGTTCACTTCTATTCAAACAATGCAAGAAATATTTAATAATATGTTTTTGACAATCGTTTTTTTTTTGACAGTTTTTTTTAAATAAAGAAGTAATAGGCCTGATACATAAAGTAAAATAGTACATGTACAAATGGTTAAGAAAACAGTCCATTATGTTTTTTAATGGCTGATTATCGCTATTGGATAAGAAACAAGAAACAGGTTAGTGGTGAACATTTTGAACACCTCACAAACTAAAATTGTGAGTTTTTATTGTTGAAATTTATTAATGTGACAGTTGGAACATGTTTACTATTTAATCAATTAATAAATAAGTACAAACTATTAGGGTAGTATATTCCTGGAATCACATGCAGTGTGATTTTGTAAAGATACCAAACACTCATAATTTTCAGTTCTCCATGTGCCAGGGACTTCTTCATGAGTGACTGTGTCCACAACTTGAGGATTGCAATAAGCAGTGCTTGAACGCACTAAACAATTATGCAGAACACAACTTGCGACAACAATACATACTACTTTTGAAGAATCCAGATTAATACAAGTGTAGAAAAACCGAAACCTAGAAGCTATTAATCCATATACATTTTCTGCCACATTTCTTGCACGCGAAAGTCTATAATTAAAAATTCGTCTTTTAAACATCTTTGAAAAAATGGTATTAAAATATTTTCGTGCAAAGCAAATGCTCCATTACCTATAAATACGAAATTTAATTATTAATTAATTTAATTTTTCTTGGTTTTCTTCATTTGTTGCTAAATTTAATCTTCCACTTGTCAAACTTGATGAAAAGTAAGCGTTAATACCACCACCATTTGACAGCCTTCCTTGTTTCCCCACCTAAACATATATAAATTTGTAATGAGCATCGACAATAACCATCAAAATGATGCTATAAAATTTTTTGTAGTTATAATACATTGCCATGTGGTTTGACAATTCTTATGTTTTCCGTCAATACTTCTTCCGCAGTTAATAAACTCCCATTTGTTTTTAAATTAAAGGGTCTTATATTTCCATTCTTCTTTTGTTTGTGGCATCTGATAGAAAAAATCATTTTAAATACTCTAATGTTGCTCTTTTTTTTTACAGTTTTTCAAACCGTCTGAACCGAAGAAAAAGCGACCTAAGAAGATAGTCGACGTTTACAAAAACATGCACTACAGCCATCAATACTCCTTCCACAAGCACTGAGGAGTGTGCTGCGCTCGGAACGTAGGTTGCTGAAAAATTGCGAAAAATGGACGACAATCAACAAATTTTGGCGGAGGCTCTAATTCAAAAAGTTATTACTAGATGGCTTAGGAAGCAGCTAACTGAAACGACTGATTCCTTTGAAACACGTTTTGCTTATCAAGAATTGGCAGCACCTCCTAGCAGAATGGTTTTCCAACAGTCGAATCGTATGTTACCTTATGGATCGCCTACAGAATCAACCTCGTCAACGATTACACAGTTTTAACTGATAAAGTAGAACTTTTTTATACCGATTTTCTGTTTGTAAATATTTTGAAATATACATTTGTCTTATTTTTCTGAAGGACAACTACATAATTTATCAAACGTACCTTCATGTATTTCTCTTTAAGCTTCTCGTAAATTATTTGACATGTTTCTGAAATAATGCGACCTAGTGTTTGCGCAGCGATCCCAGTTGTGAATTTCATATCTGCATAACTCCTCTCAGTAGCTAAAAATCGCATTACTGTATTTTTTTAATGATGGTCCAATTAGCTCTGCACAAAAAAACACGAAACAAATTAATTCAATTTTAACTTGATTAACATTTTAAGATTTGTCCCTTAACTAAAAATTACTTACCTATAGTTGGACGAAATGGCAATGATTCATTCTCAAGTAGTTCCTGAAGTTATGAGGTTCACTGTCTCTCAGCTCCCGAAGTAAAGTTATATGGCTCCTGTGCTGTCTTTCAGCAATCCATGATTTTTCCCACTTTGAGCGTTTTTTCTTTTCCGATATGTATGTATAGGGTGGTTTTTTTCGTTAATATTATAGGGTATAGGCTAAACGGTAAGAGATACAAAAAAACTAAGATACGTGTCCCGTTCTCTTTTTTAGTGTTTAGTTTAATGGCGCAATCGGATCTACGCTAACTAAATTGGTTTCGAAGATACAGAGTTATTCTCAAAATCTGCCGGTTTTTATTATCTCTTATGACTCGGTTATTTATGGAGATCAAAAAAAAGCTTTGGATACGAAAGTTTTATGACTTTTTACGTTGAATCCAGTGGCGTTCTTAAAAAAAAATATAGATGTTTGATTTTTTGAGATATTATCAAAAGTAGCATTTTTTTAAATGGGACACCCTGTATGTGATAATACCAAAAAGTTGCATTTTTTCTTGAGCTTGCAACAATATATAACACTTAATATTTCGCATTGTCCTAAATAGCTAAAATACTAAAAAAACATTTTTTTTAGTTGGCCATTAATTGGATGTTTTAAGCAATTGTTTTTGTTTGTTTACATGTCATAAAATTCAGTAACAATTATGTATTGGTATTCTTATTTCGTTTCCGATTATATTTTTTAAAAAAGGTGATTAAAATGAATAATTTTCAAAATTATGAAAAATTAAATATGCTTGAGTGCTACATTGAGAGTAATAAAAATAAAGACGCAGCTCTAGACTTATATTTTGAGCGTTATCCGGAACGACGACAGCCAGAACAACAAATATTTGAAAAATTATATCACAATTTAAGTGAGTATGGATCATTTGGAAAACCAAGAAGTAAGATTTACAATAAAGCAAATAGAGAAAGAGATTAAATAAATACATTAGCTTGTGTTGCTGCTGATCCGACGATATCTAGCCGTAATATTGAGAAATATATTGGCACAAGTAAATCTAAAGTTTTAAAAACGTTAAGAAAACATAGGTATAAACCATACAAAATAAGAAAGGTTCATAACTTACATCCTGGAGATGAAGAGCGTCGTTTAACATTTTGTCATTGGTATTCGCAGCAGATTAATCGGAATCCCAATTTTTTTCAAAATGTAATATGGACCGACGAGGCTTTTATATCTAGCGAAGGAATTTTTAATCGACATAATAATCGATATTAGTCAAACATAAATCCTCATCAGACGGTCGCCAGGATACAACAAGGACGGTTGGGTTCCATGTATGGGTGGCGCTATATCAAAACAGAGTCCTTTTCCCTAATGAAAATTTGAATGCTCAAGGATACATCCAAATTTTGGAAGAATGTGTAATAATGGAGTTGGATAACATGCCATTAGCTGCAAGAAATAATGTTTATTTACAACAAGACGGTGCTCCAGCACATAACAGCCACATGGTAAGGGACTTACTAAATGTCAATTTTGGCGAAAATTGGCATGGTACATATGGACCAAACAGATGGCCTCCGAGTTCCCCCGACCTGACGCCACTCGACTTTTATGTTTGGGGATCTATCAAAAATGAAGTCTATAAAACCCGAAGTAATACTGTAGAAGAACTCAGAGCAAATTTTATTAATTGCATTGGAAGAGTGCCAAATATTCAAATCTATAACGCCACTCGTTCAGTTACAAGCAGAGCCCAAAAATGTATCGAGCAGAATGGAAGACAATTTGAGCACCTTTTGTGATTAACCACCTATGCGAATTGTTATATATAAGTATTTGAAATAATTATTGTTGAGTTGTTATAAATCTTTTCTTGTTTTTGTAATTGCTATTTTAGTTTATTAATGTTTTATTATTGTTATTATCTGCAATTTTATTATGTCTATTATAAAATAAAGAATTGATTAAATGTATGGGCAACTAAAAAAAATGTTTTTTTAGTATTTTAGCTATTTAGGACAATGCAAAATATTAAGTGTTATATATTGTTACACTCTCAAGAAAAAATGCAATTTTTTGAGATTATCAGATACAGGGTGTCCCATTTAAGAAAATGCTACTTTTGATAATATCTCAAAAAATCAAACGTCTATATTTTTTGTTAAGAACGTCACTGGATTCAACGTAAAAAGTCATAAAACTTTCGTATTCAAAGCTTTTTTTATCTCCATAAATAACCGAGTCATAAGAGATAATAAAAACCGGCAGATTTTGAGAATCACTCTGTATCTTCGAAACCAAGTTAGTTAGCGTAGATCCGATTGCGTCATTAAACTAAACACTAAAAAAGAGAACGGGACACGTATCTTAGTTTTTTTGTATCTCTTACCGTTTAGCCTATACCCTATAATATTAACTAAAAAAAATCACCCTGTACAGTGCATCCCATTTTGGTTGAGACAACCAAGTATCTCGGTTGTTGTTGAAGATAGAACCTTGCGGTTTTCGCGGCCCTGTGCCACTTTTTTGTGAAACTCAAGATGTCCTGAACGGATTTTTCCTAACTTCTTTCGTTCATAAGTTACAGGGCGTTTTTGAAAATTCACACTTTTTGGACCCCCTCCATATCCACGAAGTTTCTCAGCGATAATGTCAAATTAAAAACTTATCCCATAGAGAATTTTATGTAGAATTAAGTTTTTTTTTCGGGGTATGGTTATGTAGATACGACTCAAACTTATGATTTTTTCAATGGAACACTCTGTATTTTATCACCTCATTAAATTCCTTTTTTTTTCCTTCAAAATGATATATAGTATACAAACATAAATTCTTCAAAAATGCTCCAAAATCATTAAAACATTGATTTTTAATAGTAGGATATGGATTTTTCATGCAAAAAAAGTTCAAATTGAAGAAATACTACTTGTGGTTTTTCCATGAAAGGAACAAGAACAATACTAACACTAATTCACTAACAAAACACGAAACGTAGGTAACTAATAGCAACAAATAAATAGTAATAAAAAGTTCATAATGTAGAATAAGCAACTAATTAAATATTTACTCATACTATTTCATTTCGAAATTATTCGGTAACTTATTCATTGAATTGTTCAAATTGATGTCCATTTTCCCTAACACACAATTGACACAATTTCTTAATACGTCTTAATACGTTTAAAATTATGAAAGGCCGATTTTGTAAATTCTGGAAAACTGCCTCTGTTGTTGCACGAAGTTTTTCAATATTATTGTGCCTCTTACCGTATATTTTATTTTTCAAAAAACCCCACAAAAAAGTCCAACACTGACAAATCAGGTGACTTTGCAGGCCACCTAATGGGTCCATTTGTTCCAATCCAATGGTCCTGGAAAGTTTCTTCTAAAAACGGCACAATCAACCTCGAATTGTGGGCAGGGGCACCGTCTTGTTGGAAGTAAATGGCATTAAGATAGGCGAGGAGAGCATTCTCCAGGAATTCTGGCATTACTTCTTCTAAAATTGCCAAGTATCTATTCGCGTTGAGAGCCCCTTCAAAAATGCGGTATTTTATTGATGTCCCCAATAAGAAACAGGCTACATTAAAACCAAATCGACCCTTTTGTGGCTCAAAAATTAGGTGTTGGTGTTCATCGCACCAGTGCCTTGTATTTTGCCTGTTAAATAAACCGCACTGCTTATATGGGCTTCGTCTGACCATATGACTTTACTCGCAAAATTATTGTGCCTTCGAGTTTGGTTCAAACACCAATTACAGAAATTCGCACGCCTCGCTTCATCACCAGGGTATAATTTCTGGACAATATTCACTTTGTAGGGTTTCAATTTGTGTTTTTTTTTTAAATCGCCAGTGTCATTTTTAACTTCGTACAAGAAGTCTGAGGAAAGACACGGACGCTGGCTAAGACATTTATTTCATCCACATCATTATTTTCCTTGTTATACGTCTTGGGTCGGGGTTTAGAATACGCGCCATAATTTAGTAGATTATACTTTAGTCGAAATATCGTTGCTCGACTAGGTTGACGCCTCTCTGGAAATCTAACGTTTTAAAAACAATATGTCATATAATGTTTTATTGTAAATTACTAGTTTACCTGTTTAAATATAATTCTAATGCTTCGTCAACATTTTCATAGCATTGATAGAAACATTGTATGATATCATACTTTTTGTTGTTCTGAAAAAATCTTTCAGCCATAATAAAATTTCACAAATTAACAAAATCGCCAAACACAAACACAATAAAACGCATCAAAATTTATCAGCAGATGTGTTGATTTCTCCACAGTCACTTGATAAAACAATGCTCCAAAAGTCAACAACAGTGTTTGTAGCATCCATGACCTACTATAAAAAATCACAAATGATAATCCCTGTAGTAAAACTTCGAAATCCATGGCACTCAAATTCAATGTTTTAGTAATTTAGGAGCATTTTTGAAAACTTCATGTTTATATATTACATATCATTTCGAAGGAAAAAAAAATAAGTAATTTAATGAGATAATAAAATACAGGGTGTTCCATTGAAAAAGTTTGAGTCTTATCTCGATAACGATACCCTGGAAAAAAATTGAGTGCGCCCCTGGATTCTACGTAAAATTCTCTATGGGACAAGTTTTCAATTTGACATTATCGCTGAGAAACTTCTTAGATATGGAGGGGATCCAAAAAGTGTGGATTTTCAAAAACACCCTGTAATTTATAAACGAAAGAAGTTAGGCCAAATCCGTTCAGGCCATCTTGAGTTTCACAAAAAAGTGGCACAGGACCGCGGAAACCGCAAGGTTCTATCTTCAACAACAACCGAGATATATGGCTGTCTCAACCAAAATGGGATGCACTGTACACCCACTCCGCTGCAATATTTTTCATATCGTCCATATTCTTCTATATTACATGATGTTTATAATATAATTAATTATATTTTATGTATAGCATAACACCTCTGTATACACACAACACACTGAAAACCGTGGTCCGTGTCTCTGGTCCGTCAAGCATGCATGAAACGCCGGGCCCGCGGATAAATGAAAAAAAAAGATCGGCAGGTTTACATCATACACGAGCGGATCTCGACCGCGGACGGATTTGGTAACTGAAAGTTTGACGGTCTGCATGTTAGTGGGCGACAGATAGGCCGAGGATCCGCAGTTCTTACAACGGATCTGGCCTGTCAAAAGTCCGTTCGTGTATGGCTAGCTATTAGGGTAGGATACTGAAACTTTAGATCTTTTTAAGGACATACCGATATAATCCAAAAAACATATTTTCAAGCCATTTTATACATACTTACCTCTTACCCCCGAATAATACTTTTACAATAACTGTAAACTTCAAGTTCCTGTTCTGGTCAAGCGTTCAAGCGTGTTTACAATACAAGTGTAGCCCAATTGAATTTTAAGGATTCACTGTTAAAAATGTGCGATAATACAATTAAAACCAACTGTACAATAACAGATGTACCTGGACCAACACTCAATTATTTTGCTTTATGGGGTAGTGTGCAATTACATAATGGATTCTATTAAATCACACAATAATTAGTCAAACTCAGTATCGATTGTACATTGTTTATGTACTGCATATAAACGTATACACTAAAAGTTTTATATTAATAGAATTGTAAGGTCGTACAATATAAGTTGTGTATATGAAACCGTTGCCAAAATTGTAATGAAATCTGGACATAACAGTACAATACAACATAAATAGAGACAAATATAATGTCCTTTTTCAGATAACTACTGTTTACTAGTAAAACGGAAGTAACATAAAACTGTACAGTAAGGAGGTCGTCGCTCATTAAAGTTTTTTCAAAAAATATATTTTTAACTATATTATAAATTAAATTAGCTTCCAGTACTAACCTTGTTCGCTTTTCCAACATAAATTTTACCAAAAAAAAAGTCATCTTCATGACAAATTCTGCCTTTAAAGGCTTAAAAGAAATATGACTTCATAAATTTTTTAACTCCAACAACGTTTATTACCATAATTAAAATATACACAACAGGAAATTAATTTAGTAATTCAGTATATTAAGAAAATATAATTGAAGGTAATAAATTTTCGTGAAAACAATTGCGGATTGTTTTCATAAAGAATATTCACAGAGCCGGAGAAAAGGCAACAAAAGCGCGTACGATACAATAAATGCAGACTATATTAATCAAGTTAATTAGACAGAACATAATCATGTAACTAACTACAAAACAAATAAAGTGCAATTAATAACTTTGTGTATTTGAGAACTATTTGCAACAAAATGAACACGACATGGTACGAAGAACGTCTAGTACAAGACTCATAATTATCCTAGTCGATGGCATGTTAATTAGAAGAAAATAGAAATAAACTAACCGCTTTTCTCTTTTTTATTACAATTTAAAACAAATTTACATTTTAATTTTAATAACAGTATTCCTTTACTGTTAATTTCACTGTATCTAAACTACGTGTACTAAGTGACGCTCTTATGTCACAATAACATACAATTACCGAATAATTACTAAACTAAAATTAAACAGTCAGATTGATAACATTTACTGTAATTGACATTTAATACAAAACCCTGAAACTCTCCAGGCTATAATTTGTTAATATAACAACCAATTTACTGTTCAATAAGAGTCTCTTTATTATTACATTTATACCACAAAACAGGATAATAATTTTTATATAATCGTAAAATAAACACGGGAACATACATAAATATAGCCCTATGGGCATATCAACACGAATTGGTTTATTTTTATAATAATAGGTAAGTTTTTGCTGCAATCATGCGCTAATTAAATTTTATAAATATTTTTTCAAACTCCACAAGTTATAATAATAATAATAATAATAATAATAATATGTTTTATTTCACCAATTCATGCTTGTCTACACAGGGATGCATAGTACCGCAGTGGTATTGTCATAAGGTTACACCTCCTTAACTATTAGAGATATCAAAACCAATTTTGGTGTGGTAATACACGATCACTGGAATTTCATTCTAAAAATATTTAGGCATATACAGGGTGATTGGCAAAAATATGCCAACCCACCTGTGTTTTTAAATTGAATACCCTGTATATTTTTGTATTTTTAGATTCACTGTTACATTTAGAATAAAAGTGTAGAATAATTTGTATCTGTATCACTAACCGTTCTGCAGATATCGTCACCTTAGTGCCAAAATAGGGTTAACTCTGGAACCACGATGCGAGCGTTACCACCACGATTTTGTAAATATGTTTATACCACCGACTATTAATAATAGTCTAATAACAAACAAACTGGGAAATTTTTCGAAAGCATGTACAACTACACAGAATAATTAACTTACGCGAAATGTAATTTTTCTCAACACCCTGTATATTTTTTCACATTTCGATTCCCCGTGAAAAGTAGATGCTAATAGATAATAGGATTCATAGCCTTCTTGAGATATTGACGCTTTTACGTAAAAATATTCTAAAATAAGGTAGGCTAGGCGCTCGTGATAAAGACGAACAATTGCATCTATTGTTCTGCCGTTTGTATAATCATTAAAATATTGTTCCATTAGTTTGGGTGTTGTTGGATTGTCGTTTTGTCAATTTTTGTATAAAATTAATTTTTACAAAGAAGAAATGGTCGATATGGTCTTTATTTACGGAGAAGCTCAAAGAAATGTTCTGCTGAAGTGTGTGTGAAGTGTGTTATCCCAAGTGCGCAAAAACAAGCCCAAATTGAGTTTCAAGTTATGGCATCTCTTACAGAAAATCCGCAAATTAGTACCAGGGAGCTAAGTACACACCTAGACCTAGATAGAAATACAGTTCGCAGGTTTAATAAAAAAAAACAAATTGCATCCTTATCATATCGAGCAACATCAAGCTTTAAGTGAAATAGATTTTCAAAATCGTGAATATTTCTGTCAATGGGTAACTACTAAGGTCAATGAAGAACCCAATTTTGTTAACATTCTATTTACGGATGAGCCAACTTTTTACAGTAATGGTAATATTAATACACATAACCATCATCACTCTTCAGATACTAATCCACACATCTTAAGAGTTGTTAATGACCAGCATCGATGGTCAATTAATGTGTGGGGGGTTATAATCAATTTTAATGTGGTTGGTCCTTTTTTCTTTGATGGGAGTCTTACTGGAGAAATACATTTACAGTTTTGGAAAACATCGAGGTAGATAATATTCGTACGATGTTGTTTCAAATGGATAGCGCCCCTCCACACTATGCAATCAACGTTAAGCAATATCTCGATAGAAATTATCCGATGAGGTGGATAGGACGAGGTGGTGGCCAGCCAGATCACCGGATCTTACGCCCCTTGATTTCTGCATTTGGGGCTACGTTAAATAAAAAGTTTACCAACATCCTCCCACCACAAGCGAAGATAAAAAAAATAGAATTAGAGATGCGTTTCAATCCATTTCGCGTCTAATGTTGCGAGTGAATCTTTCGTTTACCGAGCGAATTGCAGAGTGCTTAGCTAGCGTTGTCAGCATTTTGAACATTGGATTTGAATTTATGGTTTCATTCGTTTATGTTTACTTGTTCAACTTATTTGTCATTCGTATTTTCTTATTTGCTCTGGATTTCGTTTTATTTGTTCTTCTGTATGTCAATATTTTCAAATAACGCGTCAATATCTCAAGAAGGGTCCGTCTTATGTCTATGAAACCTATTATCTATTAGTATCTACTTTTCACGGGAATCGAAATGTGAAAAATATACAGGGTGTTGCATTTGAAAAAATTGAGAAAAATTACATTTCGTGTAAGTTAATCATTCTGTATAGTTTTACATGTTTTCAAAAAATTTCCCAGTTTGTTTGTTAGTATACTATTATTAATAGTCGGTGGTATAAACAGATTTACAAAATCGTGGTGACGAGGCTCGCATCGTGGTTCCAAAGGTAACTCTATTTTGGTACTAAAGTGACGATATCTGTAGAACGGTTAGTGATACAGATACAAATTTCTATACTATAATATACAGGGTGTTCCATTTATAAAAACTAAGGTTTGGGTTGGCATAGTTTTGTCAATCACCCTGTATACACCTAAATATTTTTAGAATGTAGGTCGAATGATCGTGTATTATCACACCCAAATTGGTTTTGATATCTCTAATAGTTAAGGAGAAATCCTCCGTCCACGCAGCCACCCTGTATACAGGGTGTCTGCGAAAGGTTGAGAAATCTCGAAGCTGGAGATACTAGAGCTCAAAATATATCGATTAAACCGAATATACCTTAGTCCAAATATTGATAGGTAAAAAGATACAGGGTGTCAAAGTTGTAATTTTATTTTCTATTTTTCCTTATTAATTTTGTCCAGACTTGTAGAGGGCGCCAAATACAGCATTATTTTAGTAAATAATCTGTCAGAATATCTTTGTATGCAATAATTGATCGAAAAATCTTATCTCTCTTATCCTTTCTCTACAAAAGAGATGTACTTGTCAGGAGAGCTTAAAATTAATAGTTTCCGAGATATTTGCTTTTAAACTTATCAATGCATTTTGAATTCAGTGTGCTACATATTTGTTTAACATAAATAAAGTTACTCTGAAAAACATCCGCATAGTATTGCTATGGTTTCTAATGTTTGTTATAAGATTACCTTCAGTGTCGCTAATAATTATCAGTTAAAATTTTGTTCTAAACTTAAAACGTTATGGAGTATACGTTTGTCGCATACGCTGATATGCATTTAATGTACGGGTTGGCACGATCTAATGTTTTAAGAGCTTGAAGATTGTACACCGAAAGATTTTCCAATAGACAATTGCCCAATTCAAAGACTTTCCAACGTATTGATCAGCGGTTACGAGAAACTGTTAAGAAAATTTTATTATCTTAAATAGTAAAGGGATGTGAAATTACATTCCAAATATGGGCCGACATGGTGGAGTTCTCAGAACTATACGTACAGTTGAATTGGAAGAAAATGTTCTGGATGCTGTCGCTGCAGATCCAACAATTGTTGTTAGCTATGTAGCACACGAATTACAGTTTTCAAAATGTACAGTAAACAGCGTTTTTCGAGAGCAACTGCTGCATTCATACCACGTTCAAAAAGTACAAGGTTTAAGCGTGGATGACTACCTTGCAAGAGTAGAATTTTCTACATGGCTCTTAGAGAGGTTTAACCAAGATAATGAATTTACTGGCTTAATATTATTTTCGGACGAAGCAGGATTTCGTAGGAACGGGCCCATCAACTCGCATAATCTACACATTTATGCAGACGAAAACGCTCACGGTATAAGACAAACCCGGCATCAAGTACAATTTCAAATTAATTTATGGGCAGGAATAATTGGACATTATGTAAAAGGATCTGTTGAGTTACCACCTACACTAAATTGCCTTGAAGAACAATTACCCAATCTGTTAGAAGATCTTCCATTGCAAACACATCATGAACATGTGGTTTATGCACGATGGGCTCCACCTCATTTTAGCTTATAAGTTAGAGAGCATTTAAATAGAGTATATCCAGACCGATGGATAGGCCGATCAAGACCTGTGTCCTGGTCGCCTAGATAACCGGATTTAAATCCTTCTTCTGAGGTGAATTGAAACAACGTGTTTATAATGCTCCCGTCAAGAAAGAATTTTCCACCATGCCCAGGAAATAAGGAATAACGTTCAAATACTTTGGATGATGCAACAATCACTAGTTCGTCGTGCTCGGGAGTGCATTAGGCAAGGTGGTACTAATTTGGAACAATTTGTGTAGTTATTCATTAGTTAATAGTTTCCTTTAAATTTTCTATTTTATCCAGTATATCTTTTTTTAAATAGTTTCTAATAAAACTGTAATTCTTTTTGTAATGTATGAATCTTTTTATTAATCTTTGAGCTTCTAAAGCATTAAATCGGGCCAATCCATAGATTAAATGCATATCAGAATTATTCAACAAACGTATACTCCATAACGTTTTAAGTTTAGAACAAAATTTTAACTGATAATTATTAGTGACACTGAAGGTAATCTTATAATAAACATTAATAACAATAGCAACACTATGTGGATGTTTTTCAGAGTTACTTAATTTATGTTCAAAAAATATGGAATACACTGAATTCAAAATGCATTGATACGTTTAAAATCAAATATCTAAGAAACTATTAAATTTAAACACTACTACCAAGTACATCTTCTTTGTTGAGAAAGGATGAGAGATTAAGATTTTTCGATCAATTATTACATACAAGGTGGCGCAAAATTTGCTGACAGGTTATTTACTAAGATAATGCTGTATGTGGCGCCCTCTACGAGTATTGCCAAAGTTAAGCGCAGAATATTATTTCTCATACCAAAAAACCTCCATATACCGAGTTTCATGCAAAAATCCAAAAAACTTTTCAAGCAATAAGGAATAATAGAAAATAAAATTACAACTTTGACACCCTGTATCTTTTTACCTATCAATGTATGCTCAGTTCAATCGATGTATTTTGGGCTTTAGTATCTCCTGTTTCGAGATTTCCCAACCTTTCACAGACACCCTGTATAACAATTACTACTAAGAGACAGACACTAAAAAATGCACTAAAGACAAACGATTTAAATAACTATAAACACTATCAACAGTAAAGATCACATAATCATTGTCTATAGTTCAAGAACTCTTCTACGTTATAGAAACAGCTAGATGTAACAAATTCTTTTATTTTTTTCTTTACCAGAAGTTCGTTCTTAAAATTATTTGGCAAATTATTGTAGATCACACAGTCAGCATAATGTGGTGGCTTATTATAGGCTGATAACCTACATTTTTTAACCCTTAACTAGCGTGGATAGAAATTGTAGCACCCGTTGCGGAGTCCTCGGGGCTTTAGAAGAAAAGTGGTGTGTATCTTAATGTTAAAATGCAAAACTGAATTTTTTGTGTCCTATAAATTATCGACGCATATACGAAAACAAACTTTTATTACGAACAAATTAAACAAAACAAAAAATCAAAAACCAAAATAATACATTCTGCAACATTAATATTGTGTTTATTTGATTCTTTTTCAAAAAAAAAACAAAAACTAATAGTATATTATGAAATTAGTTTATAATGCAAGGGATTATTTAAGGGGTTTCCATTATTTTGTCGTCGAACTAGCCACTTTGAGAGATGATTTAAATGAAATAATAATTTCAGATCGTTACAAAAAAATATCATTTCACAGAAGTTCATGAACGGTCTTATTATAGTTGCCATAGTTTTGTGTTATTAGTGTCATTTATTTTTTGTAAATAAACAAATTTTGCAAAAATTAATTCAGACGTGGATGAAAAAATCCTTAAGACAGCAGAAGAAGCTGAGTTGAGTCTTATACCTAAAAAGTCCGAAATCATTTAAAAGAAAGAGTTCGACAAATTTATTGAGTGGATGCGCAAGAATAATACGGAAACTGTTACAGAGAAGGCTTTGCTTGCGTATTTCCTTGATCAGGTAAGTTCATGACATCATTTATTAAAGGTAAACATTGTTTGTATTTATTTTATTAGTCGAAAAACTACAAATCGTCTTCCTTATGGTGCATGTACTCCCAATTAGAAATGTATGTTACGTCTCAAAAAGGATGTGGACATCAGCAAGTTTTCAAAACTTTCGGCATTCATGAAAAACTGTTCTGTTGGGTTCACATCACAGCAGTCATTAGTGTTTTCAAAAGAGCACTTACTTAATTTTTTTCTTGAAGCACCCAGCGACAAATACTTACTTATGCAGGTAAATTTTTACTTTTAAGATTATTCTTAATAAATATGATTACATTTTAGGTAGTAGCAATATTTGGTGTGTTTGGCGGTTGCAGACGTATAGAATTGTACGGGGTAGTCAACTAAGAATACGAGGTATTGTATCTGAGAAACTATACATCGTAGAGGCTTGCGGAAAAAAAAGTTAGTACTAAAACGGCCAATAAAAAAACCTGGAAAATATTTTCATGTTTCTGAAATGGCCGCTAGGGGGCGTAACTGCAATCTTGAAATTAAAAAAGTGATGTTTCTCTGAATTCTGCTATATTAACCTAATAAAAAAATAACTGATCTTTGAAGTCGAGGATAATCTGAACTTTTTTTCTTTGGCACTTTTTGACGTATCTATAAAAATAAAGTGGTGGGGGGTATTCAAATGTTTCCGTAAATCACCCCCCGTATCTTCGAAACGGCTAATCCGATTTTAACAAACTTGGACGCGTTGAAAAGAGCTTTTCTTGGGCTACAAATGTTAAGATAAATGGAAGGTTTTTAATGCCCCCGTAAATGCTCGAAATGCTGACCATCACTCTGTGCATTGCTGGGGCCTCTTATGGGTAGACAAAATTGCAGCTTCAATTTCGGCTCTGAATAGGTTACCTAGAAATTGCGATTTTAAATGTTTGTAAATTTTATTCACCAGAATAAAATCACCCTTTTTGAAATTACTACGGGCAAGTAAGAAATGCTAAAAGTTATACGAAAGATATTCACTATGGATATATACGAAAAATACAATTAATAGAAGCAGACAATGGAAACAGATACCTAAACAAAACATACATAATCCTTAAATTGTCAATAGTTGTCAATAATTTCGCGTTACTTTGAGCAATTTTTGTGCTTTCAAAATGCGTTTTACGAATAATGAAGCTGTTGGTATGCTTGCGGTTTATTTTGAAGGTCTTCAGAATGCCGCAGTAGTTAAAAGAGTTTACGCAGCTCGATATCCAAATCGGCGTCCTTGCGATGTAAGAGTTTTTCCCCGATTAGTGGCGAGTTTACGAGCCAATAGTAGTTTTCGGCCTACGTTTCAACGACAAAGAATTGGAAGAACACAAGAAAATATTAACCGTGTACTGGGCTATATTGAAGGAAATCCTCATGTTAGCACAAGAGCATTATCCACCGAGTTGGGCATATCACAGACAACGGTTCAAAATATTTTGAAGGATCATAGGTAAGTTATAATGGCCATCAAAGTATATAGGTACTCGTTTAAACTTTTTTTAATTACTTTAAGAATGCACCCATATTATGTCGTTTTGCATCAGGCCTGGAAAGAGCAAGATTTTGATCGAAGGTTAGACTATTGCCATTGGATGTTAAGCATGATACGCGAAAATAGAGAATTTTTATTTCAAATTCTTTGGACCGATGTAGGGACGGGATAGTCAATCTGCACAATATGCATTATTGGTCTGCAGAAAATCCCCATTGGTTGCGTGAAGTTCAGCACCAAGGGCGTTGGAGTTTAAATGTATGGTGTGACATACTGGGAGGCAGAATTATTGGGCCAAATTTTTTCGAGCAACCCCTAAATGGTAATGTACTTCTTGACTTTTTGGTCAATCAATTACCGTTGTTGTTGGAAGATGTGCCCCTGGAAACAAGGCAAAAATTGTTTTTGCACTTGGATGGTTGCCCAGCACATTTTGCTATAAATGTGCGAGAGAATATTAATGCAGTATTTCAACAGCGGTGGATTGGTAGAAGAAGTCTGTTTTTATGGGCTCCGCGATCGCCAGATTTAACTTGCCTCGATTTTTATTTATGGGGGCGCTTAAAGGACATCTGTTTCGTACTCAACCTACTATTAGAGAAGATATGAAAAACCGGATTCATAACGTAATACTTAACATACCGAGAGCCGAAATTGAAACTGCAGTTTTGTCTAGTCATGAGAGGCTTCAGCAATGCATAGAGCGTGATGGGCAGCATTTCGAGCATTTACGGGGGCATTAAAAACCTTCCTCCTTTAAATCGGTCTTTCTAGGGCCACAACTTACAAAATAAAAACAATTCCAGAAAAATATAGTTAAAAAAAAATAAAAATTTAAGGGATTTTCGTATAAAGTTTTCTTTGGCCGATATTTTAGGTTACGAACAAAATATAGAGATACGGTTTTCGCGAGCTTAGTTTAGGCATCATTTAGCTACTTGTTTATGCAAAAAGGTCATACCAATGCATTTAATTTTTTTGCGAAAATTAACCGTTTCTGTCGGAATGTCGAACAAAGCCCTCTAGCGACTACATGTGAAACTAACAAAACTTCAATTATTTTAACATTTGTAGCCCAAGAAAAGCTCTTTTCAACGCGCCCAAGTTTGTTAAAATCGGATTAGCCGTTTCGAATATACGGGGGGTGATTTACGGAAACCTTTGAATACTCCCCACCACTTTATTTTTATAGATACGTCAAAAAGTGCCAAACAAAAAAAGTTCAGATTATCCTCGACTTCAAAGATCAGTTATTTTTTTATTAGGTTAATATAGCAGAATTCACAGAAACATCTTTTTTAGATTCAAGATTGCAGTTACGTCCACTAGCAGCCATTTCAGATACATGAAAATATTTTCCAAGCTTTTGTATTGGCCGTTTTAGTAATAATAGTACCTCGCATTCTTAGTTGGCCACCTTGTACAATCTGTGTGTTGGGGATATTAAAGAAGAAGGTTCTGTCTTTGTGGTTTATATTAGAGATACTAAAACACACCGACCCAGGGTTTTTAAAATATTAAACGATAACAGTAGAGTAAATTATATTGACTTCATTAAGAAATACATGAGTTTAAGACCGAAACATGTGAAAACTACCTGTAATCCTATTGGCATTAACACATTTGGTCAGATTCCTCCACAGATTGCCAAGTATTTAAATATTCCCAATGCCGATCAATATACTGAACATTCATTTCGTAGAACTTCTGCCACAATCTTGGCAGATAGTGGAGCTGACATTAGAACTTTAAAACGGCATGGGGATTGAAAAAACGATGCTGTTGCTGAAAGATACGTGGCAGACTCCATCGAAAACAAGAAGAAAACATCTTCAAGCAGTTCAAGCGAATGCCTTCTTGAAACATCTGGGAGAATTTCAATTACCGGAAATTCCAATTGCCCCATTAATATTAACATCAGTAAACAATAATTTCTTTAATATTACATTAATTACAGATCATATTCTACCTGTAGTATCAATATAAATAAATAATTTGTTCAATTTCATTATTTGTACTTCGTTGCCAAGACCACTTTATGGCAAAACATTACAGCACGCATGCCATAAAGTGACAAATTATTAACGATTTTGACATTAATAACCCAGGCATTCTAATGCTAGTCGACGACAATAGTAGGTTATATTACAAGTGAGTGAAATAAGCCATTATAAGCAAGTGAGATTTTTGACGAGCGCTTGCGCGAGTGCCACAAATTCTCGCGTGCTTATAATGGCATTTCACGCACGTGTGATATACGACGTTTTGTCCAACAGTTGCATTTTTTTTAACGAAAAACTTGAAGAGATTATTTAAATAAAAAAGAGTCAAGCAGCCAGGTCTTGGTTGTCACGGTCGGTAGACCGGTTGTCATGAATACGTTGTTGATATAAAATTTAGTCACTAGTGAATAAAATTTGATTTTAGTCACTGAAAACTAACGTATAAAACACATGAAGAACTGCAACTGTTGGACGAAATGTATTAAATTTCCGTACTAAAAACATGTTTAGTAATGTCTAAAATACATAAAACGAAAATATACTAATTTATAAATTGACTCCCAAAAAAAAGACAAAGGTTTAAAAATGCATTATAAAACAATATTCACTACTATTCTCTATACTCAATGCATTGAACACACAATTGAAAACATAAGTAAGCAGTTTTTCTGTTCAACTTTGGGTCGCAGATAGAACAGTACTTCCTCTGATTTCAAGGCAAAACGTCTTCAGCATCAGCTGGTGCCTCAGGTGCCACCTTCAAAATTGTGAAAATACCGGCTTTCAATTCTTGGCAAATTTGCCTTATGGGATCTTTCACGTAGAAATGGTTCATACAGTACTTTTGCTAATAATTTCAAAAAGTTTAATCTTTCAAGGTTATCTACATTGGCTGATGGATAACAAACGCATTTACTAAGTTCACATCTGTAGAATATAGCCATAGGCCAACGTTGCGTTCTCCTACTACAGCAATACCTATTTGGTTGTTTTTTCATCTATGACATCCACTCCAGATTCTGTACAATTGGAAATGAATTTATTTCAGGCAAACCGTTATCATCTTGCTTGAAGTGATGCATCGAAGAGATCAGAACAACAACTTTGTTTTTCTTTGGTACTCTGGATATCAATGTTTTGTTATTTGTAAAGCTATATAAGGTAGATCCCACCTCTTTAGTTTTGTAAGGTAAATATCCTTTGGGCATTTCCCGTTTGTTTTTTTTTTCATGGTTCCAACGCAAGTAAGTTTATTTTTTAAAAGATAATCTGTGAGCTCTATCGAAGAGTACCAATTATCACCTGTCACATTTGTATGGCTTCCAAATATTGGTTTAAAAAGACGAATAACAGCTTGAGTTGGAATAGAAAACCGTTTTTCTTCATCGTTGAGATTCGTTGAGATTCTTCAACGAGTCACTGCCCTTGCCGCAATAAATATATGTATTGTATATGTAGTGAGTACGAGCATCGGCAAGGCATTGCACTTTGAACAGGTTAGCTCGGTAAACATATTTTAAATCTGCACTTTCCGCTAAAGACCATCAGTATTTCATCGACAGTTGTATTGGTTCCCAAACAATAAGCTGATTACGAATTTTGATTAAATTTGCAAGAACATGTGAGATTGCTGCAGCTGGATCAGTTTTTACCCTGATCATTCTCTGTTCATGAGTATCGAACCTTAGGCAAGCCAATAAAACAAAAAATCTTTTTTCTGACATTACCAGACGAAAAATCTCCCGGCCAGTGCCGTCTGTTAAAAAATAGATTCAATTGCCTCGTTATAAGACTTAAGAACTTAAAAAGTCCCAGAAAACCATTTATTTTGACAGAATTTGTTTCCCTGTACTCTGTGCGATTCTGATTGCCTGGCTTATTAGAATATTCCTGAATTTTTAAATCTGTGCACAACTATATCTAGTATATCTTGTGAGGTTCTAGAGGTTCAATTTTTTGTAGATTTTTTTTATTTCCAGGAGATGGAATTCTCACATTTCGGGTTTGTTCTGTGGAAGACCATTTGTATCTATTTTTACCATAAAAATATTTTTTACCGGTATCACTAGTGGCACTCTTCTCTAAAATTTCACTATCCCATATCTTCTTCGTCATCAGATTCATTGCCAGAAAGTTCACTCCCTGTTTCATGATCACTTGTAATAACATTTTGAGTAGTAATGGGGCTCTCACGATTTCCATCTTGATCTGAAAAGTCAATGTCACATTTCGCACACCACCTAAGCACAGTTTCCTCAAAGTTAGGATCTGTAACTAGCACTCTTTTCGATCTCACAGACATAGTCAGTGAATTGAAATTATCACATTAACAGCGTTATGAAGTCCCTCGGACTCTAAGGTGCATGTTAATCGTACTTGTGTTGGTGATAGACTGAAGTTGTTTCAGTACAAGCTACATCCCCACCACAGGAAACTACCGTATCACGCACGCTTCCAGATATACAAACATGAAAGTTATTAAATATTCCGTACTTACAAGAGTCCCAGGGACTCCGCAACGTCGGTTAAGGGTTAACATAGATATTGCTTACAGATCTCGTATTGTGTTTATGTATATTACCAGTGAATTTTATTTGCTTAAATTTTTATGAATGTAAGTTGCTATGTAAATGAACGTTACTGTCATAATTTTTTTATCTCGAAAGGTGTTTCTGCACGATTGTTGAAATATAAATCAAACATTATTCTGATTATGCATTTCTGAAGAATAAAGACCCGTTTAATGTTTACGGCTTGACTCCACACTATTATATTATACGAGATAATGGGATGCACTAGAGAGTAGTAAGCTGAAACAAGGAAACTGGTGTCCAGTTCAGATTTTAAACTAGTTATTGCATAACAGGACTTTTGTAGATTTTTACAAAGTTAATCTATCTGGTAGTGAAATGATAACTTTTTGTCTAGTACTGTCCCTAAAAATTTTGTGTGTTCTACTACATTTAAAATTCGTGTTGTATCTTTATTTTGTTGCATATTTAGACACACTTTTATTTATGTTTAATATTAGCATATTTTGGTCGTACCAGTTTTTAAACTCACTTCTTACAGATTCAGTTTTTATTTTAAGCATACTTTCACATTCAGCATCAACAATGATAGGCGTATCATCTGAATACATATAAGCTTCTCCAGGCATATAGTTAGGTAAGTCATTAACAAATACTATAAAAAGTTGAGGACCCAGTACTGATCCCTGACTGATCAAATTAGAGGACCCAGTACTGACCTAAATTTGTTTTTACTATATTGGAGCGAACTGTATCCACATATACCCAGCCTATTTATCTTTTCTTGAAGGAACGTTAGGTTAACCGTTCAAAGACGCTGAAAGGTCAAAAAATAGAGAATTGACGAATTCTTTGAATCAATGCTGTTGTATATTGTTTGGATAAAGTTTACAGTTGCCTGTTTAGTCGAGAATTCAGGTCTAAATCCGTACTGTCTCTCAATAAAAAAATTGAATTTTGGCATACACGTGTAAATTCTTGAGCATATGACTTTTTCAAATACCTTAATGGTCTATAATTTTCGACATCTTGTGGATTTCTTTTCTTTAGTAGAGGGATAACATTACCAGATTTTAAAACGCTGGGAAACTATCGCGTTTCAATTGAGTAATTTGATAAAAACGCGAGATCTGGAGCAAGAATATTGTGTTTTAATAGCCGTTTGGGAATTTCATTGAACCCTGTGGATAATTTATTTTTTACAAGAGATTATATCATTAATTTCTGTTGCAATTATAGGTGTGAAGTATATTGTATTACTAGTGATTACCGCGGCACCCACGCACTACTGAAAAACTTGCAAAATTCATTTCTAGTATTTTAGATAAGGCTTTTAAAACTCATAATAAATTCAAATTCAATACGTGGATGATTTCCTTTGCGCGGTACCCCAAGACGTTAAACGTTTTTAATTCGTATTGGTTGATATTTACAGTGGAAAAGGAGGGTAACTTCAGTGTCCCTTTTCTAGATAGTCTAGTCACAAGAAACAACAATTACATTATGTTAGGATGGTATCGTAAAGAAACGAGTTCGTGATGGTATATTCCGTTTTCGTTTCAACATCCTTACAAACCAAAAATAAATGTCATTTTTCCTCTAAAAAATAGAATTAACAAAATTTGCCACTGGTTTTTACGCAAAAAGAACTATAAGATTCTGTACAATATTATTTTAGGAAATGGATACCCTTCCACTATATTATAAAATATAATTTACAATGGCAGGGAACGATTACGTAGTTCGAAATGATAACACTAATGGCATCAAGGATAATAAGTTATGGACAAATTAAATCATCTACAGAAAAATGTCCTATATACCGCACTTAACGCCCGCTATTTCCAAACTTTTTGCGGACCATAATGTAAGAATAGCTACGTCATCGATTCGTAAACTTACTTCGTATCATACGAAATTAAACAACGAAACTTCTTCACTTCAACGCTCTAAAGTTATTTACTCCATACCTTGTAGCGGGTGTAATCATATCTACATAGGGCAAACGTCCCAAAAGGTGTGTAAACGATTGGCTTTGCATAAAAGTGATGCGAACAAGGAAACCAATTCTACCGCTCTGAGTATACATGCACATACCACAGGGCATACGCTCAACTTTAATGACGTCTCTATTTTACACAGTGAAATTTGTGTAAATTCTAACATAGACACTAATGGTCTTAGTTCGACCTTCGCCTTTTTACTCAAGCAACCCTTTACAAAAAAGAAAAGAAAAGTCAATTCCTAAAATATGTTCGAGGTTGTTAACAGTTTTTACGCTCTAGTTTACCTTTAAATCCTACATTAAACATACCCTTTGCTGTTCCCTATTTTTTGCTTTCAATGTTTAACGTAATTTTTTAGTTTATTTCCACATTACTAGTTGGTAGTATTGTTGAACGAGTTTAAAATGTTTCCTGTTTTATTATTATCAGTTTTATAGATATATATGTTCACACTATATGACATTCAAGAACCAATCAAATAATCGCTGTAGAAGTTTCTGTGTTTATCAGCATTATCATTTATTGCAATTATATAATTAAGTGTGTATTTATTTTGTTACAATATGGTGCCTCTGTCGAGTCTTTTTTTGTATGTACTCCATAACGTCATATATAGCTCTTCTCATATCGATATCATAAGTTTTGCCAATACCGGGATTTTTTGGCGCTGGACGTGGCATATTATGATCTGAAATTTATATTGTATAAAATAAAAAATATTTATCCTCATTATTGTTTATGGAAGGAACAGTGTCCACTCGTTTTTGCAAAAAAAAGGGTGGCCACTGTTCCTATATGCGTTTGTGGACACTGCACCAAAAGCACCTTGTTTAATAAAACGTAACCTAAAATCTTCTACTTTAAAGCTAGATTGTAAATTGCATCATATGCATGTGTTAAATACTATACAATACACCACGAAACTTACAAAACATTAAATATATATATATATATATATATATATATATATATATATATATACATATGTTATTATACCTCTAAACAAGTTAGTTTGCAAAATACTTGTGGAAACGATTACATACACGTGAATCGTAGTAAGCGACCGTTGTTACTGAAATTATTAATGTTTCGACTAGGTGGCGCGCCTGTACGTATAAAACCAAAACAAATATTTAAGTGGCCTATGTACAATAACTGGCACTATACCACTCTGCCCTATATATATATATATATATATATATATATATATATATATATATATATAGTATATTGCTATCTTAAACTATAAGAGATCGAAAGATGGAAAAGTGGCCAATGTACTTAACTACTATACCACTCTGCATATATATATATATATAATATATATATATATATATATATATATATATATATATATATATATATATATATATATTATATATATATATATAACGTGTATCCAAAATTGGTCTGTGCAGTATTGCTATCTTGGAAACTATAAGAGATCGAAAGACGGTTAAATGCAGAAAATTTTAGAGAATTTTGAGCCCACTAAAATGCCATTCTGAAATCAAGGCTATCTCAAATATTTTTCAAACTATTCGAAAAAAACTGAAACTCGACAATTTTTATTTTTAGCTATATCTCTTTTATTTGAACAGATATAAAAAAATAAATTACACTATACCATTGCCACTTTTTACCCTCTATTGATTTTAATTTTGATATTAAGGTGACAGAAAAAAAAATTAATCCGACGTTTCGTCGATTAGAGACCATCCTCAACTTTATTTTTTCATATGGGGTGGAAATTAGCTAATGGTATAAAATAATTCCTTTTTTTATTCTAAATCCAAAGATGTATAACACTTAATAATAATTCGACGTTTCGACCCTCATTCTTGACATTTTCAAATATCTCTTTTTTTATGAAACAATTTTGAAAAAAAACTACCAAAGCAATTTATTTTGCAAATGTACATTTATTTCAACTCATAATTCATAATGGGACGTTTCGATTCATCAAAAGCATCATCAAGTAATCTCTTATGAACAGTAGCTACCTATTCGTAGATAACTATTTATTACGATATTTAAAAAGCCTTTCCAAACCTTGTCTTAAATAATGACAGATAAATAACTCTTTTATTAAGTTTAAATTTAAGTAAACTCCTAACAATACATTTACTTCAAGTGAAAATATTTAGACAAATGTGAAAAATCCTATTAAAACACTTAAAAATTAACTACAACTAAATAATGAATTTGATTATTGTAAATTTCTGGTAGTAGGCTTTGATGAGTTTAAAACGATTATTGCATCATCAAGTAATCTCTTATGAACAGTAGCTACCAATTCGTAGATAACTATTTATTACGATATCGAAAAAGCCTTTCCAAAACTTGTCTTAAAAATACTCAAATGTTTACTTGGTATTCATAAATAAATTGCTCAAGCAAAGGAGTCAAAATAATGGGGAATATTCAAAAAACACATAGTAGTTATTAGGGTATTATGTTAAATGTTACTCGTTTAAACCATAAAATTATGACTGAAAAGTAATTAAAAAACATTTTTAGCAATGAATTATACATTTTACAACGCTACAATATCGAATAATTTTTATAGTGTTTTATATAAATATTAAATGTATTTTACAGGATAATTATAAAACCGACATTAGTTCTACACACTATTATTCAAAATGTCGACCATTTTTTTCAATGCACTTTTCATATTTTTTGCGACAGTTCTGTTTACTCGACGTATTGTATTACGATTAACATTTTCAATAATATTAATAATTCGATGTTCCAGAACTTGCCTATTTTTTGGGGGATCAAATTCATACCCCTCATTTTTGACATATCCCCATAAATAAAAGCCTAATGGGGTAAGGTCCGGAGACCTAGCAGGCCAACGCATAGGACCACCGCTGGATATTATTCTTTCACAAAAAATCTCCCGTAAAAATGCTCGGACTTCCCCTGAATTATATGCGGGGCATCCATCTTGTTGAAACCACAAATTATTATATTCATCAGAGGGAACAGCTTCACGAATGGATGGAATGATTTGGTTTTGCAACATTAAAAGGTATCGTTACCCTGTTAACGTGTGGTCATAAATAAATGGACCAATCAGACGATTTCCTGAAATTAATTCGGGATATTAAAAAAATGAATCGTAGTTAATTTATTAAATGTTACTCAATTAACTCAAACAAAGGTATTACTTACCGATCATTCCGCACCACACATTAAAACCAAATCGTGTTTGAAGTCGGCGTGGATCGCGAATATGTGGATTTTCACGGGCCCAGTAATGATGATTTTTTTTATTGTAGACTCCACGGTTGGTAAAACGTGTCTCATCTGTCCATCCAACTTTATAAGAAAAATAAGGATATTCTTGACATTTACGATAGTACCAATTACAAAATTCGATTCTCCTGTCATATATATATATATATATATACATATATATATATATATATATATATATATATATATATATATATATATATATATATATATATATATATAGTGATGGGCAAATGTGTGGAACCAAGTAAATATCTCTGGATGTATAGAGACATTAATATGAAATTTGGAAGGCACATATTGCAACAAATTATGCATTTGTTCTGATTATTATTAACGATTTTCAGCTTCGGGTTTAACCGGAAGTAATGCCGACTTTAAATTTTTTTATGACACACCTCGTATAATATTTTAAATTTGTATAGTCTTTTATTACGATTCGGAACACATGGGTTTCACTATATTTTATTTCAAAGCCGATTGAGATAATAACAAAAATAGCACTTCTGGAGACAAAATCAAATTAGGGCTAATAGTTTATAAAAGTTAATGTGCCATTGACAGTAGTTTCTAACTAAGTAAATGAAGTTTTAACTAAAACGTAAAATGTTCGAATAAAATGAAAAAGAAATAATAGAAATATTAATGATGATTGGCTTTGGCGACAGAAAAAGAACGCATCAAGAAGTTTGCAATCTTTTTAATGATATTCATCTAAATCGGCAAACATCACGTTCAGCTGTTACAAAAACTTTACAAAGATATAATAGAAGTGGCACAGTCGGCAATTTACCAAACAGTGGACGATCAAAAACTGCTACAAACGACGAAGTAGCTCAAAATATTGCGGTATCTTTAGAAGAAAGTCATCATTTATTTACTAATGAACTCGCTAATATTTACGAAATATTAGCACGGTTCAAATTACAAGACGCGGATTATGGACGCTAGTTTACTGATGAGACGTATGCGAATCAATCCCACCATTCTAATTGCGCGCGCTAAAGCCTTAGAAACAACTGCAGCAAAATACTCTGTTACAAGGACAGTAAAAGTGCTAACTATACCTGTGAGAATACAGGGAAAATCATCGGATAATGTCTTTCTGGGTCAGTTACCTAAACGGTGCATCATAGGTTTTACCGCAAATAAAGCCTTGAGAGAGATAATGTGTAAAGGTTATAGACTTTCGCATTAACTGTAACCCCGTTAGTGCGATTCTTACCTATATGAAAGCATCGCATCGCTACATTTTGCCTATATGATTAGATTTGATGTTTGTTAAAGAATTGCTGGACACTTTTCGCAATAAAGTCCTTGCCCTTACCAGTCTGTATACTTTGAGGTATCTTTTCGCATCTTCGAAAAATAACCGAAAATACGTCGATTATAGAACATGTAGTTTTCAGCTTCAGAGCTCGAATCCACGCCATCGTGCTAAATACATCAGTATATAATTATACCAGTCATGATATTTACTTAGATTTCTCATATCGCAAAGACCCCGCCTGTCATAACTCAAAAAATATGTTACCTACAATGTACCTATTTCGAGTAAATTTCTCACTACAGGTTTATGTATAGTATACGCTACTTGTTTCTGTAACCGCGCTCTAATATCTTACCTAGAGGCCTGTTTATAAATCTAAGTTCCTTTCTAACAGGGGGTATTTCTGCTAAGGCAGAGATTGTATGTAAAACAGACTTATGTGATGGTATGACAACCCCATTATCGGTAAAACCTGACCATTTAAAAATAGTACTCTAATAAGCGGTCAACGTGCATGCTTAACCTGATTATAAATTCAAAAACCGTTTTTTTGACAGAGGTATTTCTGATGTGACAGAACTTTTATGTATGTAAAATAATATAGAGGCGAAATCTAGCTTAAAGAAGAGCACACAGGCAATTCGCTGCATACATAACAATATTAACTTGTTTGCGCAAAAATATATTTGGTTTTGGCTGTTGACGGTTTACACGAAGAGTTTGATAGACATTTTATTCTAAGTTAGTTAGTAATTTAATTTAATTATAACAGCTTCGCATTGCATCTCTCTAACTAATCTAGCCTGTGATAGCTACAAGCCCCGATATATACATGTACGTAAAATAACGGTGTTTATTATTATTGTTTACGTCCAATTGCGAAATCGTACATTCACTTTTGTATAACAACAAGGTAATTGACTGATTACGCAATACCCATTAACTGCTTTATTATCATTATATATATATATATATATATATATATATATATATATATACTGGGTCCGCCAATAGTGCGTGGACGAAGCTTTATGAGTGTATACAATATCGTTTTCAAAATTATTGTGTGGGATCTTTCGGGTTACAATTAGAAAATATTTTCGCAAAAATTACTACTCTTATACAGGGTATTACAACACAAAGTTATATTTTTTTAATTGGAACATACCGCATATTATTATAAATTTGGATTCCCTGGTTAATTTTAAGGGCACTTTATTTACTATATGAGGTATCTTAAACGCGCAATTTAGGCGCTGCATTCCATCTTTTGAAAATTTAGAGGTTGAAAAGAAAAATTATAACAACCGTATGGAGAAATGTGTAACACAAAAATTTTAATGGTTGATTAGTCATAGACTGTGCTACATAAAATCGTAAAAATAGTACTATTATCTTATTTAATTTTCGAGATATCGTAATGCAAAGTATAAGATTTTCAATCATAGATAACTTGATTTTTTTAAATGGAAAGGTATACATTGTTTTACATCGTTAGATAGGACATTTAATTACATTTTTATGATATAACATTGTTGGTATTTATGTTTTGCCGTTTTCTGATAATCCAGATTTTTTACTGAATTTACAAAGTTTAAGATTTTTAATCATAGATAACTTGATTTATTTAAATGGAAAAGTATACATTGTGTTACATTGATAGATAGGAAATTTAATTACATTTTTTTTGATATAACATTGTTGGTATTTATTTTTTGCCGTTTTTTGATAATCCAGCTTTTTTACTGAATTTATCGATTTTGGAAGAAAATAATATTAAATTAAATGTTCAAATTGTCGACCACGCTGATTTATACAATACTGAATACTTTTAATAAAAGAAGCTTCAACCCGATCTAACATATTAGGAGTAATTGTAACAAAAACATTTCTAATTCGCAATTTCATATTCTCAGCAGTTGTTGGTTCTTCCTCATATACTTTATTCTTCACAAAGCCCCAAAGAAAAAAACCCAATGGAGTTATATCGGGAGATCTAGCTGGCCAAGGTATCGGTCCTTGTCTTCCTATCCAATTTTCGTGAAACGTCGAATTTAACCACTGGGTTACAATTCTGGCATGATGAGGAGGTGCCCCGTCTTGTTGGAAAAGCATACCTCTTATTTGAGCCAACGGTACATTCTCCAATAAATGATATAATTCGTTCTCTAGAAAATTATGATATTCTACCCCAGTGAGTGTGCCATTGAAAAAAAAAGGACCAACAATAGTTCCGCCGAATATACCTGCCCAAACATTCACTGACCATTTATTTTGAGAGACTAACCGAAATTGGTGTGGATTTTCATTTGAATAAAAATGAAAATTATGTCTGTTCACAAATCCATTTCGATGAAATGTACATTCGTCGGTAAATAATATCCCCGATATAAAATTTTCGTTCGCATTTAACTGTTGTTGAACCCACTGGCAAAAATTAATTCGATTTTGAAAATCTTGTTCTTTCAGCTCTTGATGTAATTGTACATGATAGGGGTGAAATTTATTTTTCTTTAACATTCGTCTCACGGAAGTTTGACTGATTTCTAAATTGTCACTTAATTTCGGAATACTAACGTGGGGGTTTTCAACTGTAGCTACAAGTACACGAAATTCATTTTCTTCATTTGTAACAACTTTAGCTCTTTCGTTTTTAGGATATTCAACACTTCCAGTACTTTCAAATCTTTCTAAAAGATTGCGAAACGATTCTTCTCTTGGTTGTCTTCGATCAGGATAACGCTGCCCGTAGATTCGACGGGCCAATAAACAATTTTGTTTGATTCTCCAAGCACAAATATCATGTCAACTAATTCATTTTGCAAAAAATTACTCATTATAATTCTTAAATAAACGTATTACATATATGATGTTCGTAAAGTTAAGCGTCAAACATTCACACTGCAATAAAGTAATTAACTCAGTTACGTTTGAACATACACGCGAAATGACAAAACAGATACTATTGCTGAATTTTGTTTCTAATATTCTTTTGTTTTCATAGCTTGATGTGATTTAAACAATTATACATACATATGTAAACCTACGAAAATCGACAAATTCAGTAAAAAAGCTGGAATTATCAAAAAACGGCAAAAAATAAATACCAACAATGTTATATCAAAAAAATTGTAATTAAATTTCCTATCTATCAATGTAACACAATGTATACCTTTCCTTTTAAATCAATCAAGTTATCCATGATTAAAACTCTTAAACTTTGTAAATTCAGTAAAAAAGCTGGATTATCAAAAAACCGCAAAACATAAATACCAACAATGTTATATCAAAAAAAATTGTAATTAAATTTCCTATCTATCAATGTAACAGAATGTATACCTTTCCATTTAAATCAATCAAGTTATCCATGATTAAAACTCTTAAACTTTGCAAATTCAGTAAAAAAGCTGGATTATCAAAAAACGACAAAACATAAATACCAACAAAGTTATATAAAAAAAAATATAATTAAATTTCCTATCTAACAATGTAAAACAATGTATACCTTTCCATTTAAAAAAATCAAGTTATCTATGAATGAAAATCTTAAACTTTGCATTACGATATCTCGAAAATTAAAAAAGATAATATTACTATTTTTACGATTTTATGTAGCACAGTCTATGACTAATCAACCATTAAAATTTTAGTGTTACACATTTCTCAATACGGTTGTTACAATTTTTCTTTTCAACCTCTAAATTTTCAAAAAATTGAATGCAGCGCCTAAATTGCGCGTTTAAGATACCTCATATAGTGAATGAAGTGCCCTTAAAATTAACCAGGGAATATAAATTTATAATAATATACGGTATGTTCCATTTAAAAAAATATAACTTTGTGTTGTAATACCCTCTATACGAGTAGTAATTTTTACGAAAATATTTTCTAATTGTAACCCGAAAGATCCCACACCATCCTGCAATAAATAATTTTGAAAACGATATTGTATAAACTCATAAAGCTTCGTCCACGCACTATTGGCGGACCCTGTATATACATACATATATACGAACATACATCCCCACGTGGGCATATAAAAAAAAAAGTGAAAGTTAAAGTATCCCACAAAATCCAAGATGGCGGCGTAAGGTGTCCCTGAGTATATAGGAGTAGAAGCTAGAATAGACTATTTTATTTAATATTGGTATTAATTTTTTTTATTTTTTTATTTAATATTGAGATTAATTACTCCACTCAAATAAAATTTGGAATATGTTCGCGTTTCTGTGTAATTTTTGTTATTGTTTTACTCTGTTATAATAACCACTAAATATTTCCCTAATTTATCGCACCCTTTAAGATTGAAATTTCTAAATGTCAGTTTTCTTTTAAGAGCCTAACTGGATCTTAATTAAGGTTAGATCTTTGCTCTCTCACTATGAAAACTATTTTCTCAATACCATCACTATTCCCCTATTATTTAGTTACGGAATTTAAATAATTTCCTTATTTATTATCTTTCCTTTACTTGTCAAGTTTATATAAAATAATAATTTGAATAAATAAAGCTCCTATAATAATAATACATGAAGTTTGTCTGAATGTTTCAGCTTCAAAACTAATTTACTAATATTGAAGTGTTCAATCTTAAATAAATTGCAGAAACAGAAGTTGTACTTTTTCTATTTGTTAAGATTTCTAACTCAAATTTAATACGCGATAAAACATAAAACAGATTAATAAAGTTGTACTTACTCAATTGTAATCCAAGACAAAAAACCGCAGGTGTTGCCATTTCAAAATGAACCAGCCATTTTTAAAAGCAACCTGAAAATAAAAACAGGAGTAAATTAAAAGCTCTTTATAGCAAACAATACTTTACACTTGAGTTCACCACAAAATTAATCGTTTTTCTAATATGTCTCCTTTAAGATCGTTTGACAAAGGAGGAAAAGCTAACTCGCAAACTCGGCGGTTTGTGGTTTTCAGGGATTACCACAAAGTCCGACCCTTCAGAAAGGAATTGTAACACCTTGAGAATACACTTCTATGGCTTTATTACAAATTCTAACCGAGAAATTATTACTATAATTATTGAGGCGATTATTCAATAAAAACAGATACACAAACACTAAAAAACTATAAAGAAAAAAACGCAATTAATTTTTATTTTTATTCACCTCCATCAAAAGCAAAGAATATTTTTCTTTTCGTTAGTAATTTATTTAGTGTTTCATGAATTAATCATGCGATTTTACTTTATTAGATGTGAAAAAAAAGCTTGTTCCATTTTTGCTTGGTAGCTTTTAGAATATTAAATGCATTCACGAGCAACACAAAGAGCTTCATTTTGCCAACATACGCGCTATATTTTTTTCAAAAGAAAATATAGACACATCATATAACAACCTTGACTTATATTACAAACGGCTGTGAATTATGGCGTATTTAAATTTATTTAAATCTGCCTTTATAACACAAAGTATTACATATACACAGCATAAATGTAATTAACATCAATGTTACAATGTTAAATACATAATCCACAATCTGATAAAATCAGACATTTGGAAAGTATACGAAACAATCATCCATTTGTTTTACGAATTAATTTTATCTGGTTTTGATCTGAAAAAAGTTTTTTGAGGTATAAAACTTGAACGCAGCCTTCACATGAGTTTTATAAGCAAACATTCCTATCCCAGTAGTGATCAGATTTCAAAGAGGTATCAAAATAGATGTTCTGTGATGTATTTAAAATTTGATTTCTAGTTCAAACGTTTCTATAATGTAAGGGCACAACCTTTTTCTAAAATCAATTCTTTCCTTAGTTTTACAGTTACAGTTTCCATTAAGAATTTATATTTAAAATCATTCAAAAGTATCCATATAAGAATGACAAAAGTAGGTTTCGTTTAATAATCTTATAGCTTGTAACAATAACATACCGTGTATATTATATAAAAAAAATTAAATTAATGTTAAGCATGTAGATAGCGCACCGAGAAAATGTTATTATTGTAATAAACATTTTCAAATCGCAATTGTTACCGCGATAGAAAGGATAATTAATGGGTTTAAATATCTTGACAGTAAGTCGTAATTTGCTAATTCTTTTCAGGATATTTAATTTTCTGTATTTTACGTAATTGATATTTGAGTAAGGGTGGAAAAGAAAAAGAAAAACACATGTTGGGGTAGAAACAGGTGTTCTGCCTTTACTGAAGGTGTGTAACGAATCGTGGAATATTTTTACACCCACATTCTTGATGTAAAACGTCACTAGTTTAATAATTAATTACGTGGGAATATACCTCAAATCAAAAGACATATCTGTTTGGTACTGGGAAATTCGAAACCGATAAGGTTCGTTACGGACGAATGCGTATTGTAAAAATTAATACTTCTTGTATATTGAAAATATTCCCACGTAATATTTAGTATATTTTTTTAAAACTTTAGAAACTGGGATGAATTTGGAGAGTAAAAACGGCTGTTGCGAAGAGAGTTTTGATTCAGCCGGATCGATTTGATTGTTTAATTAAAAACTCTCATTGTAAACCGTTGTGTCTGTAAATATTTTTACCGTGTACATCTTAGTAAAACTAAAACGTGAATCCGTCCTTTTTGTGTAGGTTTTAATGTAAGTTTTACAAAAATTAATCGATAAATAATCGCCGTTGCGTCGAGTTTAATCCGCGCATCTTAACTCGTCGTGTTGATGATAAAGTGTTTAACTGACGGATTATATTCAAGTGCAAGTAGGTATTTGAATTTAGTTCAAAGTTCGAAGCAGACAATTCAACAAGCCTATGTAACCTATTAAAAATCAATCATTGCCTTGCAAAAAGTATGTAATTACTCACGCAGGCTCATTAGGTTGAAAAGGAGTTCGCTTTAGACTTTCATTTAATGAGTTTTTTTTTGTGTCTTTGATTCCGTCGGGTTTTTCAGAATTGTTTGCTTACTAACTAACTTCTCTTTATATGTAATTTATTGTAATTCCACGTATGTATCTTTGTGCTTTAATTAACCACACAATTATTTATGTGTAAATTCCTTGCCTATTTGTGTAGGTAAACTGCATTACAGTTTTTAAGATAGGTTACCTGGGGACACTACAAGCACTGTAACACTTATGGTCTAGAGCAGCGGTTCCCAACCTTTTTTTGGCCAAGGACTACTTTGATTTCGTTATTATTATTGAAAACATATAAGTAGATAATTAAGTCTGCATCAATGAAATATTTGAGCTTGCATCTTCTGTACAAGTTTTTGAATCAGTAAAGCAGAAAATCCTTGTTCGCATAAATAAGTTGTGGAGAAAAAAATAAGGTAACGCAAAGCGATTTCTCGAATTTTAGTGTATGAAATTGCTTTGTACACGAAAACTGCTCCAAAGAATCAGATTCAAATGTGTCCTTACAGTTTTTATCATTTTGTAATTCAATATGTTCTTCTTGGATTTCTTATGCAACTTCTCTAGCATTAGTGCCAAAATGGTTGCATATCAGTTTTTGGCGAACTTTAGCTTCTGTATTGCTATATTCTGGAAGGTAACGATTGAATTCATCAGCTAACGTTTGCAGAAGGCGTTTTTGTGTATGTTTTCTTTAAACGTGTCATACTTTTTGTCACCAAGGAGTGCCTTTAACGTTGAGAACGCACTAACATTGTCCTCGCAAGCTTGACTAATAATAAAAGCACGAACTTTATCTTAGAAGATAAATATATTTGTAACGCCTTCTAAATACGTTTTTTGAACCTTGCAATTGTAAGTTAAACTTATTTCACTGTGTTAAAATATCCACAAGATAATCCAAATATTCATACAAGAAAACAGTTCCAGTAAGTCTCTTAACTTTTTCTCATCTAGAAACAACTCAACCTCTCCTCTGATCTCGTATAATCTTTTCAGCATATTCGTTTTCGACAACCAATGAACTTCCGTGTGAAAGAGAAGATTTGGTCGGAGTCCATTTCAGTGCACAGTTTTTTTAAAAAGGCGTGAATTTAAGGCACTACTTTTGATAACATTCACCACTTTTATGGCTAATTGCATTGTATTATTAATGCATTTAAAAAGAGTCTTGGAAGCTAACCCCTAGCAATAAAGGATGCAATGCGATGTTAGTGCTGACGGATTTTTCTGTTTGATGAACGTTGCTAGATCGGAACGTGCTTCTAACAGCGCTGGAGCGCCATCCGTACGGAAACGGGTTAGATTTTCCCTCATAATGTCATATTTCTGAAAATATTCAGTTATTATTATGTTCATGACGTCGATACCTTTTAATATCGTTCCCAGTCTTGTGAAATCAATAGTTGATTATGTTGTCGTCGTCTAAAAGCGGACAAAAACGAGTAACTGAGAACAATTACAAATGTCAATCGATTCATCACACTGCAAAGTGAAGAATAGCGATATTTTAATTCTTGAGACAAGTTGCTCCTCGGTATCTTTTGACATGAGTTCAATTCGAACCTTCACCGTGTTGTTCGATAAAGGTATATCTTGTGCTTTTCTTTGGCTTCTAACCCAAAAACTACTTCGACAGCTTTGATCAAACAAGGTTTCACAAGAGTTTCTCCTGTTGTGTTACGCTTTTTTGATTGCGCTATTCATTTCGATATCTTAAACGACGCTACTAATGTTTTTTCAGATGGCGCAAATCTTGTACCACTAGGCCTAGGTTTCATTTTTTATAAATTCTCTGATTTTCCTTCAAAGAAATCACGCGGTGCGCCAGAAAAAAATTGGTGGACCGTTTCTAGGTGGTGTTTTAATTTCGCTGGCTTCAAGGCATCGTTCGTGAGAACGGTTGCGCGTATAACGCACTATGGTTTTATGTCTCCATTACTTTCTATCGAAATAAATCCAAACTTAATGTAAATATTACCCAATTCTCTTAGGTAGCATTTTCTGAAAATAAAACAGAAATGCAATTGAATATAAGCATAACACGTAAAAGCGTAAAGATAATATAGTAACATGTGTACTTACCACGTTTACGTTATATCAAAATATTGAGGACTAACGGTTGGTTGTTGCGGTAGATCTGGTAGAATCACAACTTAATAGATTAACTAACACAACACTGCTGAGCAAGGCAAAAGAAAACGTACAATTGACTGATAGACTCGTGTCATAGTTTCGTCAGTCGTTTGCCCTCTCCGCGGTCACCGCGCGCTGCGCTCGCTATTATCATTTACCGGCGCGCGTTCATTTAAAGTTTGAAATATTTCGCGGACCATACCTTAGTTCTTGCGGCGCACTGGTGGTCCGCGGGCCACTGGTTAGGAACCTCTAGTCTAGAGGGTAGAAGGATTAAGTTACTATGCCAATCCTGCAAGAAGGATAGGTTTAACGGGGAATGAGCGCGTATCTCAATTTTTTTTTATTTTATTACTATCACTACCACAGCTCTTTACTAAATAGAGTAAAACGTAAATTACAGTATTTTAGGATCCAAAACTTTTTAATTGATTCCTTTTTTTCTTTTATTCAATTATTTGTTAGCCATCTTTTCGCTTTTGTGCTAGTGAAATAGTACTATTTCTAATCATTCAATAAAAGTCTTGAATACTTCATTTCCTTAACTATTTAACAAATTGTCACCATGTAGAGCTAAAAACACTAAAAAACTCTAAAAACACTAAAAAACTAAAAACTAAAACACTAAAAAACACTAAAAACACTAATAAACACTAAAAAACCCTAAAAACGCTAAAATACGCAAAAAACACTAAAATCACTAAGGAATACTAAAAACACTAAAAACCACTAAAAAACGCTAAAAACACTAAAACACTAAAAACACTAAAAACACTAAAACCACTAAAAAACGCTAAAAACACTAAGAACACTAAAAAACGATAAAAAGCATTAAAACACTAAAAAACCCTAAAAAACACTAAAAAACGATAAAACACTAAAAAACCCTAAAAACAATAAAAAACACTAAAAACACAAAAACACTAAAAGACACTAAAAAACTCTAAAAACACTAAAAACACTAAAAAACACTAAAACACTAAAAACACCAAAAAAACTAAAAACACTAAAAAACACTGTTAAGGTTAAAAACACTAAAAGACTCTAAAAAACGCTAAAAACACTAAAAAAACACTAAAAACAAAAAGCTTTAACAGAGAATGAGCGCGTATCCCAAAATCTTTTTTACTTTACTACAATCATTATAACAACGCTTTACAAAATAGAGGAATTTAAATCGTAAGCTGCAATATTTCAGGATCCAAAACTTCTTAATTATATTTCTTTTTTCTTATATCTAATTATTCGTTAGCCGTCTTTTCACTTCTGTGCTAATAAAATTGGTACCGTTTCTAATCAATTAAACTCTTTAATTCTTTTTTTTCCTAAACTATTTAACAAGATGTCACCGTGTGTAGAATTTTTAGTAGAAAAATTAGTTTTGCTGTAAGAATTTGTTAAGCAGTGTAACACTTACGATCTAAAGCATTAATTTACTATCCCAATTCTCTAAGAAAGCTTTAATGGGGAATGAGTGCGTATCCCAAAATCTTTTTTACTTTACTACAATCACTGTAACAGCACGTTATAGGTCTTATTAATTAATTATCTTTTGCTTATATCAAATTATTCGTTATCTGTCTTTTCACATTTTTGCTAATAAATTGGTACCATTTCTAATCATTCAATCTCTTTAATACTTTATTTCGTTAGCTATTTCACAAATTGTCACCGTGGGTAGGAGCACTAAGTTACTATCTCAACCCTGCAAGAAAGATAACTGTAATGGGGAATGATCGCGTATCCCAAACTCTTTTTTACTTTACCATAATCAGTCAAACACTATAACAGCAATTGGTACCATTTCTAATCATTCAATAAAACTCTTTAATGCTATATTTCCTAAACTACTTAACAAATTAGTTTTGTTGTAAGAATTAGTTAAAATTCCAGTATATTTATATGCAAATCACTGGTTCCTAATCAGAAAAATATGGTTGATTTGACGTTGCTAGATTTATATAGTTTTTTTTATATAGAAGAAATTTTAAAATTGCGATTATCAATACCGAGTATATTGATTAATACTTGTTTATGCTCGTTTGTATTTAAGTAAAAGTAAAAGAGCTAAAGAAAGTAGTTTTTATTCCTACGTAATCCTTGTTATTGATCTTTGATTGCGTTATCAAGAATTAATTGTAACGGGCTCAAACACCACACAGGCAAATCACAGCTTGGGTCAACCAGCTCGTCGTGAATTTTACTAGAAATTGTGGTTACGTCAAATGGTAAGTTCAATCGGGTAATGTTTCAGACGCAACTGTGTGTTGGTTCGGATAAAAAGTACGCAAACAAAGGGGTGCATTAGCATAAAATAGGGAAAATACGTGAACCTACCTTTTACCTCTACCTATGGTTCGGATTCGCACTGCTCGCTAATTCATTTAAGCACTCAAACTAATATGTACTGGTCAACAATACTAAATTACCAAACGTTAAAAAAATTTAAAAAAAACACCCTTTTAGCGTATGTTAACTGTATCTTTACAAAAAGGGATCCAACGCTTTAAAAAGCTCTATGATTAATTTTAATAACCGCCTATTAAATTAATTTCAAAATAGTCAAAGTAGACAACCGATTTTTTTTGCAACGATAAAAGTCTTTGTCGGCAAATACGGTTTCAAAACAATTCACCTCTTAAAATTTAATACTATACCCAATTTCAATATTCCTTTCTTTTACTTCCACAACAGCGCTTTCAAGAGATCAAGATAAGGTGTTTAAAATGTGTTCATAACAAATAAATAAAAACAAATAAAGTCTTGTAAATACTACAAAGCCGGTAACGCGTAGTTTATGTCAGTCAACTGTTAAATAATTTTTAAGAAGTTTATATTTATTACAAACCAAAATCACAACCAGCATTTAGTTAGCTTACCTTACACATTCACGATTTATGAATAGAATCGGTAACGACATGCTCAGGGCTTTAGAACTCGATCTCCTCTGTGGACACGGTCCCTGGCCGCTATTCACCAAGTGTACTCCTTACGGTATTTAAAATTTTACTGCCACAACTTGACAGCTGGATACAATTGCCGTCATAGAGCTCTAGGTAATCTCTTGAAGCAATAATGCCGTTAACAATCACAAGTTTATTAAACCAACCATGTCAATTACTTAACTATTTAACAGAGCCGTTCACGAATATCTTTTCCTTGACTGATACTAGCGTACCGGAAAAACAAAACTACACAAAAATAAGGTGTGATCTGCGAACTCTGCATAAAAATACGCCAACACGAAACGAGATAACCACCCCTAAAAACTTCGTTACTCAACACCTTATTTTGATAAATTGCCATATTCATAGAAGCGATGAAGTAGAACACGTTTGAAATTTGGGGTTTCCGCTATTACTCGAACTTTGTATGCCTCACTTTAAGCCAGATTTTAATGAGCATTTATCCGAGATAAAGCTCCCTTTAGCACGGAAATAAACTAACCCTTTTTAGTGAAGTTGCACCGAAATAAGAACCCCTCTACTTTAGCTAAGACGTTATATCTAACCTACATATAAACTAACCCTACCTTAACGTGGGTATACAGAGAACAGGGTATACATAGAACCAGATAACATAGTATACGGAGAACAGGATAACAGGGTATCCAAATAGACGTTTTGTTTGACAGCTATTTACTTCTAAATGTTCATAAGCATATACCTAAACGATCGTACTATCCTCGTCTTTTTCCCTTTAGCAGAGAGGCGCTTATCTTAGATATCCCTCATTTCAGGTCATTTGTTCCGTTTACTAGTGTGTAAACAATACCGGGTGGGATATTTCTTCTCCTTCCTAACTGGTCATATATAGGAATCTATTGTTATCAGACTGATTACTGCTGTCTAGACATGACTCATACATTTCTGAGATTCTTTTTATTCTTAAATCTTGGATTTGGCTGAGACCTTGACAACATTGACGAACCTTTTCTGAGATAAGAACCTCCTTCAGTTCAGAAACTCCCTCAACTTAGGCAAGATATAAAATAACACTTATCTGAGGTAATAACCCTCTTCACCAGGAAAATGAACCGTCAACCCTCGCTTTAGCCAAGATATAAACCAATCTTTTTTAGTGAAATTGCACTTCGCTGTGACAAGAACCCCTTTTAGTTAAAAAAAACCTTCACCTTAATCGAGACCACCATTTTGAAGGAGTGCACCCATCTATTTTAGATAGAAAAGGTTTGCGCAAAGTGTTTTGGTTGTGACAATTTTATTCGAGTAATGTTTCGGGGATATTTAGTATTCAATTACTAAAGGTGTATAATTTACTTTTTTATGTATAAGTATAACATACACAATTATTGGTTTTATTATTATATTATTAATAGAAAGACTCTCATGTAAATATTACTGTAAAAGTCCGAAACTCTTCCTCCATTTTTCGTAATTAATTATTCGGTAATTAACAAATATTATCCCCTCCGTTGAATTCAGACTAACTACGTGAGAATCCCCTCCAATCCCACTACTTAAAGATTAGCCAATCTCTGACCTAACGCCTTCAGCGGATTTCTATTTAACCGCAAGACGCGTTACTGAGTGGCCAATATTTATTCTACCTACACACTCGTAGAAAAAGTAACAGCGCAAGCGTAATTCCTAGAGTCGTTATCTAACTACAGCGTCGGACAGAAAGGTTGCCTGCATAAATTCAACCGACCCTAGTGTCAAGCAGGCAGCACAAAGGAACTGATTGCGCAGGTCTACTGGTGGATGCTACCTACAAATTTACACGCAAACACACCGCCTCAGACAGCTTACTTAATATCTTATTTAGCACAATTTCCCTCTTTGCGAAGTCCTGAATTCGAGTCCTTTCTGTATCGCATTACGAGATACGTTAAAAACTATATTAAAGAGATATTCCGGTGTTAAGCGTTCTTTAATACTACATTACATAAATCATTTAGTTTATCGAACCCACCTATATAAAAACATAATTATTCCAGTAAAATAATCGTTCCCCAAATTTTAAACATCTTATACACCCGTCCCGAGATAAGAAATTCACCCGGTAATATTTCTTTCTGGCCACCACTAAGATTTTCTAGCTACCCAGACAATCCCAAACAACGCACATTCCCTGTAAAAATAAATCGTTCTCGAATAAAGCCCATTCTACTTACGAATAGAACGTAAAACGAAAGAAAAGAACCTTCTCATCCTAATTTCAGTTAATTAAATCAGCAACGTTTGAAATATTATCAAAATAGGTTAAAATTTCATTAGATAATTTAGATATAAAACTGCTAAAACGTAAGCAGTCATTCAAACGTAAAAATATCGATTTTCCTTCTCAAACTGACCTACTTTATTTTCAATCGACCCATATACCCATACACTTATCTCTTTGAAAATATTTCAAAGAGAAATAAAATGTTGTTTTGCATTCTTAACAGTACAAAATTTAATCCTGTTATTTGGGCTACTACAGACCAGAGACGTATTCAGGAATATTTTCTGATTTTTTCTTTGTTTACTTTAACGCATTTTGAATTAGTTTGTCCTTGAGTGAATGCATTACTTTTACCTGTACCGTTAACATTATTCTCCTCAGCCACGGTTAACACCCGTCTGGTATTAAATGATGTAATAAAAATAATTTTTATAATCTCTGTTCGCGACTTTACTGAGTCGTAGTGGGCGTGAGTACTTTATTCTCTTAATAAATTACAAAATAAAAATAAATGTTAATGGTTTGAATAAACAAACTAATTCTGGAATTACACAATTTACCCTTGGTGGGTAGGCAGTCCTGTTGGCACCGGTGTACTCCCGTACCCACGTCGTGTCCACCTTTCTGCTCGGTTCGGCTTATCTGTAATCAAATAATTCTCTAATAACCTATCTAGGAAATTGGCCTCTTATAGAAGTTATTCCTTTTAATTATTAATTTAATATTAATAGGTGTTGATAAACGTTTATCTGAACCTGGGGGATTTTTGAGTGGGTTTTGGGAAACATGTCTGACGAAAAAAATGGCGACCTTTATTTGTAGAGGTATAACTAAACGCTTGGGGTTGAAGGTTTGCCGAATATAAGAGGGTTTGAAGCGTTTAATTACGTTTGTGGGTGATTTTATTTAAATGGCAAAGTAAAAAATTAGTTTTGTGTGTAAATTGAAGTGTATGAGAATTGATTATTAATTAATTGAGATTTGAACCAATTAACGGAAGGTAGTATTCTTTACGAATGAATATTTAGTTAACCAAGTACGACCTAATTTCGATTATTTACCAAAGGAGTACGTATTAATTTGATGTTCTTTTATTTTCGAAAGAAAACAAATTTAACTATCTAATTTAAATGCGTTTACAAGATTACAATAATATGAAAAGCTTTTATATTTAATAATAGGATTGAAATCATGGAATGTTCGCGTTTTGTTATTGTAAACTGGTTGATTAGATACTTTAATTTAATGAAATTGAATAGGTTTTAAAGGAAAAGAATTTGTATCATTAAGTCACTTTCAAAGAAAATAATTTCTGGGAATTCTATTTCATTATAATATAAATTTGTATATTCAGAACAACTCAATTTTATGGTTTTCGGGAAAACAATTGTATATTAAACGAAAATTAAAAGATTTTCTTAAAATAACTGGAAATTAATGTTTTTATAAGTAGGAAATAAAATACGTTTTAGGTATATACAGGATGAGCCTCAAAATAAGTTTTGTGTATGGCTGTAATTGTTCTGGTAATAAGAATATTTCTGAGGGACAACTTGGGGCTTTTCTCCTAAGTTGGCAAGGGGTTGGAGCCGTGTGGTTTTTACGTATAGCTCTGAAGAGGAGAATGTTTTGAGTTGTGGGGTTATGACTGATAACTCAGGACAGGAAGGGGTCTGCTCTGCGTCAGTTGACTAACGCTTGCAGGGAAGGAACAAAAACACACGGTTCGAGAACCTGCGAGTTTGTTTCTAGGTATTGGAAGCAGCGTGTAGTTTGTTTGTATGGACATGTATTGGTGGTGTAACTAACTTGCGGACTCGGGTGTTTTGGTTAGCGGTCAGGTGGGCGACGGAAGAGAGTTTTCAGGTCGGGTTTCTAAATCGGAAGAGAAACCTTTCAGATCTCTGCGCCGGTTTTTATATGGATAGGGGATGTGTGCCAAGAGAATGTTTCGCATATTAGATAATAAGGTGCTGGAAATAGATGGATTTAAGCGCAATTGACGGAATTTAGACATGTAGGAATAACATTGCCGGGATTGGTGGGAAATAATTAAGGAAACATAATTAGTATTTTTGGATAAGGTTCTGCAGAGTCGAGTGTCCGAGTTGGTTGGGAGGAAGCCGCCCGGAGTGACTGTAATTTGTTTTTATTTTGTTAGAAGTTGTTTTTTAATTTGTTATTATATTAGTTTAGAGAAAGTGTGAACATTTAAGATTGATAACTTATAGGTCGATATATTTTTAAAATCCTTTTTTACTTATTCGTCAGTGTAAAACCCCAAGTAGCAATCAATTAGCCCTATCTAAAATAACTCACGCCCAACCTTCGATTTCGAACTATCCGCGGTGGAGCATAGAAAAGTAAACGTGCCCCATTAGGGATTTACATCACTCGCTGCTTATTCTGAAATAGAATTTGCGTAATTGCTCGTAATTCGGTTCGCCTTCGGACGAATTCGCGTTTCTACATTAAGGCTCAGAATGGTGTAACCCAATTTTCGTCAAAGTGTCTAAGATAAAGACAATAAATTACTTAAAATGCCATACGATGTAAATGTAATAAATATTAGCATTATTGTTGGTATTTATTGCATTTTATTAAAATATACAGGGTGGGTGTCTACTGAGTAGACGGAGGACGGAAAAATATTTAGGTATATACAGGGTGATTGACAAAAATATGCCAACCGAAACCTGTGGTTTTTTTAATGAAACACCCTGTATATTTTTGAATTTTTGGTTTCACTGTTACATTTAGAATAAAAGTATAGAAATTTCTATCTGTATCACTAACCGTTCCGCAGATATCGTCACTTTAGTACCAGTTAACTTTGAAACCACGATGCGAGCGTATAAACCCTGTATAAACAAATAAAACAAAATCCAAAGCAAATAAGAAAATACGAATGGCGAATAAATTCTACAACTGATAGGAAAACTTAATTAATAATTAAACAATAAAATAATTCTCTACACCTAAAAATAAGTTGAACAAGTAAACATAAACGAATAAAACCATAAATTTAAATTAAATGTTCAAAATGCTGACAACGCCTAGCTAAACACTTTGCAATTCGCTCGATAAACGAAAGATTCACTGGCAACAACATTAGAGGCGAAATGGATTGAAACGCAGCTCTATTTCCATTTTTCATATCTTCGCTTGTGGTAGGAGGATGTTAGTAAACTTTTTATTTAACGTAGCCCGAAAGAAAGAAATCAAGGGGCGTAAGATCCGGTGATCTAGCTGGCCAACACCTCGTCCTATCCAGTTGGATAATTTCTATCGAGATACTGCTTAACATTGATTGCATAGTGTGGACGGGCGCTATCCAGTTGAAACCACATCGTACGAATATTATCTACCTCGATATTTTTCAAAAGCTCGGGTAAATCATTTTCCAAAAACTGTAAATATCTTTCTCCAGTAAAACTATCATCAAAGAAACAAGGACCAACCACACTAAAATTGATTATACCACCCCACACATTAACTGATCATCGATGCTGGTGATCAACAACTCTTAAGATGTTGGATTAGTATCTGAAGAGTGATGATAGTTATGTGTATTAATATTGCCATTATTGTGAAAAGTTGCCTCATTCCTAAATATATTAGCAAAATTGGGTTCTTCATAGACTTTAGTAGTTACCCGTTGATAGAAAGCTTCACGATTTTGAAAATCTATTTCACTTAAAGCTTGATGTTGCTCGATATGATAAGGATGCAATTTCTTTTTTTTTAATAAAGCTGCAAACTGTATTTCTATTTAGGTCTAGGTGTGTACTTAGCTCTCTGATACTAATTTGTGGCTTTTCTATAACTTGAAACTCAATTTCTTCATTTGGGCTTGTTATTGCGCGCCTGGGATAACACGCTACATTCTTAAACGATTCTTTCCTCGGCTGTCTTCTATCTGGGTATCATTCACAGTATAAACGGGTAGCCAGCAAAGCATTTCTTTGAGCTTCGCCGGAAATAAAGATCATATCGACCATTTCTTCTTTGGAAAAATTGATTTTATACAAAAATTGACAAAACGACAATCCAAAAACACACAAACAATATTTTAATGATTATACAAACGTCAAAACAATGGATGCAATTGTTCCTCTTTATTACGAGCGGCTAGCCTACCTGATTTGTTTTGTTGAATTCATTGTCATAGTAAATTTGTATTTTATAATATTTTTACGTAAAAGCGTCAATATCTCAAGAAGGGTCAATCTTATGGCTATGAAACCAATAATCAATTAGTATCTACTTTTCACGGGGAATCGAAATGTGAAGAAATATACAGGGTGTTGCCTTTGAAAAAATTGAGAAAAATTACATTTCGCGTAAGTTAATCATTCTGTATAGTTTTACATGTTTTCGAAAAATTTCTCAGTTTGTTTGTTAGTAGACTATTATTAATAGTCGGTGGTATAAACAGATTTACAAAATCTTGGTGACAACGCTCGCATCGTGGTTCCAAAGTTAACCCTATTTTAGTCCTAAGTGACGATATCTGAAGAACGGTTAGTAACAGATACAAATTTCTATACTTTTATTCTAAATGTAGCAGTGAATCCAAATATGCAAAAATATACAGGGTGTTCCATTAAAAAACACAGGTTTGGGTTGGCATATTATTGTCAATCACCCTGTATATATCTAAATATTTTTAGAATGTAGGTCCAATGATTGTGTATTACCACACAACTATTGATATCTCTAATAGTTAAGGAGCAATCGTCCGACCACGCAATAGACACCCATCCTGTATATTTATGTAATATATTTTTAAATAAGTGTAATAACTTTTTTTCTGGTTCTGTGGTTCTGGTTGAACCCCACAGTCGTTTAGGACAACCCGCCACATGTCTGTATGATATATAAATATGTACACTGTGTCCCATTTTGGTTGAAATTGTAGGGTACCTCGTTTGCGAGCAAACATACAAAAATTCGTTTTTCACGACCTTTTCATGAAACTAAAGAAAACAGAATTGTCATAGTCCTATTAGTATTTGAGATACAGAGCGAGATTCAAAAGTTGCACATTTTAAGCACCCATCGTATCTGCTTTGCCTTGTAATTTATCGAAATGGCGAAAAGTGGGTTTTATACAGAATTTTCCGTAAACACCCTGTATATTTTTTAATTATATAATAGAGCTTACTCTCAGCTTTCAAAAAATATATATTATGTGGCACTTCTTTTGCATTATTAACCTCAAAAATGAACGTTACGTTAATTTAACGTTTTGATGTTAACCATGAGAAAACAGGGTTAGGAAGGTTATGCAAAAACGCAAAATTAAAAACTAAGCATAATACCTACAAAATAAAATACTTATCTTTTTTGGGTTTTTTAATGGTGTATTTTAAATTATACAATTTAAACGTTTTTATAACTCTTACAGTTATCTTCGTCAGTAGTAATATCTGTTAAAAAAACCCAAAAAAGATAAGTATTTTATTGTGTAATAATGGTGAAAGTTTACATTCTCAAATAATACCTACAACTTTACAAGTCTAATATAAATTACTAAGAGATGTTGGAACTGATGACTTATGTCTTATACATGCTTCACACACTCTTCCAATTCGTTCTATAGCATTAACCACAATAATAGGATGATCTTGTAAATGTCTGAAAGCTTCTCTAACTGCATTTGTCAATGTTATCATATTGAGTTTGGTATATTTTATTTTGCAAGTAAGCCCATAAAAAGAAATCTAAAATTGACAAGTCCACAGACCTAGGAGGCCATCTTATCGGCCCAATAGTGCCAATCCATCTATTACCAAAATTGTCTTCCAAAAACGGTTGCGCATTGTGAGATGGAGCTCCATCCTGTTGGAAATGAATTTGGTTCAAGCGAGCTAAATGAATGTTATCTAATAATTCAGGCACAACCATTTCTAAAATACCCTAATATCTAGAAGCGGATAAGTTCCCTTCGAAAATGTAAAATTTTATTTTTGATCCTAATACAAAGGAGGAAACGATTAGTCCAAATCGTCCTTGTCTTTGGGGGAATATTTGGTGTTGATTTTCATGAGACCAGAATCTGCCTGTTTAAAACACCTGAATTGCTAAAATGTGCCTCGTCTGACCATATGTCATTTCTTCCCAAGTTGGGTACTATATTTAACATGTTTAAGTACCAATTGCAAGATATTAACCTACGTTCAGCATCGCCAGGATGTAGATGTTGAACAAGCCTAAATTTATATGGTTTATATTTATGGTGGGGAAGTATTCTTTGGATGCTTGGTTTCGAAACTCCAATACTACTTTCTATAGTTCTACAAGAACTTATAGGTTTACCCTCCACACTGGCTTAAACGGTTACCTCATCATTATTTCGATTTTCTTTATTAAATTTTTTTGACCTGGGTTTATGAAAATTAATACCAAGGAAACTACATTTATCTGTTAAAATACATATTTTGCACAATGAACAAACAATACGATTGTTGCACAAAAATAATTTTAATCAGATTTGAGAGGTCAATTACGTTTAGATCAGACTAGGCCCAGTCCACTGACAAATTTAGATATAAAGTATTTTTTATAAGATTTATAGCCATTAATATTTTTTGCTGAAACTGTAAGATGCATTTTAGCCAATTAAATAAAATTGCAAGTCTGAATATGTTTCAAAAACTATTGTACCTAATTTGTATAATTTTTTGTCATTTTTCCATTTCTGCGTAAAAAGAAAATACGCGTTTATACTGAGTTTATAGGTTTCATGGCCAACTACAGAGGTGTAAAAAAGTCACCCACGTCTAAAATGGTTTTTGCACTCATAAACATAAATTTTTCGCATTCTTTCGTTAACTACCTTGAATTATCTGATTGTGCTTCGTATATCATTAATGTTGTTGCTAATTACATCATTATAATTAATCATTACCGTCTAATTAAGCATATTTTAGAGAATTTCAATTAATTAATGTAATTATTAGCTCGTAAAGGGAGGTCGTTAGAATCTATTTACAGTTAATTTTAAGAAACAATTTCAATTAATAATAATAATAATAAAAAGGGCTGCAATTACTTTAAGCTATTATTCGCTTTTTGCATTTCGTGTAGAAAGTTAAAATATGTTCTAAAAAGAAGCAAACTAAATTATCAGGCCAAACGTGGTTTGCAATTATTTTTCACCATAACCAAGGTGCTTCTAGTCGTGAAATCGCGTCATTAGTAAAATGTAACCTACTACAGTATCTACAGTAGTTCGTATCATTAAAAAGTATGCTGAGCTTGGAAAAATCGACGACAAACCGCGTAGTGGAGACCAAAGAAAACCTTCGTTCGAAATGATGCTGTCTTAAGACGAACAAGCCTTGCAGATAGAAGACTCAATTCCACCTAGTTAACAAAAATATGGTATAAGTGTGTGCACTTCCATTGTGAGGAGAAAACTGGTTAGTTTTGGATTGAGAGGGTGTAAAACACGTAAGAAACCATTGCTTTCCGAGAAGCAAAGACTGCACCGTTTGAAATGGGCAAAGGAACATCTAAAATGGCCAACAGATCAGTGGCAAAAAGTATTATTTAGTGATGAATCAACTTTCAACATCAATACTCATCCAGGAAATACGTATGTCAGAATTTTCGCCAAAATGTATCATTCCAACAATTAAGCATCTAACCTCAGTTACCACTAGGGACGAACTGGAAAAACTGGTCAATTCCATGCCTAAAAGATGTCAACTAGTCACCAAAAACAAGGGTTGGCCGATTAAACACTAAAATTAGTTTTAAATAAGATCATATTTGACATAATGCAGTATACGTTTTTTTTTTGTAAAATTTTTTATATTTTGAATAAAGCATTTTTCACTTCACTGTTGTTTTATTTTATCATTGTGATTAAATCCTTTGTTAAGATAGAGCTTGTAACACCCCATTTTGAGTTGTATTAAAATACATCATATTTTAGGTCTTTCGTTCATTCAGTTGTAAATATAAGAAAATTTTAATTATTGAAATATAGGTATGTGGTAGGCAACTTAATTTGCATATCTTTTTAGCGCTTCTTAAAGGTTTATATTCCCACTTTAAATTACTTTTTCTGCTCAATACGTTCGCGCAACGCGTCATCGTTAACTTATTGCTTTGCGCAAATTTTTCGCACACGGCTACATCATCATCTAACTTCCAAAGCCATCCATTTTTTCACTTCATGATGAAAGTGGTGTTGAATAGAAAGCATTGTTTGGATGTCCCCCTAAATTTAGTGAAAAGTGCCATTAATTTGATGGTAAGATAATTTAACTTGTAATACTAAAAATTAAAACATTTGCTCTTTTCAGGCACTTTTATTTTACTTTTATTTTCTTTTATTTTTACTTTGATTTACACTTTTATTACAGTTTAAGTACGCATTTAATTTTACTGTTGCGTACGCTTTCATTTTATGATTGCAATTTTTGCATTGAAAATTTCAAGAAATGCAATAAATATTGGTTTATTCAATTTCAAGAAGATACATTTTTAAGAAGGAAAATTCCATTTTTGGGTGTGACTTACAACGTAAAGTATTATTTCAAGATATTGCGCAATATTGTGGCAAAGATGACATCACCTCAGTTGAAATTTCCTTAATCATTTAGATACCAGAGGTTATTAAAAAATTTGTGTACAAAAATTTTACAAACAGGTATTTATGTAATGATTTTTTAGTAATTTAAGGCTAGTTTTAAGATATATCTTATATAACCCTAAATTTTACATGTTAATAAACATAGTCTGTATGTTTCTTTATTTTTTACAATTTGATAAAATTTTTAGTGTAAACCTGGGTTTAGTTATTCCGAGCATTATTAAAAAATAACTTGGCGTCCGAGATCATTTTTATTAGTATTACATTGCATTTTTATTATTTATGTTAAGTGAAAATAACACAGCAGAAATTGTGGTAATTAAGCAAATCAAAAGATTTGAATCGGCCCACTTGAATCTTCCGACTGAGTCAAAGGCATTATTTTTGGTGAGTGGTTAGTATCTCCAGTTAGTTTAACGATTTGTGTTTTGGAGAACTTTTACTCTTATTTCTTTAAAACGTTATTTAAAATTTATACCAATTACACCACCTTCATTATAAGCTGATATAGAGAATATGGTTGAAATGGCATTTGAGTGAAGTGCTCTAAAGTTCATTTTTCATGAATTTTATGAGGTGATATAGGACTTTTTCCCACCACTGTAAATCATCAAAATGTTAAATTAACGTAGCATACATTTTTGAGGTTAATAATGCAAAAGAAGTGCCATACAGTATATATTTTTTGATAGCTGAGAGTAAGCTCTATTATATAATAAAAAATAGACAGGGTGTCCTATTTAAAAAACAAAACTTTGGTTTATTGCGAAGCAACTGACTTTTTGTGGGGAAAACTATGCACGTCACTAAATTCTACGGAAAGTTCTGTATAAAACCCACTTTTCACTGTTTCGATAAATTAGAAGGCAAAGCAGTTACGAGGGCTGCTTAAAATGTGCAAATTTTGAATTTCGCCCTGTATCTCAAATAGGATAATAGGACTATGACAATTCTGTTTGTGGCAACTTTCGTTTCACGAAAAAGTTGAACAGGACCACGAAACCACATTTTCCTATCTTTGCTCGCAAACGAGATACCCTATAATTTCAACCAAAATGGGACAGTGTACATTCAAATTGCAATGGTCGATGTCAGGTATAAATTATTTATAAATATTATTTAAAAGCCTCTTTGAAGCATAAAAATTTTTTTTTTAATTTCATTTTGTTTCAGTTTGACGTTTATATGTAACTGTAGTAAAAGTAATTACTTTAAAGATTTAAATTACAAAATTCCCCAAATATAGCATACAGTTATAGCTCAAACGTACGTAATTTACATTTTATTTCGTATACATTAGAGCGATGCGTCATACCCAAGTATACGTGACCGCTCTTATAACTGGCGTTTATCTGTTCATATTTTTGTTTTATACCTATATTTGATTACACTATTATTTTTAATTTCTAATTGCATTTTCTTATCCATCATATTTTTATTAGGTAATTTACCTTTAAAGTGTTGTTAGTTTGTAAATTAGCGTTTAATGGAAATTTTTTAGCTTCCTTGAAGTTTCTTTTTGATCGTACATCATATTACGTAAATTATGCAAGTAGCCTTGCGTGAATATTTTTTTAGGCACAATATTAAATCATAAGTTAGAGTTTCCTTTTCTTTGTATTCTACAAATTGTCTTAAAACTGTTTAAACATAGATTACAACTGTTAAACAATGCGCGCAGATCTATGTCGCCAATTTTATTACTATCCATAAAAACCTTCATTTAGTTTAAAAAGAATGTTCCGTTCTATTTATTTCTTGTGGCACATACGATTTATAAAAAGATGACGTTTTCAAAATTTTGATGTACGTGAGTCTTTTATTTTGAATAATTTAAGTTTACAAGGATGAGGCATGTACAAGTGTGCGTTTCAGTTAGTTATTGGAAGGATTTGGTAAATATCAAATCCCACTATAAAATCTAAAATGCAAAATAAAAACTCCTTGGCAAAGTTAGGTAACGAAATCTAGTGAATAGAAAACTCATCAAACTCGTATTATGTGCAAGAGGTAAACGCACTTAATTTTAAGACCGAAATAAAATACTTTAGTGAGAACAACTAAGAAAAATTTAAAGAGGAAACGGTGGTTAACTCGCTATATCATCGTCCTTAACGGCGACAAAATTTTTTACTTTCTCATAACCCGTAGAGCAGAGAAAGTTTTCTATTACACCTAGAAAATTAAAATCATGTTTTCACCGGATATAGGTAGTGTGTATCTCCCGAAATATATAAATATAAATTTCACAGATTGGGCGATTGATCTCTGTGTAAACAAAATTCAGGAAAAAATAAAATAAAATGCACCAACATTCAAAGTTAAGATTTAGGGAATTTGCAGACCCAACAAGAATCAACATCCGGATGGTGCAAAAAAATTTACGTTTTTCTGGAAGAATGGTCCAACAATTTTCATTGAAGTCAAAATTTTCGGATATATTTAAAAGTTAAATAAATCGGCGAATTTTCTGTGAAAGTTTGTGTAAAGTATTTGTTGAATTTTATATTTCTTAGAAACTATGAAAACCCTATAAATATAGCACATATTAAAATAGTTTTGAATACTTTATGAGAAAACGTAGGTTCTAATCTGAAATAAATTAATTTTTTGCGAAAATTAGGCTTGTTTCCAAATCAACCACACCACAATATTGAAACAGTTAAACAATTAGATTCTTGTAGAAATCAAGATTTTCAAATTTTAAATAATAAAATTTTATTTCATTAAAATAAATTAAATTAAAATAATAAATTTGTTATGAACAAAGTTCAAAAGTCAATAAGCTTTGAAAAAATATTCCAAAAGTTTGACAAAGTAAACAAGAGTTTTATACTAATATTATGACAGAATCCCCAATCACATAAAAATTATTATTACTCTTAACTGTAGATATATATATATATATATATATATATATATATATATATATATATATATATATATATATATATATATATATACCGGTGTCTAGAATCTACCCACGTTCTATGGCTATCTTTGTTATTATAAGAGATACAGAGTCGGTTGAATTAGCAAAGTTGGGCAGAATTACATGATGATTCAAATACTGATAAGAAAATTCAACATTCTTGCCAACTTTCTAAGATATGTGAATATAACTAAAAATCGTCCAAATTTTCAATCGGCTTATATCTTTTTTAATATGCAAAATACGAAAAAGTTATAAGAGAAACTTTTGATAGCTACTTTTACGCCAAATGGGAAAATGCGAATAAATTATTTTTTTAAATGAAAGCTATAGGTGGCTATGGACTCATTCGATGGCTTATTTTTTTTTACTTCAAAAATATATAGCCTTGTATGTTTAATATTATTAGTTAACTCACAATTTTCAAAAAAAAAGGTAATTATTATATTTATTAAACAAATTAAAGTGTGCCGTGGACATTTAAATAAGAAAATAATAATAAATAATGTACCACATTATCAAAATAAAAAAGTTCTAAATAAAAACGAAGAGTAACAGCAAAAAATATAAACAGATAACACAATGATAGAAGTGCTCTAAAATGCCCCCCATTATTTTGAACACGCATTTGACATCGTTTTAAAATTTAGTTTTGAACTTTTAATAAAATTTGGGTTCTAATTTGTTGTATAGCAACACGAATTTTATTTTTTAAATCGTGTAGATTACCAGGTTATACTCGGTACACTTTGTCTTTAATTGCACCGCAGAAGAAAAAGTCCAGGGGACTTAAGTCTGGAGATCTCGGCGGCCAAGCTATTGGACCTCGATTTCCTATTCAATTATTAAAACGTTCCTGTAAATAGTTACACACAAGTAATCCATTGTGTGCTGGTGCCCCGTCGTGTTGAAAATAATTCAAATTTTGAATTACGTTCAACAGAAGGTCATCCAAAATTTCTTCAAATTCGTTTCGTAAAAAAGTTAGATATCTTTCAAAATTTAAATTGTATTCGTAAAAAAACGACCCAAGGATTTTGGTACCAATAATACCACACCAAACGTTTACAGAGAAAGCATATTGATCTCTCCTCTCAACAGTAATATGAAGATTTTCTTGGGACCATTGGATATGATTTTTTCTATTGAAGATGTCGTTGTTTGTAAATTTTGCTTCATCGATAAAAAGAATGGTTTTCGAGAATTGATTGTTTACGCGACTTTCAATAATCAACCATGTTGCAAAACTTAATCTTTTCTGATAATCTTCAACATACAATGTATTTCCTATATAAAAATGATATGGCTTAAAATTATTTTGTTTCAAAATAACGTGGGCTTCATCTTTGGAAGTGCAGAACTCGTTCGCAATTTCACGAAGAGATGTAGTAGGTTAAAATTCGACGTAAGCTAAAACAAGTTCTTCTGTTTCTCTGTTAACATTAATTTTAAAATTTTGAGGTTTAGTAATAGCCCCATATTTTTTTAAATTCGATTCGAGTTTGGCAAATAATCTCACATCGGGTTGTTTTCTTTCCATATAAGTTTGAAGATATAATTCCGAAGCAGCATTAGCATCTCTGTTAGACACGTAATAGCAAAAAAGCATATCATTTCTTTCTTCAGAAGAATCGGCCATTAATAAATTATTATTCAATATTTCAGTACGAACTACAACTGGTTACAACAAATAATTCAGTATCTCCTATTCGACAGTCAATCAATGAAGAGTTTTGTTTTTAAATGCCACAGCACACCACCAAGTATTATTAACTAATAATACTAAACATACAAAGCTATACATTTTTGAAATCAGAAAAAAATAAGCCATTGAATGAGTCCATAACCACCAATAGTTGCCAAAAAATGTATGTTTGGGTTGTAGCTCGAAAAATAATTACTAAAAAAATTTTTTATTCTCATTTCCCAGTTTGTGTAAAAATAGCTATCTAAAGTCTCTCTTATAACTTTTTCGTATTTTGAATATTAAAAAAGATATAGCCGATTGGAAATTTGGACGATTTTTAGAAAGTTGGCGACAATGATGAATTTTCTTATTGGTATTTAAATTATCATGCAATTCTGCCCAACTTTGCTAATTTAATCGACTCTGTATCTTTTATAATAACAAAGATAGCCACAGAACGTGGGTAGATTCTAGGCACCCTGTATATATATATATATATATATATATATATATATATATATATATATATACTGGTGGTCCAAAAGGAGGAGTAGGTTTTGGAATGTAAATAACTTGTTTGCTGATGGTTCAATTTCTTTTTTTACAGGTGCATTTAGTAGCTGAATCTTTGGAGATGTAGGATGATGAATTACACCAAGGAAGAATGGCTAAAAATAGTGGAATTTTATTTCCAAAGTAACAGATCTATTATTTTGACAAAGAGCGTATCGCAATCATTTCCTCGTCAGACAAGGACTATCAACGGCAATGATTCGGAAACTTATAACACGCTTCGAGGAGAAGGGTTACGTGATGAACCTTTCACGAACTGGCAGACCACGCTCGGCTCGTAATGAAGACTAGTTAAAACCGATATTGAAGAACAACCAGAAACATCAACGACATATTCTAGGGAATTAGGAATGTCCCGAACATCCCCACGGAGAATTTTAAGAAACGATTTAAAGATGTTTCCAAATGCAGTTAGTGCAGGCATTAAAATCTATGGACCACGACCATTATTCTATTTGCATCCAAGGATTAGTCAGAACTCTCGGTACAGAAAATACGAGGGTAATTCATCAGCGCCAACTGCACCCTACCAAATGCACGGTTTGGTGTGGGGCGACCTCGCAGGAAGTTATGGAGGCCGTACTTCTTCGAAACCCAAGATGGCGGTAGTTCGACGATTAGTGGTGACATATCGGGATATGATGGATAATTTTTTACGTCTAGCAGTGCAAAATTATCCGGAGATGTGGTTTCAGCAAGATGGGGCAACAAACCCATACAGCCAGGGCCACAATGAATCTCCTGGGGCAACTGTTCGGCAAGCGGATAATTTCAAAAAATTCCCATATCAATTGGCCCCCGACCTTACAACCCCCTAATCCTTCCTAAGGGGATATCTTAAGGAACGTGCATACGTCAACAAACCACGTACACTTCAGCAGCTTAAGGACAATGTACGTGCTGAAATTCGAATCTTAACTCCTCAGACAATGAGAAATGTTATGAGAAATACAACCGAAAGAGCACGACTTTGTGAGACCGCAAATGGAGCTCATTGGAAGGATGTTATCCTCCACACATAATATCCATATGTTAAACTTTCACTGTATGGAATATGAACAAAATTGGTTTATAAAAACAAAGGTATTTAAATGTTACATCCTACTCTCCCTTCTGGCCCACCCTATATATATATATATATATATATATATATATATATATAGCAGTACAGGGCATAACCTTAGTTTTAACGATGTTTCCATTTTAACATCATGTGTTGAGAGGGTTGTGTGTTTGCATGTTTATGTGTTTGTGTGTTTGTGTGTTTGTGTGTTTGTGTGTTTGTGTGTTTGTGTTTGTGTGTTTGTGTGTTTGTGTGTTTGTGTGTTTGTGTGTTTGTGTGTTTGTGTGTTTGTGTGTTTATTTTGTGTGTTTGTGTGTTTGTGTGTTTGTGTGTTGGTGTATTTGTGTGTTTTTTCCATTTTAACATCATGTGTTGAGAGGGTTGTGTGTTTGCATGTTTATGTGTTTGTGTGTTTGTGAGATCGTGTGTTTGTGTGTTTGTGGGTTGGTGTGTTTGTGTTTGTGTGTTTGTGTTTGTGTGTTTGTGTGGTTGTGTGTTTGTGTGTTTGTGTGTTTGTGTTTTTGTGTGTTTGTGTGTTTGTGTGTTTGTGTGTTTGTGTGTTTGTGTGTTTGTGTTGTGTGTTTGTGTTTTGTGTTTGTGTGTTTGTGTGTTTGTGTGTTTGTGTGTTTGTGTGTTGGTGTATTTGTGTGTTTTTGTGTTTGTGTGTTTATGTGTGTGTGTGTTTATGTGTTTGTGTGTTTGTGTTTGTGTGTTTGCGGGTTTGCGAGTTTGCGTATTTGCGTGTTTGCGAGTTTGCGTCTTTTCGTGTTTGTGTGTTTGTGTGCTTGTGACGTTGTGTGTGTTTGGTGTTTCGTGTTTGGTTTTGCGTGTTTGCGTGTTTGTGTTTGTGTTTGTGTTGTGTGTTTGTGTGTTTGCGTGTTTGCTGTGTTTGTTTGTGTTTGTGAGTTGTGTTTTGTGTTTGCGTGTTTGTGTGTTTGTGTGTTTGTGTGTTTGTGTGTTTGTGTGTTTGTGTGTTTGTGTGTTTGTGTGTTTGTGTGTTGGTGTGTTTGTGTGTTTTTGTGTTTGTGTGTTTATGTGTGTGTGTGTGTGTTTATGTGTTTGTGTGTTTGTGTTTGCAGGTTTGCGAGTTTGCGTATTTGCGTGTTTGCGTCTTTTCGTGTTTGTGTGTTTGTGTGCTTGTGACGTTGTGTGTGTTTGGGTGTTTACGTGTTTGAGTATTTGCGTGTTTGCGTGTTTGCGTGTTTGTTGCTTGTGAGGCTGTGTGTTTGTGTGCTTGCGTGTGTGCGTGTTTGAGTGTTTCTGTGTTTGTATATTTGTGGTTTGTGAGGTTGAGTGTTTGTGTGTTTGCGTGTTTGCGTGATTGCGTGTTTGCGTGTTTGTGTGTGTGTGTGTGTGTTTGTGTTTGAGTGTTTTTGTGCTTGTGCGTGCGTGTGATGTTAGTATCAACGATAACTCCAGAACCGTACTTAGCTGAAATTTAAGTTTCATTTCATTTCTCCTCGGGCTGATTATATTTTGGGAAAAATCCAGCGGCGGATAGAGTGATTTATTAGGCGCAGTTTTTGGCATTTTATTAAATATTTCTGAAACAGCAGCATATTTCAAAGATATAAAATACCCACATATAGGACTTAAACAAATCGATTAATTACCTTCTCTCCAACTTTGTGATACGATGCATATTTTGGTTAAATTTAAGTGTTTGTTCAAACTTTTTCAATATCTGCATAACGGTCAACCTTATTGGAAAATGTGTAAACACATTTTTAAAGATAATTTAATACTTCATAACTCTTCTTTATACAAAGCTAAATAAGATTAGAAATTAATTAAATAAGATTCAAAATGTTTAAACTATTTTATCGATATAAAGGAGTAGTCGGCCTCGGAATGTAAAAATTCAAGATGTCCGATTTCTGGTTTTTTGTCGGAAAGAAATCCAATTCTCGATTTTTAAATTCAATACCTTTTTCCATATTTGGATTCTACGAGTCAAAATACAAACAATCCAAGCGTTAAATGTCGATCAAGAAAATATTTTTTTCTTAAAAGCATTGCTTGACCTCAATTTACTGTAGATCAATTTAAGTGACACCATTTTTATGTCAGTTATTCAATGAAAAATGACTTATTTCAAATAGAACATGGATTGGGCCATTGCTAACAATGAACACTAAAACATATTTTGTTAATATCCTATTAAATGTTGAATGTTAAATGTCGCCCGTTTTCTCGAACACATAACCGAGCTTAGTGTTTTTTAGTGTTTTTAGTGTTTTTAGTGTTTTTTAGTGTTGTTTAGCGTTTTTAGTGTTTTTAGTGTTTTTTAGTGTTTTTAGTGTTTTTTAGCGTTTTTTTAGTGTTTTTAGTGTTTTTTAGTGTTTTTTAGTAATTGTAGTGTTTTTAATGTTTTTTAGCGTTTTTCAGTGTTTTTAACGTTTTTCGTGTTTTTTAGTGTTTTTAGTGTTTTTTAGTGTTTTTAGTGTTTTTAGTGTTTTTTAAATAAATAAATAATAATTGAATCGTTTGGTCGCTAATAAATACCAGCAAGTCTGGCGAGGGGCGCAAAACCAGGAATCGCGTATAGAGCAGTATGGTTGAAACGCGTGGTGTGATTGAAAGGTAAGTAAGAAAGAAAAACAAAATGTACATGTATATGTACATTTTTGAGATTCATACAGTAAGTATACGATCTATTATTTATATCTATCTATTATGTCGTGACAGTAGACGTAACTGTCCGGTAGTAGGACGATACCGTTAGTAGGGAATGCTACATCGTCCGGGGCACGATTTGGCCAGTAACCGGTCTGATCGCTAGGGTATTACTCAAGAAAACAATACAATTGCCTCGGATCGACCTGGCTACAAGGGGCGGTCAAGGTCGAAACAGACAGGCCCCGTTGCTGACGACAGTGCAAGGAATGAATGGCGAGTCGGTACGTGGAATGTTAGAGGCATGCATGGTAAAGGATTTGAAATTTCGAATGGTAATATATGAAAGACACCTTGATATTCTGTGTATATCGGAGACAAAGCGCAAAGGAAAGGATGCTGTGGAGATGGAGGATGGCAGCCTGGCACTATGGTCAGGAGTTGAGACGGAAGTGCATGGCGCAAAAGGAGTTGGGGTGATCATAAGTGAAAGAGCGAAAAGATGTGTTAAACAGTACGAATAATGCTCTTTCTCTTAAATCCTCCAACGTATACTTGATCTTTAACATAACATCACAAACAAAAATTAACTTGTGTCAGTTCCGGAGACCTGCTGGCCATCTGATATGACTGTGTGTAACTATCCAGTACTGTGCTCTATAGTGCGGCCCAGCTCCGTCTTGTTGAAAAACATTTCTAGTATTTTTATGGAATAAATTATGCATATCCTGTTTCATTTTCATAACTCAAAAACCGAGAGAGTTAGACAAATTGAACAATAGTACCCTTTTTTATGTAAAATTGAACGGGCTTTCAGATTTTTAACTTATTTTAACCATTATTCAATGGGCAAAGAAGATATGATTTAATTTATTGAAGTAACTGGGTGCCACAAAATTCGTATTTCTCCTGTTACAAAACTTAAAATTACCAAATCTTATGTTCATGCTCTTACAAAAGTTATTAAGAAATTTTAAAATAAAATTGTCTCCTAAAACAGCAACATTTGGCTTAATTTTCATATTTTGGTGTTTACTATCTGTACTTCAAAGATTGCCCATTCTTAATGAATTACCCTGTATACTCAAAGTAGTATACAATGGTTTTAGTTTAATCTATCTAGAAGGGCTAGAGTTGAATAGCAGATTAGAAATTTCCTAAGAAAATCTGAACTCTCATCTACTTAGGTGCTGACCGTTACTAAAGCAATATGGCACGTATGTAATATATTAAAAGCGTCAATAAAGACTACTGTTATTATTATACAATGTTATATGCATAAGTGTGAGTCCTTGATGATGATAGCACAAATTATTATTATTATCATTATTATTATAATGCATTAGTTTCCAAAGCACAACTGTAACACTCGTATTCTAAAATTAAATTAATTGCAGCTTAAATTTCATATTATTGACTAAACCCAATAGTAAAAATCTGTAAAGCAATTTACCGGTGACGTCTATTTCTTATCAATTCATAATAACTGCAGTATATGTCAATATAAACCTTCACCACTACTACACATATTTAAAATACTTAGCTTTTTTGGATTTTCAATGGTGTACTTATGTATTAACGTTTTAAACAAATCTAAACGTTTCGATAACACTTAAAGTAATTGTCCCCAATAGTGATAAAATCTTTTAGAGTTGTTTAAGATTATGAAACAAATTTATGAAACGGAAAAAGTAAAAATGCAAACATAAACCTGTTATTAATATAACAGTTTGATAAACGTATAAAGTCAACTATAGAATACAATTTTAGTAAAGAATTACTTCATTCCTAATGAATTAAAGATTGTTAAACTGACTTGAAGATGACAAATCGGAACACCCTCTAACGGACGTAGGCTAACAGTGAGTAATGTCATAACCAAAAAAGAAATTTAACAAAACTTAATCAAATTATGATGTACGTGTAAAGTTGTGAAAATCCAGTCAAACCTAACAAAGAAACAGTTTTTGTGTTATTTTACAGTGAAAACACAACGTGGTATGTTTCATACCGTTTTTAATTTTAATTTCAAGTACATACGTTCAATTGGTATAGTGCTGTGGTAACAACATATAATTAGTAATCCATTTACTTCAAGGTCTAGGAAAAAACCTAGACATACCAGTAGCTAAAATTAAAATGAAGGCGCACCATTCTTTTTAAATGCCAAAAGCTATTTAAACGGAGATTTTCTTCTTGCCTGTTGGAGTTATTAGGATGTCTATATCTTATTCATATTATAGAATTGAATGTTATGATTTAAATTATTTAGCTACCGCAGATTTTTCTGGTTAACCTAATCTACAAAATCTCATATGTTCTTTAAGTTTTGTATCAATGCTACGTTTTGCGATTCCAATGTATACTTTTCCACATGAACAAGATACCTTACACTCCGGAAGATGATAATGCGTTTAAAACATCTTTAGGTGACTTTAAATGTTCTTTAATTTTTCTTGTAGGTTTAAAACTAGTCCTAATGCCATGATTCATTAGGATTTTTTCAATTGTATCTATAACATAAGTTATAAAAGGAGAAAAATCAGTACCAACATTAAGCACTGGTTTTTCTTTATGGTTACGTCTAGCAAGTGTAATAACGTTATTATTAAAACTTGATAAATAACAATTTAGTTTATAGTAAAACGCACATTTTAAATGGAAAATTACATTTAAAACCTGTTATATTAATATCAGGTAAAGATAAGTAAACCCAAGCATTCAAAACAGAATTTGAAATCCGATAAGAGTTTTAAATGAATAAAACAAGTTATAATTGACACCGTCTCTATAAAATTGATTAATTTATGTCTTGGAAAATTGCGTTAAATAATATTTTCGATATAAATAATTAAAGTTAAACCTGCAATAATTTCTATCATATGAATTGTAACTACAATGGAATATTGTAATCTCGTTCCCATTGTGTAAAAGAAACTATTTTAACCATAGATTCCAACCGTTTAACACATGTGTAAGAATAAGTATTTTTTGTTGGTAGAAACCGGAAAAATTTTATATAAATCGTTCCGTTATTTCATAAATAATAATTTTAGCATGTCAAAATAAGTATTGGATTATTAATTGATTTAAAATTAATTAAAATAAGTAGTTACGCAGTCATCTCAGCATAGAAACAGGGGATTTCCAGCTGTCCCTCTTTTAATATTTCATACTCTATATAGGAAAGCGCCATAGTCAAATGATTATCTCTTTCGTTCTCACTGCTTCAAGTATATAGATCGAAAACTGCATTTTGTAAATGATTATGAGGTAAAGCGTAGTTTAGCTTGATTAATATAATTAAACTTAGTAAATACTCACTCTGTAATCAAGGAAATTGGTTAATTTATTCGGACATAAATAGTAAAAAGTTGCTTGGCTACTGACCACCGTGTTGATTTAAGCCGTAATCATTGAAATTTAAAATAAATTAATAAATTATTAAGAATCATTCATTTTGATTCATCATTGGTGAAGGATTTTATTTGTCAAGGGGACCTGTGACCTATGTCAACTACCGTATCCGCCGTCCGTCCGAATTAATTTTCATCTTCTACCGCAGGATAAGACCCTGAAATTTTATCCTCCACTGAGAGACCCGGAGCAGCCGTTTGGAACCGAGAAAACTCAGAATTAGCCCCAAAGCACACCTGGGCAGTAGCTTATCTTTGGGTGGCGCCCGAATCCGTCTGCAAATAAATACCGTTAACTATTTTAAATAAAAGTTTTTTCTCCAAACGAATCTTAATTTTTGTACTGGTGCTCGTTGAGGACAGGCTTCACTTGCCACCACCGAGAAACTAATTAGAAAAATTAAATTATCAGGTATTCCTGAAGACATAAAAAATAAACTAATTCTGAAGCTCTTTCACGAAAACTACATGGTCTACCAAAAATCCATAAACCTAATGTTACTTTAAGGCACATTGTTAGTGCAATTGGTACTCCTATACACAATCTTGCAAAATATCTTACATTTCTGTTAGAACAATAACAACAACAGGTAAAACATCCCATTATATTAAAAATTCTATCGACTCCATTGAAAAATATATAATTTCAAAATTGAAAAGGGTGGTCAGTCTGGATCTTGTTTCATTTTTTACAAAGGTCTCTCTGAAAGAAACTATTAAAGATATTAATCATATTTTACCAAACCATTTCTTTTCAGCAATGTCTTACTACGACTTATTTTCAGTGGAATAATAAACTCTATGAACAGTTTGATGGTGTAGCAATGGGTAGCCCTCTTAGTCCAGTTATAGCTACTTTTAAATAGAAATATTTGAAATATTAACGTTATAAAGTGCACCTACAAAACTATTGAATATTTGTTATTTGGAGATATGGAGAAGAAGCACTACATGAATTTTTAATTTTTATAAATGGTATACATCCTAACATCCAATTTACCACGGAAAAGGAAACTAATGGAAGTTTACCATTTCTTGACATACTAATACCTAAAACTAATAATTCACTATCTTTTAAGGTTTACAGGAAGCCGACACATACTGATAGATACCTTCCTAAATTATGAAACCACCATCCACTTCAAAAATTGGGTTGATTAAATCTTTAGTGGGTCGTGCAAAACGAATTTGTGATTCTGAATATTTGAAAGATAAATACAAATGTTTAACAAAATCCTTACAAGCTAATGGATATTTACTTAATGGTATTAATAGTACCTACTAGACATAATCATAATGAAAAACCAGTGCTTAATGTTGGTACTGCGTTCTTCCTTTTATAACTAATGTTACAGATAGATTTGAAAAAATCCTAATATGGTATTAGAACTGCTTTTAAACCTACAAGAAAAATTAAAGAACATTTAAGGTCACCTAAAGATGTTTCAAACCCATTATCACCTGTGTATAAGTTATATTGTTCGTGTGCAAAAGTATACATTGGAACCACAAAACGTAGCCTGGTTACAACACGTAAAAAAATAATCAGATTTTGTAGATGAGATGACATTCAATTCGATAATATGGAAATAATGTCAAGACAATTATTTTCGAAGCTGTTGAGATATAAACATCCTAACAACGTCAATACGCTAAAAGAATCTTATAATTTAAAAAAGGTAAATGGTACGCCTTAATTTTAGATTTTGGCATGGTAATGATTTTTGTTGTTTTTCCCTAGACCTTGAAGTAAACCCTTTACCAATTATATGTTAAGTTACGACCGCACTATAATAATTTAACAAATGTACTTGAAACTAAAATTAAAACTCGTATGAAACGTACCACGTTGTGTTTTCACTGTAAAATAACACTTACAACTATTAACAAAACGAATTCTTTGTTGGATTTGACTGAATTTTTAATCGATGTCAAGTTTCTATTTGTGAATGATCTTATCAATTTCGAATTAAAGTTTTTTACAACTTTACACTTACATCATAATTTGATTAAATTTTGTTAAATATGTTCTTTGGTTATGACATTTTTTACTGTTTGCCTTTGTCCGTTAGAGGGTGTTCTGATTTGTGATCTTCAAGGCAGTTTAACAATATTTAATTTATTAAAGATCTAGCTATTATTCACTAGAATGGTATTCTGTAGTTGGCTTATAATTCATAGGTTCCCAACCTTTTATGGACTACCGCCTTCTTTACAAGAAAAAAAAATTCCAACGACCCCTTTTACATAATAGTTAATTATACCAATTTTATATGTCTGTCTATTATCTATTACTAATCACAAATTTAAAATTAATTCTCTCTCACTAATCGCGCTCCTCGTGGTCGTGGCAGAAGGTAGCGATTATTAATTAATTAAAAATACAAAAACATGTTATAATAAAAACATTTAATTCAGACAAAGACCATACAAAGTGTTAGACCAAAATTATAACTTAACTAACAAATCCAAGACAATACAAATACACAAAGCTGGAGCACCCCGCACTGGGGCACTGCACAAAGGCAAAGATAAGGCGATTAATCAAAATTGATAAAAAAAAATATAATAAAAAAACAAAATTCAATAAGAAACAAATATCAATGAGATGGTTGGGGCTGGTGGAGTTTTAACAATTTGTTAATGTCGGGTTTCAATTTAGTTAACATCAGTCGCAAATCACCACGCTCAGTGATCTGCAGTCTATTCCTTTTCTTAGACAGTAAATTAGCTACTGCACTGAACCCACGCTCAGCCAAATATGATGAAAGAAACGCAGTTAAAAATTTCTGTACTATTTCTCACAATCCAGGGTGGAGAGCTGATAATGATTTTTGGAGCCAGAACTCTTGGTATCCGTTTCAGAATTTTACTTTTAATTCTTCATTAATTGTGAGTTCTACGACTTCTTCTTCTAAATTTGATGATTCTGCTGTATCTGCATTTGCGAAAGGGTCTAAAACTCAGCTTGGTATATTCATATTTAAAATATCCTGGAATCGCTCTGTTAAATCAGCATGAAGAGCGTCCAGGTGTTGGCAGTAAGTCAGTAAATCTTCCTGTTTTATCGATAATGCTGATAATGTCGGAAAGTCGCTGTATTCACCTCTTCCTAGATTTCGTTTGAATAGAAGTTTTCCCACAAAAGCAGTTATGACGTTTTTTGTTTTTATTAAATTCATCTCATCACCTTGCAATTGTAAATTAACGTCATTAAATACGCAATCAACTTTCCGCGCAGTTAATCGTCTCTGTTTTCAAGCAAGTCCCGTACTGAGTCAAATAGATTGAAAGAGCGATTGAGACAAACACCATTCGAGAGCCATCGTACTTCTGTGTGCAGCAGCAAGCGATTATAGTCTTCATCATTTTTACTACAAAGTTGCCCAAATAATCTGTCATTTAATTAATTGCTTCTTATATTGTTGATTGCTCTAATAACGTAATGGAGCGACGTATGCAGGCGTTCATTAAGATTTTTTTGCAACCAAGTGCTGTCGATGAATAACACAATTTACAGCGAGTATCTTTGGTATTGCTTGTTTCAAATGCGCCATGAAACCCTCATGACGCCTCGTCATTGCTGGAGCACCTTCTGTAGCAACTGATAAAATATTTCAAATAGGAATTTCTTTCTCTTGAAAAAAAACGTGCATGGCATTAAATATGGATTCTCCCTTGTATCGGTTTTCAAATTTTTTGCAAATAATAACTCTTGACAAATTTTTTCTTCTTTCATGAATCGGACATAAGCCATTTATTTGGTAAAGTTGATTCATCGAGTTGAATGGAAAATTTGGAAGTTTTTAAGTAATCACATAATGATAGTTCAACGTCTTTAGCCATTTCATCTATTCTTCTTTGCACTTATCTTATCTTATGAAGAACAGTTTTGATTACCTCTTCGACTGCCGGCATAATTAATTCCCCACCAATGGTGAGTGGTTTTCCCGATTTTGCGATTAATAATGAAATATTATATGAAGCACTTAGTCCATCATCTTGTTTAGAACACGATGCAAAAAGGTTTGATATAGGTGGCTGTTTTAAATATTTCTTTTCAAGTCCTTGAAAATAGAATAAATCTTTGTCCTTTTTATCAGCATCTATTTTATTCAAATGCTCTTGGAGCCTAGAAGGCTTCATGGCTTCATTTGAAAAAACTTTTTGGGAAATTAAACACATAGGTAATAAGTGGTTTGTTGGAGATTGCATAAATCCATATTTCAAATACTCAATATTGTACTACCGACGTTTCTTCTTAGTTTCAGACATTTTGAAATTCACAATTTGTTACGATTTGAATACAACAACTTTTCAACCGATCTATAGAAAGTTATAAAACTATAATGGCTATAATGACTTCTTTACTTTATTAGTCACACACGACCATGGATCACTGACACAAAAACAATAAGACATTAGAAGAGCCAACCCTTTTTGAGATTTGATTTCGAGCACGCAACAACTTGTATGCCTTTGTTTGTTTGCAGTGCCCCGCTGCATTTGCTCTGCAAACAGGTTATTCAAGTTTCCGTATTTTTGTCGAAACATGCTTGATTGCGTAAATCACGTCTTTGCTTACCAACTTGCATAGACTTGTTTCCGACTGTCCTAAACCGAATCAATTAGTTTATACTTAATGCTTATTTAAATGTTTTAATGTTTATTTACTTTCACGCCATAATAATAAGATAAACATTTTAGACGGCTAGATAAAACGTTTTTTCATGAAAATAGAGGTATTTTATTATATTAACCCTTAAGTTTAAATGCTCACATGGCGCCTATCAGGCGCCAGGCAATTTTTAAACTTCTATTCTATACCGTTCTTAATAATTTTTTTAACAATTTATCCGGTTATGTATTCCTCAATTACATACATACCAATATATTGTTAAGTTTTTTACTAATAAATACAAAAAGTCAACAGTGCGCAATGTGGCACTTGAGAGGCGCCTTGCGAGCAGTTACATTGGTAGAATTTTTCGTAATAAATATAATAATAATAAATAAATTCGGTGTGTTACATATTGTCAATAGTACAATATAAAGAAGTAGCTACATGTACAAGAAAACGGTGTTATTTATGCCCAAGATTGACAAATCGACAAAACAAATTTGTACAATTTGTAACAAAAATATTTGCACAGAACGCAGTATACTTATATGCAATGAATGTTATGTATAATCTTATATACAACTCTTATAATTTTACATATTTTATATCTTATTTCTGTACTTATGTATATTTATATACATAATATATTATCAATACATTTATAATCTTTGTTCAAACTTGTATTCTAATCTATATTTTTAATGGTTAATAAACTTTTTAAACATGTTTAGATTGTTTTACTTTTCTTAGACATGATTACAAAACAACAATTTATTGTTTTGAATGTAGAACTTTTTAAGTATGCTTGTAAAAAAATCAAAACTTATAAAAAATTATGTATGTAAAGTTGACGCGAGTACTTAAAGGTTAAATTTCTAATTAGGTAGGTACGCCGCGACCGCCCTCTTGACTGTCACAACGCCCCCCATTTTGCTTTTGGACCCGCTACCGTCCCCACTAGCGGGTGGTACCGCCTCCGTTGGGAACTTATGGCTTATACATTTATCAAACTATTGTATTAATAGCGGGCTTATATTTGCGTTTTTCAAGTTTCATAAACTTGTGTCAACACTGTAAGGGTTAAACAATCCCGGAAGATTTTATTACTACTGAGGATGATAACTGTAAGTGTTATCGAAACGTTCAGATTTGTGTAAAGCATTAATACAAAGATACGCCGTTGAAAACCCAAAAACGCTAAGTATTTTAAATATGCATTATATGTCCTCTATGAACACTTAAGGTCAAAATGATTATACAATGTAAAATGCAAATCCCTATTTTATTACGTTTTTGTTTATTAAAAATCCACAACTTCTTATAATAAATAAGTAGTCCATTTACTGGACCCTGCAATCTACAAGTTGATTAATTTGCAAACTAACTTCCACGAATTTGTTAATCTTTAATTTCACAGTTGTAACTTGCTTGTAAAATACAATGTTATCTGCTACCACCAAATGTTCATAAGAAAAATACTACTTACGTGTCACTTTACAAAATTACACACTCTGTATTAAAGCACATCTTGTCACGAAAACAAATCAAAGTCGCTAATATAGCACAGACGTTTCTCTTTACAAAAGAAAATAAAGTTATTTTCACCTATGTTGGTAAAAAACAAAAAACGTGTGAAAAGTACTAAAAAATTTTAATTGTTTTTAAACAACAGCTAAATTATACAAAAGAGGACTTAGAAAACGGTCCTTTACATTCGATAGCAATATTTTGTCATTTATAGACTTTCTGAAGATTATAAGCACCTCTCGAACAATACGGTACTAAATAACGCTTTACACACATTCGTGTATACTATTTTACTATTTACAAAAAAAAAAATTATTAACAAATTAATCAACTGGCGTCTACAATAGAAAAATTAAGCAACAAAAATATTTTGGCATTAGTGCCAGAAATGTAGTAATCTGAGACATTCGCAAGCCTGGCAGACGTACAGACAAGCAATAAATTAAACATAATGTTTAGGGGTGGGTGTGACGTCAGCACACAGCGTGCTATGAATTCCGGAATCGGAAAAACTTGACTTTAGGCTACAGTTGAAACGTATTCTCAGTCCGCGATTCAGTTATCAATAATGGATTTTGGAAAGAACTTACATTTTATATACCATCACTTTTGTTTATCAAGATTAATATTAATAAAACGTAGTACGAAATGAAATTCTAACTAAAAACCGGGCATATTTTTAATAGGATTAGAAGATTTCTTTCATCACCCGCTGCGCGCTTGGAATGGTTTTCCACATATTGGAACAGTTAAATAAAATATTAAAAGAGTCAGCAAAGACCTCAAGATGTCGAAATTTAGTCGATGTATTAGTCAGGGATTTCAAAATCATAAAGGACTTCCGCTATGAAGTGCTTTAAGGATTTAATTTGAACATCACTTTCTGTCAGCATTCTCTTTCTATCCTTTATTGAATTTTAGCTTTTACGTTGCGAAACGAATATTCCTGTCTTCCTTCTTTATGAATATCATAATGTTTTGAGTCAATATCCTGATCGTATTTAAAAGATAGGTGTCATGGCAGTATTTGAATTCAAGGATAGATGATTTGTGAGAGAAAAATCTTCAAGATGCAAATTGGTTCTTTCTACTTTAAATACCAGATTTGATACTTTTCAACGAATATAAATTACGATCCTTTTACATTGCTTTTTGGATTTTTCCATTCCTTGTCTGTCACTTACGGCTTTATATATGCGTATCTTTCAATTTTTACTCTTAATTACGTCTCTTGTTAGAAATTTGTTGATGTAACGAGAATTTCTCATTTCCGCATATTTAAGCGATTTAAGTGTCATATTTTCATTTACACCTTCCATTCTTCATTCTTATATGGCGATTTTTTGTAAGAAATTTGAAAATTAAAATGTGGTATTTGATGATTTTAATGTGATCAATAATAAAATGGCGGTTATAATCGACTTATGTTCGTATTACGTTGAAATATAAAAACGTGCTTGTTTTTTACTCATCACGTAACATTCACTTTGTTGTACAAAAGCAAAACACCAAAGGGGCCCGATATTGATAATGCTTACACTCCATTTAGGCGGTATCGCATTGTTCAATGCTTAAACTCTAAACCATGGAACTATCGTTTAAATTTATGGCATAATATAGATTTTAAGCATTTTAAATACGTTTTATTTTAATACATTGTAACCTTTCATATACAGCGTGTCCCAGGAGTTCGGACCAAAAACTTGGGAGATGATAGACGGACTAAAAATAATTATTGTACTTCGTCTTAAGCCCTTCGTTAACGAACTATAGGGCTCTAAAGTTGAGAATTAAAGATTGTTTTTTAATTATAGTTATTAAATGACTTATTGGAAATTAATAAAATTTTAACTGTTCATAAACACCTCAAATGCATACTTGGTGGCGTCATAAACAAGTCTGGACTACACTTGTGAACTCAGGTACGGGCTAAGTTCAATGGTTGATACGGAAATTTTTGTTAAATGTAACTTTTTTCACTTATACATGCCACAATTAAATTTCTTAAACATTTCTGAAGAAAAAACATCCTTTCGTCACATTTCGATAAAATTAACAGTTTAAGAGATACGGGAAATTTTATGTCGCACTGCACACCCATCGCGGCATTCACCAATTTTTTAAAACGCCATTAGGTACATCCTGTATCATTAAATAAATTATTAATTATTAATAAATTAGTACAGTCCACATTTATAAAAACTTTATTTAAAACGAACACATCTTAATTTAACAAAAGTAAAAATATCTTGAAATAATGCTTTACGTTGTAAGCCACACCCAACAATGGAATTTTCCTTCTTATAAATTTTATCTTCTTGAAATTGAATAAACCAATATTTATTGCATTTTCTAGAACGTTCATATAATAAATGTAATCAAACTTTAAATTCTGTATTAAAAGCACAACGCAATGATAAAATGAAAGCGTACGTAACAGTAGAATTAATTGTGCAAACGTTTTAACCATCAAATGAATGGCACTTTCAATAAATTTAGGTGGAAAACAAAAAAAAAAGCTTCCTAACAACATCACTTTCATCAGGAAGTGACAAAATGGATGACAAGTTAGATGATGTACTCGTGCGCGAAGAGATTTGCGCAAAGAATTAAGTCAACGATGACGTATTGCGCAAACGTATTTAAGCAGAAAAATAATTTGAAGAGGGAGTATAAACCATTAAGAAGATATGCATTATAAACCCCTAAAAAGACATGCCTACCACATATTATAAATCATTAATAATTAAATTTTTTCTTATAATTACAACTGAATGAACGAAAGACCTAAATTACTGTAAATTTTAATACAAATCAAAATGGGTTGTTACACACCCCCTCCTAAAATTTGGACTCGGATATCACCAAAGCGGAGATTTCAAACACTAAGCTAATAAACAATTTTACTAAAATCTAAGGAAATAAAAAATGTTAAACTAATTAAAATCTAAGCAAAATGTAAACAGTAATACCTAAAATCTAAATAAAATGCAAAATAAAAGATTAAATAGAACAACTACCACAGTCACGTTCGGTGAGTCAAAATCGGTAAATCCAAGATACGACATTTCCATGGTAAACTAGCTCAGGATGTTTCGTCGTGGAGAACAAGAGAGGCCACTCTACCCTTCACGAGATTCAGGTTTCATGTTGTTCCACAGTCGTCATCCAAGCCTAAACATACCCCTAACTAACATGCACGTTTTGTAAATAAGTCGAAATCTAGGTGAGGTAGCAAAGGAAGGATGATGCACTCTTACGAACACAACAACCCCCCCCCCCCTAAAACTACTAAAACGTCATAATCAGGAAGTCACAATCGGGAAGTGAACTAATCGAGGTTGACACGAGGCGAACCGAAGTCCTCAAGCACCGTCCAAGAATAGAACGCTAGACAAATCAGGAATCGTCAAAAGCTAGAATTTCGAAACAATTTCAGGAAAACTAAAATAACTAAATCAAAATAAAAAATAAAAATGTATACAAGCATTACTAGTTTTCTTATCAACGGTTAAGAGTTTGAAAATTTCACGTTAAATAATCATCAGAGGTAACCTCAAAATAGTTATCTTAAATTTTACGTTTGTAACAATAGCAAATTGTAAATCCAATTAAAGAAGATAATCTGCCCGAGAACTAATGTCCCAAAAATCGGAAAAACAATCGCACGATGTGGTCGAAATATCAACAATCGTGCTAAACAAATGTAGCAAAAATAAAATAAGTGGTTTGCAAAGCCACAAAAATATAAAATAAAATAATGTGCGAAATAAGCACAAAAATCAAATTATTTTGAAAAATCATCAAAATAATAAAAAATGTAAATAAGAAAACCAGAATGTAAGAATCTCAAAAATACTAGGAATAGAAAAATAATTAAGAACTAATGGGGTTTTAAATCTTTAACATGAAAAACACCTAATGGTTTATTATCAATAGGGGCGGCCAATGGGTACGTAGTTGGACCTAACATCTCAATAACTTTCGCTTCAATAAATTTTGGAGTTAACTTTTGACTATAATTCTTAGTCGCATCAGATAAAGTAAAACTCTTTTTCCAAACTGAATCGCCGACGTTTAATTTCAATGGACGCCGTCGCAAATCGTAAGATTTTGAATTTCTTTCGTAAGCTGCATGTAAATTACTAGTAGTCCATTCCCATTTAGAGCAGTATTAGAATCGCACACGCACACGCACACGCACACGCACACGCACACGCACACACACGCACACGCAGCTCTATCTGAAAATTCTCATTGTTCATTAAAAGTTATAGTGAAGCTGCTGAAATCCTTCTATATAGATAATGTAATCACAAGTGTTGACAATGAAAATGATTTACATGAATTTATTGATGAGTCTAGTAGGCTCCTGATGGAAGGAAAATTTGATCTTAGAGGGTGGGAGTATACACTACAAGAAAATGAACCAGTTGGAGATAATTTTCTGTCATCAGTTCTTGGTCTTGTTTGGAACAGAAGTTTAGATACCCTTCAGCTTTCTTTAGAATGGATAAAACAAAAAGAACTATTTTATCAGCAGCCCATAAGTTATTTGATCCTATCGGATTTATTTCTCCGGTAACTTTACATTCGAAGATTTTACTACAGAAGGTTTGGATGTCGAAGATAGGTTGGGATGTAGAGTAGAAGATGAAATTAAACATGAGTTTCTTAAATGGCTAAATGATATACCGTTGTTAGCGTCTACCAAAATTTCTAGATGTTTTTTGTCTTCATCTAATTTTCAAAGCTGGGCTCTAGATATTTTCTGTGATGCAAGTAAAGATGCACATGCTATCTCAATTTTCTTAAGATCCGAAATGAGTACGGGAATTAATGTATCTTTGGTTCAAGCAAAATCTAGAGTTACACCATTGAAGACTATTGAAGCAAGGCTATTACAAGGCATTATTGAAAATTTTGATCCAAGTATTAGATGTTTTTATTGGACTGATTCCTCAACAGTACTTTTATGGATAAAAAGAGAAGAACAATCGAAGCCATTTGTTTGGAATCGTATAGAAGAAATTAGAAAGTTAACAAACATAATGCTGTAGAGAAGAAAACAGTCATTTCATCCTACAAGGAAAATTTCAGCTGGTATTGTGTATTTTTCAAATTATTACAAGATTATTCAACTTATGAGGTGGATTAGAAGATTCATCAATAATTGTAAAAGGAACAATCAGGATGATAATGATTTAACAGGACTAGTAATGGAAAATGCAAAGAAATATGTCATTAAGTTAATACAAGAAGAAAGTTTTCCAGAATCAATTGAAGATCCCGAACTTTCTACGTTGTATCCTCTTCTTGATGACGATAGCATTATAAGAATACGAACAAAAATTTCAAATACGCCAGATGTCTTAAATTTTCGTTTTCCTTATGTTCTACCATCAAAACATGAGTCGTTTGATATTAATCGAGCATTTGAAAAATTGTCATGCGGGAGTAAAATGTTTAAGAGAATTTTTCTGGATAATAAAGTGCAAGCGTGCTATAAAATCAGTCATTAATAAATGTAATGTTTGCAGAAGATTTAATAAAAGGAAATTAGAAACTATTCCTCTTCCTTCTGATAGAGTTCGAGAAGCTGAGATATTTAAAGTCATTGGTATTGATTTATCAGGTCCATTATGTGTTAAGCCTGGTGAAAAGGTCTGGATAGTACTCCATACATGTGCAGTCTATAGGGCAATACATATGGAACTTTGTGTCTACGAATGCTTTTCTGCAATCTTTTAGACGTTTCATATCACGATGAGGAAGACTATCCACTGTATATAGTGACAATGGAACTAATTTTATGGGAGCTGAAAATTCTTCTCAGAGTTTAAATTGGACAGAAATTGTTCAGAAGGCTTCGATTCAGAAAATTGATTGGAAATTTAACGCTCCAACCGCCGCATGGTGGGGTGGCTGGTGGGAAAGTCTAATTAGACTTATTAAAGACCTATTGAAAAGGATACTAGGAAAATCACATCTTTCACTTGAAGAACTAAGTACAATTTTGTGTGAATACGAATATGTTATAAAATGTCGTCCTCTTACTTTCATATCGGAAGATAGTAGTGATCTAATAACATTAATTCCTAAGTTGTTTCTACAAGAAATTCCTCATAATAGTGTTTTCGATATCGACATGATTGAAAAGTTGAAAAGGCGATATAGATACAGATTGAAATGGAAAGAAGTTTTGAAGAAAGATTTAGAATTGAGTATTTGGGTGGACTAGCATTATTTTCAAAAAGGAAACAATATGAAAATAAATTAAATGTTGGAGATGTTGTTCTTGTCAGGGATGATAAACAGAAAAACATTGATTGGATTTTAGGACGCATAGAAGTATTGATACCTGGACGCGATGGACAAGTACGGTTGGTTGAGCTGAAAACAAAAAATGGAAGATTGCTTAGACCGATACAACGAATTTGTACCCTATAAATGGAAGAAAATTATATTAGTTCACCAAAGAAAATAGATGCGGTAAAATTACAGAAAGGAACAAGCAAGATGACAAATATTGAAAGGTCAAAATTTTCTATTAAAATGAAGAAGACGTTAAAATATCAAAATATGGACGAAATTTAAAGAAACCTGAAAAATATAAATGTTAAGTCAAAATAAAATTTGTATTTCACATGACTTAAAGTGGGAGTATGAAGAAAATGGTTTTTTTACACCCTGTATATGTTATTTTTTTGATTAGTAGTAGTAGGTAAAAAAAAGGAGAAGTGTCATTGGAATTAATAAAAATCTTAAAAGTTAAAAAACGTCCTTACATTATATTTCTTCATAAGTATCACATCAACAGAAGATTAAAATAAATAGTTCTGGTTAGAACTCCCTGATTTACATCAAGGTGTAGTGCAGATCTGCTGACCCCGGCCCACCTGTGATTGCTACGTACAGGTAAGCGAATTATTTGTGTGTTTAGGTTAGCTGTGAACTTACGTAATTATGCAAAACAACCCCTATTTCGACGTTTCAAACACACTGGCGCCCCATTCCGGTTTTTATAACGATTTCATCCCCTATTGTGTATGGTATACTATTCTGCGGTGTGCAAAATTAATTAACATCTTAACCACACCTGACTGCTGGCTAATCGTACAAAATCCAAGTTTATCTGTTATTTCGTTTTACTACCCGTTTATACCGTAATAACGAGCGGTCGCCGTGAGATTCGAGGCAGGGTTGTGCAGTCGTAGGAATACGGCGCGTGGTGGCGTAATTAGGACGATAGTGTACAACTCATAAAGTAAAAATTTTATTGATAACAAAATTGTAATTAATATGATAGTGAACTAGGGTACCGAATTGTAGAGGTCGGTAGGTGCGGCCAAATCTGAATAGCTTACTGGCGGCAAATGTATAAATCCGCCATTGGCCGTATTTAAAAAGAGAGTATTATTATTATCATACTTATTAACGTGGCATAATTTTTACACACGGTGACAATCATACAGTTACACTTTTAGCGTTTTTACGATATCTTCATTAACAAATTGTACTGTAAAATTAACCTAAATAGCATACAAACAAAACTAAAATAACTAAGTGTACCAAAACACAATTTTGTGATGAATTTGCACTTTAATAACAATGTACGTGTTCATAATAATTTGCTAATTAATTATTTTGAAATTTTAAGTAACTAATTAAACGTTTGCGTAAACGAGAATATTAGTTTCATAAACCGTCAGATCCACTACCAATTTTGCTTGTTAATATTGATCCTTACGGAATAAATTCAACGTTACGCATTAACGCGACTTAATTATTTTTAATTAATTGTTATAATCATTATTAAAAAAATATACAACAAAAATTTATTTACAAATATGCCCTTACTTTTAAATAGTTATTTTGGCTGCAGTTTCTCACAAATACGTTTGCATTCCTCTTAAACAACTTACACACAATTTAATTCTAAGCCAAAGTATATGTATTATTCTAAGTGGATGATTTAATTAAATCAGTGTAACATAAAACATATTAATTCATAATGGTTGCGCGACCCCATAAAAATGTTACATTTCTATTTAAATACGATTTTTAGAAAGTGTGCCAAATTAACTGTAAACTTTAAGTGAAATTTTCAGTTAAAAGGTGTGTAATACAAACTTTAATTAATACAGTGACCGGTATAAAGTAGGATACAAATGGAAAAGATTTTTATTGTTCATTTCTCAGAAAATTTTATTCTTGATAAAAGTACCTGCTTGGTCGCAAACCTTCCAAAAGTTTGAATATCTCGTTTCTTATACGAGGGAGATTCGAAAATGTGAATGCGGCTCAAGAGTAAAGTACCCTATTTTTCAAAATACATAAAAATGTCATTTGAAGAAGTTGTTTAGAATTGAAAAGATATGTCAAATCCGAAATTTCAGCCAGCTTCTCTGAAAAAAAATATTTACGTTTTTCCTTTTTGTTTCTTCTACCACCCTTGTATTTTATGGGAAGCAATATATTTCGGAGGTAAATAATTATCTGATGGAACAACAATACGCTAAAAAGCATGTTTTATTTGTCCCATAAGTAATAGGTTAGGTTATTCACAATTATCCCTACAAATGCCTCAATTTTTGTATCCAATGGGGTAAACTCCATATTCCTTCAAGATTATGCCTAATATGTTATAGAGAACATCAAAACACTTAAATTTTAACAATAAATCCTTGTCCGCAAATGAATAGAAATTGATTTCTTCATTTACAACCACAACTATGTATCACAAGTACTCATTATTCCTTATTTCGCTTTGATATTTTGCAAAGTAGGCTTTGGAAAAAAATTGATAATAGTCAACAATATCAATTTAACATTTCCGATTTCGCTGTTAGTCTAATTTTCACTGGTGTCTGAAAACTAATTATTCACTGTAATGGCTGCACATCTAAGTGTCCGAGAAAAAGCTGAGATTGTTTTAGTGTATGGTGATAATTATCATACTTTTCGCGAAACTGCAGATATTTTTAATGCAAGACACACAGATAAAAATATTAATCATGAATGTTGTTCTGTCTACTGTGGAGAATCCGAGGACATCGTTATCACAAGAAATCGGCAAGAAATTACCGATGTTTCTGAGCGATCAATTAGAAGAATTATGCGAAAATAAATTACTACAAACTCAAATTTATTCATACCCTTAAGGAAAGAGACCCAGACGCAGCGTTGGAATTTTCTTTTTGGTTCCAAGGAGAAATAGAGAATGATGAATATTTTTCGAGGATAATTCTTTATTCTGACGAATCTAGTTTTACATCAAATGGTATCGTAAGTACGCAAAACTGTACATGGTGGGCAGATGAAAACCCTAACTTTAAGATCGAATGCCGATATCAATATTCGTTTAAAATCAACGTTTGGTGTGAATTTTAAACGATGAAATTGTGGGACCAGTATTTTTAGAGAAAATTTAAATTCTGCGAGACATTTAAATATGCTTCAGATATATCAAATTATTTGGTGCCTAATCCACCCACTAAGTATCTTACTCCTCCTGGTTCTTCATAAAAACTATCCTCATCTTCACTAAGGAATTCTTCGTACATGTCTTCTTCTTCGCGAGTTTTACTTTTCTTATTGTACACCTTATATGTCGCCGCTAGCCCGGTCATTCGTTCTTCTACGAATTTGACTTGACAATCCTATCCCCTTTCCTTAAAAGTTATTTCTTTCTCGGCTACATTCACTTCGGCTGATTTGCGGCACATCCAATTCATTCCTAATATGACTTCTGGTTCTAATTTCTTGGCTTCGAAGAAAGAAAAATATTGTTTACTTTCCCCTAGCGTCATATCTAGTCTCTAGTCTCACGCTATGGGTTATTTTGCTGACCTTTCCCCGTCACTCCTCGTATGGTCATTCTTTGTTCAGTTAATGGTACCAATTCTGGATTTTTTCTTTTAATTTAATATATACATTTTCCGCAATAATGCTTATTTGACTTCCAGTATCGATTAGTATATGTTGCCTGACCCCTCCAACTCTCCTTTCAAAAATGGGAGGTACATCGTTTCTTCTTCTTCATAATCCGCGGTTGAATCTACCTCCTGATCATTTATTTCTTCACTATGTGATTCCATTTTGCCATTTTCTCCCTCTTCATTGTATTGGTCTTTTAAGTTTAAAATACGTAACGGTTGTTGTCAGTAGTTTTGGTAATATACCTTCACAAAATGAAGTATTTGGGTTTGCTTCTCTTCATAAGTCACTTGCGAGGCGAGTAAAGTTTCTCGACTTGACTGTCTTAGTTTTCCGATGGCGTGAGTGACGGCGATCTCTCTCTCTCTCTGCTCTCCTCTTCTGAATGTTCGCTGTCTCTTCGGCTTGCATTCTCTTCCTGTCTTGGTGGTGGTAATTCTCTCCTGGTCCTCATCCTCGCCACTCTTCTTCTCGGACCCACTCTACCTCTGTGGTAGTTCGCAAAGTTCACATTTCGTCTATCATCTGTTCTATCGTTGCTTGGTCTAGTATTTTCGCGATTGTTATTCGTTCCTGCGGTTGTAACATCCTGTAAGGCCTATCTTTGTAATTTGACGGTTATATTCGTTCCAAAATATTCATCAGTTGGTCAATGGTTTGTGTTCCTGGTCCAATTAAAATATTCTCCGCATCTCTGGGAAAATGTGTGACTAATGTTTCAACTAAGTGTTCTTTTTCGATTGGTGGCTGTAATATATGGTTTTACTAACCCAAAACCAAACGTGGTCCACATATTTTCCCTGTCTTGGGTTGTATAATCGTGGTGTTGCTAATCTCAATTTAATTTTTTCTTGTACTGATTCGACCAAGATTGTTTTAATAAAATCTTCTTGAAATTGAGCAAAATCTGTCCAATCAAAACGATGTAATTCTGCCCATGCTTTGGCGTTGCCTTCTAATAAGTCCATTGCTGCTCTGGTCCTCCTTTACTTGTTTCCGCTTGATTTAAGTAGTTTTCTAATGCCTCTATAAAATTCATTGGGTGGGTGGTCCTTATATTTCCATCAAACTTTTTTGGTCGTTGTGGTGCCCACTGTTCTGATCTGTATACTACTGTTGTCTTTTCTTTTCTCCAGTTTGTTCTTGTTCGTATAATTTTTCTTCCAAAGTGATTATAGCTTCTTCATTCTTTGTTATCTTTCGTTCCAATTCTAATACTTTTTCTTCATTTTCTTCTATTTTACATCCTACTTCGCCTATTTGAGCGTACTCGCTTCTTTCTTCGATTTGTATCATTTTTATATTCTGTATGTAAAGTTGTTGATCTGTGTCGTCTTTTTGTTTCTTGATTTCTTCCTTACACTTGATCATTATTTCTTTGATGCTTTGTCTTAAATTTTCTTCTATCCGTTCTACTTGACGTCCCATTTCTTCTTTGAAAATTATTTTTAATTCTTTTAATTCTTCTTTTAACCTAGTTCTATTCTTTTTTCTATCTTCTCTTGTTTTCTTTCCATTTTCTTTTGTCCTTCTTCTATTTTCTTTTGTCCTTCCAATAACACACTCAACATAGTCATCGTTATTGATTCTTCTGTTTTTTGTTGGATTGGTACTCCTCCTGTTGTTAACCTGTCTATTTTTGGGAATTTACCTTCTTCTGAAATGTTGATTATATCTTGGCTTTCTTGGCTGAAAATGAAATCTTCGCTTTCCTTTATGTTGCCATCATCTTTGTTTTAATTATCTCTGATAATTTCCTACCTGGCTTTTTAAAACCTGACCTTAATTCCATAAAACGATAAAAATAAACCTACCTTTGCAATCTCCTATATAAAATAAAAATAAAATTTCAACTATGCCACTGGTAATTATTAATTGCTAAACTTTTTTCGAATATAAAACCAAATCAACCAAAAAAAAAACAAAAAAATAATTAAACTTCAACACCCTATATCTTTTAAACGAAGGCGTTGCGGACCTAGGTTCATAGGAACCTTTTTCTTATTTTAGTGTCCTCTATCGCGTGGCACTTTTTCTGTCACCCTATATATATATATATATATATATATATATATATATATATATATAAGTTGAGGAAGTAACAGCCGTTACAATGTTAATCAATTAACAATGACAGTTTAATGGTAAATAAACATAAAATGCAAATTTATCTATGAAGTATAACCAGCTAGTTTTTAAAGAATAACTTAGATGTAAGTAACGTAAGCAACTTGACTTGTTTTAACATTGTTTCATTGTAGAAGCCTTGATAAAGGAACAAAATAAAAAAGCTTCCGAAATATTGGCAAATATCAAAGAGTTTTAAACGTATTAAGACCCTAGTTAGCCGCAAGCCTGATAAATAAAATTAGTTAATAAAATTTTTTCCTTATATATATATATATATATATATATATATATATATATAATATAATCAAACCTAAATCTACAATAACCTTCTTAAAGCTAACATATAACAAATAAAATCTTATCAGAATTAAACGATTGTTTTCGTTTAATTGTGACAGTCAAATGTTAAAGTTCGAGAAATTAAACACAAAAAAGTTTTATTTATTTATACTAACAAAAAAGGTTCTTACTTATTTTCGTTGAAAAACTGATGATGTAATGCTGGTGTTTCTTTGACCGATGATAAGGGGGCCTCAGATAGGTTAGAGCCTGCTCTTCCGATGATGTTAGCTGTTGGCACTCAGAAACTGTTTCTCTATTGTTGTCCTTACCTTTTCTTATACTTTTGTGTAGTTGAATATGCTTCCAATTTTTTTCAATCAGTTAATGATTATAGTAAATAATTGTTCGATGTATTTACACTATACAGTTTTTACTTAATCGTTCAGGTTTAACTACAAATAACCTGCGCAACAAAATGCAAGCTATTTACAAACCGCGAATGCTTCCTTTTTACACATCAACAAATTCGAGTTATTGTCTTTTATACTTCGATTTCCCAATTTGGGTCGATTACTGTCTATTATATTTATTGTTCACTATTTAAACACAATTTATTACGGTCCTGAGACATATAAAACGCGTCATCATCATTTATTACGTCACTTTTCATTATTTTAATAAGGAAGGCAATTTTCTACTTCTTCCCTATCACCGTTAATTAATTCTTATTTGTAATTTTCATACTTTATAGGGCTGCGTGACTATATAATGTCGCTTAGACTGTGAATTCTGATCGCTTATTTTTATGCGACCCTTTCTGTTCGCTTTCTTAACGCGTCTGTTTGTGATCGCTCACCGTATGCGACTGTTTAAAACTGCACATCATTATGATACAACTCCCTATCCCTAAATATAGCCGTTTCGAATTATTTTCAATTTTTCAAAATGTATAAGATTATTGAGACATTTTTAAACCTATGGCCTCGTATAGATAAAAAAGAATATCATAAAACAATTGTATTATACATTAAAAAACGCAACAGAAACTCATATATTATGATAGAAGACTAATTACAATTTTTGTACTGGAGGCATTGCATGTTAACAAGAATTTGACAAATATTTACTTCAATTTCAAGTAAAATTCTAAAATCAAGTGTGCTACTTATAAAAATTGAATGTTTGACGTAAATAGATAAAATTGTAGTTAACCATTTACGAGTGTTATTGTTAGTAATCACAATTTTTATAAAATGGATTTTACACAAAATGAATTAGTTGATATGATATTCGTGTTGGGTGCTGCAGAAAGAAACTGTTTATTGGCCAGCAGAAGAAGCAGATAGAAGACATCCAAACGCAAGATCGTTTCAGAAAGTTATGTGTAGATTTATTGCAACTTCATGTGCCAATTACTCCAAACATGAACGTGTTAAACCTTCTACAAATGAAGATAGTGAATTGAGGGTTCTTCTCGCCATCGAAGATAATCATCACAGAATCCAAAAGGACATAAGTGAAATAGTTGGTATAAGTGAGAGATCAGTAGGGCGTCTTTTAAAGAAGAATCGCTTACATCCTTATCATATTCAGTTACACCAAGAATTGAGCGATGCAAACTTCGATCATCGAGTAAGATTTTGTAACTGGGCCAGGGAAAAAATTACTCAAAACCCAACTTTTTTTTATAATATTTTATGGGCAGACGAATCAACATTTCATAAGAATGGATTTGTTAATACACATAATTTACATTATTATTCCTCAGAAAATCCACATTTATTAAGATAAGTTGATAATCAACATAAGTGGTCTTTAAGTGTCTGTGGTGCCATCGTTGGGGATTATGTCATCGGTCCATTCTTTTTTGATGGACACTTAAATGGTGAGAAGTACCTTAACTTTTTGCGTAACGATTTATCAGGCTTATTAGAAAATATTACTCTTGATATTAGAGCCACAATGTGGTATCAACATGATGGCGCTCCTGTTCACTACTCTGCAGATGTAAGAGATTATCTCAATAGAGTATTTCCAAATAAATGGATTGGGCGAAATGGACCTGTGAGGTGGCCAGCTAGGTCCCCTGATCTGACAAGAATAGATTTCTTTTTATGGGGATACATAAAAAGTATTGTCTATAGGGAACCACCAACCACTGCCGAAGATATGCGTAATCGTATAACACAGGCTTTTCTACATTATCCATGAGTTGTTGCGTAGAGTTAACAATCTTTTAAAGATCGACTTCAGGTCTGCATTCGAGAAAACGGACACTTTGAACAATTATTATAAATCATTATCGCTAATGATTACCGTTAAATTATTTTTCTTATTTTATTAGTTTTGTATTTTTAGAAATAATTTTATATGGGTATTAGTTTCTGTTGCGTTTTTAATTTGCAATACAATTGTTTTCCACTGTTTTTCTTATTATACGAGGCCATGGATTTAAAAAATGTTCCAATAATCTTATACATTTTGCAAATAATTGAAAATAATTTCGAATACGGCTATATTTAGGTATGGAATTTTAAATCGCAATTGATAAGGGTTAATTATGTAGAAATTCCAAATTACGTGAATAATAGTACAGGGTGTTTTCTATTTGAAAATAAACTTTTACTAGTTTGAATTAATTGTCTCGTATTGGACCATTTCAATTGTAAACACCTCTTTATTGCATATTCTTGACACTTTTCTTTGCCTTTATAAATGCTTTATCTGTTCACTTGTTCTGCATATAAATTAGGTAACTTTCATATTCAATACGGTTATGAGTTACTTTTAAAGTATCTCTGTATATTTCAATTTTTTATAGAAATTCGACATAACTTCAAAAGTGTCTATATTTAGGTATGGAAATAATTGCGAATTTTGTTAGGAACAATTGTTATGAATTCAAAAAGATAATTTCTACAGGTTTTAACTTACATTTTTTAAAAATTATAGTATTAGGTCCTATCTTTAAATAAACAACCTGTATACAAGTGAATAATTTTAAAATATTAATGCAAATTTTTAATAACCCTATCCCAAATTTTATTAATCAAATACTTATATTGAAACGAATATTAGAAGAAGGCGCTCTTGTTGCCAGACCTTTTTTATTATCATATATATATTTATATATATATATATATATATATATATATATATTATCAAACTAAATCTACAATAACCTTAAAGCTAACTAATTAACAATTATAAAATTCTTTATCAGAATTAAACGATATTGTTTAATTTGACAGTCAACACAGTATTCAAAGAATACAAACAAAACGTTTTATTTTAACACTAACAAATACAGGTTCTTAATTTTTTCGTTCAAAAACGGATGATGATAATGCTGACGTTTCTTTTAACGTATAACGGGCTCAGTAGCTAAGCCTGCTCATTTCCGATGAATGTCACCTGTTGGCACTAAACTTTTCTATTGTTCCTTATCTTTTTTATACCTTTATTGAATACGCTTCTAATTTTCAAGTTAATATTATATAATGATGTTTATTATATTTATATATATATATATAATTATAATTAAACAAAATTACCTTTTAAACTAACAATAAAAATAAATCTTATCAGAATTAAACGATTGTTTTACGTTTAATTTGACGTCAATATAAAAGTTCAGAAGTCAACACAAAGTTTTGTTTATTAACAGTAACAAAAGGTTCTTACTTATTTTCGTTGCAAAACTGATGATGTAATGCTGAGTTTTTTGACCGACGATAATGGGCCTCAGATAGGTTAGTATAATATGTCGTTACTAACTTACTAAATAGGTTTAACACATAACCCAAATAACAAGCTATTTACAAATCGCAATGCTTCCTTTTTACAATCAACAAATTCGAGTTATTGTCCTTTATACTTCGATTTCCCAATTTGGGTCGATTACTGTCTATTATATTTATTGTTCACTATTTAAACACAATTGATTACGGTTCTGAGACATATAAAACGCGTTATCGTCATTTATTACGTCACTTTTTATTATTTTAATAAGGAAGGTAATTTTCTACTTCTTCCCTATCACCGTTAATTCATTCTTATTTGTAAGTTTCACACTTTATAGGACTGCGTGACTATACAATATCGCTTAGACTGCGAATTCTGATAGCTTATTTTTATGCGACCCTTTCTGTTCGCTTTATTAACGCGCCTCTTTGTGGTCGCTCACTGTATGCGACTGTTTTTAAAACTGCACATCATTATTATAAAGGCGTCATTTTCTTCCACCACATTAATGCACTTGAAAATGCCGCGTATTTAAATATTTTCAAATTGAATACATAGATAAACTCAAGCTTTTAATTTTAATATTAATTACATTCAAATACAAATAAACAATAACCATCTCTTTATCCAGAAAAACAATACATAAATATCTAATCTCGTATAATTTTGAGTTTCATAAAGCTCCCGTTATATTGGTTTTTTTTTTTGTTTTGTTTTACTTATAATATTCCCGAACAGGCTAAGATTTGCCTAACGTGCTAAAGCACTCAGGAACACTGAGAGGCTTTAGGGATATTGTTTGGCTGCCGAAAAATCTTTATGAATGCTAGCTAGCTTAAATTGACTTAAGTCAAAGTTTGTAGGAAAACAGGAACTGGGTAGTACATTCCACAATTTGGTCGCCGTGTGGAAAAATGTAGATTGAGCCCGTTTAGTGTGACACGATGGAATTATGATTGCGTAATTATGGTGTGAATGGGCAAACCGAGTGTTCCTAGCGAAGATAGCCTGTGAAGGTATTAACGAGTGTATTTCGGAGGCATACTTGCCATGGTAAAAGAGCTAGAATAAGGAAAGAACCGAAACTATTCTTCTATGCTCAAAAGGCTGTACGTCAGAAGTCAGAGGCGGGTCATTTATAAGCCTGATAGCTCGTTTTTGGATGCGGTTTACCATATCAAGGGGCGTATCGGGGAGCACTGACCTCTGAGAACCAGAATCAACATGTTTTTCAACAAGATGGCGTATTTATTCATTCAATGGTGGCGGTAAAGTCATGGCTGGATCTAAAATTTCCTAATCGCTGGATAGGAAGATATTCCAGCAATCTATGGCCTTCAAGTTCGCCCGAAATCACCCTAATGGACTTTTTCCTATGGGGATATTTAAAGGAGAAAGTTTTTTTTAATGAAACCAAAGATGCACTAATCAAATTTGCCATAGCCATCTTAGTTTTGTGCTACAGGGTGATTTTGGAAAAATTGCATTTTCAGTCATCCCTGTAACTCTGTTATTGATCAGATATATAAAAAGTAAAACTGATATATAGATTTTTTACGTAGAATCAGTGTACTCAGATTTTCTTTAAGGTCACAGTTTTTGAGATATTGACATAACCTACTTTTTTTATAGACACCCTATACATTTTTTAAATCTTCCCTTGCCAAGAGCTTTTCAAAATTACAGCATAGTCTATATTTATTTTATAAATAACGTGACAAAATGATTTTTTCTATAATTTACATTGATAAAACAAAATAATTAATTAATCACAAATATTGTTCAAATTGCAGACCATTTGTCTCCTACAAGTTTCACAAAGTTTATAAATTTTTTAATAGCATTTTCCAAAATAAATGATTGTCTTCGTAATTATGCAAAAGCATTTTCCGTTGCAATTTTTAATGTTGCTTGTTGCATATTGCTGAATAAATTTTATTTTTAAATAACACAAAAAATCCAAAACCGAGAGATCCGTGATCATGGTGGCCATCGAACAGGTCCATTTGTTCCAATCCATCTCCTGGGAAATCGTTCATTTAGCCAGTTCTGTATTATTCTAGAATTGTGGGCTGGAGCCCCATCCTGCTGGAAGAATATATCGTTCAGTTGAGCCAGTGGAATATCTTCTAAAATATTCATAGTTTTTTCTTGTAGAATTTGTAAGTACCCATTAGAGTTTAGGTTTTCTTCATAAATCTTGTAAACTATTTTTCGGTTAAAAATAAAGCAGGAGACATTAAATCCGAACCTGCCTTGATGCTCTCTAGGAAAAATCACGTGGGTGTTTTCTTGACTCCAAAACCGCGAGTTGTGTCTATTAAGAATTCCCGAACTTGTGAAATATTGTCCTGAGTTTTCATATTTATAAACCAATTGCAGAACTCCAATCTACGTTCAGCATCACCAGGGTGCAGATGATGAACAAGTTTATACTGTAGGGTTTGAATTTATGTTTTTAAATCCTTTGCACTGTTGTTTTAGACACACCGGTCTCTTCATCTATTTTCCTGCACGAGGTTTCAGGAGTGGCTTGAACAACTGCTAAAACGTTGATCTCTGATTCCTCGTTCTTTTTGTTGTAAACTCGGGGTCGAGGTTTGTCAAAACATCCATGTTGGCAAAGATTAAATTTTAATTTTTGAAATATTCTTCTGTCGGGTTGTCTTCTTTCGGGATATCTATATGACAAAATAGGTATATAAAATAAATACAAATTCGAGGTAAAGATTAACTGACCTGTTCAGATAGAGTTCTAAGGCCTGGTCTGCGTTTTCATTAGATAATATGAAGCAGGTATTCATATCATATTTCTCAAAGTTTTCAAATTTTTGGTTTCGAGCCATATTAAAAAATAATTAAACAACAACAACAACAAAAACAAGAACGATAACAATAAACAAAAACAACGAATAACAATAAATATCAGCACTAAATTTGGGAAATGTAACCAGGAATAATTTGAGAGAAGCAGAAACTTCAAAAATCAAATACCTAAGCAATGGCAGAACGTTAATTATTTTGTTTTTTGCGTTACCATGGTTACCCACTATTACCCATGTAAATTATAGAAAAAAATCATTTTGTCACGTTATTTATAAAAATAAATATAGACTATACTATATTTTTGAATAGCTCTTGGCAAGGGGAAAAAGATTTTAAAAAAAATATATAGAGTGTCCCATAAAAAAAAGTAGGTTATGTCAATATCTCAAAAACTGTAACATCTAAAGAAAATCTGAGTACGCCACTGGATTCTGCTTAAAAAAATTTACAAATATCAGTTTTTACTTTTCTAATATGTCTGACAATAACATAGTTACAGGGATGACTGAAAATGTAATTTTTCCAAAGTAACCCTGTAGCACACAAACTAAGATGGCGATGGCAAATTTGATTAGTGTATCTTTGGTTTCATTAAAAAATAGCACGGTGTCGCGAAAACCGCAAGGCTCTAACCTAAAAAATAAGCGAGATGCCCCGTAAAACATACGAAAATGGGACATGTATATGAAGAAATGCACAAACGTACAATACTTTGCATAGAGAACGGTGGGCACTACATTGAATATTTTTGAGTATTTTTAGGGATAATTGTGAATAACCTAATTTGCCACTTATGGGGCAAATAAAACTTATGCTTTTTAGCGTATTGTTCCATTAGAAAATAACTTACCTCCGAAAAATTTGGTTCCTGAACAATACAGGGATGGTATTTAGGAAAGGAAAAACGTCGTAGAAATTTTTTAGAGAAGGTGGCTGAAATTGCATGTTTGACAATTTTTTTCAATTCTAAACAACTTTTTTAAGTGACATTTTTGTGTATTTTGAAAAATACGGGTACTTTACTCAAGCCGCATGCACATTTTCGAATCTCCTTCGTATAAGAAACGAGATATTCAAATTCATTTTAGGTTTGCGATCGAGCAGGCACTTTTATCAAGAATAAAATTTTCGGAGAAATGAACAATACAAATTTTTTCCAATTGTATCCAACTTTATGTCGGTCACTGTATAAAGAATGTATCAAAAAATAAAACGTAATTGTTGAAAAACGTGTGTTAGGTGCACTATAGTGATTATAAGATAACCTAATTATCTTCCACCCCTTTATTGCTTTCCGCAATCCATCATCCAATACTCATGTATCAGCATTATTAAATGGTAATAAGTATTGATAGCGACTTTTTTTTTCTTACAAACGTACATACAGTAAGCAATTAGTTTAGAATATAAATTTGTTGATTAAAAAGAGTACTAAAACTAGTTTCTAATTATACGTATAAAAGTCGAAAAGGGGTGTTTAAAATATGAACAACAGCTATTTTGTGGGTTGTAGAAAGGTTATAAGCGCAAATTTAACATAACAAAGCAATTGAATAATAAATTTAGACGTTAACAGCAAATACTCGTGCACACATAAACAGAGTACCATGCCTTTGTGACGCTTTGCCGACCAAATTTTAATGAGCGAAATGAGCAACCACAAATTTTACTCTATTTATAGAATCCCTATAAATTTTCCTACACTATTTGTCGACCATAAAACAATTTTTCACTTCTAAAATTTTGAACCTGTTAGAATTACAGTATTTAAACTCTTAAGTTAGATTAAACGAGCAATGAAAAATTATTAATTCTTTGGTAAAATTTATGACTAACCTAAAGAACTTCAATTATATAAGGTCAGGGAGTACGTGAAGTGAAATTTTATTTGTAGTAAAAATGATAATTATTTGTCAAATTTATAAAAATATCTGCCAAGTATAATTACACCAATATTTCAATTTAAGATATAAATTTGTTTTACTTCATTGCCTGCTTCGCTTCCTTCATCTTCGATAATGAAAAATGTCGAAATAAATCACAACGAAAACGGGAGTTTTAAAGGTATTAAGAATATTTTCTTTATTTTCCATTTCGAAATTATATCTCTCTATTATTTTAAATATCTGAACGACATTCCGATTGGTTTTGTGTTTGGTTATTTTATTAATCAATTTTATGATTGAAATACGAGTATTATCAGAGTGTGAAGAATCCATCTAACGGATCAAAACTTTCTGTTATTCGATTTTTGGCTTAAAGCGTAATGAGAATTTAAGTGAATAACATCTTTATTCATTTGACTGTTCACGATTTTTGAGATTGTAATTTACTTCAATTAAGATTGATTTTTGAAGTGTCAGATGACGTTTCGTTCCAGATAAAATAATTTTCTACGACGGAAGTAATTGAGGCAATCTCTCGTATTTGATGCATAAATGTAAATTTGCATATAAAGGAGTGTCGTAAATGCGAAAATTGGTTTACTTGCAGTCGGTTTAAATTAAAATTACGAAATGAGGTTAACCCCAGCAGCCATTCTTATCACTTCCATTTTTTATTGGTAAGTCATTTCATTCGCCATTACAATGTATATGGTAGGTGTATACTTCTTATCCTTACAAAATAGTTAATACTGTTCTGTACAGAAAAAATTGTATAAATGATTATTTACACCAGTGCCGAAAAAAACAATATTAAGAAATAGATTACATTAGAAGAGTATTTTAACAACCAAAGAATTTCGATCCTAAAAACCATCAAAAGCTTCAATTTTTTTAATATGCGTAAATAAAATTAGAGCTTGTGCAACCTTCCAGATAACTATTAGTCGCGTTATCGTAAAAAAAAAACTGCTAATTAACTACAGTGGTTATTACATTAAAGCGTCAGAATCTTGGGAGCCACTCAACTATTCAATGGTGCAGATGTAAAATAAATCTGGCCGGGAAAGATAAAAGTGCTTCCAGCTTGATGATACTGTAATAACTTACTTAAAATTTTCACCTAAATAAAATTGCTACAAAAACACTTATCAGCTTTGTTTTCAATTTCAGTAATTATAAGATGACAAGAAATTATGTTAAAGATGTAACGGAGGTTACAAATGTTGTTACAAACTATCAGGATCGTAGTGAGTTTCGATACTTCTTTACTTACAATTTTCCAGGTAGTACGCTAGTAGTACTTTTTCCTTACCGGGCTAACTCAGGGTAAAAGGGTTAATTTGAGAAAGGTTTTGAAAAAAATCTCCTTTCCCCAAGTTTAAATTTATAATCATAATTCTTAATCATCAATTAATTTGGAAAAATAATTGCATATCTGAGTGTCAAGTTATCAAAACAGGCGAATGCGGATAAATGCACTTTTGGGGTAAATGCACTATTCAGTTTTAAAAAACGTAATAATCAAAACATCTTAAATCTACGACTGGTGATACTCTAGATAACGTATCTGCAATGCCTGTCAAAAATCCGCTTACTAATGACGGTTGACATAACGAAGTAAAAAACGCGGGTATTCTTTAACGGAAAACGTTTACGATTCCTTCAAAACATATATCAAAGAAAATAGCGAAACAAGTATTAAAGGTGCGTATTTTAATATGTTATTTACATTGTATGATAGCATTATGATACATTTATGACATAAATACTTAACATAAAGGTGAGAGGCAAATGCACCTTCCCATATAACCAGAAAAATCAAACGACGTTTATATAGCGCAGAACAACTGCAAGAAGCGTTGCAGCTGACAAAAAGCAGCCAAATACCTGTCAAAGCCTGCTCCCGCCAATATAATATTCTCAGAGAAACATTAAGGGATCATATAAAGGGTCGTCGAGAGGTTCTAGGTTCATCAAACGGGGGATGTGGACGTGGCACCGCTCTTGTACTCGAAGTGGAAAAGCAATTAGCAGTCTGTTTGCGCACAATGTCTAAGAATGGGTTTGGTTTAAACAAAACAGCAGTTCTTAATCTTGTTGTAGAGTACATTAAAAGTATTGGTATAGCTTTAAAAATAACTGACCAGGCCAAGAGTGGTAGCCACAATTTCATCTTGAGTAAATAGTCTCCTTTCCACCTTCCCGAATGAACACCACAGTCTTATTTTTTTTCACATTTACCTTTAGGTCCACGCTCTCACAGACTGTATCAAACTTCCTCAGAGCAGTTTGTAGCTCATCCGCACTGTCACTTAATAATACTGTGTCATCTGCATACACCAGAAGTCGTACATTTACGTCACCAATCATTACACCATTTCTATCGGTACATGCTTGTCTAACACATTTAGCCATGTATACATTGAACAACCATGGTAACATAACACAGCCTTGTGGCACTCCTTGCTCAATATTAAAGTATTCACTCACACTTCCTCTCTCCCCAACACATGCCGGACTACCGTTGTACACTGCCCTTATTCCGTTTATTAGACCATTATTTACGCAATATCCATTTAATATTTCCCACAGCTTCTCCCTATTCACTCTGTCGTATGCTGTCTCCAGATCTAAAAAAAGGCAGGACAGTTCCTTTTTACTTAAATACTTTTCGATCACCTCCTGGAGAGCAACCATCTGATCGATACTCTCCCTGGCATGAATCCACCCTATAGATCTCAAATCTTAGTTTGTGTAGTTTCTCGTACTCTATCAATCAGTATTCTTCCAAATACGTTACCAGGCACGCTGAGCAAACTTATTCCTCTGTAGTTCTTACAATCACTCTTGCTCCCCTTACCCCTTACAGTGGTACATGATCGCGCTCTTCCAATCCCTCGCCACTTTTCCAAACATAAGGCATACATAGAACAATTCACACATTCTTCGTATAAGGTTTGCACCCCCATACTTCAGCATTTCACCAATGATTTAGTCTACGCATGCTCCCTTGCCGTTTTCAACGTGCCTACCGTTTTTTCTCTACCTCATTTATCCCAATATCCTTCTCAGTTTCATTCACCATTCCTTCTACATTCTCCTTATTTAACCCTTCAGCGTTCTGTTTTGGGCCACGTTTTGTATTTTTGGCCCATTTGCAGAAGAGTTTTTTGTTTCCCTCAAAATCATTTTGCATTTTCTCTCCTTCCACAGTCATCAATCACTTCCTCTTTACTTATTCTCACTACCCCCTTCGCTTCTTTGTTTCTTAATCTGTACACCTCATACAATCGCTTTTTCTCAGTCTCACTTTTACACACCGCCTTTTTTTACGCCTCATTCCACCAAGCACATTTTTTCTGTCTATCTACAGTCGCTCTTCCACATATCGCCACAGCACAATTGACAACACAGTTTTTCAAGCTTATTCATGCACTTTCAATGTCAGAGTCTTTTATTTGTTCGTTCCACATTGTTTCATTCACATTCAACTCTTTACTCACAGTATCTGCGTACTTCGTTCTCACACCATTATCCACTAGTTTGCCTACCCTAATTCTGGACGTTCGCACTACTTTTGCTTTCCTTCTTCAGAGCCACGTTTGCCCTAAACACGCTTTCAATACAACCAAAAAGTGGTCCGATCCATACTCCGATAGGCGCATTACTTTTGTGTCTTTCACCAGGTTTCTAATCCGTTCAACATACACTATCAAGTCTATCATACTTTTAGATTCACCTCTTCGCCATGTATACATATGCACATTTTTATGTTTAAACCACGTATTGGATACAAACAGGCTTATCTCCACACAGATGTTCACCAGGCGTTCACAATTCTGATTGACTCTTTGGAACGCGTTCAGTATGTTCTCTTTGTACACCTACCCATCCGTTCATATCCCCCACTATCATCACTCTTTCGTTTGACTTACATACGTTCAACACGTTTCTCTACTTCATTCCAGAAGTTCTCACGCACCTGATCTCTTACTCCATTCACCGATGCATAGCATTCAATAAGAAAAAAATTTCGAAATTTCACTTTCATTCTAACCCACATTACCCGGATAGATGCCAATTCGTACTGTTTAACACATGTTTTCGCTCTGTTACTTACGATCACTCCAACTCCTATTGCGTCATGCGCTTCAGTCTCATCTTCTGACCACAGTGCTAGGCTGTCATCCTCCATCTCCACAGCATCTTTTGCTTTGCACTTTGTCTCCGATACACACAGAATATCAAGGTGCCTTTCATACATTACATTTGCAATTTCAAATTCTTTACCATGCATCTCTCTAACATTCCACGTACCGCCTCGCTATTCATTCCTTGCACAGTCGTCAGCAACGGGTCTGTTTCGACCTTGACCGCCCCTTGTAGCCAGGTCGATCCGAGTCAATTGTATTGCTCTTTTGAGTAATACCTTAGCGATCAAACCGGTTACTGGCCAAATCGTACCCCGGACGATGTAGCATTCCCTACTAACGGTATATTTGTCTACTGCCTCGACATGTAAGGATGTAAGAAGTAGACAGAGCCAAGAAAGATATAAACAATAGATCGTATACTTACTGTATGAATATCTAAATGTACATATATACATATACATTTTTCACTTACATACCCGTCAATCACATCACGTTTCAACCAGATTGCTCCCTACGCGATTTCTGACTCTCGAGCCACTCACCGGCCTTGCTGTTATTTATTTGCGACCAAATGTTTCGATTATTTTAAATTTATATTTCCGAGTTACAGTTAGTTCTTTGTTATTTAATTTAACATTTATTTATCAAATGTGTTTTATTATTGTCGTGAACTGTGACAACTTAAACGTTTCCATCCTCCAAGCTTCACTTTTATCACAATAAATAACGATAATGGCTCTGTTAGCTCTCTCGACATTAATTGCCTACTTTTAGGATTAATTAATTTCTTATTAACTACTAACTCTTCATATTCTGTTAGAGTGGTATATATTGGGTGGATATATTGCGATCGTTCGTGTTATTAAAGGACATGCTGCAAAAAATGTTTAGAACTCGTAGAGTTCAAATATGCAAAAAATGTACTATAATTCAAAATAGCAAACTTTTCATCGTTTCTGGTGAAACCGGAAGTGATTGACATTTGTTTTTTTTTTACTTTAAATTTGCATATTACTCAACCCAATTGTTGATCAAAATTTAAGTTGATTATCTAAAGCTGTTCTAAAATTCGACCCTGCGTAGTTGTTCCGTTGTCGCCCGGTATACACACTACGAATAAAAGACGTGAAAATGTTTTCGATCGCTCTGTGTAGCTCTTTCGAACAATAATTTTGCTGGTTATAAACCAATTTACGAACTCCTTTAAAAACCCGCATAACTTTAACTAGTTAAAAGTTTCATAAAATGAACAATTTAAAGTATGCATGAATAACATGAAACTATTTCCTGAAATTACAAATTACTTTTGTTAGCGTTCATAAATTTGCATGTCCTTTTATTTACGAACTTGGTGATTAATTGATACAAGATAAATATAATCTAAGTTTGGCAGTTAAGAAGGCTATCTGATACGCATATTTAAAGTTGTGGCGAAGGTAAAAGGTACTTTTAATCTTCATTGACTGACATCATGCACGCCATTACTTTTATTAATTTTTAAAACTTTAATCATTAAATTTGAAGTTAATTTTGCTTATTAAGGTAATCATTTTCTTTGTTCAACTTTTGGGCGTATATCATGCCAACACTTGTTGCCAGATTTAAACAAATTTACATGTGCTTTCGTGTAAAAAGTTATCTTGACAGTCGCGTATTTAAACGAAAGGGTGGGAGAGATAAAAAGAAGATCGCGGATAGTCATGAATTTGTCAAGCTTTTTAGAGCAGTTCTGACAGGACTAAAAAGTTTTTCTTTGTGCCGTTTCCTTTTCGTTTAACATTACTTTAAACTTTAATTATTTTTGCATTAAAAGAGATTCCCATAATGTTATCCGTGTAATAGTATAAAAAACGACACTGTTCTCTGTATATATTGATTCATATTTCAAACCTTTTTCAGTATTAAATTCGTGATGGAGTGGTTATCATAAATTTGAAATAACTTCGTGCTTATACACGAGATTTTGATATTTGGCTCCTTTGTAGCCAATCGCGTTTTCTAAGTAGTCGACGAGACGCTAAAGGACAATTTCATATGTACATATAACACGTCATTTCTTTCACTTGACTATTTTCTCTATTGATTTATGTCGTTTTCCAGTAACGATTTAACACTCATTTTGATGTTGCACGTTGCCAAATGGGACGGCAACCTATTCAGAAACCACAATTTCCTAATGTGAATCTATGAAGGTGTTGTTGCAAATACTCCGACATGGTTATGTCTTGGTATATTTTGCCAAAATTGCTATGTCAAGACTTTGCATATGTGATATCTTTATCTACCATACGTTACTCGAAACTTTTTTAAAGAAAATGGAGGAATAACTCATAGAAACTTTATCTTTTCATGTAGAATACGTATGTAAATTTTTAGATGATTTACACACTTTTCGATGATTTTGTATACGGTAGATAATGTTCTGACAGTTTTATAACAAATTACTCCTTGTTGACAAACTAGAACTAAGCGGTTGCCAAAGTAGTAGACGATGTTTAAAGACCCAGCTTTAACTAATTTCACTAAATTCTTAACAGCCCTAATTATATCCAACTTAAACGTATTCCCAAGAAACAATAACGTCTCTCTATTTGTTACGTATGTAAATTTGTGAATCGTGAATAATTATGCACGTAAAGTGAAATATACTAATATGTAAATAATAATGGGTGTTTATTTTAATAAATCCACCTTCGACTATAGGTCTATACTAACCTAGTTAATTAGTTTTACTTAAGCATATTCTATAAAGATTGCATAGCGATGGTTTTTACAGGATGTTACAAATTCGAGACTTTATATAAAGATACATAAGTCATTAAAATTATTTCAAAGCGGCGAAATGATGATTTCGAGATTCCGAGCGACAAATAACAAAAATTTCGATTTTCGTTTTTAATGTCATACGTCTTTGTCTTTAAAGTTAAAGAAGAAACACGCTTTATTAGAGTACTTTTGACTATCATCAGCTCTGCAGTTGCCGCTTTTGCGGGTCGCCAACACACAGCCAACCTGTTTAGAACATCTAGACGCCTCAATAGTAGACAACATCGTTGTTAGAGAACCTATAGCTCACTATTTCGATCGTGAATGCTTTATAGGCACCACGATCACTTCAGATCATTTACCACTACTGGTCAAAACTGAATTTTGTCCAGCTCCCCCAGCACCTCCTCAGAACAGTCATTAAGGATTTTTCGAAAGCAGACTGGAATGTGTTCTCCGAACACACCTCCAACACCCAATCTTCAAAAGACCCAAGATCTCGAGAGAGCCATTAGAGACCTAATTTCCGTAATTACGGAAGCGGTCGATATCTCTGTCCCATTAAAGAACATCGACATTTCCCGCAAACCGCTCCCACGGCACACCGTGAACTGAATCAAAGAGAAAAGACGAATCTATCGTTAATTCTTGCGATCTAGGGATCGGGTTCTCAAGACCGAATACAATCGCCTTAAAGCAAACACGCCGAAGACTCCTGGACCAAAGCTACCTCCCAGTTAGAATACAGAAATGAAAAACGCTTCTGGCAACAGTTCGATAGACTGACCAGAAGGAAAGTAAACCCTACATCCCATCTAACCGGCCTTCAGGGCAACCTAATCTCCTCCGACTGAGGAAAGGCCGATCTCTTCGGTCTACACCTCAAATTCATTTTCCGATCCCCAATTGATCCTCAGTTCAACAACCGGTTCAAGGCACTCCTTGAGAGTCGCCTTGAAGAATTCTTCCGCAACCTTAAATCCAACTCGAGATAACGAGAATCCTTTCTTTGTCCCCACTGCGCCCGACCAGGTCAAATCGTACTTCAAAAAAAAATTTAGCCCCAGGTGATGATGGCCTTACTCGTAAAATCCTCTGGCACCTACCTGACCCAGCCCTCTGACATTTACAATAAATGCCTAAGCCTATCCCACTTCCCGACGGAGTGGAAGGAAATCGGCCTTCACGGTCACGATACTCAAACCCCACTCCGACCTAACCACACGCCCCTCCTACAGACCCATTTCCCTCCTGCGTTGCCTCGGAAAATGCTTCGAGCAGTTTCTGGCCAGGCGACTCAGGGACCACCTAGAACTCAACTTCGGTTTCCATTCCAACCGAACCATCCCTTGTTGAAGCTGCTTACAGAGACCACCAGGGTATTCAACCACAAGCAATGCAACCTTGCTCTGTTTCTGGACATTAAACAAGCAGTTGACACGGTCTGGCATGCCGGTCTCCTATACAAGATCCGCAACCTTAACATACCCGACCCATTTTCCAAACTGCTGCTCTCGTACCTGACCAATCAGTCAGTTCGGGTCAAAGTAGGAAATACCTTCTCCGATCCTTTTCAACCTACAGCAGGCGTACCGTAAGGTTCTGCCTTAGCCCGATCATTTACACAATCTTCGCATCCGACATTCCCGAAGTAACACAACCCGGAGTAGTCGTAACGTAGTTTGCGAATGACACCGCCTTCTGGGCGGTTAATCGGAACAGCGTAACGGTCTCCCGCCTTATATCTAAAACCCTCCGGAACTTCTTCAACTGGGCTAACCGGTAGAGAATCAACGTCAATCCCAGTAAAACCCAAACAATCTTCTTCCGACATCCTAATTACACCGAAGATAAATGTCCAAAGCTATCTGACCGGAATGTGTCACTCACACTAAATCAAGAAAAACTCTCACTCCTATGCGAAGTCACCTACCTAGGAATACTCTTCACTAAAAACCTTAATTGGCTCCCCGATGTACAAAAAACACTTAACAGAAGAAGAAACCGAGCACCCATATAAACCAATATAAACCCCAATCACCCCCCTCCGATCCTAACTCAACTCCTGGACGATCTCCACGAGGAGATAGATAGATAGATAGATTCCCTAAGTAATGTTCCATATGCAATACGCATCTCCCCGTCTATTCGATGACGACCTAGCATGATATCGGCAAATGAATCGAATTAACCACACTAAGCACGCTACACCCCACTAAACAACACGCACAGTTAAACCAATTATCACAAACATTCAAATAAATCTAAATCTTTTCTTTACACCAAAAATAACATCTCATGATGGTAAACTATACAATAGTAACACAAAACATCGCAACACCAATAAGAATGGATTGACCAGGGCTGAAGAGAAGAAGGGCTCCTGAACAGTCTACGACTAAGACATATATATATATATATATATATATATATATACTAACAAAAAAATCTGTTCTACAGAACGATGCTTTGTTTTCTAGATACCATCGTCGTATCAATTTGTATACCAATCTGGATTTTTTTTATTCTTTGGCTACAACCTGACACTAATTATTTGAGTTCAACACTAGCTTCAATGAAGTTCACTTGCGTTCACTTGCAAAATGTTGAGTTTATAATGTATTATATTGCCTTTTATGCGAATCCGGCCATGACAAATGAAATCCTTATTAGCATACGTAAATGAATTAAAAATACTATCAAGTTCTTATTTTTTAGTTCAAATATATTCTCTAGTTTTCAAATTTTCCATTATTTTACCTGAAAAAATGATGACAGATTTGTAAAGTTTACAAAAAGTTTTTGAATTAAGTATCTGTTAATTATCCTATTTTAATTGGATTGCAGAAATCAGCAAATAATGAATATACATATATCCCCTCTGACGTTGTTTCAAAAACGTTAAGAGTTTTTCTACGTCCCCTCCAGTCTAACAACCAATCTCTGTATCAGACGCAAGACGCGTTACTCTCACTCTACAACACCAACAAGAAAAAAATGGCCAGGGCTGAAGAAGAGAATTACTCCTGAACAGTCTACGCATCTACATAAGCTAAAATAAGTAAGTAACTAACCGTAAACATGAGCATAATAACAAAAAAAAACTCTCGCTCTCATTCCCATGGGCCTCTTTTAAGAACCCACACCGACCAGGGCTTTTTGATTCTCATTCCCAGTGAAGTCAACTCGACTCAATCCGCCCGCAATTATTCCAAGACACCAGGGTTTACGGCTGCTTAAATCTGTGGTCAGTTAATTTCACAACCATACACATACGCTAGTAAACGACGTCACGTTGGGGGTTATTCCCAACGTAGTCTTTTACTTACTCCATTAGAAGGAAAGGCTTTGGCCTGAATTCTACCAATTCCCAGGATATCAATTAAACAGTGCAACGGGTATATGCCCAGAATCTTTTATTTGATATTCTACAAATACTTTACACAAATGCACACTAACCTGCCTTCACCGGCTACTTATAAACGACGTACAGGGAGTCCACAGACCACATTTCGGTCGCCTAGTTTCGTAAATTACGAAAACATTACGAAAAACAGTGAATATTCATTTCAATCTCACCTAACGTAATTACAAGTTTAAAACAAGTTTCGATTGAAGCATACCTCTTAGTAGAAGTCGCTCGCTCATCGTGAGGTATTCAGGGGATAGCATAAATCCTTTGTTATATGACGACGCACGTAAAACGTGCCAGTTTATTTAACAGTTCTGAATAGCGAAAGGTCCCCAAAATTTAAAGGTCTTACCCCGTCCCCAGGCTGAGAAAACTTTACTTCTTATCGGGAGTACTGACAAAGTCTTCATTCCAGATCGCAAGTCGCGATAACTCAGATTTAAAGAAGTAATCCTTCTTCAATCATACCGTACCTATGAACGTTTGGTCTATCCTGTACCTCATAGACAGTCCTGCAAACTAAACGTTCTTGAAGGTTTAGATACATTAAAACAGCTCCCGAGTTGGAGGCTCCCATATATTTATTACTGTCGGTACCTATATCAGACGCGCAAGGCGGATCCAAGCGGCAAACGCATTACGCGTTCCCCGCACCCGATTGCTGAATAAGAGAGTATTCATATTTACTTTCATAGAATTAAACAATTCTTAAACACTACCAATTCTATTTTCATTATAATCTCCACTAATTACTAAACTAAAGAATATATTTTAAACCCTGTAAATAATTAGTTTTAATTTTCATTCGTAAAAGTTAGGCCTAAAAGTTGCATTTAAACAATATATATAAAATACGAATTCTTTTATAAAATATAAAGTGTAAAATAGTCCCATACTATAAACCCCGTTATCATAACTGTATAAAACTAGTTGCTTCCACTGGGAACTACCAGACAGGTCCGGACTGTAAAATATTTGGATATTTTAAAAGAAATAGTTTACTTTTTTTGCAATATACATTAAGATCAGTTATTTTTGCCTATTCATTATGCATTATTTAAAAATAACTCTTTTAATGATCAAATATTCCTATTTTATAATCAAATATTCTCATAAATAATATTACACATCTTGCCAAATATAACAGTGGCGTCATGTCTCCGCCATTTTGTAAAGAAATGAAAAATAAAAAATAAAAAACTAGTAGTACTTTTTTTCAAAGTATTGTCCACGTTTGGTCAATACTGTCAGGCAGCATCATCTTTTGAAGTGATGCACGAATCAATTTGTAACGAAATAATTTGTGTTTTGGATACTTAAGTTACTTTGGTACTTTTCTATAAATTTCTGTACAAGTTGTACATATTTACTCAAACCTTCTTTCTAAGAATGCTTACGTTGTTTCTGTTCATAACTTGAACCACATATTTCCAAGTAATTTTACTATCAGTCTAATATAAATTTTCGTACCTTTGGTTATTCAAATGCTGTAAATTCACATTTATATATTTCATTTAAAATCTGCATTATTACTCCCTCTAGTGACGTATCCTAAAATATAGGTAATTAAGGGAATTATATTACAAGCTTTTAGAAGTCCTCTCTAGATGGCGTTAGTGGAGAAATCACAATTTAGAATTTCTGGTTTTATTTGGATAAAAAGGGTGATAACAATGTATTGTGTTTAAATACAATTTTAACATAAAAATTACGTCTTCTTTCTTTCCTGTGGCGTCCATTTTGCCAAGCTGACAATTTTTGATGTCTTCTTGAAAATTGCTTGATAGAATTATACGATATAACTAATCGGATATATCTTCAAGAAGCATAATTTGCAATAAAACAATTGGTGCTTTTTCTAATCGTTATTTACAAGTTTTGTTGCTCGCTTACATGCGGTTTTAGAAAAATTTTCTTCGGCAAGATCGACGTTTGAAAACGTTTTAATGAATTATTGATGCTTCCATAAAGCAGGGAAAGCACTTCGATAGAATTTCATTTGGCCCGTTACATCTAAGGGGTAACGAATAAAGATTATTTACCTACATAGTGTTAATTACCTTCTCCTTTTAGCTTCAACGAATTACCTGGTCCTTTTAATTTCAACGAAGTACCTTCTACTTTAACTTCAACGAATTTTCTACTTTTAACTTCAACGAATTTTCTACTTTAACTTCAACTAATACCTCCATATATCTACATTCTGGTTTAACTTTGGAATCGTAACTAAAATCAAACCGGATCGTGACAACTTCTGCATCGACTGAACAGAATTACTACCTGCTTATATAAAGGTTAGATCATTCCTTTTTCTATTATCACATGAGATTTAACTGAATAATTATTGTGTAAATCTTTAGATAAGTAATGCTAAAGTACACCTACTAAAAATAATTAAACCAATTAGTCTGTTATAACATCTTAACCTATATTTGTATACCTGTTATCACTATATCCTTATTGTTGTATCCTTAATCTTTCACTTCACAACCACGTGACCTTCATTACCTGTTCTTTTACCATTATTTACTTCCCTCATTTTGTTTTGTAATTATAATAGTAACGTTTAACTGTACTTATTTTGGCTGCCATTTTTGTGTGTGCGCAGCATCACTTTAATTTGGATGCGTAAAAGTAGTTTCATTACCGTTATATGAACATATGTTTGTATTGCATTGGTGTAGACATGAATTATTAATCTTTTTTCTTCTTTCTCTCTTGAAATTTATGCATTTATTAAATTTCCATGATATTAGATTCATTATTGTTTTAAAAGATAAAATGCTTTCTGAGCTATAAAATTAGTACTCACTATAAAAATTTATTTCTTTTGTGTAAACCACCGCAAGTTGTTTGTTTTTTTTTAATTATTTGGTAATAATTTACGCTTTGTAAAGGCGTCAAAATATATTCTCTTTTAGTTTATACAAAGGAAGGCCTTCCCTTGAAAAGGGGAATTATGTAAGTTTTGTTTTCTAGGACTAATTAAACAATTACTAGTTCGAAGGTGTCGAACAACTTTAGTTTACTTGCGAACGGTATTTACTATTTCTTTTTGTGTACATTTAGGTTATTTACATATATATTTTTTGTGTTGTGGATTAATTGGATCCACATCCTCAATTATTCAGTTTTTTTTTTTATTTTAGAAATATAAAATTGTGGCACTACAGCAGTGTTATTATTCCTATTTCCTCTTACACTTCCTTTTTCCTACAATCTCCTTGCTCCTTCCATCCTGCACCACTGTCCAAGAGTCGGGACAGCGGTGAATCCTATCTCTACATAGGGGAGCGGCTATTGGCGCTGGCATCTTCAACATCCTTTCTTCTTTCACCCCGCCCGAACAGACATTTTTGAGCTAGTTCGGTGTGCTCACTATCTGTGAATGAGCAGATAATCCTTTCCTTCTTCCTTTTTCTTCCAGCTCCCCGTTTAATCACGTAACAAATTCAATTTTTCACTTCTTCATAAGACCGGAAGTGCTGGTCATCGAAGCCGTGTGCTATTGCTGGTATGTCTTGACCACTTTTGCAACATGAGGGCGAGTATTGTCGTGTAGCAAAATTACTTCATCATGTCTCTCCTGGAATTGCGACCGTTTATCTTTCAATGCCCGCCATAAACGAATCAGCTGCGTTCGATACCGATCACCTGTGATTGTTTCACCTGTGATCCCACCAAATATACAGCTTTACCTTGAAGCCATGAATATTCGACTTGGCCTTCGACTTAGAAGTATGACCGGGAGCTCCCCATGATTTTATGCGGTTAGGGTTATCGCAATGAACCCATTTTTCATCCCCAGTCGCAATGAGATGCAGAAATACCTTTCGTTTCTGCCTTCCAAGTAGCTGATCACAAACAAACAAGTGCCGTACAACATCTCTAGGCTTCAACTAGTACGACAGTACGCCTTCTGAATCTTTCCCATAGCTTTTAGGTGTTTTGAAATTGCTTGTTGAGCACTCTCAATGATTCTGTCAATTCTTCTTGACTTTGACACAAGTCTTGGTCTAGTAAAATTCCCAATTCTGCATCTTCAAAAATGTTCTCTTTCGCCACTATGCTCATGACACGTTCTTTCTCCAATACCGGCATGACCGTAAATGTATGAGATCATTCTATGAGCCTTAGCTGCAGATGTTTTCATATTGCAACAGAAAAGTACAGATTCCCGCAAATGACGAAAATTAGGCTCGTAAACTGACATTTTTAATCGCGAATAATTTTTAAATGTGAACACAAATCCACTAAATGTTTTTGCGTTGACAGATACCCAAATTTACTGAATGACGCCATTGATCTGTTTATGTCGACCGTTATCGCTAGAGTCATATATATGGAATCGGAGGAAGCAAAGTTATACACCTATGTATGTAATTACTCATTTACATGAACCTAACGTTGCGTTACTCATACACTACGATGCGAAATAATATGTACATTATAAACAAATAAACCCTTAGTTACCGTAACTGTAAAATGTTCATAACTCCATAGCGAGTTATAGTAGATAATTATAGATCTATAACTCAGTCTAATGGTTTTTTACAAATATTTGCAAGCTTGTCAGTTGATATATCCATGGTAACAATGCCTACTTAATTTTTAAACATTCGTTTAGTTCTAATAACCAACAATATTTCGTTTTCATATTTCATTTATAATGAAATATGAAATTAAATTATTTATTACGTGTGTTATGTATGTTCATAAGACATTGTACTAGAAAATTGTGATATTTGTAGTTTTGTTGTATGATTTTATTGAAACTTTAGGTATAGCCAGTTATGAACTTTGTGAAGCACTGATTTAGTCCTGTTCTATGACGTATTTGAATCTATTTTAGTTTATTAGAAATTGTCCTAAAGTATTCGTATTCAATTATTATAATTATTATAAGTTTTTGTTATGAATGAATAAGTTCAAAGGTAAATATGTAATTAAAAATTATTATTAATTTTATTAAATACATAAATAAAAAGTTTACCTCGAGTAGGATTCGAACCTACGACCTGTACTTTGCTAGAGTACCGCGCTACCAACTGCGCCACCAAGGTTCAAGCCCCAATCGATGCAAATTTTGTCTTTATGTATGTAGAACTGATGTAAATTAATTAAGTTACATCAGTAAACTTTTTATTTATGTATTTAATAAAATTAATAATAATTTTTAATTACATATTCGTATTCAGTTTTATGATTATTGCGTTTTTTTTTGTAGGAAGATACTGAAATTCTAAATTGCGAATATGTTCGTCGTATACTTTAGGTGGTGTAGTTGTTTACGTTTAATCCTTGTAGGAGAAATAAGTAAATGCAGTAGATTTTATTATAATAAATATCAGATAATCTTATTAGATTAGATTAGATAAGAAAATTAAGAGTACATGACTTTAGTTTCTATATGTTAAAGTAGGGTTGATTTTCCAAAATATAGCGACGACTAAATCAGATCAGGTTACAATTTTTTTTGCGTGTAGCCTGATGTTGCCAACTTGTGCCGATGACGCATTTTATAGATCGCGTTTACGAAAATTGTTTCGGTTTTACTGAGCATACGGTTTGAATAAATTTTAGCTTTGTGATTGATTATGTTACGTGAAGTTTAAAATGGCGAGGTCTGGAAGAATCGCGAGAAGAGATCATTAATGAAGTGCCGAGTGTCGAGTTGAGTAAGACGTGCGTAAGGTAATATCTGGTAGTAAAGCGGTGGCGTTAAGCTAACCTCCCTTATGTTCGTTTGTATCTGAGTAAAGTGTAGAGCGGTGAAGTTCAGAGGGGTTGCTATCCCGTTTCGCAAACTGTATTTTGTTGAAGAGCGCATAGCGCACCTTATTTTAGTAATTTTTTTCCGGGTGCACTAGAACCACCTAGGAGAAAACACTCGTAAACGACTTTGTTAAAGACATTAGTAATTTTGAGGATTGGGTCAACGAACGTGAGTCTTGAGGGGTATCAGCTCAGCACACGTGTTGGTTATTATTATTGAATGTAACTCTAATGCTATAATAAAATTACGTAGAACCTTTCTGACGGCAATTGTATCCAGCCATCGGCTAATGTAGTAGAACTTTGGGTGTTGTGAGAAATTGGTGGAGAACGGCCAGCTATCGTGGCGACCGGGAAAAGAGAACCAGAGATTCGAGGCATCGCTATACTGTTTATGCCTTAGCGACCTAAAAGCGTAAGGTAAAACTATGACCAGTTTGGTGTACAATAACGATTTATATTTTAAACATTTTGTATTTATAAAAGTTACATATTTGTTTGTTATGGACATATTCACGGAATTAGTGATTTATTCACGTATATCTTGAGATATTAAATTTCTTTGTTCTATATTGAGTACTGGTAACGTGGTGATTGTTTAGTTTCTGATTATTTCTTTTTAAGGTATAATTACACATTTATATCTAAGCTAAAGGGCATGTGTCGCCAATCGTGAGTTCTTAAAAGTGCTTTCGTAGGTGCAAAGAAAGAAATTTTTAATTTTATCAGGTTTTAAAAAAATTTAAGGAGTGTTTTACTTTCACACCGTATCCCGAAATAAAAGCTTTTGTTTGAGATTTTGACATTGATGGACGATCGATTATATGTTTTAAAGTAATTTGATATATGTTTGTTAAAATGAATTATTGAGTTTCTTTCAAGCACTAAATTTCTTTGTAAAGAAACAGTATACCGATGCAAAAGGGCGTTAATCTTTCCTTTGGATTATTTTTTTTAATTTTGTGAGATTTTTGAAAGATTTAGAGTTTTACTTTCACATCGTATACGGCGATGAAAGTTTTTGTTTGAGATGTTGACAGTAATTGTGAACTTGGACGGTTGATTATTTGTTTTAAATCAATTTAATGTATGTTAATTGCATTATTTTTCTTTTAAGTATTAAATTTCTATTTTTTTAATAATTGTGCACCTGAACAGGTTAAATTTTGCCAAGAGATGCCTAAGAACAGCTACCTTAAATTTTTTCATATCATAAGTGAGGGGAAAACAGAACGTAGGGAGATCATTCCACAGTTTATAAGCCGTGTAGAAGAATGTGGATCGAGCCCATTTGATGCGACAAGCGGAGATTTACACTGCAACTGATGATGTTAATGAGCGAACCGAGTATTTGTAGCAAAGGTAGCCCGAGATGGTATCAAAGAATATAATTCAGCAGCACAATAGCCATTGCAATACCGATAATACAAAGAAAGAACTGAAACGATTCTTCTATGTTCAAGGGATTGTATGTGAGAAGGACGGGTGATTTATAAGCCTAATCGCTCTCTTTTGAATACGATCTACGATATCGGGAGTGTTTTGGGGAGCGTCAACCCAGATGTGAAAACTGTATTCTAAATGAGGTCGAATTTGGACCTTATACAACAGAAAGAGTTGTTGGGAGATAAAGTAGTGCTTAAATCTGTACAAATAGCCTATTTTACGAGCATCTGTGTTGGTAGCCGACAGATGATGGTCCACCCATGATAGGGTTGAAAATATACTTATTCCCAACAGAGTAGTAGTGTCTGAAACCTGAAGATCTGAGCCATGAATACGTACATTCAGGAATGAAGAGTGCTGTCGTCAGCAAAGCATTTATGTATATCAGAAAAGGTGTACGTGTTATACCTGATCCCTGTGTTAACGCCCGCGTTAGTGCAAACTTCTTTAAAAAAAATCCATCAACTACGACACGTGTTCGTCTTTTATCGAGGAAAATAGAAACCCAGTTGATCAGAGTATCATTTAACCCAAACGAGGTGAGTTTGGCAAGTAAACACATGTCAATCTTGATCAAATGCTTTTGAGATATCTAAAGCGACTACAACTGTTGCACCAAATTGTTCTAATGTATTGTTACAAACTTAAGTCACATATGCAAGATCAACTGTTGAACGACTGCCTAAGCCCATATTGGTGGTCACTAAGGAGTTTGTTTGATAAATGGCTTTTTCCATGTTTTTCGATAGAATGGAAGTGACGGCAATTGGTCGGTAGAAAGAGGGATCGCTTCTATCGCTTTTTTTGGGAAGAGGTTGAACATTTGCTAACTTTAATGATAAAGGAAATTCCCCAGAAGACATAGAGATTGAATTCTAAGAACTTGTACCGAAAATGAATTGGTTTCATAGCGTATAAAGAATTGACCAGGGGTACATCTTTTTCAGAACACGAGGCTGATGCAAATAAATCCACAAAAACATTGGCTTTGTCTACAGAATCGGCAACTACAGATCCGTCAAAAGATGTCAGGGGGGGAAATGAAGATGTACCAATGGCTTTAGCTAAATACCAACATTTACGACTGCCCAAAAGGGATGTAACTAGTTCATTGCATTTTCGTTGTTCAAACAACTTTTTAGCTTTAGTGATAACATTTTTGCAGATATTTCTAGGACCAACGAGTTCTACATGACTCCCGACCGTTTTATTAGATTTCCATTTAATGTAAGATTTTAGCACAAGCCTCATTCAAGCAGGGTTGGGAACGTAAATGACCTATACGATTCTGTTTTTTTGGAAATGTATAACTCCATACTCATGAGGATGACTTCAGATACAGAAAGAGCGATGTCCGAAAAAGAGGACGACTTAAAATAATATTCACGTCATGGAAAGGTTGTCCTCCTCTAACTGAAATGAACATCACAAGGTTCTACCAGGATTGGGAATTAGGGACAGCAGAAATTATTTCTATTAGACAATGGTCAGATAAACCTAGTGGAGAAAGAACCCTACTTGATTGTGGAAAGTAGGATTGTGCTTACTCAGTAAACTCTCACACGAGGGTTCCAAAACAACCACTCGTCCCAAACAATTCAACTCAAACTCAAATATATTTAGTACTACCCAGGTTATTAAAACTTTTTGAATACACCTCGTATACCAAAACTTCCAAAATAAAATTGATCATTCAAATTCATTCAATGAACGGTAATTAATTTTAAAATTCCCAACATGAACGATATCTTTTAAATTTAATTTATTTTTATAACACTTCTGAATCGTATTTGACATTCGTAAATATGTAAGTTCTCAAAACTCCAACTCTTTAGTTATACTTAATGAAATTTTAATTAACAGCTGATCCGTCACTAGTGCATTGCGCTAATGAAACTAACATGAAAATTTTGCAATCAACCTGGCAAATATAACTTTTCAGGTTGTTCATTAATCTTAAAATCCAAAATATGCAAAGTTTACATTTTAACTTGTCAAAACCTACTAGGTCACCAATTAAGTAATCGTCACAAATACGTTTCATACCTGGCTGAATAAGCAACAAAATAAAAGATAACGATAAATATATATTGTCCTGCATAAAATAACAAACAAATGAAACAAACACAAATATATTTACATATACCACTACAGCGTGGTTGAAAATCAAAACCACACGTCACTACCAAGTTCTGCAAAATTCTTAATACTACAACAACCAATCAAAACCACATAACTCGAGAACGATTAAACAAAGAGATAATCGTGCTTTACTAAATTTTCAAAGTACTTAAATATATTCCTTACTTAAAATTGTCCATTTATCCTACGCTTTTCTTTCTTCTTTCTTCCGTAAATCAATTATTTGTAGTCCATTTATAATCCTTAAATTGCATGAAGCCACATAACCAGTTCCTCACAATTTCACAAACACTTATTCCTTTCTGTACTCACAAGTAGTCCAATAACACGTAATAGTCTGTACACGTTTGGTTGCCTATTAAAATTTCTAGCAACCTTTAGGAAAGTTTAGTCCTTCCTTACACAAATAAACTTTTAATGTCACATAAAATTACCTCAACATTGGCTTAATTTACTACGAAAATTTCGTTTACTTAAAGGTGGTCCCATAAATAATTTTAACTCAATATCGGTACAAGAACACGCGCTGCACTTAACACTAACGTAATAACTGTTAACTTTTTATAAATCTGCTTACGCACTTTTTACTTCCTTGAAAATAAACAAACTAATTTTATCTTCAATCTCAATTTAATTAATGGTTCTATTTATGAATGTCTTATACGATTCATCCCCTTTCGGGTAACGCAGTTGTTTAAACAATGACTGCCTTCACTATTATTCACAAGTATAACTCCAAATTAACCCATTCTAAGTTACACTACACCTCGCGCGCCTCTCCCAACATTCACCACAAGCAACAGCCAAAAACCAAAAGCCCCCGTCAATCCCTGACTTTCCTATTTATAACTTCAGTCATCCATCTTTAAACATGTCATCCTTCCGCGCTATATTCTCCAATAGTATTCATTCAAAATTTCATAGTTCCGATAGCTACTACCATCTGTACAACCACGCTCATAACTACAATACATCGCCATATTTGTTCTTACTTACAAATTTTACAATTACTTCATGAAGAAATCATTTTTCGTCATTACATTCATTCAGTAGCCACTCTGGACCATTACGCAACTTTCAACATTTATCTCCAACCTGCGCTCGATCTCCTTCCGCAACATTTGCAAAAATAAGTACCGTCTAAGGTCTCAAATCCCATATACATACATGCATTCTCAAAATAAATTGCACAATATTACGAAAACTTTCTGAAATTAACACTTAAACATATCAAATCTTTCTCTACATATTTTCTAAAACATTCTACACTTATACACTCACATCTTCTGGTAAAGATTACTCATTTATCTTTCAACATTCCATTCCTTACGGTAGCAAAACAGTAGCAAGCATTATCGTCTCATCGACAAATTTCTTTTCACATTTACATTCATCATAATCTAATTATTCCAACACTAAAGTCTCTATAACATTCAAATACACGTATCTACATACTGAATTATATTTCTCCTAAATTTCCAGTGGCGTATCATACACCCACATACATTATGCATATACACAAAAAATTTTTTTCGTTCAAACTCAATACACTCGCAACTCAAAACACGTCATACACGTCATTATAACATCCTACATACAGGGTGCGTCAACGCAACCTGACAGAGGACATGGGTTCGCTCCATCAAAATCTCCTTTATCACACAGAGGTGGAGATGGCTGTCCAAAGGAAAGGTATTGACACGATGTCTGGAACTAAAAGCTGAATTGTTACTGTTCTTACAAGATGAAAAATCTGAATATGCAAATTATTTTTGTGACTCTGCTTGGCTATTTATACTAGCATTTCTCGCTGATTTTATTGACCACTTAAACACTTTAAATAAGAGCCTTCAAGGGAGACAAGGAAACATTCGAACGGCCAAGGATAAAATCAGAGGATTCCTCACAAAAGTTCGTTTGTGGTCAGATTCCTTACAAAAAAAAGTGTATGACTCTTTCCCTTGCGTTCAAAAGATTCTCGAAGAAATTGCAACGGATCAATCGTTAGTAAATTCTAACATTCCTTGCATGGTAAACAGTTTGCATAATTTGTAAGAAAAACTATTAAGTTACTTTCCAGAATTCTGAATTCTGATACTGCCAATAGGGAGAGATGGGTACTAAATCCTTTTTTGGAAATGTCTGTGCAACTGGCCGATCTGTCATCCATGAAGATGAAAGAAAATCCTATAGATTTAGCTGCTGACGGCATGCTTAAAATGGAATTCAATTCGGAAACGATTGACATCTTTTGGATGAAGCGAAGAAAAGAATATCCAGAGCTGGCAAGAGAAGCATTAAAATTGTTAGTGCCATTCGCCACTTCCTACCTATATGAATTAACGTTCTCTTCAATCTAAGAAGAGAAATAGGCTTCAATTAGAAAATGATTTAATTGTTAACGTCTCAAAAATACAACCACGCTTTGACAATTTAACAAAAATAAACAGGCACACTCTTCTCACTGATAATTATAATGTACTTCTATTGCAATATATGATTTACAACCCTCGCTTTTACTTTTACCTGGCTTGCGACCGCGACCCCCCGAGTAACACTTGGTCGCGACCCACAGGTTGAAATACACTACTATAGAGGATCAGAAAGTTACTAGTTTCGATGACTGAGGTCGCTTGGGCCCTGCCCTCCCGGACATCCGAATTGGGTAGGATTTTACGTCCGGCATTTATTGCCCTAGAAATCACAGCTATCTTTCTTTTTAATTTTTTATTTTGTAAAGGAACACTATACCCATGCGAAAGGGACATAATTCGAATTATTTATATGTGTTGTTCGCGTATATTGATTTAGCGTGATTGATTATCATAATTTACTTTGAGTTTATGTCAATTAGAGTAGGGACGGGGGTAATTTTATTTGAAACAGAGACTATGCTAAAGTTTATTACAATAGTATTTTTCTTCTAAAATAAACGACCTTACGACGAGCTAGCCGGTCCTTTCTATGATTTGCCGTGTGACGTTTTAATGCCGTTTGAACCCGTTATAATTTATGTTACGGACTGTCTTAATGAGAGCTCTATCCGTGAACAATAATGTATCCTATAAATGCTCTCAAGACTAATAGTGAACAAATTAATACACCAATTAACGTTAGACATCAGCATCTAATTTTCATTTAATTTCAATCAAACTAACAAACCTCGCGTTTTAAAATTCAAACTTTTAACATGGAACTATTAGAGATGTCCAAATTTCATCTACGGGAGAAACGGCAAATTAACGGACTTAAAAGCAATAAGGTATCGAAATGGTAATTAAGTGTAAATAAATTACACCATGGAAGACACGTGACATAAATAAAATTATTTCTCTAAACATTATCAGACAGAAAGGCAGAGTAAATTCTCCCTAATTACAAAACTAGTATTGATAGAACTTAATTAACATACCTCTTTCTACATCTTGTATTTGAACTTACATATATTTGTGTTCGTTACGCAAAAACTCGCTCTTTCAAGGCGAGTAATTTTAATTAACAGCTGATCCGTCACTAGTGCATTGCGCTAATGAAACTAACATGAAAATTTTGCAATCAACCTGGCAAATATAACTTTTCAGGTTGTTCATTAATCTTAAAATCCAAAATATGCAAAGTTTACATTTTAACTTGTCAAAACCTACTAGGTCACCAATTAAGTAATCGTCACAAATACGTTTCATACCTGGCTGAATAAGCAACAAAATAAAAGATAACGATAAATATATATTGTCCTGCATAAAATAACAAACAAATGAAACAAACACAAATATATTTACATATACCACTACAGCGTGGTTGAAAATCAAAACCACACGTCACTACCAAGTTCTGCAAAATTCTTAATACTACAACAACCAATCAAAACCACATAACTCGAGAACAATTAAACAAAGAGATAATCGTGCTTTACTAAATTTTCAAAGTACTTAAATATATTCCTTACTTAAAATTGTCCATTTATCCTACGCTTTTCTTTCTTCTTTCTTCCGTAAATCAATTATTTGTAGTCCATTTATAATCCTTAAATTGCATGAAGCCACATAACCAGTTCCTCACAATTTCACAAACACTTATTCCTTTCTGTACTCACAAGTAGTCCAATAACACGTAATGATCTGTACAAGTTTGGTTGCCTCTTAAAATTTCTAGCAACCTTTAGGAAAGTTTAGTCCTTCCTTACACAAATAAACTTTTAATGTCACATAAAATTACCTCAACATTGGCTTAATTTACTACGGAAATTTCGTTTACTTAAAGGTGGTCCCATAAATAATTTTAACTAAATATCGGTAAAAGAACACGCACTGCACTTAACACTAACGTAATAACTGTTAACTTTTTATAAATCTGCTTATGCACTTTTTACTTTCTTGAAAATAAACAAACTAATTTTATCTTCAATCTCAATTTAATTAATGGTTCTATTTATGAATGTCTTATACGATTCATCCCCTTTCGGGTAACGCAGTTGTTTAAACAATGACTGCCTTCACTATTATTCACAAGTATAACTCCAAATTAACCCATTCTAAGTTACACTACACCTCGCGCGCCTCTCCCAACATTCACCACAAGCAACAGCCAAAAACCAAAAGCTCCCGTCAATCCCTGACTTTCCTATTTATAACTTCAGTCATCCATCTTTAAACATGTCTTCCTTCCGCGCTATATTCTCCAATAGTATTCATTCAAAATTTCATAGTTCCGATAGCTACTACCATCTGTACAACCACGCTCATAACTACAATACATCGCCATATTTGTTCTTACTTACAAATTTTACAATTACTTCATGAAGAAATCATTTTCGTCATTACATTCATTCAGTAGCCACTCTGGACCATTACGCAACTTTCAACATTTATCTCCAACCTGCGCTCGATCTGCTTCCGCAACATTTGCAAAAATAAGTACCGTCTAAGGTCTCAAATCCCATATACATACATGCATTCTCAAAATAAATTGCACAATATTACGAAAACTTTCTGAAATTAACACTTAAACATATCAAATCTTTCTCTACATATTTTCTAAAACATTCTACACTTATACACTCACATCTTCTGGTAAAGATTACTCATTTATCTTTCAACATTCCATTCCTTACGGTAGCAAAACAGTAGCAAGCATTATCGTCTCATCGACAAATTTCTTTTCACATTTACATTCATCATAATCTAATTATTCCAACACTAAAGTCTCTATAACATTCAAATACACGTATCTACATACTGAATTATATTTCTCCTAAATTTCCAGTGGCGTATCATACACCCACATACATTATGCATATACACAAAAAATTTTTTTCGTTCAAACTCAATACACTCGCAACTCAAAACACGTCATACACGTCATTATAACATCCTACATACAGGGTGCGTCAACGCAACCTGACAGAGGACATGGGTTCGCTCCATCAAAATCTCCTTTATCACACAGAGGTGGAGATGGCTGTCCAAAGGAGAGGTATTGACACGATGTCTGGAACTAAAAGCTGAATTGTTACTGTTCTTACAAGATGAAAAATCTGAATATGCAAATTATTTTTGTGACTCTGCTTGGCTATTTATACTAGCATTTCTCGCTGATTTTATTGACCACTTAAACACTTTAAATAAGAGCCTTCAAGGAGAGAAGGAAATATTCTAACGGCCAAGGATAAAATCAGAGGATTCCTCACAAAAGTTCGTTTGTGGTCAGATTCCTTACAAAAAAAGGTGTATGACTCTTTCCCTTGCGTTCAAAAGATTCTCGAAGAAATTGCAACGGATCAATCGTTAGTAAATTCTAACATTCCTTGCATGGTAAACAGTTTGCATAATTTGGAAGAAAAACTATTAAGTTACTTTCCAGATGTGGATTCTGATACTGCCAATAGGGAGAGATGGGTACTAAATCCTTTTTGGAAATGTTTGGGCAACTGGCTGATCTGTCATCCATGAAGATGAAAGAAAATCTTATAGATTTAGCTGCTGACGGCATGCTTAAAATGGAATTCAATTCGGAAACGATTGACATCTTCTGGATAAAGAAGAAAAGAATATCCAGAGCTGGAAAGAGAAGCGTTACAATTGTTAGTGCCATTCGCCACTTCCTACCTATGTGAATTAACGTTCTCTTCAATCTAAGAAGAGAAATAGGCTTCAATTAGAAAATGATTTAATTGTTAACGTCTCAAAAATACAACCACGCTTTGACAATTTAACAAAAATAAACAGGCACACTCTTCTCACTGATAATTATAATGTACTTCTATTGCAATATATGATTTACAACCCTCGCTCTTTATTTTTACCTGGCTTGCGACCGCGACCCCCCGAGTAACACTTGGCGACCCCTCCGGGGGTCGCGACCCACAGGTTGAAAGACTGCTACAGAAGATCAGAAAGTTACTAGTTTCGATGACCGAGGTCGCTTGGGCCCTGCCCTCCCGGACATCCGAATGGGGCAGGATTTTACGTTCGGCATTTATTGCCCTAGAAATCACAGCCATCTTTGTTTTAATTTTTTATTTTGTAAAGGAACAGTATACCCATGCGAAAGGGCCATAATTCGAATTATTTATATGTGTTGTTCGCGTATATTGATTTAGCGTGATTGATTATCATAATTTACTTTGAGTTTATGTCAATTAAGGTGGGGACGGGGGTAATTTTATTTGAAACAGAGAGTATGCTAAAGTTTATTACAATAGTATTTTTCTTAATAAAATGAACGGCCTCACGACGAGCTAGCCGGTCCTTTCTGTGATTTGCCGTGTGACGTTTTAATGTCGTTTGAACCCGTTATAATTTATGTTACGGACTGTCTTAATGAGAGCTCTATCCGTGAACAATAATGTATCCTATAAATGTTACGTCACACACGCTCTCAAGATTAATAGTGAACAAATTAATACACCAATTAACGATAGACATCAGCATCTAATTTTCATTTAATTTCAATCAAACTAACAAACCTCGCGTTTTAAAATTCAAACTTTTAACATGGAACTATTAGTGATGTCCAAATTTCATCTACGGGAGAAACGGCAAATTAACGGACTTAAAAGCAATAAGGTATCGAAATGGTAATTAAGTGTAAATAAATTACACCAAGGAGCAATGGAAGACACGTGATATAAATAAAATTATTTCTCTAAACATTAGTAGACAGATAGGCAATCTCTCCTAATTACAAAACTAGTATTGATAGAACTTAACATACCTCTTTCTACATCTTGTATTTGAACTTACATATATTTGTGTTCATTACGCAAAAACTCGCTCTTTCAAGGCGAGTAAGTTTAAGATCGTTAAATCTCAAACAACTTTGAGTATTTGTATTAATATTTTAACCCTTCTTAAACTCTAGTCAAAAGAAATTATAAGATTCCGGTTCGAAATACGTTTTCAAAAATTAATTTTAGAAAAAAGTTATAGGAAAATTTAACGCTTGATAAACTCCAATTTTTTTTAAACATTTGCAAAAGTTTTGGTCTCCATAACGTCTCGTCGTCATTTATATAAGCAGTTCATTAAGAGTTTCGGAGCTTATTCACAGTTAATCGATTACGAAAGCAAATAAGGCCTTAAAGAGAAATTTATAATTTCCAATAATTGCAGTTTCAATTTAGTTAATGCCTTTGATCTAAACTCGTATATCGATTCAAACTTAATCAACGAAATCTGTATTCTCGCAAAACTTCTTGATAAAACTACAATTTTGCGTTACTAACTTTTTCTAAAGATATCAAAATATACGATACGTAAATTTATGTATGCGCTTTTAAAACTTTTCGACATAATAATAAAGTTAAGTCTGATTTAATACCGGGACCTTTTAGTGTTTTGAAACCTAATGGAGAGAAGCATAGACTCTTTACAACAACTAAATACGTCTTTTGTTTCAGCAGTTAAATATACATTTCATGTTTTAATTATGCTTTTAGTGGTACCATAAGAGAGCGAACGCTAATGGGGTCGCTACAACTGAAGAATAGTGTTATATACGTATATATCATAATTTTGTTGTTTCTGGTGTTTGCAGTTAGTTAACTTCTCTTTTCTCTTCGAGTACTTTATTTGTTCTTTTTTTATCGTTATCGCGTAAAAGAGCGCTTTTTATTATTGTGTCTCTTTGTGAGTAAAATACTCTTTCCATTTCGTTGTTTTTAAAAGTTATATCTGTCGATTTAGTAACAGTTGTTTCAAATACCCTCTCTGTCTTTCTACCGAAGCAATTTCATGTAAAAATGCGTGTATACTACATCTATCAATTGTTTCAGTTAACTTATCGTTTTGGATAAGCACTATTTTTTCTGTAAATCGAGTGTTAAAAGCGCAGCTTTGCAAAAATTGGATACATTCCAGGGCTTAAACGACAGTACGTTTAACGTCGCATTTAAAAACTTATTTATATTTGGATGAACGTAAGTGGTTGTTAGAGCTTTTTCTGGCAATTATCGTTTGGATCCATGTATTAAATCTCTTAACATAATGACATTAACTAAACACTTTAAAGTATAATATACAATTTACATTATTATTTTACTATTAAATGAGTAATCATTTTTACTCATGCGAATGCTGTTATAGGCCAGTCAATTTAGGTTTTTTTCATTGATAATCGTGTAGACGAATTTCACAAAACTTTGGGATTTAGTGGGGAGTTAGGTATACAGGGTGTGGTAATACACGATCATTGGACCTACATTCTAAAAATATTTAGGTATATACAGGGTGATTGACAAAAAATATGCCAACCCAAGCATGTGTTTTTTTTAAGGAACACCCTGTATATTTATGCATTTTTGGATTCACTGTTACATTTAGAATAAAAGTATAGAAATTTGTATCTGTATCATAACCGTTCTGCAGATATCGTCACTTTAGTACCAAAATAGAGTTAACTTTGAAACCACAATACGAACGTTGTCACCACGATATTGTAAATCTGTCTATACCACCGACTATTAATAATAGTCTACTAACAAACACACTGAGAAATTTTTCGAAAACATGAAAAACTATACAGAATGATTAACTTACGAGAAATGTAATTTTTCTCATTTTTTCAAATGCCCTATATATTTTTTCACATTTCGATTCCCCGTGAAAAATAGATACTAATTGATAATAGGTTTCATTGCCATAAGACGGGCCCTTCTTGAAATATTGGCGCTTTATTTGAAAGTATTGACATACAGAAGAACAAAATCCAGAGCAAATAAGAAAATACGAATGGCAAATAAATTCTTTAACTGATAGGAAAACTTAATAACTAAACAATAAAATAATTATCTACGCCTAAAAATAAGTTGAACAAGTAAACATAAACGAATAAAACCATGCGTTCAAATTAAATGTTCAAAATGCTGACTACGCCTAGCTAAACACTTTGAAATTCGCTCGGTAAACGAAAGATTTACTCGCAACAACATTAGAGGCGAAATGGATTGAAACGCAGCTCTAATTCTATTTTTCATATCTTCGCTTGTAGTGGGAGGGTGTTGGTAAACTTTTTCCTTAACGTAGCTCTAAAGGAAGAAATCAAGGGGCGCAAGATCCGGTGATCTGGTTGGCCAGTTTTCCACAACACCTCGTCCTATCCACCTCATCGGATAATTTCTATCGATATATTGCCTAACGTTGATTGCATAGTGTGGAGGGGCGCCATCCAGTTGAAACCACATCGTACGAATATTATCTACCTCGATATTTTCCAAAAGCAAATCATTTTCCAAAAACTGTAAATATCTTTCACCAGTAAGACTCCCATCGAAGAAAAAAGAACCAACCACATTAAAATTGATTATACCACCCCACAGATTAATTGACCATCGATGCTGGTGATCAACAACTCTTAAGATGTGTGGATTAGTATTTGAATAGTGATGATAGTTATATGTATTAATAAGTATGCAGTTTGTTTTTTTTAGTAAAGCTGCGAACCATATTTCTATTTAGGTTCAGGTGTGTACTTAGCTCTCTGGTACTAATTTGCGGATTTTCTATAAGAGATGTCAAAACTTGAAACTCAATTTCTTCATTTGGGCTTGTTTTTGCGCGCTTGGGATAACACATACTTCGAGAATTTATAAACCTCTCAGCTACATTCATAAACGAGTCTTTCCGCGGCTGTCTTCTCTCTGGGTATGGTTCACAGTACAAACGGGTAGCCAGCAAAGCATTTCTTTGAGATTCGCCGTAAATAATGTTCACATCTTTGGAAAAATTCATTTTATGCAAAAATTTACAAAACGACAATCCAAAAACGAACTAATGGAACAATATTTTAATGATTATACAAACGTCAAAACAATAGATGCATTGTTCCTCTTTATTACGAGCGGCTAGCCTACCTGATTTGTTTTGTTGAATTCTATTGTCATAGGAAAGGGTATAGCCGGATACAGGGTGTATTTTAAAATCACCGACAAACGAAAACTAGAGATTCTATGATTCAAAATAAGATAAAAATGATCATAAACGCTTTTCCGAAAGTGCTTCCTAACCGAGATACAGGTTGATTAAAAAATCCTTTTTTTAACGTTTTTTTAACAATCCTCAAAAACTACAAAAGATCTTACACTGAGATTTGGTACACCTAAATGTCTAATTAAATACAATTAATCAGGTGAGTTTGAGTCAACTGACTCCATCCAGTGGCGTAGAATATTTTAAGTTAATCAGTTTAAGTAAAAAAAAAAAACGCACGCCCCTGGTTTTTTTGAAGAAATATTTTTTTGATAGATTCAACATTTAATTCTGCAAATAAAATCATACTTAGTATTTTTTCGATTCGGCACCCCGTTTTTGAAATATTTTGCATTAACATAAACGACCACATTATTCAATAAAAATCAAAATTTATTTTATTTTACAAAAAAATAACGCAGTTAACTATTAGGTACATTATTAAAGAGATATTGAAGGAACCAAAAACAAAATAATAATAATTATTATACATATTGTTTAAAATGTCCTCCTTCCTTTTGAATGCAAGCTTGTATTCTTCTTAGCAAATGAAACCTAACACGCTGAAAAATTTGTGACATCGCCCTAATCTCATCACATGCCATCTGTATGTGATTCCAAAGTTGTTCTCGATTATCAATTTGAACAGAATAGACACGAATTTTCAGATACCCCCACACAAAAAAATCCAATGGGTTTAAATCTGGCGATCGTGTCGGCCACGGTACTTCACTTCCTCGTCCAATCCAGCGTCCAGGGAACCATGCATTTAAAAATTCTCTGACGTTTCATGTAGAATGTGGTGGTGCACCATCATGCATGAAATACATGTTCATTCTAACATCTAAGGGCACGTCGTCAAACATTTCTGGCAAATCTTCTCTCAAAAAATTTAAATAGAATTCGCCAGAGGAAAACGGATAGGTCCGATTAGGTGATCGTCTAGTATACCTATCCAAATATTTTCGCTAAATCTATGTTGGTGAGCTGTAACTACAGTTCGATGCTGATTTTCATCTAACCATTTGTGGGAATTATGCAAGTTTAACATTCCATTTCGGGAAAAAATACACTCATCAGTGGTCAATAAGTTTCTAACAAATTGTACATCTTCAGCATTTTTATTTAAAAACCATTCGTAAAAATTAATTCGACGAGGATGGTCAGCAGACAATAATATATGCACTTTTTGTAGGTGAAAGGGATGTAAATTTTGTTCTTGTAAAACTTTCCAAGACTTGCTAGGCGACACACCAAATTCTAAACCTAACTCACGCTTACTTATTGATGAATTTTCATAAACTCTATCTAAAATTTATTTCTCAATTTCAACTGGCACACGAGCATTTCGTCCGGAATTTTTCTTTCCTTTTAAACTTCCATACTCTAACAAGTTACGATGAACGGTTCTAAACGTAGTATGATGTGCATGTCTTTCTTGTATTTGGAAATCTTTGTTCATAAAGTCGAGCAGCTGCACGAGCATTGCAATTAGTATTACCATAACATAAATCCATATCGACCAGTTCTCGTTTGGAATAATTCATTTTTTCACAGTAATTAGATACAAACAATGTATTACAAAACACGCGTAAATGCAACTATTTTAGCATACATAAGATACGTAACTGTCAAATGCAAAGCAATCTCTGATTTATTTAATTTGGTTATTATGTTAATGCAAAATATTTCAAAAACGGGTGCCGAATCCAAAAAATACTAAGTATGATTTTTTTTGCAGAATTAAATATTGAATTTAACGAAAAAATATTTCTTCAAAAGAAGCAGGGACGTGCGTTTTTTTTTTACTTAAAGTGATTAACTTCTTAAAAAAATCTAAAAAAAATTATTTTTTAATCAACCTGTATCTCGGTTAGGAAACATTTTCGGAAAAGCGTTTATGATCATTTTTGTCTTATTTGGAATCATAGAATCTCCAGTTTTCATTTGTCGGTGATTTTAAAATAAACCCTGTATATGAAAAATCTGCTCCCGCGGTTTTTTATTTGGACTTGGGGGATCGTTTTGGTACCAAACAAAAATTATTCAGTCAAATTTTTAGCTCTTAATCTCAAAAAGTTTCCCATTTTCTCCGATTATATATTTTTTTAATAGTAAAATTGAAAATTAGTGAATGGTGATTTTTTTCCTAATTTTTACGAGTAAAAGGCATGAAAAAATATTTTTCTTTATGATTCCCACATGAATAACCGATTTTTAGCGAAAGAAATACAATTTAAATCTTTTTTTTAACGCCTTTTTGAAAAGTGTCACTCACCAAATTTTGTCAGAAAATGTCTTTTATACTCTTCTATACTCAGGAATTTTTCGATTTTTCTTAAGTGGTGGAACAATATGAAAAAATTAAAAAGTAATTTTTTCTGTAATTTTGCGTTTACACAAACTTATATTTTTTTATGGTAAAAAATGTATAAAAAATTATTTTTCACCGAAAATACATCCTCACTAGAGAAACAACATAGAGAAAAACAGAGACCCTACTTAAAATAATTAAGAGTGTGAAAAATGTTTAAAGAGACGTTAAATAAATCTTGTTTCCATGCTAAACTATACTTAAAGAAAACTATATAATTTTCCCATACTATTCGGAATAATTTTTCAGTTTTAATATAATAAAAACAAAAATTTCGATTATAAAATTTATTATATTATAATATTAATATTGTTTAAGAAAATTATCATAAATCGTTGACATTAAATGTAATAATTTCATACAAAATAGATCGAAAAGACTGTTTTGAGTAACGTTAGTCTTCGTCACTGTCTTCATTTACAGTATTAACCTTTTCATCAATAATCAGACGACTCAATATTTCAGCAGGTCTTACTATTTTTGCTAAATATCTAGCGTGAGACGGATAATATGTGATAGCTGCAATGTCCGAGCAGCATCCGACAGTACACCTACCATTAGCACAATCACAACAATATCGACTAATTCCAGAGATGTCATTCTTATCTGGCTGATAATCAACAAAACAACGATATGTTTTTGAATTAGTATGTCGAGATCTCACTTCAAGTTTTATAATATTAGGTGTGATTTTTACATAATGGAGTGTTATTGTTCCGTCTTCATTCATAATATCAGCTAAATACGATACAGCTTGAGACATTTGATACGATCCTGTAAAAAAAATGTTGAGTTCTTGCTCCGTTAACTCTGAAAAATCGGTTAATTGATCTGATGTTATTGTTACAAATAGAACTTTTCGTCTTGACCAACGATTAGTCTCTACTTCCGAAGTTAGAGTATTATCTTGATCTTCTTTTGAATTCATGACTGAAATAATTTTCTCAGATCAATCAAGTCTTATACCAAATTCATTATGTAGAAAACAAGCAATTCGACAAAAGAAACTAGTTTTGGGAAGTAATTTATTGTTCAGTTTATGATCTAAAAGCTTAAACTTCTGTTTGATATTGCCATGGACTGCTTCAACGACCCAACGAATTTTGGTGACGAAACGGGGTTCATTTGACTCACCTGCAGTCAGCTGGTTTCGTTTTCCTTTGAGAGCAGGCATTAACACTTTGAATCCTAATTCTTTCAAATATTCTATCACATCATGAAAGCCTCCATCAACTACAATAATATCATCTTTCTTCAGTAATTTAATTAGACCATTCGGATCATTTAAGACGATTCTCAGAGTTTCAGCATCGTTCATATTAGCTGTATATGGCCCAAGCATGTCTATAACAAAACCATTTGTGGCGCACATCGTGAATGGTTGACACAAAGGCACTTTTTTTCCAGAATATGATTTCCTCTGGTATTCATTATTTGCACTTTTTTTGATAGCGAATCACAAATAAATATTAACTGGTCATCTTTTACTTGATACAATTTCTTAGCAGTATTTGACGTATTGGTGAGTAATGTTTCTCTACTGATCGCATCAATTCCGAAATACCGAGGCAAAACATCTTTTTCTAACGAGGATATCAGTCCATCCCCAGTAAATACGTCCAACATTTTTTCTGAAAACGAGCGATCTCCAATTTTATCAATTATGGACGAATCACTACCAAGAAATAGCTGCCCAAGTAATTTTTCCAAGTCACAAACTTCAAATACACTGGTATTCGAATAAATTCGAAAATTATTGATATCTTAATCATAGAATCGCTGTTTTATGATATGATCTTTACAGCACCAATTTCCTTCAGGAATTCGTCTTTTGCAAATACTTGTTTGCGAGCTTCAAATGGAACTAATGTAATATTTGTTGATGCTTCACAAATGCAACAATATCTATGAGTGGAAATGATTCGACGAAAACCCAATTCCACAAATGCTAATTCTTTTTCCATTCTTTCTTCAAAAACAAATGAAGGACCTTCAGTTGATGATACAGACGAAACATTAGTTGAAGACGATTGAGAGATAGTTGGCTGGCTCTCGATACTAACTTGTCCTGCAGATGAATCATTAGTGTTCATATTTTTGGTTGGACTTGTTAAAATTGTTCGACATTTATTACAAAAGGTATCATTCATAAAGACTCTTTTTCCAATTTTTTCTGTCACAATATTAGCATCAGTTTTTATAGTTGACTGGTTTGCGCAGATAAATATTACAATTGACGCATTTTTTATCAGCATCCATTCTGAAATCGTGATTTAAAGTATATGTTAAAAATGCAGAAATAGTAGACAGATATTTCACTTACTGTAATGGAAGTAATTAACCGTAATACTATTTAACAATAAAGTGTAATCACATATAATGAGAGATGAAATAACAACAATAACTCTGCAATGTTATTTAACTGTGAAAAATAAAAATAGTCGCAATATAAATGTACTGACTGAGCTAAATGCAAATTAATACAATTACGAAAACCTTAGAGGTTACTTTATTATTGTTAGGTTAGCTGAAAACAAGCAAGAGCTAATAAGTAATGATCAATAGATACTGAAAGTCCCAGTAGATGGTATTGTAGCGCGCTAGCCCAGCGCTAATTTTGAAAAGAATATGTAGATCAAAATGAGTTATTGAGACCTTTTCGAAAAAATTGTTTCAAACTATTTTAAAATTATATAATCTCTAATAGGCTTTACGCAATCACTTTGCAGTAAAAAGATTAGAAAAAAATTTTAAGTAATGTAGTTCTCACTTTCAGTAACAAAATATTTTCTTGATAGGTACCATCAAAATATCATATTCCACCACTTCAAAAAAAAACTAAAAAATTCCATTTATAACAATAACTTCAAATCAATTCACTGATTCTCCAGAGTTAACGGAGCAAGAACTCTTAATTTTTTTTACAGGATCGTATTAAATGTCTCAAGCTGTATTGTATTTAGCTGAGATGATGAATGAAGACGGAACAATGACACTCAATTATGCCTTAATTGTCTATTTTTCTTTATGTTGTTTCTCTAGTGAAGATGTATTTTCGGTAAAAAATAATTTTTTTATACATTTTTTTACCATCAAAAAAATGTAAGTTTGTTTAAATGCAAGATTACAGAAAAAAATTACTTTTTAATTTTTTTCATATTGATCCACCACTTCAAAAAATTCGAAAAAATCCTGAATATAGAGGAGTATAAAAGACATTTTCTGACAAAATTTGGTGAGCGACACTTTTCAAAAAGGCGTTAAAAAAAGATTTAAATTTTATTTCTTTCGCTAAAAAACGGCTATTAATCTGGGAATCATAAAAAAATATTTTTTCATGCCTTTTACTCCTAAAAGTTACGAAAACAATCACCATTCATTAATTTTCAATTTTACTATAAAAAAAACAAAACGAAATAAGGTTTTTTGAAAAACTCGGAAACTGTTTGAGATTAAGAACTGAAAATTTGACTGAATTATTTTTAGTTGCTACCAAAACGATCCCTCAAGTCCCAATAAAAAAGCTCGGAGACAGATTTCCCAAATATATCCGGCTATACCCTTTGTATATTAGAATATTTTTACGTAAAAGCGTCAATATCTCAAGAAGGGTCCATCTTATGGTTATGAAACCTATTATCGACTAGTATCTACTTTTCACGGGGAATCGAAATGTGAAAAAATAAACTGGGTGTTGCATTTGAAAAAATTGAGAAGAATTACATTTCGCGTAAGTTAATCATTCTCATGTTTTCGAAAAATTTCTCAGTGTGTTTGTTAGTAGACTATTATTAATAGTCGGTGGTATAAACAGATTTACAAAATCGTGGTGACAACGCTCGCATCGTAGTTCCAAAGTTAAGTCTATTTTGGTACTAAAGTGACGATATCTGCAGAACGGTTAGTGATACAGATACAAATTTCTATACTTTTATTCTAAGTGTAACAGTGAATCTAAAAACGCAAAAATATACAGGACGTTCCATTTAAAAAACACAGGTTGGGGTTGGCGTATTTTTGTCAATCACCCTACCTAAATATTTGTAGACCAAAATTGGGACACCCACCCTGTATACAGGGGACTCACTTATATTATCTCGGTCTCTTGTGTCTAAGGGCATAGTATTTTTCAAATTAATTCGCTCTAGAATTCTAGGAAAACGCTTTTAAAATCTCAGTACTGCCTTTTTGTGATCGGACGAGTTCTGAGATTTTGGTCCAATCACAGTCCAATCAAGACATTGCTTGCACAATCTGGCAACGTTGCTTGTAAATGCACAACTTAACTACTATCGAATAGAATTCAACTTAACCTAAACTTGAATATATTTATACTATTTTTATAAATAAAATTTATGAAACATTAATAAACAAGTCTGGTTGGCAGGTAGTTTCGTTGCTTTTTTATAATCATATCATTAGGTAGATATTTTTGTATTTATAGGAATAGCATTGAAAAAATAACAAGCATTAAACGGTAGAATTAAAAACCAAGGAATTCAATATTATGGTTTATTACTTATTGATCCTACACTCGAATTTACAGAAGAGATTTTTAAAAATTGATAAAACCACATACTATAACTGCAATTTCACTAATCAATGTTAAAAAGTTGTGATCAACGCAAGAGTGTGGAGCAAGCTGTAACGTGCACAGCTGTTGAGTTCGTATACAAAATAAAAAAAAAGGAAATAGGAATAGGAAGGGAGAGAGAAGGGCACCTCGACTAGGAGCTAGAGGACACTTGGATTCGTGGGGAACATTGAGGTCAGAGAAAGAAAGGATATAAAATACATATGTAGAACGAAGGACAGAAATTTGGACGCCACGAGTTTTTAAGTAAATACAAAAAAAGAGCCCTTTCCTCAAAACTCGAAACAGGAAAGGTAACTCACGGAGAAGTAATTACACAATGAGTTAGGTAGTTGGATAGGTTTCCTGTACAAGAAAGGTTATACATACACAAATTTTATATAGATGGAAATAATCGACAAAATAGTACCAAAAACTTTTATTCAAAGAATGTAAACCCCAAAAGTAACTAAAAGTAGCAATTAATTTTATTTAAATTAAAAAGGTAGTACCTACAGTAATTTACTGTAACATAATAAAAAATATGATGTGTGCAACCCATGACCTCATAATACAATGTAATTGATAATTTAAACAAGTACAAGTAAAATTGAAAGAATTTGATGTGTTTTATAACACTGCACCGTGGTTTTTTTTGCTACTAAAAATGTTTTTTCATAGTATTAAATTGTTTTATTAAAAAAATCGTAATACTTCGACAGTTACAATTAAATATGACGACCAAGACACAATATCTTAAATTTAAGTTATTATTTAAATAATACCTATAAAGCTCTTGACTAAACAAAAATGATCACGATCGAAAAAGTTTATCAGAGAAAGTAAATAATATAAATCACCCAGTATACATTTATTTAGTTGTTAAATTGAAAACGTGTAAATATGAACATAAAAGTACAATTTTTATAAACATATAAATCCACTTGTTACCCATATGATTGATATTCCATAGTTAACTTTCGTTGTTACGAAAACAACAGTTGTTTATATAATTCCTAAATGACATATATTCTACTTCGTAATAAAAAAAAGTAATTAGAATTCTGACATTTTAAAATTTATCATAACGTGTAAAAATGCGAAAATTTTTGACCAAAGGGCCAGAAATCATCTGAAATAGTCAGAAATAGCTCAAAACGATTAAAAATGCAAAAAATATTCGAAAAAATTTAACCTAAGGGCCAAAAAAATGTTTTTCCCAAAAATCATGTCAAGTAGCCAGGAATGTCGCAAAACGTGTAACAATGAAAAAAAAATTAGAAAATTTTTTACCAAAGGGCCAACATTTTTTTTCTACAAAAATCCTTTCAAAGGGCCAGAAATGCCTTAACACATCTAATAAGATAAGATAAAAAAAAACTCGTACATTATGCGTCTTGAACTCGAGCCGCCGGGACAACAACCAAACGCAAACGCGCTGCCACTGCGCTACCGGGGGAGTTCACGACAACGAAAAACTTCGCGGATATTCAATTCTAGGATGGTTCACTTACATGCCTGCGTAAAGATGTACCGGTTTGCTACGAATAGCCGTTCATATTTATACACTTTATAATAGTCGAAATCTGGACTAGACAGACTTCGCTCAAAAGTTCATCATTCCGTCTACTTATGGATCCTAGCCTGGGTACCAAATTTCACGACGATCGGATTATCTTTGTGGAACACTACTGCGTTGGAACACATACAGACAGACGGACATACATTTTGAAACTTTCATGTTTGAACCTCATTTTTTCAAACTTACGGTAAAGCAATTTTGAAGTATGGTAGCTTTCTGTCTATTTTGTCGCCCAATACTTGCGTATTGTGAGGTAAAAATGAAATGAAGAATTAAACGTACAGGTCAAATGAACTATGAAGCTGAATATCTAAGATTCAATTAAAGTATAACGTCGAAATTAAAAATGGACGTAATCCATATGGTCTAATAAAAGGAATTTATATCAAAGGTCTAATTAAATTAAATTACAACGATCCCAAGTTAATGAAGTTTGAATTTAGAATATCTTTTTTAGCAAAACAAGAAAAATTATATTTATATTAACATCAAAATTGACATTGCTAATTCAAATGCACAGGCTAACAATCCATCTGAAATACTTTTAAGACGCAGAGACTGAACTACCAGACACACGCACGCACGCATGCACACCCACGCCCCCACACCCACCGACGCACCCACGCACTCACGCACTCACGCACTCGCGCACTCACGCACGCACGCACCGACTCAACGACGCACCAACCCACCGGCACACCGACACACCCACACACCGACACACCCACACACCGACACACACACCCACATACCCACACACCCACACACGCACACACTCACACACTCACACACACACGCACACACGCACGCACGCACACGCGCACGCCCACTCTCAAGCGCACGCGCACCCGCACACGCCCACAAGCACACGCACACACACACAGTACATTCCTCAGGGGCCACCACCACCGGTGTGTAGTGGAGAATGGATAAGCTCCACTCACCATCACAAAGACAACGATAATTACACACACACACAACTGTGCCGCATCATTGCCAATACGGTACAGCCGACAGCTATAGGGATTCGAACCTAAAACAGGGTGAGCAGCAACCCATCCTGATATGGCCTCTCCGTGAAGGGATTTAGGTCCAAGGGGCAGTCGCTCACAAATTCATGGACCGCATAGCGGTATACAGTTATAAATTTCCGCCTTCGGATTTTGACCACATTCATACGAAAAATCAAAATAAAAAATAAACACATTCAATCCAAAATCAAAACAAATCCGTTAATAAGCCACAATCGGATATACATTAAATTCTTTACTTAAAAAGTTAAAGATAGGCAAAAAATGATCAAGTGGTTATATATGTAACTATAATTCCAAAAACTAAAACAAAATTCTAGAAGAATAAAACAATTTAAACATATGTGAGATGAAGCAAGGCAAAACAACTAAATTTTCATTAGGACAGCTTCTAAGAATTCTCAATCAATACAAAAAACAAAACAAAAATCTGAACAACCAAAATGCCCACTACACACTCACATCACTCCAAGAAAATCTTACAATCATCAATCCCAGCTCGGGCGCAAGGGACTGTACCTCCTACAGCAGTCTTGCTAGCTGTGGGAGATGACGCTCCTTTCTAAGCCATTTGATTAATCGCCTCTTACGACAAGCAGTTGGCCTCTGCTCTTGGAACATTATAAGGCCGTCCCTACACAGCCAACAAATAAACACGAACTGGTCCCACATAAACTCAATACTAATAAAATAATGCTGAATTCAGACTAACAAAAACAAAAACCTCACTATCGAGCTAATACAAAACATTAAAATTTTTTTCAAGGATCGTTGTTCGAATAAGGCTTTTAATAAAATGCTTCGTCGAAATGAATTCCTCCAACTGTGTGGATTCCTACCCTTTGAACGGTACATTTTGAATTTCTGTATCCCACAAACAACATTCTGTGGTTAACGGTTTTTGTGAAATGGTGCTTCAATGGTACGAAAGGAAGTCATTTTTGCAACGGATTATGACGGGTGATGAAAAATGGATTCCGAAAATCCAAAACGTAAAAAATTGTGGTTATCACCTGGCCAAACTGACCCATCGACTCCAAGGCCGGATCGCTTATGAACTTCTAAAACCTGGTGAAACAGTTAATACTGATCGCTACAAACAGCAAATAATCAATTTGAACCATGCGTTGATCCAAAAACCTCTAGAACGAGGCCGAAAATACTGTAAAGTGATTTTGTTACATCAGAATACAGTGTTACACACAGCAAAACTGGTGAAAGACGCGTTGAAATCGCTTGGATGGACCGCACCATCTCGCACACGCCGTACTCTCCAGGCCAGGCCCCTTCTGATTATTACCTTTACGCACCAATTGGACACACGCTGACTGAGCAGCAATTTTCCAATTTCGAAGAAGTCGAAAAATGGCTAGATGAATGGTTTGGCTCAAAAGACAAACGGATTTTTTTGGGATGACATTCATAAATTGCAAAATTTACTTATCTTACGTGTAACGTCCTTTGTTTCTAGTATAAAAATTGTAGCAATTTTTCATTCTTGGGTGACTTTCATTGCGAGGGGTGGATGCCTCATGTCACGTTTTTGGAGCGGGCGGCAAAGCTGCTAGGAACGGCCCTGTTCCATGTGTGATGATTATTAGTACAGTCACATTAGCATATTCAGAAGAAAAAATTGAGGGATAGTTGAATTTTTTGCATGTCAATACTAATGTGGTATACAACGAAAAACTGCAGAGTCCCCTCTCCTCCCCCAATTGCTTCGTCGGCCATCTTGATTTAAGGATGGTGGACTCATAAAAACTTTAAGCTTAAATATCGCGTGAGCGGTTAGTTGGATTTGAATGATTTTTTTAATGTAAAAGAATGAATAGCTTTTTCATTTTGCTTATTACTATGTTAATGGAAAATGTTACCAGACGGAGGATATTTGGCTATGTCTGTACATTAGATTAATAGTATATTATCCTTCCAGCATACCTATACAAAATAAGATTAATAACAAACCATAAAAAAAACAACAATTTGAGTTGCATGAAAATGGGACTTATTAGTAATTTTAGAAATTCATCTGAAAATTTAGCTTAAATTAGAGAAAATAGCATTAGATATTTACATAAACTAAAGAAAACTTCACTACAGAAAACATCCGTTACAAAAAAGTTACAGTCATGCTAAAATCAAAAAATGCATATAATTACATTACAACAAAAATTATAAATCATCAATTTCTACTACATTCCGGTTGAACTAGAATATCGACAAGACATACCACTACATTTATAGGCAGAACATGGACAATTACCCTCACAAAAATTTTTACATTTACAAAAAAACGAAGCCATTAAATGATCTGGTCCTGGGGACTCACTAGTAGTGATTGGATAATATTCATTAGTCTGTTTACGCCAACCCCAGTCTTCTGGATTTAAATTATTACCTTTCCAAAACTGAATTTGAAGATATACTCTAAAAATGTGCTCAGCAGCAGCTTCTTTAGTCGGAGGAAGATACGACAAATCAAAATTAGAGCTTAATCCCTGTTTCGATATGATTCTTTTATAACAATTGTATCTTTCTTCGTTTAGGTTGTCTGCAACTGAGTTAGAACAGAAATGAAGAAAAATCCTCTCCCAGGTTGCATAAATCAGTTTTTGAAGTATTACTGCAGTTAAATACTAAGATATCTTCTGACAACTGCAAATTGGTTTCTAATATCTTAAATATACGTTTCTTTCCCATTTTATATGGATATGAAGTTGTGTCGCAACCAATGCATGTATAAAAAGCACGTTATTCTATACATAATTTGGCAAATAATTTGCAATTTTTAAAATGTCTAGATATTTATCGGGAGACTTTGATAAACCAGAGTGTAACATAAAGCTTGGAGTCGTATTTCTTATTTTGGGGTAAGGATAGTAGCAATATAAAAATATCTGTTCGTCTGCTACTGTAATAACATTTTTGCCAGAGTTTAAGTCTGTAAAATCTATATTTGGAGTAAACTTTGTTAACGACGACGATGCTTTTCATCTTTTGTTGAGGGATTATAGTACCCATCGAAAACGACTGCAACGTTGCCTTTATGGTTATTACAAACATAACTATAGTAATGTCTAAAAAGTTGTCCAAAAATAAACAGTTTAGGCCATACAAATTTGTACAAAAGTTTACCTCCATCTATGACGAAAGTATATGTATCTGTATGTGGTACATCAATAGAAACTTTTTCGAGGTAAGATATTAAAGAAGTCTTTTGTCTAACGAAATTTTCCATTAACACAAAGGGTAGCTGCTTAGTTCATATTTAAATAATGTTTTTAGGTCGTTTTCGTCTTTCATGGTGCATAATATTCTATTAAATAGCTGTTGTGAATTGATTTCGAGTATATCTGGTGTAGTGGATACACTTTTTATTTGATTCAGCGTCTGAATTGTAAACTTTCTTCTTAAGTGAAGTTCTGAAAAAGGTTTGCTTGTTGGTTCCTGAAGAGATACAGATGCTACATCGTACACGTTGTCGCAGTTTATCGCCTCCTCTAATACACCTGTTGATATTGAAATTAAATGTGCAGGAACATCGTAGAAGGGCTAATGCTATTCAAACCATATTAGTGTGGTGCTTAAGTCCTTTAGATCAGTCTTTACTCTGTACTCTCTAAGTTCTATATGTTGTTCACCAGATTGAGTGGTTACTTCAGCGCTTACTACAGTACAAACCTTTTCGCAAACGGGTGTTGATTTAACCCATTAGGCAAGTATACTTGGAGTAATACCTCTTCCATATGTTAATCCTCCAGATGTCTTCATTGAACGCATAAGGGTTTGTTCAATAGTCATATCAGACCATATGCCAGACCAAATTGTTTTTTGTGAATACCTTATTGATTGGCGTTTTATTTAGAAAATTAATAAAAGTTTGTCTGAGTAAAATGATGTTACAAATATGGAATATGTAATGTAACAGGTCCGTAATTAGTCCGTCTGCTATTATTCTCGGACAACGCGTTATAGTTTAGAATCGTTTTTTACTGTCATTTTTAAAGGTAAACCATAACATGTAGTACATCAAATAGCCAATTATCGAAAAACTTTCAAAATTGCGTATATTTTTAAGAATGTAATATTTAGGAGTTGAAAAATGTAACTTTTTATAAAGACTAAGAAAAACCACGAATATATAAAAAAAGATCGTTAAAATCGGACTACACGTTCCAAAAATGTTACATTTTAAAGTTTTATTGATCCTCCATCTGAAATATGGAGCATGAAGCAAGCGTCTATGGGAGAGGAACTCACCGGTTTTATGATAGTTATACAGTAGTACATTACTGGAGAAAAAATGAGCTTTCCCTCGATTGTTTCTTCTGAAAGGTAAAATCTCATTTAAAATTACTGTACTATACAGGGTGGCCCACTTAAGAGGGATTGCTCCATAACTCCCTTACTATTACAAATACGAAAAAATGTCTGATATAAAAGTTGTCCACAGTCATAAACTACACGTTTTAAGAAACGGCGGACTTCCGGTTATACCGGAAACTCATGCCAACTTCGTTATTTTAAATAGAACAACCTATATATTATTACATTTTTGAATTCCTCGTTGAATTTAAAGGTCACTTTAATAACCATACTATGAGTCTACGTCACATTGCTTCTGAGTTATTTGACATTTTGTAGAAAAAATGACGTTTGCAGTGCCTCCGAAAACTTTCAATATCTCAAAGACTAATACGGGTAGAGAGATGTGGCTTCCGTTTTTTACTTCCGAAAATGTTTCTTTTAGAATTCAATCATTTCGATCGCTCCGAAAATCATTTTTTTCAAACATGGATAGCTTGATTTTTTTTAAATGGAACCACCCATATTTTCTTACATCAGCGGATAGGAAATTAAATTTCCTTTCCATTGATCTAACATTATCGATATTTTGGAGTGATAGTTTTCGATACATTTTTATCTAGTTTAGCAGTTTTTATTGCGCATTGCCGCGGTGCTTTGGAAAACGTTTGTCAATTGTTTTAAACAACTGATAAGAAACGTCAGTTTCTCGAGCTTCTGTTGTGCTTTGCTGTCTTGCGTATCAGTTTAAGTGTTTCTACAAGACATTTCCATTAAAATGTTGTTGTCCGACGCAGAGTTGATCGACATGACTTTCATTCTTGGAGAATGCCAAATAAATGCGTTATTGGCGTCAAGAATTTATGCGGTACGGTATCCTGAACGGAGAGTTCCCCGAGAAACAGACTTTCAAAAGTTGTTACAACGTTTTACAAACACCGGACGCGTGCAGTATCAAACGAGGGAACGTGTTAACAGGATAACCACTGAAGAAAATGAATTTTTAGTATTGGGTTCTGTTCAGGAAAATCCTCACGTAAGTTCGAGGGATATTAGCAGTGATACTAACATCAGTAAGACATTGGTACAAAGAATTTTACGCCGGCATAAGTACCATCCCTTTCGAGTACAGCTGCATCAAGAGTTGCTAGGTGGTGATTTAGAGAGAAGACGTGTGTTTTGTCGGTGGGCGCTTGAAAGAGTAGAGGAAGATGAGTCGTTTTTTAAGAAAATTCTGTTCTCCGATGAGTCGACATTCCACCGAAATGAACATAATTTTCATTATTATGACACAGAAAATCCACATCACTTCAAGACAACAAATTTTCAGCATCGTTGGTCTCTAAATGTTTGGGCGGGCATTTTAGGAAACAATATTATTGGACCCTTCTTCTTTAATGGCCATTTATCTGGGGAAATGTATGTCAAATTCCTTCAAAATGACCTGGATAATATGTTATTTGACGTTCCGCAGGGGAGACTTCAGAATATGTGGATGCAGTATGACGGGGCTCCCCCTCATAACGCTAGACGAGTTCGCCTAATTTTACACGAACAGTTTCCAGATCGATGGAGTGGTGGAGGAGGACCGGTACCTTGGCCACCGCGATCTCCCGATTTGACCAACCTGGATTATTTTTTGTGGGGTTTTGTAAAAAATAAAGCTGCGACTACGGCTGAAGACATGCAGAACAGAAATTACTCTGGTGTTCCGAGATGTTACACCTGACATTCGGGACAGAGTTGATCTGGAGTTCAGGAAACGTATGCAGTTATGTCTTCAACAAAACGGGAGACATTTGGAACATTTATTATGAACATCAAAACAGAATCCTGTGTCCATTTCTACGGGTAAATAGTGTTGCAGCATTGAGATCTGGAAGAGGTGTGTTATCAGTAATACTTGTGTGATTTGTTTGTCATTGATGCGTTATTCTTGTCATTCTTGAATCTTGTGTAATTCTTATGTAATTGTTGTGGATTTCTGGCGTAATCCTTGAGTAATATTATGTATTTCTTGTGCATTCCTTTTGTATATCTTCTGTAATCGTTAAGTAATTGTCCTTGTGTATTTATTGATCGTTCATTATGTATTTATTGTGCATTTCTTCTCTATTTCTTATGTAAGCCTTAAGTAATTATTTTGTATTACTTGTGTAATCCTTATGTATTTATTGTTCATTCCTTATGTATTTCTTGTATATTTCTTTTGAGATTTGTGTTCTTAATTCTCGAGTATTTATTGTTTATTCCTTGTGCATTAAAAAAAGCAAGTTATCCAAGTTTGAAAAAAGTTATTTTCGGAGCGATAGAAATGATTGAATTCTAAAAGCAAGACTTCTTATCAGTTGTTTAAAAGAATTGACAAACGTTTTCCAAAGCGCCGCGTCAATGCGCAATAAAAACTGAAATTAGATAGAAATGTGAATATCTCGAAAACTATCACTCCAAAATATCGATAATGTTACATCAATGGAAAGGAAATTTAATTTCATATCCGTTGATGTAAGAAAATATGGGTGGTTCCATTTAAAAAAATCAAGTTATCCATGTTTGATAAAAATTATTTTCGGAGCGATAGAAATTATTGAATTCTAAAAGAAAGATTTTTGACAATGAATGAGAATAATGCAGTACCCTTTTCGGAAATAAAAAACGAAAACCACATCTCTCTACCGGTATACGTCTTCGAGATATTGAAAGTTTTCGGACGCACTGCAAACGTCATTTTTTCTACAAAATGTCAAATAACTCAGAAGCAATGCGACGTAGACCCATAGTATGGTTATTAAAGTGACTTTTAAATTCAACGTGCAATTAAAAAATGTAATAATATATAGGTTGTTCTATTTAAAACAACGAAGTTGGCATGAGTTTCCGGTATAACCGGAAGTTCGCCATTTCTGACAAAAATTTTGAAACGTGTAGTTTATGACTGTGGACAACTTTTATAAGACATTTTTTCATATTTGTAATAGTAAGGAAGTTATGGAGCAATCCCGCTTAAGTGGGCCACCCTGTATATATTTGAACAACAATTCACGCATGCACGCTGATTGCTAGCCAGCACCCTATTCTGAATATTGTTATTAAGTGAAGTTAAAACCTTCATTAAATCGACAAAGCACTATCAGAAACTACATAAACAGTTACTCAATTATTAAAAATTTCGTTCATATTTCTACGTTTTGAAAATGAAAAATCCGAAATAAGTGTTAACGATTATACTATTAAAATATTTGCAGGTGAATTAATTTCTTTCATTAAAGTCAATAAATTAAGCTCAATTTTCCTAACTGTATATATGAATAGTTTTTAATCAATATCCAGAGTAATTTAATTTGATTCGTAAAGCAATTGAATAAAGGTAATTGAATTGAGTATGCGAAATAACTCTAGCTACAAAACTATAATTAATCTGATATCACTTCTAGTTTTATTCGGATAATTTTATTTTTAAATTTCATGGTCCGAGCTAAATATACCAAAGGTCGAAATTATACTTTTTATAAAAATAAACTTATTGATACATTTGTTACAGTAAATCTATTTTTAAAAAGTAAACAATTACAAAGTGTAGGAATTTAAAAAATTTTAGCAATTTAGTACTTACAGAGAAATTGAAAAACCGCAAAAAATTATGAAATCGTAAATGTCTAGTTAAGCATCGTAATAAATTATTAAAATATGTTTTGCAAACAACCGAATTCGTAATTCAAGCATTTACATAAAAATATTTGGTATTTCAATCCGCATTGAAAGGTGGTTTTCTAGCCAAGTTCGATTTGTTATAATTACAAAGATTTATTAAAACACAAAATTTACATTTCAAAAAATGGTTATTTTGATTTACTCTTTGTGGCAAACTCAATCACAATTGTCAATCTATGTTTAGGTGACTGTAAATAATTAGTTCTTGTGGTAATCATAAAGTCAAACGTTTAATATAAAATTAAGGGTACTTAAAACAAAACTAAACTATTCTGCTTTAGTTAAAGAGAAATTTGTATACAGCCTGTTCACCAGTGCGGGGAGATTCAATATATATGTTTACTTGAATTCCTTTTTTATAATCTTTACTCATTCCTCAAATTCATAAATAAAATAATTTCACATATCTAGGCTGTTCAGTTTTCCCTGGGGACAAAGTATTTTTTAATTAATTTTTTTATAGCTTCATTGAATTCTACATGAAGAAGGGTACTTTATGTATAACACAACTATAAAAATATAGCTATTTCTAAAAAAACAGTTTTCTCCTTTTATGTCCTTTCCAATCTGGGAAATATTTACGTAATGTAAATATTTATAAAAATGCTATTTTGGGCAATTCGAGAATAGTATGTAATGGTTATTTTTATGTGTACCGGGTGGACCAATAAACCGATCCTTCGGCTTTAAGTATTGTAAATTACAACGGAAGCTGATTAAATTCGTAACAAAATGGCGCAAACCGCATGTCGATATCTTTTGTCTAACTCGAGATATAAGTAAAAACGCGTAAACATACGTAACTAGTATTGGCTCGCCCTGTACTATAACTTAAAATAACAAAATATATGAAAAGAAGATCACACACATTAAAACTTAATGTCCAATTAAATGTTCAAAATGTTTACCATCATTGTTCACACAAAGACGTAATCTATCGCGGGTAGACATAACAGCTGCTTCAATCTCAGCTATGGATATACTATTTATTGCGTTTCTAATGCATTGTTTCATGTCTTGTCGCGTGGTTGGTCGAGTTTGAAAGACTAACTCCTTCATTCCCCATAGATAAAACTCTAGACATGTTAAGTCTGAAGACCTACTTGGCCATGGAAATATACTTCCCCTTCCAATCCATTTATATGGAAATTTTAAATTCAAATAATCTCTAACTCACCTGGAAAAGTGCGCAGGACACTCATCATGCTGAAATATCAGATCTATTCTTGTTTGTAAGGAAACGTCTTCTAATAAAATAGACAATTCATTTTCGAAAAAATTTAAATATATATCGCCATTTAGAGCTTTTTCAAAGAAATATGGTCTTATGATTTTCGATCAACTAACTATACCCCACCAAACATTAAGACTCCACTTACCTTGAAGCTGCACTTCGTTCATCCAGTGCGGATTTTCTTCAGCCCAATAATTCATATTATGCAGATTAACACCACCCGCACTATTAAAGGTAGCTTCGTCTGTCCACAAAATATTTGATATGATATGCAGTTGTTCTTCCAGCATACCTAACATCCAATTGCAGTAATTCAGCCTTGCATCGAAATCCCTTTCATGTCAAGCTTGGTGGAGAACTAGATGATCAAGACAGTCTAAAAAACATAGAAAAACAAACATCTTTAAGGAATGAATGAAAGGACTAAAGTGCCATGTTACCGTTTTTATCGCAATATGAAAATAAAACAGTTGAATCTAAAATTTAAAGAGAATTACAATTTTCAAACTTAAACTCACAGTTCATAATATGATAAGAAACCTACCTGTTATGCTTTAAAATCTTTAAAAAGGTAGTTTTTGGTATGTTTAATTCTGTAGAGGTTTGCCGACCTCTTATATGTGGATTCTGTTGAACTAAAGCCAGAGCATTGATTACATTATCTTCGGCCACACCTACACCACGTTGTTTAGAAAAGGACGATGAAAACTACCAGTTTCTCTTAATCTTCTTGCATTTCTTTTAAATACTTCTTGGCCATAGTGCCGCCTGTCTGGATCTTATGGCATATATAAGTGAGACAATAGCGGCATTTTGATGGCATTCGAAATAAACTCCAATCGTATCATACAATTCGGCATTTGATATACTCATTATGAATTAATGCTGATTATTTACTGATATTAGTAATATTAATATCTAATTAAGAAAAGTTATATTCGAGTTATATGCTAACACTTCTTAACAATATCGCAATACTTTGACTACTGTCAATAAACAAACAATTTGAAACGCCTGTCAACTTTATTTCGCAGCCTTCTTAGTTTAACAAATTCTGAAAATAGTGACATCTTTTGTTATTTTAAATTATAAAACAAAGTGAGCCAATACTAGTTACGCATGTTTACGCGTTTTTACTTATATCTCGAGTTAGACAAAAGATATCGACATGCGGTTTTGTCATTTTGTTACGAATTTAATCAGTTTACGTTGTAATTTACAATACTTAGGTGTTTCCAATTAAAAATTTTAACATAGACAAATTTTAATTTTTTTTTATTCGAAAGTGCCCTCTATCTACGACAATTAAAACTAAATGCAATTGTTTTATAGTAGATGTAATTGGTTCATCCCTTTCGAATGAGAATAATTTCGTTAAAATAGGTTGATCCAAACCAAAGTTATAGGCATTTATTCATACAAACATTCCCACTCACTCCCTCCCTTTATTTGAAAAAAGAAAGAAAAAAGTATTTAAAAAAATTTATGCAGAAATTTATAAAAAAAATGTTTTTAAATTTTTCTATAAAGATCATGCCCTCTAGCGGTAAAGCTACAAACTTGAAAGCTATTTCCCTTAGGCGTATTGTACTAAGGAAATCGTTTCCCAAAGCTGTACGATAAACAGTTCCAGAGATATAGCCGGAGGATCGGCTTATTGATCCACCCGGTACATATGGAATGAAAAAATTCTTGGTAAACCTGGGAAACAAAAATTAAAAAACTTTTGGGTTTAAATGGTGTATTTTTATATTCATATTTATATAATTCTCTACGATTCGATAACACTTACAGTTGTCCTCAGTAGCAGTAAAATCTTTTATTTTTTCTTTTGTTTAAAGTGTTTGAACAAATGTATGAAAAAGTTAAAACGCAAACATAAGCCTCCTATTGAAGTATCAGTTTGGTAAACGTATAAATCCAACTATGGAAAACAATTTAAGTACAGAATAACTAGATTCTTAATAAACTAAACATTGTTAAACTACCTTGATTATGATAAATCAGAACACCCTCTAACGATCGAACGTTAACAGTGAAAATGTCAATTAAACAGCGAATTTAACAAAATTTAATCAAATTATGATATAAGCGTAAAGTTGTGCAAAACTTTAATTTCAAATTGATAAAAGCATTCAAAAATAAAAAAACTTGACATATTAATTCAAGATCTTATCAAATCTAAGACACAAATTGCTTTGTTAATAATTATAAGAGTTATTATACAGTGAAAACACAACGTAGTACATTTAATATAACTGTTAATTTTAATTGCAATGATATATGTGCAACGTGTCTCACCAACCACATCACATAAAAAAAGGAGAGGAAGAGGAAATGGTTAGCTCCACTAGTAAATCAGCCAAACGGTCCTGAGTTGGCAGGGCACTCGGATAGCGTGGGTGTTTTGAACTGTGGATAAAAATAAAGAAGATGGTTAGGTTAGTTAGAAAACAATAACAAAATGGTAGGCAGACAGATAGGGAGAACAGACCAGAAACAGGCGTCACAAGGTTTAAAGAAAGAAAAGATAAGTTATTATTTCGTGAAAGAGAGACCCTGTAAAACTTGAAACAGGAATAGAAATTCCCAACAAAGGCTGCTATATGCAAAAGTTCAATATAGGTTATATATATATATATATATATATATATATATATATATATATATATATGAATAATAATAGATAAGACAATGTGTACGTTTTCTTATAGTGCATACGTATCAATACATGCAATTTTTCACCATAACACTACTAAATATAAATATATCCTAATATCATAATAACAACACCGAAAAATAGTGAAACTGCGTAATTGAGCGCAGATATGAATATTGACACTGACGAGGGCAAGTCGCGAGATTTAATTCACCTTTATTTATCTAGAATTATTAATAACACGTAATACCCCTCTCTGGGACGCTGAAAGATCTTTCATAAGTAATCACTAAAAAGGAAAATTTATATACATAAACAACCGTAATAGTTGACGTTAGAAAGATTTATACAAAAACTAAACTATAAATTCATATTCTGAAGAGATTGTATCTACGTTATCCTTACCATGTTGGGTAAGTGTGTACACAGCCGAACAACTTTTTTTGCGAGTACAATAAGCAGCATAAAAACTACGTTAAATGCAGACTCTAGAAGCGCTGTGGAAGCAATACGTGGAAGGAAAGAAAACGATGACTTGATAAACATTATTACATCATTAATTGCCCACCTATTGGAAGAGCAATACAACATCTGAATTATGTGGGTTCCAACTCACAGTAGTCTCACAGAAAACGAACAAGCATTAGCAGCAAATTCCTGTGAACCGGATGAGACAACTAATACATAAAATTAGGGAAAATGAATGGAAAAGATCCAACAGCAAACTACTAGAAGTTAAAACGACATTTGAAAGAACGGTATACCCGACGTTGCTAAGTGGACGTGAACATCATTACCCGTCTAAGAATTGGTCATTGTCGTCTAACATCTGGATATCTCTTATCACCAGGAGCGGCAAGAACACACCAACCCATTTGCGAAACCTGTAACGTACTGTTAACTATTAAATATATTTTACTAGAATGTGCACTATACAGCCAACATAGAATTGATAACAACTTACCTCATAGTTTACCAGATATATTAGCCCTAACGGAAAACGGAAAGCTCATCGATGACGTTAATAACTTTCTTAAAGCAAATACATTTATATAATGAAATATAAATATACGTGAGTCAATAATAGTAAGGGCTAATGATCGAAGCCATCGATGCCCAAAAAAAATGGTGTATGCCAGATCGACGTTTAAAACTTCATTTCAGATACAGGTTAACAGACATATAGAAGCTAACTTAAAAAACAGTTACAACGCCACCAGACAAATATCGATAATACAGTTCAAGCAATTGATATGTTTAAAACCCATATGTTGATATTTTTGTATCTTTGAATTAAACAGTTGTTTCAGAGATATCTGCTAAAACTCAAAAAACTGTTCCTAATAAACTCCCCCTAGCCGCTGCTGAATTTCTCCCAAAGTCAGCTCCAGGCGAAATGAAAAAGAGCTTAAATACGAAATTTGAAGGACGTACGTGTTTTCGATTTGGAGTTATAGTGAATACTAACACACATCCACGCACACACACTTCCACGTGCGCATGCACCCACGCGCATACACACATACACACGGACACATGCACACACACGCACACAAACTCACACTAACATGCGCACGCACGCACGAACATGCACGCACACGAACGCACATGCACGCACACACACGCACGCACGAGCACGGGTCTTCTCCCTTGTTTTTTGGTTTCTCTTATTCTGTGTTAATTTTCATCATTTCAATAGCAAATATTATTTCGGTTAAAAATACCAGCGGCAGTTGTAGTGAATATGGACTCATCCGTGCACAATGTATTTTGAAAAATACGATTTCTAAACTGCCGATTCATCAATAACAGGAAATCATCCAACTATCCAAATCACTTGGTTCACGAAGACATACAAACGCGAAAACACGTAAAACGAAAACAAGCAAATAGGAAAACACACAAACGAAAACACCTCAGCGAAAAACACGCTAACGCGAAAACTCATAAAGCTGCAAACGTGAATCAAGACGGGGAGCACCGTTAGAAAAAAATTTTATTGACAAAATTGAAGAAAAGCTTAGCGTTTGAAAATATATTATTATTATTATTATAAACAACAATACTTAATTTTTATTTAATAACAACCTTTATCGGTCTTCTTCTTCTTCTTGAACCGTGATTCGTCGCCAGCATCATCATGGTTTTGAGATTCGTCCTTCTCCTCTGCCTCATCGCTTTTCTTCCTCTCCTGTGAATCATCATCATCACCTTGGATGTGAGATACATTCGACTCATCCACGTCATCGTTTCCATCATCATCTTGAACGGTTATGTTGTAATAGTCAGTCAGTAAAATCTCTAATATCCACTGATGTTAGCTCATAAGCAGGAGAATACATCATAATAATGCTCACTCGATGATAGTTACACTTTAAAGAGCGGAACACACGAGAAACGAGAACGCTGCTAGCCTAGGGTCTTGTGCGCTGGAGCGTTCGTCAATGTTCGGGTAGAATCGGTTATCTGCGGGGGAAGTATTGACCTAATCACACTCTAATATTTCCCCTATGGACATGTTTATAAATCTAAACTCCTCTTTTATGGCTGAGGTATTTTCTCCTAAGACGGCAGCTTGCGCGCAAGTGTGATAAAGATAATTAGGTTGTTTGTATATTTACACTGTAAAAATTAATTATGGGTAAATCAATAGCTAGTTATATATCAACTATGCATAAGTAAAAATATAGAAAGTGTTATTAGTGTGCTTATACGTGTAGCCAGCAAAACGGTTATTATAACCTTAATTTATTTATTTAGTTGCACAAATTCATTTACAGCTAGTGCAAACAACATATCTTTTTTTAAAAATATTAAGTGTTTGGATGCCGAGGACCTGTGTATATACAACAATTTTAACGAGAGGATGGTGATTAAAGATATCTCAAAGGGAAGAAACCAGTTTTAATATTCGTTTAGAAAAACAATATTTTGATTACTGTGTCGTGTAATTAACTTTAAATAATTTTTTTTGCATTGTGTATTGAGATTAATTTAAAATTACAGAGATGTTTAATTATTAATATTATATATATATATATATATATATATATATATATATATATATATATATATATATATATATATATATATATACATATATATATATATATATATATATATATATAAAATTTCGTATGGTTACAATCTGTAGATAGGAATTAAAAGATATACAATTATGCAGTCTCATTTGATAAAATAAAAATGGGTTCTAATACATATTAATAAACACAGCTTAAATAAAAATCTTTTTCCATCAGAACACGTGCAATTGCCTAACCAGGGGTTGTATTGTTCTTAATATGACCAAAAAGATCTTAATTAGGGTTAAAAAAGGCCACCCGAAAAGAAGCCGGCACCCCACCCCAATCCTAAGTCCAAGACCAACCCCAAGTCCAACACCAAGCTCAAGACCAAAATACACTTCTCACGTGAGCAAGTACGAAAAAGGTATGGCTGCCAAAGAGGCGTTAAGTAGGGTGAAAATTCCATCAAGGGTTGAAAAAGGCCTCCGAAAAGAAACCATAAAAAATAAGGGTGCAAATATGGCCTCCCACGTGGGGCATCCTTGTGACGTCAAAATCCAACATGGAAGGTGCCTCAGTACTACTAACAGGAGACCTATGACATGCTATATGATCGTAAAGCTCTTGAAATGCTCTATTCGAAGAAGTGTTCATACATAGGGTGTTGTATTTAAAAAAATTGAAAAAAATTACTCTCAAATGTTTGCAACACTGATTTTTTATTGATAGCTTTTAAAATTTGAGAGCATCAATTGATAGAAGACTAAATTACAATCTTTTTTGGCGTCAGGTAAAAGTTTCTAGGTCCAATTAGAATCCATTTTGTCGGCCTTTGAACGTATAAGTAAGTCAGAAACAAAAATCGCACACCTCTCTTGCCCTATATTTTTGAAATTGTCTTTAGAAGCGCCATTTAAATATGCAATAGTATACCGGGTGTTCTAGTTAACAAAATGTAACTCTTTTTGTCACCACTCTGTATATACATTTTTTACAAAAAGATAAAGTTTTGATGAGTACGAACAACTTATATTTGAAAAAAATGATTGTACCTATTTTACTTTCTCATATAAGGGGATATGTCATACTAAGAAATTAGGTTGTCCACCGCGTGCAAAACACCAATCAATAGCAGTGTAATGTACGTTTTCTAACCTTCTAACATTGACTGAAAAGCAAGTTAAAACAGTAGTAGAAATGTAAACGCTTGGCGCGATCTTTTGGGGAAACATATAAAATTGGTGCACATTTTAAGTAAATTACCGTCCTAGATATCGAACTCCCTCACTAACCAAAGCACATTTGATTTGCATAACAAATTTTCAAACTTAAACTTTTATTAAATTATTCGATTAAAAATTGAATATGCGTATTCGAAAGTGCTCAAGAGAATAAATTTGTGTTGGTCTGGAAGTGTTATTGAGGAAATATTTTAAAATACGTACCAATAAAATAGTGACAGCTAATAAAGCTTCAAGAAGCGGAATAAATTTGAAAGATATATACGAATAATATAAAGGAATCGATTAATAAATTGAGGTCGTACAAAACGTCGTATAATAAAATAGTCATTTCATTAAAATTATAGGGTTAAATAGTAGTGACAGTTCACCTCAGACGACTCTTTGGTGACTGGAGAAAGGGAGGGTCGTAAAAGCTATTAGTTACAGGATCCTGGTTAACATATCGCATTAAATTTCCATCGAGTTTCCTCTATCATATTGAAATCTTCTATCAATAAAAAAAAGACGGAACGCGGAACTAAAATGGATTTTGTTTAGATTTAGTGGAAACCATTGTTGTTATAACCATAAAGTAAACATTAATATAATACAAACAAAAGCTTTGATTTTGGGTAAACCCTCATTTATAATTTATAGAATAAATGTCCTTTACAAAATGGCCCCTCTCGCTGAAAACAGTTTCGAGTAACGACGGTTTGATGTAAATGTGATAACCTAATATTGCCTCAATATAAATTACTTCATTTTCTTATCTTTTCACGTATTTTAATCCTTTAATAGGACAGTACACTTTTAAAAGGGTTTATTCATAATAATTTGTACTGGAAACGTAATTGCACTATTACAAGTTCGTTCATTATCTACATTCGCTGATTTAGTTTTACCAAAATGTTAAGCCCTTTTTTTTTGATATTACAAAGAGGGTTTTCCTTGTCACGATTAGCATATAAACGTGTAATAACACACGCCATAATTACATCAAAAGTAATGACTGTACACGTATATCGTTAGCACAGCTTGGTATGTCAAGACATTAAGAAAAAAAATGTGAGGAAAAATCTTATGTTCCTGGTGGCGTTACACGCGAATACATAATAATGCTTCTTAAATTATCCATATTCCAGCTCAATTTTTAGAAAATTACAATCGCGATTATTACTGTATCAATAATAGCATTATCAGTTATACGAGTCGACGCCGCCGCCACCATCGTCACGCAATATCATCAACGTCTATCAATGTCGTGATGTAGCAAAATTCATTGTAAATTTCATTCGATGGCCCATAACCGAGACAAACATTTGAATCAAGGACGGTCTGTCTCTCTTTGGTTCTCATATCAGATCTAATATGGTTTGCCTTTTGGCTGAAACTTCCCCCTTAAATTTCAGCTTCAAAATGATACGATCACAAGACAATACATAAAAGCGAAACAAAGAAGTTGCAAACGTACACGTTTATTTTATGTACATATCATTTCTATTCTTTTTATGTGTTATTTTACTCTTTTTATAACTAAATCATTCTTCAAAACAAAAAATGAAAGTGCTCTTTCAGTGAAAAGAAAAATAAAATTATATCACATTTAAATGCGTGTTATTTACATATTTATTATCTTAAAATACCGAATATCTAACACGCAAAAAGTGCAATGTCCGAGACATTAGGGAGAATTTGGATTAAACAAAAGCGTAAAAAAAATCTTTTTCTCAAACCCCGTAGTATTAGAATGGATTTATACAAAAGATTATACGGTGTGATACTAAAACATGAACAAACCTATTGCTTTTATAGAGCAATTCGTTTTTGTTGTAGGTAAATTAGCGAACAACAAAATAGAAAAGCAAAAGCTATTGACAATGTACATTTCATTATTAATTCAGAATTGTGTAACCCTTCAGTGAATTTGTGGCATTTCATAAATGTAGGAGTAGAAAGGGATCACCAATCCCTTTCTCTTTTAATTAATATGACGCCACAATTAAAAGTGAGCGTGATGATTTTTTACTCAATGGCATCACTTGAAAGGTGCATTTTAAAGTGTTTATACAATATTTGCGTGTATTGTGTGTCAACTAGATTTTAGGCGTGAACACAATTAAAGCCCTTTTGACAGTCTACAACTCTACAGCATAACCCGAATATATTATGTTTATGTTTGGGAGTATATAACACTTGTCCGGACGTAAAGTAATATTAAGAGAAAATTAGCGATGAAGAACTTTCTCTAAAACCTATAGGTTGTTAAAAGACGGTCTCAAACCTCATGGGTGACGCAGAAACCAATTTTGCACCGAATACAAATATATCAAAGCCAAACGATTATATTTTGAAAATAAAATAACGTCATAAAGGAAACGTGGAATGTTGTTAAGTCAATTGCCAATTCGAACAGTCGTTACAAAGATATAATATTACATTCTAACGGTGGAGTAATCAAATATGAGCAGCTTATAGCAAATTGTTTTGTTGACTTCTTTTCTACAGCCCCCGTTAAAGTGATAAAACAGAATTTTGATAACCATGGACTGGTTAACTGTACTTTAAGTAGATCGAATACATTTTCATCCTTTGTAAAGTTTGCAATACTTGTTGAGGATGTCACAAATATCGCAATTAAGAAACTCATCTTCGGGACCTGATGAAATTGATGCTAAATTACTTAAGCATATTCTACCTAATATCGTGAATGTATTAATCAATATTTTTCCAGCTGGCTTTAAGATGCTGATGTAATTGCACTCTCGAAAGGTAAAGAGTGTATTGATCCAGATAATTATAGACCTATTTCAATTCTTAATACTATTTCGAAAGTCCTGGAAAAATTAGTTTACAACAAGGTAATGCAGTTTATTGTAAAGTATGATTTATTGACTAGTTGCCAGCATTGCTTTAGATCAGGTAGCAGTGTAGAAACTGCTTGCTTTGAGTTTACGCAAGAGGTGAGTAAACAAATTGACAACGGTAATTATGCGATTGGGGTATTTTTTGATCTCAAAAAAGCTTTTGGCACTCTCATTAAGGATTGGAAGCTTTTGGAATACGGGGTACTGCTCTAAACTGGTTTGCGTCATACATTAATAATAGAAAAACAGCAGTGAAGTACAAAAGTCTTAAGTCAGGCTTATATAATATTCATTCAGGAGTACCCTAAGAATCGGTTCTTGGGCCTTTGCTTTTCTTGCCATTTATAAACGATTTTCCTCAGTATATTACATGTGGTGTGGTAGTGATGTACTGTGATGATACAGTTATTTCATCACATTCAGGAGAAGATCTTAAAACCATGAAGGCATGATGTGGAAGTAGCGAATTCTTTTATTTAGGTTGGCAAACCATTCAGTATTCCATTGCCGATCTTCATATGTATTCTTTAATGCTTCTAATGTCGTAGAAGGCAGTAACCTTTTTTTTCAAATTGCACCCAGTTGGAAATTAGTTCATATGCTCGCCGCACACTTAGATTAAAAAGTGATAATGGTTGGTAGCACTCCCTATCACCCCAATTGTTCTGTACTGGGCTAGCAGACATACTGACACTGGTGGTAATAACGCGATACTATATGTGTAGTTATCCCTACTTTTAAAGAAAGGAAAGACCTTGTGAAAGCATATGTATAGTTAACCTTGAAGAATGACATGATTGATATCGACATTGTGTAACGTTGGAAAAGTGGTAAACGTGAGAGGTCGAGAACATTGTAAGTGTGGGTACCTTGAGGTTGTGACGACCTTGAGGGCGTGTAAACCTCGAAAATAATAACCTTTCAGTAGTGGTAAACGTGAGAATGGAGGACATTGTAATGGAGTGAACCTGGATAATGGGAGACCTTGAAAATGTGGGGGGCGGAAAGGTGAAGGGGACATCGTTGAAGTGATTGGTGAGATCCCGCCAACCTTGCAGAAACGTCATGAATAAAGGCCTTGAAATTAGGATATAAATGCAGAGGGAGTACATGTGAAACCAGTATTGTACGTAATGGAGAACATATTGCGTCAAGCGGTAGAAAAGGCGAAGATTGTGAGTTATGAATTCAAGTGGATGTCGTGATATTTTAATTAACAATGTGCAGTATTTTTTAAATAAAAGTAAATCGAAGTATGTTAGTGTCGGTCTGTCATCCCAATTCAATTTTGAACCAGTCGTGAAACTTGGTGGATCTAAGAGTAATGGAGAGGTGTTTGATAAGCAGGAATGGCACATACTTATGGAGAATCAAGCGATAATTACAAATAATTTCTACACACCTGAAGGGACATGGTTACATACTAAGTTGGGTTCGAAAACGATATAGTATGAAACTATTAACAAGACGAAAATTATACGCATCTTTCATTGTGAAGAATCAGAAATCTATTTACGATGGGAGTCGACAGAACAGTTATGGAGACTTCTTAAGGTAGTCAGTTACCGATTGGATTTAGTACCTACTATGGAATTTCCTGCATTTTATAATAAAATAATACATGCGGCAGCGGAAATGCCTGATGTCGACGTGCACAGGTTAATAGTTCCATTACAAGATATATTTGATCTCAATGTAGAATTTGCCAAGGAGAAAACTGATATTGACGTAAAAGTTGCGAAAGCCGTTAAGTAATAAGTGGGGCTAACGACTAAAGCGAGAATAGGGATAATAACAAAGTTTAGTCAATATGTGGATGTGTTATCGTGCAGAGTCGTGGCGTAAGGCTGTGGATTGTGTTAGTGCATTGCAAAGACTAACATGCCAATTTCAATCACCAAAATTTCATGCTGAACATGAAAAAGTGTATGGCCGGGGTACGTTTAGTGATGACTATTTAGATAATCTAGTTTATAAGTATGGTAGTGGAATACGTCTGTGTGAGAAATTAATAGAAGACCTTAGAGAAATATCTCTGGAACAATTTGTACATGAAATAGAATGTCATTTACCGTATTATATTTCAACAGATGACAACACGACAAGTGAAGGAGGTCTGCATTAATGAGCTCAAAAACGTAGTTCACGATGTAGCACAATGGGAGCGAAAAGGAGAATGGGAACAGTTAGCAAGAGACTCTGCACGCTTTAGGAAAGGAATAGAAGAGTGTAGTCAAATACTTTCATCTGTCCTGGAAAAGCAACATCGTGATTACGTATTTATGAAACGCTTTAGTAGTGTATAGTATTATATGTATTAATAATAAATAAAAAAAAATAAAAAAAGAGTTATTTATTACATCATAATATTATAATATATAAAAGGAATCGTACAGAGCGTATTATATAATGTCTTTGTTAGAAATCCATGATTTGTGAGAAGTATCAAACCCTAATCACTTAACCAGAGACATATTTCCTCGACGTTGTATTACACGTTCAACTAGGTGAATGTCAGGATGTGTAACACTTTGAAGTTCTGGCTCATAGAAACGTCCCTGTATCTCTTGTTCTAGACTATCATGTAATGTGTAGGTAATTGAACGTTTCATTGCTGATATTCGAAAGACTTCGTAACTCCAACTAGGTGTGTAACCCTTAGAGGATACGCTTCTGTATTTGCTAATACGTACATAATCCCCCACTTTAAATTTAAGTGTCTTACGGTCAAGATACTTTAAATGTTTCAAAATAGAGGCAGCATTATTTTCGGTTACTTCTATAGGTTTGTATCCGGTGGTTCTATGCTTTCTTGAATTATAATCCACAATAATTTGAGGTAATATTGATAACCATTTATAGGAACTTTGCATACTGAATGTTTTCCACATTATTGCTTTAAGAGTGCGATTTACACGTTCAACTATACTTCAAGTTGGAATAACTACTGTAATATTAAATTTTTTCATAACTTTTTTAAATTCAGCATTATAAAATTCCGTTCCCATGTCAGTTTGTATATGTGTAGGCGTCCTTTGCAAACCAGACAAAAATTTATTCATTACATCTGCGACTAGTTTACCATTCTTGTGTTTGATGGGAAAAGCCCACACATATTTAGAGAAAGCATTTATTATCACTAAAATGTATCGAAATCCTTTATTTACCCGAGCGTAAGGTATCATTTCCACTAAATCAGCTTGAAAGAGATCATTTAAACCTTTTAGTACTACACAACGCCGCGGAAAATGTCTCCTTGCTGGTTTGTGCAGTTCGTCAACAATGCCAGCTTTACTCATTTTATCGCTTTCGATTTTAGTAGAATTTCTATGATGAATGGTTGTTCTTGCGTAAATTTGACACCGTCTGGTTTTACAGGTTAAATCATAGCTTCCTTACGTATAGTTTGACTAATTAGAAACATCGGTGTCGTATACAGTAGACCATCCACTTGAAGATGAAGAACTTGAGGTGACCACATACAATGCGATATTGTATACTCTGTATAAGGAAACAAATATTTGCCATCTGTACCCAATGGAATATCTACTGTCTTCTTATGCAATAAACCTTGTAAGGTAAAATAAGTTTCGTAATATACATCAGCTTGTTTCGTGGCATCACTATGATGATAAGTAATATGTTTACCAAATTTATCTATTGTCATTTGATGATTAACCTATTCACCAAATTTATCTATTGACATTAGTGCTGGATATGTAGTAGTATCTATAGTGATGGTCGTTGTAACAATGAAATGAATATAGTAATAGGCTCATAATCAGAGATCCTACTTCATTACTTTCGCTTTACGTAATTCGTCATATATATATATATATATATATATATATATATATATATATATATATATATATATATATATATATTGTTTCGTTGTGATTGCTAGTATTTCCTGACGACATTGACCCCAATAACTCCCGCAACCAATCCACTAATTTATTCAGATCATTCCAAGGTACAAACTAAATCGCTTTGTTATTATATCGTAATAGTTGCATTCCACCCCCTCTTTTGGAGATAGAAGTTGTGCGAGATCTTGTGGCGGGAGGTGCAATAGCTGATGAGCTATATATATTTTTAGTGTGAAGTATTGGTTTAATGATTTCAATGTATTTCCTACTATTAGTTCCTTGGATTTGGTCGTCTGGGTTATAATTACGTCGAGCAGCATTTGTGCGGCGCAAAATGACATTGTATTGCTGCAGATCACTCTTTTTGTATACCGTAGGAGCTTTTTTATAGTAGCTCATATAATACCGGAGTTACATCATAGTCTAATGATGATCGATCAGGAAGAGCGATACGAAAATTCTCTCCAACAAAGTCTAGTTCAGCATCACCAATAAAAAATTTCTCTTTTTTTTGGGAAGAAAGTGTACACCGTATGTTAAATCATACTCGTCTTCGGGATCTCCACATAACATTTCGATAATTCTTCATACTGACTAAGGTACTCCTCAAAGGCCGGTTAAGATCCAGAAGCTAACAGTTCTGATTTCAATTGTTGTAAAGTAGGAACCCTTTCGTCATCATGTGTGGTATCAGCAGTCACAGTTTCCTCTAAAACTTGTGGAATGGCGTCAGGAACAAGAATACATGGTGCCTTCCGAGTTTCAGATGTTTTAGGCGTATGATGTAAAAAATCTGCCTTTTCATGTGCAACAGGCTCAGTTTTTCCGAATTCTGATATAAATGGTTCAGCTTTGACGAGAGAACCATCTTGCTTAGTAACCAATTGTTTAAATGGTTGTGTTATAGGTTTAAAGTGCGCCTCCATTGTACGCTCTGTAAGTGCAGTATCCTCCTTTAAACTAGCATATTTTTGTTGCACACTCTTGCGAGCGCGAAAAATGTCTTTTACTAAGCGCTCTTCCATTACTACTGCATGTTTACATATCATGTGTAGTATTTATAATGCAATGTAACAGTCAAATCCCTTACGGAAACGACCTGCATTAACATCACTCTCTTTATCAATCACAAGAAATACAAATATGACACGCCAGCACCAGAAACACCTTAAACCTTAAATCTATCAAATGTCATATCTACATTAAGGTGATCATTATACACGTGCTTAAACAGAAATGATCCCTTATTTCATTCTGTTTATGGCATGCTACATCATCAAAAATCATTATTGAATTTTTACGTGAATCACTAGGGGATATAACGTCACTGTTATCACTGTATTCGAAATACCCGATATTTTTTAAAGGTGCAAGTAAATTTCGTAGGTAATGGAATTTGGGTTGATATAAAGATTTGCAGTATACATAAACATTTTCAAAACGTAAACTATTTGGATGTTCTAATAAGGTAATCATAACATTTGTTTTTCCGCAAGTTGATGGACCGACGATTATACTTCGTTTACAACCTCCTTTTAGTAGACCACTATGTTTTAGGTAGTGATTATTGTTAAAAATGATGTCATAATTTTTTATAGGTAATACAGTATCTTCTGGAATGAAACGGATGTCTCCCATTGTAGTACTGAACTATAACTTTGGTAATATATATATATATATATATATATATATATATATATTAAATAAGACAATTTTTCTTTAAAACTTGTGTAAATAAACGTAAATTAATTCAACGTTTGGAACGTCCTTTGTTCCCTTTGTCAAGAATAAATAAATAAATTCTTGACAAAGGGAACAAAGGATTCAAACGTTGAATTATTTACGTTTATTTACAGTTTTAAAAAAAAATGTCTTTTAACATGAATACTGTGGAAATCTAAATAGAAACTATTATATATATATATATATATATATGTGCTGTGTGTCTGTGTCTGTGTCTGTGTCCGTGTCCGTGTCCGTGTCCGTGTCCGTGTCCGTGTCCGTGTCGGTGTCGGTGTCGTGTGTGTCGGTGTCGGTGTCGGTGTCGGTGTCGGTGTCGGTGTCGGTGTCGGTGTCGGTGTCGGTGTCGGTGTCGGTGTCGGTGTCGGTGTCGGTGTCGGTTTCGGTGTCGTGTCGGTGTCCGTGTCCGTGTCCGTGTCCGTGTCCGTGTCCGTGTCCGTGTCCGTGTCCGTGTCCGTGTCCGTGTCCGTGTCCGTGTCCGTGTCCGTGTCCGTGTCCGTGTCCGTGTCCGTGTCCGTGTCCGTGTCCGTGTCGGTGTCGGTGTCGGTGTCGGTGTCGTGTCGGTGTCGGTGTCGGTGTCGGTGTCCGTGTCCGTGTCCGTGTCCGTGTCCGTGTCCGTGTCCGTGTCCGTGTCCGTGTCCGTGTCCGTGTCCGTGTCCGTGTCCGTGTCCGTGTCCGTGTCCGTGTCCTGTGTCCGTGTCAGTGTCGTGTCCGTGTCCGTGTCCGTGTCCGTGTCCGTGTCCGTGTCCGTGTCGTGTCCGTGTCCGTGTCCGTGTCCGTGTCCGTGTCCGTGTCACGTGTCCGTGTCCGTGTCCGTGTCCGTGTCCGTGTCTGTCCGTGTCCGTGTCCGTGTCCGTGTCCGTGTCGTCGTGTCGTGTCTCGAGTCCGTGTCTGTGTGTCCGTGTCTGTGTGTCCGTGTCTGTGTGTCCGTGTCTGTGTGTCCGTGTCTGTGTGTCCGTGTCTGTGTGTCCGTGTCTGTGTGTCCGTGTCTGTGTGTCCGTGTCTGTGTGTCCGTGTCTGTGTGTCCGTGTCCGTGTGTCCGTGTCTGTGTGTCCGTGTCTGTGTCGTTGTGTCCGTGTCTGTGTGTCCGTGTCTGTGTGTCCGTGTCTGTGTGTCCTGTGTCTGTGTGTCCGTGTCTGTGTGTCCGTGTCTGTGTCGTGTCTGTCGTGTCGTGCTGTGTCGTGTCTGTGTGTCTCGTGTCGTGTCGTTGTCGTGTCTGTGTGTCTGTGTCTGTGTGTCCTGTGTCTGGTGTCTGTGTCGTGTTGTGTCTGTGTCTGTGTGTCTGTGTGTCTGTGTCTGTGTCTGTGTGTCTGTGTCTGTGTGTCTGTGTCTGTGTGTCTGTGTCTGTGTGTCTGTGTCTGTGTGTCTGTGTCGTGTGTCTGTGTCTGTGTGTCTGTGTCGTGTGTCTGTGTCTGTGTGTCTGTGTCGTGTGTCTGTGTCTGTGTGCTGTGTCTGTGTGTCTGTGTCGTGTGTGTCTGTGTTGTGTGTCTGTGTCTGTGTCGTGTCTGTGTCTGTGTGTCTGTGTCTGTGTCTGTGTGTCTGTGTCTGTGTGTTGTGTCTGTGTCTGTGTCGTGTGTCTGTGTCGTGTGTCTGTGTCTGTGTCTGTGTCTGTGTCTGTGTCTGTGTACTGTGTCTGTGTCTGTGTCGTGTGTCTGTGTCTGTGTCTGTGTCGTGTCTGTGTCTGTGTCTGTCTGTGTCTGTGTCTGTGTCTGTGTCTGTGTCTGTCGGTCTGGTCTGTGTCTGTCTGTCTGCTGTCTGTGTCGTGTGTCTGTGTCTGTCGTCTGTCGTCTGTGTCTGTGTCTGGTCTGTGTCTGTGTCTGTGTCGTGTCTGGTCTGTCGTCTGTCGTCTGTGTCGTGCTGGTCTGCGTGTCTGCGTCTGCGTCTGGTCTGCGTCTGGTCTGGTCTGCGTCTGCGTCTGCGTCTGCGTCTGCGTCTGCGTACTGCGTCTAGCGTCTGCGCTGCGTTGCGCTGCGTCTGCGTCTGCGTCTGCGTCTGCGTCTGCGTCGCGTTGCGTGCTGCGGTGCGTTGCGTGTCGGTGCGTGTGCGTGCGTGTGCGTGTGCTGTGCGTTGCGTTCGTGTGCGTGCGTGTGCGTGTGCGTGTGCGTGTGCGTGTGCGTGTGCGTGTGCTGTTGTGCGTGTGCGTGTGCGTGTGCGTGTGCGTCGTGCGCGTACGGGCGTAATGCTGGCCGATTGCATGCGCGTGGCTGGCGTGCTGCGCGTGCGCGTGCGATGGCGTGCGTAAGTGTGCGTGTGCGTTGTGCGTGTGCGTGTGCGTGTGATATAAGTGTGCGTGTGTGTGCGCGTCGTGTGTGTGTGTGTGTGTGTCATACGCATTAAATAGTTTAGTAGTGAATTGTCAGTCAGTGTGGCATGAAGCATAGTTCTCCGTGTAATAGCTATAAAAAAGGTGCTGGATTAATTAACACCTTAATAAATAAATTACCCGTTACATATACCTGGGTACAGATATTGCGGTCCGAGTACCAGTTTACGAGAACGATTAGCTCGCGGTGACAGAGATATTACGTACATTTGGCTCCCCGATGTAAAAAAGAACACTCAATAGAATTAGAAACCGCGCAAACCTACTGGGCGCCCTCCGGAGTAGAATCAGAGGTTGTCACCATAAAACACTTCAACACACCTACAAAACATACATCCGCCCTGTTATGGATTTCCGAGCACCCATATACACCAATATAAACCCCAATCACCTCTCCTCTATCGCCTCCTGTGAACGCCGAATTTTTAGACGCATACACAGGTTACCCCTCAGGTACACTAGTGACCCCACAACACAACATGCAAACATACCACCAATCACACACAGGATCCAAACACTACAGAAAAACTTCGCGCATAAAAAAATTTTCGGCGATACTATCCCAGCCAAAGAAATCCTTACACTCCCTACAACCACCGTTTTCCCCAATGTCCACGAAGAAAACCTAAATTAAAATTCAAAGCATTGTAACGTGTAAAAATCGATATCGGATACTTTTTGATCGATTCTATAAATTTTTTCTGATTATTACTGTTTGGAAAAACAAAATTTATCTATAGCCTGAATCGTTAGGGTTGTTATTTACTTAAGTTTCCTCATTAATTATTTATCTACCTTAATAATTTAACTGTTCTGTATTTACTGCCTTTACCATTTATTATAATGGCTTAAATGATTCTCTTTTATTGCGTTTACTTTTCTACGTTATAAAGGAATTATTTCTTTACGTATTTACCTTTGTATTTCAAAAAAAATTCTCAAAATAAACCTGCTAGTGCCATATATACGTAGGTTCTGGTTATTTTCAAATTCTTACATTTTTATAGGTACCTGTCACTTTGCTAAATCACCACTGATACCATTAAATAATTGAATATTACTAATCAGGTTTTATTTGATAACAAAAATCTGTTTAACACTTTTACAAAATTTGGTAAGGACAATTCTGTTGAATACCTTTTTCCGAAGATGTGGTTCTTTCAACACGGCCATTCTATTGTGGTGTAAAATTATATTTTAGAAACTTTCTCTGATTTCTGTTTTCTGGGAGTAAATCACCATTTCTAGTGAAGTTTTGCTTCAAACATTAATTCATCATCTGATGAAGTAATAGAATCACCATTGATTGTGGATATAAAAAATATGTTGCTTGCACCCACATGGTGAGTTGGCTCGATTTTCTTCAAGCTCGTTATAATTAGAATCTTTCTTTTAGGCTTAAACTACGATATATAAATTGAAGGAAATATATTTACCCAGTTAGTGGCAAATTATCTGAATATAGCTCCTCTTCGACCTATAGAGGTAAAATAACGTTAGATGAATAAACTGATATTATATCCCTTACCTTTTTCTAGCTTTTTTTCCTTTTGGATCTTTCCGTTCTGCGTTTTCCTTCTTCGTGTCCTGGTTGCTGTTAATATTATACGTTATGTACCTTTCGTCTCGCTTTTGATATTTAAAAAATTAAACTGTACTAACTAAAGTACACGTACTCGTTCAACATCAGGTTAGGTCTTTCCTTATCTCTTGTACCAATAAATATTACATTGTCAAGTTTATTTCCTAATTGGTTACGTATTATACCCTGTAGCTCCTACAAAGATTAAGTGCATTTAAATTAACCATATTATAAATTATTTATACTAAACTGTTTACCTGTGTTACAATTGCATGATCATATTACTATCCGAAAACATTTAACTTTTATAAAAACTTCACTAATATAGAATTGTTATAAGTGGATCAGCCCATTAGTAAATAATTTGTGCACATGCTTAACCAAGTTTGAGGTAATTACTATTTTACTTTTAAATTAAACACACAGTGATGTGTTAGCATTTAGCTTTCATATTTGATACTATCTCCAGAGCTACTGTTTACGCGCAGGAGCAATAACTCAAAGCATAAATTGTGTCACGGGTGTCTCTGTCATGTTAGTTATACAGTTACACTACGTTTGTTAGCTTTTAAGTATAAATTTGCTTGCTTTAGGAAAAGAGTGTTCAGATGATTGGTATGGTATGGTATCGCATATGCATACTAAAACTTATAGGATGAACTGAACAAGCCTCTCCGATGATTTATATATCTACTTGAATTTGTCATTATTAAAGGGGGGATTTGTCCTTATATACTGTGAAACGAAAGGTGAGTTGAATTGTTACCTTTCTAACGTCAACTATTACGGTTATTTACATATATAAATTTTCCTTTTCAGGGATTACGTATGAAAGATCTTTCAGCGTCCCAGAGAGGGAAATTACGTGTTATTAATAATTTTAGATAATTTAAAGGTGAATTTATCACAAGAAAATCTCTCGACTTGCCCTCGTCAGTGTCAATATTCGTACCTGCGCTCAATTACGCAGTTTCACTATTTTTCGGTGTTCTTATTGTGATATTGATATAAATTTATATTTAGTAGTGTTATGGGAAAAAATTCGAGTTTTGATACGCATGCACTATAAGAAAACGTATATATTGTGTTATTTATTATTATTCATGCATTGTTCGGAATTTAGAAAAAAAATGTACGCTTGTTGAGAGAATTGTCTTTAATTGCTATTCTTGTTACTCCCTGTTTCAAGCTTTACAGAGTCTCTCGTTCAAGAAATAATAATTTATCTTTTCTTTCTTTAAAGTTTGTGGCGCCTGTTTTTTGTCTGTTCTCCCTATCTGTCTGCCTACCATTTTGCTCTTGTCTTCCAACTTGCCTAACCGTCTTTTTTATTTTTACCCACACTTCAAAAAAACAACGCTATCCGAGTGCATTGCGGTTTGGCTGATTTGCTAGTCGAGCTAACCATTTCCTCCCCCTCTTTTATGTGACGTGGTTGGTTAGACACGTTGCAACGTCCCCCAGCGATTCTTATACAGCTCATTGACGACCTTCCCGAGGAGAATCGCTAGATAACGTCCCATATGCCCTAGGCATCCCCCCGTCTATTCGATGACGACCTAGCATGATACCGGACAACGAATGGGATTAACCACACTACGCAGTAAGCACGCTACACCCCACTAAACAACACGCACACTTAAACCAATTAACACATTATTCAATATTCAAATAAACCTAAATCTTTTTTTGTTTTCTTGCACCAAAAATAAACACACTAACAAGAATTGATAGACTAGGGCTGAAGAGGAAAAGAACTCCTGAACAGTCTACAACTCTACACCAAGGATATATATATATATATATATATATATATATATATATAAGCTAATAATAAGTAAAATACTAACCATAAGAATGGCATACTAACAAAAAAATAATAATATTGATAACTATTGATGTACTCACTACCAGTCAGTGGCCTCCTGCCGCTTAATACACTAACAAAAATACTTTTTTTTTAAATTGAGTAATATTAATTATACATAACATTTCGAACGAAATGTTACTTCAAAATTAATTTATAATTAGCTAGGTTTGGTTCTTTTTAAGTAATTTTGGTTTGATTCGTATTTTTATTTTTAATTTTTGTTAGTTTACTTACTCTCTACCCACTTAACACACTTTATTCATTTATTTATTAACTAGGTTGGTGGGGCTTGGTGCACACTAATTAACCGGCCTTTTAATTCCAATCTGACTTAGTGTGTATTTTATTAGGATTGTACTATGCTCTGTGTACCGTTGCATTCAATTCCGTGTATCTGTAGCGTTAAGCGCATTAGATGCAATGTAATTTTTGATTTCTTTTCCTTGCAATTTAGGGGTGCGAGCCCCCCTCTGTATCCGCGCCTGAGTACAGCTGTTGCTGATGTTCTAGATGAAAATTGCCGATATAATTCTTTATACCTATTCTTGTTATTTGTTTTCTAGAGAATACCTTTTGCATTTTTGTTTAGTGTTTATTTGTTACTTTTATAAACACTAAACAAAAATGCAATTTTTTTTTTTTTTTTAGCTTATATTTTTTATACTTCTCTGTAGTTTCCGATTTTATAGTCCATAATTTATAAAAACTCTCGGGGGAGCCTGCAACCCCTAGAGAGCGCGTCCCCGGGTGGCGGATAGGGGAACGCCTCCCAGATATGGGAGGTAGGAGAGAATCTCCCGCGGACCAACAGGCACCGACAGCGTCTGACCCAGAGTGGGCGGCTGGCAACAGCGTCTGTTCCGAAGCGGGCGGCTGAGCTTAAGGTCCTCCTTAGGGGGTTTTGGCGCCAGGATTTAGCACCCTGACACATGTAAAAACAAAGGGCGAAAACATGGGCAGAATGAAAAATCAAAATAAATTTCCCCGGGTGGAAATCCACACCTCTAACAGAGGGAGCCCCAACGGATACGGGGGGGGCAGTTCTGCTTTTAAATGTATGAACCCGGTCTTGAACATCAACCAGGATGATAAGAAGAAGAGTAAAAGGACGAGGAGTATAGTGTGTGGGACATGGAACACTCAAGGATGGCGAAACAAAAGCGTAGAGGTCATACAGGAATTTAAAAGAATGGATATAGACATACTAGTTACCACCGAAACTAAAAAAAAGGGAAAGGGAACAGAAATGATAGAAGATATCTTACACTGTTGGAGCGGAGTAAATAAAGAAGATAGAGCAAAAGCCGGAGTAGGAATACTGATTAAGAAGAAATGGAGAAACAAAATTAAAACATGGAGCCTATTACAGAGAATACTTAAAATAAGTCTCGACATATTTGGAAGAGATACAATGATCATCGGTGTATATGGACCAACAGAGGACAGCCCAATAATAGAAAAGGAAAGTTTTATGGAAACATTACAAGAAGAGATTGGGAAAGCGAGACAGAATCAAGAAATAATATTAATGGGCGACCTGAACGGAAGAGTAGGGAGGAAGGAAAATGATAATACAGTCGGACGATTTGGGGAAGATACCGTTAATACAAATGGAGAAAGACTAATCGAAGTGTGCGAACTAAATAACTTAAAATTCTAAACGGTTTCTACAGACACAAAGACATCCACAAATATACATGGATACAAGAAACTAGAGGACTCAATCAATAATAGATTACATAATAGTAACAATACAACAATAAAGGTAAAAGACACCAGAGTTAAAAGAGGAGCGGTGCGGAACTGATCACAGACTATTAATAGCAAAAATGGAACTACCAGGATATGGGAGAAAGAACATAAATAAAGACAATACAGGAAAAATAAACGAAACTATTAAAGAAGAAAAGTTTAAAATACATCTTCTCCAAGACGAGTCCATAAGGGAGCTATATAAAAGACGTTTGGATCAGAAACTAAATGAATTTACATACGGAAATACTGAAGAAATGTACCAAGAACTAAAAAATAATATTAAAAAAGCGGCCGGGGAGGCACTAGGAATAAAGAAGGATAATACAAACAAATACAAAATAGAACTGACCGAAGGTACAATAGAAAAGATAAAAAAGAAAAAAGAAATATACCAGAAATGGCTAAGCACAAAGGCAGACGAAGATAGACAAAACTATAAAGAGAAAAACAGGGAAGTAAAAAGTCTAATCAATAAAGAAAAAAACGAAAGTTGGGAAAGAGCGTGCATGGACGTTGAACAATACCTAGGGGGTACTAGAAGTTCCGAAGCATGGAAAAAGATCAAAGCCTTAAAAACAAATACAAGAGAAAAAGCACATATACCTATAATACACGAACAACAGTGGGAAATATACTATAAAGAACTCTTAACAGAAAAAAGACCTGAATATAAAACAGAGGAAACAACAACAGATAGAATCAACAATAAAGATAAAATAACCGTGAGCATAGAAGAAGTTAAGAATGCAATAAAATCAACAAAAAACAATAGAGCCGCAGGACCGGGAGGAATAGCACCCGAGCTGATAAAATACGGAACCGAAAAGTTATTTAAAATAATCAGAAACATGTTCCATAAAATAAATGGAGAAGGTAGACCAAGTGAATGGACCGAGGCCTACATAACTTCTATCTACAAGAAAGGAGACAGAAAAAGTGCGAAATTATAGAGGCATAAGTGTGATAGCAACCTTTGGAAGAATATATGGGAGAAGTTAGAAATAAATTAGAGGAACAAATACAGGATAAAATTGGGGAAGACCAGGCTGGGTTTCAGCAGGCAGATCATGTATAGATCATATTTACACAATTCAACAACTTATTGAAAAGAAAAAGGCAAAAAAGAGATATACACATGGCTTTTATAGATATCAAAAAAGCATACGACTCAGTACCAAGATCAGAACTCTGGAAGGCACTAGAACAAATAGGGATAAATAGGAATCTTGTGGAAGCAATAAAAGATCTATATAGACAAAATTCAATAACAATAAAAACTGGAAAAAGATTAAGCACTAGCTTTAAGACAACAAAAGGACTGCTACAGGGATGCCCCATATCACCAACACTTTTCAAAATATACCTAGAAAACACATTAAAAACCTGGAAGAGAAGATGTGAAGGGATGGGAGTACCGGTAAGAAATGAACATTTATACACATTAAGCTTTGCGGACGACCAGGTGGTCATAGCCCAAGACGAAGAAGACTTAAGCTTTATGATAAGAAAACTACAGGAGACATACACAAAGGCAGGACTGGAAATTAATTTTAAAAAGACAGAGTATTTAACCACGAAAGAAGAAGAAGTGAAAGAACTAGAAATAGATGAAAATCAAAGCATACAAGGGACAATTAAATTCAAGTACCTAGGTTTTGTTATATCAAAAATCGCAACAACGGAAGAGGAAATAAAAAGCAAAATGGGACAAACAAGAACCTGTATTAGGCAGTTAAATTCACTACTCTGGGATAGACACATCACAAAAACTACAAAAAAAAGAATATATTACTCCATGGTACAAAGTATAATGACATATGGAGCCGAAAACTGGGTGATAAACAAAAGAAATAACGGAAGAATAAAAGCAACAGAAATGCAGTACTGGAGGAGATGCTGCGGAGTCACGATAATGGACAGAATAACCAACGAAGAGATCAGAAGAAGGATGGATATTGAAAAAGATGCAATACAACATATAGAAGAAAAAAGACTAGTATGGTATGGGCACGTCAGAAGAACAGGAAGAGATAGATGGATTGGAAAGATCACGGATTGGAGCCCAGTGGGAAGGAGAAAGAGAGGGAGACCTAGAAGATCATGGAGAGATGAGGTGAATCAAGCGATGGAAACCAGAGGACTGGAGGAGGGAGAGTGGGAAGATAGGGAGAGATGGAGAACCTGGTTGAGGGAAGGGAGGCAGCGCCAGCTGTAGCAACCTATATTATATATAATTTATAAAAACTATACATTAAGTAAAAATAATGTTTCTCGTTTTTTATACCTTAGTTTGAAAAGTTTGTGAATCAGTGAAATAATGGTTAATTTTTCTATTTTTGTAATTTTCCAACAAAAACTTACAAGTTTTTTTTTCCTTTTATTGACCTAAGCGCTATCAAAATAATAACGACTATCCTGTAAAGAAATGGCTTATGTTGTTATAAGCGACATCTTTTACAGAATCTTATAGTCATGAGTAGGGCTAGGATTTCTATGCATTTGCATGGTTTTTTTCGCTTACAGTAATCATATGCAAAGTGAAGTATAAACATGTTTTATGAGTATGTGCACCACATATGTGAATTTGAAAGTGCATATAAATTCATATTTTAATGATTTTTCTAAATGCATGCATATTTCGTAATATTTTAATGTTAGTGCATATTTTGTACGTTTTTGCTCGCGTTTTTGCATTTTATAGTTACTTTTGTATGTGATTTAAAAATGACTACTTAAAAAATTCTTCTTTTAAAATTTATTTTGTGTTTATTTTTAACATGGGAATTGCCAAGAGGATTTATTTTTACAGTCGGAAGTATTTACAGATTATTCATCCTCTGAGTATTAAGTATGTTATTGTCCTATTGTTAATAACTGGAGGATTATACCTTTTAGGTATACAACTTTCATAAATATTTCTTGGAACATCCTACCTGCCTGTAACTGTTGTACTTGTTATTGTAATTTACATAGTTGAGTTCAGAACTTTGTGTCCTAAGGATGGTAAAAGAAAAGCGATCCGTTTCTGTAACTCTGCGAAGTTACGTTCGCGAATTCGAGGTTTTAACGACCGACGATAAAATATTACTTTGTGTGAGGATAAAGTCAGTGCAAACAAGCGGTTTCAAGTAACACAACACCTTAACACATTAAAACACCAAACGTATGTGGGTTTAAAGACTAAAAAACAGTCTGTGTTGCCGGGATGTCTTAATAATTTAAGTAGTGGTAGTAATAAATCTGCAGAATTTAATAAAAAACTGTGTAGTGCGTTAGTGGCTGCGGAGATTCCATTAAGCAAGATTAACCACCCCGCATTTCGAAATTTTTTAGAAGAAATTTCAAAAACCCCTATGCCTGATGAATCTACTCTTAGAAAAAATTACTTGTATCATGATACCATCCAATTAATTAGAAGAGCCATAGGTGACAATTATATTTGGGTTTCGATTGATGAAGCTACAGACAGCATTGGCAGGTATATAGAAACTTAATTATTGTTTTGTTAGATTAAATGGCTGATGTACTAATACGAAGGTTTCACGAAATCAAGAATATTTTTTTGTCGAATTTCGCCTATACTCGTTTTTAAAATGTATTGTTCTTGAAATAATGATTTAAGTTTGTTGTTGCAACTAAAGATTTATTCTAGTAAAAATTTATTTTCAGATACGTTGCTAACGTTATAATAGGCATTTTAACTGAAGAGGAGAATACCAGTTCATATCTTTTAACCATGGATGTTTTTTAAAATACAAATAATTGCAAAATTGTTTAATGATTCCATGACTCTTTTGTGGCCCCAGGGTATTCAGTATGAGAAAGTGCTCCTTTTTGTTACTGATGCAGCACCTTACATGCTCAAGGCTGGAGCAGGCCTTCAAGTCTTACACTCGAAGATGATTCATCTCACCTGCCTGGCACACGGCACAGATTGGCGGAAAAAGTGCGGGAAATACATCCAAAAGTGAATAATTTAATTTCAAACGTTAAGAAAGTCTTTCGTAAAGCTCCACATCGTATACAGGCATTTAAGGAAATAGCACACCAAATACCACTGCCCCCAGAGCCTGCAATAACAAGATGGGGTACCTGGCTGTCTGCAGCACAATATTATTCAAATTACTTTGATACAATTAAAGCAATTGTAAACATATTTAACAAAGATGATGCACTTTGTATACAAAATGCACAAGACGCAGTTAATGCAAAAGGAATTAAAGAAGAACTGCTGTTTGTTTTTTCAAATTTTGTTTGTTTGTCAAAAACAGTTACTTTATTAGAAAGACAAGGTTGTTCAATTTCAGAAAGTATTAATCTGATAGATAATATGAGTACCTCTCTTGCTAAAATTAAAGATCCAAAGGGCCTTGCAGTACATAAAAAAATTAATTAATTAATTAGAAAAATAGATGACGCAATAACTGGTCAAGCTACTATCGCAGATGAACTGAAAAAATATAGCATAGTCGAATTGAGCAATTATAAATACGCTCCAGTTACATCTTGCGATGTTGAAAGAAGTTTTTGCAAGTATAAAGATGTTTTTACGGACAATCGACAAAGTTTTACTTTTGATAATTTAAAAACGTATATAATTGTAAATAGTAATTCATTTAATATATAGGCTAAATTTATTGTGTAAAGTTGTATTATCTTTTATAAATAAAATAAATTAATGTGATTATTTTTATTTTTTGATTTCTTTTTCCGAAATGCAAAACGCATATTTTCTATAAAATATTGCTTTTAATGCATATATCTCCAATTTTAAGAGCATATTTCAGCATTTTATAGTGCATAAGTGCATGCATATTTTGGCATTTTTAAGTGCATACAAATCCTAGCCCTAGTCATAAGCGGCGTTATAAACGACACGACATCATTTTAGATGACTAATCTTCCATTTTTGCTCTTTTTACCGTGTTTTACTGCTAAATTTTGACAAAAAGCATATACTTAGCGATTTTTAATATTGTTAATTACCATAAGTCCCATTTTTAATCACGTTTTGGAAACAGCCCCAAAACACGTTTTACCTAAATTACTCGAATTTTTCACAATTTTGCTTACGTCATTTTGCCTTGAACGCGCGATGTGATCTCGTCGCGTAATATCTCTTAAATTAATATTTGTAATCGTATTAGAGAACAAAAACATATATTAAATGTAGATTTAAGCATGACACTGTTTTTTACTCTCCCTCCTTTTACCGGAAGGTAAAAATAAGACGAAAATAACTAACCTGCTGTTCCAGAATAAAATCAGGACCAATCTGAAACAAACAAAAACAATAATTAGTATTCAGATTGTATTAAATAATGATTTGTTGTCATCATCAAACGTTCTCCCCTATCGCTAATATTAACAAATTGACAGTTGCTGGACTACGTAGAGATTAAGGGTAACTATGAATAACGTAGGATTCAGGGGGTACATGACTGGCTAATCTGAGGTCGTGTATACTAATTATCCCAGCCTTCTGATCATGCATTCCGCTATTAGGACAGTACTAAATCATTTAATGTTGATGTTAGTCCCTTGGATCTAAAACATACTTAGTAAACTCCAGTTCGGGTTAATATTAACAATATTTAATTATTCGCTGCTTACACGACAATACATTAAATATACAAAGACAAACACGAACTGTAATCACAAAATTGAATTGATAATCATAATTCCTTTATCCATTAAACTATTTATAGCGCGTTTCTTTAGGGGCGAAACTTAAAACTATAATGGATGCTATAACTATTTACCTTTCAAAATTGAAATTTCAATAAACCGAGACAATTTTATTTCTATGATCGATTACACGCAAATTCATAATTTTTTGCTTGCTATTGTTAATAAATCTGACAGAAACAGCTGACAGCTAATATAGAAGATCGCGTTTTTTGTGTACGTTAGAAATACTAAAAGCCCCACCCGTTTTAGCAATTATCGTGTAACGTGACTAAATGCTCTGGTCCAAATTAATCATTCGTCAAAGAGTAACTCCACATTCTGCTTTTGCATGGCTTGCATTATAATGGAGGATTATTAATCAGAAGGGTTGATTACTTGTCTTGTCGTTATAAATATTTGTATACGCCGCTGTTTTCGCATTACACAAATGTAATTTTGAAATTAGATATTATAAGGATTTACGCAGCAACTGCGAAACACGCAACAATTTCTATTTTGTAACTTTAGAGACTAATTTCTAATTTCGCTAGACATATTTTGGAATATAGTGTGGATATTGCGTATTAGGGAAAGCCAAGTGTGTTTTAAATTTGAAGTGAGTTTTCACGTATAACCATTTAACTGAAAATTTTCATAAATTTCAATTATGCAAAAAATAAAGGTTCAGTTTTTAGATTCATGAAGAAAATTTACTTGTAAAGTTTTATGTGGCGATCCAATTTATAAATTTGATAAATGAACACTAATTTAGAATTCAGTCAAGCATCAAATCTGAGATGAACGGGAAAGCTAACTTCAAATGACGCTCGTGCTTTTATTGCTAATTAGTGGCCTTGAATAAAGTCAAAGTATAAAACGATATTGTGAAGTGAAGTGAGAGCATTAATAGCAAGAAAACAAGGTCGCTCATCGCCCTAGTGGCGACTTTCACATACTGAACATTTAAAAGACACCCACTTGAAGAAAATTTGTACTTGGAAATAACTTAGACAAGTGTCTTAACACTAGAACAACAGCAATGAGTCGCCTTCCTATAACCACGCGCAGTCAAATGACCGCCAAATGCTTTATGCCTTTTTTTGATTGTAATTGAAATTTTGTTTCACTTTTACAAGTTTATTTAAGTTATATACACGATAGAGGCAAGTACAAATTGACATTAAAATGTATGAAGTAATTTATTTCACAAAATAGGAAAGATCCTCCTGTAAGAAATTGTTTGGCAAGAAAACATCCGACGAAAACGAAACAAAATCAGCAAAACTAAACACAAATACAATATAATTAATAAAAAAAAAGTAACTATAGCAGCAACTTAAAGAAAGATGGGTTATAATTTATACGTCTGCTATATATTTTAAATCCAGGACTTAAAAACGTATGTCGATTCTAAAGTCTAAGCGAATGACGCTGTCACATGTCTTCTTGGCTAAGTAGAAGACGCCATCTTGGATTTTGACGTCACTTCCGGTCAGGCCCACGTGGGGGGACCGTATTTTTCACCCTTATTTTATGGTTTCTTTTCGGAGGCCTTTTTCAACCCCTGCTGGAATTTTTATCCCTAAAAAAAGCCTTTTGTTTTTTACCCGCTCACGTGGAGGACGTATCTTCAACCCTTATTTTTATGGTTTCTTTTCGGAGGCCTTTTTCACCCACTAATTATTTTTTACACACCCACGTGTGAGACCATATTTTCCACCCCTATGGTTTCTTTTCGGAGGCCCTTTTCATCCCTAATTATTTTTACACACCCACGTGTAGGACGTGTTTTTTCACCCGTATTTTATAACTGCCCACGTGTGAGCTGGTATTTTCTACCCCTACGGTTTCTTTTCGGAGGCCCTTTTCACCCCTGATTATTTTTGGTTGTATTAAGAGCCTTTTTGACAGCAATTTTGTACATGCTCACGTGAGGGGGCAGATGTAGGCCTGGGATTGGTCTTGGGCTAGGGCTGGACCTGGAGCTGGTCTTGGACTTGGGCTAGGTCTTGGACTTGGGGCTGGGGCTAAGTCTTGGACCAGGAATTGGTCTTAGGATGATTTTTGATGGTCAGCTTTAACCCTAATTAAGGTCCTTTTGGCTATATTAAGAGCAGTACCCCTGGAGGTTAGGCAAACGCTCACGCATACAATGTTGGAAATTGCATAATTACCCTAATAAGATATTCTTATTAAAATTATCGATCCTATTGCTTTAAAATGGTCATATGCTATTGGGTACGTTCGGATGATCTTTACCTATACGAGAAATTGATTTATACGTTGTATTTCTAATAAGGAGGTTCTTGTAAGACAGCAGTTGTGTTAACGATTCATCTTGCGTGGGGGAATTTGAATGGCAGTAAAATTTAATTATAGAACACTTATTTTTATTGTAAATGTCATAATTAAAAAATCCTCAGTGAGTTATAAAAAAAAATTACTGACATTCAGGTTATTCTCTAATGAAACAACAATTTTTGATTAAGTTAATTAATTACATAACAGTTATTACAATATTGCCTTCTAAAACGAATATTAAAACATAGTTTACCTGCACTGATTTCATTGATATATGTTTCATATCCATCCTACCGTTAAAATGTTGTACGCCTTAATATTTTTTTTAAAGAAACTTGTTACGTATAAATTAGATGCGTTTTATAACTGTAATTAAAAATCTGTACAAGTAAATAAATAAAACGTTAGCAGCACACTTATCAGCTCTGTACTTAAAGAGCATTTTTGAGGGACTGGTTTACGAGTGATAGTCACTGCTTTGTGTTGCTCGTCTAAGCAAACTAAATTACTTTCTACGTTTTTTACTTATGCGTAGTTGATATGTAACTGGTTCTCTATCAGTAAAAGTAATTTATTCAAAGGGATTTGAAAAATATTCATATACATACGGACAGACAAATTGTTTATTGAAACGCACTCATTAACAGTTATAAAAAAGCCTCATTAAGAGTTTGGAATGTAATAATTACATGTGCAATATACGGTTTTAAATTGACCATGTATTTTCCCATATTTTTTATTAGTGTTTAACGAGAAAATCGAGAGAGGGGGGGGGCGACGGGAACGAGGGAAGCGAGAGGGGAGAGGGCAACAGAAACGAGAGAAGTGAGAGAGAGAAACTAGAGAGAAGAGAAAGGCGCGCGCGCGAGAGAGAGAGAGAGAGAGAGGCGAGAGAAACAAGAAGCGCACGAGAGAGAAAAGACGTGACGTTTAAACTAAAGGAATTACCACATTTAATTGAATTCTTTTGCTTTGATAGATGTTGTGAGGCATGTAAAAGCTTTAGAAAATACGAAAAATTTAAATTTTCTGTAATAGAGATTGATCATGGTTCCACGTAGCTGTATATTTTCAAAACTACATAAAGTTCCTAGGAACTTGCGCTCGGGTCTTCGCCCCTTGTCGCGGACCCTTGACATAAAATTCTCAAAAGGTCTGTGTAAATGAAACATATAAGCAGGCAAGACCGCTTATACAACACGTGTTTAAATTGCATGTTAACAAACAACATTCTGATGTATACCAATTAGCTCTTAATTACACATTTATTTTTAAAGTAATGAGTTGAATTATATTTGTTATTGTAATGTATACTGTACATAGGTGGTTGAGCATTTTCAATAACGACTAGGACATTCGGTCTTGTTTTACAAAAATCTAAGGTTTTTTTAAAAGACACAACCCTTTTTTTTGATAGAAGTCATTTTCAGATACATCTTGAATTTATTTTTTTCGATATTTAAATGGATATAATTAAAACATTCTTACGTATCTGGTTTGATTGATTGATTGTTTTGAAGGTCGTTTCCTCAAAACGAAATTATGTTTTACCAAAATTGAAAATGCAATGGTAAATTTTAGGCATCCCTTTTTATATCAAAATGATCATTAATAGAGATGTGATAATTTTAATAACAATCATGGTAATAAAAATTTAAAAACTCTAATAAAAAATAACATGGAAAAATACATGGTCAATTTAAAACAGTACGTTGCACACGTAATTATTACATTCCCAACTCTTAATGAGATTTTTTTTATAACTGATAATGAGTGCGTTTCAATAAACAATTTGTCTGTCCGTATGTATATGAATATTTTTCAAATCCCTTTGAAAAAATTACTTTTACTGATAGAGAACCAGTTACATATCAACTATACATAAATAAAAAACGTAGAAAGTAATTTAGTCTGCTTAGACGAGCAACACAAAGCAGTGACTATCACTCGTAAACCAGTCCCTCAAAAATGCTCTTTAAGTACAGAGCTGATAAGTGTGCTGTTAACGTTTTATTTATTTACTTGTACAGATTTTTAATTACGTTATAAAACGTATCTAATTTACACGTAACAAGTTTCTTTAAAAAAAATATTAAGGCGTACAACATTTTAACGGTAGGATGGATATGAAACATATATCAATGAAATCAGTGCAGGTAAACTATGTTTTAATATTCGTTTTAAAAGGCAATATTGTAATAACTGTTATGTAATTAATTAACTTAATCAAAAATTGTTGTTTCATTAGAGAATAACCTGAATGTCAGTAATTTTTTTTTATAACTCACTGAGGAATTTTTAATTATGACATTGACAATAAAAATAAGTGTTCTATAATTAAATTTTACTGCCATTCAAATTCCCCCACGCAAGATCAATCCTTAACACAACTGCTGTCTTACAAGAACCTCCTTATTAGAAATACAACGTATAAACCAATTTCTCGTATAGGTAAAGATCATCCGAACGTACCCAATAGCATATAACCATTTTAAAGCAATAGGATCGATAATTTTAATAAGAATATCTTATTAGGGTAATTATTCAATTTCCAACATTGTATGCGTGTGCCTTTGCCTAACTTCCAGGGGTATTGCTTTTAATATAGCCAAAAGGACCTTAATTAGGGTTAAAGCTGTAATGGCTTTATATTATGGCCACCCAGGTCATGCAATTTAACTCCACTGGATTTTTCCTATGGGGATACATAAAAGATCGGGTGTATATTATTAAACCTACAACAAGGGAGGACATGAAAAATAGAATTCGCGAAGCTTGTCGCACAGTGGCCCCTCTTATGTTATCCGAAGTGAGACAGAACATGAGAAAAAGGCTCAATATGTGTATTCAGCAAGAAGGCCGTCTATTTGAGCATTTACTAAGACGCAATGTTGAATAATTATTGAATTACTGTTTCTCATTAATAAAAACTGTTACTATTCTCGCTTAGGTGATTTGTTTTATTTCGTCGCAATTGTTTTCCATGGCTACCACGATCCACAATAATGTTATAGTATCGTATGTAACGTAGCTAGTGAGAAAAATCGAAATTCCTCGAAAACTATCAAAGATAGATATAGGATATATTTGACAAAATGATAGATTTTTAATCCCGAATAAAATGAAATAAAATATATAGGGTGTGCAATTAAAAAACTGATTTTTTAATTTGAGAATTTTCAAATTTGAATGGTTATAACAAACACCCTGTTGAGAAAATTAGAAATACTACTCGGTCTAAACGTTAGTATAATATCACTCATTTTTCACACGAAATTTATCAATTTTTTTATTGTGAAATAACGGAACAATTGCCCATTCATCAACCGCCACGAAAATGACCATAATGAATCTTTAAACGCGAATATCTCAAGAACTAAAAACTTTCAGCCAATCTTTTGTATGACAAAATATGTTTGTATGGACACGTAGAATTAAAAACTAAAATCAAATACGGGGTGTTCTATTTAAAAATTATACTTTTTCACGTCCTGCTTTTCTGGCACACCCTGTATAACTTCCAATATTTTAAAAAATGCGACACTTCTTACCTCTACCCCATGGTCCATACATGTATTTACATCAAATAATTCTAGTTAAGCATAAACTTATTTACTCATCGTTGGGAACCCTGTACAATATATTTATATATATATATATATATATATATATATATATATATAAAATGAACCGAATTTAATTTCGTTAAGAGATATCGAAAACCGAATATGATAGAGTATCGTTAAATAGAAATAAGTTTCGTAATTTGTTGGTAGTACATTATATAAAAGTTTGGTTTTCCACTACTTCCGGAGATATTCGATAAAATCGATAAATGCTCATTTTCGTTTTGTAAGATAGCGTTGTTATTATAACAGATATCAAAAAATTTATCTAAATTTTTTTTAAATAAAATTTACTACAACTGCCATACAAAATTTCAATACGACGTTTTGTCTTTTCAGGACCACTCAACAATTATTTTTTAAATACGGACCTGGATTTTACTACAATTTTTGTAAGGTTCTTATAGCTTAATACAATGATATAAAATTTTGACTATTCTGCTAGTTTCGTCTGTGAAAAATCATCAATTCATGGTTTCGTTCTGAAATGAATTAAATTTTTACTAATTTTTTAGGATTTGTATAATTTAATACACTGCTATGGATTCCTAACATACTTTCATCAGATATTCATTAATAAGCCATTTTCGTAATATCTTAAACTAGTATTTATAATAAATAATGATAATCACAAAATTTAACTAATTTATTTTTACAATCAATGAATTAATGAACAAATGTGCATACAAAATTTAATACGACATTTGATCTTATACAGTAGACAACTAAATTAATATTTTTAAAAACAGACTATGAAAGTTTAGCTCAATATTTGTAATCCATTCATGTTAATACATATGTTCAATCTCCTTGACATGTTTGCATGTTCGCTGGATCCACCATTTCTGTAATTCTTATTGAAATGCATCTAAATTGTTGACAAGTTCTGAACTGTTAGTTTTGTGATTATATTATTTTTATAACTACTATGATTTAAAACATTTCAAAAGCTTATAGATGATATCATAAGCTGAAATAGTGATGTTAGAATGCATAGATTGTATAAAATAATGATTATACAAAACTAACATTTATTTAATTAATGTATAAAAATTGATAATTATTTAACAGTAAGAACCATGAATTACGATGATTTTCAAAAAACTAGTAGAAGTTGTCAAAATATAATCATTTATTAATGCATAAGTAATCCTTTACAATAGAATTGTATGCTAACACCATTCCGTAATTTTTAAAATGATTGTATCGTGACAAGTCGAACTGTATTAAATTTTGGTTATGGCATTAGTTTTATAAATATTTTAACTTTACAAAAAAGATGTGATCATAGATAAATGTTTGTTAGAATCCATCGTTATTAATTATACAAACCTTAGTAATTTAATTCATTTAAAACTGAAACATGATTGACAATTTGAGATTTTGTCAGAATTTATCTCGTAACTAGTCAGAATACCAAAATTTTATAAACTCATGTATTACCAAAAAATTTACGAAATTAATGATCAATCATTGATAACAGATAACTTTAAAAAAAATAGATTAATTTATCGGTATTAATATCTAAACGAATAATTGGATAATTCTAACTAGTGAAAACCAAATTTATACTATGTTAAACAAATTCAAACTTATTATTTAATATACTTATCATTATTGATATCTCTGTATAAATTATTGTACTTATATATATATATATATATATATATATATATATATATATATATTATATATATATATATATATATATATATATATATATATATATATATATATATATATATATATATATTAAGTGCTTCAATATAATCGGACGCACTCAATAACTCTTTTGTATTGTTGCGTTTCACAAGAAAGTGTTTAAATAGTTTTTATTCATTTACAAATACTCTATTAAGTGCTTGGTTTAGATAATTTTTAAGCTTCCGGTTTGACGAAGCGCACATAATTTTATTTTTAAATCACGCTGTATATATATTTTTGCATTTTTGCATTGCCTATTTTTTTCTCAATACATGCGTATAAAATTCTTATAGGGTTTTATAAAACAAAATTAGAGAAAAATGCCATCGAAAGTTTTTCAATTTTATTATATGGTTAGAAAAATTAAACAAAATCAGTTATAATACATACGTATAAAATTCTTATAGGGTGAATACACCTGCTATGACATCAAAAGAAATGGCAACTAGGCTCCAAGGTAAGGTTCAGTGCATATGTAATGTGGCTGATGATAACGCTGCAACAGTTTGTTGTGGTAATTCATATTGTGGAATAAAATTTTATCATTGAAAATGTTTAAAAATGAAACGCATACCAAAAAGTAAATGGTTTTGCTTAAAATGTAGTCAAATGTAGTTAAGTTAAAAAAATAATCTGTTTTTTGTAGTCATTTGATGTTGTTAAAATTGTGTATAATAAAAACATTAAGTGACGAGAAAACAGAAGCAAACTAATGTAGTATACAACTAAAGTAAGAAAATAGCGACTTCATTTGCAACTTTGAAGTCGCTATTTTCTACTTTTTAGTTACTACATGTTATGTTTCTCTTTTGGTGCTCGTCGCCCTGTCATGAATTAGTATGTAACAACCCACTTTGAGTTGTATTAAAATATACCGCAATTTATGTTCTTCGTTCATTTAGTTGTAAATATAAGAACAAATTTTCATTATTAGTGATTTATAGGCATGTGTTAGGCAACTTAATTTGCATTTTGGTGTAACTTAAGTTGCATATTTTCTTAAGGGTTTATACTCCCACTTCTTTAAATTATTTTTTTCTGCTTATATTTTCGTGTAGGCGTCATCTTCTGACATCCTAAAGCGTCCATTTTTGCACTTCCTGATGAATGTTGTGTTGTTTGGGTTTCCACCTAAATTTTGAGAAAAGTGCCATTGATTTAATGGTAAGATAAATTAACTCGAAATACTAAAAATTAAAACATTTGCTCTTTTCAGGCACTTTCATTTTTCACTTTTACACTTTTAATTTTACCGCTTTTGATTGCACAATTCATTCTACTGTTACGTACGCTTTCATTTTATGATTGCGTTTTGCTTTTAATGCTGATTTAAATGTAGATCCCAATTTTTATCTGAATTTCAAAAGAATGCAATAAATACTGGTTTATTCAATTTCAAGATGATAAATTTATAAGAAATAAAATTCCATTTTGGGTGTGGTTTACTACGTAAAGCATTGTTATTGCAATATATTGCGCAACATTGACACAAGGATTACATCACCTTGGTTTGCATTTCCGCATTTATTTTTTTTAATACCAGGGGTTCTATATATATATATATATATATATATATATATATTTTGTACAGATTTCTTAGGATAAGGCTAATTTTAAGATATATTTTATATACTTTTAACTTTAAACATAGTTTGCATATTTTTTATTTTCACATTTTGGTAAATTTTTATTGTAAGCAACCTCGGTTTAGTTATTCCGAGCATAATTAAAAAATAACGTGGCGTCCGAGATCATTTTTATTAGTGTTACATGGAAGTTACTATATTAAGTGGAAATAATCGAGCAGAATTTGTGGTAATTAAGCAAATCAAAGGATTGAATCGGCCCATTTTAATCAACCGACTGGGACAAAGGCATTATTTTTTGTGAATGGTTTGTATCTCTAGTTAGTTTAACGATTTGTTATGAGAACAATTAATACACATTAGTTTATTATCTTTTTATACCTCGCACCATAACCACTTATTTACAAGTACCTACTCATTTTATTGAATTGAGATTTTGGATTGATTTGTTTTCTGTTGGTTAGATAAACGGCTGACTAGTTATGATAAATTTAACGTTGGCAAAGCCAAAAAAACCAAATAACACATTTCACTAAAATCTCGCTGTAATTTTAGTATGTGGTTTAAAAACCACACTCATTTAAAAGGGTTAAGCATTCTCAAGTGTTTTTATTAATACATACATCAAACTAGTCTCAAGAAGGCACTACAGAAAGACACATATTTATTAAAAAACAACAAACGTGAATAATTTTATCTATTGCAGGTACATTATTTTGTTTCTTGCGTAACATATATACTGGAACAATATCTGCAGTAATATTAAATTTTTTTCGTAGCTGTCCAATAACCCTTTCTACGTGTATCCTAACATTTGCAATTTTCCGTGTGTCTTTAACTTCACATGGATGTAGCTGCTTTTTCCCCCTTAAAAATGCAGGCATTTGCACCTTGGCCATAACCAGCTTAACACTATCTTTGATTAAGAACACACGATCTGCCAATATTAAATCCCCCGGAATTAAATTGTTCAAGAAACTGGATTGTTCAGTAATAAACTTGTCACTAGATCTCGCGAAAATCCTTCCGATATAAAGACAACGGAACCCTATGGTGAAATTCCAATTAAATATTTCACAGTATTGTGGTGGTTTATACTGTGAAAAATGTTACGCTGCTGCTTGTTTATTAATTGGTTTTTGAGTAAACATTTCAAAGCAATCAATAATGACCGTTACTTTATTTCCAAAGTTTTCTTTGAAATATGATGGTATTGTAGCATATAAGCAATCTCTCTGAGGCCAATATATAAATGACTTGAACTTACTCTATAAAGTATGTAGCACTTTAAAAAATATTCTGCTACAGGTGTACCTGGAAATGTTAAAGCGATATGCTAAATATATACACGTAATCGTAACTTCATTACGACTAACATGAGTTGCTCAAATTTTGTCAACATCGAAGTTGTAATTGTAATATATTTTTCCTCAGTCTCGTAAATGCTAATTAAAACACCATAAGGTAAGCCTGTGAAAAACATACATTTCTTTTCGTTCGCTTCAAAATCTTCCGTTCTAAATTTGTAATAAGAATTGGTTGCGCAAATCATAAATAATCCTATTTGCCTTTAGTGACGCTAAGTTTAAATCTGGTCCCTTTTCCGTAACAGAATGATTAACTTCCATATCAGAGACTGACGAAGAAGAGCTTGCAGCTTCAGTACTTTCTACAGTTGTCTGTAACAATCAACTTAATTAACAAACTGAAAAATGAAGAAGTATACAATAAATTATTAAATGGGGAAATTCAGTTTGGTTAAATCTATAAATTACAATTAAGTAAATAGAATATACATTAAATGTTGTTACTGTTTTTCAGTCCGTTTCTTCCTGCGTTCATATCTCGCTACAGAAGGAGATGGTGTTTCATATCCCATGTTTACATTGGGAATCCAATCGGGATGACTAATATTATTTATCTTAGCTGGCTTACCTAATAACAAACTTAGTTACTAACAAAGAATATCATTTGTAGGTATTGATTGCCAGTAATAAAATGTTTTGAGCAAACACGTTGATTATTAACTTTACTGTCTGTCAAGCAGTTCGGTGTGTAGCCAAAATCCATTTCTTGCGCCTTTGACTGCTAAAGAATTTAATTTCTTATGATTGTCATAAATGGATGGGAATCGAAAAAAGGACAAATTGTCTCTGGTACTTCTGCTTCCACAATTTACAACAGCAGAAAAATTAACCATTTTAATAACTTTAACCACAATTTCGCTAAAAACGTATTTTACACATCACTAATGTAATTTAACTAACTAAGACTAATGAACTTTAAAAGCATTGACATTTTAAAATAATTAATATTGGAATAAGTGTTTATATAAAAAATTGTGTGAAGGGTATGTAAAAAGGATTTAAATATATATAAATCTTATGGAGAAGTAGTTATTGTTTGGCCTCTAAGCAAACCGAACAGCTGGTTACTAGTCACGTGATGCACACGGTCTATAATCGCATCGTGTTTTGTAGTTATAATAATTTATCTTTCACTTCGTAATTTATTAGTTTCCATTACATTTGTAAACAACAGTTTTTTTCAAAACTATTATTAATAATATTCACTATTACGAGGTATGTTTATAATGCAAAATGTATTTCCAATTGATTGAATGCATTTATTTATTTTGCAGCAAATAATGATGTCATTAAAAGGTAAATGGTTGAAAAGCCAAACTCAAGTAATGTTAATGAATATACTGCATTATTTCGAAATGGAACGCGATAACGGGGGGCCAAATTTACCTTTCACTTCCATTATCCGTGTACGCTAATAATTTTCACTATTTAAACTTATATTTATGTAATATTATGCAGGGCCCGCTCCAAGACCGGACAACCCAGACATTTGTCCGGGGCGGCAAATCTTAGGGGCGAGATTTTTACTCTCAGAATGTGAGAAAATATTAAAATTAAAATATTAATAATAATAGCATGCCGCCTTTCATTTGTAAAAACATTTCTTATCACTGTTTACAAGAAAGTTAAAATACTTGTTTTTCATCTATATACAGTCAAAGCAGAGCCAGTAGATTAACAGAGTACCGCACGCCTTTGACGCGACAAATGCCGCCCTGGCGGCCATGTTTACTCCATATACATAAGGTATACTAACGAAAGTGCGCGCAATTTTTAATAAAATGCCGTGTTGTTGTGCTGTTAAGTGTTCTGAGAGATCGGAAAAAGGTACGAGGTTGTTTTTACTGCCTCAGGGACCAAAAAATCAACTGAGAAGAAAGTAGTGGATAAACAATATCAACAGGAAAGGTGATCTTCCTGAACGTGCTTACGTTTGCGAGGTTAGAACGGTTTTTAAACTAGCCCTTTCTTTAGTTGTTTATTTTCAATAAAAATTAAACAGTAAAACTTGTATTTTAGAATCATTTTGAAATTGATCAATTCGAAAATAATCGTGCGGATGGAAAGAGACCTTTGCGTTCGAATGCCATTCCAACAATATTTTCTCATAAGAAAGTTACAAAACGTAAAAACCACCAAAGTTGAGATGCATCAGAGAAACGGAAAGTATGTAATTTTAATGATGGCCACATAATACCAAAATTATTGTATCTAAAATTGTTTAAAGTAAATGTAAATTTGTCAACAGATTCAAAATTGAAAAACCTCACAGACAAACGTAGAGGATTTAAATTTTTCGATATGCGGAACAATGAGCCTGTAGATACTCCCGAAGAATCAAATTCAAATTTTATATATTAGAACTGAAGCGGAAATTAAATTTAGCACAAAAAAGAGCACGAAAATTAAACGAGGAAGTTGAAATGTTAAAGAAACAAGTTCAAATCATCTTTAACGAAGATCAAATTGATTTTTAAAAGGGAACGATGATTGGTGGAAATGGCAAGCGGACACAATAAAAAAATCCCTAAAATTATATTTGTCATGTGGAACTACAGGCTACGAGGAACTAAGGTAGCAAAATTATCCATTACCGTATATTCGAACACTGCAAAAGCGAATACAAAAGTTTAAGTTTCGGCCTGGAATTTTACACGATTTGTTTCCTTTGTTGAAAGCGAAAGTTGAATGCATGAAACCTGAAGAAAAGCGCGCTCTCCTATTAGTAGATGAAATGGCTATAAAGTCTGGACTTGAATATGACAACACTACAGGAGAGATATTGGGTATGTATTATTCGTTAATATTATTATACAATCATTCTTGAACAGACTTCAATTTATAGGTAAACCTACACTTTCTTTTTCAGGAGGAAGGGCTTTGGAAAACAAACTCGCTACACATGGTTTGGTTTTTATGGTTGCGGGTTTAACAACGCAATGGAAACAAACAATTGCCTTTGAATATACTGAAAATTCCTATGATGCCAGTGAAGCTAATCAAATTGTTACCGAAATAATAACAAAGTGTAGCGAAGTGGGTATTAACATCTGCACAGTAATATCTGACATGGGCCCTGCAAATCAAGCATTATCGCGTCTCAATGGAATACATTGCTCTAGACATTCCAAAGTAAAGAATTCGTGCCCACATCCCTCAGAAGCAAATGAAAAATTATATTTTGCGCCAGATTGCATGTTTTTAAAATATGAGACTTGCTCTGACGGACGGTCATACCTTTTACTTGTCAGATGAAGTAGTAAAACTATTTAATTTACCATCAAATGTAGTAAATCTTGACCCTGTAGAAACAGTTATATCTGAGGATGTAAAAGTCGACTTAAAGATAGCACCTCGGCTTAAACAAAACCTTATAAAACCTGCTCACTTTGATAAAATGAAAGTAGGTTATGCTCTAGCTTTAATTAATCGCGATGTTGTAGCAAGTATTAAATTTTACATTGACGCAAATAAAATTGACAAAAAATGTCACACAACGGCATGGTTTTTTGAAATTATGCACAAATGGTTTTGCATAATGAATTGTCGTTCTGCCAAATTAGCAATAAGCCATAATAAAGAGGAAGAATATTGTGACACGATTTCTTTCCTCAAAGATATCATATTAATCATTCAAACAATGAAGGTTGGTAACAATGGACATTGGAAACCATTTCAAACGGGGATATTGTTGGCAACTCAAACAATTCTGGATATTCAGGATACTTATATTAATAAAGGTAATTTAAAATATCTGATGTTAGGGCGATTTACGCAAGATGCATTGGAAAACTTATTTTCTAACGTGAGGAGTAGAAATCCTGTGCCAAATGCAAAAGAATTTAAAACTGCTTTGCGATTGATATCCTTGTCTCAATTTTTTTCTCCTCCAAGACATGGAAGCTATGAGATAAGTGACTCTGAACAATTGCTTGAATTTTTAAAATCTAACGAAAATACAACAAAAATAGACGAAAATGAAATTGACTGCGAAGAATGGGAGCTTGCATTAATTATTTTCCAGTATACTAATGATGATATATTGATTTCTCCGTCTGAAATACAATCACTGTATTATCTGCTTGGGTCAATTTTATTAAAAATTAAAAAAATTTTACAAGTTGTAGAAAATGTTTATCTTCAGTTATTACAAACAGTACTGATGACGATTCAATTAAAGACTTGAAAAAGCTGGTCGATCTTAAATGCTTTAAAAAAAATTCACTTTTGTATCCAACAAAATTTGTTTTTGATACGATTAAAAACGCTGAGACTGTGTTCAGGAAAGAGTCTAGTAAATTGATAGATGGAACGCTAACAATAAAGTGCTTAACATCGGCATTTATAAATATTAATACTACAAATGGCCTTCCCAAATGCCATGATATATTTAATAAAATTGTCACGAATTATTTTAGAACTCGTCTATATTTTTTGTTAAGAAAACGTTCAGATGAACTTAATAAATTAACACAGCAATCTTCCAAATGTGGAAGCCGAAGTATGGGAATGAGAGTTGCAATAAAGAAAGTTTAATTTTAGACATTGACATGTTATATTGTAGGTATTTAACTTCAAATTATTGTGCGCATAAACATGTATAAATCCAGAGTATGTTCAAATATACTTCTTATATCAATTTGTTTTATTATATTCCGAAAAATTAAGGTAAAACATGGTCTACCGTACTAAGCGTGTAGAGATTGATGTGCGGAAAGGAGTAAACATGGCGGCCACCGCTGAGGTTGCGGTACTCTGTTAATCTACTGGCTCTGAGTCAAAGCTGCTTATAGCGAACCCGCTTATAACGAACTTGCGGGTATAACGTACTAGTTTTAAAAGTCCCGTCACACTATCCATAAGATCCCTTATAAATATTGTTTGTTATAATAAACCCGTAAACAATGAACTTTCGGATATAACGTTCGGAAAAATTGTTTCCGTCCGTTAAATTTTACACAAAAGTAAGCAAGTATTCTGCTTACGTAGATTATTTGATGTGCAAAGATAAGGTTTCTATAATTCTTTTCTTAGAAATGCATGCCTAAATACTTTTCTAATTGGTGTTTGAATATTTAATCCTAAAGGGTAATTATGTATTAACAATACTGCACACGCTGACCTTGCAGGGTTTTTCCTAATCAACTTGTCAATCAAATAGATCATTACCAGACTAGTTAAACAATAAGTGGCCTAATATCAAGGGTAATATTAGTGATAATGGCGACGAAACTGGGCTATTTTTTTAAATTAAAGAACCCAGATAAAACACTAAAATTTAAAGGTGAAAAATGTATAGGCGGCAAATTATCAAAAGAGCGGGTAACAGTTTTTGTGTGTGCTAATTTAACCGGGACAGAAAAACGAAAGCAAATCACTCAAGCCACGGTGTTTCAAAAATGTAAATCGAAAATTGTGTGGATAAACTGTTTTGGTCTACGAAATATAATAAACTATCGAAAATTACAGACTTTTTTAACAAAAACTAACTCATAAATGTGTAAATATTCTATAATATAGTGATTTATTAATGTGTCGTAAAAACAAAATATGTATGTAACTTTTTTCTTTTATCGTTTATTACGAACTTCGGATATAACAAACTTATTTTTCAAGTCCCTTGTGGTTCGTTATAACCGTATTCTACTGTAGTTGTAAAGAAAATAGGTATAATTACGAAAAAGTAATTAATTATTCAATAATAATTATTAAATAAGGAACACGGGTGTTATTTGTATACACTACCTAATATAACCGCGCATCGCATATATACCATATAAATCAGCAAGCAGGGTGCCGCATGAACTTGTCTGAATTAGGAATAGACAAGAAATGACTTGTTTATTGTCTTGAATTATAAAAGGGCTGTCTTATTACAGCATAGCTTTATTTTTGCTCATTCGTCGGTGGTGATAACAAATGCAACTCGCAATTGTATATACTGTTCTGGTTCAATAATCAGTGTGATTTGTAATTTGTTAACGTAAGTTAACCGTTGACTTAGCGAATCTACGAAATTAGGGTATTTTGATCAGTAAAAGGCAAAAATTATTAAAAATAAATATAGTTTAAAAACTAAAACACGCTTTAATGATCAATCGAAGTAAAAAACGAAAAATAATTCTTAATATAGGCAGAAAATATAAATAAACGAAAAAGATTAGTATTATTATAAAAAAACCGTGGGGTGCTCGATGAATAAAAAATATGGCACAAAGCACCCCACGCTTTTTTCACAATAATACTAATCTTTTTCGTTTATTTATATTTTCTGCCTATATTAAGAATTATTTTTCGTTTTTTAGTTCGATTGATCATTAAAGCGTGTTTTTTAGTTTTTTTAAACTATATTTATTTACATTGAGCTGTAGAATGGGTAGGATCGAAACAGTTATTACATAGCTTCAAATAATTGACTTGTTCTACTTGAAATATCCAATGCCTTGAATTCGTCACAATCAAAAATGAGATGGTTTTCCTTGCAAAAATAACATGACAGTTTATTTGGGGCTAAAATTGGAAAGGACTTACTCGGTCTGGAGGATAGGCATTGGATCCCAAATGCGCCGTTTCTTGTATCGTATGTATCGCCGACCGCGCGCATGCTTGTTCAAAGAAGTCTGTTACAAACAGACAGACAAGCAAACAAACATATAGGTGAAGCTAATATAAGCGTGTTGAAAACAAACTTTCATTTAAATTTCATAATCTTTTTCAAGGTGGGTATTTGAAGAAGCTCCTTCTCAGATGAAAATTAAATTTTGAAAACGATTTTTGAACAAAACAAATAAATTAATTAAAAAGTTAAAAGACTTGTTTTGATAATTTTAAAAGGACTGAAATTTGTTTATGTTTCGTTAAAAAATCGTCTTTGAAATTTAATTTTCATCTGCGAAGGAGCTTTTTCAAATATCTTAAAAAAGGTTATGAAATATACGGAATACCCTAAAGCTTGATTTTTTTAAATAATTTCTACCTTTTACTGACCAATGGTAGTTGATAATAAAAAAAAGAATCAGGGTTCTTTTTTTTATTATCAACTACCACTTTTAAGTAAAGCTACGAATATTTTTACCTAGTTTTATAAATAAAATTTTCTTAAAAATAGCAAAAGTTTGTTAGGTATTTTATAAAATTAAAATAAAATATTTATTTAAACATTGAGCATTCTAGAATAAATCTATGCATGATCTGACTAAATTGAACAAGAAAAATTGCCCTATTTTATACCATTTTAGATTTTGAAGCAAAATTGTGTAAAATGCAATACTTTTTCAAATTTGAAAAGTATCAGGTGTGGTAGGTTTGTTACTATTTTACTACTATTACATAATTCATAAATATAAAAAAACATATAAAACTGCTTAATCGTTCCCCTAGATCTTAAATGAGCATAAAAAAGTGCAGTACTTGTCTAATTTAACTAAGTCTATTTAATGTAAGACAATTTGCTTATAATTTGCTTTGTTTTATTTCAGATATTTTGTGTATCTTCCAGAATGTCCGAGGGACGCAAAAAACTATCTGGTTGCGAATATAAAAAACGAAGGGTGGAAAAGGGTGCAAAGACAAAGACAAGCTGGCACTTTACTAAATTATTTACAGAGTACGCCGGGCAATACCAAAACAAATGACGACTCAAAATGTTCTATATCAAAGACAGCATTGAAAGACACTGACAACAGTGACAACAAAGACTCACCTGAGAAAAATGAGGATCAACAAATGAACGATATACCTGAACTAATACTTGCAGCTGACAGTGGCAGCCCTCCGTCGCCAAATGAGAGCACTATTGATACCAACGTGGCACCTACAGAAAGCGCTCAACAACTTTTAAGTACAGATCCAGCACTCTGGCCAATGATGCTACCAGACACCGAAAGAATCTTTTTGGTAAGGCAAGGTCCACCTAAACCATTGTACAATTATAGATTTTCATACGATGAGACTGGTAGAAAATTTAGCCCTAATTATTATGAAAGAATTTTAAGTAATGGAGAGAAAATTTTAAGAGACTGGCTAGTGTACTCTGTCTCAAAAAATTGCGTATATTGCTTTTGCTGCAAAATTTTTGGCTGTGTACTTAGTTCCCTTTCAAAGGAGGGGTTTAAAAGTTGGAAGCATCTGAATCAAACTCTAAAAGACCACGAAATTTCTAAAAATTATATTCAGTCCCAAAAATCTTTTCTAGAACTGAACCTAAGATTAAAGTGTTGGAAAACTATTGATGGTGATTCCCAGAGACTTGTTAACGCTGAAATAAACCATTGCCAAGAAGTGCTTTTAAGAATCGTAGCAATCACTAAAATGCTTGGTAAAAATTGTCTGGCTTTCCAAGGTACAAGCGACAAGCTGTTTGAGCATAATAACGGTAACTTCTTAAAAATAGTTGAGCTGCTATCTGAATTTGATCCCGTCATGGAAGAACACGTACGTAGGGTCGTTAAAAAAGAAGAAACGAAAGCTCACTGTCTTGGGAAAAATATTCAAAACGAGATAATAGACCTGTTGCATCAAAGTGTGAAATCTTATATTATTAATGAAATAAAAAAAGCCAAATATTATTCGATAATTTTAGATTGCACTCCTGATATTTCTAAGGTGGAGCAAATGACTCTTGTAATCAGGTATGTTTCAATCAATAAAACTGATTTCAAAGCTTTTTGCGTTTTCTTCCAGTTGAAAGGTCTACAGGGAAGCAAATGTTTGAAATTATAATTGCAGAACTTAATAATTTGGGTTTAAATTTACAGGATATAAGAGGACAGGGATATGACAACGGGTCTAACATGCGGGGCGATAAATCAGGAATCTAGGATTAAGAACCTAAATCCGCGAGCTTTCTACGTTCCATGTAGTAGTCACTCTCTCAATCTAGTAGTTAACGATATGGTAAAATCATCTTTGGAAGGCGCTAATTTCTTTAACATGATTCAAAAAATACATGTATTTTTTTCAGCATCTACTTTTCGCTGGGCAATTCTTCTAAAACATGTCCAGGGTTTGACTTTAAAACCATTAAGTGATACTAGATAGGAGAGTAGGAGAGAGGCTTTAAACCATTTAAGATTTTATATCGGAGGCGTATACGACGCCTTGCTAAGCACATATGAGAATGAAGAAATTGATAATTTAATAAGGGACGAAGCCTCGGATTTATTAAGTTTTATTAAACAATTTAAATTTTTGTGTTCAATAGTTCTTTGGTATAAAATTTTAAACTGTATTAATCCAATAAGCAAATTGTTGCAGACAAAAGATTATGATCTAGCATCTGCACTTGATCTTTTGCAAAATTGCAAAAAGTTTTTTCAGGATCTTCGATCGGGTAAATCTTTTAATGAAACTATTGTTGATGCGAGAGAACTGGCTGACGAAATTGACGTTGAAGCCAATTTTTAATCAACAATAGCACGACACCGCGTAAGAATAAAAAAAAGGAATTTCTCATACGAAGCTCGAGATGAACCGATCGAGAATCCTAAAGAAAATTAGAAGGTAGATTTATTTTATTTTACAATTGACCAGGCACTAAATGCAATAGTTACTAGATTTAAACAACTTAGTCACCATAGTAATTATTTTCAATTTTTATATAATATATATGATTTAAAGGGCATGTCTAAAGAAAATCTTTTTTGTAATCGTTACTTTTAATACATAAAGAGAAAAGTGGTATATAACTAAATATATAAACTTTTTTATTTATGTATTTAATTTGACATTTGTCAACAAATACTTCAAAATTTAATTTTTTTCTAATTTTATGTGAACGATTACAATGTATAACACGTGCTTATTTTTGGTGCTCATATATTTATTCGGCTACGCCTGTAAAAAGAACAGCCTCGCACCAAGAAATGTGTAAACAGCGCACTAGTTGCGAAATCTACTATTAAAACATTGCAACGATCTAGAAAGTATTTTAACTCACGGTGATTCTGTTGATATTAATGGGGTAGAATTAGCAGAAGAAATTTGTGCAGTATTTGGGCTTATGGGAAAAAAGAAAGCCCAAAGCACAGTTCTAAAATTAATAACAATGTTAAATTGTGCCCCAAACCTAAGTGTTTCCTTAAGAGTATTGCTGTGTATACCAATAACTGTTGCAAGTGGAGAAAGAAGTTTTTCCAAATTAAAATTGATTAAGAATTTGTTACGTTCAACTACAACGCAAAATCGTCTTAATGGGTTGGCCATTTTAACGATTGAGCATGAAATCGCTGATCAAGTTAACTTAAAAGATGTAATAAAAACATTTGCGGAAATCAAAGTTAGAAAGAAAAATTTCTTTTATAGTTATATTTTTATAGAATTTAAAATTTCTCTGTTTGGTTATGCAATATTTTTTGTACTTTCTTAATAGAATATAAAGTATAGCTATAAAAATGCACCTTATATGTACCAGTACTTTTAAGTTTTGCCCTTTTTAAATGTTTATTATGTAATGTATTAAATACATTTTTTTAAATAAATGATTGTAACATAATTTTTATTTTATTTAAAAAAAACTGGCGGCAAATTGTCTGTTTTTCCGGAGTGACATGAAGGCTAGAGCGGGCCCTGTATTATGTTGCTGCTAACTGCTCTCGCATGCGGCATTTCCGAGAAAACCGTAACTCCGACAAAGGCAAGAATGGCTCTCGCTTTAGAATCTGAGAAATCGGCGCCGGATTCACCGCAAAAACAGCCTGCGTTTGAAGCCGAAGTCAGAGGATGTCGACTAATACGTGAAAGACGTTTTGAAACGAAAAATTTACACCATGCATGCAACTGGTAAATAATTCAGAAATTATTGTTGAAATGGAGTTAAGCACTGTTTAATTTTAGGCTCACATATTACTATCGAAAAACCCCAAACTGGACTTAAAGAAGATAAAATATTTACGTAAACAGAGTTTGAAACAATTGTTACACAAAATTGGTTTTGAATTCAAAGTGGACGATGGAAGAAGGCGTTTAATGGAGCAGGTTCATATTGTTAGTGTTCGAGCAAAATTTTTACTTTTACCAATATTTGGAAAATTAATTCTTTTGTAAAAACAACAATAACCAAATAAAATTAACACCAAAGATGAAGCAATAAGTTTATTTGATAATGTCTTCATTTCAAATAACGCAGGTAACAGTTTATGATATTCTTTAACATTATCTACAAATCAGTATTTACATTAATATTAAAAACACAGCCGGTTATTGCAGCATTTTGAAGAAGGCCATTAGAAGAAAGACTATTGAGAATATCGTCACACTTTAAATTTGATGTATTAACAGCATTATCAATACTATTAGCAGCAATACTGATGCCCGGGACAGGGTCGCATTCCTCGTTCAGTGGCATAAGAATCTTGCGTGCTATATCCCGTTTGCTTCGCAAAGAATCTTCTATATAGCCCTCAGCAACACTGCTAAAACGCCACCCACCATGACGTTTAAGAGTCGCTAAATCCGCTCCTCCATCTACAAGTAACGTAGCGGACGTCCTATGTAGGCAATGCCCTGTATATTCCATGTGGTTTGGAAGCTTTAAATACATTGCTACTGCCTTTGCCACATTCCCAAGAGCATGGATACCCATGACCATCTTGGTGCACTTTCTGTTTAGGTATTTCGCAAAAAACCGTCGATTTTCCAAACTCTCAGGTCTTAAAGACACATACTGCCTACACTTCTTTAAATATTTTTCTCCTATAATAGTATTCGTTTTAGTGTCAGGTACATTTACTAGAAGCAACGAGCCATGATCTTCAATGCCATCAATTTTCAGTTTTACAAGTTCATTGCACCTCATTCCCACTGATATGCCAAATATTAAAACTACCTATAAAAACAAGAAATTTAATCAGTAAATGCGCGTAAAACGAATATTACTATATGTTATTTCTACCTTTGTTCCCAAATACTTCTCGTCAGGTGCTTCGCGCAGAAATTTACCTAACTCTTCCTTAGTTAGAACTTTTGCTTTCTTTAAACTGAAACTCTCTCCTTGTTTTTTTTTTAAAAAGCACGCGGTTTTAAGTATTTTGAGATATCCACGTTCTTTTTGAAATTTAGAGACGAGGTCATCATCGAATAAACCGACCGTAGAGAAGAGCTTTTCATACTTCTAGATAATTCCGTAAAGTAAGCCAGTAAAACGTTTTCAGAATAAATTTTAGCAATTCTCTCAGAACACCATTTTAGAAATCTATTATAAGAAGCTTCGTAGACAGCAACAGATTTCGTTGGCAGTAAATTTTTAATTGTCTCGTTCGCTACTTCAGTAATCTCGGGAGGAGTACATCGTAAATCATAATCAGCATCCAACATTTCGCAACACTCACTGCTACTACTTAAATTAATAAAAACTTTCAAAAATCTCAACACAAATTCCTATACTGACGCGTGACGTTTGCTTATTTAATTAGCGTCGTTAAAGTTTCATTACTTGTAAAGCGTCCTGATTATCTTATTCTTTTACCTGCTAATTATTTTTGATCTTTCCTTTCGATCTTTCCCAATTATTTTTACGTTTGCGGATAAAATAATATATGTGTTATTCGGAGTAAAAAAAGTGACTTTATGTAGCTCTGCTGAATTATTTGCCTCACTTCGTTCGGCAAAATAAACATTCAGCTTCGCTACATAAAGTATCACTTTTACTCCTAATAACATAATATACTATTAACCGAATAAATTTTAGTTTTATCGTACTGAGTGCTGGCAACAAGGATGGTTTTATACCTAATTCATCATTGGTATTTTCCAGTAAAAGTAAGACAGCAGACTACCACGATAATATGAACACTGATTTATTTCAAAAAAGGTTGCAAGAACAGCTTTTACCAAATTTAGAAAAACCAAGTTTGACAATTCTTAACAATGCCAGTTACCATTCTACATTAGTAGAAAAATTACCTTCAAGTAGTTGGAAGAAAGGAGATCTTCAATTTTTAAGAAAACACAACATTCTTCATTCGAATGATATGATGAAAGTGGAATTATTTCAAATTGCCAAGGGTTTACAAGTTATAAAAATATATGCAATTGATGAAATCGCTCATCAATGGGGACATCAAATTTTACGTTTACCTCCGTATCACTTCCAATTCAACCCTATCGAGTTAATATGGGCAAATTGTAAACAGTATTACAACAAAAACGTTGGAAGACAGGGCTTCAGGGGCGTGATGTTTTATCGCTATGGAAGGATTCATTAAACCAAGTAACTGGTATTTTACATACTGAAAAGGTAATGAGCCAGTGGTGGGACGTTAAAAAAAGAGCCGAGGAAGTGGTAAAACCTCTAGTAATCAATGTCGTAGAGTCGAGTGAAGATGATAGTGAAATTGAAGGTAATGACTTTTAATTATAAGATGTCCAATATTTGAATTTAAATTATATATATATATATATATATATATATATATATATATATATATATATATATATATATATAAATTGACAAACTGTAAACTGAGATTTTTAAAATCGGTTATATTATTAACTAATAATAAATCTCATTTTTAAAATCGAATATAGTGTATTCATTTACGACAAAATCAGTTATTTATATGTGGCTTCGATAATCAAATTACAGTCTTGACTCTTTTGACGCAGTGAGATCTGTCGGCTAAAAACTATCCTCCGCAATTAACCAAACTTTTCGCACTTCATTCGGGCACTGCCTACTGCTAGCTAATTCGTTTCTTATTGAAAATTATTGATATAATTAATTTGTAAAACAGATCCAAAACGAAATTTTGTTGAGCCAGTCTCGATTCTGATAATCGTTTACAGTTGTACAATATATTTTTATCATATGACTACCCACACTCGGTGGACTTTACATGCCAGAATAAGTGCGAACAGACCTTAAACGAAAGTCGACTTTATTTATACGAGTGGATGGGGAGTTTTAAGACCTTTAGGGTGCTAAATCCCGAGATATTCGAACAATAATTTTATTTAAATTTGACAGCGTGGCTTAAATTGGAAAATAACCTAGAAACATTGACGATGTTTTGTTGGTATTCAAAATTACCAACTATATAAACCAATAACGACATACATACATACGTTTTTCTCGCCGGGCCGACTTTACAATCTAATGATGTGGTGCCACTACCTACAGCATTTGCGGATTTACGGCAAAACATTTTGAACGCAAGATCCACATGTAAATTTCATGCACTTTGAGCAAATATCTCTTGTCTTGTTTTTATTGCAGAAACCAATTTGGCATTGCTTTCGTGGATTGTTTCTTTCCACTGACACTTATACTTTATCAGATGGAAAACTTCCGAAGATACCCGACGTGAAATAGACCATTACATAGCCATTTTTTAATTACTGTTTCTTTCCTAATAAATATTTAAGCAATTATAATTCCAATTAAATTGAATACGCCCCTAAAAACAGACAATCTGATAAAGGGGTTGCAGCCTCAAGCTGTGATTGGAGGGCAGTGGCGTGCCCCTGGTGTCTGGTTGGCCCGGTTTGGCGACCATTTAGTGGTTTATGTAACCACAATAACACCCTTTCACTATTCAGTGCTCAATAATCTCTAATGTGTTTTTGCAAAAACTCACTAATTAGGTAATCACATAAAAGGTAAACAGACCTTCAAAATCAAATTATGATACTTACGTTCTTGGTGTGACAAAAACACCAGTGATTAGATTTAGTTTATAAAAACAGCGTATTTACATAAAGAGCTACGGATTATATAAGATGAACGTGCAATTACGAATCCTATTTACAAATTTATTTATAGAAATAACCTTTTAACATATGGTAATGAAATTCAACTTGTTATTTGCCCCCAAGCAATAACGGCTTTGTGTTTCAATCTTGTTTATAAATCTAAGACCCTTTTTGACAGTTGAAGTTGGATGATCGATGACGGAACATAGAGAATCGATAATTATTAATAGAAGACATATGATAAAGCATAGATGATGGATGATAGACGATAGAATACACACGATGTAGATACATAACAGATCCACAAACACAAATACAAATTCTAAAATACCGATTTGATTTAACTTACACCTTGCAAAAACCAACTTTCAATTGTAAAATACCGATTTGATTTAACTTACACCTTGCAAAAACCAACTTTCAATTCTAAAATACCGATTTGACTTAACTTACAGCTTGCAAAAACCAACTTTCAATTCTAAAATACCGATTTGATTGCAACTTACAGCTTGTAATCACCAACTTTCAATTCTAAAATACCGGTTTGATTTAACATGCAGCTTGCAGAAACCAACGTTCAATTCTAAAATACCGATTTGATTTAACTTACAGCTTGTAAACACCAACTTTCAATTCTAAAATACCGGTTTGATTTAACTTGCAGCTTGCCGAAACCAACTTTCAATTCTAAAATACCAGTTTGATTTAACTTGCAGCTTGCAAAAAGCAACTTTCAATTCTAAAATACCGATTTGATTTAACTTACAGCTTGCAAAAACCAACTTTCAATTCTTAAATAAATAATTTGATTTAACTTAGAGCTTGCAAAATCCAACTTTCAATTCTACAAATGTTGATTTACTTCAACTTGAAGTTTGCAAAAACTAAGTCGGACAACGCGCAAAAATACCCTATATTGTCACATAGTTGAATTTGTCTCTTAATTCTCTATTTGAATACCGCATAATATTCAAGTCTAAGTTATTGATTTGAAACTAACCCCTGTCAAAACATCTTCGTACTAAATCAAATAAGGTTGGTAGAAGCTGATTTCAAATCAACATCTTATACTTGTATCTTGTTTTTGTATTAAGTCGAATAACTTTGGCAGGAGTTGATTTCAAATCAATATCTTAGACTTACATCTAAGGACGTTATGACAGAGGTTAGTTTCGAATCAGTATCTTAGACTTGAATTTTGATATTAGTTAAAATAAAAGATGTAGTATAGAACAGCCTATATATTATTATATATTTTAATAGTTCGTTTAAAGACGTGTTCAACGATGTATAGTAATGTGAGTTTAAACACGCCGTTTCCAAGTTATTGGCAGTTATCTTCAGTTTGGGTCCTATGGTCACTCACTTCTAGTTACGGCATTTCAATCACATTTTTAGCTCCAGTTATATCAAAAATAAGCTAAAGTCTTGCTCCAGGAGTCAATTTATAAACTCTGAATCGCGCTACTGTGTTGCCAACTTTGGCGAATTGTAAAACTTCTGTTTTTTAAATACACCATTTATATTATGCGGTATTTAAATAGAGTATTAAGTGGCAAATTCAACTATGTATGACAATATAGGTTTTTTTTTGTACGTTGTCCGACTTAGTTTTTGTAAACAGTAAGTTAAATCAAATTAGCATTTTAGAACTGAAAGTTGGATTTTGCAAGCTGTGAGTTAAATCAAACCTGTATTTAGAACTGAAAGTTGGTTTTTGCAACTTTTAATTAAAAATTGAATCATATTGGTATTTTAGAATTGAGAGTTGATTTATATAATTTGTAAGTTAAATCAAATCGGTATTTTAGAATTGAAAGCTGGTTTTTGCAAGCGCTAAGTTACATCAAATCGGTATTATAGAATTGAAAGTTGGTTTTTGCAATCCGTAGGTTAAATCAAATCGGTATTTTAGAATTGAGAGTTGATTTATACAAGCTGTAAGTTAAATCAAATCGGTATTTTAGAATTGAAAGCCAAATCGGAATTTGACAATTAAAGCCTGGTTTTTGAAAGCGCTAAGTTACATCAAATCGGTATTTTAGAATTGAAAGTTGGTTTTTGCAACCTGTAAGGCAAATCAAATCGGTATTTTGAAAGCCAAATCGGTATTTTACAATTGAAAGCTGGTTTTTGCAAGCGCTAAGTTAAATCAAATCGGTATTTTATAATTGAAAGTTGGTTTTTTCAAGCTGTAACTTAAATTAAATCGGTATTTTAAAATTGAAAGCCTAATCGGATTTTTTTACAACTGAAAGCTGTTTTTGCAAGCGCTAAGTTAAATCAAATCGGTATTTTAGAATTTGTGTTTGTGTTTGTCAATTATCAATTCTCTATCATCTATGTTCCGTCATTCATCATCTAACCTGCCAGAAAGGGTCTTAGATTTATAAACAAGATTGAATAAGCAAAGTCGTTATTGAAAATAGGCAAATGCCTGAGAGCAAATAAACAAGTTGACTTTCATTTCCATATGTTAAAGGTTACTTTTATAAATACAAATGTAATAAGGATTGCACATAATCCGTAGCTCTGTATGTAAGTACACTGTTTTTACAAACTCAATCTAAATATTTAATTATCGACTCTAGAGCTCGTCGGGTATCCGCAAATGCTTTCGGAATTCTCTGTGAACAGGTTACTGTTTTTAAATAAAGTACAAATTCATCCAAGAAAATGCAGATAATGATGTTTTATCAGCCTTATGTCTCCATCACTTTCTTAGAAACGATAATGCTATCTTAAGTGTATTATATGATGAAAAAATTTTCTACTAATGCAAGTGAAGTAAGAGACAATTTTAAATACTATTTAACTCACCCTCTCCATGTCAACTATCAACCAATTACAATTTAGTATTTTTTATATTTGGACCAATCAGAGCACAACTGTGCGACAACTCCGATAACGAAATATTCCCGACATTTTTTTCTCTACCTGTGAAATTTAATTGCCTTCCGGTAAAAAGTTAAATTGGCATAAACTTGACTTTTATTTTGTTCGTCAAAGAAATGCAGACTCCGACTACCATCGAAACCACTATATAACCTGCAACTTGTTCTAAATTAAAACTAATTAATTCATTCATGACTTGTCAATTGACCGTCGATTTTGTTCGTTGAATAGTCTTTTAAATACCACTCGTGGCCGACAAATTGCATAAATTTTTGTCAAAGTGTTAATGGTGCTAATTACTTCAAAATTTATATCGAAGCAATAAACACTGATACACTGACCAAAATTTTCGGCAATTCATCGGCCACTTGAGGTATTGTATATGAATATTTTATGTCCCCAGCAGGTGCACTTTCGTAGCAAGGGGATACAGTTAATATCGGCATATTTAACTATTATTATTATTATTATTATTATTATTATTATTACCATTTCCAATTGTAACAATTGTACATTTAATTTTAATATTAATAAATAATACTATACCCAAAACTCTGGCAGGTGTTTCAGTAAACTATGAATTTCACTTACTGTTCGCTGAACGATAAGTAGATTACTTACCGTTCAGTTAGACTCATTAAACAGTAAATGCCACCTACTGTTGTCAAAACAGTGACAGTAAGTTGACAAAAATGAACGATCGCACAAAAAAATATATACCTATTACGAGAAATCATTTTCATTAATTTTCTTTGCTATTTCTACCCAAATCATCACCCTTCTATTTTGGTTGTAATTTTTATTGGACATGTCGCTTTGTACACAATAGATATAAATAAATACAATCGTTTCTATTTTTTTTCCAAATCGCCACGTCACTTCTCGATTCGTACTTCTCCGTCAACAGATAGAAAGACGAAGCAGTGCCGCTCTGTCTAGGTGTGGACAAGACCACTTAATTGCATGGAAACAATTGAGAGCAGCATTTTTCCGCATTGCGCTGCATCGAGTCGCGCGTGTTGCTGCTCTAATAAGAATCGGCCTTAATACCATACCATTGATAAATAAGTATAGCATTAGCTTGTACGATAATATACAAAACCTAGAGTTTATGTTCCAGGTATTGCGATTTACAGCATCGCTTCAAAAAAAGCAAGTCAGTAAGTATCGAACCCAAAATTCTAAAATACCCACAAATAGAAGCTAGAATAGGAATAAAAAGCCTACAAATAAAACTACAGGGTATGATTAAAAGTTCATTAACATTAAATAATTACCACTTTTAGTCACAATTTCAAATATGTATTTAAAAAAATTGGACTAATACCAAAGAGCAATAAAAATAAAACCTAAAAATAAATCGCAATCCCTAATAACCGAATGGAAAGACAATTTTAAACTTTCCACGTCTAAAGTCGGGCCGGCAAGAGGTGTCTTATGACTAATCTTTTAGTAAAGCGTGGTTTAAGATTTTAAAAACGTATGTCGTTATTGGTTCATATAGTTAGTAATTTTGAATACCAACATAACATCGCCAATGGTTCTAGGTTATTTTCAAATTTAAGCCGCGCTGTCAAATTTAAATAAAATTATAGTTGGAATTATCAGAACCGAGACCGGGTCAACAAAATTTCGTTTTGGATCTGTTTTAGAAATTAATTATATCAATAATTTTCAATAAGAAACGAATTAGCTAGCAGTAGGCAGTGCCCGAAGAAGTGCGAAACGTTTGGTTAATAGCGGAGGATCGTTTTTAGCCGACAGATCTCACTGCATCAAAAAAGTCAAGACTGTAATTTGGTTATCGAAGCCACTTATAAATAACTGATTTTGTCATAAATAAATAGACTGTACTGGATGTTAAAAATCTCAGTTTATAGTTTGTCAATATATATATATATATATATATATATATATATATATATATATATATATACATACATACACCGTGTCCAAGATAAGGATGCCCACTATGGGGATCTCGGAAACGGTAAGAGATGGAAGGTCGGTTAAATGGAACAAAAGTTACGCATTTGAGAGGATGTATTTATGGTCTTTGTAGAACTCGAATGTCTCTTTTAGTTTTTGAGATATTTGAAACAAATTGAATTTTCTGATTTTCGTTTTTATTTTTTTCTGACCTTATTTGAATAGCTATCAAGAAAAAAAGAACACATTTTCATTGCCACTTTTCTAGTTCTACTTAATGCTGTTATTCAATTTTTGATACAATTTTTTAAAATACACGAAAAAATTATTTTTGCCATATTTAAATTCTCTCCTTGATTCTGAATTCAACGATATATCACACTTTATATTTTTGATACGTTTCGGATGAGAAAATTCATATTCAATGTAAAACATCGAAAACGTACAGTTAAAACTAATACTAGAAACATTAGAAAACCGTAAAATTATTATATAGATAGATGACACTAAAATAAGAAAAAAAGTTCCTATGAACTTAGGTCCGCAACGCCTTCGTCTAAAAGAAAAGGTGTTGAAGTTTAATTATTTTTTTGTTTTTCTTTAATATCTTTTTACAATGATGTAATAAGTGGACGAAATTTTGTATACATGGGCTTTTTATCACGCAGAATTCAAATATGACCTTAGTTCTTTTATTACTGATAGAGTGCGCCACATACAGGTTTCCATCTTATTTGAATCGGTCCTAACTTTTTTGCCTTACACTGGAAAAATTTGTTTTCCCATCTTTTATGCTTCAGAAAGGTATACCTTATTGAAGTCGATAGGACCAACGGTTTACGAGAAAAATGCATCCGATGCATAAAAATTTGACCGAGAAGTTCGGTCAAATTTCTCCAAAGCTCAACGTATCTATCGAGGACGAGTTCCTAATGTTCGAACATTTATTGACGTGCATAGGCGTTTGGATGAAGATGGGTGGTGAAGAGTCTGTTTAAAAAAAGAAGTTAATAGTGGGATTTTCCAGAACTCGTCGCACTGTTGAAAAGGAATAACCTGAACACATTATTAGAAGATGTTTCATTGGACATTGTTGCAAGAGTGGACTTTATGCTTGATGGCAAGCTAGCTCACTTTTCTTTAGTGGTAAGGAAATTTTTTGAAAGGAGGTTTGAAAATAGGTGGACTTGTCGTGGGGGGCTTCTAATATGATTACTGCTCTTCAGTAATAAAAGAACTAAGGTCATACTTGAATTCTGCGTGATAAAAAGCCCCTGTATACAAAATTTCGTCCGCTTATTACGTCATTGTAAGAAGATATTAAGAAAAAAATAATTAAACTTCAACACCCTATATCTTTTAAACGAAGGCGTTGCGGACCTAAGTTCACAGGAACTTTTTTTCTTATTTTAGTGTCCTCTATCGCATGGTACTATGCATGCCACTTTTTTCTATGTCACCTGTATATATACATATATATATATACATATATATATATATATATATATATATATATATATATATATATATATATATATATATATATGAAACGAATGTAAACCTAATTACAGCTACAGAGGTATATGTTAAATATAATAATTCTTTACAATGTTATAAATTAACTATGATCCTAATTTTTCCTTTAAATACAAATATTGGACATCTTATAATTAAAAGTCATCACCTTCACTTTCACTATCATCTACACTCGACTCTCCGACATATATTACTAGAGGTTTTACCATTTTCTCAGCACTGGCTCATTTCGTTTTCAGCATGTAAAATACACTTTTGCCACAATTCTCCAGTTACTTGGTTTAATGAATTCTTCCATAGTAATAAGACATTCTCGTCCCTGAAGCCCAGTCTTCCAACGTTTTTGTTGTAATAGTGTTTACAATTTGTCCATATTAACTCGATAAGGTTCAATTGGCAGTGATACGGAGGTAAACGTAAAATTTGATGTCCCCATTGATGAGCGATTTCATCAATTGTAAACATTTTTGGAACTTGTAAATCCTTGGCAATTTGTATTCCACTTTCAGCGTATCATTCGAATGAGGAATGTTGTGTTTTCTTAAAAATTGAAGAAGATTTCCTTGCTTCCAACTACTTGAAGGTAATTTTTCTACTAATGTAGAATGATAACTGGCATTGTCAAGAATTATCAAACTTGGTTTTTTTAAATTTGGTAAAAGCTGTTTTTGAAACCATTTTTTAAATAAATCAGCGTTTATTTATGGTGGTAGTCTGCCGTCTTACTTTTACTGAAAAATACCAATGATGAATTAGGTATAAAACCATCCTTGTTGCCAGCACTCTGTAGGATAAAACTAAAATTTATTCGGTTAAAAATATTTTTAACAAATCGGACTGTTTTAATTACCGTTTCCCTTCTCCTAGCGGTTTGTTTTTTGTGCTTTTCAAATCATTATCATGCCATGATTTTCGAACGCTTCCTCGACTAAAAATCCACGTCTCATCCAAAAAGACAGGATCGTAACTAATTTCATAACTATTATTAGGAAAATATTTTCGCAAAAATGTTGCTCGAGCACCAGCAATATGAACCTGCTCCATTAAACGTTTCAAACTCGTTTCACTTAAGGTAAATATTTTATCTTCTTTAACTTCAGTTTGGAGTTTTTCGATAGCAATATGTGAGCCCAAAATTAAACAGTGATTAACTCCATTTCAACAATAATTTCTGAATTATTTACCAGTTGCATGCAAGGTGTAAATTTTTCGTTTCAAAACGTCTTTCACGTAGCGTCGACATCCTCTGACTTCGACTTCAAACGCAGCCTATGTTTTTGCGGTGAATCCGGTGCCGATTTCCTAGATTCTAAAGCGAGAGCCTTTCTTGCCTTTGTCCGAGTTACGGTTTTCTCGGAAATGCCGCATGCGAGAGCAGTTCGCTGCAACATAATATTACATAAATTTAAATTTAAACAGTGAAAATTATTAGCGTACCTGGATAATGGAAGTTAAAGGTAAACTTGGCCCCCCGTTATCGCGTTCCATCTCGAAATAATGCAGTATATTCATTAACATTACTTGAGTTTGGCTTTTCAAAGATTTACCTTTTAATGACATCATTATTTGCTACAAAATAAATAAATGCATCAATTGGAAATACATTTTGCATTATAAACTTACCTCATAATAGTGAATATTAACAATAATAGTTTTGAAAAAAACTGTTGTTTGCAAATGCATTGGAAGCTAATAAATTACTAAGCGAAAGATAAATTATTATAACTACAAAACACGATGCGATTGTACGCAACGAAATATGAAGAGTAATTTGAGGTTAAATAGCCAAGAAGACATCTGACAGCGTTATGCGCTTTGACTTTAGAATCGACATACGTTTTTAAGTCCTGCATTTAAAATATATAGCAGACGTATAAATTATAACCCGTCTTTCTTTAAGTGGGAACTTCGCACTAAGATAAAGGGAAACAGGTGCATTTCACAGTAATAATTATATCCCCATTCTCGAGTCCGCCATGAGACCCCTCTCCCCGGCGCTACTATACGTCGCATTCCTCATAACCGAAGTAGTAAAGGTAATCAAAAATAAACGAGTCTTATTATCAGCAAAAATAATTAAATATTGTACTATACTAACTAACAAAGTTTGTTTTTATAAGTATTCAATTGTACGCGGTGCAATTTATATAAAAAATTTTTGTTTATTGATCGTGTTGATTCCTTTTACCTTTCAGCTAATCACTCTTCGTTCTTCTTCCTCCCTAAAACTAATTTGATTAAATCTAATTAACTGTCCTATTTAAGAGACCATATTCTTTTACTCTTAAAACTGCCGGTTTTCATTGCCACTAAAACTTTGTAATGTGCTCTACCATACAAAACTAGTTTTAGAAGTTAGTTTATAGTAAATTTTAGTACATTGTAAATTATGATATAATGCTTGAAAAGTGGTGACAATTTCCATGTTGAAAATGTTGAATATTTATTACGTAAATTCAATTATGAGATTTAATAGTACCTAATTCGAATACTTGTAAAGTAGCACAAAATTTTAGATATTTAAATTGCTACCGTTGTCTATAAAATAGCTTAGGGATGTTTGAGAAAATACAGGACGTAATTTATAGTCTTTATAAGGTCACGAATGCATGTCGTCTCTTTCAAAGTGCACTCCGGAGATGTGGCAATATTTTTGTAGGAAACACTGACACCAATTCTAAAATTATGCAATAAAAAGAGTAATACTTCCACAGTTTAAAGAAATTGCTAGTTTCCTTTTTTATTTCGTTTCATAAATATGATTAAACACTGTTTATTTCATTTGTTACCTGATATCACTCATATAATAAATTAATATTTAACTTGTTTGGAATTTACTAATGCGTGGATAAAATCTATCGTTTTAACACTGTGTAAAGTTAAAAGTCCAAAAGAATTAAACGACTTGCGTCTAAAATCTCAGAAAAAGCTATAGAATTTCAAGTTAGATCTCATACCGATTTTAACTCGCGATTGGCGCATTAGTTAAATTAACGCCATTGGCCGCGGGTAAAGATATTTTCATGTTATTAGATACTCAAAGTAGAGCAGTATATTGAATGAATTAGTATCTTCTAAAATATATGAATAACGTAGTTATTTATACATACGAGGGTCGTTTTTAAAGCAAGAACCGATTGCTGTCACGTGACTTCCGTTCAAGGTTAGCTACTCTTGGTCAATTCCCCACTACGCCGCCATTACGTTTCACGTCCCAGCTAGTTGTGTGGTTATACTGCTTTGTTTGTCGGTTATTCGGTTTTTAAGCGCAAAAAAGTCCATCTGCTGACATTGACCGGCAGTTTGTTGAAGTTTATGGTGAAGGTGTAATGAATGACGGAAATGTGCGTAAATGGTGTAGGCTTTTTAATGAAGGAATGACAAATGTTGTCACGTGTGGTTGAGATTTGCCGTAGATTCTTTTTTCGTATACCAGGCTATTTAAAATATTATATGTACAATTTCAAATCAAACCGTTGCTGCCGGGAATTGTTATTTTAAAATTGTTATCGCAGTTTCGAAAGGAATTAAATTAAATGTCATGATGGTCGAAAAGAGTTTTTTAAGTAACATAATATGTATGGGTATAAAGTTGTTTTTATTGTATTTGATAACGAAAGGTTCAGTCACGGTAATACAGTTCTACATTTTTTTAAGTTTACTAGTTCCCTTATTTATTGCTGAGAGTATAGAAAATGCATCTGAGTAAGAGCCTCTCTGGATGAAAAACAAGATGTGTGCGTCTCGTTTCTAGATATCAAGTCTATTTCTTTTCCTGGGAAATGTCCACTATGCAGATTTATTATGGAAGTTTTATTATGTGACGATTAAAAAGGATGACGAGTGTTTTTGTGGGGAAAGAGGAGTTTTGTTTTTCATTTAGTTGAAGTCAGCTAGCTGTAGAAGAAAGAGGCTGAGCGTGGGATGGGAACTTGGGGCGCATTAAATTTACTTACATTCTACAGTGGTATTTGAAGCTATCGTAGCGGAGGCTTCATTTTTTGTCAGGATCTTAAAGAGAATTCAATCATCCCGGGACCTTTTGTGTGGTATTTAGTTGTTCAAGTGACATTTTCGTGTCCATTTAAGAGGATTAGTGTTTAAATTGCGCTTTGGCGGATCTTTATATTGAAAGTTCAGTCAATTTAATAGTGCATCACGACAGTACACACGCGTCCACAGCTGTTCAAACAAATAAAAGGTTGATGTAGATATAATTATCGCCATAATAAATTGTATGGATATAAAGGACAAAGACCGTTTTGTAAATAAATTAATGTGTACGTATACTAAATCAGTTGAAACAGTTATTCATCACCTGTGATTGCTTTAAACATTTTCGCCACTAAATTCGTGCAAATATACTTTGAAAATAATCAGATCGTTGAAATTTGACGACCGTAAAGTTACCGCATTGGAAGGCTGTATGAATGAAATTAAACAGTTGTTGGTTGCCACGTGTCTAACCAGCAAATGGCATAAAAAGAATTAGTGAGCGACTAAACTCAGGCGTACGGTCGGAAGACCGCAGAGCACTCGGATGCGTGGTTGTTGTGCAGGTGTAGCTTAAATTGATAGTAGTCTGGTTAGATAGGAACCGGATAGGATTAGGCGCCACATGCTTTAATAAGGAAGCATTCAACTAGTGTTGAAAGGAGAGTAAACCCTGTAAAGCCTGAAAAAGGATTTACAAAAAAAAGAAAGAAAGAAATAAGAATGAAAGGAGGAAGTAGAAATGAGTCGACAAATCCCCGATAAAGTAATTTTATTATTGTCGATATTTTGACAACAGAATAAATATATATATATATATATATATATATATATATATATATATATATATATATATTAACAGTCCACCAAAGCCCACGATGGCAAGCAGTGAGCCTCAGCTTAGGCCCATGACAAATTATAATTTAAATTTCAATTAAACTAAAAATACAAGTCAAATTATCATATGCCCCTTCCGGCCGTGGGATATTCAGTAAGAGAAAAATAATAAAGAATTTAATTAAGGAACGTGTTGCCTTACGCGTCACACTGTATATAGGAAATAGAAAAGCTTGTTCGGTCCACAGTAAATAACTACAATAATCTACAAAGTAGTCAAGAAATTTATAGGACGTAAATTGGCCCGAACAACCTTGTCTACAAGAAAAGTAATGTACATAACACATAAAGATTATGAGATAAAAATTACAAATTCATATAAAATTAAATGTTTAACATTTGCAGTAGTTCACGTAATTCAGACCGTTACACCCGGTATATTACAATTACAGTAGAGTCAAATCGTTGGTTGAATGTAGCCACATAAGTTAGAATTAATTAGTCCCAAAATGGAAGCTAAAACTTTTAGTGATCTATCTATTTTAATGATTTAATTAAAGTATTAATTATGATTGAGTACCAAAAATATTCAGAACTGAATTAGTGAATATATATATATATATATATATATATATATATCATATATATATATATATATACCGTTTTAGAAAAATTTTGTGAAAGTGAACTGCTGGAAGTCATTAAATATATAAATGTATAAGAGGTAACAACTTTCATTTATTGATTACACAAGTAATAATATCAGTCCGTTTATTTTCATTACAGGAATTCACTCGAATCTCCTCGTGTAATTGAAGTTTGGAAACACAATCGTGTAACCAGGTGATAAAGAAAGAAAAATATCTGATTTTTATTTTATTATATTACTTATTTGATCTTGCAATTTCGTGTACTATTCAATGATCTAGCAGCCTTCAACTGTATGGTCATGAACGTCAGCAAGGATCTTATCTTTCAGCGGTAACCATATGTTTTGGATGTAACGTAACAGTAAAATGTGAGCAGAAAATATGGACAAATAGATGCTAAACACAGGTAATACGGAGAAGTTAAAAGTTAATACAGACTAGCAAGGTAATCGGAGAACCTAAAGAAGGTAACAGAAGGAGTTAAAAGAAGGTAATAGTAAGTTAAAGAAAGTAATTACAGCAACTAACAGAAGGTAATACGGGAGCTAACAGAAGATAATAGGAGAAGCTAAAAGAAGGTAACACGGAGAAGCTAGAAGAAGGAATACGGAGAAGCTAAAAAGTAAATATAAGTACGGTGTTTAGTAATTCTGACCGTTCATACCTCTTACAGGTGACAAACGAGCCGATAGTGAACATTCAACGTAATTTCGATTGAAGTGTCTGTATATGTGAAGAATTAGTATTGAATGCTTTTATATTCGAAAACCTGAAAACAATATTAATTACCATGAGGTTATCGAAACGTGTCACTTACCGAAGGCGTGGACGAATGAATAATTTCAATTGTATCCGCCTATAAAAGCGTTAGTAATACTTGTACTTAATCAAGTATTGCTTTAGTGAGAATTTAACAAAATGATGCTTCAGCATCCAGTACCAGAAATAAAATTCTGAAGAACTCAACATCCATCATCGATGGTGTTCTTAACAGGAAGAAAGAAAATTGGCCAACACCTTAAAAATCAATTTTACAAACTTGAGAAAATTTGTTTTTAAATCATTGTTGCCAAATATTAAATATGAGAAAATATTTATTTATTATATGTATTTGTATTATTTGACCTTAAAAGATCCCAGGTTTCTATTTAACTGTTTTATATTAAATGATCCGAAATCTCAGAGATGTCGCTGAAGGTATTAAATTTGACTTATATTTGAAACTAAGTAAAGATGTGTACGAAAGTTACATACGTTAATTTAATGCAATTTATTAGAGATGCGTAAAAATTTGCGAAATAGTGATTTGGAAGCATTCAACCAAAGAGTAAATTATTTTTAGTAAATTTGATAAAATGACGAACGTTATCAAAAGAAACGTTTTCGAATTAAGCACGTAACATGGTATCCATCGATCAATTGCACGAGTTATGCCTACACTGTGAAAAGGAAAGGAGAATTTAAGTAATCATTTTGCCAATACTGATTACATACTTACGTTTAATTTTTGTTGGCGATTTTAACAAAGTTGTTTTATTTGTATTCATTGGCGGATGAATACTTTAATTGTGTACAGTTTTACGTTAAAGACCTTTAGGCGATTAAGATAATTTTACAGAATCGTATTCACTGCATCAATTATTGCCCACAGTGCGTTATTTTGATTTTATTCTGATTACTGTATACCATTCGTATTCGAAAATTTGTCAAATTTGTTTTCGGCGTTATTAATATTTTTTCTGTTAATTAAAATTAAGTAGATGAGTTTCAATTTGAACCCTGCAAGAGTCAGTGTTAACTATTAGATTTTACGTAGGAAAGATTATGCTTTACACCCTTCCGGAAGTCAACTTAATGTGTTTTGACATCTGTATCAATACTCTGATTGTTTCTTGCTTTTAAATTATTGTTATAATATATGAATGTCGTTAATGAATTTGAGAGTATTATTTCGTTATTGACTGTAAGATTATTTGTGGTGATTCTTTTCACAGCGTTACTATTTACATGGTATTCAATTTAAAAGATAAGATATTTTGATTACGTTCAAGTTACTGAGTGGTTTATTTTTGTTTGTAGGAAATTTTGATTTACTATGAAGTAGGCGTTGACGTATTCACCCACTGGGCGGGTAATTCCAGTCAGTGCATTTTAGTGCTTTTAAATGGGTGTATTTATTATATATTTTATTTTTGAAAAATAATGAGATAGACTCAACCTACGACAGAATTACTATATTACTCAATTTACTGCCAATATAAAATAAAAACAGAACTTCTACACTCATATAATGAAGGTAAAAACTAGAAAATGTTATTTTTTTATACAAATGTCACATTTGTAGTTCTCGGGCGTATCCCACCCACTACACAACTCGTGAACCCAACCACCGCATATTACACAACGGTACCACATTTCATCATCTTTTCCAAAATCTTCACAAATCAAACACTTGATGTGTTCGCCTTGGTTATCGTTTTCAATTTCGTCCAACTCATCATCTTGGCATATGTTTTCTACGTCTATATCATCTTCTTCAGAGTCACTCTGTAACAATTTTTTCAAATTTTTCTTAAAACCCTTTTTCTTTTTTTTTCACCAAAATTGGTTTCTTAACATTTGTTGCTTTTTTTTCGCCTGTTCTTCTAATTGTTGCTTAAGAGGCGAGTCAGTTAATATTTGTGAATGTTGTTTAGCTCGACTAACTGACTTTTTGTTGTTGCTGGTAGAAGGACTGGTAAAAGATTGTAAAAGTTACTGTAGATATTTCAGATAGTGATTTCTGCTTCTCTTTGGATGTAGGTCCTGCCTCACTGCAGTTATTTGAAGGATTGATGATGGAACTATGTGGTTTTGGACTGAGTACAGTGGAGCTGCAACAGTCATTGGTGGAGTTTGTTCCTGGAAAAAGATGGGCATTTATTCGTAACATCACAAATCGAAATATCAACATTTTCCATAACTACCATAGTTCCATATCATTTGTCATCTTAAAAGTATCCGATGCCAGAAAATCCTCGCGGTAAATCTATTGGGATCTATTGGATATATTCCAGTTGTTTGAAATCCAGAAATTCCAACAGCCATTGTAGCGATTCTAGAATAAGCTTTGTGAAAAGTTCTGCAGATCGTAAAGGGTTATTTTTAATAGCGCCTTTGACTTCATGTACAAATCACATTCCTTCGAAATGCAGCTTTTAGTGGTGAATTAGTGTTACATCTAAGGCTGCATTCTGGTGAAGCATGCGGTGGAATTGATAACATGCAAATTCCATTTTCTTTACTCAAGTTGTACGTTTTTAATGTTATGTGACTGGCATGATTATCTAAGATAATTAAAGCTGGATTCTCTTTACTACATTTGGAATATGTTATAAAGTGCTTAACCTACTCAAAAAATAAATCTTCGTTTGACCAGCCATTATACGAGCACCTATATTCAGCACATGGGGGGCCATTTCTGGATAGTAGAGGTGACATCCTCTTCCTGGGGTAAATAAACATTGGAGGTATATATCCTCCTGCCGCGTTCATACAGCAAATTACAGTCACTGTTTTTCCCCTCTCCTAACTTGTTACAGAGCCAACGCGCTTTTTGCCTTTTGTCGTAACAATTGTACCAGGATCTTGAACAGTCGATATGCTTGTTTCATCGACGTTATAAATTTGATTAGGCAGAAAGTGGCATTTGGACATCACTGATTCTAAATTCGAGTAAAACATTCCGACTTCTGTTCGGTTAAAACTGGTTTTTTCGATTTAGGCTGGTTGCCTCCGGTTTCCGAATACTGAGGGTGGGATTTCTTCTTAAAAAAGCATAAAACCAGTCTTTTCCTACCACTTTTGAAGTGTGTGGAAAACTATGCTTTATATTATTAGTCGTTGCATATTCATAAGCGATTCGCTTAACTTCCTTGGGAGTTACGCCATAATATAAATTTGCCATATATTTTATGCGATCTGCTAGAGCGGCTTCTTCTTCCACGGATAAGGTAGTTGGTCTACCCATCTGTGGCGCAGATTTTTTATTTTTTGATTTTCTTTCCTGCAGAGTGCTAAATGGTATTTCGTATATTTTGCTGGCCTCCCGTATTGAGCTGTTCGGCACTCCACTGGGCCTTTTTTCCTATTTTGTTGTATTTTCTAGGCATCTGAAATAAATATATCTTCAATAGTTAGGTATACATATATTAGGTATTATTGTAATCATTAATACAATCAATATACCTACTATTATTATTGTATTCAAGTCTTAACATATAATAACAATAATAATAATACCAGTCATCTTAACATACACATACGTCAGGGCTAGGGGTGGGCGATATTTTGATATATCAAATCAAATATCAAAATATTGATATGATATGATATGATATTGATGGTTTGATATATCAAAATATCAAAATATCAAAATATCGAAATATCGAAATATCGAAATATCGAAATATCGAAATATCGAAATATCGAAATATCGAAATATCGAAATATCGAAATATCGAAATATCGAAATATCGAAATATCAAAATATCAAAATATCAAAATATCAAAATATCAAAATATCAAAATATCAAAATATCAAAATATCAAAATATCAAAATATCAAAATATCAAAATATCAAAATGTCAAAATGTTAAATTATTTAAGATAATAATCAGATTTATTTCCAACAGGCAGGTGCCTAATTACAGGAAACAAAAGCAATAGTTCACAAACTTATACAATAAATGTTATCTACGAAATAAATAATTCTAATTAGATAACAAAATTTTCAAAAAATATGTTGTTATTAACCCATTACAATAGTGATCGAAAATATTCAAAAGTTAAACTTCCCTTTACATATATTTTAGCATCATCATAACGGTATAACAATAAAAACAGAACAAGAAAGAATATCACTGCGTCTGCAAACCTATTTTTAAAACAAGAAATAATAACCCTTTTTTGGTCATAAAAGATATCACAAAATATCACATGTAAGATTAAACCATAGTAATAATATGGATTGAACAAGCTACCCATTGATTACTCAATGGTATAATGGAGATTTGATTATATTAGTTCGTGGTGTATCTAAATTAAAAGAACGCATATGTCGAGTCTGAATTCTCGGAACAGCAATATTAATCTGGGTAAGCAAATTAAATTATTTAATATTACAATGGAAACAACAATCTTTCTCAATTCTCGGAACGGAATGGAACATCATTTCATTCCTCACTTGCTCAAATGTACATGAACGTACTAATTACCTTTGTACCTCATTTGTTATTTTCAAATTCAAGCAAACTGCTCGTTTTACGGGGATTTATGAAGAAATTAAATTGCTTTTAGATGAAAATCGCTATTCAGTTTAAGTACTACGTTACCGTATGTACCTATATATCCAAGTAGTTAGTTTTTAATTAGGTATTCTTAACAGAATTAGAGAGAAGTTTTTAGGATGCTCCCTTCAGCCCCATCTCATTCTGTTATCCGCACAACCTGCGCGGCGGCGGTAAACCCAACCAAACAAGGATGCTGCACTGCTTAGTGTACTTATTACAGAACAGTCCAAGTTTAACAGGACAGTAATCTTTACGATTCCAACGTGTCAAGTTCGTTTTGATTTAACTGTGGAGACAGACGGATCACATTCACAACTATATCATGAGTCAGCGAAGTTTGCTCTGGCAATATTTTAAGAAAAACGCGAACTCTGCGTCTTCTGGGTATGGTATTCTTCCTGCCTGTGCGGTTTGCAAGTTATGTGGAAAATCTGTGCACGGGAGAAACACCACAAATCTTATAGCGCATTTGAAAAATCGTCATCCATCCAAATACTATGAATTGGAGAAAACTAAATACCATCAAACGTAAGTAATTTCGTATGGTCGTACTCGTAACTCGTAACTAACAAACTACAATCGTAATGAAATACATACCTATATACAGGTTTATAATATAATATAGAGGGCGATTCACCAAGATGATCAATTAAATTAAATCAAATCAAACATCAAATTAAATTATAGTAAAAGTTCAACAGATAATTATAATGACAAATGCATTTCCTGCTCAATACAAATCCTTTAATATAGATTTTTATTAAACAATAAACAGCGTCATGCAATTAGTCCCCCTGCTCGATTCAGTGACTCGTCACCGGACTTATTTTTTTAGGCCGGAGAGGTGCAAATGCATTGGTGATTTTAACTCGCAAATCATTTTCGTTTTTCAACTGACATTGCATAGATTAACTTTTTAATCCGTTTCCACAGATAGAAATCTAGAGGGGCGATCTGGGAGCCCTGTTTTTGAAGCCTTATAAAAGAGTAAGGGTACAATTGGTGACGATACAAAATTCTTTGAACTGACGAATACGAGAAGTCTAGGCCTGTCGAAGCATTTCTTAAAATATCTCAATACCGTCATTTCATTGGCTTTGTTTGCTGTTATCCGTTTAATTTTTAAGAGAGGTTTTTCCACTTTATCAACACCGTAGAATTTTTTTTAATGTGGGCAAATTGTGTGTTTATGATGCGTGTCATATGAGGATATGTTAGTTTGAATTGCCGTAAGTATAGTCTGTAAAATCTAACAATTTCAGTTTCGGATTAGCGCTTTATTTAACACCGACATATATATATATATATATATATATATATATATATATATATATATATATATATATATATACTATGCCGTTTCCTTGCTACATGTATGATTTCAACGTAAAGCAAGAACGTGCATTAGTTTCTGATATAAGCGGAAACACCGCCATCTTGAAAATAATTTACAAAGACTCGCCATAATCGATTATAGCCGTATACCAAATTTCAAAATTGTACTTCAACGAGAAGTTGAAATTTTTTTAATAGGCCATCTCGGTGAATCACCCTGTACATACCCTACATTTTCAATTATTTACAGTCTAATTAATACTGATCGTCAATTATTATAGGAATGACTACCAAGATCAAGAAGACATGGACGAGAATTCTCAACTGGAGAGTTTTGCATCTTCAGGAGAAATCGTTATGTCATGCACCGAATCTTCTGAAACTAATGATTCTTCTGTTCAACGTACTCAGAATTCTGAGAATGCTCCCGGCCCTTCTACTTCGAGCCCTTCTTTACTACCGTGGAAGAGGACTTACCATCAGCCCACGCTGGACACTATCGACCGAAGACAGTCTGAAAAGATTGACAGAGCTGTGGCATATTGCGTTGCAGTGGACAGCTTTCCGTATAATATCGTTGAAAGGGAAGGATTCAAACATTTGGTACAAACATTGAGGCCTGCTTATAAATTGCCATCGAGGAAGAAACTTACTTCGTTTCATTCACTACAGATGTATGGACTTCTGTAGCCAATGAGGCATACTTGTCACTCACAGTACATTTCATTGAAGACTGGAAAATGAAGAAAGCATGCTTGAATTGTATTCAAGTGTCCAGTGATCAAACCGCAATAAACCTCGCCGAGATCCTTGATGACTTGATAGCCGATTGGGGGATAACAGAATAACTGAGTGTCTATAACAACGGACTGCGGGTCAAATATTGTAAAAGCGGTTCAAGTTGAAATGAAAGGTATTACCGATATCGAGCACATTACATGTTTTGGTCACACCATGAATACTGCAGTGGCTCAAGCATTTGAGTTGTCCAAAATTAAGGACAGTCTGGACAAGATTAAGAAGATACACAACCTTTGCGCTCACAGTGTTAAAGTCAATCGGGAGCTAAGAAACCTTCAGGAATACTACAATTTATCGCTACATAAGATACCATCCTATTGCAAAACAAGATGGTGGTCCTTATTCAAGCTTATAACTGTAGTGGTTGAGCAAAATATGGCTCTTATGTCATTGCTGCAGCAGTATCAGAAAGGAAAGTATAAGCTCTTAATTTTGGATCAATTACAGCTGGATGTTTTGCAAGATATTATTGCCGTGTTGAAACCAATAGAAACCGTTTCTACCAACATGTCTGGTGAATTTCACGTTACAGCCTCTTGTATTCTGCCGTTGTATTACAAATTGGAAAGTATACTCTCATCAGCTATTGATATAGAAGAGACATGTATCGATTATACTTCAATTCAATTAAAACATCATTTTATGGAAAAAATTTTGGATTACATGTCGAAGAGATACGTGCAGAAAGCAGCTACAAATTCGTTCTTGAAGAAATGTTCGTTCGTCGACCCTCGGTTCAAGTTGAAATACTTCAAAGTGGAAGAACAGGACGAAATAATTGCGAGTATCTCAAGAGAAATGGAGTCTACTGGTGAAAGTGAAGAATTTGGAATGGATATTAGTAAACGTCAGAATTCCAATAGCAGCAGAGGCCTCAGCGCTATTTTTAGTAGCAACTCGCCGGAAAATAAAAACATGCAACCTCGAAATGAGATCCAACAATATTTGAACCTTGACATAATATATGTGGATGGTGGCAGTTGAACAAAAGCAAGTTCCCCAAACTGAGCTTGCTGGCCCAAAAGTACCTTTGTTCTCAGGGCACAAGCGTCCCATCGGAGAGAGTGTTCAGTAGAGCTGGACGAATAGTGTCGGACCAAAGATCGTCTTTGACGGGGGAACATGTTGAACAACTTATATTCTTGGCATCCAACAAAGACTATGTCTACAAGTTTTATTAACTAAGTAGTAATGTTATTTGAATTCTCCAGTAGTTTTTTCTTTTTTGTGTTTTGTTTCTAATAAATGCTAGTTATTTTGATATTTTGATATTTTGATATTTTGATATTTTGATATTTTGATATTTTGATATTTTGATATTTTGATATTTTGATATTTTGATATTTTGATATTTTGATATTTTGATATTTTGATATTTTGATATTTTGATATTTTGATAGTTTGATAATTTGATATTTTGATATATCAAATTGATATGATATTTTTTTAATATTAAACTTTGATATCAATTTTGCGATATCGCCCACCCCTAGTCAGGGCTAATACCGATAATCTTAACATATACATACGTTTGGGCTAATACCGGTCATCTTAACATATACATATGTTTGGGCTAATGCTGGTCATCTAAACATATAAATACGCGTGGGGTAATATCGGTCATGACCGCTATTTCCTCACCTGCTTTGACCGGCATTAACCGAAACATAATTTTATTAAAAAAACTTAACCTCAAAGTTAACCTTCATAACTCAGACGTTCGCTAATGCACAATGTATAAGGCTAAATACTCCCGAAGAAGCACAATACAATAATTTACAAATTAATAATACAGTTTTGTACTTACATCGCTTTAAATTCTTCGGAATATTATAAGCAAAATGCACATCAACTTCACGTTGCTGATAATCGAATTACACTGCAGATTTCGCGGCCGTTCTCAATGCATCTAGTTTAAGACATTGGACACTAGATGGAGGCACGATCTTTACTTAGGAGCGCCATTTTTAAGTTTTAAGTGACTGGAATTACCCACATGACTGGTATTACTCCTCCCTCCCCTATTTTAGTTTATGTCCCCAGTGAGTAAGAGATCGGTGCAAAACTACCTTTTATATATGTTTATGCTACTATACCTAATAATAATTATTTAGGATAAACGGGCCATTTTTTTTCTTGGTATACAATAAGGGTAAGAAACCGCACTACACAAGGGAGTGTTGTTAACTTGAATAATTAAACACGCAGGTGACGTTTTCATTACATATGCAAAATGAGTTATGCTTGAGTTTATGAATAGTCAGTCCTCTGGGTATAAAACTATGTTTTAAATGATTATAACGTATGAGGTGTGATGTCTTATTTAACTGTATTCTCTGTCAATAAGGAGCTAACCATATTATGGTTCACAACGGAACCTGTATTATTTTTTAGTGCCTGTAAAATATAATACTAAAACAATTCTAAGTTACAAGCTAATTAACAGGAATAGCATCAATTCAAAGGTCACTTTCCTTTATATACATTTCCACATTTGTATTTTTCGTATCATTTACAACCATTCCATTGCAAAGGGAAGTAAGTACGTATAAATTTTTAAAAACACATATTTTGCACTCGTACAGAATCACGCCATCACGCACTTCAAACAATGATAAATACTTTGATTTCCAACACGACGCAATAAATTCGTGCGTAAATATTATTAAATAAAAACTATTAACCATGTTCATACTTTATTAAACACAAAGATAGATGTCAAAACTTTATTTCTTGTTTTATTACAAAGGAGTTACGATTTAATATTCCAGGTTAATTGTAACAATTTTAACGTTTGCATTTAATGTTCTGAGATTATTCGTAACTAATCATAACGCATAATGATGGTTAGTGTTTATTACTTGCTACTGAATGGCACATCCTTCGACTGATTCAAACTATTATAATATAATTAAATACCAAAAGGCACATAACACTAAAAGTGAAGCAAGATTATGTATATATTACGTATAGCAGAAAATGTGTGTTGTCTAACCATTTATATCTGTTTAATATGAAAAGCGCCCAAAGTAATTTGAAAGTAACAAGATACCGTTTTTCCACTTTCCATTGTTGCAAGACTTATAATTCTGGAAACTATTAACTAATTTTAAAATAAATTGAGGTACAAGAACTACTTATCAGTAAGTTCAATTTTTAGCGTAATATTTCCGTTATCATACATGGAAAATGCAAAAAATTATAAATGAAGTTGTCTGAATTCTCATTCGTATCAGTATCTACTAAAAATCAAATAACTTTTTGCACACTATTTTGGAATTAACGACGTACTTAGCGATTTAACGAACCGTTTCCATAATTTTTTTTTTTTTTGATATCGCGTTAATGCGAAAATATAAATAAAAATAAGACGTCAGAATTAATAAGTAGTGTAAGTTAACATATCGCTTTCAAACGATGATAATTAAAAATAAATTTACAAAATCAATTGTGATTTTAGACGTGACGTACCCATATAAAAAAAGAAAGGCTTGTTAAATTACCCTTTTGCGTGTTTCGTTTAACACGTTTTGAAATAGTTATAAGGAAACAACATTTAGTAGTGAGTGCGAGTTTAGTTTGTTAAAAGTCAATATTTTGTTAAATCTGTAAAACAATTGTAAAATCCAGATTAAATATCTATTGTCGATTAGTAAAATTTTAGGAATATAAAATTATAATTGGAGCACGTTATACGTGCATCTGTTAAATTTTATGGGTACAAAAACGTTGATATATCGATGCGCGTATGTTTGAGTAAACTACATTGTGTAACAATAGCTATCGACAGGAACATTATTTGTGTTATCAATGTTGGTTTATAATTTATTGCATACAAAATATGTATGGTTTCAGATAATAAATTGCGGACAAACTAAATATTTGAATGGTCAAAAAACACCGATTAAACATTTATTGTCCAACTCTTCTCGAAATAAAATGTAAACATTTATATGGCACAATTTAATAGTTGACAATTCTGTAAAGCGTCTTTGTTTACCCGTTTCTAGTATTTGGATAATGGAATTTTATTAAGAGTCTAAAACGCCATAACATTTTTTATAATGGTTTATTTTTGTTCTTAACTTCAGGTTAATACCTTGTTTTTTTTTATTTTTATCGTTTATTTATATGCCTACAGTGAAAACTGCATTTGTAATTATGTTAGGAATGTTTCATTGCATCAGTATGCTTTATACAGGGCTTTTCACGATGAGCAGCGTTAATTAGACGTTTCTGGCAAACCAGACAACGGATCAACCTGAAAATTTGACAGTATGCATAAATTAATATGATCTACACGCCTAAAATATTGTAGATGATGCGGCGTTGCCGCTTCTACTATAAAGTAGCGACTACTTTGATTTTTCAAATGGAACACCCTGTATATAATATCATATTACGATTTCCTATTACTTTGTCAACAACTTCATGTACTATTATTTCCCTATACCTATCTATTACCGTTTAAGAGTTATAAATTAATTTCGATTTTTTTTTTCAAAACATGTACTTTTATAAACGCTGATAATCTTGAACTCTCTGGTACTAATACGATCAAATTCGAAATGGAGTGGAGTGATACCATGAGGATCTCACTTCGAGTCATATTTTTATTTGCCTCATACAGGGTCTTTAAAAAATGCAGATACTTTGTTCACATGAAAAAAGGAGTGGAAGTCAATTTTTTCAAATGGAACACCCTGTATATTTACACATTTTTGAGCTCTACAGCCAATTTTAGATTGACTTTAATCAGATAATGCTATTTCGATTTCGAATCGTTTTCGAGATAAACTGTTTCAAACAGAAACTGACGTGGTTTCCTTGTATTCGTCACTTATTTTTGAGATTTAACATCTATTTTATACTACGTAATACAATTTCTTTTCGATTTAGTTTTTCAACGGTCTCAAATCAGTCAATTCAGAATTGATATGGTCCTTCGAAAAAGTTGCAATTTGTATGCATTGAGGTATTTATTGAGTGTCTCTACTGTACAACATTGCAAATTAATATTTTTTAATAGTGTGCTTTGAAAAAATAAATGATCCAATTTTGAAGCGTCAAACTTTCGTTGGTGGTTTTGACTGATTGTGATAATAATTATAATAGAAAAATGTCAAGATTAGGTTACAGTAATGAAGATTTCTTGAATTTATTAATTATTCATGGCGAGTGCAATAGATTTGCAAGTAGAACATGCCGAGTATTTCATGAATGGTATCCACAACTTCCGAAGCCGAATAATAATGTGATAAATCGACTACTACAAAACTGTAGGTTGAATGGAACCTTTCGTCCAAAAATCATTCGTAGAAAGCCTGAAGTGGATGATGATGACAATGGCATAACAGTTTTGGGATTTTTTAATGCATTTCCAAATGCTTCTCTACACGAGGCTGAAAGGGAGATAGGTATACCCTACGTGACAATTTATCGCATTCTTAATAAGCACAAATGGCATCCCTATAAATTCTACTGTGTCCAACATTTGAAAGAGACTGATTTGCCTCGTAGAGTGGAGTTCTTTGAATGGTTACTTGTCAAGACCCAAGAGGATGAACATTTCCTTGTCAATATCATAAAAAACAGATGGACAGATGAGGCCAAGTTTACAAAAAATGGAATTTTCAACAGACACAAGAGTCATTATTGGGCGCCAGAAAATCCTCATGTCGCTCGCCAAAAGGGTTTTCAAGAAAGATGGCAATTTAATGTATTTTGTGCCAGAAAGAATGAGTCAATTTTTTATATCGAGTTTTATGATGATAATTTGAATGCAACAAAATATGAAGATTTACTGAGAAATGGAATTCAAATGATTTTAAATAATAGGCCAGGAAGAGAACGTGTGTGGTACCAAATGGATGGTGCTCCACCCCATAATTCTTATTCAGTAGGCGAAGCGAAGACAGATGGATTGGTAATAATGGACCTTTTCGTTGGCCTCCTAGAACACGAGATGGCAATCCAATAAATTATTTTCATTAGTTTCATTAAAAATATGGTTTACTCCAACCCAGTAACAACAATGGAAGATATGAAATCGAGAGTTAGAACTGCTTTCAATAGTTTAACTCCAGACTTAATTAAAAGCGCTATACATGAAAATCTTTTGAGGAGATTACATGTTTGTTTAAGTAGAGGCGGAGATGTGTTCGAACATATTTTGAAATACACTGATAATTGAATCAACTTACTAATTCATGAAAATATTTTCAGTTTGTGTGTAAGCGTTAATAAAACTATTGGTTGAAGAGAAGTTTCATTTGATGGTTGAAGAGTATTTTAATAATTATTTATTCATTGTATTATCTGTCACTGATGAAGGAACCTGTTAAATTTCAAACATAAGTGATGAATACAAGGAAAAAGTCAGTTTCTGTTTGAAACAGTTTATCTCGAAAACGGTTCGAAATCGAAATAGCATTATCTGATTAAAGTCAATCTAAAATTGGATGTAGAGCTCAAAAATGTGTAAATATACAGATGTTCCATTTGAAAAAATTGACTTCCACTCATTTTTTCAGGTGAACAAAGTATCTACATTTTTTAAAGACCCTGTATGAGGCAAATAAAAATATGACTCGAAGTGAAGATCCTCATGGGATCACTCCTCTCCATTTCGAATTTGATTGTCTTAGTACCGGAGAGTTCAAGATTATCCGCGTTTATAAAAAGTACATGTTTTGTAAAAAAAAATCGAACTTAAATTATATCTCTTAAACGGTAATAGATAGGCATAGGGAAATAGTACATGAAGTTGTTGACAAAGTAATAGGAAATCATAATATGATTTTATATATAGGGTGTTCCATTAGAAAAATCAAAGTAAGCGCTACTTTATAGTAGAAGCGGCAACGCGTGTAGATCATATTAATTTATGCATACTGTCAAATTTTCAGGTTGACCCGTTGTCTAGTGTGCCAGAAACGTCTAATTAACCTTCATCGTGAAAAGCCGTGTATACCGGGTCCGCCATCGCTCTGGCATTCCTTTTTAGCATCTTTATTATTTGTTGGAAAGAAAAAGTATAAAAACGAACTTCACCTTATTTTTCAAGCTCAAAACGTTTTCATGTATACAGGTTGTTCCAATTTTGATGCACAGCACTCTACTCTTTCATTTTAAATGGAACACCCTGTAAATTATTACATTTTTTTAATTTCCTGTTGAAATTGAGGACCACTGTGTTAAGTACACACGTCGCCTAAAGTCCACCGTTTCAGTGTAATCTCACGTTTTTTTAAAAAAGATGACATTTGCGGCATACTAAAAAATGACTAATATATCGCAAAGTAAAATGGTAGGGACATGCGGTTTTCACCATTCGACAAAGCATGAAAAAGTAAATAAAAACTTATGAAAAGAATAATTTTTGAGATACAGATTTTTTTCGAGTAAATTTATAATTTTCGAAAACTTGAATCATGGATAACTTGATTTTTTTAAATAGAGACGAGGATTTTTTTCTCTTTCGATTTTGTTAATACACATATGAGTCTATCTTTAGCCGTTTTTACAGAAATGACGATTTTCTATTTTTTATTTTCTTTTTTGCTATATCGCAGTAGCCATGTAACGCAAAATAATAATTTATTTTAATTTTATGTTAATCATATTCCATTTAACAAACTAAAGCTATTAGCAAAAAATAAAAGTAAACAATAACAAACATTTTATTCAAGAGGTGTTCCGTCCGTTTAATTCTAATCACTTTTCAAGCCTTTGTTGCAGACATTGACGCACATTTAATAGCATTTCAGGAGTTACGTTAGCAAATGCAGTTCTTATTCTGTTTTTCATTACTTCTTGTATTGTAGGTTCTTCTTCATATACGAAATTTTTGACATGGGATTTCTTCATCCGATCCAGGGATTTGGGAAATTGAGGATTTAAAAAATTCTGCACATTCCTAGCATAGTGACAAATCGCATCATCTTGCTAATACCACATGACATGTTTTATGTTGTCAGGAACATTTTTTAGTAATTCAGGTAATACATTATTTAGAAATTCCGAATAAGAGTTACCATTCAAATGATGATCAAAGAAATAAGGACCTATCACAAAGTTATTCACAGTTCCTCCCCAGTCATTTACCGTCCATGTATGCTGCTGACGGTTTACTCGGCGATTGCCGTGGAAATAAAATAAAGGACGTAAAACGTGGGTCCTCATTTAACTTATTTAACATCCATTGACAAAATCCTCTTCTTACATTAAAATCACCCTCAGTTCATTTTTGGTGTAATTCTACATAATAATCTGCATTACCATAAATTCAGTTTCTTCTGTTCTAACTGTTCTTCTTTAAACATTTGCTTTGTAGTGTACACTTCCCGTTTGTTGAAATCGAGCCAATAATTTTTGTAACACACGGGTACTTGGAGGACGTCAATCAAGATATCTTTGTTTATACACACGAACAGCCAAAAGACAATTTCTTTTACACTCGCCCAAAACAAACACCATGTCCATTAATTCGTTTTGAATAAAATTCATGTTGATTAAGAGCTAATTGCAACTAATAAGTCAGTTTCTGATATTTCTTGTGACTGTGAAACAATCATTTGGCTTTTGTTTTTGTACTTCACGTAAATCTGGCAAAGCCTACGTCAATAAAAAAGTGTGCTCGTAAATAACATCTATACCATGATGAGTATCGGTAATTTGTTGTCTAATATCACACAAGAAACAATCAAAAACAAAATAAAAATCACATTTTCCAATGCAACATAAAAATATCAGGACTTTAAAATGAAATGGACGACATTTTGAGAAGCTTATTGAATTAAAATGCTTTTAATTGGTTCCTTTTGATTTTTTTCTTTTAACATTAGTTTGTTAAATCGAATATAATTAACATAAATTTAAAATAAATTATTATTTTGCGTCCTTTTCCTTGTTTCTGTTACATCGCTACTCCGATATAGCAAACAAAAAAATAAAAAATAGAAAATCGCCAACTCTGCAAAAACGGCTAAAGATAGTCCCATATGTGTATTGACAAAATCGAAAAAGAAAAAAAAATCCACGTCTGTCTGTGTAAAAAAATATATACCTTTCTATTTAAAAAAAATCAAGTTATCCATGTTTCAATTTTTCGAAAATCAAAAATTTACCCGCAAAAAATTAGTACCTCAAAAATGATTCTTTTTATAAGTTATTATTGACTTTTACATGCTCTATCGATCGGTGAAAACCGCATGTCCCTACTTATTTTACTTTGCGAGATATTGGTCATTTTTGAGTATGCCTCAATCGCCATTTTTTTTTCAACAAACGTGAGACAACGTCGAAACGGTGCACTGTAGGTGACATGTATGCTTAATAAAGTGACCCTCAAGTCCAACAGGAAATTCAAAAATGTAATAATATACATGGAGTACCATTTAAAAGAAAACAGAAGAGTGCAGTGCAGCAAAAATGGAACATCCTGTATACATGAAAATATTTTTAGGTTATAGAGCTTGAAAAATAAGGTTAAGTTCGTTTTTAAACTTTTTTTTTTACAACAAATAATCAAGATGCTAAAAAGGAATGCCAGAGCGATGGCGGACCCGGTATTTTAACGCTAAGTTCTCCACACATATTAAACTGACCTTGTGACGTGCTTGTAATATTCCCAGTTCCTGTCAATCGTATGTTATACCACTGTTGTTTTCTATCTAGATTATGATATGCTGCTTTGCTGGGGCAAATAATTTACCTTTTCGTACATTAAGTTTTGCTAAATTATTAACTGTTTTGTTAAATTCTATCTTAGAAACTTAAAAGCTACATCAACGCCATCTAGCGGTAGAGATAATTTTTCATTTTAATAACATTTCCGCTGAGTACATGTTTTTCTATTACTTGCGTGTCTAATAAAATAATATCTTCGTTTAATTAATGATAATTAACTGATTTTGGGATTTGCAAATTTAAGACTCAATAATATGAAGAAATATTTTCTACCTTCCGAATTTAATTTCCGAAATAGAATTACAGGAAAAAACCGCTTTCAAATTATCTGCCATAATGCATTCGCATATATGTAAATAAATAACTTTATACCGGAATACTTGAATTTTAACCGGATTTTAAACACGATAATCCCCCATTTTTCATTCGCCATTTTGAATTTTTTAATTTTGACAAATAATTTATTCTTAGCGATCTTAAAAACCCCAATACCCGACTTTCAAAAAAATTTTGCACCCTAAATACAGTGCGCCACTGGCAGTTGTTAAGTTTTTTTTATTTAGACAATGTTTTTACAAATTAACGAAGTTGCAAAATTGATCATTAGCCCACAATACCCGAATTTTAGTCATATTGGATTTTAAACACGATAATCCCCCATTTTTGACTAGCCATTTTGAATTTTTTAATTTTGACAAATGATTTAGGCTTAGTGATCTTAAAAACCCCCAATACCTGAATGGGTTGATAGATTACATAAACACGATAATCCCCTATTTTTGATCTCCCATTACGAATTTTTTAATTTTGAAGCAATGAATTTTTTTAAATTTTCGAATCTCCTAAAAATGCCCTGCTACTGGTTGGATTTTACTCATTAATGAACTTGACCTAGATTTTATGGCAAATAATTTTTGTACCTAATTTCATATCGATAGCTTTAATGGTTCAAAAGATATCCCGCATACACGAACAGACACACAGATAGACAAACTTGTTTTTTATCGATAGCTTTAATGTTTCAAAAGATATCGCGCACACTCACACACAGATACACAATCAGACACGAAATTTTCTTTTCTAAAAATGTTTTTCGTGTTGTTTAGGCCACAAAAATTTCTTCAAAGCTTTCTCTTTATACGTATGTACAGTGAGTCCCAGTAGTTATGTCTAAATTCCTTTAAAATCCTATCTAGTTTTTGGAGAAACGCTCGGACACGTCGATTTTTATTTTTGACTGCGGTTTTTTTAGTGGTAAAATTTTGTGTATAGGGTGGCCCAAAAATTAGTTATGACCAGAAACTTGATTTTGTCAAATGGAAACACCAATCTCCATCGTGAACTTAATGTTTAGTTGGTTGACATAGATCTTACATCAGATAAACTACAAGGAAACTGAGCATGAGAGCACAAGAACACAAATATATATATATATATATATATATATATATATATATATATATATATATATATATATATATATATATATATACCGGGTCCGCCATTGCTTTGGCATTCCTTTTTAGCATCTTTATTATTTGTTGTAAAGAAAAAGTGTAAAAAACGAACTTTACTTTATTTTTCAAGCTCTATAAGCTAAAAATATTTTCATGTATACAGAGTGTTTCACTTTTGCTGCACAGCTCTCCACTCTTTTAAATTAAATGGAACACCCTGTATCTTACTACATTTTTTAATTTCCTGTTGAAATTGAGGGCCACTTTGTTAAGCATACATGTCACCTACAGTCCACCGGTTCGGCGTAATTTCACGTTTTATGAAAAAAAAAATGACGTTTGCGGCATATTCAAAAATGACCAATATCTTGCAAAGTAAAATAGGTAAGGACATTCGATTTTCACCAATCGATAGAGCATGAAAAAGTCAATAATAACTTATGATAAGAGTAATTTTTGAGATACAGATTTTTTGAGGGTAAATTTTTCATTTGAATTGAATCATGGATAACTTGATTTTTTTAAATAGAAAGGTATACAGGGTGTCTATGTAAAAAAAATATACAGGGTGTCTCGAAGATAGCATGTTAGACGAATAATGAGAACGGAAAAACCGATTCAGCTGAAAACTTGTAACTTCATATAAATGTACATGGTCTATTTACTGAAAGTATTTTCATGGTGGTGTCACTTCCGGTTACACCGGAAGTCGATACCAACTTTGTTATTTTAAATACAATGCCCAAATTTTGATTTTATTTTCTTTTTCCACATAAATTTTTACTACCAGGTTTGGCGTACCTATCTCGTACCATTATTAAGAAAAAAAATAATTTCAAGCGTTAGCAACGAAAATTTGATTCTACTGAAAAATTAATATTTCATGAAACATAAAAGGCAGATAAGCAAAACTTGTACTACGGTTAGACATGATATTGGACTATGTTTTCAGAATTAGACATTTGAAATTTGAAATTTATTTCTAGGGGAAGCCCTGGAGTAACGGTAGTTAAGAAAATTAAAAATGTCAGAGTCATTTTTTTAAATTGCAACGTGGTTTTTTTATATTCTCATTCGATGCAGAATTTAATTACTTATCTGCTGATATATTATGTTCCTATATGCAAATGAATGATTTTCGTGTTATCTGCTTTTTTTCTACTTTTCTTGGAGATGATGTAGCAAGTACACCGTAAATTAATAGTGTGCTTTGCATTCTGTTTTGCTGCCTGTCGTATGATACCTTCAATCAGTTGGCTATGCAATTGAATAGTCAAATTTATAGTAAATGACAATTATTGAGATCAGTTCGAGTTTTAATAAATAATTTAAAATGCCACGATTGCCATTTAGTAACGAAGATTTTTTGAACTTGGTGCTGATACACGGTGAATGCGGAGGAATTATTGGAAGAACGATTAGAACCTTTATTCAGAGGTATCCCCATCGGAATTTTCGAACAATTACAACTTTGCTTGAAAATTGCAAAACACATGGGTCTTTTAGATATACGCCCCAGAAAAAGAAGCCAATGGTCGAAGACGATGATCTCAACATAACCGTTTTGGAATACTTTACTGCATATCCTAATATTTCAGTGAGAGAGGCTGCTATACGTTTAGGAGTATGTTTCAAAGCAATACATCGCATCTTAGTAAGGCATAAATCGCACCCATTTTCATACACGTTGGTGCAACATTTAGCAGCTGGGGATTCTCAACGACGCATGTGTGTGGTTCATGCTAATGTCACAGGCAAATGAAAATTTTGTAAACAAAAACATAATTTGGACGGACGAAGCAAAATTTTCAAAAAACGGAGTTTGTAACAGGCACAATTGCCATTATTGGGCTGACGAAAATCCACGTCATTTGAGAAAGAAACTCTCAAGACTCTTGGAGTTTTAATGGGTTTTGTGCGATAAAAGATAACAGAGTCTTTTGTGAGTTTTATGATAATAATTTAAATGGTGAGAGGTATATGAATATTTTACCAGATCTGGTAATTCCCGCTATTGAAGAACTACCCTTGCGAGAAGCAATAAATACATATTACCAGCAAGATGGTGCCCCACCACACAATTTTGGTGAAATTGGAAGGTTATTGGAAAAGCAGATCCATGGAAAATGGATTGCTAATAACGGTCCTTACCGCTGGCCCCCTCGATCTCCCGATCTAAGCCTCCTTCACAACTACATTTGGGGAACTATTAAAAACATGGTTTACAGTGAGCCTTTAACGACAAGGGAAAATGCCGTAGCAAGAGCTCAAGTTGCGTTGGGTAGTATGGACGCGGACGATATTAGAAGAGCCACTGGATCCAATACTTTACGTCGTGTTCAAATTTGTTTACACCAAAACGGATCTGTCTTTGAACACTTATTATAAAAAAAGGATGAGTTGTTTATTGTAATTAATATTGTTCTTCTTGTTAATTGTTGGTTGTTGTTAGTAGTGTTTAGTTATTTGTTGTGTTGTTATAAAAACATGCCTTATTAGCAGAAGCACTCCTTTTCTGGGGTGTATGTCTAAAGGATTCATGTCTTTTGCTTCTTTCGAGCAAAGACCTAACTGTTCGAGAATTAGGACGAGGCCGATGTAAATACGTCTGAATAAAAGCTCTAGTCGTTCTTTGAATAATTCTTTCATATTCGCGGTGTACCAACAAAAAATTCAAATAATCTTCGTTATTAAATCCTAAAAGAACTTAAATAACTGTCATTTACTATAAATTTGACAATTCAATTGCATATCCAACTGAAGGTATCATCCGACAGGCAGCAAAACAGATTTCAAAACACACTATTAATTTACGGCGTATTTACTACATCATCTCCAAGAAAAGTAGAAAAAAATCAGATAACACAAAAATCATTTAGTTTGCATATAGGCACATAATATATCAGCAGATAGGTAATTAAATTCTGCATCGAATGAGAATATAAAAAAACCACGTTGCATTTAGAAAAAATTACTCTGACATTTTTAATTTTCTTAACTACCATTACTCCCGGGCCTCCCCTAGAAATAAATTTCAAAAACGTCTAATACTGAAAACATAGTCCAATATCATGTCTAACCGTTGTACAAGTTTTGATTATCTGCCTTTTATGGTTCATGAAATGTCAATTTTTCAATAGATTCAAATTTTCGTTGCTAACGCTTGAAATTATTTTTATTCTCTTTCTATTTAAAAAAATCTAGTTATCCATGATTCAATTTTCCGAAAACGAAAAATTTACCCGCAAAAAATCTGTATCTCAAAAATTACTATTATTGACTTTTTCATGCAAAAAAAAGCAGATAACAAGAAAATCATTCAGTTTAGGTATAAGAACATGATAGATCAGCAGATTAAATTCTGCATCGAATGAGAATATAAAAAAAAAACCGGTTACAATTTAAAAAAAATGACTCTTCGACATTTTTAATTTTCTTAACTACCGTTACTCCCGGATCTCTCCTAGAAATAAATTTCAAAAATGTCTAATACTGAAAACATAGTCCAATATCATGTCTAACCGTTGTACAAGTTTCGCTTATCTGCCTTTTATGTTTCATGAAATATAAGTTTTTCAGTAGATTCAAATTTTCGTTGCTAACACCTGAAATTATTTATTTTTTTAATAATGGTAAGAGATAGGTACGCCAAACCTCGTAGTAGAAGACGTAAAATATTATGCGGAAACCGAAAATAAAATAAAAATTGGGGCATTGTATTTAAAATAACAAAGTTGGTATCGACTTCCAGTATAACCGAAACTGACACCACCATGAAATTATTTTCAGTAAGTAGATCATGTTTATATACAGCTACAAGTTTTCAGATGAATCGGTTTTTCCGTTCTCATTATTCGTCGAACATGCTATCGTCGAAACACACCCTGCATATTTTTTTTTACATTTACAATAATAAATTATTATTTTGCGACCTTATCCTTGTTTTTGTGTTACATGACTACTGCGATATAACAAGAAACAAAATAAAAAATAGAAAATCGCCAATTCTGTAAAAACGGCTAAAGATAGACCCATATGTGTATTAACAAAATCGAAAGAGCAAAAAAAATCCGCGTCTATCTATGTAAAAAAATATATACATATCCATTTAAAAATTACAAGTTATCCATTATTCAATTTTTCGAAAATCAAAAATTTACCCGCAAAAATATGTATCTCAAATAATATACAGGATGTTCCATTTAAAATAAAAGAGTAGAGTGCTGTGCAGCAAAAGTGGAACATCCTGTTTACACGAAAATGTTATAGAGGTTGAAAAATAAGGTAAAGTTCGTTTTCATACTTTTTCTTTACAACAAATAATAAAGATGCTAAAAAGCAATGCCAGAGCGATGGCGGACCCGGTATAATATTGCTATCACTTCACTTTGAAGGGTTATTTTACAAAATTGGTAGGGCCGATTTGCTTAAATTTTTTGCTCTTTAAGAATTGGTATATTGTTGTTAAAATACGGAAATTCTAAGTGCTTAATTGGCGTAATTTTAAAACTGTTGGATTTTATTTACAAAAAAGGTACGATAAATCACGCTCGACTTTAAGTCTTCCTGAATATTTTATTTTCCAATGCAAATGAATAAAATTCGAGAATTAGGTAGTTCGATTCTTTCTGAACCTAGTACCACAAAGAAATTGTGACAAATTGTTTTCATTTGCCTGTAAATAGCCCAAACCGGCAAACATGACCAATTGTCACTACGTGAAGTAAGTAAACCTTTGTGTTGTCATTACATTAAGGAATTGCCTAAATAAAATAAATGAAGGGGTTAGAATCAAATTATAATAAGCTAACTTTGGAGTGGTAAAAGGATATAAGTGACTTTCGATGTATTAGGCGCCATTTGTACAATGGTAGAATAAGTTTGTTAAAAAAATTGAAAACTTCTCAGACGCAAACAGATACAAGTGTACTTATACCGTTTTGCTTCCAAAGTTTAAGAACTTAACTTTGTTAAATCTGGCGATCTAGGCGGCTAAGAAACGAGATTTCGACGGCCTATCCATTTACCTTCAAATTCTCAATTTCTCAATTTATATATATATATATATATATATATATATATATATATATATATAAATCCAAGTTATAAAACGATATTTGAATACTTTTTAAGTATCCCTTGTATACATATATATTTATATTTCTAATTGAAAAATCAAAATAATAAGTCGGTTTAATAGAGTTTGTCTCACCACAACATTCGTTAGTTTCCGAAAAATTGAATACGTAACGATTAGTGCTTTTATCATAGATAACATCTATATAATGTCTGAATACTTTATCTTTAAACTAATTGTACTTAGACATTTGCCACTTTGAATAAATTATAATAATCTAATCTGGAATTTCTACTTAATAAAACTATTCTGTTATCAGTGTTTTGTATTTGATTGACTGTAAAATAGATCAAAATAATAAAATTTTTGCAATCGACCTGGCTCTTTACGTAATTTCAGGTAGATCTTTAAGCAGTATTCAAAGGGCACTTCAATTACCAATAGATGTAACCGTTGTGCAATTTTATCTCAGCTGATGTAAATAAACAACAAAAGTAAATTAAATAATGGTTATATATTGACCAATTTACAAATATAAATATGTACAAACACGTGACTTCAAAAAGCACAACACATACGAAACACATTAAAATAGATAAAGTTCGATTATCCTTTTACTTATAATAAGTAATTATTAACTTGACAAGCAAAAACGAACTTAAAAGGCAATCGTACTTTTATCTTTTAAACAAAACCTAAAACTATTTCTTACAAATTACGTTAGCTAATCCTCTGTCCGTGATATAGTGAAGTCCATATGGTCTGCTTCCAGTAATCCACCCACACTGGCACAAAACACATAATGTACTGACTGAATAACCCGGTCGCTAAACTCACTAAGGAACGAGGGTCTGTCGGTCACACGCGTGTTTCACTTGGGCTATTTACTGTAAGGTTTGCCCTTCAACTTAAACAACTTATCACAATAACTGTTTCCACATAAATATTAAAATTCTTATCTGCTCTTATACTATCGGTTTTATATTACTAACGATTAAGAAACTTTTAACTTTAATTAAAGTGTTACTTCAGGCTTTCTTCTTATTATTATTGCACGCTCTGTTACTGAACACTGTCAACAAAATATTGGCTGCTTTTGCACTTTTTAGATCCTTGAAAATATCACTATTCCTTTCTTCACAATTAAACTGTTTTATTTGTAATGTTTACATGCTACCTATCCCCAAGAAGGGTTATTGCAGTCATTTATATATGTACTGCAGAACTGAATTACAAACAAAGATCAGCACTGACCATTTTAAGGTCTCTTCAAAATAAAAATGCGCCCAATTCTCCTTAACTTATTACCAATATTTACTTATCACAAGGGTGTATTTCGTGCGCCGCTTTGCCGAGTCGAAATCTGAAACGGAACCACCGCTATCCAAAGCAAGAAAAACGTAGCCATCTCGAATTACTTGTAATTATATTCAGTTATATTCTGTACATTATTCAAACCAAAGCTCAACCTTCCATGAAAACCTCCATGTGGGCGACCTCTATTTCCGCACAATGTAACCAACTCCAGCATATTCTAACAACTTTATTCTTGAACACGCACTCAATTTTTCATTATTATACCATATTACGAAATTTCTGCAAACAAAAATATGCATACGTTAATACAATTTTAATATCTTAAAATCACACCCTTATTCATTGTTGTGTTTATCTGAATTCTTTAATACACAGCAGCAAAAGACCAGTGGCAATCCGATACTCAATTACAAGTGGCGTTCCGGTAAAAATTGTCCCAAAACATTATTTTTCAACCAAATTTAATGCTTTCAACATAAAAATCTTTTTACAACATTCAAATATTCTTCCATAAGATATCTAATGCTTGATTAATTCCAGTGGCGTATCATTTATACCAACTTACATTCAGCATACACAACAAAATTTTTTATCGTGCAAACACTTCATTTGCATTCAGAATACGTTCCATACGTTATCAAAATACTTCATATACACGCTGCGTCAAAATAACCTTACAGTATCAGAAGGGCAGACGGACCAACACCCAAGTTTGTGTTTGTTGTTTTAGAACGAATGGATTCTAAAACGAGAAGAAACGTAAAACAATGGGATGTTAACATTTCTTTCAACAACCAACCATCGACGACTTAGCATCTACTCAGTATAAGTCCTGTAAACAGACCAGCCAGGGCACCCAAAACCTTTCCAGGTGAGTGGAGTTTATGTTTTATTATCTTTATTTAAGTTGCTTAATTCTATAAATAAATTTGTGTAAAGCAAAGTTGATAAAAATCATGATTTTTTTTTAATTTGACTAGTTTTAATAAATATACTATTTTCAAATAATTCTAACTGTTTATGTTTTGTTTTGTTAAGCAAACAAATATTTGGAGGCATTAGAGCTGCAGCGTTTAAACGTATACAGTTACACGTTTAAACGTCATTGCACAGGTAAAATATTGTAAGTTCGCGTTTAACCGTCAAAACCTTTTAATGTCAGTAATTTTTCAAGCTATACAATGGGAGTATTAAACCCACTATAAAACTACTAGAACTGCAACAAACAAGATAAGGTAAACAAACAGCATTCATTCATTGTGCTGATGTATTTTTATTCAGAATATAAATTATTAAATTAGATAATCTTTATTATTTACTCTTGAAACTGTAATGATTCAAATAATTATATTTAATTTAGCTATTTAGCAGAAGTCTTTTTCTATACCCACTTTACAAATGTAGGTCAGCTTTTTTATTTACTGCATACTGCATGTGGGGTCATAAATATTATTTCTATTGAATATACAATGAAAATGTGTTTTTATTTTGAAGCATTTGGTAGTTTAGGATAGAGTTTCACTTGTAATAAAAACTGTCATTTACGTAACTAAATGCCTTTATATATTACGATTTTTGTAGATTTTATGCTTCTCCTAGTCTTATTAGCAGATATTTAAGAATGTCACAAATTTTTATTTGATAGGCGTTTAAACGCGGGTAACATGTTTAATATGTTTCTACTTGTTTAATAAAATCTATTTATTAAACTTTGCAACCCTAGTAGGCAGGAATAGTACAGATAGGAAGCAAAACCCGACAAGTCTTAACGTGAAAATTTTGTTCACGCAGTTTTGCGAGTTTGGGGAATTGTTGAAACTTGTAAAAACTGGCAGAAAACGCTCAGCTATATAAATTACGCACTTATGCTAGTTATTAGTAATATTTTTGGTTCTGTGGGTAATCTAGCAAGACATTAGGAGTCATGACAAGTCGGAGCAGAAAGGAACTAAGTAATTGGCAACATTTTGTAAAAAAGAAAATGGTTGACACACTAAGTTGCAAAGCAGTGTGTAAAAAGTTTGGTAAATAATTGCAAGGTCTAGTGGATAGACTAAAAAGTCACTGAGAAATATGTGAAAATAAAACTAGTGATATCATTGATGTTGAAACTCTTCATGGTTTGTCAGCCACAGCTTGGAACTACCCAGAATGAAATTATCCAGTTGCAAAAGGAACAGAGAAGCGAGAACTGTGAAAAGGGAAGTGTAGGTGAAAGTCAAAATAGTGGAAGTAGCGGTGATTTGGGTTCTTTTGTTGTGCGAACTGGGCAAGATAAGAAGAAAGAATTGGACAGACAAATAGCCAAACCCGTTTACGCAACAAATTGCAATTTTAGAGCGATAGAAAATAAGGAAATTCGAAAATCCATAGAAATGCTGAGACCAGGTTACGTTCCTCCATCTAGATTTCAGTTATCGTCAACGCTCCTGAATGAAATATTTGAGGCAAAAAAATCTAAATGTTTTAAGAAGTTTTCTGGACAGTCTGTTTGCATGTCCTTAGATTGATGGACCAATGCACACAATGAGCCGATAATCTGTGTCGTTTTGATAGCAGAGGACGGAAATAGTATTCCCTTGGAAAGCATAGATACATCCGGTCATCCCCATACAGCTGACTATCTTGTTGAATTGGATATTAACTCAATAAATAAGTGTAAAAATGAATATAACTGTAAAGTTACCAGTATTGTGACAGATAATGCGGCCAATATGGTCATTATGAAGAAAAAAATGTCCGAGTCGTTCAGTTATCCTATAATTATTCGGCGCACTTGCTTAGTTTGTCTTTAAAGATTTAGACGCATCGCAGGTAAAAGAACGTATAGCACAAATTGTGAAACACTTCAGAAATACCCATTTGCCAAATGCTTGGTATAAAGAAAAAGGGGGCAAGAAATTGGTGATACCTCAAGATGGAATACATTTTCAGATTGTCTTGAGATCTATGTAAATGAATGGGCGAAATTGTTATTAATATGTGAAGAGTATAAAGAAGAAATTGATCCAGTGATCTACAAGTGCTAAAACCAATTTCTATATAACTAGACGTAATGCAACAAAAAGGTGCATTTTTATCTCGAGCAGTTTACACGTGGAAAAAGTTAATGGCTATTTTTGACACTGACAGTTTTGTAGAAGAAAGAAGATTGCATCAGTATAAAATATTTAATAAAAGATATGTTCAAGCTCTAACCCCCTTTCTTGTCATATGTGTTGGATCCTACAATAAATATAAACAAAGAGTATCCATTACTATCTGAAGAAAAGAGAGATGCTTTAGATATTGTTTCCCAATATTTTGCAGACACAGGATTATTACCATTACTAATTAAGTTGGAAGCCAAGTCAGACCCTTTTCACAAAACTGTGTTTTCGGAGGAAATAATAAAAAATCAGTACAGTGGTGGATATCCCAAGAAGAGAAATTAAGCACGTGCTGTCTATAGTGATTTCTGTTTTGTGTGCCTGTGCATCTTCTGCTGATATCGAGAGGATGTTTTCTATCTATGGATTCATACATTCAGATATAAGAAACAGATTTGGCGGTGACAAAGCAGCTAAACTAGTATTTTCATTTAAACATTATAACACTTAGGTTATAGACGTTCAGCAATATTTAGTTTTTTTTAGTATAGTTCTCTTTTTTGTATTAAAAACATTTTTTTAAAGTTTTATTTTTCTAAAAAGCAGCTGAATGCTGAATTTCATTTCGATTATTACAATAAATAATAAATATTACCACATAAAGATGCATCAAGGTTTTATTTTTAAGTGTTCAAATTTGAGCACCCTTTTCTAAATTAATCATGGTTTTTATTTAAAAAAAATCATGCTGATTAAAATCATGATTTCAATTGTGATTTTAATCAACTGATTTAAATCATCTCAACTACGGGTGGGCAATATTTTGATATATCTAATCAAATATCAAAATATTGATATGATATAATATTGATGGTTTGATATATCAGAATATTAAAATATCAAAGTATCAAAATAAAAAGAATATCAAATTATTTAATATTACACTGGAAAAAAGCATCTTTCTCAATTCTCGGAAGTTGGAACGGAACATCATTTTATTCCTCACTTGCTCAAATGTTTTCGACATTTCGATATTTCGATATTTCGATATTTCGATATTTCGATATTTTGATATTTTGATTTTTTGATATTTGATAATAGATATCTGATATTTGATATATCAAATTGATATATTTTTTTAACATCAAACTTTGATATCAATTTTGCGATATCGCCCACCCCTAATCTCAACTCTTGTGTAAAGAATGGGGAATAGGTACCACCGGGTCCAAATCTAACGGGTCGTTAGATTTTGTTCAAATTTTGGTGTCAGTTTGGGATTTTTTACATTAAAAAACAATATAGCCGACTTCCGGTTTCACAGGAAATGACGCAAAGGCTACAAAAAAATGGAACAGCCTGTATATTTTTACATATTTGGATTATAGGGCTTCAAATGCATACAGTTCATCCGTCAAATATCAACTCAAGAGATATTTTAATTTTATTTTTTTAATAAATTTTTTAATTTTAGATCATTATGACGTCATCTAAATTATAGATAATTGACGTACAATTAGTCCCACAATAATATTTTTCCTAATAATTAATTTTTGTGAATATTGTTAACGATCAAATTTAAAAATTACGGTTTTTTAACTAAAACTCAATGTTCTCAATGGAAACGTACATGGGTCACACTGTATCTTAAATAACTTTTTAGATACTAGTAAAACTATATGCATAGCAGTAATATTTGTTAAAGATGTTGTAACAACCCATTTTGAGTTGTATTAAAATATACCGTAATTTATGTTCTTCGTTCATTTAGTTGTAAATATAAGAAAAATTTTATTTATTAATGATTTGTAAGTATGAGGTAGGCAATTTGCATTTTGGTGTAACTTAAGTTGCATATTTTCTTAAGGGTTTATACTCCCACTTCTTTAAATTATTTTTTTCTCTGCTCAATATTTTCGCGCAACGCGTCATCGTTGACTTAAATCACCAGATATTTGGAGCGTCCATTTTTTGTTCTCACTTCTTGTGGTACGCTGTTAGATGCAGGAAGCCATATTTTTGGGTTTCCCCCTAAATTTTGTGTAAAGTGCCATTAATTTAACGGTAAGATAATTTAACTCGTTATACTAAAATTTAAAACATTTGCTCTGTGCAGGCACTTTTTTTACTTTTATTACTTTTACTTTTCTACTTTAATTACACGTTTAATTCTATTTTTACGTATGCTTTCATTTTATGATTGCAATTTTCAAGAAAATGCAATAAACGGATTATTCAATTTCATGAAGATAAATTTATAAGAAGGAAAATTCCATTTTGGGTGTGGTTTACAACGTAAAGTATTATTTCGAGATATTGCGCAACATTGACACAAGGATTACATCACTTTGGCTTGCATTTCCGCATTTATTGTTTATAATACCAGGGGTTCTCAAGAAGATTTATTATATTTTGTACAGGTATTTATATTTATAACAATTATTTAGTAATTTAAGGCTACAACTAGTTTTAAGATATATTTTATTTAACCCTATCATTAACTGTTAATAAACATAGTTTGTATATTTTTTATTTTTTTTACATTTTGGTAGAATTTTAATTAAAAAATAATTTGGCGTCCGAGATCTTTTTTTATTAGTGTTACATGGCAGTTATTATATAGAGTGGAAGTAATCGAGCAGAAATTGTGGTAATTAACCAAATCAAAAGATTGAATCGGCCCTACTTTGAACAACCGACTGGGACAAAGACATTATTTGTGGTGATAACTCTCGAGTTAGTTAACGATTTGTTATGAGAACATTTTTACATTTATCTCTTTATTATATTATTAAAACACTTTTTATACGATTGCCATTAGGTACCACTTATTTATAATGTTGTAAACAATTTTATCTAAGTTGAAAAATTAAAACATAAACATCAGCCTGCTATTAATATAACAGTTATATTAATAGCAGGCTGATGTTTATGTTTTAATTTTTCAACTTTGATCAAATTGTTTACAACATATTTAACAATTTTTAACAAATATTACTACTGACGAAGATAACTGTAAGTGTAATCGAAACGTTTAGATTGTATAATTTAAAATACACCAAAAAAGATAAGTATTTTATTATGAGTGATAATGGTGAAAATTTACATTTTCATAGATATGCATAGCATGTCAGGGTATTTTGAACACCCTGTATACATATTGGGTAATTTTGTTTGTAGTTCTATGCACTTAGTGAGATTCCGTATATATATATATATATATATATATATATATATATATATATATATATTTTGTTGGCAAATTGGGTTTTATAGTAAATTTGTTTAACGTGTGTTGCGACCTTTAGGGATGGTAGGTGTATGGCGAGCTTTAGTTTTTTTTTTTTTGTGAATTATTCCGTAGTTTAGGTTGTTTTCCTTATTATTTCCCGTTTATAGAAGTTTGATTAACGCTTATTTGTAAATAGTTGTATATGAGTGTAAATAGGGTTTATTTCGTTTGATTTCCTTAAAAAATTAAGTAATTTAAATAAATAGTGTAGGTTTATATGTGTATGATGTCATATTGGCGACATAAAGACGCTTAAGTATAGTTGTTCAGTTTATTATTGAGTATGTTGGTTTTAATTCATAGAGATTGAATGTGGGACTAATTGTTCGTACTTTAAGGAAAACATAGAGATATTTTGCACGTTAAGTCTGCTGACGTTTTAAAATTTTGAAAACTATCGAGTCCTTACGGATGAAAACGCAGTTTGTATTGGGGTACCATCTCTTCCCCTTCCGTTTTTTTAATTGGTGGAATTAAAGTAGATTAGATTTTTTATGAGTAGTGGGATTTACAATTCCAACATGGATTTTTGGTAATAATTTGCTTGATTCTGAAACTGATCGCGCTTTCGTGTACTAGTACGGTGCCGTTTATTGTTACGCTTTAAGGGGTGGTTTAGAACGTTGATATTTTGGACCTTGTGGTGTTTAACGAACGTACTTTTTTGTGTAGTAAGGGTAGTTAAGCTACTTCTGAAGAAAACCTGTAAAGGGATTTTATTAAAATTGTTCATTCACCAAAGGAATATACCTAGTGCCGATTTCGATTTTACGTAAAGTTACCATCGTCGTGTTGTATTAGTGCTTCGGTGACTTCATTGGTTTTTCTCGCTTCTGCGGATTTTAACATTAACGTTCTTGTAGTGCCTCTTATTTACCGTACAAAGCGTGTTTAAGGATAAAGAAACTTTCGCAATATATTAAAAATTATAGTTATTTAAATCAAGTTATGAACCTTTTGGATTGTTAGTGGAAATAAAACCATTTAAAAGCTAAAAGTTATCAAGCAAGTTGAACGCTCAAATTAATATTTTAAAAGAAGTTTTTAATTTATGCAGTAACATTTTAACGAGTTTAAATCAAGGAATCGTTTGTGTATAAAAGAACAATAGTCAACATTTCATTCATCATTTTTGCCAGACCAGGAAGATTTCATTTCCGTTATAGCAGTAACCGACCATCATTTTCTATTGTAACACAGGAGAGGTGTAATCCTAGACCTTAAGGTAACATAATATTGTTTTTTATATTGAATATTTCAAGATTTATATTTATCCTTTATTTTATTATTTTATTATAGCTTTGTTAGGTTTTATAAATGTGTTTTAATTATGTGAAAACCCTTTTGTGTTACATAAAAGTTTTTTGCAAGTAATTTAGTTTTTAACGTAACGAAGTTAGTTTTTATTATTGAGTAATAGCGATAATAATATTTAGTGTTTTATTTGATTTTTAGTTGAGTATTAATTCATTTAGAGTGCATTTTATAGCTTATTTTTTTTAGTTTTGTTTTGATTATTAGTTAATGCCTAATTATTTACACTGAGGTGTAATAACGTAACTTTATTGAGTGTTTATCACACTTTTATTTGACAAGCGTGTAGTGCTTTTGAAGCCCTATTTCAGGTGGTTTGCTCAGTTGCTGTCCAGCACACCTGGGATTGATTGCGGATAGGTAAGCGTATGTTTTTTGTATGTTTAGACACGCTATGTACTCGTAATTTTGGCACGACGACCCTTATTTTGACTACCAAATATTCTGGCGCCCTTAACCGAATTGATTTTGTCTTCATCCCCTATTGTGACTTACGTACGTTTTACTATTCTGGATGTGCAAATTTTTTTCAACATCTGACCTACACCCATACGCTGGCTAGTCGGGGCAAAAAGGCCAATTTTATCTGTAATCCCGTTCTACCACCCGTTTATACCGTTACAAGCAATTTCCTTAGTTCCTAAATAAAGCAGTAATTTTTAATTTTCTAATTTTTATTAACACAACATACTCCTGAAGTCGACTCTGTGAAAGTAAAATGGCGTTTGAGTTGACATTTGGCAGATGAGCTGTATGTACTTGAAGCCATAGAATCCAAAGATGTAAAAATATACAGGTTGTTCCATTAACATTTTCAGCTTTTGTATCATTTCCGGTGAAACGGGAAGTCGGTTATATTACTTTTTATGTAAAAAAAATCCCAACTTGGCTCTAATATAACCCATCAAAACTTGAACAAAATCTAACGACCCGTTCAAAAGTTACAGGGGTCGCCCCTATTTGATTTACACCCGGTATACGTGTTAAACCTTTTAAATTGTTTATTTATTAGTGTGGTAGCGAACCACCCCTATCTCCCAAATCTGAGCAAAAGATAAATTAAAGTAATACCCAATCAAAGTGGTATTATGCTATTTGTAATAAAAAAGTTAGACTACTGCATCAGTACATCGGGGACATATTTCTACCGAAAGAAAAATTATTAATGAAATGAAGACATTAACACGTTCACGACGACTGCTAATACTGGTAAACACTTCCAGGACGCGAATTTTTTTTACTTTAATTTATGTAAATATATCATTTATTTTTATAAATAAATAACATTTTAGCAGTAAATTTGTTTGTTTTTTTTAATTTATGACCTTTTTTTCAGTGAACCAGGGGTGGTACACAACGCTGCCAGTTAATATTTATGCGTTGGAGGCGCGGTGTACCACCGGTGAACATCAAGGAAAAAACTAAACAACTTCATTTTAGGCTTTTTGTTACAGGTTTACTAAACAAATAAACATGAAGTCGAGAACAAAGAAAATATTATATATGTCGAAACATCTAGGAGACCCCCTGAAAGCAACCAAGCTTCATCATCGGCTCCGCCAACACAAACCGCTCGGGAATCTAATTTGATATCTCATTTTCTCCATAACAGTCAAGCTTCTTCGGTAGACTCCGCGGAAATTGTTCCTGAACCTAGTTTCTTCCAAGATTCAGCCCAAAACTATCAAGCTTCCTCTTCGGCAGACTCTGTTGCAATTGTTCATGAGCCCAGTTTGGTCCATGATTCATCGAAAAACAATGAAGCTTCCTTTTCGGCACACTCCGTGGAAATTGCTTCTGAACCTAGCTTGACCCAAGATTCACCCCAAAACAATCAAACCTCCTCATCGGTAGCTTCCATAAATACACCTCCTGAACCTAATGAATTCCCAAATTTGTCCAAAAACAATCACACTTCCTCGCCAAAAGAATCGACAATACCAGAACCTAATCAACCCCCAGACGCATCTCTAAATATTCAGGATGCCTTAGCCGCAAGAAAAACACAAGTTAGTCCGATCCGTGTACATCATCGACTAGGAAGAGAAAGTCATCCCAAACTCCAAAACAGTATTACTGGTCATCTTCAGAAAATTCAGAACGGTTCCAAGACTCTGGCGACTTGTGTGTATTTTCCGAAAACGAAGTAGAAAGTGATGTCCCTACTTCAACAGCAAGGTCTGAAGATGAAGAAAAATTGGAAGATATTGATGGAAATAGTAATATCCCCGATGCCACGAACATACCACAGGATAACTGGGGTCCCTGCCAGAATTTGCCATTTGCGTTTCGATGTCAAGAACAAAAGTACCCTTCAAAAAGACAATTTTTGGATGTTGGCAATGCATATAAAATTTAAAGAGTTTCTAACCGATGACATCCTAAATATTATTGTTTTAGAAACCAATCGCTATGCGTCACAATATTTACCGAACCATAACGTTCGACCAAGGTCTATACTCCAAAAATGGACTGATACCAATCGGAAAGAAATCAAAAAGTTTTTTGCTATCCTTTTGATAATGGGCATTTCACATTTACCGCAAATGCGTTTGTATTGAACTAGCAGTGAAAAATTTGGCAATAAATTTATTCAAGCAATTATGAAGAGAGACCGATTTGAGAGCATTCTTAAATTTATTCACTTTTCCAATAACGAGGATCCTCAAGCAGAACATGAAAGATTATTTAAAATAAGGAACATCCTAGAGTTATTCTGTCAGTTTCAAGAAATTCTTCTTCCTGGCGAAAATGTGGTAATAGATGAGACCATGGTGCCTTGGCGGGGACGACTAGCCTTTCGTCAGTACCTTCTAGCAAAATCACACAAATACGGCATAAAATTTATAAAGTTTGCACTACAGAAGGTTATACTTACGATTTGCGCATATATGCAGGAAAAAATGATCCCGTGCGTAGTAAAGGTCACACATACCATATATGCAGGAAACTGATGCAGCTCCTTCTTGATCAGGGACGAACCTTATTTATCGACAATTTCTATACTAGTGTTCAATTATCGAAAGCTCTTTTGGACAGAAATACTTACGTATGTGGCACACTGAGAAAAGTCCGAAGAGGCAATCCAAAATCTGTTACTACAAAAATATTAAAAAAGGGTGAAGTTTATGGTGAACAGAGCCATGATGGAATAAAAGTAATAAAATGGGTGGACAAGCGACCGGTAATAATGATCACAACCATTCCAACAGATACAGATGAATTATTTCTAACTGGAAAAAAGAACAGAAAGGGTGACGACGTATTAAAACCGCCCGCGGTAATTGCTTATAACAAAGCCAAAAAGGGGGTTGACATGTCAGACCAAATGTGCTCATATTATACTTCTTTGCGGAAGACTATAAAGTGGCACAGAGAGTGCTTTTTTGAGGTTGCACTTGGTACAGCTGGTAAATACATGGTCCATAAATAATATTTTTCGACAAAGTCAGTCGACATGTTTCATGATCGCGATGCTATAATTCAAGGGTTACTAGATGACAATGATGTTAATGATACCACCTCTGATGCATCACAAAATGACGATGTAATCGATGTTGGTGGGCGAGCAAGGAAAAACCCCCGAAAAAGTAGTTTACTTGTTTACTTGGTGTAAGTTTGAAAAAGCAAACTGTATTTTTATAAAATAACATAAAACTTATTTTTTTTTAGAAAAAAAAATGATAATATTTACGTTTTATTTTTCCATATTATTAAACTAAAAGTATAATATTGTCTAGCTCGTTTAGATGTCAAATATTAGTTTAGTTTTTAAAAAGTAAACTATATTTCTATAAAATAACTATTAAAATTTTATTTTATAATGGTAATTTTTAATTTATTAGTACATCCATTCCTGTGGGCGAGTGCGCCAACGGTGGTACACGAATGCTCCTATATCCCTTCCTATATACGTTTAGCCAATATCATAAACCTGCTGTATATGTGTAAGATTATATATATATATATATATATATATATATATATATATATATATATATATATATATATATATATATATGTGTGTGTATATATATATATATATATATACAGGGTCCGGCAACAAGAGTGCCTTCTTCTATATCTTCCGTTTTATATAAGCTAGATTAATAAAATTTGGAATCCAGTTATAGTTTAGTTGTGTGCATATTTTAAAATTATTCTTGCGAATACAGGTTGTTTTTTTAATGAGGACCAAATTATTATAAAAAAATCTAAATGGAACACCCTGTATATTATTACTTTTTTGAATTCTACACATTGTTCCTAACAAATTCGCAATATATTTCCCTATCCCTAAATATAGCGGTTTTTGAGTCTATGTATGTGTGTCTGTGTGTCTGTGCGTCTGTGTGTCAGTGTGTCTGTGTGTCCGTGTGTCCGTGTGTCCGTGTGTCCGTGTGTCCGTGTGTCCGTGTGTCCGTGTGTCCGTGTGTCCGTGTGTCCGTGTGTCCGTGTGTCCGTGTGTCCGTGTGTCCGTGTGTCCGTGTGTCCGTGTGTCCGTGTGTCCGTGTGTCTGTGTGTCTGTTTGTCTGTGTGTCTGTGTGTCTGTGGGTCTGTGTGTCTGTAGGTAAAAGTTCTTGAATTTTTAAAAATAAATTGAAATTACAGAGTTTGCTTTGAAAATGTACTTCCTTAACTATTGAAAAATAAAAGTTATCTAATTTGTATGAGAATAAGTACACAGATAGAGCTTCTTTTTAATGTGAAGAAAATGACATTGCATACAGGGTGCTTATAATTGACTTGCCAATCAACCATTATTCGAACTAGTAAAAGTGGACTTTTTCAAATAAAACACCCTGTATATTATTACATTTTTGGTTTCTACATATTAACCCTTATCAGTTCGCCATACAACTCCCTATCCCTAGATATAGCCGTTTCCCAATTATTTTCAATTTTTCAAAATGTATAAGATTATTGAGACATTTTTAAATCTATGGCCTCGTATAGATAAAAAAAGAACATCATAAAACAATTGTATTCTACATTAAAAAACGCACCAGAAACTAATATATTATGATAGAAGACTAATTACAATTTTTGTACTGGAGGCATTGCATGTTAACTAGAATTTGACAAATATTTACTTCAATTTCAAGTAAAATTCTAAAATCAAGTGTGCTTCTTATAAAAATTTAATGTTTCACGTAAATAAATAAAACTGTAGTTAACCATTTACGAGTGTTATTGTTAGTAATCAAGATTTTTATAAAATGAATTTTACACAAAATGAGTTAGTTGATATGATATTCGTGTTGGGTGCTGCAGCAAGAAACTGTTTATTGGCCAGCAGAATTTATGCTGAAAGATATGCAGATAGAAGACATCCAAACGCAAGATCGTTTCAGAAAGTTATGAGTAGATTTACTGCAACTTCATGTGCCAATTACTCCAAACATGAACGTGTTAAACCTTCTACAAATGAATATAGTGAATTAAGGGTTCTTCTCGCCATCGAAGAAGATCATCACAGAAGCCAAAAGGACATAAGTGAAATAGTTGGTATAAGTGAGAGATCAGTAGGCCGTCTTTTAAATAACAATCGCTTACATCTCTATCATATTCAGTTACACCAAGAATTGAGCGATGCAGACTTCAATCATCGAGTAAGATATTGTAACTGGGCCAGAGAAAAAATTACTCAAAACCCAAATTGTTTTTATATTTTATGGACAGAGGATCAACATTTCATAAGAATGGATTTGTTAATACACATAATTTTCATTATTATTCCTCAGAAAATCCACATTTATTAAGACAAGTTGATAATCAACATAAGTGGTCTTTAAGTGTCTGGGGTGCCATCGTTGGGGAGTATGTCATCGGCCCATTCTTTTTTTATGGACACTTGAATGGCGAGAAGTACATTAACTTTTTGCGTAACGATTTACCGGGCTTATTAGAAAATATTACTCTTGATATTAGAGCCACAATGTGGTATCAACATGATGGCGCTCCTGCTCACTACTCTGCAGATGTAAGAGATTATCTCAATAGAGTCTTTCCTAATAAATGAATTGGACGAAATCGACCTGTGAGGTGGCCGGCTAGGTCCCCTGATCTGACAAGAATAGATTTCTTTTTATGGGGATACATAAAAAGTATTGTCTATAGGGAAGCACCAACCACTGCCGAAGATATGTGTAATCGTATAACACAGGCTTTCCATAGCATTACTCCTGAGTTGTTGCGTAGAGTTGAACAATCTTTTAAAGATCGACTTCAAGTCTGAGAAAACGGACAACATTTTGAACAATTATTATAAATCATTATCGCTAATGATTAACGTTAAATTATTTTTTTTTTATTAGTTTTGTATTTTTAGAAATAATTTTAATAATTATAGTGTACTAGCCGTACCCGTCGCGCGCTGCTGCGATCTCAGAATGGGGAGGGGGATATTTAAATTTTGTGATACACGTTTCTCATAATTATTCGAGTCAATCGACGCATGGAATAAAAAAGTTAAAAAATCTCAACCCGTCATTTTACCCCCGTTACGGGTGGAATTTCGAAAAATCCCTTTCTTAGTGGATAACTAAACTTCAAAAACACACACACCCTCTGTCAAGTCTGTAGGACCAGCGGTTTAGACTGTGCTTTGATATATCAGTCAGTCACTGAGTCAGTCAGGACTTTGAATTTTATATACACAGATTACCTATTAAGACTGCTACAAAAATTAGTAATCAATAACCTAAAGTTAATAATACCTAAAGTTAAAGTTAAATTGCTCTCTAACTTGATTTGAGTCTAGGTTGATTTCTTTGTTTTGGTACTTCACACAAAGAATGCTGCATTAACTGAACATTTAACTAATTTTGTATATTCACAGTTCATTAGGCATTACAACGGTTGTAGTACATGGTTCCTGAAACTGGATACACCATTACGTCACTTTTGTTTCATGTAGACAGAATGAACTGAAATAATTAGTTATTCTCTTATTCTGCTTAACGCTAAAACAGTCATATAAGCGATATTAGCGAAAGGAAGAATAAAAAATTAATTATTCCAACACCATCCACAGATACCAAAATGCACTCTCGCATTCGCGGTGAGATAAATGGTCTGTGTGTAAGAAAGTATGAGGGCTTGGGCGCGCACCGTGTTGCATTAAAACGAAAAATTAGGTTATCACGTTTTCTTGGAGATTTTACCAATTTTTCTCTTCATAAAAACCTTCCTCAGACTTCAACCATTACTCGAAAAAAAAAATTGGCAGGATTGGTCCAGCCGTTCTCGTTTTGCGCTTAGCAACACATTTGGCGATTCATTTTTATATTATAGATGAGACACAAACACACAACACTTTTAAAAATTTGTGGCTAGATTCACAGCAAAGAGACGTTAACATTTCAAATGCCATTATACCACAGACAATTCATATTTTACCATAGACAATTTTTTTTTGAGTAATGTTACCATCTCATAAATATTGACATTTATATTTATACGATACTGACGTCACTAAATTGCTTTTCCCTTTTTAAAATTTTTTTAGACAATTTTTTTAATTTTTCTCTCCGTAAGAACCATCCTCGTACTTCAAGGAATATTCTAAAAAAAGAATTAGCGAAATCGGTTCAGCTGCTCTCGAGATTTGCGCTTAGCAACACATTCACCGATTCATTTTTATATTATAGATTAGTTTCTGTTGCGTTTTTTAATTTGCAATACAATTGTTTTCCACTGTTTTTTTTTCTATTTATACGAGCCCATGGATATATATATATATATATATATATATATATATATATATATATATATATATAAATTATATAGTTTGAAAAATTGAAAATAATTCGGAAACGGCTATATTTAGGGATAGGGAATTGTATATCGAATTGATAAGGGTTAATATGAAGAAACCAAAAACGGGATAATATATAGGGTGTTCTATTTCTTTTACTAGTTGGAATAATGTCTGATTGGCAAGTCAATTGTAAACACCCTGTATGCAATTATGACATTTTCTTTGCATTATAAGAAAGCTCTATCTGTGTACTTGTTCTGATATAAATTAGATAACTTTTGTTTTTCAACGGTTAAGGAGGTACATTTTCAAAGCTATCTCTGTAATTTCAATTTTTTTTTATAAAAATCGACATAACTCAAAAACGGCTATATTTAGGGATAGGGAAATATATTGCGAATTTGTTAGGAACAATGTGTAGAATTCAAAAAAGTAATAATATACAGGGTGTTCCATTTTAAAATATGCACACAACTAAACTATAACCTTATCCCAAATTTTATTAATCTAGCTTATATGAAACGGAAGATATAGAAGAAGGCGCTCTTGTTGCCGGACCCTGTATGTATATATATATATATATATATATATATATATATATATATATATATATATATATATATATATATATATATATATATATATATGTTGAGATGATTCAAATTACGTGCAAGTAGCTATTTAATGTGCATAGTGAAGTTTTACTTTAGTTAGTACGAAATGGTACATTTCATTAAATAATTCTAGATAAGAATGATTAATAAACATTGAGATGTTTGAAAAAGTTAAATATTTCTTAATATAATTTTAATAATGTTAAAATAAGTAATCGACAGCACAGTACATAGAAGTATAGGATATGTTTGTTATCGTTTTGAGTTAATTCAAGTTTTCATTTAGTTTTGTAAGTTTATTTTAAACAATATTCCCCGACGACATGTAATACAGGTTGTAGTTGACAGAAATAATGTTAAAACTAGATTTAGGCTGGTATCAATGTCGCAATTCACATGTACGCAGCCAAGATTAGTGAAAATATTCGTATTAGTGCGTTTAACTCATATTAGTGCAAAAATTATGAAAAAACAGAACAAGCACATTAGTGAGTAACTATAAAACATGATTCAAGCAGCAGCTCTGGGATTATTGTGTGTAATCAACAATTTATGACCTTAAACTAGTGATTGACAACATTCCGACACTAGTCGTAGAAGACCTATTGAACCTACGAAAGTGGTAAAATAAATTAATTTGTGACTTGAACATTAAGTTTAAACACTTACATTAACAGTTATTGTGTTTAAAAGTGTGAAATTTAACATTAATATTATAAAAAACAAAATGAGGTTATGTTTTCTCCTCGCATAAAAATTTTTGTAAAAAGTATTTTAAATTTAGACAATTTATATAAAATAAATTAGTAGAGGCAAAAATAGTAAGGTAGCCTCAATTTTATGTTATAATTCCTTATATTTATGTCCATTTTTGTTAATTTTAGTTTTTAAGTATATTGGTAGAATTTAAATAATTTTCCTCTCAAATTGGCCGTAGGCATGTTTAAGATGAATATTTGGGTGTAGTAGCATCCCCTATTCATGTAGAGGTAGTTTCAGGCCTGTAAAATTTATAGAATTAGTGTAAATTCAATAAATAAGTGTAAAAATTAACGTAGTTATTAAGTGTAGGAATTAGTCCGTGTTTGGTTTCAAATTATAGATAAAATAATGTAGATTATGGAAATGTTTTAGATTTAAGAAATGTTAAAGTGGGCGAAAGTTATAGGGCTTTAAAGAATTATCGTAATGTGTAAATTACAGTAGCCAATCAGAATTCAGGGAATATTCTTCGTAACTATACAAAACATTCGATGATTTGGTTGTCGAGTAAAATCATATAAATACAAGTGCTTTAGCTTCACAAACTCTCTTGATTTTCATCTTTTGCAACAACTTGCCAAAGTAAGCTGTTGCCAAATTTTTGAAAATAATTTTTAAAACAAATTAACGTCACTTCGGTAACTTAATAAAGTGCGATTTAGTATCGGAAATGTTAACAAAACAAGTGATAGTCTTTTGTCGAAAAATAATTAAATTAAGGTTAGTTTACCTTTTTTAAATTTCAAATTGGAAGTTTTCGATTAGTTATAAAAATATTTCCGCAGTTTCGACTTTGTTTGTTTTTAAATTTATATTGTGAATGTTGGTATGGATATTTAATTGTGTTGTCTTCGTGCTTTTATCATTATACACCTTGTTTATCAAAAGTGTGTTTAATTTACAACAACCTTCAACGATCCATGCTTTTCAAAACTTGTTTTGAAATTAATTTAAAAAGAAGTGATGAGCCTAAAAATAAAGATTCGTCAGTATTCTAATAACAATAGTGAAACTTACCTAAATGAATAAGCTGTTCATTTAAAAGAAAATTTGGATGTTCGACGAGCAGAGTTGCAGTTCGCAGGAGCTGTTGTCTTCAATCAACTTCAGCAGCAGTAACCCACAAAAGGAGGACATTGTATGTGAGTACCTTATTGTTGACATTGATACTTTATTGTTATGTTCATAATTTCAATCCTTTGTAATAACCATGATGTGCAACAACAGGTATGCATGTCCAAAGGGAATGTTATTTGTTCTAAAAATTTAAATGTTTTATATTAATTGTTGTTTATTCAAACGTAGGTATACTTACTTGTATGTCGAATTTCACTTTTTGTTGTAGTCGAATCATATGTTTGCGTATTCACAGCGCATGCCCACGTATACTTTTAAAAGAATTTTGTTATGTACAGGGTGTAACACAGGTATTAATGCGAATTAAAAATAATAATTCAATTTACTTAATCAATTTAGATACGATAGAAATAATAGGACATTATCTCAATGTGCTTTAATCATATTAACTATGATTATTGTATTCAAACAAGCAATATAATTCAAAGTAATAATCATTTATTTTATAATGTTAAAAGTAAAGTTTCTTCTAAATTTTGATCCCTATCCCCTGGTGATGAGTCTCATGTTCTACCAATATTGTTCTACCGACGAATATATTTTTATTTTAAGAGTTATAGCCGATGTAAAATTAATAATAACAATAAATAATAAATAATAATTATATAATAATAAATTATAAATATAAATATATAAGGGGGGGGGGGTTAAATAACAGTACAATATATATATATATATATATATATATATATATATATATATATACATATACAGGGTGTCCGGTGAGGAACTGTAAAAACTGAAATGGTATGTTCCTTGGGCCAATTTAAGTAAAAAAAGTCCCATAAACATAGGTCTGATTCGCAATAGTTACCCAGATACAAGCGTTTAAAGTTTATAAATGATCACATATTTTTTCAAAAGTAATTATTATTAGTCAACTGGAAAAACAAAACCGAAACAATCTGTCATTTATTCGTTTGTGTTCTAATAATGACAAAGTGGATTGTAGTAAATTAAGTGTAATTTAAATTTAAAAACCTTTTCAATTTTCTAACGAAGAGTATGCTGACATCATTTACATTTATGGATTTTGTGATGGAAATGCGAGAGCTGCCGTTAGTGAATATGAACGAAGATTTCTCAACAGGAGGATTCCAAATCACCAAACCTTTTCTTCTCCTCCCCATTTTAGTCGACAGGTGACAGAATATCTAAATGTTGCTTACCCTAATAGGTGGATTGGGCGTGGAGGTCCGCATGCTTGGCCACCGAGATCGCCCGATCTCACACCTTTGGATTATTATTTGTGGGGTCATTTGAAAAGTTTAGTATACGAGGTGAAAGTTAATACCAGAGATGCACTAATACAGCGTATTCGGGACGCGTGTCAACAAATCCGGAACAACCACCAGGTACTTCGAGCGGCTACTCTGTCCATTTTACATCGCACCCGTCTTTGTATTAATGTCAAAGGACGTCATTTTGAACATTTGAAGTGATTTTTGTATGTTTCTTTGTTTAAAATGTGTTTAGTAGTTCCATTTTCTGTTTTCAATAAAAATTAATTTTCAATAATGTGTGATCTTTTATGAACTTTAAACGCTTGTATTCGCACTTGCGAATCAGACCTATGTTTATGGGACTTTTTTTACTTAAATTGACCCAAGGAACATACCATTTCAGTTTGTACAGTTCCTCACCGGACACCCTGTATAATAGTAGTGGCCACCGGTGGAGCACTACGCGTACAGAGAAACATACAGTGCTCCACCAGTGGCACACGTCTTCGTGAACGTGTTAAAAGGTAGAGAAATGCGGTTAATATTAATTTAAGAGTAAAGATCGCCTGAAAAAATCCTACTTGAATACTTATAAAATTTTATTGAACACACAAATGCTACAATTAAAAAAAGTTAGTTATTGAGACAATTTTGTACGCAATACATAATATACATGAAATTGTATTTGTACGATTGCCTCGTGAAAATTCGCATGCGTGGGGTGTTAAGGTAGGTATACATCCCACTTATTACGTAAATAACTATTATCTCATGTTCTCTAAGAGTTAAAAAGTTCGCTAAGCTTTAGAACATGACAAGTAAGCAGGGTGTTGGGTTACACCTGCAGATTTGAAGTAGCTTTTAGGTGGATAAAATGGTTACTTACTCAACTGGGGTTAATTGTGTAATACAGGTTTTTTTTTATTACTACATATAGTATACCGGAAAATCAGTAAATTCTTAATAAGGAGAAAGTCGAGCTGGGTACAATAAAGTAAAAACAATGGGTAAAGTAATGAAAGAGAACACATTTACGCCATAACAATAGATCGGATCAAAAATTCAATTAATCCTAAAATACATTATTATATAAATATTAAATGAAATATAAGCGTTACGGTTTAGGTCAAATAATTACAGAAGGTTGCATGCGCTACTTCACAAATTAATGAATTTTAGATACCGCCCATTTCATGCACCTTTTGCGTCATTCAATTGTTCAATCGATAATCGTCTATTATTTTTGAATTTGCCGCATCCAAAATAAAGAATTGAAATATAATAAATCGTATACGGACAGATATACTGATGTGTTAATTCCAGTTATAAATGTTGTCGCAAAATTGCGAACAAAAAGTATTAATTTGTTTCCAAATTACACAAATTTACAATCACAAAAAGTAACATTAAGCATTTACTATCCGCTAACGACCACCATATTTTTATACCCCTAACCGAAACAATGACAAATTTACGTTAATTTACACTTAGCACGACAAAATTTGATTATACATCTCATGTACTAATAATTTCATGTATGTTCACTTTATCAATATACAAGTATTTATCGTTTTCGTCCGTATTTAAAATAAGTTGAGGTACTTCAATGCACGCAAACGTTGTTACGTTTTCGTGTCGCTAAATCGTGCAATGCACAAAATAAGGTTGAAAAAAGAAACAAGAACCGCTGCAAATGCATTTTCCCAATTTCTATGCAAATATAAAACCAATTGAATATTACAAGAATTATGTACCTTTTGATATTTTGTATAAGTAACACGAGTGCTGGAAAATAGGCACGCTATTTCATATACTATATATATAGAAATACACATCTTATTCTAATGAGAATGAGTAAACATACACATTTATATCATTTTGTGGGTCGTTTCAAACAACTGTATTCTGAAATCTAATCTACAAATGCATGAAACTAAAACCAGAATAATATATGTAAAGCTCTTGAAATGTGAATACTAACTAGCATACAAATGCAGAAAGCAGGATAAGAAATTGCATCCCTTTACATTAACTTTGTTGATTATAAATCCACGTAAAATAAATTTCATTTTGTAAGTGCATCATTTTTGGACACGGTCCCAAAACACGTCTCTCCTTATCGTTAATTTACCAGCACTCTACCATCAATGCGATTAAAAGCACTTTCACTAAATTCATTAAACGAAGTATTAATCTATACAAGTTAAAGAGCACACTTAGCTATCTATTAAAGCTTTGGATGTACCTAATAAATAAGTTGAGTAAAGCGTCATGTGACATTAAGACGAAAATCAACTCGAGCAAACACCATCCTTTTACTTAATATAACATGTCTACACTCTATTTTAGAAATAAATACAACTTTTAAAGTAAACATAATCGAGAAAAAGTATTTAAGAGTAAAATGATGTCGGAGACTTTATCACTTTCATACTTCAACACAATAAACACTAAATGAGTCATTTCCACGAGTCAGTTATCAATAATACGATTGATACCATGCGATAATTACGCACTTTATTGCAAAACAGTAGATTTATTTATTTACATTTACATTGCAGTATCAAATATAACAGTGACTTTCCATAAGCCATAAACGTCATATTACAACAAATCCGTCAATAATTTCCGTATTTGTTTATAATTTTTCCAATTTTGTAATTGGAGCAGAACTAACTAATTTTTCGAATATTCTGTCACGTGTGGCTGAATTCGATATAGAATTTTTTTTTTAATATTTATACAGGGTCCGGCTATTCCCTCGGTCTCTTGTGCTTAAACGGTACGGGATATCAGATTAATTTTTCGGTGACTTACGTAAATTGATAGGGACTATTTTTCTTAAATTATTTTCAAATATACAGGGTGGTTGTAAGATATCAAAGTTAGGTTTTTTAAATTCAACGCCCTGTATTTTATGTGACTTTTAGATTATACGTTAAAATTAACCTTCCAGCGGGCGCGCGTATGTAAGATATACACTGAATACAAATTTAGTTAAATAATTTTTAACGCGAGTGCGCTGCGATAGGCAACTCTTAGCTATTCTTGCCTATCCGCTGGACCAACATCTCAGTACCCACTCAAGCTTCGAGGTGAGAATACGGTGCAAAATATTCTGATTTGTATTTCACAGATACGCGACGCTTCCTGTAAGTTTTGCTATATCTGTTTTTCCGTTTTGTTATAATATGTTTGTTCTTTTGGTCCTAAAACATTATAATTTAATGGTCTTTTATTTCTAACTACTTTCTGTGTTGTCACATAAGCTCAGTATGTCTTACATACGCGCGACCGTTGTGTTATTTAGTTTGTTCTTCTTCCAGATATAATGGATAAAAACAAACGTTTAACCTGGACGACCCACTGATGTAGAGGCGGTAACAAATTTGCTTTTTGCTGATGATGATGATGGTGGAGACATTTTGACGAAAGTGATACAGATGAAGAGGAGCATGTTTCAGAATGAGAGGATGATTCAGAATCCGAGATGAGTTGTGAAGGCAGCGTACAGTTCTCCGAGGCCTACATAGCCCATCTTAGAAAAAACAAAAAATTATTGACACGTGGATGTGGAATAAAAATCCAAAAAGAGAAGTAAACGACCGCCTCGTAATATCTTAGTCCGTCTACCTGGGGTCATTGGGCCAGTTAAAAATCTAACTGATATTGTCGATATATGGAAGTGTTTCATGACGGACTCTATGATTGAAAATATTGTCAGTTATACAAATACATTTATTTCTTCTGTGAGGACTAATTACTCCCGTTCAAGAGATGCCAGAGACACAGACATAACAGAAATAACAGCTGTTTTGGTTTACTTTATCTAGCTGGGATTTACCATGGAAACAGAGTTAATCTTGAAGAATTATGGAGAATGGATGATTTTAAAACGGCAATGAGCTTAAAAGATTTTATTTTAATGAGAGCATTACGTTTCGATGACATACGTTCAAGAGAAGAACGAAAAAGTAACCGTTTGGCTCCAATAAGAGACCTTTTGAGACGTTTGTCAACAACTGCCAGAAATGCTACTCTCTTGGACAAAACGTCACAATTGACGAAAAACTTGAAGCGTTTCGTGGAAGATTCTCCTTTATTCAATATATACCAAAAACCCAACAAATACGGCATTAAAGTTTACGCCATGGTTGATGCTCGTATTTTTATACATAAGTAATTTTCCATAAGTAATAAGCCAAGAGACGTTGTGAAAAGATTAGCAGCACCTATTTTCAATACGGAAGAACTTTAACTATCGACAACTGGTTTTCGGATTTCGAATTAATAAAGATTTAGATAAACAAAATTGGCAATGAAAAAATAAACCTCAAATTCCCAATGAACTCAAGGTCACAAAGAAGCGTGAACCCAATACAAGTGTTTTTGGTTTTAGAGACGGCATGACCCTTGTCTCGTATGTACCAAAAAAATATAAAAATGTTATATTAGCTTCCAGCCTCCACGATGATACAGCAATCGATCCAGTTACAGGGGACCGAATAAAACCTGAGATTATTACCTTTTACAACCAAACCAAAGGAGGTGTAGACACAGTGGACAAACTCTGTGCTTCGTACAATGTTGCCCGAAACATCAAACGTTGGCCCATGGTACTTTTTTTTTCCATATTAAATGTAGCTGGTATCAATAGCTACATAATCTATTGCTCAAATAACCAAGTAAAAGTGCTTAGAAGGAAGTACCTGCGACAACTGGCAACTGCTCTTGTAAAAGAAAACATCGAGCGAAGATCACAAGCTCCTCTGCAAAGCGAGCATAAAGAAAAGGTTTTAAAAAGAAAAGCAGAATTATCTGTTAAAACATTAGATGAAGCAACATCAAATAAAAAAAGGTGTAACCCTTGTCAAAGTGGCAAAAGAACAAGAATAACGCGGTTCAGCTGCGAAAGCAAATTTGTTCTGATTGCAATTCTGCAATTCATTGATTACTCTCTTTTTATTGTTAAAAAACAACTGCTCGAATACTAAAAGAATGAATGCAAAATGATTTTTTTAAGTTTTAGTTTTATGTTAATGAGGATGTATGTTTTTTTAATTAAAATTTTATGTTCTTTCATCTCACTTCTGTTCCTAAAAAATACAAAAAAATACTTGTACAGTTCTTGTTTATTTACTCTTTACTAACTGTTACACAATTTTATAATTTTAATCTTCAAAAACTTTAAATGAAGCAATAGGGTATCTGAGAAATAAGCGCGACCTTTGAAGTTGGTATGGAGCGCCCGCCGGAAGGTTAAGTCAACTTTATTCAACGTTCCCTAGACCTATCGCTTACTAATTTTGAGAAAATTGTGATTTTAACCCAGATATGCCCGATTTTTTTTTGTATAATTTTTTTCATTTTTTTTTTTTTGCATTTCGTTAGTGGTATTATACTGGGTGTCCCAATAGTGCGTATTCGGTCGATAGCTCCTTAGCCATTAAACTTAGAAGATAAGTTTAAATACGAAAGTTGTCTATTTTTGTAAGCTGCGTAATCTAAAAATAGTTTGGTTTCTACATGGTGTAATGTAAATGCGGTACAATATAGAACTTTTGATTTTAAATAGAACACCTTATATACTATTTTATTTTCGATTCTCCTTATAATTTTACATCTTTTTATAAGAATTACTAACAAGCTAAATCTTACAGTTTTGAGATATTTGCCACGTTAACTAAAACTGACATTTTATGTAGCAATCTCAGTTATTTTTAAAGACAAAAATAATCTTTGGTATAGAATTTATTCATACATGAGTTTACTTTAATCTATTGTCACAATTGGATTTCAATATACACGATTATCACAAAAATTAATTCAATACCATAAATTTGAAAATGCTATATCTTCATTTTATTAAATGGCACACCCTATATTTTTTAACGCCTTGTCTTCGTCTATTAATCGGGTTTCAATTCTGTTAAATATGTTCTATACCTATCTCTAATAGTTTCGGAGATATTTAAGTTTGTTCAATTTTTTCGTTGATAACACTGAACAAGAGTAAAATTAGTCGGTCAAAGCAAGCTATGAATACATACAAAACTAAAAACATATTAACTGAAATACAAACACTTAAAATTATACTAAATGATCAATGTGACCACCATTTTGTTGCTGGCAAACTTTTTTAAACAGCACACCTATATTTTTAAGGCCTTGTCTTCGTCTATTAGTCGGCTTTAATTTTTATTAAATATGTTCTATACCTATCTCTAATAGTTTCGGAGATATTTAAGTTTGTTCAATTTTTTCGTTGATAACACTGATGAAGAGTAACATTAGTCAGGCAAAGCAAGCTGTGGATACATAAGAAACTAAAAATATTAACTGAAATATAAACACTTAAACTTATAATAAATGTTCAATGTGATCACCATTTTGTTGCTGGCAAACATGAAGTCTTTGAATAAACGACAAATTTACTTTTGTAACGTGGAAACATTTATATTTTGAATGACATCTTTAATTCTTGCCTTCATATCATCTACAGTCGTTGGAGGAGTTTGATAGACTTTTCTTTAATCCAACCCCAAAGAAAAAGTCCAGCTTTGTCAAGTAAGGCGATCTTGTAGGCCATGAGATCGGCTCCAGTTGTTTTGAAACTGGATATTTAAATAATTTCTAACGTTTCTGCTAAAATGCGGAGGAGCACCATCTAATTGCAGCCACATTTCTCTAAGGGTTTGTAAAGGTAAATCTTCAATAAAAGTTTCAAATTCGTTGCGCAAGAAGTTTAAAAATGAATCTCCATTGACCGAGTTTTCAAAAAAGTATGGTCTTATAATTCTTTCCCCAATAATTCCGGCCCAAACATTAAGTGACCAGCGTTGTGATGATCAACGGGAATTATAAATCTGGGATTCTCAGTATCGTAATAATGGAAATTGTATCTATTAACGTATCCATTTTTTTTGGAAAGTAGCTGAATCAATAAATAAGATCGTGCTAAAATAGTTGGGTTTTTCTAAATTTTTATTTATGGCCCAATTGCAAAAGTTTAATCTATTAACGAAGTCATCCTCGTCTAATTCTTGTGTAAGTTGGACATGGTATGGATGATATTTATATTTTTTTATAATTCTATTAACTGATGTTTTTGAAACTCCAACTTCTAATTCCAATGGTTGGCAAGAAACGTGAGGATTTTCAATCACGGATTGAAGAACTAAATGTTCATTACCTTCGTTAATTGCGGTTCTTTCTTGTTCTAAATTGTCTTCGTAACGAATACTGCCTGTTGGCTCGAAACGCTCTTTCAATCTTGCAAATGCTGAAACCTGCGGGTGTCGTGCATTTAGAAATTTTTGCTTATAAATTCGATGAGCTAAAAGACAATTTTTATCGCTTTCACCAAGGACGTAAATCATATTAACCAGTTCTTCTTTCGAAAAATTCATTTTTAGGAAGTAAGTATACAATACTACACAAATATTAGCACTGTTTGATTTCTTTATTTGTTTTCGTTCATCTTTTGTTTTACGCTCTTTTGATTAAATTATTTAATTTTACGATGAATCGTTTAATAACATCTCAAATATCTCTTAAAAACGATATTTATTATAATTACAATTTATGTATTTCAGTTAATATTTTTTAGATTCTTATGTATCAACAGCTTGCTTTGACCGACTAACGTTACTCTTCATCAGTGTTATCAACGAAAAAAATTGAACAAACTTAAATATCTCCGAAACTATTAGAGATAGGTATAGAACATATTTAATAAAAATTAACGCCGACTAATAGACGAAGACAAGGCGTTAAAAAATATAGGGTGTGCTATTTAAAAAAATGAAGATATAGCATTTTCAAATTTACCTTGTTGAATTAATTTTTGTGATCACCCGTTTATTCAAAGACTTCATATTTGCCAGCAACAAAATGGTGGTCACATTGATCATTTATTATAATTTTAAGTGTTTGTATTTCAGTTAATATGTTTTTTAGTTTCTTATGTATTCATAGTTTGCTTTGACCGACTATTTTTATTCTTCTTCACTGTTATCAACGCAAAAAATTGAACAAACTTAAATATCTCCGAAACTATTAGAGATAGGTGTAGAACATATTTAATAGAAATGAAAGCCGATTAATAGACGAAGATAAGGCATTACAAAAATATAGAGTGTGCCATTTAAGAAAATGAAAATCTAGCATTTTCAAATTTATGTTATTGAATTAATTTTTGTGATCACTCTGTATATTGAAATCCAATTTTGACAATAGATTAAAGTAAGTTCATGTATGAATAAATTCTATACCAAAGATTATTTTTTATCTTTAAAATAACTGAGATACGCCTACTTGAATTACTACATAAAAATGTCAGTTTTAGTTAACTTTGCAAAGATCTCAAAACTGTAAGATTTAGCTTGTAAGTAATTCTTATAAAAAGATGTAAAATTATAAGGAGATTCGAAAATAAAATAATATATAGGATGTTCTATTTAAAATCAATAGTTCTATATTGTACCGCTTTTATATAATTCGATAAATTCATGTATCATATTTCATCGCTTGTTAAGGAATGTTTTCCAGTTAAAAACTTAAAACCAGGATGTGCGATGGAAAGTTGTTTGGTTCAACGCTCATTTAAAAGAAATGCGTAACCATTTAAAAAACTACATGAATTTCACATTCCGTGGGTAACTCTAAATCGAAATTTATGTATAATCATTTCCGATCTCAGTATCGATCTGCTCTAACACATGCGAAAATTACCGCAAACGACACAATTATATCGAACTCTAAAATAAGTCTAAATCGGCATGGAACATCATAAACGCCAATTCTAAACAAAAACAAATGTACTAACAAATGAATTTACACTAGTCAATGGAACGCACACTTTATTAATATCCCTAGTGATATTGTGCACCAAATTAAGGGCATAAAATCTAAACCATTAGATTTATTTAATGTGCACGTGCCGTCTAAAGCTAAATTTAGTTTAGACGTTACCTTCAATGAAGTCAGAGATGCCATACAATCTTTGGCCTCCAGCAGGTCTAAAGACTTTATCTTTTAATTCATACCTATTAAAGAGAAATATTAATAGTTTCGTTCGCCCATTAACATCCTTAATAAATAATTGTTTTAATACTGGCGTGTTCCTGACACCCTGAAAATTGCCCTAGTCACCCATTTCATAAGAACGGCGATATAGGTGCCATGTCGAATTATCGGCCTATTTCAATTCTCCGACTTTCTCGAAGGTCATTGAACGTATCATTGAAACTCGCCTTAGAAGATACTTTGAAACAAATGAACTTTTCTTCAAGTGCCAATTTGGTTTTAGAACCAGTAAGGGACTGGCGAAGCTGTCATGACGTTTATTGATTATACTATTACTTGTTTTGAAGAAGGTAAATTCTCTGCCTCTGCTTTCTGTGATATTAGTAAGGCATTTGACTGTGTTAGTCACAACGTTCTATTATCAAAACTAGAAAAGTATAGGCTAGATAACACTACTCTCAGTCTTATTAAATCATATCTAACAAACAGGACCCAGGCAGTCAGAATTGGTAACGATATCTCTACTTTTCTCCATCTAGAACGTGGTGTACCTCAGGGATCTATCCTGGGTCCGTTACTGTTTCTAGTTTACATAAATGATTTGCCTGATTACTTAAGAAATGGAAATAATGCTATATCAATTTTGTTCGCTGACGACACGACGCTTACTGCCTCCCACGTTGAAGTAAATACTGCCGTTAGTTCGTGTAATGAACTTGTTAATCAAGCGAAGTATGGTTTAACTCAATGATATGATTTTGAATAGAGATAAAACTCAGAACTGCATATATACCTTAAGGCCACTTAACGACTTTGATAACTACTCTAATGTTGGTAAATTTTTAGGTATTCGTATGGACACTAAACTAAATTTTAATGTTCACATTAACCACCTGACTTGCAAACTATCAATTAATATTTATGCTTTGCGCAATTTAGCAAATTCTGTTTTGAGGATTGCCTATTTTCTCTATTTCAAACACATATTTTATATGGCATGATCACATGGGGTCATGCACCGTGCAGCAGTAAAGTCTTTGGGTTACAGAGAAGAGCTATACGCATTTTATCCAGTCTACCATATAAAGCTGATTGCAAGCAGGCGTTTAAGGACCTTCGTTTAATGTCCTTTTACTCATTGTATGTATATCACTGTTTGTGTTACGTTAAACTTAACTACACCTGCTATGACACACTCTCATGATACTCGTTATAAAGATCATCTAAACACTCCTTTTTTTAAATTATCAAAATCGTTAAATGGCGTTAATTTCTGGTCCATCAGATATTTTAATGCGTTATCTCAGAATGTTAGGAATTTACCCATTGCAAGTTTTAAAAAAGTAATTAAGATGTTTCTGATTGAAAATCCAATGTACAACTTAAAGGAGTTTTTAAATGTTAATGTTACTTGAAATGTGTATGCAAAATTGATGTATGTTTTTTACTGTTCCTTCGACATGTGTAAATATCAGTAGATACTCTGCACGAATAAAATTATTATTATTATTATTATATTACACCATGTAGAAACCAAACTATTTCTAGATTATGCAGCTTACAAATATAGACAACTTTCGTATTTAAACTTATCTTCTAAGTTTAAAGGCTAAGGAGCTATCGACCGAATACGCACTATTGGGACACCCTGTATAAACACAAACAAATATTTAAAAAAATCTGGCATGCCCCAAAGTCTTTCTATAAGAACGATGGGCATATGAGTAATACTATTAGGTATAGTCTAAACAATATTTTATTCAAAACACAAATTCAAGTACTAAAGCAAATAAACACAATAATTAAAATTCTAAACAATGTTTTAGGCAAAACACAAATCCACGTGAAAAAAAAAGATAAACACAATAATTAATAAACTGTAATAATTATTTTGTAATATTAAAATATTACATTGTATGGTACGGAATGAAACAGTCAATATGGAGAGCTACATTGAATTTAGAGCACTGTGTTGAAACTTTCTAGTGGCAATGTCTACATCTGGTTTGTTTCCCTTGAGAAGCCACATAGTGGTCGATGCGATCATAGCGACATCCGAGGTTATCTAATTGCGACGGACGTGTTCTTTGCTTAGGTGTACGTTTGGCATGTTTTTGTAAGATAGTCGTTGCAATATTTCGTCTGAATACTAGTCGATCTAGATTTCCTCCTTCTTCGCGGTGCAGTTGCCAGCTGTTTTGAATACACATATTAACAATTCGACATACAAGACACCAATACCACTTTTTTCCTCTTATTCCTATACGGTAGAGACTAATATTCTGATCACCTCTATCTACTCCACCCATATGTGCATTATATGTAGAAAATAAGGTGGTTGAGGAATGTAAACCTTACGTTTTTCATTTTGGGAGTAACGTGCAACTTTCTTTATAGGTAAGACATTTGCCGCATTTGAAGCAATGCTCACAATGTTATTGTCGTTCCAGTTTGCAACAACAATTTGGTTGTCAGGTGTACATCGGTATTCCTAATAGCCCCGGTGCTTTTCAGTAGTCATTCCAGAAGATCCAATTCTATTTTTACGAATTGTCCTAGTACCTCTAACATCAAGTTTAGCCAGTTCATCCAACAATGACACAGTGGTAAAAAAATTATCGAAAACCAAATGGTAACAAAATTTTCCACGTGAAAGAAGAACGTTTGCACATTCTAAAACTACCGACGGACCTAATCCCACTTCCTTATATTCGCCTCTTATTTTACTACTGGATCCCTGGTAGGGTTCAAACCACACTGAGTATCCTTTCTCAGTAGCACCAACCCAAAACTTGAAACCGTATCTAATCGATTAGCCCTTTATAAATTGTTTACAAGGGTGCCTACCGAAATAGGGTACCATACCTTCATCAACGCTGTGATATTCTGAATGAGGTGCATTTTCTAAAAACTTTTCGTTTATCATAGTGAACAGCGGTCTCATTTTAGCAAATTTATCCGACTGGTCGAGTACTTCATTATTACAGCAATGAAAATTTGCCATTATGTACTCAAAACGGTTCCGAGAAATAGCAGTAGATATTAATACGTGGTGGGTATCTGGACTGTTTTCCCAATTGTACCCACTTAGTAATATGATACCAAAAAAAATCTCAATTTCCACGGGAGCGATGTCACCCTGTTTGTTAAGCTGCGTTGCATATAACTTACTGTACAATGCAAGCATTTTTATTACATCTTCATTCACGAACATTTTGAATCAATCGAAAGGTGAACGCTGCTGGAAAACACCTTGCATACTAGGCCATTCGGTTTTCTCTATCTTCTTATCCCCATTCTTCCAACTATACTTCTTTTTATATAGTTTTTTTCGTTTTTGCAACATAGCCAGTGGGACGTTAAATTCGGGATCACTATCTTAGCTAACACTTTCAATATTTTCTGTATCTGGGAAACTATACATCGTTGAGGCTTGCGCAAAAAAAAGTTATGACTAAGACGGCCAATACAAAAACCTGGAAACTATTTTCAAGTTTCTGAAATGGTCGCTAGGGGGCGTAACTGCAATCTTGAATCTAAAAAAGTGATGTTTCTGTGAATTCTGCTGTATTAACCTAATAAAAAAATAACTGATCTTTAAAATACAGGATAATCTGAACTTTTTTTGTTTGGCACTTTTTGACGTATGTCTAAAAATAAAGTGGTGGGGGGTATTCACAGGTTTCCTTAAATAACCCCCTGTATCTTCGAAACGGCTAAGCCGATTTTAACAAACTTGGGCGCGTTGAAATGAGCTATTCTTGGGCTATAAATGTTATAATATCTGAAGTTTTGTTAGTTTCACATGTCGTCGCTAGAGGGCTTTGTTCGACATTCCGACAGAAACGGTAAATTTTCGCAAAAAAATTAAATGCATTGGTATGACTTTTTTTTCATGAACAAGTAGCTAAATGATGCCTAAACAAGCTCGCGAAAACCGCATCTCAATATCTTGTTCCTAACCTAAAATATCGACCAAAGAAAACTATACTAAAATCCCTTAAATTTAAATTTTTTTTTAACTATATTTTTTTGGAATTGTTTCTATTATGTAAGTTGTGGCCCTAAAAAGGACCGATTTAAAGGAGGAAGGTTTTTAATGCCCCCGTAAATGCTCGAAATGCTGACCATCATGCTCTATGCATTGCTGAAGCCTCTCATGACTAGACAAAACTGTAGCTTCCATTTCGATTCTCGGTATGTTACGTATTGCGTTGCGAATCCGCTTTTTCATATCTTCTCTAGTAGTAGGTTGAGTCCGAAACACGATGTCCTTTAAGCGCCCCCATAAATAAAAATCGAGGCAAGTTAAGTCTGGCGATCGCGGAGGTCATGGAAACAGACTTCCTCTTCCAATGCACCGCTGTTGAAATAGTGCATTAATATACTCTCATACACTAATAGCAAAATGTGCTGGGCAACCATCCAACTGCAAAAACAATTTTTGCCTTCTTTCCAGAGGCACATCTTCCAACAACAACGGTAACTGATTGGCCGAAACGTCATTAAATACATTGCCATTTAGGGGTTGCTCGAAAAAATATGGCCCAATAATTATGCCTCCTAGTATGCCACACCATACATTTAAACTCCAAAGTCCTTGGCGCTGTACTTCACGCAACCAATGGGGATTTTCTGCAGACCAATAATGCATATTGTGCAGATTGACTCTCCCGTCACTACTGAAGGTGGCTTCATTGGTCCAAAGAATTTGAAATAAAAATTTTCTATTTTCGCGTATCATGCCTAACATCCAATGACAATAATCTAACCTTCGATCAAAATCTTCCTCTTTCAAGGCCTGATGCAAAACGACATGATATGGGTACATTCTTAAAGTAATTAAAAAAGTTTAAACGAATACCTATGTATTTTGTTCAGGAAAAAAAGTCATGCCAATGCATTTGATTTTTTGCGAAAATTAACCGTTTCTGTTGGAATGTCGAACAAAGCCCTTTAGCGACGACATGTGAAACTAACAAAACTTTAAGTATTTTAACATTTGTAGCCCAAGAAAAGCTCTTTTCAACGCGCCCAAGTTTATTAAAATCGGATTAGCCGTTTCGAAGATACGGGGGGTGATTTAAGAAAACCTTTGAATACCCCCCACCACTTTATTTTTATAGATACGTCAAAAAGTGCCAAACAAAAAAAGTTCAGATTATCCTCGACTTCAAAGGTCAGTTATTTTTTTATTAGGTTAATATAGCAGAATTCACAGAAACATCACTTTTTTAGATTCAAGATTGCAGTACGCCCCCTAGCGGCCATTTCAGAAACTTGAAAATATTTTCCAGGTTGTTGTATTGGCCTTTTTGCGCAAGCCTCTACGATGGATAGTTTCCCAGATACAGTACCATGGATTCTTAGTTGGCCACCCTGTACATATGAGTATCAATCTGTTAGAATTAAAAATTTTTTTTAGAGAATCTAAAGATACAAAGATATCTAACTTACTAATAATGATCGCATGGTCAATTTTGTCAAAAGCCTTGGCAAAATCCGTGTAAAGCACGTCTACTTGTTGATGATTGCCCAAGGCCTGAGAAACAAATTGGGTGAAAGAAGCAAGGTTGGTCACAGTAGAGCGATGTTCCATGAAGCCATGCTGGGAAAAAGAAATGTACTGACACACATAGTATAATTTCCAATATTTTTGCAAAATTGGAAATTATGCTAATCGGTCTATAATTACAGATCTTTGTAGAATCACCACGCTAATTTCCAGTAATCAGGAAAGGTTGAAGATTTGACGGCTAGATTAAAAATGATCAGGCCTCCCGCCAGCTCCAAGAAAAAAAGTAGGACAATTTTCAAAAAAAAGTAGGGCATATCGCGGTAATAAAATCACACAAATTTTGTAGTTTTTTTTTAACCGCATGCATAAATTGAGTACAAATATATTATTAATTTAATTTTATTTACTACAAAACAAACTTTAAATAATAAATTTATTTTTTTACCTTTAGAAAACTTGTTTAGTATTTTAATTCAATAAAAACAAAATTGACATTCAGAGATTAACTCTGTTCAATTAATTTTAATTTTAAAGGTATTAGTACAAAATTCATGCATGTCCCCGCTCTTTTTTTATTTATTTTTTATTTGTATATTATATTTACATAACTTGTTCAAAAAATCCTTTTTAATACATAACAAGAAAACAAAAGAAGTATTTTCCTTAAAATACTAATAAACATTATTTTTATTTGGTAGTGCACTGCAAACTTAAGAACTTGTCAAACACAAGTATTAACTGGTCAATGTTTCATTTTTCTAAAGTGTCATTCACTGTTTTCAGTCGTTTTGTTGAAATATCAATCATGTCTGAGGCTAAAGAAACTTGTGCTAGATCTTTTCTTTTCAATGCTACCTGCAACTGTCTCTTCCCTCTTCTAGCAATTTTTCAGCAGCCTTCCTTTCACTAAGAGCTTCCTTTTCTTTTCTTTGGCTGATTCATTTTTCTTTTCTCAGTAACTTCCTTCTCCTTTTCTATTTCCTCTCTCTTCTTTGAGTTAGATACTCTTTGTATTTGGAACTAGATTTTTCCAGCTTCCAGCATTTTAGATGTTATTTTGATGTTATCTATAGTCCCATGTATTCTTACATAGTCTTTCACAGTTCTCATTGCAATGATGGTGTGTTCTTTCAGAATTTTTTCCTTGGTAACAATTTTGTTGTTCATTGAAAACCTCTTTCGACGTCTGCGTTTCCATGAGCTAATGATAAAAGTGAAGGAAAGTATAAGGCTAATACTGGATATTTTGGTTTTCCATCAATTGTTTTCATTTCAAATACTTTGTTCCAATAGTAGTCAATTCTATGGTATTTTGTTTCTGCCGGAGACTTAGAACTGATGTACCATTCTTCTTTTATGTTCATGTCATTTTGATATTCTATCCATTCTTAATTTATTCTGTCTATTTTCTGTTCTGTCAATCCATGAGGAATCTGAGAAATCAATCCTTTGAAGTTACCATTGCTTTCATGTTTTCTTTGATTTACTCCATGAAGGCACTTCATGTTTTTAAGTATTCTATTGCCAATAGGTAGGTCTTTAAGAAGTTTGTTAGTAACTCGCAAATAAAAAGAACTAACAGCTTGGTAATATTCAAATCTTTCTTTATCTAGAATTTTGGTTGAAAGAAGTGATTTTTTGGCTTCTCCCCCAATTTCAAGATCTTTGAACTCAAGAACATTTTGTTGGGTCAATTCTATTTCACTGAGATTTCTTCTATGTTTTTCAATCTCTCCTGCATTAACAAACTTTCTGAGTAATCTCTTAATAAGGCCATTCATTTGTTCATACAGAATATGAACCAAAGGTTGTTCTGCTTGGAATAGTGTTAAGAACTTGGAAAATACATCACTAACATGAACCAAGAACTGCATCAGTGGTAGAACTATGTTATTTCTCAAAGCAGAGCAAATACGTTGATATCTTTGATTATTACTCAGGCTTTTGTTTGAACTCTGTTTTGAGTCAAATACGTGAAGAAGTAATGCTTCAGTGCCTCGTATTGCTCAACCAGGCGTTTTAACACTGGGCTAATACTTAACCACCTGCAACTCACATACTGATAAAAAAAATGATCTTCAACTTCAAGAAGCTCTTGACTCTTCTTGAAGTCTTCCCTTCTGGCTGTAGACAGCTTGAAAAATTTGAACACGTCTGTTGCCAGTTTTCAATAAGAGAAAAGGATATTCTTGAATTCCACTTCCAAAAGCATTGTGGACTTTGTGAAGAGATCATGAGCCTATGTTAACTAGAGAAGAACCTAACATTTTAACATGAGTCAAGTTTCTTGAGAAGGAGTTGTTAACATTTGGGCCATCCATTGAAACCATAATTACTTTTGACATGGGTAGACCTTCATTTTCAGCTGACTTGATGATTTTCTCAAACATAGTTTCTGCTTCTGCATGACCCAGAAAACCGATGTCAAATATCTGCACTGGATTGGCTCTTTACTTGGTGTTTGGGTCCAAAACCTTACATAAAGATCAAGTTGTTTCTTGATTTGAGAGGTTGTAGTTTCATCAAGGCATAGAGTAAAAAATGTGTTAGAACTACTGATTTCTTTTGTAAGTCCTTGTCTGATAAAAGGGCCCAAACCAAATGAAATTAAATATGATGCCTTAGTTTGGTCCATATTGAAGTGATTGGCACTATCTCCGAACATTGAGATAAAAACCTCTTTAAGTCCATCACAAGAAGCAAAAGAAAAATTAGATTGAGCTAACTTGAATGCCCAAATCAATTCTGATCGCATTGGATCATTCAAAGGAACTTCATTGTCTTTCAATGCTGAAGTTTTAGCAACAGTTCCACTTTCTGTAATTCTAAAAGTACTTTGCCTGGCAGAAAACACAACATTTGCTTTTAAAGAGTGTTTTTTGTTTCACTATGTTTTATCAGATGATCTTTACCTCTGTTAGCACAAGAAAAATAATGGTCACAGATTTTTCAATACACTTCATAGTCATTTTTCCCCTTTTTACACCACAAAGACATCACATGACTGTTTGAGTCTTTGCTCAAAAGCCAATCTTCTCTAAAATGTGTTTCACGAGGCATTGTCTTTTAAATCATTATCTTCTTTACCTAAAACAATCAAAAGCGAATGTTTGTGCAAGGATCATTTTAAGCAGTCCTTTATTTGTGTAAATTAATCAGATAGGATTTACTTAACAAAAATTATTTGTTAATTAATTCCTATCTGATCAATACTTCAACCCACCTTAGAAGCCTTTGTCATCAGCAAAGAAGAAATAGAAATATCTTTTTGCTGATGGATTTGCTCCTCCATCCACCCACAGTTTTTGTTTTTTCCATAACTTTGAATACAATGGTTTTACTACAAGATCAACAATTAAAAAATAAATGGTAGTTCCAGAACTAAATGCAGTTACTTACCTGCACTTCGGAATATCAATGATGAACACTCAGTAAACCACTATGCTTCTTTGTAAAACAAAACTAAATGAACAAACATCACGATCACACTAGCTAAAAGCTATGTGTTCTAATTAGTTAAATTCTCATACTGATTGACAAAAAAATATTTTTTTTAAATTTTACACGGCTTACTTTTATATTTTAAAATTAAGTGTTAAGATTTTTGAGTTACTTTTCAAATTTTACAAAAATAATCGTGTATTTTGAATTCTGAAAAAAAAGTAGGAAAAGTAGGACATTGCTCTAAATAGTAGGACAAAGTAGAACATTTTTTGAAAAAGTAGGACAAGTGGGAGGCCTGAATGATAAGTAGAGGCATAATAAGTATGGGAGAATCGTTAATAATCCAGCTATTTGGTCTGGCCCTGAGGTTAACTGATGCTTTAATTTATGGAGAGCGAACTCAACTTCATCTGCAGTTATAACAGAAATATTTATTATTGGCATATTGTTACAATTTTGTTCGGAGGCTGCATTGATATTTGAGTAGGGTAGGTATACGCTGCTAAAATATTTATTGAAGGCATTAACAATTTGCATAGAATTGTGAAGCGATTCATTTTTATCATTAACCCTTTCGCCTGGTATTCGAGAAGTACCTTGCTTGGAATGAAAATACGACCAAAATCTCTGGGGATTAGTGGTAATCTGTTCCATATTACGAAGGTAATCAGCGTAGGCGGCAGAAGATTGTGTTTTAATAGTGGCTCGCAGTTTTGTAAAATTATCATATGCACATTCAGAATTAGTTCGTTTGTATTTCTTTCGGTAGTAGTTTTTTAAACAAATATTTTTAATTGTGTCGTAATTAAACTAAGCCGGAAAGGAACGTGTTTTGTAAGTTTTAAGAATGGGCACATGTAAATCAAAGAAAGAATAAAGAATATCATAAAAGTTATCACAAGAATCATTTACATCAACTTATTCGTTTAAAAAATTCTAGTCAATACATACTAGGTCCCTATAAAGTTGAACGATATTAGCTTTCTTCAAGTTATACACTTTGTCCATCGAATTGATTGGAAACACATTTTTTAAATCAAAGGTTAATTTAAAGTTAAATTTTAAAGCAGGATGATACACATCTTTTTTAATCAACGGAACATATTCGCGACTTACTTCGCAAAAACGAGTGGACCAGATCAAATCTAGAAGTCTTCCTTGATAATTGACAATATTATTAAATTGATTTAAATTTAATAAGTTAATCATGTTATGCATAATTTTACAATTTCGATCTCCAACATCGAGGTTATTAAACTTTGGAACGTTAAAATCGCCTAAAATGAGAACATTATCTTTACTAACTAACTGTACGATAAATTCAATAAAACTTTGAAACTCGTTTACAACTATACTAGGCGGTACATAAACGACAAAACGTATAATGAAATAGAACCAAATAAGCACTTACACCCTAACAAGTCAATAGATGAAATAGATTTTGTTATTTCATCTGTGTTAATCATTGTAACATTAAACTTATTACTACATGCTAATAACACTCCACGACCCCATGACTTTTAGTAACATGATATTGACGATCAAATCTAAACACATTAAATGATTCTGGAAACATTTCCATATTGTGTATAATTATCATTTGTGAGAGCTGTTTCAACCAAAAAATAAAGTCAAACTCACAGACACTAACAGGAGAATAGAACTCCAACAGTTTTGAACGTAAACCACGGACGTTTTGAAAATAACGATTAAAAGTTGTTATATTAAATATTCTCTTTTACCATATTTTGTCATCTAACCTTGGTTTTTACATATTTAAGGCGAGTTGTTTAAATTTTCCGCCATGACAGTGATCAACACATACGTTAAAGTAATGGGGTGCTGAATCGATCTCAAGTGACATTTTTTTCAAATCTTATAATAATAGTATTTTACGTTATAAGTCCAGTAAAAGGATATTACGTACGAATAAGTAATTAATTCAATGAGAACGTAATATCTTTTCACCGGACGAATGACGTAACGTATTTTATTTCATACGATACTGTAATTGTCACTTTTATGTCATACTCTAGTATACTGTAAAACACGTTTTTACGGTATAGTAGCTTTTACAGTACACTAGGCATTTTACCGTACTGTTTTTAACCGAACTCCCTGTATATTATTGCATTTTTGATTCTCCGATCAAAATAAGTGCATGTTTTAATAAAGTTTATAAATATTAAGTTTTTAAATAATTTGAACTTTATCATATTCTAACGTAATATTCATGTTTCAAATACTTAAGAAGTATTTAAGTTATGTAATCAAAATTTACAGTGAAGTGTAACAATAGGTCATATTTTGTATTCCAATTATTTTAATCGTGCTTTTATACAGGGTGCCCAAAAATTAAAACTAATCAAATAAGAACGTGGCTGTAACTTGATTAATTTGAAATAGAATGCCATATTTTTACCTTACCTTCGCGTTTTTACAGAATACGCCAATCATTTTGCACCATTTGGTGTTTTTAAATAAAAGTTCTAATGTATTTAGTTGCCTATGGTATTTAGGAATGTCCTATTTACAATTATAACATAAAACAGAAGCAAAATATTTGTAACAGATGTTCGAAATGTCATACGTCCATTTCGAACAGCAATATATGCTTTTTCAAAATTCTGCTAACTCTGAACAACATTGTTGTCGGAGGCGTATTGTGAACTATTCCTTTTATGTATCTCCATAAAGAAAAACCTGGTGGAGTTAAGTCCGGTGATCTGGGTGGCCAATTGTGAAATCCATTTCTTTCAATCCACCTGTTTTGAAAGTTGGCATTTAAAATTGCCGAACCTCGAAATGATAATGAGGCGGAGCTTCATCAAATTGAAACCACGTGGTTGTTCTGATATTTAAAGAGTCTTCTTCTAATAGTACTAGAAGTTGGTGTAAAGAAAATCGAGAAACATCAGACCATTTAAAGATCCTTCAAAAATATGATCTAATTAAATATAGGGCCAGTAATGCACACACATGTTAACATACCACCTATTCTGATTTCTCATGACTTTGTGTTGATTCGATTCGAATCTGAATAATAATGGAAGTTGTGCCTATTCATGAGACCATTGTTATGAAAAGTATAGTCATTACTAAATAACACATTTTCAAAAAGTTTTCATTTTCTGCCACTGTATCTAACACCCATATACAAAATTCAAGTCAGTTGTTGAAATCCTTTCCATAAAGTTCTTGGCAAAACTGAATTTTGAGGAGGATGAAATCTGTGTTTTTAAGAATTCTTAAAATACTTGTTGGCTAATGATAGTATTTTCGAATACCGATTTTGACTAATATTGGGATTTTCTATAACTGAACCAACTGCCGTAAAACATTTCCTTCATCTTCAGTTGCAGATTTTGTTGTAATAGGTTTCTTATAACAGACAGTTTCACTTTCCTTAAACTGGTTTAATAATCTCTTAAAACTGCTGATTTAGGATGATTTCTTTCAAACCTGTGAGCATAAACTCTAGAAGCCAATAAACAATTTTGATGAGAATCTCCAAGAATAAGAGTCATATCAATACGCCCTTCTTTTGGATAAATCTTTATTTGGACTACGCAATACCACAACGATATTCAAATAATAACGATTTCAACTTACAATCACAAAAAGAATACCAGAATACCAAAACAGACTTTGCAGACTACATTGTCAGACTAAATCAATTATCTGACATTTCTAGTATATGTAACTAGATACATTAGAGCTTTTATTTAAAAAAACTCCAAATGCTGGAAAAATGATTTGGCGTATTCTGTAATAATACGAAGACTGGTCCATTGAACACCCTAATACCATTCGATAGGTAATTCAAAAGTACATTTCTCGGTAATAGAAATATTAATCAAGTTATAGCCACTTAAAGTTTTATTTGATTACTTTTAATTTCTAGACACCCTGTATGAGATGACAAGGTTATTATACTTGGGACGTAAAATATGATCTATTGCTACACTTCACGTTAAATTTCTACATACTTTAAATACTTCTTAAGTATTTGAAACAAAATTAGGTTCGATTATGATAAAATTCAAATTATTTAAAAACCTTAAGGTTTAGATATTATCCTTATTAAAACATACACTTATTTGTATCATAGAATTAAACAATGCAATAATATACGGTCAGTTTAAAAATACAACACTGATTCTTTTACGGGCTTTTGGGACACCTATAATATGCAAATAATTTTAAAATAACAATAATAGACCTCCATACATCTCAAAAATGAAACTTTTAAAAGTCTCGTATCTGGGCCAAAATACTGGGCTGTATGGTGTGATAACCCTGTATTTATATTATATATATATATATATATATATATATATATATATATATATATATACAGTGAATGACGAACGACAACAAATCGGCACATAATCGTTAATTTCTAATACAGTGATATTATGTAAGCCAAAATGAGCAACATTTTAAAATATTTTAAATATACAGGGTGCTCCAAATGACACAGATATTATTGCATTTTCGAATTTTACATAAAAAATAAGTAGACAATTCAAATGCAACGACAGAAAAATTTATTAACAAATTTTAGAAAATAAACAGATACAGAATTAAAATTAAATTATAAATAAGACTTAAGGTGAAATTCAACTGAAAAATAAGAGTTAAGGTCATTTTGGTATGTTTAAATTAATATTTCCATTAATTTGAATTAAAGGAATTTTCTCATAATCACACACTGTTGTGGATCGAGTATCAGTGCCAATTACTTCAGTCTTTATACATATTGCCTTTGGAGCTGGATGTATTGAATTCAGGGCTTGAATTGCATTCAGATACTATTTCTGAATCATACGAGCAATTTTATTTTTCCCTCAAGGAATCTTCAACATATTTTCTGCGATGGTGCTGCTTTTCCATCCATCAAATCGCTTAAGAACAGAAATATCGGCTCCCGAATTGGCAAGGAGCGTAGAACCTGTTCTTCTGAGCGAATGTCAGTGTAGGTTTCAGGGTTTTCTAAACCCAGAAACTGTGCGATACGTTTTGCCACTCCACCAATTGTGTGAATTCTAGTTCTTTGATTGATGCACTGTCCATGCCTGTAGCCCAAAACAGCTTACAATGTTCAGTATTTTTGGACGTAAATTTAATATTTTTGATATAGCTCAAAATTTAATTCTGTTGCTTCTTTAATTACTGTAAATACGCCTATTAGTTTTTGTTTGAGGAATAGTAATGACCATTTGAGAAGCAGTGATTTCTATATCGTTCAAAGACATTTCGTACAGTTCTTCTCTGCGACAGCCTCAGCAACTCAATCATGGAAACTACCTAAAAAAAAAGGATTTCTAAATAATTTGCTCCCCAATGCATAAAAATGTTTACTCCCTTTTGTGAGAAGATTTTTTTTGTAGGAGCACTTCTTAGAAATTCATAAATTTCTTCTCGGCTGAGTGTTTTTTGTTTAGCCTGATGACCAACTGTTTTATGTTTTAAAATGATTTTAGCCTGAATATCAAATGTCAATATTCTCAAACACGAGCAACATCGACTTCACCATGGAATATTTGCTCCACAAAAAGTACCACAACATTTTGTAGACTAAAAGTTTAAAAGTTGCATTACAAATACAATTTAAACTTAAAATACAAAAATACTCACTAAATCATACAAATACGCCAGCATAACATCCTCATCAATTTTTCTACATTATGTTGTCGTCGCCATTCACTAAACTATTCTTTTTATAACGCTCTTCCGACTTTACGGGAATAAGCTTGGCCGTAGCTTCTCTACATTTTGTGCATTTCTTTCCGAATGCTGGTGCTTTGCGTTCTCGTTCATTTTAAACTTTTTAACTGTTTGAAAAATGTAAACAAGTCACCTTAGCAACTACTCAAACTATACCAACCAGCGGTTTTTTTGCTTATTTTAAATATTTAAAATTTTATTTTCAGTATGAAATAAAATACGTTACGTCATTTGTCCGGTGAAAAGATATTACGTACTCATTGCAATAAAATTGACTTGCTTCGTCCGGATTAATTACTTTCAAACAGTTAAATAGTTTAAAATGAAAGAGAACGCAAAGCTCCAGCATTCGGAAGAAATTGCACAAAATGTAGAAAGCTAGCAAGCTTATTCCCGTAAAGTCGGAAGAGCGTTATAAAAAATATGAAGTGTTTAGTGAATGGCGACGACAACATAATGTACAAAAATTGACGAGGATGTTAGCTGCGTATTTGTATGATTTAGTGAGTACTTTTTGGTATTTTAAGTATCAATTTATTTGTAATGAAACTTTTAAATTTTAGTCTAAAATATTGGTACTTCTATTGAACAAATAATTCCATGTGAATCATGTTTCGTGTTTAGAATATTGAAATTTCGATATTCTACAGTGCTAAAATCATTTTAAAACATAAAAGAGTGCTAAACAAGGAAAACACTCAGAGAAGAAATTTATGAATTTTAAAGTCTCCTGATAAAGAATATTTCTATAAAGTGAGTAAACATTTTTATGCATTAGCAAATTATTTAGAAATCTTTTTATTTTAGGTATTTCATGATTTTATATTCGTCAGAGAAGAACTGTACAAATGTCTTTGAACGATATAAAATCACTGCTTCATAATGGTTAATTACTATTCCTCAAACATAAACGCAATAATTATTTACATTAATTAAAAAGCACGCAAATTAAATTTTGACATATCAAAAATATGTAAATTTACGTCCAAAAATACTGAACATTTGTTTTTTACAAATGATTCATCAATCAATAATCTTATTTTCAATTCAATTTTAATTTGTATCTGTTTTTCAAAAAATGTTAATACGTTTTTCTGCATTGCCTTTGAATTGAGTACGTAAAATTCTAGTGTACTGTAAAAAGCTACTATACCGTAAAACGTGTTTTAGTATACTAGAGTATGACTAAAACTGACAATTACAGTACAGTATGAAATAAAATATTTTCCATTTTTGCAAATCTTTGCCGGTCAAGTAAAGAGTATTTAAGTTCAAAATGTGATAAGAAGTGTTGTTAAACATGCAGAAAAATTGTTAATCTAAGACCATTCGAACTTATTACATTTGTTCAATTTTATATTTAGATCGTTAATGCACTGAAATAGTCAAAACAAATAAAAACATGTAATAATTATGTATAATATATAAACCGTCAACAAATCATACAATTATCTCTAATTAATGAAACATTTTCTATTAGTGTGTGATTTACCAATTAAATTGCAATAACGCAATTTTACGTTGTAATAAATAAATTTATATTTGTTGTTTATGTAATTTCGTTTAAAATGTACGAAAGTAATATGTACGTAAAATTTGTACTGGTACAGGGTGTCCCAACGATAGAGTAAAGTAAGTTTATGCTTAACTAGAATTATTTGTAAATATTGTATGGACCATGGGGTAGAGGTAAGAAGTGTGCATTTTTTAAAATATTGGAAGTTATACAGGTGTGCCAGAAAAGCAGGACGTGAAAAAGTATAATTTTTTAAATAGAACACCCGTATTTGATTTTAGTTTTAATTCTACGTGTCCATACAAACATATTTTGTCATACAAAAGATTGGCTGAAAGTTTTAGTTCTTGAGATATTCGCGTTTAAAGATTATTATGGTCATTTTCGTGGGGTTGATGAATGGGCAATTGTTCCGTTATTTCACAATAAAAAATTGATATTTCGTGTGAAAATGAGTGATATTATACTAACGTTTAGACCGAGTAGTATTTCAAATTTTCTCAACAGGGTGTTTGTTATAACCATTCAAATTTGAAAATTCTCAAATTAAAAAAATCAGTTTTTTAATTGCACACCCTATATATTTTTATTTCATTTTATTCGGGATTAAAAATCTATCATTTTTGTCAAATATATCCTATATCTATCTTTGATAGTTTTCGAGGAATTTCGATTTTCTCACTAGCTACGTTACATACGATACTATAACATTATTGTGGATCGTGGTAGCCATGGAAACAATTGCGACGAAATAAAACAAACCACCTAAGCGAGAATATTAACAGTTTTATTAATGAAAACAGTAATTCAATAATTATTCAACATGCGTCTTAGTAAATGCTCAAATAGACGGCCTTCTTGCTGAATACACATATTGAGCCTTTTCTCATGTTCTGTCTCACTTCGGATAACATAAGAGGGGTCACTGTGCGACAAGCTTCGAATTCTATTTTCATGTCCTCCTTTTGTAGGTTTAATAATATACACGATCTTTTATGTATCCCCATAGGAAAAATCCAGTGGAGTTAAATCGCATGACCTGGGTGGCCATAATATAGTAGTAGGTATTCGACGTTCAGGATATTTCATTTGTAGATTCGTTGTGCCAATAAAGGGTTTTTCAGCCTCGCCCAACACGTATATCATATCAACTAATTCATTTGTCGAATAATCCATAATTGATACAACAATTGATAACAAGTTAAATGCGAAAACGACAAATTTAATATGTGTTTATTTTGACAAGTATCTTTGTATCTTAGTAACGCAATTATTATTTTCCATGGCTACCAAGATCCATGCAATGCAATGTTATCGAAAATAAAGTAGCTAGTGTGAAAAATCGAAATTACTCGAAAACTATCAAAGATAGATATAGGATATATTTGACAAAATGATAGATTTTTAATCCCGAATAAAATGAAATAAAAATATATAGGTGTGCAATTAAAAAAACTGATTTTTTTAATTTGAGAATTTTCAAATTTGAATGGTTATAACAAACACCCTGTTGAGAAAATTAGAAATACTACTCGGTCTAAACGTTAGTATAATATCACTCATTTTCACACGAAATATCAATTTTTTATTGTGAAATAACGGAACAATTGCCCATTCATCAACCCCACGAAAATGACCATATAATCTTTAAACGCGAATATCTCAAGAACTAAAACTTTCAGCCAATCTTTGTATGACAAAATATGTTTGTATGGACACGTAGAATTAAAACTAAAATCAAATACGGGTGTTCTATTTAAAAATCATACTTTTTCACTCCTGCTTTTCTGGCACACCTGTATAACTTCCAATATTTTAAAAAATGACACTTCTTACCTCTACCCCATGGTCCATACAATATTTACACAAATAATTCTAGTTAAGCATAAACTTACTTTACTCTATCGTTGGGACACCTGTACAAGTAGATTATTAGACGGAAAATATAATTGCAATATAATGTTACATTGATCTGGGCATCAATCAACGAATCGTATGCAAGAGGCAAGAAACAGCAGCATATTTAAATGCACTTTAAAGATGTAGTTTGAGTTATGGGATAGTAAATCATGAATGTTATCGAATCTTCTTAAAATACATATTTCAATAAAATCATAGTAATCGTCATTCCGTTTCAGTTATAATGAAAACTCGAATTTCAGTACACAAACAAAATCATCTTATAAAACATACTTCTTCTCTAACCGACTTACGCAAACGTCAACTCAAACATATTAAAAACGAAAACTAACATTAAAAAAACATATTAAATATGCTTACAGAACCGCCTATAAAACAAATCATGAAACTGTTTGTTAGATTTAATCAGGACATAGTATTGATTCATATGAATCTAATTTTCCATATAACGTTAATTACGCTCTAATTATTAATGTGTAATGAATTAAACTATAATTACCTAATTCCCATTGTTGAACGTTTATTACATCAAACGTAAATAGTAAAATTATTTAGTAAACTTTTGTAACATAATATAAATTTTTGTATTTGTTGTCCGTAAATACGTTACAACGTTTTTTTAATAAATATTAATATTAACAGGGTTTAGAATAGAATCCGATATTTATCTGTATTTTTTAAGCCCTTGGGGTATTTTGATATCGAAGGTATTAATAACAACGTCACGTCCTTCCTACACGTGGGAACTACCATTGTCTCTAAACAAATCTAAAAGTTTATGTAAGTCTGTGTACAAGAAGCGTAAAAGTAATAATACTCATTCTGTAGTTATTACCGCAGTATCAAGTTGTTTCATAATGAATAATTTTTGTCCTTTACCCAAATGAAAATATAAAATGATGAAGTTACACAAATGTATTTTTTTTTCGTTTTCTGTGTATAAAACTAATACGGTAAAAATAGTAATTCGTAAATTAAGGCACATTACTTAAAATAATAAAGAAAGATCATTTTGTGGATAGAGCAAGAAAAAACAATTTTAGCTAATAAATACGCCAATAAACATTGTAAATAGTGTTAATAGTAATTTATGTACCAAAGGAAAAAGTAAGTATTTTTTCCAGTATAAGTGTATAGGGTGATTCGAGCTACTGTAATATTTATGGTGCAGGATATAGGATACACCTATACCATTAACGACGACTATTAAAATTGACCAATTCAGCGTAATTACGGAAATACAGGGCGATTTCCTTTTTGATATCTTATCTTATCTTCTCTACTGTCCGACGGATTTACTTCAACTTTTAGACTAATAGTCTACGTTATAATACCAACTTTTCAGATAGTAAAAATCAAATTCCAAGACCGTAATTTATAAAAGTTAATTATTGCGCTCCGAAAAACACATCCTGAATATCGTTTTTGTAATTTTTTATTGCATAGAGCTCTCGGATAGATGAATAAAATGAAGTCACTAGTTTAGCACTTAAGGATAGTTTAGTATTGGATCGAATCTTTTGAGCTAAAGTAAATTCACCAACACTGTATCCACTGTATATTTTCTAATCTTAACAACATTGTTCGTCCATCCGCATCACGCTGGCTACAAAAAATAAACCAAAATGAATAAAAATTCAATTTTCAAAATGCATTCCATCAACCACGATGAATTTCTATGGACGTGTTCATCAGAGGATCTAGGTTGCTGTGGCAACCGTCAATCTGACATTTAAATAAATATTCCGCTTTTATTGAATTTTTCTTTATATCACGTACTTTTATTTACATACAAATTTAGTTTAGTAATAATTTAAAGATGTCATCGTACACTAATGCTGAATATACAGATATTATTTATGTTTATGGTCTTTGCGACAGTAATGCAAGGATGGCAGCAAAATGTTACGGAAGAACATGGAAAATTTCCTTTTACCAGTACTCGAGTTGACAGGGTTCTTCGATAATGTCGCAGAGCAAGAAAATATTAAGGACAGTGTACAGTGCATACCATTTTGGTTGAGACAGCCAGATATCTCGGTTGTTGTTGAAGATAGAACCTTGCGGTTTCCGCGGTCTTGTGCCCTTTTTGTGAAACTCAAGATGGCCTGAACGGATTTTGCCTAACTTCTTTCGTTTATAAATTACAGGGTGTTTTTGAAAATCCACACTTTTAGGATCCCTCCATATCTTAGAAGTTTCTCAGCGATGTCAAATTGAAAACTTTTCCCATAGAGAATTTTACGTGAATCCAGGGCGACCTCAATTTTTTTTCGGGGTATCGTTATGGAGATAAGACTCAAACTTATGATTTTTCAATGCAACATTATTTTATTATATTTATTATCTCATAAATTACTTATTTTTTCGTTCGAAATGATATATAATAATAAACATGAAGTTTTAAAAATGCTCAAAATTACTAAAACATTGAATTTTAATAGAGTCCATGGATTTCAAAGTTTTACTACAGGGATTATTATTTGTGATTTTTAGAGTATGGATACTACAAACACTGTTGTTGACTTTTGGAGCATTGTTTTATCAAGTGCTGTGGAGAAATCAACACATCAGCTGTCATGATGATAAATTTTGATGCGTTTATTGTGTTTGTGTTTGGCGATTTTGTTAATTTGTGAAATTTTATAATGGCTGAAAGATTTTTCAGAACAACGAAAAGTATGATATCATACAATGTTTCAATCAATGCCATGAAAATGTTGACGAAGCATTAGAATTATATTTAAACAAGTAAACTAGTAATTTACAATAAGACATTATATGACATATTGTTTTAAAACTTTAGATATCCAGAGAGGCGTCAACCTAGTCGACTGAAGAATAATCTACTAAATTATGGTGCGTATTCTAAACCCCGACCCAAGACGTATAACAAGGAAAATAATGAAGTGGATGAAATAAATGTCTTAGCCAGCGTCCGTGCTCCTCAGACTTCTTGTACGAAGTTAGAAAATGATACTGGCGTTCCCTGATCACGGGTACAAAGGATTTTAAAAAACACAAATTGAAACCCTACAAAGTGAATATTGTCCAGCATTTATACCCTGGTGATGCAGCGAGGCGTGTGAATTTCTGTAATTGGTTTTTGAACCAAACTCGAAGGGACAATAATTTTGCGAGTAAAGTCATATGGTCAGACGAAGCCCATATAAGCAGTGCCGGTTTATTTAACAGGCAAAATACAAGGCACTGGTATGATGAAAACCAACACCTAATTTTTGAGCAACAACAACAGGGTCGATTTGGTTTTAATGTAGCCTGTTTCTTATTGGGGACATCAATAAAATACCGCATTTTTGAAGGGCTCTCAACGCGAATAGATACTTGGCAATTTTAGAAGAAGTAATACCAGATTCCTGGAGAATGTTCCCTCGCCTATCTTAATGCCTTTTACTCCAACAAGACGGTGCCCCTGCCCACAATTCGAGTTGATTGTGCCGTTTTAGAAGAAACTTTCCAGGACCATTGGATTGAAACAAATGGACCCATTAGGTGGCCTGCAAGGTCACCTGATTATCAGTGTTGGACTTTTTGTGGGGTTTTTGAAAAATAAAATATACGATAAGAGGCACAATAATATTGAAGAACTTCGTGCAACAACAGAGGCAGTTTTCCAGAATTTACAAAATCGTCCTTTCATAATTTTAAATACATTAAGACGTATTAAGAAATTGTGTCAATTGTGTGTTAGGAAAATGGACATCAATTTGAACAATTCAATGAATAAGTTACCGAACAATTTCGAAATGAAATAGTATGAGTAAATATTTAATTAGTTGCTTATTCTACATTATGAACTTTTTATTACTATTTATTTGTTGCTATTAGTTACCTACGTTTTGTATTTTGTTAGTGAATTAGTGTTAGTATTGTTCTTGTTCCTTTCATGGAAAAATCACAAGTAGTATTTCTTCAATTTGAACTTTTTTGTATGAAAAATCCATTGCCTACTATTAAAAATCAATGTTTTAGTGATTTTGGAGCATTTTGAAGAATTTATCTTTATGTATTATATATCATTTTGAAGGAAAAAATAAGGAATTTAATGTGATAAAATACAGGTGTTCCATTGAACAAATCATAAGTTTGAGTCGCATCTCCATAACCATCCCCTCGAATTGAGTGCGCCACTGAATTCTACATAAAATTCTCTATGGGATAAGTTTTCAATTTGACATTATCGCAGAGAAACTTCGTAGATATGGAGGGGTCCAAAAGTGTGAATTTTCAAAACGCCCTGTAACTTATGAACGAAATAAGTTAGGAAAAAACCGTTCAGGACATCTTGAGTTTCACAAAAAGTGGCACAGGACCGCCAAAACCGCAAGGTTCTATCTTCAACAACAACCGAGATATCTGGCTGTCTCAACCAAAATGGGATGCACTGTACATGCTAACTAAAACCAGCACCAGACATATTAGTGCATATCTGTGAATACCCCAAACACTCGCATGGAGAACACTAAAAGAGAAAATTTATATCCTTATCATATCCAAGAAGTTCAAAGGTTGGAAGAAGGTGACCATATTCCCAGGCTTGCGTTTTCCGTTGAATTACAAACCATAGAAGAACAATCCTTCGCACACTATTTGCAGACGAAGCCCAATTCACAAGAGCCGGTGTTTTTAACAATATAAATTCTCATGTTTGGGCAAGTGAAATCACACAGTAAGACAGTTTCACTTCGCAACATAAATTTTCTTTTAATGTCTGGTGCGGTCTAATTACAATACTTTTATTGGGCGGCATGTATTCAAAGATTAACAAGCGCCGTTTATTTAGAGTTTCTTCAAAATGTTTTGCCTGGGATACTGGTAAACCATAATTTTCGGGAATGCATTTTCAGCATGACATTTAAAGCAAAAGTTTATAGTGCTCGTTAAAAGAGAGCAGTTATTACGTAATTAATTTCTATTGTGAAGAAGTTAGACAAAATCCAGACATGATAAGAAAGCCAATTTTGAATTTATATCGACGTTTACAGAAATGCATTAAGGCTGATGGAATACATTTTGAAAATTTAATGTAGTTCTTACTGTTATTTTTATTATAGTTGTTATGTAGGTATAAAAAATATATGTTCTGTTTTGTAATTTATAATGCCGACCTGTAATTTTGTTCTTTCTGTACCAAATAAAATGTTCCAACTCCGCACCTGGATTTGATTCTTTGTAGACAGCGTGATGTACCGAACAATGCTGATAAAATTAGCAAATAAACAAATTGAACAGTGCGTTGATACAGCGTTGGTGAATTTACTTTAGCTCAAAAAGATTCGATCCAATGCTGAACTATCCTTATGTCACAAACTAGTTAATGACTTCATTTTATTCTTCTATCCGACAGCTTTATGGAATAATAAACAAAAATTACAAAAACGATATACAGGATGTGTTTTGGCGAGCAATAATTAACTTACGGTCCTGAAATTTGATTTATTTACTACATGAAAAGTTGGTATTATAAGGTAGACTATTAGTTTAAAAGTTGAAGTAAATCCGTCGAACAGTAGAGGACATAGGGTGAAAAGGAAATCACCTGTATTTCCGCAATTAGGCTGAATTGGTCAATTTTAATAGTCATTCCTTAATGGTATACATGTATCGTATATACACCATCAGTATGTACAGTGGCTCATGAATCACCCTATATATATATATATATATATATATATATATATATATATATATATATATATATATATATATATATAAATAATTAATACTCTTAATACATAATTATCATTAATCGATCTTATATCTTATTTCTAATTTTATCGACCATTTTAGTCTATCACTTTTATAACCTCCATTCTCAAAGTTTCCGTAAATAGCATCAATTTCTCAGATAATCAGTGTAGAGATAAAATTCTTACATGAGGTATACCGTTTGATTATTTATTAACTAACCGTTTTAATTAATTAAACAAGTAATCAATGTTATTTCCTCTGATGTTATTACAAAAACCGTTGAACACCTTTTGTACAACAGAGCATCATGCTTTACCCTACCACGATAAACCAATGAGCGACGCTTATGCCAAACCATTGTAAGATTATTTTGACGCACTGGGTATATGCAGTCGTGAGTTAACGTATGGAACGTATTTTGATGTAATTTTGCACGAGAAAATTTTTTATGTCAGAATGGAAATTAGTGTAAATGCTACGTAAGTGGAATTTTAATAACGCGTTATGTGTCATGTAAAAGTATTACAATGTTGTATAAGGATTTTCAAGTTACAAGTATTAAATTTTATTGAAAAATAATGTTTTGAGAACACTGTTGAGACGATAATGGTAAATGGTACTGGGCTTTTCAACTGGTTGCTAAAGAATACGGTTTAAAATTATTATAAATACGTGAATGAATCAATTCATGATATGTCGATGTCGTATTAAAGTGTAATAAAGAATATGTATGTATATTTTTGATTGCATAAATGTCGTAACATTGCGTAATAAAATTGAACGCGTGTTAAGGGCAAATGATGTTAGAATTTGTTAAAGTGTCGGAAGGACAAATCGCCCATATGGGAAATTTTATGAAAAGTTGAATATAGGTCTGCATAGTTTAGGCAGTGAATTTGAATGGGATTAAGGGTTTTTTCCGAAGAGTAGTAAGTATGTTTGTAAAGAAATTCAAGATGGCTACGTTTTCTCGTATTTTTAAGTTGTTTCCGTCCTAGTCCGACGAGATGAGCAATGGAAGCTCGGTTGTGATAGGTTGATTGTGGTTTTAGCACGAAAATTTGATGACGTTTATCGTTATAGAAAGTTCGCTTTGGTCGAAATATTCTATGTTAAGAAAACTGACTGCTTTTCTGAAGCGGAAGGATTCAGTATAGAAAGAAATCTGTTACAAGCTGCAGATAATGAATATCTATTAATGAAGGTAGTATTAGGTTATAAACAAGTACGCCATTTTTAAAATCCTCAGTAATAAGAAAAATGTAGTTTTAATACCGCTCTGGGTTGGAACCTTTACATGTCCTCACTTAACATAATATTTGGGCTCACTAACAAATAACATATTGACTTAAATTGAAGGTACAAACATGTATACACATTTTTTATTCACGCGCTATAGTACATGTGAGCCGCTTTTCCTAGATTAAAAACGGTTGCGGTTTGCCATCCTTATTCAATAACAGCAAATTTTTCAAATACGCATAATCGTATAATCACGAGTATATTTTAAGAAAATATTTTTACGTTTATTTTATTTAGGCAATTCTTTAATGTTATGACAAAAAAAAGTTTACTTACTTCACGTAGTGAGGTTTGGGCTATTTACAAGCAAATGAAAACAATTTGTTACAATTTCTTTTGGTAACAGGTTCAGAAATAATCTGTCATGTGTCAAAGATTTTATCAAAGATTTTCCGATAGCTTAAGAAATTATAAATTATTTGTTAGCCCTGTACATCTTAAATGTAGTAGAACTATCGTAAGTGAATCTAATAACGCATCAATGTTTGAGAAGCTTTCTATTGTAACGCTTTATTTTGTTTTGTATGTATTTAAAGGTTTACGAATTCCTCTTACTAATTTGAGGAGAAACATTCATTAGTTTCTTTGTAAATAGGGTAGTTTTGTGCAAATAAATAGTTTCGTAATTTTAAATTGGGTGAGTTTCGTTAAATAGAGTTGAGATTGCACCATATAAAATGAAATTAAAGAATACATTAAAGTTATTACATTGTATGGTATATCTTTTGCAAAAGTTAAATGTAGCCGCCAGTTCGGCACCGTCTCGTTTGATAAGGTTTGCTTTTAAACAAAGAATTTGTCTTTGTAATCAGGGCATTAAAGGCCAGAAAATTTCAATTTACCATATATCAATTACCCACATAAGGTTTCGAGCAGATGTAGGTTCTGTTGACGATGCAATTTCTCCCAACGGGGTTCAAGTTTGACTTCGTGGATGCGCGTATTTAGAGAATTTGAGTAATCTTTTCTTTAATCGGCTAATTAAATGCAAGGGGTTTAAGAAACCAAGGTGGCGACAAGTGAAATTATTTGCGAGGGCAGAAGTCGCTTAGGCGCTAAAGCGTTTAGTTTGTGACGTAGTGATTACCGCGGAACAACGTTAATCAAGGTCCTTGTCGAAGGAACTATCGTAACATAGTTCTCATCCCTCACAGCCATTGAAGTGATCATATAATTGTTCAACCTTCACGAGACCAGTTTATCGTTAGTGTGTAGTGTAGTGTAGTTGGTTCATAGACTTGTAGGAATCCAGGAAGGCGTGTAGTGTTTGAAGTTGCCTAGTGCTTTCATCGTTCTCTGGAGCTCTTCGCTTTTGCGGACAAATACGTTCGTTCCAAAGTTTCAAACGTAAAGTTCACAGTACACCGATAACCAAATAACCTGTTGTAAATAAAAAAAGGTTTTCGTAATTTAAAAATATTAAGAATTATTCCGAACTGGCTGTATGATACTGGAAGTAGCGAGTATTACAGCATCAATCATATCGTCGAGGTCACCTCTGAGTCCATCGTAGGTGTCTGTAACAAAAGGGTCTCAAGTAAGGTAACATTTCTGTGTTTTTTATTGTTGTGGTTGACAAGGTTAAATAAATTATTGTATGTATTTCATTATTATATTGTTTATATGTATAAATGTCTGAACGCACTGTTTTTTGGACATTAACTCTGATTATTTTACCGTTTAAATTTTTAAAACCAGTGCATTCATTCATATAATAATCTAAATTTATTTGAGTGTTCTATCTTTGTTATTTTGGTATATCAAAATTACAGTAATTCAAGTAAAAGGCCGTTAATGAACGTAGCTAGGTCACAGCCCACTTAGATAGCAACTAAAAAATTTAGATGCAACTCATATAAAAAATATTGTATCCGATATTTTATTATTTATTTACATTAAATATCATTAAATATCTCAAAATATCGTTATTTTGTTTTATGTGAACCTATTATTACGCAGTATCCCACGATACGCATATTAGTGTTTATTTTTTTAATTTGCTCTTCGAATAAACGTCATTACATTGTGTTTAGTTTAAATAAAACAATTACGGCCGGAAGCTTTTCAAATGATTATTTAATTATAACGTAACGTTTAGAGGCCGATAAATCATTGCATTATTTTCTTTCATAATTTGAGCATAATTAATTGCGATTTGAAGAATTTAATTTCAAGTGATTCTGTACAGAATTAAACTGTTTTTTTTGTTGTAGTGAAATTACTGTGAGTCGAATTTTTAGTAACGTAACGTAACAATAGATTATCGTTTTTTTATCGAATTAGTGGTTGATTTTTTGCGGCACGCTATTATTTTAGTTAACCGTGCAAATATTTTTGAAACATTTCAGCTTGCGAGATGCTGGTTCCAGTGCCGCCTGCAAAGATTACGTTTAGGTAAGCGAGTTATTTGAGTATTTTGAGCAAGCGGTGAACTGGCGTAATTAGAATTTCATCCCCTATCGTGACATTTCAAACCTCTGGCGCCTTTTCCAGTTTTATGTCGTTTCAACTATTTGGACTTATATCTGATAAACTATCCTATTGTGTACAAAATTTAGTGCACTGAATCTATCCCAGCCGCTGGCTGGTCGAGCAAAAGCCAAGTTTATCTTTTATCTCGTTTTACTGTCAGCTTATACTGTAACAAATCGAACTACCTAATTCTCGAATTTTATTGTTTTGCATTGGAAAATAAATATTTATGAAAGTTTAAAGTCGAGCGTGTTGAAAAATGAAACGATTGTTAGTACCTTTTGTAAATAAAATTCAACAGTTTTAAACTAGGCCAATTAAACACTTAGAATTTGCATATTTTAATAACAATACACAAATTGTTAAATAGCAAAATTTTAGGCACATCGGCCTCACCAATATTGTAAAATAAGCCTTCAAAGTGAAGTACTAAACCTTTCACTTTGATAGTAGATGAGTTTATGATATAAATGGTACCCCAATAGGAGCTTCGATTTTGTTTCTAAATAAAAGCAATAATTTTAGAAAAATATCATGCTTGTTTATAGTATCAAAATATAGAGGTATGTTATGTTTTAAGAATAATATTCTCCAAATGTCCTCCTCGGCTGTTTCTACAGATGATCATCCTTTATCTAAAATTGTCAATAACCTTTTGGCACAATTGCGGTCAATTTCACCAATAACTTCGGAAATGTTGTGCTTCAGGTCATTAATCGTCTGAGGATTGGTAGAATAGACTTTGTTCTTGAGGAAGCCCTATAGGAAAAAATCGATGAGTTAGATCGCACGATGTAGCAGGCCAGTGAACATCACCATTGCGAGAAATGACGGCAAATCATATCCGTAAAATTCAAAGTTTCTCTCGCCGTATGAGACGTGGCTCCATCTTGCCCATATTATTCAATTGCCATAAAAGTTCCTTATCATATTGCGATAACGCTCGCCATTAACAGTTACCTTTTCACCAGGTCATTTTCATGAAAAATGGTCCTATAACCTCTCCAGTCCACAATGCACACCACACAGTTACTTGCAAATGATGTAAGGTTGTTCTGCAATCACTGAGGGTTTGTACTTCAAATTCTACAATTTTGCTTAATCACGTAACCTCCAAGGTGAAATGAGCTTAGTCAGAGAAGATAGTTTTATTGTAAACATTTGCATTATTTCTCACTTCTTCTAACAGAAAATTAACGAACGCTTGGCATTGCCCGTGATCTGGGGCCTTTAACGCTTGAATTAGTTGTTCGACTGTTGAGATCGACGACGAATTGATATCGTGGGATGTTCGGCAACATGTGTACGTACTGTAGCGATATTTGCATTGCATCGATGACTACGTGGCCGCACTGGCACCTTTACATCAACAACCGATCTGGTAACGTCAAATTTGCAAATAATATTGCGAATTTCGTTGTCATTACATGATTCAAACAATAAACAAAGTTTACAAATTTTCTCATACACGAACCGGAATTTTCGTAGTAAGTTTGCAATCTGATACGTTCTTCCGTCGTAAAACGATCCATAATTAAACTGCCGTGAATCTAGATGACACATGCGAAATATACAATTTCTAGAATGCGTCGTTAAAAAATAGCGCTAAATTTAAATCCAAGTTCCTATTGGGACACCCATGTGTCGTATGTAGAAACTTAAAGGTAGGTGCATTTTGACTTCGAATTTAAACAGTTATTGTGGTGTAGTACAAGAAGTGGTGCAATATTTCAGAACTGTGATTTAATCACTGACATCAAAAATCACTATTAGTCACGGTTACCGTTTAAGATAGAAAGCCGTTATTGTGATAACGATATTTAAACTGCGACTCTCGACATCGTTCTTTAAAATGTGAGTTGGCTATTGAGTACGGAATAAGGAAATCCTGGTCAATCACTGCATTCTGTAATGTGAATCATTTATTGTAAAGTTGAGATAGGAAAGAGTCATTGTGGCTTTCCGACGTCATCGTTCGGAACTAGACCACTTAATTAATATATGGCTGCTATTTATAGAATAATAAAACTTTGTGTAGTTCTTGAATTATCACTATTTGCACCTACTACTAATACGCAATTGTCATTAAAGATTAAAATTAAACCGAACTAATTAAGAATTTCCAAGCGTAACTTAGTCTTAGATAAACTTACTAAGATCACACAAGCGTAGTAATAACGTAACTATTGGTTTACGGTAAGCAGCATTACAGTATGCATCTATGTAGTGTGTAGGTAGCGGACCGCGAAAATTTTATTATTGTAATAAACGTTTGTCAAATCACCATTGTTACCGCGATAGAAAAGATAATTAGTGGATTTTAATATCTTGCTAATACGTCGTAATTTGCTAATGTTTTCGGAATAATTTATTTTCTGTATTTTATATAAGAAATGGGAATGTTTGCAATTGATATTTGAGTAAAGGTTGAACAGAAAAGAAAACATATATTAGGGTAGAAATACAAGTGTTCTGCCGAAACGGGCGTGACGAAAATTTCTATACGCGCGCTCTTGATGTAAAAATGTCACTGATTTAATAATTCTCTACGGCGGAACAGCGCGAATCCAAAGGGATCTTTGTTTGGTACGTTGAAAATTGAGACCTAAATGTAGCGCTTGTTACGGATAAATGTATATTTTTAAAATTAAGATATCGTTCAATAATTTATATGAAACTGTTCCAACGTAATAGTTTTTTTTTTGTTTTTTTAATTACTTTTGAAAAACGGCAGTGCATTTTCGGGAGTAGATATAGTTAGTTTTGAAGTCGAAGGGGAGGCAATTACAGTTAGAGCGTCGATCGAGCCACATCGATTTGGTTAATTAAAAAATTTCATTATGAACAGTTTGTCTTTAAAATATTTCTTGCGTGTACATTTTCTTTCAATTAGACAACCCTAATTTGTCTTTTCTTTCGTGTGTTAGTTTTAATGAGTTTTTGAAATATTAATCTTTACCACCCTTTTCAAAGTTAAACCGCGTAGGTTAATGATTTGTGTCTTTGTATCAAGTGTAAGTAGGTATTTTTGTATAAATTAAGACTGGCAGAAAATAATTTTACAAGCGTATGAAATGTATTACAAATCAAACATTGGCTTGCAAAGGTATTTCATTCGCACGCGGGCTCGTTAAGCGTAAATCTGCTAAAATAAAGGACAGTACAGGGCTCCCTCACTCTGGTATTTGGATAATTAGCATTGTTGTTTACGGGTACAGGATAGAACTTGGTTATTAATTGTAAGAGGAAATTGCCCATTATGTACATACCCTCGGGTCCAGATGAACACTAAACACCTCGAATTGTATTTGAATTGTTCCATAGATGAATGTGTAACCGGAAAAAGGGGCGCTGTATTTTTCTAATGCACTCAACCTTATATATCGGTCACGATGTTATGATCTATTTACAACTTACCCGTGTAAAGCTTTGTTTTAATGCATTTTTTGTCAGTTTGTTTAAGTAGAATTGTTTGTCTGCCAACGGATTTCTCTTTATATGTAATTTATTGTAATTTTACGCATGTATTTTGTGCTTTAGTAGTCACTAAACAATTGTGTACGTGTAAATTCCTTGTCTATTTTCTTTTGTCCTTGCCTTTACCTTATTATCACCTGTGCAATTTTATTGTTGTTGTTTTTATGTACCGTAATTTGCCTTATTGTTTTATGTGCTTATTTACATAAAGACTAGCATGATTGGTTTTAAAGGGGCATATGTTTGGTATTACGATTTTTATTCTGTTTTATTTATGATACAATTGTGGGTGTGGCTACATGGGTTATTTTCTATTGTGTTTATGTGTAACTAACCTGCTTTTTATTTATTTTTCTCTTAATGTTATAATTTTGTACACACCTTAACCTGATTTAATGGAGTGTTGTTATATATTTAACCCTTTCATTGTTGTTTTTTGTGTTATTTGATTTATTAATGTACTTGTGTAATTAATTATTTATGAATAAAGTGGGTTTTATTGGTGGTTCTTTCCATAATAGTACATTAACGGGCTGAACCACCATTGCGAACATTAACCTCATCCAGCTTATCTCAGTTAAATAGACAACGTACCTACCACTAGACGGCCAATTCGTTTGATCGCATTTGAGGTTTGCAGTAATAATACATTGCCAGCAAAGTCAAAGTAATGCAAGCAATTCATTTGAGTGATAGTAACATTATTGTCAGTAAAGTCAAGATAAACCACTTCAAATTACACTTTTCCAGACGCTACACGTGATAAACTGAAAGTGAAGAGATGAATTTGAAAATCCAAAATAATTGTCTTATACAAATGGTGCGATTTATTGGTATCAAGATTTTCAAAAGAAATTGCAAAAATATTTAATAGTGTTTAAATGATGTTCAATAAACTTTGTTCATGTTTCTTTTTATGATTGTGGACCTGAACAGGCTGAATTAGGCCTACCGTGCTAAAGCACTCAGGAACATTTAGGAGGATGGATCGAGGGATAATGAATTCCAATAGATGCCTATGAACAGCTACCTTAAATTTTCTCATATCATAAGTGAGAGGAAAACAGGAACTAGGGATATCATTCCAGAGTTTAGAAGCCGTGTAGAAAAATGTGGATTGCGCCCGTTTGGTACGACAAGTGGAGATTTGTACTGCATACTGATGATGTGAATGAGCGAACCGAGTGTTTCTCGAAAGATAGCCGAGATGGTATCAAAGAATATAATTCAGCAGCACAATAGCCGTTGTAATAACGATAATACAAAGAAAGAACTGAAACCATCCTTCTATGCTCAAGGGACTGTATGTGAGAAGTTAAGGACGGGTCATTTATAAACCCAATCGCTCTCTTTTGAATACGATCAACGATATCGAGAGCGTATTGGGAGCACTAACCCAGAGGTGAGAATTATATTCCAGATGAGGCCGAATTTGGGCCTTATACAGCAGAAGGAGTTGTCGAGAGGTAAAGTACTGCTTAGATCTGTACAAAAGCCTATTTTACGAGCAGCTGTTTTGGTAGCTGACAGAAGATGGTCAACCCATGAGAGATTTGAAGATACAGTCATACCCACAGAGTAATAGAGTCTGAAAACTTAAGAACTGAGCCATTCATACTTACAACAGGAAATGATCGATCTTTTTGGCGGACATAAGGCAACACTGAGTTTTGTTAGCATTCAATTTAACTAGATTATTTCTTCCCCATTCGAGAATACGTTGAATGTCTTTGTTGATTAAATTTGCCATTTCAGCTTTAATTTCTTGATTTGACATAGAAGGTGGATTATCATTATGAGTAGACTGAGATGAACTACAGTGAAGAGTGCTATCGTCAGCAAAGCAATGGATGGGGTTAGTTGTTGAAGAAATAAGGTCATTTATGTACGGTAGAAAAAGTGTAGGCGCTATAACGGATCTCTATGGTACGCCCGCATTAATGCTAACCTCTTTTGTAAAAAAGCCATCAACTACGACACGTATTCATCTTTTATCAAGGAAACTAGAAACCCAGTTGATGAGCGTATCATTTAACCCAAACGAGGTGAGTTTAGAAAGTAAACATTATTCCAAACTTGGTCAAATGCCTTTGAGATATCTAAAGCGACTACAACTGTTTCACCGGACTGCTCTACTGTATTGTTCCAAACTTGGGTCCCATATGAAAGAAGATCGCCTGTTGAACGACTTTGCCTAAACCCTGGTCACTAAGGAGTTTGTTAGTTTCAAGGAACGTGAGCAGTTGCTGATTGATGGCTTTTTCCATGATTTTAGACAAAATGGAAGTGATGGCAATTGGTCGGTAATTTGAGGATCGGTCTTATCGCCTTTTTGGGAATAGGTTGAACATTTGCTAACTTCCATGATGAAGGGAATTCCCAGAAGACATAGAGATCGTATAGAGCTTAGATAGGACTGGTACTAGTTCGGGGAACATTTCTTTAAGACAATAGCTGGGATACCGTCTGGGCCAGTCGCCTTATTGAGATCAAGCCTACTGATGATCGATTCCAAGAGCTTGTACCGAAAATGAATTGGTTTCATAGCGTATGAAGAAGAGTTGACTAGGGGCACATCTTTTCCAGAATCATTGAGACACGAGTTTGATGCAAACAAATCCACAAAAACATTGGCTTTGTCTACAGAATCAGCAACTACCGATCCGTCAATAGATGTCAGGGGGGGAAATGAAGATGTTCCAAAGTTTTTACTAATGGCTTTAGCTAAAGACCAAAATTTACGACTGCCTAAAGGAGATGTAGCTAGTTCGTTGCATTTTCGTTGTTCGAACAACTTTTAGTTTTAGTGATGACACTTTTGCAGATATTTCTAGCACCAACGTATTCTACATGACTGTCGACCGATTTATTAGATTTCCATTTAATGTAACATTTATTTTTTAAAGATATTGCATCAGCACAAGCCTTATTGAACCAGGGTTGGGAACGTGAATGACCTATATGGTACTGTTTTCTGGAAATGTATAGCTCCATTCCCATGAGGATGACTTCAGATACTGAAAGAGCGATGTCCGAAGAAGTGGACGACTTAAAACAATATTCACGCCATGGAAAGGTTGCAAAGAATTCCGTAAATTACTCCATCGAGCTGACTTAAAACACCACAAGGTTCTATCGGTTTTGCGAACAACAGTGGAATTAGGTACAGTAGAAATGATTTTTATTAGACAATGGTCGGAAAGACCTAAAGGCGAAAGAACGAAGTTTTATAAACAAGAGGTTTGATGTAAGAAAGAGATCTAGAAGATGTGGAGTATGGTTAGGGTTATCAGGGATTCTTGTGGGTTCAGAAATCATTTGTGTGAGATCACATGAAATAGCAAATGTTTCTGCATTATGACCAGCGGGATTTGTAGTAGATAAAAACTGAAGCCAGTTAGAGTTATGAACATTGAAATCGCCTACAAATGAGATATCGCAAGATGGAAACTGAGACAGGAGATAGTCAACTTTCATACTAAGGTAATCGAAGAAGTCTTGAAAGTTGCTGTCTGCACTTAAATAGTTAATATTTTAGTGGCAGATGCTTATTTTCCTAGTGATACAAAATCATATTTAACACGTTCACGTTTATATAAAATATTGACACTAAAGAATTAAATAGTTTTATCGAGCTAGAAAGTCATTTAAAATATAAAGATAACCAACATATTAATGACCCGTTGCAACCTCACAGACGAAGGTATTCAAGGTATTAATCATAAATAAATATTAATACCACAAATTGTAAAGTATTTTTAATAATTTGTGGTATTAATTACATATTATGTATATGGGCGTTACGTTATGTGGGCGTACCTACCCTTAATTAGTAACCTGTTAGTTTTAGTTCTAATTCTAACGTGATTACAAATTTAGTTTTCCCACCCAAATAATTACATCCAATTAATAAAATTAAGGCAATTAAGAGTAACGACTTAGTATGGAATCATTCGGGAAGAAGTTTCGTTTCAGTGTGATTTTCTATCAAATAGCTATTTTATAATCACAGTTCCTTTTAGGTAGCAGTAACGAATCACTACGTAATACTAAAATCACGATATCGCTCATCACAACGCACCCTTTGGTTTAGTCTAAAATCACCATCTACTTCACTGACCTACGCGCATCCATGCGCATTTACCTATGTGGCAGATTCTCTTATGAGAATGTTGTCCGGTTACAAGATATCAAAACATAATCCAGAAATTAACAAAGAAAAAATAAACATGTACCGTAAAACACGCTCATCTTTGTGTTAGAGTGTATAAACACATTTAGAAACTCACCACACTACAATCAAAAGTAAATTATTATGACTAAAAACTTATTAAGTTACAATTTGTTTCAATCTTTTACTGTAAACTTACTACATCCCACATGCCACTAATATCCTCAATTGGAGATTTTTCTTGAGTTGACATGAAATGAATGGCCAGAAAAATTAATAAATAACACCCAGCAGCAACATAAAAAAGAATTTAAATTATTCTGGAAATAATTTTAGAAAACTGAAAATTTGATTTATTAGAATAAATATGTCTTTGTGTCATCCTTTAAACCAACCAATAGAAAACATTCTCTTATTGGTATAATTTAAATCTAGGATGACACTCTCGTGCAAAATAAACATTACGTGAATAGCGTAAGAAAAATATTGGTAGGTTTATTAAAATTCTACGTATGTATGTATGTATGAAATAAACATAAAGGATATACGATTAAATTAATTTTTAATTAGTCGTATAGAGTCATTCATTATACGTACCTACAAAAGCAGAACAAAACTAACAAATGTCCCTCTACTATTAATTAACAAAAACCTTCTAAAGTAACCATGTTTTTTTGTCACATTAACATGATTGTCATTATGTCCATACTGTTTCCTGTATTTTGATAAAACTCTCAGGTTAATAATCCTCACACTATGTACTTACAAATAAAAATCAATTAGAATAACAACGAAAAAGTTACGTGACTAAAAAGCTAAACAGGTAAATAACTAAATTTTTTAGAAGGTTTGGGCTTAAAGCTAACTTTTCGCTTTGTCAGATGCTGTTATTGTCACTAATCTTAAATAAAACGGAATTGTTTCCATCCTGTTTATCGGAGTAATTTTCGTAAGTAAAGCATTTCCTTTTTTTTTCTGTAAAAGATTAAGGTATAATTAAAGTTACGTAATTACAATTTATACATATATAGTGTTTAGAAAAGAATTTTTTTATTAGTTTGCTTAACTTGATTCGTTAATTTTGCCACATACTTCAATTGTTGCTAATTACAAACATAAATACAAATAAAACGCCACGACATTGTAGTTAATTACGCAATTCAATTAATTGAGCTCCAACTAACATTAAGCAAGAATTATTTTTATGTTTTCTTTATACAGTTCCATATTTTCGTGTGACTTGGTTTTTCTACCTTGTATAATTAAATATAGTTCTCTAAATGAGTATAACTTGTCCCTTAACCCTGCTGTTACGTTCGGGTCTATATGACCCGAAATCAAATTGTTGTTTAGATAACTTTTTTGTTTATTAATATCTAAACTTCGTAGCTAATGACTTTGCTTCTAATCCATTGAAAAATAAGGTGGCTTGTTTGTTTTAATAAATTTTTTTTTCCTAATTTTTTTAAACATGATTGTTACATTGATGATCCTCGGGTCATTATGACCCGAGGCTGTAATACATTAGTAGGACGTATAAATGTGTATTTCCAATTATTTTATATTGTAATTTGAGGAGTTACTACAGCATTTTCGGCAGGTCTGTAGCCGCGTGTGTAAATCGAAACAGGAACAGACTTGCAACTTGCAGCAGGTATAAATATCATATCGCAGTATGCAACCGACAGTTTTGTTTGTTACGTTGCAGAGTAAAGTGAGGTTTGTTGTTCTTGTGCTGAAATAACAATAATGGCAAAAAAATATTTTAGTGGTGAACTTAGAAAAACTTATTGATAATTTGAGTGACATTAGTGACGATGAAGCTTCTGAAGAGGAAGATCATATCAGTGAAGATAGTGATTATGAACAGTCAGACGATGATTTTTTCGACGATGCTGGACGGACAAATCCTACGCAATTGATGCCACCTGCTCAATCGGTTCAATCTAAAGATAATGCCATAACTTGGATGTTAGATCCATTTCCTCAATCAGGGCGTGCAACCAGTGCAAATACCATAAAAGTTGCTCCAAATCCAACTAGATACAGCAATGCACGAGTCCAGGATGTAAAATCTACATTTCAGCTATTTTTCAATAGTTCTCTGGAAAATATAATTTTGAAAATGACTAACATCGAAGGTCGTAGAGTGGACGGTGACAAGTGGCAAGAATTAGATGACATTACGTTGCAGGCGTACATAGGTTTGTTACTGTTAGGAGGAGTTTACAGATCGCATGGTGAATCTACCAGAAGTTTGTGGAATTCAGAAACAGACAGACCTCTTTTTCGCGCAACAATGTCGTTGAAACGATTTTATTATATATCGCGCGTGTTACGATTTGATACTAAAGAAGATCGTCAAGAAAGAAGGCTACGGGATAACTTGGCACCTATTAGAGAATTTTGGGACAAATGAGCTGAAATACTACCAAAATTGTACAATCTTGGGCAAAACGTAACTGTGGACGAGCAGCTGGTTGCATTTAGAGGTCGTTGTCCATTCAAGCAGTATATACCAAGCAAGCCAGCAAAATATGGCATCAAAATATGAACGTTTTGTGATAGTGCAAGTTCTTATGCTTTAGAAGTTCAAGTATATACGGTAAAACGACCTGGGGGAAAACATGAGAAGGATCAGGGGCTGAAAGTAGTTTTAGACCTTACTTATGGACTAAGAGGTCAGAACGTAACTTGTGACAAATTCTTTACATCGTATAAATTGGGTCAAATGCTTCTCAAAACAAAACTTACTATGTTAGGGACTGTCAGGAAAAGCAAGCCTGGGCTACCTATCATGGAAGTAAATAACGTTGTGCATAGTTCCAAATTTTATTTTACTAAAGATACCGCAGTTGTGTCTTATATTCCAAAAAAATACAAGAAGGTCATTCTAATGAGTACGTTCCATAACCAGAAACAAATAAGCGACAGAGAAGACAAAAAACCACAAATTATACTTGATTATAATTCTACGAAAGGAGCAGTTGATACACTAGATCAGCTAATCGGTGCGTACACATGCAAAACAAAAACAAATCGATGGCCCATAACCTTATTTTACAACATTTTAGATACCAGTGCCTATAATGCTTTCGTCTTATGGCGCGACACAAATCCAGACTGGAATAAAAATGTTGTGTTCAAAAGAAAACTGTTTTTGAAACAACTGGGCAAACAATTGGTAAATCCTTACATTTTGTCCAAAAAACATCTTCCCCGTAATGAACAAGCAGCTGCAATTGTAACAGCTATTCAACAACCATTGGTGAAAAATTCTACCGCACCTCTTCATGGAACTAGCAACAAAAACAAACGAGCACGCTGCAAATTTTGCCCTTCTAAATGTGATAACAAAACTAATATGACCCGCATTAAGTGTAAAAAATATTTGTGTAAAGAACACGTGACCTATTATTGTCCCGACTGTAAGAAGTAGTATCAATTTTTAGACATTTTTTATTCCGTTTTCTTTTTTTTTTATTTAAATTTGGTTGAATTTATTGTAAGTTTCACGTTTCATATAAAAAACATTGCATTACAGAAATAAAATTAATAAATGTATAAAGTAGGGTTAAGTTATCAATTCCGCTGTTCCTACGCATTTTGCATTATTGGTGCAGCGGATAGGAGTGTTACAGCCAGCTTTAGAAACGATCGTTAACTTTACAGTATAGTTAACTACGGCATTGCATTGTCAACTATTTTATAAACGCTGTTTAACAACGTGGTCATGATCAGTATGTCATAATTCATGATTACATTGTTGAATACGTTATTAAGTTAAAAATTTGTTTTATAAAGCAATTTGATGAATTAAATAGGTAGTTAACTACAATAAAGATGAATTACACTTACACCTGTGATTAACTAACGTAAATACTAAACTTAAAGTTAACCAAAGTCTAAAGGTAAGTTGTATTGCATTTTCAAATACGTCACACTGACGTCACAAGCTCCGCCTCTGACAACTAATTTTGGACAACTTCTGTTAGTGTTTCATAGGAACCGATGTGTTTTCTGCAGAAAAAGATCGTGATAATTGACTTATTGTAGTCTTAGTATATAGTGTTAAAGTATTTAATAGTTAATTAGTAAACGTTATTAGTGTACGTCTTAGCTGGATTAGATTTTATTGAACACGTATTCGTTCCTTTACGACATTGCAATAGAAATTTGTAAGTATTTTATTACTTGCTTTAATAAGGTAAAACCTATGTGAAGTTTGGTAAATAATATACGTTCCGTTGTCTTTCCGGAAAAAATGTCTTTAAGTGTTTATAATTAAACCTGAGTTTTATTAACACTATCAAAAAATGATTGTAATAACTGCTTGTGGTGCTATTTTTATATATGGTTCAATTAAAAGAGTTGAAAGTAATTCTTTAATTTGACTAGTTTAATGATAACTAACCTAAAAATCGCACGAACCTTTCAATATTATGTAGGATAATTGTTCACTTCATTCACGTATTTCTGGTGAATTGTATCAATGCAATCGTTATCTATAAGTATTAGCACAGAAACATTTTCACCGCCTACGATTTTCGATAAAATTGTAAGAAAACAATCACATTCCAACATCAGGCAAGGTCACACATTGTGACTTATCTTGAAAATGCCTAAAAGGCTGGGGAATTTCCTTCTTACGCGCACTTTACTTTGTAGATGTCGCTGAGTGTGCGCATTGTAATTTAAATTGGTTTATTAAAAAAGATAATGAAAGCGAACGAATGATTGTCTATACCTATTGCTCTAAAAGAAAATAGATATCTCATTGCAATCTAATATCTGTGCAATTCTGTTTCTTACAAGAAATACGAAACTAACGACCAACTTCATTCTAATATCAACGCGGAAACGAAAAGAGTTGTTCATTTATTTCCTTATTTACCGTATGTTGCTCCGTCATTATTAGTACTTTGTCTTCTGCTTACTATTACTGCGTTTGAAATATTTTCATATACATACACCAACCTACCTTTGTTTTGCCTATTTCTTATCTTTTATTCAATCAAAAAATAAAAAGTCTTTTTCAAGACTAAAATCGGTTGCAACCTTTGTTGTATAAAGTGAGTTATTAGTAGAACACAGGCACCTTGGCCGCCATTTTGTTTTTTGTGACGTCACAAGCCCTGCCCACTGGGACACCTTCCCTTCCACTTTTTGTTCACGCCTACGTCGGAGGCGTATGTTTGTCAGTCATTTTTTGTCGTGCAATTTGTCGGCCATTTTTTTGTCGGCCATCTTGTTGATTAAGGCCTTGCTCTCGGGCCTCCGCCCCTTGTCGTGGCCCCATCGTGGGATGGTATGGGAACCCTAACCTTATAAGACCGGTGTAGGAACTACCTCTTAGGACTTACCCCCTGTCCTGGCCCCCTTGACAGGAAATTGTGTTCTAATAAGCGGCTACTGTAAAGTGTGGGAAATTTGAATTTTTGTGTGGTGCCATCTAGCGGTATATTCTTAGGACTAATTAGGGATTGTTTGTGGCGCCATCTAGTGGTTTATGGATTAATGAAAATTTTCTATAATAGAAGTTGATCATGCACGCCTTCTTCTCGGCTCTTTCTCAAACAAACAAATCAATTAATCAAATCAAATTACTTAAACATATCAATCTCAAACAAATCATGGTCGATCAAATCAATCAATCAGATCAATCTCAATTAATCAATCAATCACCTAAATCAATCTCAATAAAACCAGATCATATTTTACAATTTGCGAAAACCAGCTTGTTGTCTGGATTTACAGTAAATTAAAAAAATAGAAAATTTTCAAATACAAAAAAACTAAACCAATTTCTAACATTTAATTATAATTGAATTACATACATTTTATTATAACAAATGTTAAGTTTGTTCAATGTGTAATGACCAACTACGATTAAATTGTAAATAAAATGCCGTACAAAAAATATTTAATACCACACAAGTTGCCTTTGAAAATGAAAAATTATAGTCCTATACATTTTTCGTTTAGCAATCGTAATTGAAAATACGTAAATAAAACAGACTGAAATCGAAGTTACCTTTGGAAACAATTGAAATGCGTAACTTAAATGACAGTTCATATTGCTTAGTAAATGATATAATAGAAGTGTATTTCGAATTTTTTTATGTTTACAGTAGTTGAAGTTAGTATTTTGTTGTTAGTTTTTCTTGTTTTAAGTTTTTGTCATTCGTATTTTGCAATTTCTTATTAATAAGTTAATTCTAATTTATAAAAGATGTATACGCAGAATGAAAATGTTGACATCATATTAATTTTTGGCGAATGTCGCAAGAATTTCAGAGCTGCCGCTGCATTTTATACTGAGGGTTATCCAGATAGAAGACATGCTTCTCAAAATTATTTTATAAGATTGGAAGCACAGTTGTGGAACATAAATATCGTTAATGTAGTCGCTGAAATAAATGTTCTAGCTCTTGTAGAATTTGATAAAACTACAAATCAGACACGAATCTGCAAGAATAATTATTAAAAAAAAATACCACTAAAAATCATTTAAGTACAAATTAAATCAACAACTGTATGAAAATGATTTTGAAAGAAGATAAGTTTTTGTAATTTTGTTGTTGATAATATAAGGAATAACAACAATTTTCCTCGCAATATTTTATTTTCTGATGCGCCAAGATTTACAAATGCAGGTTTATTCAACCGACAAAATACAAGATACTGGGCTCAACAAAATCACAGATTATTTTTTGAAGGAAATCGCAAATTAAATTTGGATTCAATGTTTCACTGGGGATGGTAAATAATTTACTATTACCTCCTATAATTTTTGACGGTTCATTAACTTCCGAAAGGTACCTTAATTTTTTGGAAAACCACATTATGACTTTTGTAAATAACTTGCCCATGGAAGAAATAAATATCTTATATTTCCAACAAGATGGTGCCCCACCTCATAATTCTATTATAGTTAGAAACTATTTAAATAAGACATTCCTAAATCGTTGGATTGGCACAAATGGACCATTAAGGTGACCACCTAGATCGCCTCACTTCACACCTCTAGATTTTCATATTTGCGCATTTTTGAAAGAACGTGTTTATGCAACACGAACAAAAAAGAGAGGAATTGGAAAATCGTGTGAGAGTAGCTATTAATGAAATAACCCCACACCAGTTGAATAATTGTATTATACAATTTGTTAGAAGGATTAATTTATGTGTAAATTCGGAGGGTCAATACATTGAACATTTGTTATAATAAAATGTATGTAATTCAATTATAAATAAATGTTAGAAATTGGTTTAGTTTAAAATAATTTATTGTCATTAACGACTTTTTGAAATTCGACGTAGATATAAATAAAATGTTGTAATAGTTGTGATGCTAAATGATATGACAATTTTTCAGAGGAAAAACATACCTAGTACTTTTGTTTGTAATTTCGAAAAACAACTTGGATGGTGTGCAATATTCCCTTGTAGCGTATTTTATTTACAAATTAAATCGTTGTTAATCGATATCTCATTGTTTTAAGTCTTTCATTTATAGGTACTTTATTTTCACGGCCTACTTATAATTTTAATATTTGATAGACAATTTAGACAAACGCGGTGAGTTTTTAAATAATTATCATTACACTAAATTGAAAATAATTAAAATTTATTTGTTAAATCATATGACAATTGCAGAGAATAAGATACTAACTTCTGAAATGTATTTAAGAAAAAATATGGGTCCCTATTTAAACGTAGGAAATAGGACTTGTTTTATTAAGAAATTAAATCGTTGTTAATCGATATCTCATTGTTTTAAGTCTTTCATTTATAGTACTTTATTTACTACTTATAATTTTAATATTTGATAGACAATTTAGATAAATGATTGGTATGTTCTTTATCACAGTACACAAATGACAAAATTAAATTTATTTTTCATGACATTGAAGAATATTTTTGTATAACCTTCGAAATTGATTTAAAAATCATGGGTCCAACTATTTCGAAAATGCTAGGAAATAGGCTTGTTTTATTACCGCCATTTACGAAATCAAGATATGGACTTTAAAATACATCGTTGTACAGAAAGTCATAGATAAATGATTGGTATGTTCATTTTCAAGTCAATGACAATTCAGGGTGCTACGTTTTCATGATTAAAATATTTGAAAATTCGTTGACACTTCATGGTCGAACTTTTCGAGAAGTGCTATAAATCTATATACCGCCATTTAGAAATCAAATATGGACTTAGGTCATACATCGTTGTACCATGAAGTCAAGACTAATCATAGTATGGAATAAATATACATTACTGATAAATCGAGGACACTTCACGGTGAACCGATAGTCGATTTTATTAGACTTGTCATTTAGGTTATTAATTTATTTTGAGGTTACCTATGTAAGTCTGATGACGTCATTGATGATTTGCTTTTAATGGAAAGGGAGGTGTTGCAATGGAACTTTTGAGAGATCTTTTAATTATCTAATCAGTCGTAGCAATAGTTTTGAGTATTTGCGTTACGTATACAGGGTGATTCAAGATTATTGTTGTTCTATAAAAATACAAGCGAACTAAAAAAGACAACTATTCCAAATTTGGTATGTAGACATAATAGGTCATGATCTATCTTTTAAAACTATTTTCAAAAGTGCAACGTTGCCACTTCTACCAGAAACCCAAGGCAACTTTGAAAATTCAAATTGAATACCCTGTATGTTATTGCATTTTCGGATTCTGCATAAAATTCTAAGCAACTTTTGTTAATATTTCCTATTCCGTCCTAAGCGTTACATAAATGACCTCTAAAATAAAATAATAATCTGACCAACCGCACAGTTAAAAATAAAAATCGACTGGTTTCGAATTTTTTCTGATTTTATTTGGTTTGAAAGTTCTGTCATAATAATCTTTGGAAAAAAACTGATTCACTTCATATGTCGAGCAGTTTAGTATCAAGAATGCAGTAAGCATTAAAAATGATAGCGAAAAGAAATATCAATTATGATTGGATGTGGAGATAGAAACGCAACTACAAGTATGTAACTTATCTAATACAAAATATCCTAATAAACCTATCAGACAATCGACAGTTACGTTAAACACGTTGCAAACACTGGTCATTTACAAATAAACGAAAATGTAAAATTAAATTAATTCACACAGGTAAGTATCTACTATAAACACAAAACAGAGAAAAAATTGTTTAACACTGTAGAATTGTTTGTAACTCAATTTAAATGTTCAAATTGCCACCCTCCTACTTCTTGGCAGTAATTAAACCGATGACCACAAGCTTCTTGAACATTGTGGATCATTTGTGGACTAATCTTACGCATTTCTAATCTAATTCTATTTTTCAAATCTTCCAGATTGGTTTCTCGACGTATACTTTAGATTTTAAATAGCCCCATAGAAAAAAATCAAGAGGTGTAAGATCTGGAGATCTTGGGGGCCACTCTATAGATCCTCGCCTACCAATCCATCTACCAGGAAAAGTTATGTTTAGAAAATCGCGAACAGGACGTGTATAGTGAGGAGGTGCACCATCTTGCTGAAACCATAAATTATCATTTGGTAAATCAGGATCATTTTCATTTGGGAAAATTACTGCAATGGCAGATATGAGTTCATATTGTAAGAAGTCCAGATATCGTTGCCCTGTATGAGTTTCATCGAAGAACAAAGGGCCAATGATTCTGTTCTCTACTATCCCCGCCCAGACATTCACTTTTTGAGGATACTGAGTGTGTAACTAATTCATCCAGTGAGGATTCTCTTTACTCCAATATCTACAGTTTTGTTGATTCACTGTACCATTTAAGGAAAATGTAGCTTCATCCGAAAAAAGAAGGAATCCTGGGTTGCGGTTACATAAGTCTTGCATGACTTCACAAAACTGCATTCGGCGATCCGGATCATCTTCATTGAGTTCCTGCACATTCTGGATTTTATACGGATGGTATTTCTCCTTTTTAAGTACACGTAACACCGACCTTTGTGAAATGCCTTCATCAGCTGCAATTGCTCTGGAACTACTATGAGGATTTTCTACCAAACTTAACAACACATCAAGTTTTACATTTTCGTTCATTTTTGGACGACCAGCATTTGCAATATGTTTAATGTGACCAGTTTCCCTAAATTTTCTCTCAATTTTACTAACAGTTGAATGTCCGATAGGTGTATCAGGATATTTTGTATTAAACAAGTTACATACTTGTAGTTGCGTTCTGGTTTTATCTCCACATCCAATCATAATTAATACTTCAATTCGTTGTGTTTCACTTAATGGTGCCATTATTATTAATTAATTATAGTTATTCACTTAGTACAAATACCCACAATGTAATACCATTAAGTACTGAAGTAAGTAGTAAGTGTCTTAAATTTGACTCGTGCCAACTCGATATCTACAAAATCTATTCTTTTGCTACTTTCTTTTGTTGTCAGTTTTAAACTGAATTATTTCTGTATTCTTGATACTAAACTGCTCGACATATGAAGTGAATCAGTTTTTTCCAAAAATTATTATGACAGAACTTTCAAACCAAATAAAATCAGAAAAATTCCGAAACCAGTCGATTTTTATTTTTAAGTGTGCGGTTAGTCAGATTATTATTTTATTTTAGAGGTCATTTATGTAACGCTTAGAGACGGGTATAGGGAAATATTAACAAAAGTTGCTTAGAATTTTATGCAGAATCCGAAAATGCAATAACATACAGGGTATTCAATTTGAATTTTCAAAGTTGCCTTGGGTTTCTGGTAGAAGTGGCACCGTTGCACTTTTGAAAATAGTTTTAAAAGATAGATCATGACCTATTATGTCTACATACCAAATTTGGAATACTTGTCTTTTTTAGTTCGCTTGTATTTTTATAGAACAACAATAATCTTGAATCACCCTGTATATGTAACGCAAATACTCAAAACTATTGCTACGACTGATTAGATAATTAAAATATCTCTCAAAAGTTCCATTGCAACACCTCCCCTTTCCATTAAAGAAAATCATCACGCTTACATAGGTAACCTCAAAAATAAATTAATAACCTGAACAACCGCACGTCTAAAAATAAAAATCGACGGGTATCGGGATTTTTCTCTGAAGTTGCCGATTTAAGAATTATTGAATTTATTCCATAATTTAGCCGCTCACTGTATACATGATTCAAATTTCAATAAAATATTATTAAAAAAAAATGAGGGCCTGATACATGGTCTCGTTGACACCCGGTATAAACTAAAAAATTATATATTTAAAAAAATTTTTTTTTACAAATTGTTTACATTTTCTTCACACTTGGATAGTTTTGGGCTGTAGAATCTAAATATGTAAAAATATGTGAAAATTCCATGCCATTTTTGACACCAGAAGTCGGCCATTTTATATTTTGACGTCAAATAATGTGAATTTGTCTCTACCAAACCTAATCAGTATCTATATAAAAATAAGGAAGATATAAGCTCGATCTTTCTTGCTGGGTCACTCAGTACACATACACCTTTGCAATGTGACGGAAAAACTATCAGACTAAAATGATACACACAATTGGAGGAGGGTCTCTGACATATATTCAAGGTATAAGATATCTATTGCAAGAAGTTTTAGCTGAAAACCACAAAAGAGGTTGGCAGTCGGAACTAACAGACACAGACACAATAAAATTCATATTATGTAACTTATTACACAAAATTTGAGTGCCCATTTAATCAATTAAATCTTCACGATAAGCTTTTACAAATTGTATGTTTTCACAGGTTACATTTTGAATTTCGCGCCCTTTCCTAACAAACACTTTGTGTCCAGCAAGCACTGAAAAGAATAATTACTTTTTTATTATTAATCAAATTAAAATACCTGTAAAAAATATAGATGTTTAGCAAAACGGTTTTAAAGGAATATACATGGAACAAAGGGTAAAGGACGTCAGTCAAGTCACTGTTGACATTTGAAGCGATAGTCTAGATAAGTTAAATCTAGATTAGTGCGAATTTTGAGTCAATTAGTGAAAATAGAAAAGATCCAGAAGATAACAAGTGATGCCAGCTAATTGCGTATATCTGAATATTAAAGTAATACGTGAGTACATCATCTACCTGATAAGAAATTTCATGCACCTAATAGTGTCGCGTGGTGTCGATGGTCTGCATTCATAGAACAAACAGAAAGCTTTAGTACTTCAATCCTCTTTGTGGCAAATATTAGTTGTGCAAGTAAATACTTAATTTTATTTCTCTGTTTCGATACAAGACTATGCCGTCCTATAAATGTGGCCGTCCCAAGCATGTGCACAGTTTGACCCTCCTTATAGCCAGCTCTGATAGAATTTTATCATAAAATACTGTTAGGGTAACAAATTGGTCGTTTGAATTCCATGAATGCGAAAGATACGCAATAATTCAGTACCTTAGTAAACAATTGAGATTATACAAAGTGGTGAACATTTAAAAGGTAATAATTCTAATAAACGTTCCAGGCCAACTTAAATTATTTAATTTATCTAGATATAAATTCAACAACTAAAATACATAAAACAAGGGTCTAGTCAAAACGTAAGCAAAAGCAGGTACAAAATGTTCCGATGATTGATGACGTTAATTATTTTATGTTCGTGTTTATTAGTAATTAACCATTAATATTCAGTATACGCATAGCTTACGCTCTAAGCATAACTAAATATTGGGTTGGTCATACGCACGACTACGGACTCACAAATAGGCGATCGTAAAACAAGAGTGCTACAAATTCTCAACAAACTTTGAAACAATGATGAATTGCCCCGTTTCTGAAACATATTTTGATCTAATCGATAAAGTATATTTTGCTAATGGAAAATATACCCACTTTCAACATAACGACATTATTTTATTGGTAATTGGAAATGGATCTGATTAATACAGAGCGTACAATTATGGCAAAAACTTTTAAAGGTTTATTACTCTGTAATATTCTCACCCTAACTACGTACACTTTGAGATTGCTTGTCAATTAATAATTACTCTAACATATGCCCAATAGAGAAGCACAACACATTCCCCATTCAGTATGTCCAGAGTAGTGTCATAATATACAATATTTATACTATGGGTGTATGAGATCAAGGATATAATGCCAATACTCAATAATGACAAAATACCGTAAAATTTGGCACGCCACATGATTTAAATTGCACAATTTCCATATCTATTTGCTCTATGTTGCAAACACCAAAGCTCACAGCATCACCAAGATTTACCGAAGTATATACAGGGTGAGTTTTTTTTTTCATTTTAAGCATTGACAACTCGGAAACTACAAGAGATAGAGATTCGGTTAAATGGGGAAAGAGCTACAGTTTTATGAACCTAAATTAACGACACTTTGATGGAAAAAGTTCATGGCTTACTAGACATTTAAAAAAAAACCAAAATTTTGCATCTTATTTAATTCTAAATAACTCTATTATCGATTTGAGAAAAAAAATGTAGAGGAAACAATGGTAGTGTTTTTTTATCTACTGGCGTCGCCACTTTTGTTCTATCTCTTGTTATTCCATAGTTATGATATAAACTATTGTTTTTTTTAAATGGAAGGTATAGTAGGCTGTGCCTTTATCAGATGAGCTTTGTAACGATATCAGACATGATGCATTGCCATGGAAAAAATAATTAATTATTATGGTTTTTGACAGTTTTACACCCTTTCCATAATAAACACAGTTTTTTTTTTCATTTCAAACTTTGATGAGTGAAAACAAGTTTAGTGATTTTACTTTTAAATATTGTAAAATCGTTATTATTAGGATACAACAAAATGACAAGAATAAAAATTTTATACATTTTAATGCGTAACATTGTACATACTAATTTCCTGCTCGTTTCTTTTTAAAAAGAACAATGTTTTCTCTTTATAACGATACAGGACTATGGTATTATTGAGAGTAGCAAAAACAGAATGTGCCTAAAAATTTGGGCCTCAAATAGAACAAGAACGCAAAGATACTAGGAATTATTAAGTTTAAATTTCGACCTTGAGGTAATTGCATGGATAAAAATTAATCTATCTCAGCAAATGTTCAAAATGTCCACCATTATTATTTACATACAGCGGCATCTTTTCACAATGGAATTTACAGCTTTCCGTATTCTCCTACCATCTAAATTGCGAAAGGCGTGTATCACATCATCACGTAGTTCTTCTTTTGTCTCATAAGCTCTCTGATAAACCAAATATTTTAGAGTACCAAAAAGAAAAAAATCTAAAAGTGAAAAATCTGGCGCTCTTGATGCCTGTTCCTACCTATCCAAGAATTTGGAAACAGTTGGTTTAAGTACTCTCTCACTTGCAGTTGGTTATGCGGCGGAACACTGTCGTGTTGAAACCAGCATAAATTACGTCTTGTTCCCAAACCTAAGATATCCAACATATATTCCAATTCATTTTTTGTAGAAACTCAAGATAACGCGGGCCTATAAAACTTTCATCGTAAATGAAAGGTCCAAGAATTCGCGATCCAATAATTCCGCACCAAACATTGAATCCAAATTTTCTTTAAGGTCGTCTTTCACGAAGTATCCTAGGATTTTCGTGCATCCACAAATGTTCGTTGCGCCTATTGAACATACCGCAGTTAGTAAATTTGGTTTCATGAGTCCACAAGATTTGGTTTTGAAACTCTGAATTCTGTTGAATCATATTAATGTACCAGTTACTAAACGCAATTCTTGCACATTGGTCCCCTGGATGTACTGTCTGTCCTACTGATAGGTGATATGCATAAAATTTGTGTTTCTTCAAAACTCTCATGACTGTGGTTTGCGACACACCAACTTCAGCTGAAATTTGTCAGGTTCTGATTGACGTAGGCCAATACATTTATATGGCTATCCTAGTTAAAGGTGTTTTCATCCCTCTTTGGTTTCGAAAGGGAACCAAAGTGCCTCAGATTTCTGTATAAATTGTCGAACGTCGGTAGATGGTTGACGTCGATTTTCATACAATTGTTAGTACCGTTCGGCAGGCAGTGCAATATGTTTATTACACACTATGAAACATTCCAACAACATATTAAGTTTGTCTCGACTAGAGAACATCTTTAATTTAAAAATTAATTTTATTAAATACATAAATAAAAAAGTTTACCTCGAGTAGAATTTGAACCTACGATTGTAATTTCATTATACATATTTAGAATTTACATCAGTTCTACATACATAAAGACAAAATTTGCATCGATCGGGGCTTGAACCTTGAAGGCGCAGTTGGTTTGTGCGGTACTCTAGCAAAGTACAAGTCGTAGGTTCAAATCCTACTCGAGGTAAACTTTTTATTTATGTATTTAATAAAATTAATAATAATTTTTAATTTGAACTTATTCGTTCATTACAAAAACTTATAATAATCTTTAATTTAATTTACGAAGTTACAAAACTGCCAAATTTCAACTAAAAAATTCCCGTATGGCGTTTATTCATCAAAGTAAATGTAACAAACCTTATATCGTTATAAAGAAAAAAAATTGTTCTTTTTAAAAATATCGAAGCCAACTATTACTGCTACTTAAAAAAATCTTAGTTTGTTCTAACTCAAGTGAGCAGGAAATTAGTACGTATAACATGTTACGCATGAAATGTCTAAAATTTTTATTCGTGTCATTTTGTTGTATTCTTAATAATTACGATTCTACAAGATTTAAAAGAAAAATCACTAAACTGGTTTTCGCTCATCAAAGTTTGAAATAAAAGAGAAAACTGTATTTATTATGGCAAGGGTGTAAAACTGCCAAAAACCATAATAATTAATTCATTTTTTCCAGGGCCAACTGTACATCAATAATAAAATCGTTATAAGTTTGTGTATCATGTCTGATATCGTTACAAAGCTTAAAAAAATGCGCATTTGATAAAGGCACAGTCTACTATACCTTATATCATAACTTTGGAATAACAAGAGATAGAACAAAAGATAAAGCATAAAAAACACTACCATTATTTCATCTACATTTTTTTTCTTAAATCGATAATAACAGAGTTATTTAGAATTAAATACAATAACAAATTTTAGTTTGTTTGAAATATCTAATAAGCCACGAACTTTTTCCAATTGAAAGTGTCGTTAATATAGGTTCATAAAACTGCAACTCTTTCCCCATTTAACCCAATCTCTACCTCTTGCAGTTTCCGAGATGCCAATGCTTAAAATGAAAAAAAAAACTCACCCGGTATAATTTTGCGTCTGTGCTAGTACAAACTACAAAGATTTATTGTTTATGCTTCGTGAACTTTACTCCATTTTTAATTCATTTATTCAATACATATCTTCGCACAAGGACAGCTTCAATTTAGAATCCAGGTAAAAACAAAAAGTGCGCTCAGTATATATATATATATATATATATATATATATATATATATATATATATACGAGTGTAGTGTAATATTGATATTCAACAAGGTCACTTGCGTGCATGGACCTGCGCTGCGTCAGGGATTGTGCTCCTCACATCGTATTGCTGCATTCATTTCAATAGTGTTCCGAGCAGTGTGTGTTAAAAGCCACAAAATTGGGTAAAACGGCGACGGAAACCCATGAAATGTTGGTGCTTGGTAGATTATTTAATTTTTGCTTACAATTATTGATACACAAACTCTTTCTGTTTAAGCATTATGTTGAGTCATTCGATTGCACCAATTATTCATTTTTTGATATTTTTTATATAAGTGGTTTGTAACAGTTTTTGTGTTTAATTTCACTGCATCTAGAAAAGCACGTACAACGTATGACGTAATATTGTTATTTACGAAGCGAAAATTAAAAGTTGTGTGCATAAAGTATAGTATGGAGACTAAGGCTGAACCTTGTGGTACGTCTGCTGGTGATGTGAATGGTTGAGATGTGGTTATGCCTATTCTGACCTTCTCAGACCTGTTAGATACGTATGAGAGGAGTTAGACGAAGAGAATTAAGAAGTTTAAAGCTAGTGTTTTGTGTATTAACCTAGCGTGTCAGCCTTTGTCGACGCCTGATTGATATTGAGAAATACTGTTAGGCAGCAGTTTTGATGGTTGAGGGATTTGGAGATGTCGGTGTATAATTTAACTAGTGGATCATGACATGAGCGGTTAGATCTCAATCAGAATTGGATGTCTAGAATAAATTTGTTGGCTTCGAGATGAGTCTCTTAACCTTCTAGAAATGATTGTTTCTAAACATTTGCTCATGCAGCTTAGTAGCGAGTAGTCCGTACGTGGTTTAGCCTTTATAACGGTGGAAGCGGATTTCCATTCCGTTGGGAAATATGAGGTGGTTGAATATTTGGGTTAATTGTCTTATGGTGTTTGATGGTAAGTTGCGTAATGTGAGTCTTTTGTATGTCTAGTACTGTACCTGTAGATATCTGATTAAGGAAGTGGTCCTCATGTGTTAGTTCGTATGGGGCATCGTTTCGTTGTCTGAGACCCTCAAAGTTTTGCTCTAATGGAGCGTTGAGGTCGTCACCAAACGACGAAACGTCTGAAGTAGTGGAAATGTCTTGAATTTATAGGCTGAATAGGACAGTCTTCCTCTGGTCGCTCGCAATAAGGTTACCCTGATGATCTATTAAGTGGGAACGTGGCGATGTCTCTTGTTCTGTAATGACTTGGAATTTGTGATAAAAGTTAGGGCCGTGTCGGTAGTCTAGGTTGGAGGTTATTTGTATCCAGTTCTCTTGTGTAATGCGGTTGATTCCTAGACGGATGTAGGCGTAATTAGTTGTATTCTATTTTAAGGGTCAAAATCATCGTCAGTATTGCCGTGTTTGTGGCGTCGGTTATGAGGTGGATAAGTTCTCGTATTCCTCAATCTATGTTACGTGGTGAGCCAAGGTATGTACTGAGTAGGTTGACGGGGATGTGTTCGTTGAATAAGTTCCAGTCGGCGATTTTAAAATCACGTCGTTCAGTGGTCGTTGGAGTAGGTAGAGTAGCTGACCCTAATGTAGTATTGATTATAAGTGGGAGGTGGTCGGATGGGATTGTTGTTCCTAAGTGAAATTTATTGTTAAGATATTGGATTAGTTCGGAGCATATAATGTGGTCTATTATAGAAGTTCCTTGATGATCGAAAAATGTTGGCATATTGTTTTTCGATCGCCAGAGGGACAAGCGAAGAAGATTGGTTACTAATTTATTTCCATTTGGATAGGTTGTTGTGTCACTGTTTGGCGTTCAGGTCCCCTAAGGGTACAGCGTTGGGGAAGTTGGAGATGTATTCTAACAGTTCTTCGGAGGAAGCATCGATTCTGGGCAGGTTGTAATAACATAAAATTATTATTGAGGTAGTTGGCAACAAAACCGAGCTATTGCAGGTTATGTGGTAAGGTAACACTTGTTTTAGGATATCTGGTGTGAACTAGCAGAGTTGCACCTCGATTTGTGCGGGATGTGTAATGTACCTCCTATGGGTAGTTTAGTTTCCGTTATGGCAAGTATTAGCATGTTGTCGTTTGTTAGGTTTTTTTATTAAGGGGCGTGTCAAAGCAATTGTACTTCTAGGTTAGGTATGGAAAGGTGTATGAGGTGATTATGAGTTTGTTCACGGATGGACGATAAGAGTGGATAACGGGACTCGTGCACCCACCCATGCGGAATACACGCATAGGTGCAGGTACACCGCTGCTATCCTGTCCATTAGTTTCAAGATCCGCTCGCGCTACTCAGGAAAGACTGACGCGAGGTTAAAGGATAGCACTGTAAAGAAAGTGTTCAACTGTAGGATTGTCGGGTTCAGAGTAGGAGCCGGTAGTGGATTGGGTTTCGAGTGCGAAAATACTAGCGGCTTTGGATGGAAGCAGGGGATCTCGGGCGCTTCTCGTAGTCGAAACTAAAAGTTTAGTGAGAGCCGTGACAGTTGTTGCAGCTTGGAATGGAAAGGGATTTACAGGATTGGGATTTGTGGCTACCGCTACAGAATGGGTACTTGAAGATTCAGGTAAGGCATTCTACTGCTTGGTGGCCCAACTACTTGCAGATTAAGCAGTAGTTAGGTATGGGTTTGGGAATGTGGGGAACTCGCAGACTCCACGTTCAAACAGACAGCTGAGGGTGGTTTTAGAGCGGGTGAGGATTCGGATTAGGGTGGTTGGGCGTTTGGTGGTTTTTGAGATAATCCGGATGGCACCGGTTACCTGCGGGAGGTCAACCCTGCGGATGATGCAAGAGAAGAAAGCGAATTTAGGATTAACAGTGGAGTAAGGTCTGGGCCTGGTGAGTTGTGTGAGTTATGCCTGGGATTCCAAAAAGGTGTTTGCATTATTATTTGGGTTTCTTGGACAAATACGAGTGTTGTGGTTGTGATTGAATTTTAGTTCAGACCACCGTAGATTAAGGGGTAATAGGGTTAGGAAGAGCTGTCTATAGGAAGAGGAGGTAGTGGAGGTTGAGGTAGAGGATGTTGTTGAGGTAGTTAGTGAGCGGGTGGGTGAGGTAGGTACGGGTTGAAGTACACTGTTGCGTATGTCTGTGGTAGTAGACCGCACTGTACCTTACGTACTGTAGTACGTAAGTTTTAGGTCTAGCAGGGGTCGTGACGTTGGGGTGGGTGAGGAAGGGGCGGGTTTGCCATTTCTACCATGGCTGTTAGTAGGGAGTCGTGGAGTTTCGGGATAGAAATTAACGTGTGTAGAAGAGAGAATTCTCTCTGGATTGCAGCCTCACACCCCGTCGGGTAAAGTCTTGGGGGTTGAGAGTCAATAAACAACACAGATTTTCTTTTATATATTTTTAGTGGATGCGGTCCTTTATGTGTTCTGTCCTATACGTGTGGCTGGTCCTGACGTATTTACTCGGTACTGTGGTAAATGTGTCTTGTTTTTTGTCCTATGTATGGCTAGGTCTCCGTGATGTGCTGTTGGCCTCCGGCATCCTTTTTTCAGTTACTTAACTTAAGTCGGACTCCGAGTGGGCGCTCGTTGTTCAAGTACCGTCTATGTTAATCATGATGCACATAGAGTTGTTGTGGACAATGGGAGCAATACATTGATCTAGCTCTTGCCGTTAGAAGCTCCTTGCTACAACTGCTGTTGCATATAAACGTTGCTCGAACCAGTCAAGACGGGCGGGTTGTCTGACTTGTCTACGTTTGGCAGCTTAGGGTAGTAGCAACTCTTCGTAATTCATGTTACGTCGGATGGCATCTGTTTTGGTTAAAGTTGGTGGATGGTTAATTAACACGTTTTCCGTGGTTAAGTCTGTCGACTGTTGCATTGTGCGAATTGTTTGAGATGACACTCGCCATCGTGGGGTCACTTGGATTTCTAGAGTTCGTTTGCGGTGTGTCACTAGCTTTAGCAGTGATGCGCATGTTTACATATTACGTGGGTTATCTATCAGGTCGGATGAAGGATCGCGTAATAAGCAAGAATGGACTGCTTCGCACAGCACAGCATTTCTTCAACGACTCTAAAGCAGCACATGGTAAAAGTGATGTCTATTAGAGCGCGCCGAAATGTTCTAGGCTATAGGAGATCCGGAGGTGATCCGGTTCTAACTCTCAGAAGCGCAGAACTGAATGCTGCTTGGTAAAGCTGTTTCTTATAAAGGTTGATCGAGTGTGCGGACGTACGCGAGAGTCGGAGTCAACGTCACCAATGCGCCTTATGCACGTCACGCCTTATTCGGTAACCTTAGAACTCGATGTCTAAAAAGTTATAAATAGCGAGGATATCAGTTAATTTCGTGTTCTGTTAGTGTTTTAATCGTTAAATATTTCTGACCATCAATCGTAATTATTGCTAAACTTAGTCTGAAAGTACCCTTCATCTTCCTTAGCTACATTTAAAAACAAGTAAGCTTTAGAAGGAATTTATGCAGCTAGTTTTGATCTCTCATAAAACTGAGTCGATGAGGGTTTTTTTTTATACTGACTGATATCATAAAGTTTTACTTTACAAACCAGATAAATGAATTACAATTATGGCAGAGGTTTTGCAAAAAATTCTTGTATCTGGGACTGCTTTTGTGAGCAAAAATACTTGAATAGTCGAATATTTGTAATGATTTTTTTGACATATAACTGTTAAGAAGTAAAAGTTACGTGCGTATTTTAGCCATTTAGTTTTAGTAATTTAAAAATAATTGCTAAAACGCAATTTAAACAGTTTAGATTAAAATTTCGGTTATGGAATTAAAATTGTAATGTACCCATGTGTGTTATAACTTTTTTTTTAATCTGACAATTAAATTTATGCAAATTAAAAGATAAAACACAAATATAGCAAAAATGGAAATAAAAGTTATTTGTTATAATGAAGTAAATGTAATAGTCATGTCAGAATAAAATTCCCGATTATTATTTTAGAGATAACAATAGCAGTTTCCTTATCCCCATTAGACGTCGTTTTGAAATTTTACATAATTAAATAGAGTTAGGTCTCTTTTCGAGGTCTCTTTTCGAAACAATGATTAAAGAATAACTACAATATTAAAAATTGTAATTTCCAATGAGATGAGCATAAAAATCAATGCAAATGGTGTTTTTATGAAAAGTTAAAGGAAACAACAAAACATTTTCTTGATGCTGTATCCTTTAATTTTTGATTGGATTATAAATCCAATCAAAAGTAAATTTCAAATATGAAAACTATAATAATAGTTCAATATGAATTACTCTCACCCATCATGTAAAGTAGTTATAAAAGTGAGAATGCTTATTCTAATTCTAATTCACTGCAAATTTAAAATATTATACGAGGCACTTTAAAAAATACCAGCACTTTATGTGAAATTGCGTCCATACCGTCTATAATTTCAAAGAAAGCCCTAAAAGTTTTTAGACTTCTGAACTATCACTACTTTGGCGAAAATTGCAATAGAATTCGCGTAATAGGTGAGTCGACGGTAGCTCAGTTGGAATGCGCGTAGGTGACACATTTTAAAGTAAAGCCGGTGGACGGAAGGAGGCCATCTTATTTATACAACAGTACAATACACAAAACACAATTTGGATTTAGGCATAATTCTTCAACTACTGAAGCATTTCATAGTTGTTGATACTTTTTAGAAGGGTAAAAAGTCTACTGCACTATTATTCCATATGCCTAAGGAATTTGATTGTATTCCACATTCTATATTACTACAGAAACTAGACTACTATGGAATACGGGGTAAGTCATTAGACGTTTTTCAAACGTGTTTCAAGCATGTCTGTCAATAAAGTAACGTCGTGTCGAATCTATATGGATTGGAGTACCACAGGGGACAGTATTAGGACCTCTCTTGTTTCTAATTTATACAAACGACCTGTCAATCTGAGTTAGGTCAAATAAGTTCATCCAATTTGCGGAAGATACAACTTTATTATGTGAGGAAGATGGTAACAAAAACTTAAATAATACTATTGTTAAGACAATTAAAAGTTTTCAAGGTTGGTTGGACACAGATCAACTAAAACACAATCCTAACAAGATACAAGAAATTAATTTTAATTGGAAAAAATGTTAGGAAGCAGAACAAATATTAAATTACTTGGCATTACAATCAGTAGTGAATTAAATTGAGAACAGCATATAAAATATGTTCTACATTACCTTCCACAACCTTTTTGATACAAAAACTACGAAAACTTCTACCTATAGCGACTGTATTGATCTGATATTTTTCATTTATTCATACCTCAATTAATTATGCAATTATCTTGCAGGGGAAATCATCATCGTTAGACTACAAAAGAGAAGCAGTAAAGATTAATGGCTAACATTGGTTATAGAGATCGCTGAACAGAACATTTTAAGAAATACAAAATAATACCATTTCCATGCACGTGTATATATATATATATATATATATATATATATATATATATATATATATATATATATATATATACAGGGCGTGGAAAATCACGCGTATCCTGTTGATTTACAAAAAATCTTACAACAGATTATTGTAGTCAACAACGAGGAGCATCTTGTAAAATTATTTTTGTGTATATACGATGGCCAATTTTCGAGGACCACACTAAACTTGTGTTTGTTTTAATGAAACACCCTATATATTTTTATATATTTGAATTATGTCACTGGGTGTGAAAATTTTAAGATAAGGTTTTTTTTTAATGGTTAAGATATTCAGAATATGGTAGTTAAAAATTCAAAGAATAAATTTTCATATCGATTAAATTAAGCGTAATTTAAGAAATATAAGTTGTGGATGTAAAATTGTTTTGTTCTTGCTATTTGAGGATGTTTTTTTATTACAAGTTAAAATTTAGAATTTCAATTCTGTAAAGACGTATAGAATTTTGTTTGTTTGTTGTCACTAATAAGGTTAAAGCAAGATTTGGTTATGTTTCGTTCAAAGGTGATACTAAAGAAGTGCTAGTATAGTTGTGTACAAATAATAGTTATTCTCATTTCTTTTAAGTTTTAGAAATCTTCGTTAGTGAAAGGGGGAAATTGCACCTTTTAAAATTAAATTAACGTATCTTTTGCTATTAATGTTATAAAGCTTTATATTGTATTTCGGATTAGAATTTGTCGTATTGAACTTAATATGAACTTCTCTGTTAGAATTAATTTAATCGAAATATATAAATTTTCCCAAGGGATTTAAAATTAAGAACGCAATTTTTATTGAGTGTAATTACAATAGAGTCTGGAGAGCAACAAGATATATGTAAAATTCTAAGTTGGTTTTCGTATTAAATGTCTGTTAGCAATGCGGCACAAAGGAGTAATGGTGCCAGGAGACTTTCGATGTAAATCATACCGATTCGTGTTTAGTTAAGAATTATCATTATAGGAGAAGGCAATATTTATCTGAATTACAATTTGTCCTACGCAAGTGAAGTACATGTGTACCGTAAAGTGAGCTAAGGCTGTGAGTTACTTGAAAAGCTGTCAATGTAGTTACTATATGAAAGCGCGGGGTTAAAGAAAAAGATAACATAATTTTTCCGTTTCTTCTACCGAGGTGTCCTCGTTTTTAGCGCGTTAGATAATTGAATGTAATGAGCAATATGATTGGTTGCCAATATTAAAATTGAAGATGGCAAAACTGAGGGATTTTTGAGTGTCTTCAGCCTTGGTTTGGTTTTGGTTGAACGCAGTTAGGGCCAGAAGGTAGTGGCACAGAATTTGCCAACGACGTATCCAGACCTTACGAACGTATCACGGGCAGCGCGTCCGTTTCGCCTTTGTGCGGTTTTTGTTGGAGGTTCAACAGGCCAGGGAACTTTATGTGGTTCTCATGGTCAACAGGACCTTATCATTTCCTAAGTTAGGATAATGTTCTCGTCAAGTGCTTCCTGATTGGCGGAGTTCTCGATCACTTTTGCGGATTTAATGTTTTTATGGTGAAGTACAGTGTGCGCCGATCCGTACTTCCGTGCTTCAGCCTTTAATAGACCGAGTCTCACTGTACATAGTAACTTTTGTAAATAATATACTTTAGTAAAAAGATTAAGTGTAAATAACTATACCGAATCATAGTGTACGTACAAATCGTATACACGGTGCGATAGTTAATGTCACAAAATCAAAATTATAGAACATCCTCCTTACTCACCAGATTTGGCGATGTGTGACTTCTGGCTATTTTTTGAGCTCAAAAAACATTTGAAAGGGAAAAGGTGCCAGTCAGAAGAAGATATTGAAATCGCCGTAAAGTGTTTTTTTGATAGTATGCCTGAAGACAGCTGGTTGAACGCTTTTAAACTATGGAAGGAGAGAATGGTTAAGTGCATTATTGTAAATGGCAATTACTGTGAACATATTTAAAATAAAAATTCTAAAAACTTGTATCAACCTTTCTATTCTCAATAATTGTAGCTTGCCCCTCGTATTAAGAACTAAGGTAAAAAAATTTTTAATAAACAATCATTTTGTAGTATTGCTGAATTTGAGAACTACAGTGTTAATATAATAATCTATGCCTATGTGTGACGTCTGTTTATGTGTCTTTTGTCAAACACAATTGCAGCAATAAACATCATTATTATTATTATTAATATAATTATTAATTAGATTTCGAGAATGATTCCGTCAATTAAGAATTCAATTGATGAAGCAGGTCCATAGTATAGTACATCCTGTCGCTGTGACTCGGGAACGTAAAAGTAGATTGAAAATTAGTACGAACTTAAGGTAAATTATCATTTGTTTTTTTTTTGTTTGAATGTTTAAATAAAACTGTGCATTTGTATTTTATTTGTATTTTCTGAATGAACGTCCTTCAAACTAAATATTTACTTATTGCTAGTTGTAATATAGAGTGTTAATAAACTTTATGCGCATTATTTCATTATCGGATGTTACATATGATTTCAGTAACATCACACCAAAACTATTATTCACGGTTCACTCAAATTAGTAGACGGCAATAACTTTTTTTTTGTTTATCTGCAATTTTCGAAATTGCACAACCTTGCAGGGACGACGTTTTATATTTTTATTAGTTTAAAATATAGATAAAAGCTTTTAGCATTGCTTATTTGATTAAAGTCCACCCTATTTTATTTAGGAAGGTTAAAATTTTTGAATATATAAATTCTCTGATTAAGTTACTGTCCAGTAGAGTAAACTTTGAGGAATTAAGTTTGATGACCTTTACAATTGATCTGACATTATCTTTTTTTGAGTGCGTGTGACTATTTTAAACTATTATAGATAACACCAGTCCATGAGCACAATGAATGCTATGAAAGGTAAGCAAGTTTTTGTTTGTTTTTGAACAATGCTGCGGTGTACTAACGTTTTTTTGTGAGCTAATCAATCCCATATTTTTGAATTTAAACAAACTGGCGCCTATGGATTTATGTCTCTGCCTGATTTAATAATCACCCTATACTCTAAACAACACCATACCCACATCCAACTATTAAGCTAACGGCATCCTTCACTTATCTGTTATACATATCGTACCGCCATTTTCACCCTAATAAATTTATTAATAAGGGTTGGTGTTTAAATAATAGAAGAAAATTCTAAACTCTAAACATGGAAAGGTCATTTAGTGTCTGGCCCTTTCACAATCTATATTTTAACACATTGGAGGACAGTGCCTGTAAATGATTCAATGGGAAAAGCGCAAAGCTGTATCTAATGAATGAGCTGGCCAATTTTTTTTTAATTGTAGCAAAATGATGCTTATGATGCAAGGAGACATATTTTAGAAAAAAATATATCTACTGCTATAGCAGTTGTGTCCCAGTATATTCAAAATTTTCTTATTGAGGATACTGCTGCTATGGCAGCAGATAGGTATTGCATAAGAAAATCAACATTTATTTAATAACAAACGAAACATTTTACTTTAAACTAGAACACTGTATACATTTGAGCACTGAAAAACAAAAATAAACATTTTACTCTATACTTCAGAAAACAGCAAGTGTTCAGTAGTTCAGCAAGTTTATTTTATAATGTGATAACTTTGGAAACATCCTGGGCACAGTGGAGTTTGTTTTTCCCATGCACTGCCAATACATTTGGACTCTTTTCTTTTCTTTTACACACTGGGTACAATTCTATTATATTATTCTGAAGGAGCAGGAATGTTTTGTGGAAAATTCTGTGGCATTATTTTTATTTTTGCTAATTATTAGCATCCTGCCGTCCGTTACATCTTTGGGTATACCTGTCAGATCCATTATTAAATCTTCCCTAAGCTTCAAAAAGATCATTTTTTGTGCCTGTGTGTTCTGATGTCTATAAATGATATAAGCATTCATAACAATTATATCAAGTAAATGAAACAGAACTTTTTTGTACCAACGCACGATTTTCCTTGGACATGAATAGTACTATACTAATTGCTCACAACGATCTACGCTACACATAAACTTATTATATTAAGAGATTTCAAGGGGTTTTACTTTGAGCTGTCCAAATCTATTTGCAGTTTGAACGAGTTGAGGATTGTATCTAGTTTTTATGTATAGTACGACTCTCTTGTCTTTCCATTTAGGGACATAAATATTTCCTCGCCTTCTCCAAATATAGTTACCTCTTTTTAATTTTTGAGATGTAACTAGCGTAGGGTTCTTTCTTATGTTTGCTCTTAATGTTCCACTTGAATGGGTTTTCTGCTTTAATAATTTATTTCATAAATCTACACTTTTGTAGAAATTATCCATTACAAGGCAGTGTCCTTTATTAAAATATGACTTCATCAGCCGCATGACAAGGTCCGTCGTTTTCAGATTAATTTTATTATTTTTCTTTTTACCTTTTGTTTGACCTACAATTCTATTTTCATTATTCTCATTAATTTTGCCTTTGTAAATCTCAATGTTAAAAACAACCATTAGTAGCACATAACTCATAAAATTTAATTCCGTATTTCGTTTTTCTATTTTTGATACATTGCCTAAGGACAGTCTGCCCCTATGAAGTAACAAATGCATACTGATAATGGTTTATTAGTATACAGTGTGTCCAAAATTGGTCTGTGCAGTATTGCTATCTTGGAAACTATAAGAGATCGAAAGACGGTTAAATGGAGAAAGTTTTAGAGAATTTTTCGCCCACTAAAGTGCCATTCTGAAATCAAGGCTATCTCAAATATTTTCAAAATATTCGAAAAAAACTGAAAATCGACAATTTTTAATTTTAGCTATATCTCTTTTATTTGAACAGATATAAAAAATAAATTACACTTTGCCATTGCCACTTTTTATCCTCTATTGATTGGTGCCAGAAAAATTAATCCGACGTTTCGTCGATTAGAGACCATCATCAACTTTATTTTTTCCTATGGGGCGGAAATTAGATAATAGTAAAAAATGATTCCTTTTTTATTCTAAATCTAACGATGTATAACACTTTCGACCCTCATTCTTGACATTTTCAAATATTTCTTTTTTTATGAAATATTTTTGAAAAAAAAACTACCAAAGCACTTTATTTTGCAAATAGGACGTTTCGACTCATCAAAAGCATCATAAAGTAATCTCTTATGAACAGTAGCTACCTATTCGTAGATAACTGTTTATTACGATATCTAAAGGCCTTTCCAAGCCTTGTCTTAAAAATACTCAAATGTTTACTTGGTATTCATAAATAAATTTCTCAAGCAACGGAGTGAAAATAATGGGGAATATTAAAAAAACACATAGTAGGTATTAGGGTATTATGTTAAATGTTACTCATTTAAACCATAAAATTATGACTAAAAAGTAATTAAAAAACATTTTTAGCAATAAATCATACATTTTACAACGCTACAATATCAAATAATTTTTATAGTGTTTTATATTTATATTAAATGTATTTTACAGGATAATTATAAAACCGACATTAGTTCTAAATACTATTATTCAAAATGTCGACCATTTTTTTCAATGCACTTTTCACATTTTTTGGGACAGTTCTGGTTACTCGACGTATTGTATTACGATTAATATTTTCAGTAATATTAATAATTCGATGTTCCAGAACTTGCTTATTTTCTAGGGATCAACTTCATACCCCTCATTTTTCACATATTCCCATAAATAAAAATCGAATGGGGTAAGGTCCGGAGACCAGCAGGCCAACGCACAGGACCACTGTTGGATATTATCCTTTCATCAAAAATCTTCCGTAAAAATGCTCGGACTTCCCCTGAATTATGTGCAGGACATCCACCTTATTGGAACCATAAAAGATTAAAGTCATCAGGGGGAACAGCTACACGAATGGATGGAATGATTTGGTTTTGCAATATTAAAAGGTATCGTTGCCCTGTTAACGTGTGGTCATAAATAAATGGACCAATCGGATGATTTCCTGAAATTAATTAAAAACATTAAAAAAATTAGTCTTAGTTAATTTATTAAATGTTACTCAATTAACTCAAACAAAGATATTACTTACCGATCATTCCGCACCACACATTAAAACCAAATCGTACTTGAAGTCGGCGTGGATCGCGATTATGTGGATTTTCACGGGCCCCTTTGTAATGATTTTTTTATTGAAGACTCCACAGTTGGTAAAAGTGTCTCATCTGTCCATACAACTTTATCAGAAAAATCAGGATGGTACCAAAATTCGATTCTCCTGTCAAAGTCACCTTCTTGCAGGCGTTGTACAATTGTTGGCTTGTAAGGATGATATTTTACATCTTTCAAAACATTCTGTACAGTGGATTTTGGAATATGAAACTCCGTGCCACAATTTCGTAATGAAGATTTCGGATTTTCGTCAAAATATTCCAAAATGTTTCCGTTACGATTCTCTTTATCGATCGCATACTTCTTTGAACGTGGTTTTTCAAAACTTCCAAATTCTATTAAATTTCTTACTACATTATTAAAATGATTTCTGCCAGGTTGTCTTCTTTCAGGGTACATTTGAAAATAGTCATCAGTCATCACTAGCTCTGGTAGCATTTCTTTCATTTTTGATATAGCACACTAATATATAAAAATTTTCTTCTTTAGAATAGTTTAACGCCATTTTCTAACAATGTCCATTAAAATGTGAGAAACTATTGTAGTCTTTTGACAGATAACATAATTGTTATACAATAATTGTTTTAAACTCATTAAATCCTACTACCAGAAATTTACAATAATGGTATTCATTATTTAGCTGTAGTTAATTTTTAAGTGTTTTAATAGGATTTTTTACATTTTCTAAATATTTTCACTTGAAGTAAATGTATTGTTAGGTGTTTACTTAAATTTAAACTTAATAAAAGAGTTATGTATCTGTCATTGTTTAAGACAAGATTTGGAAAGGCTTTTTCGATATCGTTATAAATAGTTATCTACGAATAGGTAGCTACTGTTCATAAGAGATTGCTTAATGATGCTTTTGATGAGTCGAAACGTCCTATTATGAATTATTAGTTGAAATAAATGTACATTTGCAGAATAAACTGCTTTGGTAGTTTTTTTTCAAAAATGTTTCATAAAAAAAAGAAATATTTGAAAATGTCAAGAATGAGGGTCGAAACGTCGAATTATCATTAAGTGTTATACACCGTTGGATTTAGAATAAAAAAAGGAATCATTTTATACCATTAGCTAATTTCCGCCCCATATGAAAAAATAAAGTTGATGATGGTCTCTAATCGACGAAACGTCGGATTAATTTGTTTCTGTCATCAATGAATAGAGCATAAAAAGTGGAAATGGCAAAGTGTAATTTATTTTTTTATATCTGTTCAGTTTTTTTCGAATATTTGAAATAACCTTGATTTCAGAATGGTATTTTAGTGGGCTCAAAATTCTTTAAAACTTTCTCCATTTAACCGTCTTTCGATTTCTTATAATTTCCAAGATAGCAATGGATTAATTTTATGCAGCCTGTCTTCAGTCATGTCTGATTCTTTACACATACTTAAAACTCTTAATACAGTTTAATAGCACCTTCCTGACATAACCGAAGACATTATAGGAAGATAATAAAGAGGATGTAATGAACACATTCGCCTTATCGTAGGACATCCTAATTGGACTCTTAAAAGTGTAAGGCCTAAAAAATTATTCAGTTCGGTCTGATCAATATCAACAAATGTTTTGAGCCGTGCATGTTTTTTTTTTATGAGGGCGTTTAGACGAAGACATTTTATGGCCATACTCGTTTGAAGCTACTAAAATGAGTTCAGTGACTTTCGTTATCCACAAACTTCTAAGTGCATTGATAGGCGTTAAGTTATCTCCGAAATAAATCTGTACCCCAGAAGCAGCAGAGTCGAAATGAAAATCTGGTATTTCCTCAACATAATCAACCCATTCTTCGTCGCTACTAGTACTGCTTCCACTATCAATATTATCACAACCACTGTTATTAATTTTTGATTCGCTTGGTATGTACATATTATTTTCTGAAATATCAGAATCCGACTTTAATTCTGTATCAGATTCCTCGCCTTCGCTTTCGGACAATTCAAATGTTGGATCCCCATCAAATTCGCCATCATCACTAAATGGTTCCCGTTCCACTACACCACTATCTGCCGATTCGATGGTAGAAAGTTCACCGAATAAACGTAGAAGACGAGCTTCTTCTTTTGGATCCCTGTTATTCTGAATTAAAAAGCAATCAACCAAAGGTATGCAAAATAATATACTACAAGTCAACTAACCTTATCAATAGAAAGTCTTGCAAAAATAATTATAAATCGTAAAATAAAAATCATTCACAATGGGTTCCACATTCTTCGGCGCACAATGATAGATACACTGGCACGTGTACTGTGTTGTTGCAGTAGTTCGCGCTCCGAGAGATTTTCGCTTTCCGGAGTACTCCGATTGGCGCCGATTGTGTATGCAGGGCAGTACTTAGCTCCAACAGATCGTGCCCAAATATTTAATGGCCTATGTTGGGACATCAATATGTGCACTATAAATATTTAGGTAGCGGTTTGCACTGCTATTGCAGATGTGTCCAGTACAAATATGAATTGCTATAGCAGTAGTGTCCCAGATAAGTAAATTTAATTTACTGCTATTACAGTAATGTCCGTTAATGTGTTAAACGAGTGCTGCAACATTTGGAAAGTTTGATCTTCATCCATTGTTCGTATAAAATATATAATTTACCAAAAACGTCTAATTAAGACTGACAAACGCTCTCTACAAATTATCTCTGAATAATTTTAATAAGTTATATTTACAAAGGAATGTTTAAATAAATAATTATTGGGTCGTAACGATCGTAAGCTACAATAATAAAACCTTTTATCTCAAATTAATTTATGTAAATTATTGAATTAGTTTTCATTATTTAGCCAATCATTGAAGCATAAAACTACCATTTTCTATTAACTTCTCAAAATTTATACAGGGCGTAGAACTTTATAATTTATGCGTTAAATTAGATATTAATAACAATTTAGGTACGTAGCTTCTACAAGTTATGGGAAAATGTCACCTGTTTATGTTTTCACTACCTTTTGATAAAAACCTAAAGAATTTTTTAAATCATTTTAGAGTATCAAGGCTCAGTTTGTTGATGTGTGTTTCTTATCCATATAATTGCTGTTGCATGCACGCAAGCAAAAACATATGTTTTCAATGACATTATGTAGGCGATTGCATGATAGCTATAATTTAATTTGCAGTATACACGTCTGTGCATCTATAAACACAATTGCGACTTAATGAATTTTTTAATGTTTGTAATTTGTAAATCGATACATTTAAATGCTTTCTTTTGTTAATCTTAAAAGTTTGTTACGAAATCTGTTCTCTTCTTTGGTATAAGTTTTAATTATGACGCGAAAAATTATTAAGGGGAGCACTCCCAAGAGCATTTTCAATGCAGATTGAGGTGCACCATCCTCTGGAACTAGTGGGTTGATTACCACCAAATTTTGCAGGCATATATTTTACTTGAAATGAAGCAAATAAGTGAAGGATTGTCACGCGTGTGCGATTGTTTGTGTTTTATAATATTTGATTGTGTGTAAATTTTTAATTGATTTTTTTTATATTTGAAATGATAGAGGAAACAATTAGCGTGTTTTGTAGCTTGAATTAAAAATTTTATAATTGTTTGTTTATGTAAAATTTAGAATGAGCTTTTATACTGCTATTTTGGTGCTTTATGGGTAAACTTTACAACTTTGTATTTATCATATGTGGCTAGTAAATGTGCGTATTGTAAAATTATGCTTAGCTATACAGAGTGCTCCAAAAAATTTATATAGGTTCTACCGGAAACTCATGCCAACTTCGTTATTTTAAATAGAATAACATATATATTATTACATTTTTGAATTGTTCGTTGAATTTAAAGGTCACCTTAATAAGCATACTATGGGTCTACGTCGCATTGCTTCTGTGTTGTTTGACATTTTGTAGAAAAAATGACGTTTGCAGTGCCTCCGAAAACTTTCATTATCTCGAAGACGGATACAGGTAGAGAGATGTGGCTTTCGTTTTTTACTTCCGAAAAGGATACCGCATCATTCTCATTCATTGCCAAAAATCTTGCTTTTAGAATTCAATAATTACTATCGCTCCGAAAATAATGTTTTTCAAACATGGATAACTTGATTTTTTTAAATGGAACCACCCATATTTCCTACATCAGCGGATGTAAGAAAATTAATATTAATTATTGAGTAATATTATGGATAAGGACAATTACTTAACGATTACGGAAGATATACAAAAGGAATGCACAAGAAATACATAATATTACCCAAGGACTACGCAAGAAATCCACAACAATTACACAAGAACTACATAAAATTCAAGAATGACAAGAATAACGCAGGAATGACAAACAAATCACACAAGTATTACTGATAACACACCTCTTCCAGATCTCAATGCTGCAACACTATTTACCCGTAGAAATGGACACAGGCTTCTGTTTTGATGTTCATAATAAATGTTCAAAATGTCCCCCGTTTTGTTGAAGACATAACGGCATACTGTCCAGAATGTCAGGTGTAACATTTAGGAACGCCAGAGTAATTCTGTTCTGCATGTCTTCAGCCGTAGTTGCAGCAGTATGGTATACTTTATTTTTTACAAAACCCCACAAAAAATAATCCAACTTGGTCAAATCTGGAGATCGCGGTGACCAAAGGTACCGGTCCTCCTCCACCAATCCATCGATTTGGAAACTGTTCGCATAAAATTAGGCGAACTCGTCTAGCGTTATGAGGGGGAGCTCCGTCATGCTGCATCCACATATTCTGAAGTCTCCCCAGCGGAACGTCAAATAACATATTATCCAGGCCATTTTGAAGGAATTGCGCATACATTTCTCCAGATAAATGACCATTAAAGAAGAAGGGTCCAATAATATTGTTTTCTAAAATGCCCGCCCAAACATTTAGAGACCAACGATGCTGAAAATTTGTTGTCCCGAAGTGATGTGGATTTTCTGTGTCATAATAATGAAAATTATGTCGATTTACGTGTCCATTTCGGTGGAATGTCGACTCATCGGAGAACAGAACCTTCTTAAAAAACGACTCATCTTCCTCTACTCTATCAAGCACCCATTGACAAAACACACTTCTCTCTAAATCACCACCTAGCAACTCATGATGCAGCTGTACTCGAAAGGGATGGTACTTATGCCGACGTAAAATTCTTTGTACCGATGTCTTACTGATGTTAGTTGCACTGCTAATATCCCTCGAACGTACGTAAGGATTTTCCTGAACAGAACCCAATATTAAAAATTCATTTTCTTCGGTGGTTATCCTGTTGACACGTTCCCTCGTTTGATACAGCATGCGTCCGCTGTTTGTAAAACGTTGTAAAAACTTTTGAAAGGTTGTTTCTCGGGGAAGTCTTCGTTCAGGATAACGTACCGCATAAATCCTTGACGCCAATAACGCATTTCTTTGACATTCTCCAAGAATGAAAGTCATGTCGATCAACTCTGCGTCGGACAACAACATTTTAATGGAAATGTCTTGTAGAAACACTTAAACTGATACACAAGACAGCAAAGCATAACAGAAGTTCGAGAAACTGACGTTTCTTGTCAGTTCTTTAAAACAATTGACAAACGTTTTCCAAAGCACCGCGGCAATGCGCAATAAAAACTGAAATTAGATAAAAATGTGAATATCTCGAAAACTATCACTCCAAAATATCGATAATGTTACATCCATGGAAAGGAAATTTAATTTCCTATCCGCTGATGTAAGAAAATATGGGTGGTTCCATTTAAAAAAATCAAGTTATCCATGTTTGAAAAAAATTATTTTCGGAGCGATAAAAATTATTGAATTTTAAAAGCAAGATTTTTGGCAATGAATGAGAATGATGCGGTACCCTTTTCGGAAGTAAAAAACGAAAGCCGCATCTCTCTACCTGTATCCGTCTAGATATTGAAAGTTTTCGGAGGCACTGCAAACGTCATTTTTTCTACAAAATGTCAAATAACTTAGAAGCAATGCGACGTAGACCCATAGTATGGTTATTAAAGTGACCTTTAAATTCAACGAGGAATTCACAAATGTAATAATATATAGGTTGTTCTATTTAAAATAACGAAGTTGGCATGAGTCTCCGGTATAACCGGAAGTCCGCCATTTCTGAAAATAATTTTAAAACGTGTAGTTTATGACTGTGGACAACTTTTATATAAGAAATTTTTCGGAAACAGTAAGGGAGTTATGGGGCAATCCCGCTCAAGTGGGCCACCCTGTATGTTCAAACCTGCGAAACTCGAAATTAAAAAACACACTTTTCTTAAACGAAACACCCTGTATATTATTACGCTGTGTTAAATAGAATCAAAAACCACACAATTCTTCATAAGTATGTCCTGTACCTATCTCTCGCTGTTTTTGAGTTATTTTGATTTTTCTATATTATTCAATATTTCAATGGTGTTTCTTGTGTTAAAAATACGGTCCAATAATAACTCAAAAACAGTGAGAGGTTTTTGATTCTTTTTAACACAGCGTGTTCTATTTGAGAAAAGTGATATCTTTTAACTTCAAATTATATCTAACATTTCTTCTTCAAAGCATAGGCTTAAGGTTGGTTACATATAAAAGTTTTCCTAACAAATTATATATATATATATATATATATATATATATATATTATAAATATATTATAAATTTATACCTGTAAATGTGATTTTTTTGGATAAAATTCGAATTATTACAAAAACCGTAAATATTACATGCATGAAACGTATAAATAAAGTTTTACAATTGTACGCAGAATCCAAAAATCGATGATATCCATTAAAAAAATATTAACTTTGTTCTGCCCTGTTTTTGGAACACTCTGTACAGTCAAGAATAATTTTAAAATTACTATTCATATAATATGATAAATACATTTTATTGCCAGTTTTCCAATAAAGCATCAGTTTACTTAAATCCATCGTTGACTCACCCGGTACAATGTTTTTTTTTTAATTTTATGGTTCATGTGGGTGTTTGCGTCTTAACATTTAAAACTTGTGCATGCACCTCGCACTTACTTATTGTCGTTCTGATGAAATAAGAAGTGTTGAATTTTGAATGACACAAGTTGGTTATCATGTTCTGCGTTCTGCGTGCGTTAGTTACAGTAAAATATGAAGTATCAATGTGTGATTTCGTTGTTTTCCTTATATGAGCGTGAAGAAATTGAATATTCGGATTTAAGCAGTCGAAGTACAGGTTTTGAGAGTCGAAGTTCACATTTTGAGAGTTGAAGTTGAGATGTCGAAAGTAAAAGATATATAGTTGAGAGGAGAGCAGGCCTAAAGGCCGGGGTTAGTGATGTAGCGGAAGGTGTTTGTAGTGTGTGGTGGATTGGATACCGAAAAAGGTGTCGACATAGTACTTTGTGGTGATTTATTTAAAACGACTCATATTTGCGTATTTTGGATTATTTAGATCGTCAACAACCCGTTATTATTGTAGAGTATAAAGAACTAGTGGCGTGTACGGTTCATTATTGGCTCCTTCGCCAGAAGGATAACTGGGTCTCCTTCTCTCGTGAACTGGACCGACGAGAGATTGCCTTTATCAGCGTGAAGGCAATCTCCGAGGGATACAGGACATAGCCTGCCACAACCAACGACCGTAACAGGCTGATACGGTGTATGGATAGGTAGGTTACGCCGTACCATACCTATCAGGTAACGAGTGAACGTACGTTCAAGGTGGTTATGCAGGGGTTTGCCTGTAGAAATCTCCGAGAAAGTTTGCTGCGAGTTGCTTGAGCACTTCCTGTTTCAGGATGAAGAAGCAAGAAAGACCGATCCCACTTCTGCTGGTGACGCTTCCAACAGAAGAAATCCTTAGGAAAATCCGGCAGGTGAAGCACGTGGTTCGACTTCGTATCTCCATCGAAGACTTAAGGCGGAAATCCGGCAGCGGGCAGTGTCATCGGTGCCAGGGATTCCGCCATGCACAGCGTTGCTGTAGAGCGCCGGCGCGCTGTATTAAGTGTCAGGATATCTCCACTCCAGCGATTGTACTAAACCCCGTACCGACCGGGTTAAGTGTATGAACTGCAGTGGTGATCATACGGCCATCTTTCGGGATGTGCGAAGTTCCCAAGTCTCCCGCGGCCCCAGCGCAGCACCACGCCAGCAGAAGAGGACACCGCCGACAGCGGTACCCTATCAACGCCGACCCGGTATTAGCTACGCCAACACGACGGCAAGCAGAAGCGAGAGAACAAAAGTACCGAAGGCGGCTAGAGCCGCTGGCACGAAAACGCTCGATCCTCCTGCTTTAGGGTTCGACGCCATTCTAGGTTTCCTCGGAGGCCTATATTTGGCGAAAGCCTTGCCTGTCGTCCGCAAGGTGGTGGCGGCCTTAGCGAAGGTTCAAACTGCGACTGACCTGTGGGGAGTGATCCTTACGCACGGTCGGGAGGTGAGTGCTCTTTTTGGGTAAACACTCTCCGTAACGGAGGGATGCCTCGGATAAGCATTCAGTACCGATTTATTATTACTCACATATGTCCTACACATACTTCTTACTTATTCTACACCGCATCACGGTATAGACATCCTATCCTATTACTGCACAACAATAGCTATGCTATAGTTGTGCAGGCTATATGAAGACCAAACTTATATGTTTTTCTATTTATTACAGATACCCGAGGCAGCAACAGGAATATAAGTATCAACAACTAGCACCCGACCGCCAAGAGGACAGCACAACACACAGGACTAACACAACACCACCACCAGCAGGATACATTTTTTTTGAACCATTAATATTATAACATGATGTCGACATGGCATACACTACATCAGACTACACATCAACCTACAACACACGCGCTGAAGAGGAACCATACTCCTGGACAGCGCACAACAAAAAGATACTTTGCTTATATTTTGTTTTGTATTATATATTATATTGTACTCTGTACTATATTATCAAATCATGGTAAATATCCAAAAATTCAATAAACTGTTGAAATTTGAAAAACATTGAATTTGTGTCTCTCTAATCACCAAATATTACACATTTTAATTAAAATACTATAAATTATAAATCTGTTTTCTTTTTATTAATTCTTTCATCCAATTCATAAACTATTCTAGAATTATAAACGTAACTTACTCTTACTCATAGTCCTCTGAATCCAACACAAACATTTAAAAATATATACAAAGCATAATAAATGCAAATGGCCAATTAGACTGGGCACGGTTACTTAATCATAGACAATATCACATAAAGTAGTAATCAGCATTGGGTACTAATAAACCATAAGTGAAAATTTAAATAAAAATAGGCAATTCTCAACAAAATGAAGAGAAGATTATTGTAGAAGCACCTGTTAGGCGTAATAGTAGTGCAAAACGATAAGATAGGATGGAAAATATCCAAAATTGGCATGGTTTTGATAATTGTATTAGTAGCTGGGACAATCGCATACGTTTTATGATCGAAAAAATATATGGAAAATATCTGGCGAATATTCGAAAACGCACCTGTAGACGTAACTCTCCCAGTACCTCAAAAATAAAAAACACATGAGCAATATTTAACAGCTATTTATGCAAATTAAGAAAAAAAGAAAAAAAATTTGGTGCTGTGTAGGGATGGCCTAAGAATTTTCCTACAGTAGAGGCCAACTGCTTATCGTAGTTAATTGAGGATTTACCGATTTATGATTTATGCTACCGGATTTGACGTTGTTTTGTTTTGGATTGAATGTGTTTATTTATATTTTTATTTTTGCATGAATGAGGTGGGAATCAGAAAGCGGGCGTAGGGTTGGAAAGAGTCATGTGGGGTACGGCTTCCAGACCTCCCAACGTCGTTGGGCATTGTCCCTCGCGTTTGAGTGAATGTGTCGTAGGTGGTGGTTGGTGCAAAGAATTTAAATAGCGTTTGAAAAGCCATGCTTTGATTAATGAAAACTACATATTAATTTTCAACTTTTGCGTCTATTTTATTTTTGTAAAAATATAATCAGTAGAGACTACTTCCTAAGGCAGATTCAAATAATTTAATAAAAAATTAATTAAAAAAATGATACTATAATTGATTTTGATCGGTTAAAAAACGTAGTCGAGGTAATTGATAATCTCGACGACCATGCGCCGTAACCAAATTTGTGTACATACGTCACGAACAACCCTAAAGCAAGACCAAGAATATCAGTGCTATTTAGACCTTTTTGACAGAATGAGATATTTTGCTTTTAAATCAGTATTCTGTTATAATTTATTCGTATTTCACTTTGTAGAACTTTCTTACTTCCTTATACGCGCAACGAAGGTCGGTAAGGTTTTCAATCATCACTACATTTGTATTGGAATATCTAAGTCTTATAAAAATTATTAAATCAGAAATATACATTAAAGTAAGTACATTATTCTGAAATTTATGTTGATTTACGCACGGGATGGAACCAAAGTTATGTAAAATTGACCAAGACCATCTTAGTAATGCCTAATTAGAATGTTTATTGAAGATTGAAGGTATTAATACGCGGGAGAAGGTAACATGCATAAAAGAATTTGAGGAATGAAAAGCGAGATATTCTTCATTTTATATCGATACTTTATGTTTCATGGCCATTTTGAATATGTATTTTCGTTACATAAAAATATTGAAAATTGAAATTTTTCGCCACCAATTGGTAAAAATAGGGTTATTTAAAGCTATTAGTGATAGTATGTAATATTTAGAACGGTCTAAAGGTCATATTCAGAGATCTGAGCAAATAATGAATGCTGTGTAGTGCATTCAAGTTAGAAAAGTGAATATTTACCAAAAATGTATGCTAAACACATTGCCTTTTAAGTGAACCAATAAATATATCATTTTATAAATTATTTATACCTTTAATTAAATAAACGGTGAAATAACATGCTTCAAAGTTAACTGAATATAAATGGCAGTTCCCAAGAATTGTTTGAGTAATTAAGTCTAGAACTTTAATAAATAAGAAGATAAATATTAAACAATTTATATAATTGGGAGTTTTCTAAACTACGTAGTGAAACTGAAATATACTTAAATCTTCCCTTACATATAAACGCTCGTAATTTTAAACAGTTTAAGTGTATCTTTATTACTGAAAAGGAAAGAGATTGTTTAGTCAAGAATCAATCAAAGTTCAAAGAGATCGGAAGACTATTATACAACACTTTGGAATATATGTATTATTACTGGTAGTGGCGTGGGTCTGTTAAGGAAGAGAAACCTAACGATTTTATGTTTCTTTATATATCCTTGAGACAAGACAATGGTAGCGTGCTGATATAATTTGAATTTTTAATATTCATTATTAATATATTTGAATGAGTAAATCACTGTTGTAAGTGTCAGAGCTTGACCACTGAATTTATATGTACATAATTCAATGAGGTAGATTGCAGAACTGATAGGTTCTATATAAAGAACTACAATGTGTATGTATGTCTATCACATCCTCCCATAAATGTGTTACAATTGTACTTAATGTTCAATATGAAATTTCGGTAATCAAAATTTACCCTTGTGTTCATTTATACTGTTTGGTACATAGCACCAGTATGTTAAGTTGAAAGGAGAAACCTGGTCTAACCTGGTAATGGTGGTAAGAAATCCATCCAACCATATTTAATTTGATTGTGACGCATTTTCTAACATTTTTGGCACGTAATCAACAAAACATTAATATAAGTTCTCATTACTTCAATTATATTTTAAAGTGATCAAAAGGTATAATTTAACACTGAAATTTGGCATTGTCCCTAAAGCAGGAAAACCATGTGACACACTAATTATATATGAATTATTAATACAAATTGATTCAGTTACTTTGATTAATGTCAATTTGAACAAATATATTTAAGATTATAATTCAGAGATGGATTTAATAAAATTAAGAACTTTTATGAACCGATAGATTTGAGTGACCTTATCGTATTATTATATCGGAGGATTTTAGAAACAAATTAGAGATTGATTTTACTTACCGTTAGAATATTATTGATAAATTCAATCTTTACATTACTATTAACTATTAATAACCTTTGGTAGAGTTTACGATTGAATTATATTTAAACTGGTTTACATAAAGTGAGATTGAAATAATAATTTAGATTAAAGGCATCTTACCTGAAGTGAACAGAGTTTAATTTCTATTAACATTCGCATATGCTTGAATCAATAACTGATACTGGAAATAAGTTTTGAACTTCCTAAAAGTGAAAATAAGATTTATTAAATTTTTAAACAATTCATATTGAATGTAAATTATAATTGCACCATCACCATGCATTAGAGATCTAGTATGGGTATGTAATACATTTTTTAACTTATTCAATACGTACATTTGTCGCCAAAGTGAAAGCACTGTTAAAGTGTTAACTTCTTGTTCCACAAAGATTAAGAAGGTAATATTACAAATTGGCTTGCTTCATTACAATTCCGTGCCCAACCTGTGGGACTCGAATTGCCTGTGAGTCATTACAATTTGTCTCCCAACGTGTCGCATAGATTTTCCGTTGTATTACACATTCAAAAGCTACATATACAAGCTCTGTCTCATTTCAGTTGCCCACCCATGCAAAGAAAAATAAATTTGAAGACATATTAAAGGCTCTTGATTTGACTTGTACGTTCTAAATGCAATTTCTGTGTGATTTATAGTTGCATATGCATGTTTGAAATATATAATGATTTTTGTCTGAACATGTGTTTTTTTAAATTGTGGTCATATATTTAATAATTTCTTGTTTTTTCATAAGATTTTATAAATGAAGCTGGCCATGAAAAACAATCTATTCGAAATATTATAATCAAATTCTATCAAACTGGACAAAGTAATCACGAAATAGGGAAAATTTTGAATTTATCACCATATACTGTCGACGTATTGTAAAATAATGCAGAGTGTATTTTAAAATCACCGACAAACCAAAACTGGAGATTCTATGATTCAAAATAAGACAAAAATGATCATAAACGCTTTTCCGAAAATGCTTCCTAACCGAGATACAGGTTGGTTAAAAAATACTTTTTTTAAGGTTTTTTTAAGATTTCTCAAAAACTACAAAAGATATTACACTGAGATTTGGTACACGTAAATGACTAATTAAATACAATTAATCTGGTGAGTTTGAGTCAACTGACTCCATCCAGTGGCGTAGAACATTTTAAGTAAAAAAAAACGCACGCCCCTGGTTTTTTTGAAGAAATATTTTTTTGATAGATTCAACATTTAAGTCTGCAAATAAAATCATACTTGGTATTTTTTCGATTCGGCACTCCGTTTTTGAAATATTTTGCATTAACATAAACGACCACATTATTCAATAAAAATCAAAATTTGTTTTATTTTATAAAAAAATAACGCAGTTAACTATTAGGTACATTATTAAAGAGATATTGAAGGAATCAAAAACAAAATAATAATTATTTTTATACATATTGTTCAAAATGTCCTCCTTCCTTTTGAATGCAAGCTTGTATTCTTTCTTGGCAAATGAAACCTAACACGCTGAAAAATTTGTGGCACAGCCCTAATCTCATCGCATGCCATTTGTATGCGATTCCAAAGTTGTTCTCGATTATCAATTTGAACAAAATAGACACGAGTTTTCAGATACGCCCACACAAAAAAATCCAATGGGTTTAAATCTGGCGATCGTGCCGGCCACGGTACTTCACTTCCTCGTCCAATCCAACGTCCAGGGAACCATGCATTTAAAAATTCTCTGACGTTTCGTATAGAATGTGGTGGTGCACCATCATGCATGAAATACATGTTTATTCTAACATCTAAGGGTACGTCGACAAACAATTCTGGCAAATCTTCTCTCAAAAAATTTAAATAGAATTCGCCAGTAAGCCTTTGAGGAAAACGGACAGGTCCGATTAGGTGATCGTCTAGGATACCTATCCAAATATTTTCACTAAATCTATGTTGGTGAGCTGTAACTACATTTGGATGCTGATGTTCATCTAACCATTTGTGGGAATTATGCAAGTTTATTATTCCATTTCGGAAAAAAATACACTCTTCAGTGGTCAATAAGTTTCTAGCAAATTGTACATCTTCAGCATTTTTGTTTAAAAACCATTCGCAAAAATTCATTCGACAAGGATGGCCAGAAAGCAATAATGCATGCACTTTTTGTAGGTGAAAGGGGTGTAAATTTTGTTCTCGTAAAACTTTCCAAGACTTGCTATGCGACACACCAAATTCTAAACCTAACTCACGCGTACTTATTGATGAATTTTCATAAACTCTATCTAAAATTTGTTCCTCAATTTCAACTGGTACATGAGCATTTCGTCCGGAATTTTTCTATCCTTTTAAACTTCCATACTCTAAGAAGTTACCATGAACGGTTCTAAACGTAGTATGATGTGGATGTCTTCTATTTGTAAATCTTTGTTTATAAAGTCGAGCAGCTGCAGGAGCATTGCAATTAGTATTACCTTAACATAAATGCATATCGACCAGTTCTCGTTTGGAATAATTCATTTTTTTCACAGTAATTAGACACAAATAATGAATTACAAAACACGCGCAAATGCAACTATTTTAGCAAACATAAGATACGTAACAGTCAAATGCAAAGCAATCTCTGATTTATTTAATATGGTTATTACTGAATAATGTAGTCGTTTATGTTAATGCAAAATATTTCAAAAACTGGTGCCGAATCGAAAAAATACTAAGTATGATTTTATTTGCAGAATTAAATGTTGAATTTAACAAAAAAATATTTCTTCAAAAAAAGCAGGGACGTGTGTTTTATGTTTACTTAAAGTGATTAACTTAACATATTCTACGCCACTGGATGGAGCCAGTTGACTCAAACTCACCTGATTAATTGTACGGGGTGGCCAACTAAGAATGCGAGGTACTGTATCTGGGAAACTATATATCGTAGAGGCTTGCGGAAAAAAAGTTATAACTAAAACGGCCAATACAAAAACCTGGAAAATATTTTCATGTTTCTGAAATGGCCGCTAGGGCAATCTTGAATCTAAAAAAGTGATTGTTCTGTGAATTCTGGTATATTAACCTAATAAAAAATAACTGTCCTTTGAAGTCGAGGATAATCTGAATTTTTTTTGTTTGACACTTTTTGTCGTATCTATAAAAATAAAGTGGTGGGGGGTATTCAAAGGTTTCCTTAAATCACTCCCCGTATCTTCGAAACGGCTAATCTGATTTTAACAAACTTGGGCGCGTTGAAAAGAGCTTTTCTTGGGCTACACATGTTAAAATAATTGAAGTTTTGTTAGTTTCACATGTCGTCGCTAGAGGGCTTTGTTCGACATTCCGACAGAAACGGTTAATTTTCGTAAAAAAATTAAATGCATTGGTATGACTTTTTTCATGAACAAGTAGCTAAATGATGCCTAAACAAACTCGCCAAAACCGCATCTCGACATCTTGATCCTAACCTAAAATATCGGCCAAAGAAAACTTTATACGAAAATACCTTACATTTTTTTTTAACCATATTTTTCTGGAATTGTTTCTATTATGTAAGTTGTTGCCCTAAAAAGGACCGATTTAAAGGAGGAAGGTTTTTACTGCCCCCGTAAATGCTCGAAATGCTGACCTTCACTCTGTGCATTGCTGAGACCTCTTATGGGTAGACAAAACTGCAGCTTCAATTTCGGCTCTGAATAGGTTACCCAGACATTGCGAATCATGAAGCTGTTGATATGCTTGCGGTTTATTTTGAATGTCTTCAGAATGCCGCAGTAGCTAAAAGAGTTTACACGGCTCGATATCCAAATCGGCGTCCTTGCGATGTAAGAGTTTTTCCCCGATTAGTGGCGAGCTTATGCCAATGGTAGTTTTCGGCCTACGTTTCAACGGCAAAGAATTGGAAGAACACAAGAAAATATTAACCGTGTACTGGGTTATATTGAAGGAAATCCTCATGTTAGCACAAGAGCATTATCCACTGAGTTGGGCATATCACGGACAACGGTTCAAAATATTTTGAAGGACCATAGGTAAGTTCTAATGGCCATCAAAATATATAGGTATTCGTTTAAACTTTTTTTAATTACTTTAAGAATGCACCCATATTGTCGTTTTGCATCAGGCCTTGAAAGAGGAAGGTTTTGATCGAAGGTTAGACCATTGCCATTGGATGTTAGGCATGATACGCGAAAATATAGAATTTTTATTTCAAATTCTTTGGACCAATGAAGCCACTTTCAGTAGTGACGGGAGAGTCAATCTGCACAATATGAATTATTGGTCTGCAGAAAATCCCCATTGGTTGCGTGAAGTTCAGCACAAAGGACGTTGGAGTTTAAATGTATGGTGTGGCATACATGGGAGGCAGAATTATTGGGCCATATTTTTTCGAGTAACCCCTAAATGGCAATGTATTTCTTGACTTTTTGGCCAATCTATTACCGTTGTTGTTGGAAGACGTGCCTCTGGAAACAAGGCAAAAATTGTTTTTGCAGTTGGATGGTTGCCCAGCACATTTTGCTATTAATGTGCAAGAGCATATTAATGCAATATTTCAGCAGCGGTGGATTGGAAGAGGAAGTCTGTTTCCATGGCCTCTACGATCGCCAGACTTAACTTGCCTCGATTTTATTTATGGGGGCGATTAAAGGACATGGTGTTTCGGACTCTACTACTAGAGAAGATATGAAAAACCGGATTCACATGGTCAGCATTTCGAACATTTACGGGGGCATTAAAAACCTTCATCCTTTAAATCAGTCCTTTTTAGGGCCACAACTTATATAATAGAAACAATTCCAGAAAAATAGTTAAAAAAAAAAAATTTAAGGGATTTTCGTATAAAGTTTTCTTTGGCCGATATTTTAGGTTAGGAACAAGATATCGAGATGCGGTTTTCGCGAGCTTGTTTAGGCATCATTTAGCTACTTGTTCATGAAAAAATGTCATACCAATGCATTTAATTTTTTTGCGAAAATTAACCGTTTCTGTCGGAATGTCAAACAAAGCCCTCTAGCGACGACATGTGAAACTAACAAAACTTCAAATATTATAACATTTGTAGCCCAAGAATAGCTCATTTCAACGCACCCAAGTTAGTTAAAATCGGCTTAGCCGTTTCGAAGATACATGGGGTTATTTAAGGAAACCTTTGAATACCCCCCAACCACTTTATTTTTAGACATACGTCAAAAAGTGCCAAACAAAAAAAGTTCAGATTACCCTCGACTTTAAAGATCAGTTATTTTTTTATTAGGTTAATATAGTAGAATTCGCAGAAACATCACGCCCCCTAGTGGCCATTTCAGAAACTTGAAAATATTTTCCAGATTTTTGTATTGGCCGTTTTAGTAATAACTTTTTTTTGCGCAAGCCTCTACGATGGATAGTTTCCCAGATAAGGTACCTCGCATTCTTAGTTGGCCATCCTGTACTTAATTAGACATTTAGGTGTACCAAATATCTTTTGTAGGTTTGAGGAATCTTAAAAAAATCTTTAAAAAAATATTTTTTAATCAACCTGTATCTCGGTTAGGAAGCATTTTCGTAAAAGCGTTTATGATAATTTTTGTCTTATTTTGAATTATAGAATCTCCTGTTTTCGTACGTCGGTGTTTTTACAAAAACACCCTGTATAAAGAGAATGGTTCAGTGGCAATAAAACACAGATATCTACGTCAATCTAAAATTAATGATACCAATAGAACGAGTACTAAAACGACTTATTTGTCAAAATGGACATGCTAATTATGGTTAGCTAAGTATTTTGTGGAGTGAATTAATCCGAAAGCATTTCAAAAGCGACATGCCATAGGGAATCCAAAAAGTTAGGATTTGGAACATACAAGGTAAGCCATTTAATTATTTGTGATGAGTTTATTTTTTTGGTCAACAATAACCATTTTTATAGGGTAAATAAAAGCCTTTACTAACGGTAAAACAGAAGAAGACCCGGCTTAAGTGGAAAAAAAGTCATCAAATGTGGACTATTGATCAGTGGAATGCAATACATTGAATTGATGAATCTAGATTCGAGGTAAATGTGGGTGACAGTCGAAGCAGGGTGATTCGTCAAAAACACGAAGCGTATCGTCCGGATTGCCTTAAAAGGAATGTCACGTTTCCAGCATCTATTATGGTATGGAGTTCAATGTCTGCCAGAGAAGTTATTAAACTGGATATTATCGACGGGATTACAAATATAGACAAATATTTAGAAATACTGCAAGAGTCATTATTACCAACTATGCAAGATTCAATTAAGAGAGGACACGAGTTTATTTTTCAACAAGATGGTGCAGCCTGCCATACATCAAAAAAATCTCAAAAATGGTTTGCTAATCATCAGCAGCCCAGATTTATCGCCGATAAAAACTTTGTGGAACCTGATGAAGAAGAGGCTACGTGTGAATCTCGCAAGACCTGTTCCACATTTAAAAACAAAACTGGAAGAAATATCGGACAGTTTTACAGCAGAGGACTTCCAAGTACTAATAGACATAATGCCCAAAAGACCAAAGGCAGTTATCACCAATAAAGGTGATGTTACGCAATGGTAACAAGAAAAAACTGTGAATTTATTTTAATATTTTTTTGTTGTTGTTTCTGACTTTTTAATAAAATAATCGTAGGGTTCTAATTTATATAAAAATCATAATGAATAAGGCAAATTTTACATAATCAATTGGGCTAACTGAAGTGGGCCCACTGAAATGGGACAGGGTTCGTATGGACTTCACATCTGAGTTATGTGGCTTTATTCCTGCTTCGTATTTTTATTTTATCTTTAAATTTACAAAATGTCGGATCAAAATAACACATGATTCGATTTTTTGTCTTTTAAAAGGCGTGCGAATATGCATTTATTAATGAAAACTTGAAAATTAGTGCAAAATTAAAAAATAATTGGTTCATACGCCAGCTTATCAGTTAAAACTAGATTTATTACTCGACATCATACATTAAACCGTTCTCCTTAAGACAACAGTAATTTTTCTCTTATTCTGTACGAGATTCTATGATCTGCAATCTCACACCTTTAAGCTTTAATTCAATAGTGTTCAATACCTCTATAAGACTTGGTTACACCAAGGTAGTTGTTGACACTTACCGTATGTTAACCGTTACTATTTTGGAAAATTCTACGTTGAGGGTTTGATACCTCTTCCACCCTAAGCACGCCAGCTTTACCCTTATACACAGCTAGAGTTACACATGCGCCAATTACGTAGTATATATGTTGTACGCAATTGACGAATTCGGACAATGACCGAAATTTATACCCAGAACACGTTGTGGACTTTGTAGCATGCTCAAATGCATTGTGGGTATATTTCGGCCACTGAGCGAAGCGTTCCACCCACAACGCGTTTTGGGCAAATTCACAATATCCACTCCCCGATTTAACGAAACTCATATTTTGTTTTGCAACCTCAAAAAATTCAATAAAATCGTCCTGATTTGAACTTGTTTATTTGGTAAAAGATGTACCATTCTATAATGTGGTAACTAAATATGTATTGCTTATTTATATCGATACCACTGAACATTTATATGATTACGTAATATGGTATTAAAATTATTCCTCATTTTTACAGGAACACTTATTGTCAGCACAGTTGCATCTGAGAAAACTTCGCCCTGATCCCTTTGTTGACATATTTGCTGCAGTTCGCCGAGGAATGCTCTTATTACTATGAAATGAAATACAAACTATAAATCAGCTTGTAAGAGCCCATTTCTTGAAAATAATCGCTTTAGGGCCCATTTTCGCTGTTCAACATGTATAAACCGTCATTATTAACATCGGTAACAACGCCAATACATTTCTTGGAGTAAAGCGGCGTCAGTCAACATCTGAAATTTTTACCAAAATATTAGTGCCTGCGGTCAATAGAGCAAAACGTTGATTTGACCCTTGTAACATCTTAGTAGCTTGAATTTTCACTTTTTTATGTGATTCTTCACGCTCATTTAGAATTCTTTTATTTTTTTCAGGTTTTAAATTGACATTGGCCATTGTTATTTTCTAAGAGTTCACTTTCATTGACATCTTGACAATCTTTGACATCTTTCTGTTCTTTGCGACGTTTCCTCTAAGTTTACTCCACTCTCTACGTTACCGTCTTGATTATCTTCATTTCCTCTGCCTTTCATGACTTTTTCCAAACCTTTCTTCACTTTGTAAGTTATTTACAGTATTATTTGGTAAATCTGCGTCGCCTAAACCGTTTATCTGCATAGCATCATAGAGGCTTCTGCAGATTCCTCTATGAAATTATCGCTCTGTAATATAAATGGCGAACCTACCAAACAGAATAAGTCGACTAAATTGTAGGCGACTTCTTCTGTGGTTTTTGTTTTAATCGGTCGCAAAAATAAGAATTTCGTCAAATGGCTTGATAATTTAAAATAAATTTGTATGGACCATCCAGCTCTGTTTGCATATCGATCAGGTCGGCCTAAAATGATATCAGTTCACGAATGTCGACTAGATACCTATTATAATGTTTAAATTTACCTGACATCAAGAGTTCATATACTTGGAAATTATCGGCTTCACAACTAAACCTTTTTTTGGAATTTTTTTCTTTAACTGACATGTTTCACAGTTTCGAAGATATAAATTTATTATTTCCAAAGTTATGTTAGTGACATATTTAAACGGCGGCCATATTGGCGGATCCTGTTTAACGGTGAGACAAGGTATAGCAATACTATCCTCGCCACCAAAGAATAAACCTGCGTCATCACTTACAATAGTATGAGTTAATATTAAAATTTCAAATTATTTCCCTAATAGTTTCTTTTAACTAATTCTCCTTTCCGAGATGGCGGTAGTGCAGTTGCAGATTTCATATGATTATAAATACTGTTTATTCGAAATTTACACCGTAAACGAAAACAACGTTTACTTTATGAAAATTGTTCATTATAATTAACCTATTAATGATAAGTCTGTAAAGACCCAGCAGCTTTTACCACAATTTTTCAATTAATTATATGTTAACTATCCCGTGTTATATCAAATTACATAAAATTACACAAGATTGAACAACAAATAATTCTTTTTTCCCCTCCGACGTAGATTAAAAAAAACATCGAATGTTTTTACGTCAGAGTAATCTCCACCAATCACCGCATTAGCATCCCTGCACAGAAGCCGTCCCCGCCTACCGCGGATCCTCTATAAAACCGCGAGACGCGCTCCGAAAAGTCAGGGCAGTGCGAACCTCGGTATCGAACGTAAGTAAGCCCCTTCTCGCGTAAGAGTTTTTGTGATTTTTATTACAAATCTCTTAATTACCAAAAAAGAACTTAGTATTTTACGCTAGTCGTTCCGGCATCGTGATCTTCACCGCTTCGGAGTCAGATGTCACTGCTTGCATACAGATAATACAAAGAAGCGGTCATCAGTAGAGGAGCCACAGCCTAGCAGCAAGCAGAAGTCGCCGGAAGCTAAGAACAACATATAGAAGCATCCAGGACACAGCCACCGCCAACCACAGGATCGACGTCGGGTAAAGCAATAGGTATCAGTTTAATAAAAATATTGTTTTAATTTAATTTATTAGTTTTATTTTAACACTTGTTTTCCTCCGTTTTCTATTTGGGTCTCTGATTTCCAAGCCTTTTATTCTCGGGGTGTGAGGCTGCACCTCGGCAGAGACCCGGCCTTCTCTTAAAACAATTATCTTTCCTTTCTTGAATTCAATTTTCTAAAACCTCCACTAACAACAACCGCGATGGTTAAGCACGGTCGCCACCATGCTACCGTAACGGTGGTATCCCCAACCCCCGACGCCGCCCGTCCACCTACACAGACACTCACCACACACACATACGCACACACGCTCATCAACACACTCCTACATTTCAAAACGCTCCACCGCCTCCACAAAACCACACAAACCCGCACACACAGAAACCCGCACACTCACACAACCACCTGTACCTGCCGTGATTCCTACACCCACTTCCACCAATCCTGAACCCATCCGCTCCCAATCGTCGAGGTATTACATCCGCAATATCCCAAAATCCATTACAACCCAGAAATCCCCTTTTAATTCATCAAAATCCCTTAACTTTCCCTGGTTGAACTTAACATTCCTGTACCTGCCGTGATTCCTACACCCACTTCCACCAATCCTGAACCCATCCGCTCCCAATCGTCGAGGTATTACATCCGCAATATCCCAAAATCCATTACAACCCAGAAATCCCCTTTTAATTCATCAAAATCCCTTAACTTTCCCTGGTTGAACTTAACATTCAACCACAACCATACCTGTCTCTTAGAGACCGCCTCTCCCTTCCCGGATGGTGTGCAGCTTAGGCTGCGACGCCATTTCAGTGACCCTTCCGTCACCCTCACCCAACCCTCCGGTCCCCGTTTACCTAACTTCACTCCTACAGCTCCCTCCTTCTCCTGCGTAATTCGTCACGTAGATAAGGACATCCTGGCCCAAGAGATCCTGGATGCGATCGATCTTCGGCATGTGAAGAAGGCCGTTCGCATCACCTCGAAGGTCACGAACATCACAACTTCCCTAGTCCGCATTATAACTCCTTCCCAAACCACCCTAGAATACCTCCTCGCACGTGGTGTCGTCATGTTCGGGCGACACTACCGTTGAGAACCTTCCCTTATACCACAAGTATTGTTCTACCTGCACGCAGGTGGGGCATACCGCAAAAGAGTGTCCTTCCCGCGCGATCCGCTGTCGAAACTGTGGTTAAAGTCACAGATCCTCCGCCTGCAAATCCTCTGCAAACCCAAAGTGTAACAACTGCGGGGATGCTCACCCTACCTATTCCTTTAAATGCCAGAAGCGGTGGGAACCTCCCAGTTCCCCATCGAAGATGGCATCCCTTGAACTCATCCTGTCTTTCGAAGAGTCCGACTCGGAAGACACCGCCCACCTTAAACCCACTCCCGATACCGACCCCCTTCCCATCAAGGACTTCCTGCAAGTCCTTACACACTCCCTTTTCCAGATGTTCCCTGACCGACAGGACATAGTTCTTCGCTCCCTTGACTCCCTCTCCCAAACTTTTTCCAACGGCGTATCAACGTCTGCGTATCAGGTACGCGGATGAAGGTAGCCGTAATCCGCCAACCCAGTCCTTAACTCCTTCCCAATGGATAACATAGCAGGGACCGTTAATGCCAGGGGCGTGCGTCGAAAACGTCCCTTAATCAAACACTTTTTACACTCCTACAATATTCACATTCTCTCCATCGCCGAAACAAAGCTTACACCCAGATGCATCCTTAATTTCAACACCTTTCACACTTATTCAAACAATAGTGAACATGAAACCGTCCTATTAATTAAAAACTACTTCTCCTCCACTCCTTTTCAACTCCTGGCGCACCTACAACATATTTAATGCGTTGCTGTAACGGTGCACTTTCCCACTTCTACAGTATTTATTTCCTATAACAACCCGCCAGGTCACAACACACTATCGGATGGCCTTTTAATCTACGCTTCTAGCCTCCTTAATGCTGTTATCCTAGGTGACTTCAATGCCCGCCACGCCCAATTCGGAGACACCGCAACGAATGGCAACGGTAACAGGCTATCATCGGCTCTGTTGCAGTTGCCACTCCTGCGAATCTCCAACACTCAACCAACCTATTTCGAACATTTAGGTCCCTTTATAGTAGACCATATCATAGTTTCCGAACCCATAGCCTACTATTTCGACCGTGAGTGCTTTCTAGACACCACGATCACATCTGATCACATACCACTACTGGTCAAAACTTCATTTTGTCCAGCTCCCCCTACACCTCCTCAATACACAGTAATTAAAGATTTTTCTATAGCAGACTGGAATGTGTTCTCCGAACACATCTCCAACAAACTTACTACACCCAATCTTCTAACGACCCAAGGTCTCGAGAGAGCCATTAATGACCTAACTTCCGTAATTACGGAAGCGCTCGAAATCTCAGTGCCATCCAAAAACATCGACATCTCCCGCAAACCGCTCCCACAGCACATTGTGAACTGGATCAAAGAGAATATATCGTCAATTCTTGCGATCCAGGGATCCGGCTCTCAAGACCGAATACAATCGCATTAACGCCTTAATCAGGCGAGAAACCAATAAACACGCTGAAGACTCCTGGACCAAATCCACTTCCCAGCTAGATTATAGAAATGGTAAACTCTTCTGGCAACAGTTCGATAGACTGACCAGCAGAAAAGTAAACCCAAAATCCCACCTAACCGACCTTCAGGGCAACATAATCTCCTCCGACCAAGAAAAGGCCGATTTCTTTGGTCATCACCTTCAATCCATTTTTCAATCCCCAGATGATCCCCAGTTCGATAACCGGTTCAAAGCACTCCTCGAGGATCGCCTTGAAGAATTCCGCAACTTTAACCTTCCTGAAACCCAACTCGATAACGAGAGTCCGACTAGCACGCCCGAACAGGTCCAAACATATTTCAAAAAGGGAGAAATTCAGCTCCAGGTAATAACGGATTAAATAGGAAAATCCTCCGGAACCTACCTGACCCAGCCCTCTGTATACTTTCTGACATTTATAACAAATGCTTTACCCTGTCTCACTTCTCGACGGACTAGAAATCGGCCTCCACCGTCATGATACCAAAACCCCACGCTGACCTAACCTCACCCTCTTCCAATAGACCCATTTTCTTCCTGTGTTGCCTCGGAAAATGCTTCGAGCAATTCGGCTTCCGTCCGAACCAAAGGTGTCACGATCCCTTGTTGAAGCTGCTTACAGAGACCACCAGGGCATTCAATCACAGGCAATGCAATCTGACTGTGTTTCTGGACATTAAGCAAGCATTCGACAGGATCTGGCACGCCGGTTTCCTGCACAAAATCCGTAACCTCAATATACCCGACCCCTTCTCCAAACTCCTACTCTCGTACCTGAGCAATCGGTCAGTTCGAGTCAAAGAAGGGAAAACCTTCTCCGATCCTTTCCAACCTACAGCAGGCGTATCGCAAGGCTCTGCTTTAACCCCGATCCTATACACTATCCTTCGCATCCGACATTCCCAAAGTCATACAACCCGGAGTAGTCGTTGCGCAGTTTGCGGATGACACCGCCTTCTGGGCGGTTAATCGAAACAGCGAAACGGCCCCCCGCCTCATATCGAAAACACTGCGGAACTCCTCCAACTGGGCTAACCAGTGGAGAGTCTCCGTCAATCCCACCAAAACCCAAACTATCCTCTTACGCCATCCTAATCACACTGAGGATAAGTTCCCAAAGCTAGCCTCCAGAAATGTTTCCCTGGCCCTAAATCAAGAAAGACTCCCACTCCAAGATGAAATCACCTACCTAGGAATCCTCTTTACTAGAACCCTCAATTGGCTCCCCGATGTTAAACAAACACCGCGCAAACCTACTGGGCGCCCTCTGGGGTAGAATCAGAGGTTGCCACCCCAAAACACTTCTACACACTTATAAAACATACATCCGGCCTGTTATAGATTTCCGATCACCAATATACACCAACATAAACCCCAATCACCTTTCCTCTATCGCCTCCTGTGAACGCCGAATCCTCAGGTTACCTCTCAGGTACCCTAGCAACCTCATAACACAACACGCAAACATACCAACCATCACACACAGAATCCAAACACTACAGAAAAATTTTGCATATAAAAGAATCTTCGGCGACACTATCCCTACCAAAGAGATCCTTACCACACCCTACAACTACCGTTTTCTCCGATTCCCACGAAGAAAACCTAAATTAAAATTCAAACTTCCCCCGCGATCCTTACACAACTCCTCGACGACCTCCCCGAGGAGATAGAAGATTCCCTGGACAACATCCCATATGCACTCCGCATCCCCCCGTCTATTCGATGACGACCCAGCAAGAAACCGGACGACGAATCTAATAATCACACTAAGCACACTACACCCCACTTAACAATACACACATTGAAGCCAATTAACGTACTATTAAATAAATAAATAAAATACCGAAAAGAATGCTTGTGCGTCGGGCCGTTGCCGCGACTCCTTGCTACTCGTCCGTGATCCGGTCCATAGTCTACCTCCTGCTCGTGCGTTGGGCTGTTGCACCGACCGCCTGCTTACTGCGATAAATTCTGAAAAGCCTGACCAGAATCCTGATCGCTTATTGCGATAACCCAGAAAATAATATATCCAGACCGCGCGCGCCTGCCGTTCTTCGTTTCGTCGTGTACCATTGTCACTTACATGCATTCTGAACCGTTGCGATACTCACAGCCGCCTGAGAACCCGCTCCAGCTAACAGATCACCTGGCCGTCGTATTCGGAGGTTGAAAGTACGTGAGTTGAGTATACAAACATTACACCAGACACCCAGAAGTTATCTCACATTCCCAGTACACACATCAGAAGGTGTCACGACGGGCTGTAAAGCCTGGTGTTATCTTCTACAAACTAATACACATATCAGAAGTTGCCACGACGGGATGTAAAAGCCCGAAGTCATCTTCTACAACCATACACAAACCAGGACGGTGTCATTGCGGGCTCTAACACCCAGCAGTCATCTTCCATTTACTCCGCTGGCAAGAAGCGTAATCGCTACCATTCCCTAGAAAATGCGTCTAAACAGCATAGTACGGGTTAGTCCCAGATTCTATTAGACGTCTCTTCATTTAAACAGCCAGCATACAACATTGTACTAATACACCTGACAAAAAGAAATACCAAGAAACCCAGAGGTACTCGCAACCGCTAACGTTAATGCTAGAAGCTACCTAACCGGGAAACGCCTGTTAAATTACATCAACCGCAGTTAAAAACGTTACAGACTGATTGAACACCGCATAGTTCCTAACGATCTCCCGCGAGTCTATGTAAAGGTGAACAGTGTTAAGCGTAAAGACCCCGTATTTATGAACCAGTGACTTACAAGTCTTACCTTTTTCTCTTTTATAAGTATTTATGTGAGCTCCATGAATAGTACCGAATAACTGATCAAGGTAAACATAAAATCTAATATCATCATTATCAGTGTATCTTTTGGCTATTAATTTTTCATCTTGTCCAATGTTCAGCAAATCGTATACCTTTCATCTTCGAAATTGTTTAGATGAAAGTGATTCCCCCGAATTTCGTAATCTTTGTGCTTGCTTAACCTCACTTATCAGTAACTTATAGTCAGTTTTACGACCTTCGTCTTTAAATGGGGTAGTGTATTTTGTTAACTTGCACAGAACATGTTGTGAGTAGCACGCTTCGCTTAGTGGCCGAAACAATGTGAATAAATTTACCCACAATGCGATTTGAGCATATTATAAAGTCTTCAACGCGTTCTGGGTATAAATTTCGGTCCGAATTCATCAATTGCGTACAACATATACACAGTTTTACTTTCCATTATTTATACTAGAATGTACAATTTGCTTACATCACTCTTTTTTGCATTGTCGTTAAATAACTAATTTATACTTAGAAGTGCTTGTAGTATAACGCCGTCTTAAGTACTAAAACTCTTTTATGCGTCATTTGATTAGAAATTACTTTTATTTCCGTATTCTAGGTACATATTTACATTTAACAGTACTAGTGATACAGCGCCTTTGGCGTACAAGTACTGAAACTAGTCGAAATTTCAATAAGAAGGAAAAGTAAGTATTTTTTCCTTTGTGAACGATTCGAACATTATGCATTTTAAATGAACTGTTTATGAAGAGGATTACTACATTATTACTATATTTGTTAAACGAAGTATTTGTGGTGCTAAGTGGCGTTAATTTGCCTCCGTTTTGATACTCTAATAGACACATTAAGAAACGCGACGTCATTATCTCCGATGTCATTATAACCATTAATTCACAGAACATTTTACGAAAATTTTTAGGTTGGCAAACCTTGATCTGGAATTATGCCGTGCTTGTCACTCTAACAAAATGTGTCAAAAACAGGATGCGTCCAGTGGAAAACTTTGATGTGAGCAAATTCTCGACCGTATTTTTGGCAATTTCACGTATTTCAGGGAGAAGATTATCCTGATTTTCTTCCATTCCCGTGTTTTGTGACAGAATTTGGATAAAACAAAAAGCGACTAGATCCAATTTTCACTTTTAAAATTACCAACCGCCACAAAACTCCCTAAATCAGTTAAAGTAAAAAAGTTTGTTTATAAACGGCGTAAAAAGGGACAAATTACGCCACTCGTTTTTTTAAACTTGAATTCGTTCTTCAAGACTGGTCTTATACTATTGTTAGTTTGCCTAACGTAACAATTTAGCGTTGCAGCATACAAAACCTTCCGAAAGTCTCGTTGACATTTATATCTTCTGATCAAAAAATATTGTTAGCAATTGTAAACAACTATTAAGTAGTATGTTTTTGTATTGAGACTTATTAAAAAAACCCAAAAAAGATAAGTATTTTATGAGTGTTAATGGTGAAAGTTTACATTTTCATAAAAAGGAGCAATCTAGATTTTTTGTAATTTGAAAGTTGACATAGGGGGTCATTAATAACGTAATATAATAGTTTATTAAAGTTAATTAGCTCTTTTAAATGTAATAACAAGTTTGGTCTAATATTGAAATAGTGATTATAAATGCCGGCGTATTTAAGTATAAAACCAATTTGAAAAAATTAAATCCGGTTGTGAATAATAAATGAGAATAAGAAGAGGGTGAATTTGTAGTGTTTTAGTCATTATGCGAATAAGTAAAAGAGGAAACTTTTAGAAAATAACGTATCGCTAATGATTAAAATTATCCTACTACGTCAAATTCATTCATTTCTTTTAAGTCTTATTGCGAAGCTGTAATAACCTTAAATTAAATAAGACTAAACAGTATTGTTTTAATCGTACTTACAAATAAGCTTAATGAAAAACTATGTCACATATGATATATAGCAGAGTAGTACAATTGATGTACCAGTATTATGTGCATGTACAATACAAACATGTGATTGGGCGCCATGCAAATCTCAACGCGTAATTAGTTACATTCCCTTTTTAAAAAGGTATATAAGTCGATGATCGTTCAGCAGAAACATTACAATCAGTGATTATTTAGCTCATGCTAATTAAAAACTAAAAAAAAAGGACAAATCCGACGACATCGTTTTCACGAGGTCGAGTTCGACAACCTGGTCTGGGTCGACCACACAAAATCACCGGAAAGGCCAACCCAACAGTGTCCGACGAACTAGTGTGGCTGATTGGACCGCCGCCAAGTAGACTGCTGGCACCAGCACCAGAGCGCTAACAGAAGAGGAGAAGGCCGAATAACACGCCGTCGACAGAAGTAGCCTCGCCAGTGGAGACCCCACTAAAGGTTCCGATGACGTGCAACGCCGTCCACGTCCTGATCCAGCATGAAGACCCCAGCCAAGGATCCACCAACGAGGAAAACTTCAAGACGCAGAAGAAGAGGCTGAAGACGACACCATCGCAGACGACGACCCGATAAAATGCCAGGGTGAAAGTGCCGTCGGTAATCCTTCGACAGAAGGAGAATTAGGTCGCTTTCTACAACGAAGTCGACCGACAACGGATCGCCTCACGAAATCCAAGGCAATCAATGAGGGAATCAGGATACAGCGTGCTTCGCCTCACTCCAGGAACGAGACAGGCTGATGCGGTATAAGGATAGGTATGGTACCGGGTTCCACACCTATCAGCAAAAAGGGAGCGATTGGCTAAAGTAGTGATAAGTGGCATGCCCGTAGAACTTTTCGGGCTCAGAGCTAAAACTACAAGATATTAAAGTTCTTTCCGTTTTCAGGACGAAGCAGTGAGGTTCTGTTGGTAGAATTACCAACAGAAGAGGTCAACATGAAGATCCGAGAGGTAGAGTACGTCACCTGCCTTCGATAGACCATAGAAGACCTAAGGCCGATATATGGCATCGGGTAGTGCTACAAGACGGCGGCACACTGTGTCAAGTCCGCCGGAGATCGCCTCTCCAGTGAATGCACGAAGCCCCGACTCGACTGGGCCAAGTGCGTTAACTGCGGTGACTATTCCCGAAGTTTCCTTGACCTTCATAGCGGAAGAAGACGGAAGCTCCACGACAACAAAAGAGGAGAAAACCAAACGGATTGAAAACTAATTTTATAATTGATAAAGAATACAATTTTTAAGGAATCAAAACAATTAATGACAGCTATCCGATTTCCATAACTTACAACAAATATTAATTTCCCTTGAAATACCGTATTTTATTAGTACACGGACTTAAACAAAAACAAACACGACATTATAAATATCCAATACAAATCATTACAATTTTTTAGTTTAGAAATAATTTTCAATTCAGACAAAAAATCAGTACACTATAAAAAGTGAACTGAATAAAATCCCTACTTAGTTAAAAACTTAGCAAGGAAATCCGTAAGTGATAATATTAGGACAAACGCATTTAATAATGTGATGTCCTCTATAGCGCTGAAATTACATGAATGTTCTTTCAACCAGATATGGTTCATTTTCGATTTTACGGATCTATACAGATACACATATGTATTCATCTGACCGCTGTATCAGACGTTGGTTGGCACGTTCGTATAGTTGGTCGAATGTAATATTCTCTGTGCAAAAATTTTGGTTACACTTTAAAGCAAGATGATAGAACGTATTCCTTTAACAGTTAATATAATGATTTTACATTAATCCGCAATAGTTAAACACTGTTGCTAACGTTGTAACGTTTAATTTGGGTCATTATAGTGATGCATTTGTGTTAATCAAGAAAGGTATGTTACACTGTCAAAAAATAGTAAATTGCCTAAAATTCCTATTTCGGGTTTTTATTTGCGTTTAATAAACATTTTGACTCTTACCTTGTAAGCCCCAGGAGAATCAATCTGAAACAATAATAAAAATAAATATTTACTCGAGGCCGCAGTTCAACAGATACAACAAGGAATCTCAAGCAACACAACGAATAACCAAACTATATCACTATGTACCGTAGAAACTTGACAAGATATACGAGGTGTCCCAGGAGTTCGTACCAAAACAAAAGTTGATTTTTGAAATATCTCCAAAAGGAAAAAAGGTATTTTTATTGTTCTTGGTATAATAAATAGGGATATAAAGTACATTGGTTTTAACTTATTAATACGTTTTTATTATGTACAGTGGCGTAGAACACAAGATCAGTAGAACGTTTTAATCCCTAATTTCTACACCAGTGGAGTAAATTAAACTTTTTTATTAAAATACGAAACCTTGATGTTTTTCAGATAAAAAAGGTATACTTTGTCTAATTCGATAACTTTAACAGTTTTTAAAATATTTTGTATTTTTAGGTATTTATTACCATCTGGTTACGCAGGTTATCATTATTCTGTAGTATTTGGGAAACAAAACGTGAAAATCAGAATAATACACGTAACTACACTTCCCAAATATTTGGTACGAACTCCTGGGACTCCTTAATTACATTACGTTGTAAACACTAGATATTACTAACTACAATATTACAGGTTTGTTAATGGCAGTTTTAATGGTATTAATTATTAATTATTACTTAATTATTTTTATCAGTTAATTCAAAATCCACTTCATACTTATTTTGGTTTATCCCATTATATAGTAGTTTCCAAATACCGCCTTTATCCAACCACAATTTTCTTTAGTGCTTGTGGAAAAAACGAACAGTCAGCGTTTTTGGTAACTAGTAGATAGTGGAAATGGTGCTACAAAGTGGGAATATATTTAGTATAGTTTTCAAATTATGCGATATTTTGATAGAATTAAAAAATGAACACAACATTTAAAAAAAATAAATACCTAGAACATTTTTTTAAATATGGCGAGTTCGACTGAGTCTTGTATGGGAGTCTAATCGTAGCTCTCGATTGATTGTCATGCAGGGAAAAATTAAGTGGTCTAAGTAGCAAAGTTGGTTTTTGCTGTAGCTCAACTTATGGACTAAAAAAATTGCACTTTACTAATACTTACTCTTAGCAGAATAATTTTTGTTTGCTTCTTTGTAATCATAGTCAAGAAAATTAGTACGCGTGTTGCAAAAATGTCCGATTCTTAAAATTAACCTAGTTCTATATGAGGTTGATCAAATCTTTCTTAATGATTTTCAGTTCACACACATCATCACGTAGACCCGAATCTAATTATTGTTATGTCAATAAATCTTAAAACTAAAAAGTTAGTTACAATTGAGAAGGTTGAAGTGAAGTTGAAAAATGAAAGTTTAGGAGGAATTTCGAAATTTATTGAATTAACTAAAAGATATAAGGTGGATCATTACCTTTGATGAACAATAACTTGGATTGATTTTATAAAGAAATTGACACTTTTAAAATAGGGTTTTACTATTGTTGAGGTAAAAAAGCAAGTTCTCTTATAGGGTTTATGGTCATTATTGATTTAAAATTTTGAATGAAACTTTTAAGCACAATTAAAAGGGACTCTAACGTTTAAACAACCTTGTTATATGTTAATGGATAAGACGTGTTACTTTAAATGAGTTTGAGTGTATTGTGAAAGTTCTTAGCTGTCACCTAAATGTGAGTGTGCGTATGAATGTGTGTGTGTGCGCGTGTGTGTGCGCGTGCGCGCGCGTGTGTGTGTGTGTATGTGTGTTGTTACGGTTGAAAATGACAGTAGAATGTAGAACGCAAGTAACGGATAAGGAAAAGGAACACTTCAAAATCTTTTCAAAATACTGGCGTACCTATAAACCAGTTGATAGGCCAACGATCTATTTATATCTATTATAATTACGTTAAGTTATATCCTAAAACTTATCTTCAAGTGCAATTATATCAACCAAACTCAAAATTACTAATTATCTAATGAAGAAATCTTTCTCAAATTGTTTGCGTTTGTGTCAAAATATTGAAAAGTAATCGAACGTCGTCACTTTTCAAATTGCATTAATTCAAAATTCTCATAAAATAAATAAACTATTCGGTAACTTGAATGTAAACAAGACATTTAACCGTTACAATTCGATCATACGTATATATTAATAACGCAGCAGTAAAGGGGTCGGAGTCACAAAAATATTGCACATTGTAGCGAAATTAACACCCAGTTCGTTAACACCGTTCGTATATTGCAATAAAATTTACACTTGAATATGTACCTAATAAATGACCGGGATTCCAAGTTCAGATTTCCAAAATAATCTATTGTATCTTTATTGTATACAATACCAAAATAACTCTTATTAACGCCGATGACAAAAATTTGACAAATCCTACATTTATATAGCAAATTCAGAATAGAATAAAAATAAAACTGAACTAAACAGCTGAAAGCTACTAGTAAAATTTAAACAAAAGGCACATTCACCCGTTCAACAAATACAATTAAAGAAAACGAAAAATACACTTCATTAAAATTTGTCAATCAACTCAAATGTATATATGCAATTTAGCTTACTGTGAACAACTTCATTCGACTACCTGGGTTCTCTCCGTCATTTTATGCTGCGGTCTAAGGTAGCTTCCCGGTGAATGGCCCTCCAGCTGACGGTTTGATGCAAATCCGCCTACAGAAGCTCTCCAAATTCCTTACCAAAGGTCGACTACTTTTCAATCGTTATTTACTGAATTGAATAATGAATGTTGATTAACTACGGTATAATCGGTTTACTATAACTGCACGTGAAATTTTATTTATACTACGTTCTTTACCCTTTATCTATTTATATACAAATTTATTAAAACGCAAGTTGAATTGACACAAAACGTGAATGTACTAATGCTCATTAATTTGCGATCTTGAACCCGCGAAACTCGTTATAATAACCAAGGACTAGGGATAGCACTATTCTTACCACTAATCTCTTTTCTAAGGATCCGTAAACGATGTTACTACGGACAGACGATACTCCACACTATTATGTTACCGGGGTTGTTGAATATTTTTCAAATATCCCGATAAAAGTTAATAGGAAACCTTTCAAAACGAAACTTCAATATCCCCGGAAATGATACGCAATTCACTACTGTTAACACTTCCGCGCTCAACCTTACTCTTCAGTAGCTATGACTAGAATCTCGTATGCATCTTTCAGTTTTCGCCACAATGAATCCCACGTCAATTAAGCAATCATTGAAAACCTTACTTCAAAATGGTAAGCGTGCTAAAAACGAAATGCATCTCGGAAAACGAAACGAGAAAATTACGTCATAGAAACACTCCACTAAATCCAACGGTACCTCGAGCAAATGATCAATCTAACCTGATATGTTTTCGCCAAATTAAACCAATCAAAAATCGATAACGTATAATAAAATCCAAACTCTTTGTCTTTTAAAATAAGGTTTACCAAAATGAATAGTGACAATCCGTCGCCACTAACTTAATAAACAGTGTTTTATACAAAGTAACAATCTATCAATGACGCGATTTGACTCTACTAACCATAATTAATTATTAAATAAAACTAATAAAAAAAACCACTATTTACACCAAAGATAAATCTTAATTTATGCTCTCAGAACGTCCCAGGATGCGAAAATCAAATTTATTTCCGCGTCTACGTTTTTCAGAACACGTTTCATTTAATCAACATGAAATTACGTATTTAATTTTTATACCCCATTCTAAATATCTTAACCTTTGGAAAACTTTTACAACAATCTCAATTCTAAATAAATTAACAAGAATCTATACCTCGTTCACAAAACTGGGTATTGATATGACCAAAATCAACCACACGTAACAGTGTGGATGGGTGTGTGGGTGTGTGTGTCGTGTGTGTTTGTGTTTGCATATGTGCGTGTGCGTTCGTGTGTGTATGTGTGCATATGTGCCTGTGTGCATACGTGCGTGTATGTGTGTATAGGTGTGGATGCGAGAGTGGGTGCGGGTAACAGTTGTGCGGGTACGTGGTTGCGTGCGCGTATGTATGTGTGAAAAGGCGCATGTTTGAGTGTGTGTGCGTCTGTGTGGATGTGGTTGTCTGTATGTGCAAGTGTGTGGGTATGTGTTTGGGTATGTGTTTGGTGTGTGTGTGTGTGTGTGTGTGTGTGTGTGTGTGTGTGTGTGTGTGTCCGCGTGTCCGCGTGTCCGCGTGTCCGCGAGTCCGCGAGTCCGCGTGTCCGCGTGTCCGCGTGTCCGCGTGTCCGCGAGTCCGCGTGTCCGCGTGTCCGCGTGTCCGCGTGTCCGCGTGTACGCGTGTTCGCGTGTCCGCGTGTCCGCGTGTCCGCGTGTCCGCGTGCCCGCGTGCCCGCGTGTCCGCGTGTCCGCGTGTCCGCGTGTCCGCGTGTCCGCGTGTCCGCGCGTGTGTGTGTGTGTGTGTGCGTGCGTGCGTGCGTGCGTGCGTGCGCGCGTGCGTGCGTGCGCGCGTGCGTGCGTGCGTGTGTGTGTGTGTGTGTGTGTGTGTGTGTGTGTGTGTGTGTGTGTGTGTGGGTGGATGTGTGTTTGGGTGGGTCATCAATCATTGACCACAATAAATCTTATTTACTCTAACTTACTTTACTAGTCTCGTTTTTAATTTTAAACCTTGTTAGAAAAAGATGAGCACATTCTACGGAATTGTGCAATTGTTGAGTGAAAATCGTAAGTAGATATCTTTTTTGTGCGAATTATACTTTAAGTAGGCATTTTCATTAATTTCTTTTACAAAGATTTGAGTAGAGTATTATTAGAATTCAGAAAAGTTGAATAGTAAATTTTTTAACGAAGACTTAAAGAAACAGTTAATCCAAAGAGAAAAAAGCTCAAGAGTAAATAAAATACATGGTTTACCCAAAATTCATGAACTCAATTGGCCTTTAAGACCAGTAGTAAGCGTATTTATTTCACCAACACATAAACTAGCAAGATATTTTGCTAAAACATTGCAACCAATACGTGAAAATGTTAAATCTTTGTAAGGTTTGGCGTTGTTTCGCTGTTTACAAAAGTGTCTATCGAAGATACAATAAACATTCTTAGAGACAAACATGATTGAATCCCGAATCAATCGAACTTATTGAACACTGTATGAACTCGACATATTTCATGTACAAAAATTAGTTCTACAAGCCAGTTCAAGGAGCTTCCATGGGGTCACCACTTTCACCAGCAATTGCAAACATTTACATGCAAGGTTTCGAAACTAATGCACTTAACACGGCTATTCTCAAACCAAATCGGTGGTACCGATATGTAGATGATACTTTCGTTGTTTGGTCTCATGGTTTAGATAATTTACAAAATTTCCTTCAACACCTTAACAACATTCATCCAAACAAGTTTATAATGGAAATTGAATCTAATGGTGAATTATCTGTTTTAGGCACCTTACTAAAAGAAATCATGATGTCGATAATGATAAATTATTTAGAAAATCGATCTCATCATCATCAAAGCCAACTCCAAGCAGTCCTCACATACAAAACCAGTTATCCTACCTTACGTAAAAGGTATAACTGACAAAATTGACAAGAAATTTCCTTGAAAGTAATTTTTAAACCTCATAATTGTTCAACAATTCCTACGTAATGCAAAAGACAAAATTCACGGAGAAAACCAAGGAATATATGAAGTTCCCTATTTGTCAAAAATCTTACATGGGCCAAACAATTGAAGACTAAATGTTAAAGCCTAAAAACATTGCCTAGCCGTAAACAACATAACACGTCTTCTGCTTTGGCAAGTCACCATTTGGGCACTGGTCATTACGTAGATACAAATAAAATTAAACTGGTAGCTCCAGTTAAAACACTTCAATAAAGAAGAAAACCTCAAAAGAAGGCGTCGCAAGGTGCCAAACCTGGAGATGTGGCTTGCCAATTTATAGTACAACCTCCACCAATCCGATGATTTGGAAATGAATTATTTAAAAAATATTGAACATCTAAACCAAAACGCGCAGGACAGCAGATCCCCTGATTTTCTCTTGCAACGTCTTCCAATGCGGGCCCTACCTAAAAGATCTAAATAGGTTTCTAAACTTAAGTTTCCTTCAATTTGAAATGCACCGATAATATTAAGATGAAAAATACCTGCCATGATATTCATTTCTTGAGGATACTGAGTTCTGGCTGAAATATTATTCCTATGGGTTTCCTGAACCCAATGCCTTGCGTTTTGAACATTGCGTTCATTATCTAGGATAAAACAACACTCATCTTAAAAGCATATGGACCGCAGAAGGGGACGATCTCTTATTTCATAACAAAATGCACTCCTGGTCTCTTCGTCAACATCAAAAATCTCTCGATAACATATTTCTTTAATATCTTCCATACCCGCGACTTACATAGACCAGTCTCAAGAGAAATTTTTCTCAAGCAGGGTCTGCATTTATCATCACCAAAACACGATCTTCTCTGCGGACGACTGTTAGTAAAGGGGTCACTTCAGGATGTGACGTCATCAGTGTGGTGGGGGGCGTAGTGGCGGGAGAGTGCGGGGATTGGCTTCTATTCGGGGGCGTTTTTCAACCCTTGAAATTTTCCACCCCTTGGTGGTTTTCCCCTAATTAGTGCCCTTTTGCCTGAATTAAGAGCCTTTTTGTCAGTTCAGCTCCTGAGTGAGGGTGGTGTCGGCTTCTTTTAGGTCGATTTTCAACCCCTTGATGGAATTTTCACCCCCTTGACGGTATTTTCACCCCTAATTACGGCCTTTTTGGCAGTATTAAGAGCATTTTTGTCAGTACACCCTGCGTTTATAGGTGCGGGGACAGGTGTGGGGATGGTCACGGTACATTTTCGTTCCTAATTAAGGTCTTTTTGTTAGTTCAACCCCTGGAGGGTAAGACAAATGCGCGCGCATGCAGTGTTCTGATTGGTCTATGGGCTCCTCCCCCTGGTTCTGATTGGTTACGGGCGTGGCTTGTCGGCCATTTTAAGGATATGACTAGTCGGCCATTTTGTTTTGGAGGCCATTTTGTCGGCCCTGACAGGACATTTAAAATAGTATTATAATAAGGGGGCTATCTCATAAGTAGTCACGTGGGAAAGGAGCGGGCAGTACAATTATTTTAATTATGAATCATAATCAAATTTCTCCGCCATTTATTTTAATTAAGAGTCATGACCAAAGTCCTCGGCCATGGAGGGCAATTTGAAATTTTGTAGAACCCTCATGCTAGCACATAAGACAAGCCTTCGAACTTGCTTTAGGGTCTAACGTGTGGGGAAGGCCTGGGAAATTAATTATGCGTCATAATCAAAGCCCTCGGCCATTTTGTTTTGGTGGGAAATTTGAAATGTATTCTAATAAGGGGTGCTAACACTAACTTGCAAGACAGGTACAGAACTCAGGAACTTGCTTGCAGGTCTTCGTTCCTGTTACGGCTCACATTTTAATTATGAGTCAATCATTTGCCTATCACAGCCCTTTTCAGTTTAATCTCAATGAAATCAGAGGTATATTTTTAAAAGTACATGCAGATACCTGTAATCGTTAGTGTTGGAAATTTGAAATAGTATTCTAATAAGGGGCCCTCTCATAAGACATCTATAGGTTTCCGGAACTTGTTCGCAGGTCTTCGCCCCTTGTTTGGCCCCTGATTGCTTGTGATGCCATCTACTGGTGTATTTTTTAAATGTAATGAATGTTTTCTGCAGTAGGGGCTGGTGTTATTGAAAGTGGAAAAAATGTTAATTAAAATATTTTAAATATAAGATCTGTCTTAGCGGAAACACCTCTGTCAAAAAGGGTCTTTATTTATAAGCAAGCCTACCTCGTTATTATTGATTTGTTTTTAATTATGAGTCATAATTAAATTTTGACCTCCATTTAGTATTGGCAGGAAATTTGAAATTGTATTCTAATGCTATTTCATAAGATAGGTATAGAACACCGGAACTTGCTCTCGGGCGTTTGCCCCAAAATTCCGCAGCCAGTTTGCTTTTAATTATCTTGATTTAATTTAATTATCTTGGAGGCAATTTTTGTTTTGGCGGGAAATTTGGAATTATATTTACTAACTCATAAGACAGTTGCAGGGCTGCGTAGCTTGTTCTAGAGTCGTCGCCCCTTGTCAGGTCATCGCCCTTGGTGGGAAGTTCGAAATTGTATTCTAAAACGGGGTCCTAACGCTAACTTACAAGACAGGTATAGGACACCGGAACTTGTTCTCGGGCCTTCGGCCCCTTGTCAAAAGAAAGAGTTGGAAAGTACTATTTCCTTTTTGAAAATGGTTAAATGTCTTGGGACAAATAAACAAGCTGATTTCATCTCAAATTTTGATAATACACATGTGATTTGAAGCTAATACCGATTTCACTTCGTACGACAACTATAGGACTCTGTGTTTTTATTTTACCCAACGCTTATCATTATCATTAGATAACCATAATAATAATAATATCACTGAAATTAGCGTGTAGCACTATTGTTGAGTTTTGAATACAATGATCAAAATTACGTTTTACAGTTAAATTAGTAAAAACACCTATACAACAGCAAATATAACCAAACTTAAAATCAGTCCTCTAGCAATGAAATAAAGTAAATAAAATAAGGGGCAAGGGTTAAAATAAAAACCATCACTTACCAGGGTTGCTGCTGATAATCGTATTGGAAGAACGCCTTGACAGGGTAAACAGCTGGTTTTTGTTGCTTACAAACACGACACATTCACTTTCTGCTTTTTGTTTATAACTGAATAATACAAAGTACTTAAAGGCTACCAGCAATCATTAGCATAAAGTACTTATTTTCTGGATTTCCACACAGTTATGTAACAATACCAACAACTTCCCTATTCTCTAGCGTGTCAGGGAAAAATCCGCTAATTACTTAATTACGCGAAAGGACCTTGAAAAATACAATTGTGGTGTACACGGTCTTCGTGCGTGACAAATAATCTCTCTAATTAGTTAATTTAGTTAATTACTTAATTAAGCGAAAGCACCTTGAAAAATACAATTGTGTTGTACACGTTCTTCGTGCGTGACAAAAAATCTCTCTCTCTTTCTAATTAGATTACACTTATTTTTAAAAGTAGATTTGTTTGGTTCACCTTCACTTCCAATTTTGATAATATACAGCATCTTTTATACAAACTTTGCTTTGATTTGAAATAGTATATGACACCCCCATAAAGATTCAGAAACACATCAATATCAAACTTGCATCTTCTTTTCTGTATACCATTAGCTTTTCGGTAAAACAAGGCGGAGAGCAGAAATCAGTAAAAAACGTTCAATACCATGTTAAATCCCTATGTTCGCGTTTGAGAACTAACAGACTTTTTGAAAACCACTAAATTTTCATATCAATTAAGTTCGTAGTTATTGTCATGTTTCATTGAAGATACCTTATCTACTACACGATTCTGATCAAACATATATACGATACCGGCAGACTTGTTCCAACGTTTGTATTTCATATAAAATAAATATTTTTTAAAGCGAATTTTGATAAATCGCTTATTTTGCCCCACACATATTGTTGCACAATTTTTACAAATAGTTTAACATAAAAATTTATCAAAGAGTTTAGTCATAAAAGTATGTTACACATCTAAAAATTCGATTGCCTTTCCCATAAAATGTTTTCTTAGAATAAACTTTTTCGTCGGATCAGTCGTATTTATCAATTTACTACGCCTACTTTTAGATCAGTAGGTTAACTTCATCATTTATAATTGGTTACTATGGTTAAAAGCAAGCATGACAGGTAAGTAATTACGTTCTATTGAACCGTAAGTATGAATAAGTCTTGGACCAGTAAACAGCCCCTCCCGTTCTTAATATTTAATGTACTATACATGCGTTCTGATTTACTATCTGCTATAAATATATCAAAATGTTGACATACTTCGTCTCAAACAACAACGACAAACGAAATTCTAATCTTTCCGAGTTTACCAATTTGGATTGTAAAATTCCTTAAACATGCTCGAAGTCTTAACTCATCATAACGGTCAATAAAAACTTCGTTATTGGTAATAATAATTAATCTGTTACCCATAGACTGATTATACATATATCTAAAAACAGAAAACCCTTAATTTAACAACACTAAGAAAGGAAAATAGAAAAAGACCTCGTATTTCATTCCCTCCCCCAAGAGTGAGGGCGGGTTGCTCGAGCTCTCCGAGCTCCTTCAGCCACAATCATGGATTCCCAGCATACATTACGTATATATGCATGGTGGGATTAAGGATGGGTGTGGTCAGAATAGGATCGTAAGGAACGGAGTGAGGGTTCTGAGGAGGAAAATACTACCCCAGCATTCGCCTAAGTAGCCGCGCATGGTGTGCATATACGCAGTGACCATGCCGTTGCATGTGTACGAGGAAAACCCCCTAATATAGTGGTAATTTTAAGAAAAAGATTGTAAACATGGTACATTCGCAACTAAAACGAAAACGTGTGCTCTTTTGCTTGATTGAACATAATTCTAATACTGTAATTAAATGGATCAGTCATCTCATCGTGGATTCGCAATAGATTAATGGAATACGTTACGGTATTTGAAAATGGATTTAAGTGTCATAAGTAATGCAAACACAAATAAAAAAGACAAAGGGGATTTACATCACAATAATAAGGAGTTAAACGAATTATTGCATTGTGAGTATAGTTTAACATTAGAGTTCTATTTAAAATTTGAAAAATCAAAGGAAAATGAATTAATTTGAGTAAGTAGAATAAATTAAAGTATAGAATTACAAGCAAATAAAATAGAGGCGTGCGATTTGAAAACCGCCTACTGCTTCGTTCCGAAAATGAATAATGACAAAAATGTAACATTTCTTAAACGCTTAGAAACCGTATTGAGAATTAGTATGGAAAGAGGATCACGAAATTTTAACAAAATTTATTTAATGTTCAAGCGTAACGGAAATGGCAAAAATTAAATTAGATCAAAAATATGAAAGTGTAGACGAATTAATAAGAGATGTTATGGTTAATTTTGTATATTATATCAAGTAAGATAGAACAGTCAGACTATTGACAGCTATGCTAATAAAGTTGAAGATCTCAGTCAAAAGTTAATGTAGAACTAATAGATATATTAAGAGGTGTAAATAAGTTAGCAATAGATGATTCTTGCAACAGGTTAAGAGGTGATAAACTAAACACAATCATTAAAGGTAGGAGTTTTAAAATATTTAAATTGGTAATAAATGTAGCAAAACTTATAATTTTCCCAATAAAAATTTCAACATAAACAGAAATAGCAATATATGTAATCTAGAGCAAATAAAAACGGAGAAATACAAGAACATTTTTTGTCAACAAAGTTAAAGAATGTTTTTCAAGTATAATAATAAATAATGTAAGGGTAAATTATGGGAATAATTTTTAGGATACACTGGAGCAAGTTTAAAGGAGATATAAACGGAATATTAGACGTAAAAATAAATAAATTCCAAAAATTTTACTTTAAAAGTAGATAAAGAAAAAATTTGTATACCACTAAAGTCAAAACGTAATTTTGAAGAATTTTGCTTTAAGCACAATCTAGCAAGTACAATGCAGCTAACAGGGAAAGTAATTAAATCACTTTGGATGCGTAGCCAGAAGATTTAATTGCCCTAGACTGGTGTAAATTCGTAAGCATACGCCTTTTGTAGTAACAGTAAGCGTCATAAACTTTCGAAAATACAACTCTAAAAGTTCAAAAAAGAAGTACAGAGACAGGGGAAGTGAACGAAAAAATGTATATTAGCACATATAGAAATATATATATATATATATATATATATAAGTTTTACACATACTCTGTATAAATAAAATACGTAAGTACGTAAATTTTGTATGTAAAATTGGTTCATTTAACCAAATTTCAATATTTTAGATAACGTGCAACTGGCTCAAATAATGAAATAGGTAAACGGAAACAACTACATTCAAAATGTGAGCTACACTGGTGTAAACCAGCAGTAGAATGATGTTATATAATTAGTGTGTACAGCTTGAAATGCGTCGACAATTAGCAGGCAGACTGAAAGTAATTGTACACTAACCTATACGATGTCCCCGAAGAGACGTATGACAGCCAAACGTACATCAGTAGTCGGGAGATTATGGAATTAATATTTGCAGTAAATAATCGTAAGCGTAGGCAAAAAGTCACCCTGTAATTTCAGTAACAATTGTAGAATTTATTATTCGAAAGGATAACACAAAGATATGACCATAATATTGATATAATCAGTGGTATATAAAATGGATACAGAAAAAAGTGCAGAAAGGTCTAGAAAAGTCCTGAAGCAATTTCAGTTACAAGATTAATGTGTTATTATAAGTTTTGTTATGAACGAATAAGTTCTACATACATAAAGACAAAATTTACATCGATTGCGGCTTGTACTTCAATAGCGCAGTTGGTTAGCGCGGTACTCTAGCAAAGTACAGGTCGTAGGTTCAAATCCTACTCAACGTAAACTTTTTATTTATGTATTTAATAAAATTAATAATAATTTTTAAGATTAATGTGTATTTAAAATCGGGGAAAAACCGAGTCTATGGGCAAGAATACGCAGCACTTCGTGGAAACCATCAGAAACTTCCTACCAAACCACGAAGAAATACTGGTAAGCTTCGACACTGTGAGTCTATTCACAAATGTGCCTACCGATAAGAGGCAAGCTGGAAAAGGATGAAACGTTAGACGAACGCACGCAACTCTCGGTAAACACAATAATGGAACTTCTGACAATATGCATTAGAACTACATATTAGAAGACAAATTCTACCAACAGGACTTTGGGATGGCGATGGGTTCCCCACTATCACCCATAGTGAGCAATATATATATATATATATATATATATATATATATATATATATATATATATGGAAGACTTTGAAGACCAAGCGGTATCCGAATTCACAGAGAAACCAAGGATGTGGCTTAGATACGTGGACGATACTTTAGTAGTTTGGCAACACGGCAAGCATAAGCTAGATGAATTCCTAGATCATCTGAATAGCTGCGCACCATCCATAAAATTCACAATGGAATTGGAGTCGGAACAAAAACTGCCATTCCTGGATGTACTTGTACACAGGAATGACAACACTCTCACGACAAGTGTATACAGGACACCTACCCACACGGGGAGGTACAGTCGGCGCCGTAGAAATCGGGACACGTAACATGTGTTGTAATTTATGATTTATTGTTGTAAAATTCTAAAATTATACTGGTTTTGATATTAATATTCAATAGCATAAAATTGCCCAGCAGTTTATTTAACAAACAATTATATATAATACAACAAAAATAACTAATACTTTGTCATTACGCCATTATTAACAATTATTGTCTCTAAACGTCTTGGCATGGAATTAATAAAAGCTAAAAGAACATTTTGATCTAAGTTTTCCCAGTGCTCTATAATACAGTCACGCAGTTCATCATAACTTCTGGGATGAAAGTTGCGTCTACACATATTCTTAACTATCAAGCCCCCCACATTTTCAATGGGGTTTAAATCTGGGCTCCTAGAAGGCCATCGTAAAACTGTAACGTTGTTGTTTGCAATCCAATTCCGAACCACATTTGAAGTGTGGATCGGAGTTATCATGCTGGAACGTGAACTCTTGAAGAATTTGTTGAACTGTCGGTAACAATATGTTCTCTAAAATGTTAACATAAATGGGTCCAGTTAACCTTTCTCCAATATCCCAACAGATTCCAGGACCTTGAGAATTTATCCAGGCCCACATGTTGACACCGAAATGACCACTTCTTCTTACTTCATGGATGTATCGTTCGTCATATCGTGCATTAACTTGCCGATAAACTCTCACAGGACCACTGTGGCATGATTGAAATAATTTTTCGTCTGAGAAAATAACGTTGTTCCAAAATCCAGCATCCCTGTTAATGTATTCGTTTGCAAAGGCCAGTCTCTCGCTTATTTTGTTCAGTTAAGAATGGTTTATTTGCCGCTGAACAATTTTTTAGCCCACTTGCCTTTAAACGCTTCTGAGCAGTTCGAACGCTTCCAGGAAAATTTGTCTCTTCTACTGCAGTACTTGCAAATTCGAATGGGTTTTCCCTTATGAAATTTACCAGCGCTTGATCTTGCTCCACATTAGATACACTTTTGCGTCCCGTTCCAGGTGTTCTTGACAATGCGTATTCTCGTCTCCACTTCTGCCTTATTCTGTCTACTATGCTTTTTCCAACGTTAAACTGACCCGCAAGTTGTCGTGTAGACCATCCGTCAGTACTTGTCCCGATTTTTACGGCGCCGACTGTACCTACACTACAACTCCAATCATCACAAAAACGTGAAATTAGATGTAGCAAAATGCTTGTACGATAGAGCAAAAACAGTACGCTCACAACAAGGGGACCTGAACAAAGAAAAAAAAATATCGCTAGAACACTAAAAAAAATGGCTACCCCGATCTAACACCTAACCTAAACAGGACAGGGTAACCGAAAAAGAAGAACCTAAATATACAGCGATAATACCATATATACAAAGTACCTCAGACAAAATACGAAGGATAGGCAGCACTGCCTTCAAATCGACCAGAACGCTCAGGGGAATACTAACCAAAACCAAACCATACAATGAGTATTGCAAGAATTGTGTACATAAACTACCATGCGAATGCGGCAGAACATACATAGGAGAGAGCAGTAGACCACTCAAAGTAAGAACGCAGGAACATAAGAACAACGTCCGCAAGAGCGAAACAGAAAGATCAATAATCGCCGAACATGTCTGGAACGAAGACCACCGCATCCAATGGGATAACATACAGATAGTGGCAAAGGACGAGAACATAACTCGTCGAAAACTCAAAGAAGCCACATACATCGCACTAGCAGAAAATCCAATAAGCCAAGCTAGTGTAGAAATGAAACCCAAATGGATTCCAATAATGCGCGAAGAGCTTAAGCGCAATACACCTGCGCAAGAAGTTACTGCGCAACTTGCGCAAGAAGTTACTGCGCAACTTGCGCAATAAACTTCTGCGCAACCACGAAAAAGTTTAATTAAGGTTCTTTATACATAATTCTAACTAACGTTGAGACACCAAACAAGAGCAGTTCTATAAGAACCACTGATATATGTCAATTTAGGTAAATTGACAGAGCAAATAAGTGAACAATGGATAACAATTACTATGCTCACACGTATATAAATTAGAAACTATACAATAAGTAAGTTTCATAGAGAGAATTGGTTTATTTAATCGACTAAACATTGTAGATAATCGTACAACTAAATAGTTCCATTGAAATCACTATATTTAATATAATAGATATACAATTTTCACTTGTGTAAACAGGTAGTGGATTGGTGTATATAATTAGTTATCATAAATTGGTTACCTTGATAACCAGGTGAAATGAATGTAATTGTAGGCTAACCTGTTTCGATGCCTTTAATGAGAAATATGAAAGTCACAAGTGTACCGGTAGTGGTAATGAAGTTTACATTTACACTAAGGAATCTTGAATGTAGACAAAAGCCAGAATCGTAGAGAATATTTTCCTAACAAACCCATAGTGTTATCAGTACAGAAATGGTACAAAAAAGGCCAGAAGAGGAAAAGAAGTAAAAGTAAAATACAAAAAAAGCAATGTATGTATATATATATATATATATATATATATATATAGGATTACTCAGTGGCTCAGCGGTAAATGTGTAAGACTAGTAAGTGAAAGGTACCAAGTTCGAATCTGAGAGTAGTCAAGTGCTTGGGAAAAAATTATACATAACATATGAATTCGACTCAAGTGCGAAAACAGTCCTTCTCAGGAGTAAGCCTAATGACGGAAGCAGAGTCCGCTTCCGAAAAGTCGCACTCAAATGCATAAACTGTGGAAATAGGCCGATCAACTCCACTAATAGGAAACCATAGTTACAAAACACTTATAATACAGAAAATGTAAACTGTTACGAAGGCAAACTCATTACAAAATGAATGTACAATAATCCTTTATTCAATAAATAGTGCGTTAAATTCTATTCCAATTTAATTTTGGTTCTTCAATATTAAATTTGTTTGAATTAATCAGATTTTTGGGATGATCTCTTAGCAGAATTTAGGTTCTAATATTACCACTAGATGGCGCAAATGTAAGGTAGAATTTATGTGATTACGTTAATTTCAATGTAGAAATAAGCAAATAAAACGAAGAGTTAAATAATTATTTATTCCTATAAAATAGAAAATATATGTCATATGCGTAACATACGGGGGTAGGGGAGAAATTAAGTATATTTACACAAACTTTTCTGTAGAAATATCAAACAATTAAATCTAGCACGTCACAATGTTTGGAATGACGGCGAAATAAGGGATAGAAGTTTTAAACCAAATTGTCAACAGACAATTTCGAGGAATATATAGTATATAAACATTTCGATTTAATTCATACAAATAATTGTAATATTGAGGAACGGGTATCAATTCAAAAAATATGCGCCAAGTATGTTGATGCGTTGCTTATGGAGCGGGACAAAATATCTGTAACAAATGTAGCTGACGAAAACAGTAAGGTAAAAGATAATGCGGAACAAGTAGAAACTATATAGTCAAAATGTAAAGAGCCAATTATTAAAAAAAAACGGTATTATTAAAGAAAGCAAGTCTGATTGGTGAAAGCCATTGTTACTGGTGCCACAAAAATTCAGGTAGCCAAACGGAACATAGGTGGAGAATAGTCATAGATTACAAACAGGGTAGAGCGATGCAAGAGACAATTTAATGAAGTTAAAATTAGAAAAAAAAGTAAATTGCACACAAGTTGTATTAATATTAGGTATGAATTTAATGAAAAAATGGTAATTAAAAGTGAAAGTAATAATAGACACCAAACGTTATAGAGAACATAAAAAATAAAATCAGTGACGGTACATAGCAGATTACAGTTATTTAAAGAACAGATTATTTAAATAAAGTATCGTAGGAGCTAAAACGTGCGGTACATTAATAAAACTATGGAAATTGGAAAGCAAAAGTAAAGTAAAAAGAGACAAAGTGAGATTTGTCTTTTCTTTCTCAGTAAGGTGAAAATGTATGGATAATAATAAGCATAAAATCATTTCTACCTTTTGTGACGTGCCTAATTTGATTTAGCTTATTTTTGCCCACATTCACAATTTGTTTAGTAAATTTTGTTAAATATACATAATTTATTATAAGTAAAATTCATATGTTACGCCAATGACTCTTGTATATCACTTTATTATTAATTATTTAGCTTTTCTTATTTCTACATTGAAATTAACTTAATTACATAATAATATAAATTTCATAAAAATTTATATCTAGTAGCAGAATTAGAATCTAATATATAAGACAATCTTTTTCTAAAAGATTTTGAATTGAATAATTGGGATATAATCAAACGCACTAGTTTTATCGAATAAGGGCCACTGTATACTTTTTTTTCAACAAGTTAACCACGGACGTAAATTTTTTCATATTAACATATGTGTTCAATGTGGTAGGTTAAAATGCTTTCATTTGAATGCAACTCAAACTTCTGGAATTGTTTTTTTTATTTTACTGTTACTTCTTTTCCTCTTCTGGCCTTTTCTGTGCCATTTCTGTACTGATAACACTATGGGTTTGTTCGGAAAATATTCTCGCTTTTGTCTACATTCAAGATTACTTAGTGTAAATTTAAACTTCATTACCACTACCGGTACACCTGTGACTTTCATATTTCTCTTTAAAGGCATTGAAACAGGTTAGCCTACAATTACATTCATTTCACCTGGTTATCAAGGCAACCAATTTATGAAAACTAATTATATACACCAATCCACTACCTGTTTGCACAAGTGAAAATTGTATAGCTATTATATTAAAGATAGTGATTTCAATTGAACTATTTAGTTGTACGATTATCTACAATGTTGAGTCGGTTAAATGAACCGATTCTATCTATAAAACTTATTTATTGTATATTTTCTAATTTATATACGTGTGTGCATAGTAATTGTTATCCATTGTTTACTTATTTGCTCTGTCAATTTACCTAAATTGACATATATCAGTTGTTCTTATAGAACTGCTCTTGTTTGGTGTCTCAACGTTAGTTAGAATTATGTATAAAGAACCTTAATATAAATTCTATTTTATTTGTATTTATCATTTATTTAGGATATAGACTTTGTGCCACGAGCAATTACTTTTCTTTATTGTTAACTTTAAGTACTGATAGTTTTACGTTTATTTACTTATAAATATTGCGTTGAGTAAACGATAACGTTTATAGATAACTAATTACTTTGATGTGTTACTACTTTCTGCAGAATTAAGTTTTCGCTAATCTAATTTTTGCTATCTCGTTTCCTAAATTAGTATTCGTGGTAGAAATTTACAGTTTACATTAGTGTGTGTCTTATTGAATAAAGCAATAATTTGAGTAACTTAAAATATGATTTTCTTTTTTATGTTTATTAAATCGACAAATTTCTAATTATTGATTGCTCAATTTCTTTTTTGATTATCTATATTTGTATGTATGTGCTAATTAAAGTTTTCTCTTTCAGATCCCTTCTCTCTACTCCTTTTTTTCATGATTGTAATTTAGACAATTTATGGCGCCTACTATTACTATTAAAACACTTACTCATATCAATATATATATATATATATATATATATATATATATATATACATATAATTAGTCCAGTGCAAATAATAAATCTTTTGCTCTAATTAGTTCGCTAGCAGCTAGGTTCTACTTTCCTCGATTGTTCTGAGTTAAAGCTTCCCTGACACAATCGTTCTACAGTATTGTAAAGGAGCCATAACCTGACACAAAGATTGGCACCCACTATACCTTTTAGAGTATGACGGAAAGTTAGCCAACCATGGTGTGGCTCGAATAACACATAATAATAAGTGACACTAATAAGTAAACTAATATTAAATTTAAATTATTCTTTCCATTATCAAAAAATCTTTATTGTTAATAGTAACTAATTATACTATATAAGACCAAATTATAAACTAAATCTTTACGAATGGACTCAACCCCAATTAATCCACCATAAACAAACTCAGTTTTTCACTCATTGTCAATTTTGTGTCAATAACTTTTACTTAAAACAAAAAAGTCACCTGCGCACGCGCTGGCGGCCCAAACCTTCTCACACACGCGGACGCTGTCGAGCATACACACATACGCACGCACGCCCACACACCCGCGGACTCACGTACCCACATACATACAAATCCACACCCACCCCCACACCCCACCCATTCCCACCCTCACACGCACGCACATCTACACGCACGCACACACACACGCCCACACCTGTACTGATCTAGTAATGAATACAATATGTTGACAAAGGGCTTAGTATTGATTTACTGAGTTCGATTCTCATTTGACATTTACATACGCGTGTAAACAGCGATACAGTGATAACTAGTCAATAAATTATAATATTCTTCAATGGATCAATAATTATGATGAATTGCAAAATTGTTAGTTAAAAACCTTATATCAAACAGTTTCCCCTTTTCGGTTCTTATGAAAACAAAAATGAATAAAAATTTAATCTAATTTAACCACATTACTTAGACTTACGTTTTCTGAGATCCGTAATTATCCTTTCAGTCTTGAACCTACGTGCAGTATTTATCTTGCAGTGAAACATTTATGGGTTAGTACGTGAATAAGCATTTGAAATAAAAATGGGATTTGCTTATTCAATATCGAAAAGAAAAATCCTAAACAGTAAATAGAGTACATGTAGACAATTTAATGTTGTACATTAAAAATCATGTAAACGTAAATAGTTGTTTCAACAAGCTCTATTTTCTTTGATCTTAAAAAAGGTCATTCAATCATATTTTATTACAAAAGAAAAAATTCCAATAAAATAATTTTAGATAAAATGACAATTCTTTTGATGTAAAAATTCGAAACATCAAGGGATATATTTATTTCAAACGCCACATACCTTTTTAAAAGTAATGCTTTCAAACCAATAAAATACTTTTACGTGTGTAGGACAAATTTAATTTGAAAGCGAAAAAAAATGTTGTTTACTTATTTTTCTAACTAAAATGAAATAAAAGTTAATTAATTTATATACAACAAAAATTTTGACAGACAAATTATTTCCACGTATGATATGGACTTGTCCGTTACAGTATTTAAAATATTTTTATAATTATTTTTGTAAATCTATGTTCGTTAGGTTGAATCCACCTCACCTTATGGAATTTAAATGCTTTCGGGCTTGGCGTAATTAGCCCAGCACTATCTTGTGGTATAATTAGAAGCGTATAATTAAGCTAAAGTACGTCCCAGAATATCACAGAGTAATAAATAATGTTATTAGTGAAATAGTGTCGTTTTTTACATGGAAACGGCAAACAGAAATCAGTAGTAATAAATACAGGTAAACGGCAAATAAATGAGGACCCTTTAAAATTCGACTTAAGCCTGAAGACCAGACAACTCATATATGTCTTTAATAAGTACGCCACTGACCTGTCGCCGTCAAAATAATTTATTACTCTCTGAGATTCTGGAACGTACTTTAGAAACGTCATTTTGTGGTATAATTGGAAGTTAGCATACAGTATGAAACACCCCTTGCGATATAATTTAAACTGAAAGCCCCATCTAGTGGTATAACTACGGTTGGAAATGATGTCTTGTAGTATCATTAGATATTAGAACTCGGTTTTAAACAAACGTTGAAGCATAATTTAAAAGTTGCTAAACAAATTCACCAATAAACTCACTATACCTGCCTGCGTCACTCTCTGCGTCTGTACCCGTGTTTGGGTGCGCGAGTGTGTGTGTGTGCTTGTGTTTGTTCGTGTTGTGTTCAAATTGGAGTTCGTGTTCGTGCTCGTGGTGTGTATTTTGTGTTTCGCCCTTTGTATCTCGTGTTGGGTGTCTTGTGCCTTGTGATTCGTGTTTTGTGTTCGTGTACGCGTTGTAACAACCCATTTTGAGTTGTATTAAAATATACCGTAATTTATGTTCTTTGTTCATTTAGTTGTAAATATAAGAAAAATTTTAATTATTAATGATTTTAAGTATGTGGTAGGCAACTTAATTTGCATTTTAATTCTATTTTAATTACCTTTTAATTCTACTTTTACGTACGCTTTCATTTTATTGATTGCAATTTTGCATTCAATGCAGATCTAAACTTAGATCACACCTTTTTATTTGAACCTTCAAGAGAATGCTATAAATATTGGTTTATTCAATTTCAAGAAGATAAATTTATAAGAAATAAAATTCCATTTTGGTGGTTTACCACGTACAGTATTGTTATTTCAAGATATTGCGCAATATTGGTGCAAAGATGACATCACCTTTGGTTTACATTTCCGTAATCGTTTAGATACCAGACGTTATTAAAAAGTTTGTGTACAAAAAGTTTCAAACAGGTATTTATAACCATCATTTAGTAATTTAAGGCTATAACTAGTTTTTAAGATATATTTTATTTAACCCTATCATTAACTGTTAATAAACATAGTTTATAATTTTTTTATTTTTTACATTTTGATAAAATTTTTATTGTAAAACTCGGTTTAGTTATTCCGAGCATAATAAAAAATAACTTGGCGTTCGAGATCATTTTATTAGTGTTACATTGCTGTTTCTATATTCATGTTAAGTGGAAATAACAGCATAAATTGTGGTAATTAAGCAAATCAAAAGATTGAATCGGCCCACTTTAAACTACCGACGGGACAAAGGCATTATTTTTGGTGAATGATTTGTATCTCTAGTTAGTTTAACGATTTGTTATGAGAACGTTTTTACACACATTAATTTATTAAATTTTTTAAACCACTTCAACCATATTATTATTATAGTGTGCGTGTTCGTGTTGGTGTTTAGTGCTTCGTGCTTCATTAGGTTGAGGTCAGCTCACCTTATGAAATTAAATGCCTTAGGACTTGGTAGAATTAGTAGGTAAATTATAATTAAATTGAATTTTCTTTTATGATGGCTTTCTATCTTTCCATTTCCACTAATAGATGATTTGCCTTAACAATATACCACTTGCTGTCGTTGGAGTACCACAGGTGTAAATAGTGTTTTTGTTAATTATCATGGGTTTAGTTAACGCGAATTTCGAGGTCCTGTTACACTACAAATTTTTGGTACAACGGCGATAATACATTGTTAATGTGTTATGTGGAACGAACACTCAGATTTAAAGATGGACAGTTTCCCATTTTCCGATGGAACTGAAGGAGACAACTTCAATAAAGAATGAAATCGTTGAAGCAGTTGGTGCTTCGGCAGTCTATTAGTTCGACAGTTACTTCATGAGGTACTCCTCACGAACATCCAAGCTTCAACTTCTATGATGGAAGATTGCTATATCTTCGGCGAGACATTTATCTGCCGATTCGCTTGCCAAAAAACAGTTTTTCGTTTTAACCATGAATAGTATGCTATAATGCTCGATTACTTTGAACGGTATTGAAAGTTTTCGATAGAAGAGAATGTGAATGTGATGCAAAACTGTTCAGGAAGTATATCAGTTAGACTCATGGTTATTATTGGACGGAAAACTGTTTAAAGCATATCTATGGGACCTGATATAAAATTATCGATGACAAACAAGTTTACGGTTTTTGTGTTAATCCTTAGACGTTAAAAGTTTCTAGAAGTGTAGAATGGAAGCATTTATCAGAAAGAAAAAAAAGAAAAAGAAGAAACTACTTGGACCCAAATTCTGAGTTTTTAGAATTAAACACAAAAGCGTTAAAAAATGTGCTTATTGTTAAATAGCGTAGTGTAGAATTTTTAATAAATCCTAGCTTTCCGTAAATATTATTTTACTTTGTTATGGTAATTTCGTTAAAGAATGGATTGCTTTGGGAATTAAATTTTATTGTTGACGTGAAGAGTTTGAGGAAACGTGTGTGGAAACGTTATCAGGGAACTACTTTGCAAGAGTTGCCGTGGTCGAAATGATCGTGCTTAATGTTTAGGGTCTCGTAAAGCGGACAATGGATTCTGCGTAGTTGGTAGTCTACCAGCTCGGTTTAGATAATGGGGAAAATGTAAAAGATTTATTGGGCAAAGGGAGTTGTTATTGAAAAACACGATTTTGTTATCTCAATTCCAGTTATTGGTTTTTAGTTGAGACAGCTGTGAAAGTTTGTTTAATCGTGAGAAATTTTCAGTTTCCATATTAGTATGAAACATTTTGATACGTAATGATGACCGATACGTAATCTTAGTGGGGGGAAAAGGATTTTGTTTTGGTTCTGTCAGAGAGTCACTTATCAGAGCTGCTCGTAAGGGTTGGGTTAGGTGTGATGTACACAAGGCACGCCTATAGTTATTAATGCACCCGGTGGTATCTTGAAGATATCGTAAAGAAGTTAGTCATTCACTGCTTGTGGATTATAGTTTATATTCAGTCATCCCGGGGAAATTTTGTGTTAGTGTTCGTCGATGTATATTAACGTTGTCGTGTCCATTGAGTTGGAAAAGTGTCAACACAGCGCACCTATAGCTGTTTAAAAATAAATAAAAAACTGCTTATGTATAAAATTAACTAAAATAATTTGTATATATAACTAAGAGTTGCGTAAGTAGAATATTTGTGTTAATAAACAAATCAAGTGAGGCACAAGAATAGATTTAAATATTTCGCTATTCATTGGCGATTGTAAATCAAAAAAGAGCTAGTTAATCTACTTGATAATACTAAGAGTTTTCGTTCACTGCATTGGTTCGTGAATGAACAAGGAATTTAAGTTTCAACTGGTATTGTTAGATCAATTAAAAAGGGGTTAATTGTACGAGAATTGCATCCTGTCGCTGTGAGCTGAGAAAGAAAAAGTTAGTGAAAATGTGTGCAAATTTCAGGTAATTACTTTTCTGTGTCTTTTTTGTGGTTTACATAACAGGTGTGTACACGGTATGTAGGTAAACAGATGAAAGCGTTATTGTTAAAATACCGCAAGAACGTCCTTCAAACTTGCCATTCGAATACTCATGCTAATTATACCAATATTTTCGCTTATAAATAAACTGGCGCCCTTTGATTTATGACTTTCCCTGATTTGATTTGTTATTCTATTCATCCTATACGTAGAGCAACACGGCACCCACCTCACGATCCCTGAGCTAATGGCATGCTTCATTTATCTGTTACACCAATCGTACTGCCATTTTCACCCATAACATTGAAACCAGTCCAAATCGGAAAATATTCTATAATACTACGAAAACCTGTTGTGTAATTGCTAATGACTGCTTTTTGCCACAGTGCTGCTTTTAAATAAGTAATTGAAAACATAGAATCCAATAAATTTAGGCAGCTAATTTTTCAGTTGTAACTACGAGAATTACCGCCAAATCCTACAGGTTTCGCACCCAAACTTTACGTAAGGTCTTTCAAAGCACGTCAACTATTAATAATAATTTAATAATTAATTGCGAATATGTATTGAAAAATATGAATATTGCATTTTTTCGTTAGTTTTTAATAATGAGTCTTCTTACCAAAACGCAATGAAAAATATCTTTGAAACAAAAGAAAACAAAACCTGTACTAAGTGTACACGGGAAAGAATTTTGAAATTAACGTCCTATTTTTTATTGAATCTGTAAGTTTGAACAACAGACGTCACTGATTCAATGCAATTTGAATACTCCGCCGTCTATTATTCCCTATCAGGAAGAAAAAATATGTATTGCGTGGCGTAGTCATTACGAGCCATACCTCAGGACATTTTATTGCATACTGCAGAAGACACACCGGATCATAAAAATCCTTGCAATGAGGCGGCACACGTAAATGTGGAATTAATTTTATGCATTTGGTATAATAAGCAGTTTCCTTTTACTTTTGCCAAATGCTTTCAGAAATTCAGCTAAATTACAGGCAACCTATGTCAATTTTGTTATATTTTTGTTAATATGTATATATTTAACACCATTCCTCGTTACTTTGTTGGATAAACCAATTATAGGTTTAGATGGTGCCCTACTCCGTACCGTACTCTGAGTATTGATAAATATTTTCTTACTATGTGTGATATCAGCGGTGCTGATACCACATGAATACATCACCCCGATATTTAAAAAACGCCATAATCTTCCCACGTAGTGAGTGCCATACCATCTTTCTGCGGTGCAATACTGTGAATCACAGGAAAATTTACAAGGTCAAATTTTTTATTGTGGGAATGCTAAATATCGACAATCTATAAAAGTAATATTCAATTAGAGAGAAGTACAACGGGTTGAAAAATTAGTAAAATTTTAGTGGCGCGTAAAGATGCATTGCCCCCCGCATTTCGTGGGAATTTTTTACTGTAATTCATAGGCGGTGCTGATGCCACGTGACTCTAGCACCCCAACACAAAAAAAGCAAAATAACTTTTTAACTGGGGCGGTGCAATCAAATTTTTGTGTGGTGTATAACGAGCACCCTCTAACTCCCCTGAGTATTTTTTACTACAATTAATTGGTGGTGCTGATGTCACGTGACCCCAAAACAAAAAACGCAATAACTTTTTAACTGGAGCTGCAGTAAAACCTTCTTGTGGTGCATCAGGGGTGTATTCAAATGACATTAAAATGATTATTTTTTTGTCGGGGATACTAAAATTCATAGACGGTGCTGATACTACGTGACTCCGGCACCCCAACAAAAAAAACGACATAACTTTTTAACTGGGGCGGTGTAATCAAACCTTTTTGTGGTTCATAAGAGTGCATATATGTGTATTCAGATGATATTAAAAAGATCAACTTTTTTATGGGGGATGCTATAAAAAGAACTTTTATGGGTTGAGACGTATAACGGGTTCAATATGTTAGTGGTGCATAACGTAACTAAATTCGGGTTATTTTTACTATAACATTTACTATACCACTATAATGACTCCTGTACTTTATCAATGGGGTGATGCAATATATTTTTTTGGTGCATATAAGTGCATCAAGGGTGTATTCAGATGATATTATTAAAATGGTCACCACAAAAAGATTTTACGGGTGATCCCAGCAACCCCAACACAAAAAAGTTCAATAACATTTTAACTGGAGCGGTGCGATAAAATTTTTTTGTAGTGCATAAGAGTGCACAGAAGTGTGTCCAGATATTATTAAAAAGATCATTTTGTTGTGGAGGATGCTATAAAAAAACTTTTACGGGATGGGAGATATAACGGGTTAAAAAATTAGTAAAATTTTAATGGTATATAACGGTGCATCACACTCTAAATTCCCTGAGTATTTTTCTACTATAATTAATAGGCGGTGCTAATATTACATTACTCCGCAACCCTAAAACAAAAAACGCAATAACTTTTTAATTGGAATGGAGCAATAAAATCTTTTTGTGGCACATAAGAGTTCATCAGGTCTGTATTTAGATGATATTATTAAAATGGTGAATTTTTTTGTGGATGATGTTACAAAAAAAAATGTCACGGGATGAGGCATAACGGGTTAAAAATTTGTAAAATTGCAATGATGCATAACGGTACCTCATCCTATGAATCACCTGAGCATTTACGGGGGCATTAAAAACCTTCCTCCTTTAAATCGGTCCTTTTTAGGGCCACAACTTACATAATAGATACAATTCCAGAAAAATATAGTTAAAAAAAATAAAAATTTAAGGGATTTTCGTATAAAGTTTTCTTTGACCGATATTTTAGTTTAGGAACAAGATGCCGAGATGCGGTTTTCGCGAGCTTGTTTAGGCATCATTTAGCCACTTATTCATGAAAAAAAGTCACACCAATGCATTTAATTTTTTTGCGAAAATTAACCGTTTCTGTCGGAATGTTGAACAAAGACCTTTAGCGACGACATGTGAAACTAACGAAACTTCAAATATTATGAGATTTGTAGCCCAAGAATAGCTCAATTCAACGCGCCTAAGTTTGTTAAAATCGGCTTAGCCGTTTCGAAGATACAGGGGGTTATTTAAGGAAACCTTTGAATACCCCCCACCACTTTATTTTTAGACATACGTCACAAAGTGCCAAACAAAAAAAGTTCAGATTATACTCAACTTCAAAGATGTTATTTTTTTATTAGGTTAATATAGCAGAATTCACAGAAACATCACTTTTTTAGATTCAAGATTGCAGTTACGCCCCCTAGCGGCCATTTCAGAAACTTGAAAATATTTTCCAGGTTTTTGTATTGGCCGTTTTAGTAATAACTTTTTTTTGCGCAAGCCTCTACGATGGATAGTTTCCCAGACACAGTACCTCGCATTCTTGGCCACCCTGTACAGTTCACGATAAAAATTGCAACAACTTAGTCATTATTTCTGATATAACTCTGTTAGCTACATTTGAACCAGACAAAGCTATAGAAATACAAGCAGACTCGAGTAAAGATGCTATTGGGTGCAGTTTATTACAAAACGGAAAGCCTGTATTCTACGCAAGACGTGCACGGACGAACACAGAATACAATTATGCACAAATCGAAAAACAACTCCTGGCGTTAGTATTTATATTTAAAAGATTTCATACCTTCGTGTACTGTAATACTAAGGTGACAGCGTTCACAGATCACAGCCCGCTGGTAGCAATTGTCAGTAAAGAATTTGATACAATAAAAAACCATCGCTTGAAGAGAATGAGGTTAAAACTGACCCCCTATCAGTTCATTTTAAAATACTTACCAGGGAAGTATATGTATATAGCAGACTTGTTATCAAGAAACTGTTGTTCAGAACCAGAAGAAGATCCATCAGCTCACGATATGGTATACACCCTAAGAGCAGTACTAAAATTTTCGGACAAAGAGCAAGTAAAATTTGCAAAAGAAACTAAAACTGACCCTACTTTGTCAAAAATATTTGAATATTTCCAGAATAGATAGTCAAGACATATAAACGAAGATAACCATGAACTAAGACATTTATTTAAATTGAAAAATGGTATCACTATTGCAGATGATTTGCTATATTTGAATGAAAGGTTATTGGTACCAAAAACCCTCAGACGCCACATCCTACAAATTCTCCATGAAACTTATCTTGGGCTCGAAAAGTCAAGAATAAAGTAAAAAATTCTTCTATTGGCCAGCAATTATGTGGGAAGTTACTAACTTAATAACCTCTTATCAGCTGTGTCAAAAATATCAACGCTGTAAAATAAAAGAAAAAATACTGCCTCATGACATTCCATCAGTGCCATTTTACAAGATTGCGTTTGGATATTGCTGAGTATGAGAAGGAAAATTTTCTAAACTTGGTGGATTATTATTAGGTGGAAGTAGTTCAAATAAAAGATAAATCAATACAAACAATCATAAGATCCATTTGGATCTGCAGAGTTTAAGGAGTTTGGAAACAGCTGGAACCCGGTAACAGTAAGCCCAAATTATCCCCGAAGAAATGGGCTGGTAGAAAAATGTGTTGGATCGTGAAAGAGATGATTAAAAAATGCAGAGAAGAGGGCTTTAATTTGTATTTACTAAACTATAGGACGTCTAAAGTAGCAGAGTTGAACTTCACGCCAGCGCAACTACTCATGTCCAGAAACTTACGCACGAAACTACCAATCTTAGACAATTATTCACTGAAACCTAACATAATTGAGTCCCCTACCCTAGATCAAGCGAAACACAACCAGCAGCATTACTATAACCGCTCAGCTAAAAAACCAAATGATTTAAATGTAAATGATGAAGTACTAGTACAACATAGATTCCAAAAAACGTGGCACCCAGAGGGAATTCTTAAAAAATTGGATTATACGTCATACTTAGTTAACATTAATGGGAAGATCTTTAGACGAAACTCTTGGTTTATTAGAAAGAAAAGAGAAAGCCAAATCTACGACTCAGACCTCTGGGAGGATCATCATAACACTACCCTCGATATGCAAACTAACAACGACCCCATTATAAATGTGACAGTTAATAATAATGAAACACTCACTAATAACACCCCGGGGATTAATAGATATGGTAGGAAAATTATTAAGCCAGCATATTTGGCGGACTATGAATTAGAATAAGTTATTTGTATTTTTGTTTTTTTTTTGTTGTGTATTGTTCTAAAGAAATTCTATATTGTTCTAAAGTCTAAACAAGTGCAAAATAAGTCGCAAAAAAAAGAGGAGGATATTAGGATATGTGTAACACTGCTTTGTAAGCCTAGTGGCAACACTGTTAAAGGTCCTGGCTAGTAGGTCATGTGACTTGCATAAAATGTGTTTTTTTGTGAAGATGTTTTTTTATAAAATAAAGATGTTAAAATAAATGTAATTTAAAAGTGTTCTTCTTTAATGGAACCAAACAGTTGGTATGATATTTTTCACTAACGTCAAATTTGATTCATTTATTTTCACATGATTGATATATGTTGCCTTTTTTTAAGTATTAAAAATAGGGATTTTTTTAAATATCCGTTTCCATAACAACGTACCGAGCAGTTTGAAAGTTTGCAATTGATTAATATTGTCACTTTAAAAAATTCAAAATGCCTAAAAAATTAGACAACAAGATTATTTATATAAAAAAAAACCTTTCACAGTTTGATAAATAATAAAGTTCTTCGTGCAAAAGCTTTAGGTGAAACGGGAAAAATATTTAATGTAAGTGATTTAAGCTTATATGAAATAGTTTAATATATTAAATTAATATTTTTTCAGGTTTCTGTAGAGCATCAATAAAATTGTGAACGGACGTGATGAACAAACAAATGTTGCTAAATTAGATCGACCGACAACTACTAGTGATGATATATTCGAAAATTATGTTTTTCGCAAGGATTTAGAGCGACTCATTTGAGAATACAATTCAAAATCTCAACATTTTACGATCCACAAACTTTTGGGCGACAGTCACGAACATTTAGAATTTAAGGGCAGTAGATCAAGTTTATTCAAAATTATAAAATCGATGGGGTACAAGTACAACATTTTTAATGTAGGTAAACAACAATGTGAAAAAAAACATGTTGAATTAAAAATCACTTTTCTCAGGAAGTTCATGAAATCCGGTAGTAGGACGATACCGTTAGTAGGAAATGCTACATCGTCCGGGGCACGATTTGGCCAGTAACCGGTCTGCTCGCTATGGTATTACTCAAGCAAACAATACAATTGCCTCGGATCGCCCTGGCTACAAGGGGCAGTCAAGGTCGAAACAGACAGGCCCCGTTGCTGACGACTGTGCAAGGAATGAATGGCGAGTCGGTACGTGGAATGTTAGAGGTATGCATGGTAAAGAATTTGAAATTGCGAATGTAATGTACGAAAGACACCTTGATATTCTGTGTGAATCGGAGACAAAGCGCAAAGAAAAGGATGCTGTGGAGATGGAGGATGGGAGCCTGGCACTATGGTCAGGAGTTGAGACGGAAGTGCATGGCGCAAAAGGAGTTGGGATGATCATAAGTGAAAGAGCGAAAAGATATGTCAAACAGTACGAATTGGCATCTCCCCGGGTAATATGGGTTAGAATGAAAGTGGAGTTTCGAAGAATTTTTCTTATTACATGCTATGCACCGGTGAATGGAGAAAGAGACCAGGAGAATGATAACTTCTGGAATGAAGTAGAGAACGTGTTGAACGTATGTAAGCCAAACGAAATAGTGATTATAGTGGGGGATATGAACCGATGGGTGGGTGTACAGAGAGAACATAGTGAACGCGTTCTAGGAAAGTTCGGATACTAAAGAGTCGATGAGAACGGTGAACACCTGCTGAACATCTGTGTGGAGAGAAGCCTGTATGTACCCAATACGCGGTTTAAACATAAAAATGTACATATGTATACATGGCAAAAAGGTGATTCTAAAAGTATAATAGACTTGATAGTGTATGATGAAGAGCTTAGAAACCTGGTGAAAGACACAAAAGTAATGCGCGGAGCTAAGTGTGGATCGGACCACTTTTTGGTTGTATCGAGAGTGTGTTTAGGGCAAAAGTGGGTTTGGAGAAGGAAAACAAACGTAGTGCGAACGTCCAGAATTAGGGTAGACAAACTAGTGGATAATGGTGCGAGAATTAAATACGTAGATGCTGTGAGTAAAAAGTTGAATGTGAATGAAACAGTGTGGAACGAACAAATATAAGACACTGACGTTGAAAGTGTATGGATAAGCTTGAAACACTCTGTTGTCAATTGTGCCATGCGAATATGTGGAAGAGTGACTATAGGTAGACAGAAAAACTGTGCTTGGTGGAATGCGTCGGAAAAAAGGCAGTATGTAAGAAAAAAGATGCGGACATGGCAATGATTGCTGCAAAAAATGAGACTGAGAAGAAGCGATTGTATGAGGTGTACAGATTAAGAAACAAAGAAGCGAAGGAGGCAGTGAGAATAAGTAAAGAGGAAGTGATGGCTGTGGAAAGAGAGAAAATGCAGAATGATTTTGAGGGAAACAAAAAACTCTTCTGGAAATGAGTCAAAAATACAAAACGTGGCCCAAAACAGAACGCTGCAGGAGTGATGAATATTAGCAACGAAATAGTATGGGACGATTGTGAAGTGAGGAAATGCTGGCAAGAATATTTCGGAAAGCTGTACAGTAGTGAGGAAAGCCAGACTGAAGGGTTAAATAAGGAGAATATAGAAGAAAAGATGAATTAAGCTGAGAAGGATTTTGGAATAAATGAAGTAGAGAAAACGGTAGGAAGGTTGAAAAACGGCAAGGGAGCAGGCGTAGATGAAATTACTGGTGAAATGCTCAAGTATGGTGGTGCAAAGCTTATACGAAGATTGTGTGAATTATTCAATGTATGCCTTATGTGTGGAAAAGCGCGATCGTTGTACCATTGTATAAGGGTAACGGGAACAAGAGTTATTGTAAGAACTACAGAGTAATAAGCTTGCTCAACGTGCCTGGTAAAGTATTTGGAAGAATACTGATTGATAGAGTACGAGAAACAATACAAACTAAGATATGGGATGTGCAAGGTGGCTTCATGCCAGGGGCAGGATGTATCGATCAGATGGTTGCTCTCCAGCAGGTGATCGAAAAGTGTTTAAAGGTAAAAAGGAAGTTATACTGTGCGTTTGTAGATCTGGAGAAAGCATATGACAGAGTGAATAGGGAGACGCTGTGGGAAATATTAAATAAATATGGTGTAAATAAAGGTCTAATAAATGAAATAAGAGGAGTATACAACGGTAGTCGGGCATGTGTTAGGGTGAGAGGAGGTGTGAGTGAATACTTTAATATTGAGCAAGGAGTGCGACAAGGCTGTGTAAAGTCACCATGGTTGTTCAATGTATACATGGATAAATGTCTTAGACAAGCATGTAACGATACAAATGGTGTAATGGTTGGTGACGTAAATGTACGACTTCTGGTATATGCAGATGACGTCCCGTCAGTATGTCAAAAAAAGCACGAGTATGGGTATGAGATTCCTGAGAAGCGCATGTGGTAAAACGAGAAGTGACAAGATACAAAATTAATGCATAATGACGGAGTGTGGTGAGGAAAAGACGATGATGATAGATATAAAAGTTGTACATTAAATTGGTTTGGTCACATTGAGAGAATGAACAACGCAAGATTAACGAAACAAATATATGTGGGTGAGGTTAGGGGAAAGTAGTAGAATCTATGATAAAGGAAAGAAAGATAAGGAGTTTTAAAAACAAAAGGGCATGTCAGAGCTAGGGAGGTATGCGGAGATAGGAAAGCATGGAGAAAGATTGTGAATGAAAAATAAATAAGAGGCAGGGATTGTTTTTCCTACCCCGCAAGGAATGGCGTGAAGGTTAAGTTAATTTTAAGTTCATGAAATTTCTAAATTCAAGTGAGAACGTGTGTTCGTGTTTTTGGATGAAACGTGAATTTACCAAAATAGGAGTAATATTCGTCGTTGGGTGCATGATACTGATTTGAAAAGTAATCCTCCCGCAATTAAGTCTGAAGGCAAACGTTTTACTATATTACACGCAGTTTGGCTTCTTAGAGAGGAGCGACTACTTACTGGGACTCTCAAATAATGATCGTGACTATCACAAGACAATGACTGCAGAACTTTTCCAAAATTTGGTGGTTAATCAGTTCATTCCTACTTTAGCAATCAAAATGTGTTGTAGTAATGGAAAATGCACCGTATCACTCGGTGCATTTGAACAAACCACCAACTTTTTCTAGCAAGAAATCTCAAATGCAAGATTTTTTGATTCACCATGATGTCAAAATTAATGACAATTTAACAAAAAAACGATTGTGTGAGTTGATTAAACCATTTGGAGAACATCACACTAAACGGTTTGTAATTGACAACATTCTAAAAAGGCATGGTCATGAAGTCCTTCGTTTACCCCCATACCATTGTCAATACAATCGAATTGAGTCGGCATGGGGTTATTGCAAGACTTTCTATAAAAAGCACATAAATTCGCAACCTAAAGCAAAGGATAGGGTTGCAAATTTATGGCGCCTTGTTCTTTCAAAATGTACGTCCGACATGTGGCAAGGTTATGTAAATCATTGCGAAAAAATAATTTTGGAAGACTGGACAAAACTAATGGAGTCAATTTCTGTTGAAAATATTCCACCATTCATTATTTTTCTCGAGGAATCAGATTCAGACTTAGAACTTTCTTCTGAAAATGTTGAACCTAATTCAGATGTAGAAATAATGGAGATGGATAAGGACTTGAGACACTCTTGAAAGAATCTCAGCTCACGATTCAATTGGCAGTTGTCACGTGTATAAACTACCACGTCACATAAAATTGGAGAAATTAGTTAGCTCGACTAGTAACTCAGTCAAACGGTCCTGAGGTCGCAGAGCACTCGGATAGCGTGGGTGTTTTGAAGCGTTGATAAAGAGATTTACTCTACATGGTTAGGTTAGTTCGAAAGCAAGAACAAAATTGTAGACAGAAAGATAGAGAGAACACAGAAGAAACAGGCGCCACAAGTTTTAAAGAAAGAAAAGACACATTGTTATTTCTTGAACGAGGGAAGCAACGTTAATAGCAAATGAACGACAGTTCCGTCAACAAGCGATGTTTCCCAGCAATGAATACTACATGCAACTTTTAATACATTTAACAATAACCAATAAGACAATTGATATGTTTTATTTTTACACACACTATATAAATGACTAGCTATCCAAACACAAACCTTCCTTAATAATAACACAATTTAATTATATAGATTGAATATTTTTACACACGCTACCTATGATTAGTTTTCTGCGGACTAAACAAACTGTGCATGCATATTAAACATGCAAGTTTTCACCAAAACAGTATAAATTTATCCAAATATCACCATAAAAAAAATGTAAAACTGCGTAATTGAACACTATGTTAATACTGACGAGGGCAAGTTGCAATATTTTACTTGTGATAACCTCACCTTTAAGTAATTTAGATATATCAATAAAAGAACGTAATGCCCCCCTCTGGTACGCCGAAAGATCTTTCATAAACGTAACCCTGAAAAGGAAAATTTATATAGATACAACCGCAATAGTTGACTTTAGAAATGTAACAGTCCAACTTCGTTTTACAATAACACAACACAACCTCCTTTTTAATAATCACAGCTTCAATTGTCTAGTCAATCGGAGAAGATTGTTTAGTTCAATATATTAATCCTAGCACTACTACTACTACTGCGAAAAGTAGCGTAAGTAGTAACAAATAAAATAATAACAAAAATGGGCGCTAAATACTAACACAGCACTGGGTGTTTTATGTAAAAGTTCAGAAATAATTACTCTAAATTTAGTTAAATTAAGTGCATAAAATACTAGTTAATGGTTTGAGCAAATTATAACTGTCTGATATTAGTAAAATCTTTACAAAATTAAATGGATTCGGATATCAATATGACACCGAGGTTGTAACAAAGGTAAAGAATTTATTAAAATTCTGCGTAATATGGCAAATTTAAAGGCACTTGGTGTAGATACTGTAGTTATCCCTGCTGAAGGCAGCGTATAGCAAATGATAGGTTCGAGAGTAAACGCAGCAATACAATGTTTATTAGTACAGGCGATAAAAGAAAAATCTGACCTGTATTGAACGAGTACTTGAGCTTTAGTTAGTACAGTTGAAATTCCATCCTCGTAATCTCCAGTGATAAGGTAACATCAACGATAACGAGACAAAAGCAATTGCAGCACAGCTACGAGTCATTTACGAGCAATTCCAGTTAAGAAAACATCGTAGCAAAACCAAAATCGAGACGAAAATGTACATGACATATAATCTCAACTAATACGTAAAGAAAACGAAAAGAACGAAAGACGAGATAAAAGAGAGCTAAAAATAAGGTAAGATATATAATAGCAATTTATTCCTATAACGTTGTTTTACATCTGTAAATCGAAGACGAGCTCTATGTGATGATTTAACCCCATCTGGTCAAATGATAATTCTTTTAAGAAACAATATTTAATTTTCGTATGCTAAGCCCGAAAGAGAGATTCTAATTGCAACGAAGTTGAACGAAGCAAAGAAGACTCATTAAAGATGGTGAAATACACCGAATAAATAGCAACAAGAGAAATGGCCGTTTTAGAAAGAAGCACACCTTCAGAAAAGGTATTAAACAGAATTTTCTTATCAAATTTGTTGCAATAAAAATGTTGTCCATATGTGTATTTCCAATAAAGCATTTCAGTAATATGTAATTATTTAATAGTACCAGCATCTAGTGGTGATTCAGCAAAGTAACAGATGATACCAAATTAACCAGAACCCACGAACATCGCATAGATGGCGCTAGTATGAACTTTTATAAAGTAGAAAAGTAAATACGATAAAAGCAAGAGTTTAATCAATTACGATTTGTAACATAAATGGTAAAGGCAATAAATACAGAAAATTTAGATCATTATGGTAGAGAAATAAGTAACGAGTAACCATTAAATCACAACACTAATGGCCGGTTTCACAAAGGCTCGTTAAATATTTAATCACGATTAAAATCCTTAACGAGGATTAAAAGAAAAATTTTGTTTCAGAAACGTCGATTAAGCTAATCGTGGTTAAAGTTAATCATCGTTAAGTAGTCGTTAAATAATTGAAAATCAGTGCTTAAATGTTTCACAAACATCGATTAAGAGATAATTGTCGTTAAAGTTAATCGACATAAAAGGCTCGATTATAGTGTTGTTAATTTTATGTTAGGCCAAATTATTTGACATTTATTACACTATTATTACCTATTAAAAGTAAATTAATTAATAAAAAGTGTTTTTCAACAAACATTAAAACAATATTTTTGTTTCTCTTTTATTAATATTTTTAAGCTTTACAAGAAACATGTAAGTTCAAACTTGTTACATTATAAATAACTTATAAAAAAAATTCAGTACATATTAAAATAATTTGAAGATCTTTTTCAAAGATGTCTGATTCATCACTATCTTCCTTGTCAGAAGATGAAACTAAATCCAACAGCGACCCCTTCTCTTGAGTTGTGAAATTGCTTTCCCGTTTTCTCTTATTAGTTGCTTCTGCTTCCATATTTAAATTAATAATGCTTTATATTAATTAAAAATAAAACCAAACAACAACGAGAGTAAAAACACAGGAACGAACAATTAACTTTGACACTGACATTTGGCAGAAAAAAAGAATTTACGACGTTGCCAGCTCTATTTTCTGATTAGTTAATCGACGTTAAAATACGAACGCATTTGTTTTGTGAAGTGCATTCCAATATTTAATCAATGTTAGTTAACAGACGATTTAACGGAGCTTTGTGAAACCGGCCATTAATGTTCAATTCACCGATCTTATTTAGTTAATTCATAGGAACAGTAACCAAAGAAAAGATCCGATATCGATCCGAAAAAAATACGATATCGATTTATGCACGTTACACAGTTATTAAATAATTTTTAAACTACCCGAAGGACAGTAAACGACAAAGCAGTGTGGTTCCTTTATTTATTTGTGTTTAGTTTTTCATATTGTTGAAAATAAATGTTTTTTAGTTGTATCAAATTATTTTGTGAAATTTAATGAATAAATTTATGGGTAAGATATAATACGGCGGAACTCTACTTTTTCACTCAAAATTAAATATACTCCTCCTATTATTACACAGTCATCCGTGGTTACAAGGGGCGCGCCGTCCACGTGTCGGATGTGTCAGCGAATATAGGCGTCAGGAGGCCAAAGGCGTCGAAGGCGCCTTAAAAATGTATATAAATTCAAAATTCGTTATAGGTTGCGATTAAAATAATTCAATATCGCCTTATTTTATTATAACTTATTTATGATCTCAGCAATTATTCTTGTTCTAACATGAATAGTTCGTATAGTCGTGTTAATATCATGTATACAGTGGACTCTTCATATTAAATCGCCGATGGATATATAGCCGCGGGGGCGGGAGCGCGCGGGCTACGCGGCGGCGGAAATTCGTCCACGCACGAATTTACAAAATAAAGCGCAAGCGTTCTAATTCGTTTAGTCTTGTTAAAACATGCATTACTTGAAATCGTCTATGATTGAACAATATTTGCTTCATTCTCCTTCAGCAAGCTGTATTGCACTAGTGTAGAATTTATGTACCTTGTATTTTTAAAATATTTGTGAGTGAATGTGAATTTAAGAATATCAAGAACATTAAATATTAAAGGTAAGCTATTTTGCATTTAAAATAAACATACATACATAACAATACGCATTTCCCAATAGGGGTAGCGATCATGTTTGCAAAATCTAGAAAAAAAAGTAATAAAAGCGAAATTATTCGAAAATGTTACTTCATACTTTCCTACAATTAAAGCAAAACTAAAGCAAATAACGCAAACAAGACTTTTGGTAATAGAATAATTACATTTATAATTTATTGAATATTTTTAATTAGATGCCTCAAGAAAGAAAGAAAAGAAACTCTCCGGGCATCAAAATTTAATTAATAAAAAAAGACGCCAAGAAGAACAAGAGAAAAATGCTTCAAGATTAACACAGTATTTTACGAAACAAATGACCAGAACTGACCAAGATTATCCGCCAGATTCAATTCAGGAATCAGTACCCGGTTGCAGTGTAGATGAATTCAAAATACAAAGTCAGCCAGGACCAACTAACTCCCAGTGAAGATAATCAAATCGTTGAAGAAATTACCCCTGTTTTTGGATCTGGGGACTATACTGAAGAGACAGGTACAGATACAATAAATAAATGTGCATTTGATGACCCAGGGCTTTGGCCGGAACCAATATCTCACATATCTAGGCAAGCTATTATAAAAACGGGTCCTAAACAAATAAAAAACTTTAATTTTCCGCGCGATTTGTTGGGTCGAAAATTTTCTGAAAGTTACTATAAGAGAAACTTAAAAAATGGCGAATAATGTAATAGAAATTGGTTGATTTACTCAATTACGAAAATAATGTTTATTGCCTTTGTTGTAAACTTTTCGAACCTTCTCAGCAAAATAGATTTATTCAGGAATTTAATGACTGGCATCATATAGCAAAGTACCTTAACCGCCATGAAAAAACTTCCACTCACTTTACTAACTACAAAAAATGGACAGAGTTGCTTCTATCGTTCAAAAATAAAACTACTGTTGATTATTTACAGCAAACAATATTAGACATTGAAAGTAAACGATGGTATGAAGTAATAAAGCGAATAATTTATGTAATTCAATTTTTATGTAAACAAAATTTAGCACTTCGAGGCAAAAGCAATAATCTTTACAATGGCAACAATGGTAATTTTTTAAAATGTATTGAAATGCTAGAAAAGTTTGATCGTATTATATCGGAACACACACGACGTATAAATAGTATAAATATCTAGGAGTCAAAATCCAAAATGAAATACTTTCCTTAATGGCTTTTAATATTAAAAATCATATTATAAATTTATGTCGACAAAATAAATATTTTTTAATAATATTAGATTGCACTCCGGATGTTTCTCATATTGAGCAAATAAGTGTAATAATTCGATTCTTTCATTTCAATTTAGCATTAGGATCGACTGAAATACATGAACATTTTTTAGCATTTTATCCAATTTTAGATGTTACAGGGGCTGGATTAACAACATTTCTTATTGATCTATTAAAAACATTACATTTAGACATAAATAATATAAGAGGCCAAGGCTATGATAATGGCTCTAACATGCGCGGCAAAAATAGTGGCCTACAAAAAAGAATTTTAGATTTGAACCCGCGAGCTTTTTATGTTCCTTGTGCGAATCACAGCCTGAATCTAATTGTAAATGATGCCGCTAATATCAACCATGAAACAATAAATTTTTTTAATATAATACAAGAATTATACAAATTTTTCTAGCGTCTACTAATCGATGGAATATCTTAATCAAGCATGTTACTAATTTAACTTTAAAGCCCTTATCCAAAATACGCTGGTCAAGTAGAATTGATGCCATAAAGCCTCTCTATAAATATTTACCAGAAATGTCTGGGAGAAAAAATTTCTACATTTACATTTATTTGCTCCGTTAAAGTGTGGTGTGATATTTTAAATCAAGTAAATTTTGTGAGTAAAATGCTTCAATCTCAAATTACAAATTTGCAACTTGCTTTGGATGCATTAAACAAACTAAATACATTTTTAACTAATTATCGATCTGATGCTAGTTTTGCAGAAATTGTTGAAAGTTCCAAATTAATTGCAGAAAAGTTTGACATAGAAACTGAATTTCGTAGTGCGAGGCCATTAAGACGACGTAAAAAATCTACTCAATTTGATTATGAACATGAAGATCAACCTATAGTAAATCCTGAAAATTCATTCAAAGTAAATTCTTATTTCTGTATAGTTGATCAAACTTTAATTTCGTTACAAGACAGATTTTCTTTATTAAAAGAATATATGGATTCATTCCAACCTATTATCTTGCTGCAAAAAATTACAAGCGAAATTAACTCATGAAAATCAGTCCGATATTGACGCAGATGATTTACGTGAAGAAATTTTGCAATGTCGAGTATTTATTACGAATTCAAAAAAAGATATATCCCAAATAATTCAGTATATTTATTCAAATGATTTAGTAGGAGTTTTTCCAAATTTTACTGTAGCACTCCGTATTCTTTTATCATTACCTGTGTCAGTTGCGTCCGCGGAGCGGTCTTTTTCGAAATTAAAAATCATAAAGAGTTATTTACGCTCCACAATGGCGCAAAATAGATTATCAGATCTCGCAATAATTTCAATTGAGTCTGACATATTGGATAAACTTGATATTCATATTATCCAAACTTTTTCTTTGCTAAAAGCTAGGAAAGTAAAATTTATTTAATGACTTATTTACATTGTTTGTATTTAATTTGCCGTATAATATGTATTATGTTTATATTATAAATATTATATTTTTCATTTATTATTGTTGTTTATCTGTTTTCTTGTGTTTGTAATTTTGTATTTTAAATAAAAAAGTTTACACAGACTATTTCAATCTTTGTGTGTTTTTTATTTCAATGCGTTAAGAATATAACAAAAACAGTCATTTAAATGTTCCTAAACATAAGCCTAAAAATTATAGTATTTCAAATTAATTATTCATTATTTTTTTTATTCATGTCGTATTACTTAAAAATGCTAGTGTCCGAACCTATAGTTGTTGGGGCTCTTGTCACCTAGGCATGCAAAATATTTATATTAGTTTTTGATACAAATGTTTTTAATTAATGGGGCGCCATAAAAAATTTTGACACAGGCGCCGCATGCTCCTGGCGCGCCCCTAGTGGTTACTATTCAGTTCAATTAAATGTGGCAACTGTTAAATTAACTTTGACATATAATCAGATTTGGGGTTAGTGAGAACCGTCTAATACCAGCATATTGTTGGTGTAATAATAAAACACCCCAAATCTAGGGGGCAAATAAAAAAAGAGATGACATATAACCAATGTATAGATAATATTTTCTTGATGTGGTCATAACCGGAGCCTCTACCCTAGTTTAAATCATATTAAACCCGTTAAATAATAACATTTTATTAACTTCTTGGACTCAATGATGAATAATGAATAAATTACTTAATTTTATGTGTAAAAGATTTTCGCAAACGGCCGAAAATCTCCCAAAAATGTTCATTGTAACTGTCACATCAAACCGTTGTTTTCGTATTTGGCGTTTAACTAATACGTTAGTCACAATATTATCATAAGCGGGATTGGAATAAACATGATAAATTACTGACAAGCATAAAAAAGTTGTGACCAAATACACTAACTTATGTCATAAATTAAAGCTTAAAAATATATGGTAGCTTTCATGTTTAAATCCTCACTAACACATGATAGTATTTTGAATTTAGCATATTTATTTGCATACTTCCATAAGGTTTGCGTGTACAGAAATTGCTACTCATCGTATTAAATCGAATTTCCATGTTTTATTAAAATGAGTGACATAAATAAGTTTATTATAATTGTTGATTTTTATTACCTTATATTTAATAAAAGATATGAGGAATGCTTAGAATTCGACTTTCTATTTCCTTTTCACATATTTTTCGAACGACAAAAATAGTGGATGATTTATTAATAAGAAGTTTGTTTTTTTTCTTATAATTTTGCTGACAAGGTTAACTATATTTTAAGTTTATTATAATTTTTCGATACCCTCGTCACCATAAATTCTGTCCAAAACGAGAACATGCAACTTATTTTTAGAGAACCAAGGAAAAAAAAAGGTCTTCATTATAACAGTTCGATTTTTACTTCACATTCAACCAGATAAATAATAAAAAATAACATAAAGTGGCTACATCCCTGACCTATAAAGAAATCAAAATAAATTTTGCTAACCTAACCCTAAATATATTGTTTCTTTACGCTTTTGTATCAAATTTATGATCGGTTAAAGATATATATCGTGCCTTTCACAAATAAACTACAAATAACAAACGCCTTCATTTCCGTTATATATTTTAAGGCATAACATAAGTGCACTGCTTTAAGATAAATATCGTACATTTATTAAGTGTACTAATTTTGTATGCATTATAAGTACACTAAATTTGTTCATGTCGCATTAACAATACCTTTGTTTCTTTCCAGCAAATGAACACTGTGTCCCATTTTCGATGTAATTGGGGGGTATCTCCGTTCCTGTAAACGATATGTTGCGATTTTCGCCATACTGTGCTCGCGAAATGAAAGAATCCGCAAACAAAACATTCTCAGCTATCTCCGTTTCAGTGATACAGGGTGTTCTGGAAAATTTAAAATGTTGCCATTGCCCTCGCATGTCGGTTACCTTTTGAGATATTAAAAACTAAAAACTGCATCTTGTAGGGTTTTTTACATAAAATTCATAAACGTATTTAATAAAATTAAAAATTTTGTGATTTTCATGTAACAACATAAAGTTGTACTTTTTTAAATGGGACACCCTGTATATTTTACTTTAGATTTAGTGGTCTTGTCATAAGCTTGATAGCGCAAAGTACAAAATTTATTTGTTATAATTCGTTTGTGCTTATTAGTTTTCTAGTCTTACTAGATGTTCCACTAAAACCTTACTTTTGTTCAGTTTATATCAGAAAAAAAGACGATAGAAGGAATATTTTGAATTCTGAAAAATATATTAACTTGTGTAATGCAACAAAAACGGCGATGAAGCCGCTGAAGGTTATTTTAACGCACTGGGTACATGCAGTCTTGTGTTGTGCGTAGGGCGTATTTTTGATAATATATAAACGTAAGTTTACACAGGAAACACTTTTTCTGTGTGTACATAATGTAAGTTGGTGTAAATGCTACACCACTGGAATTTTTAGTAAAACGTTGAGTATTATGTTTTTTTTTCTTTTTTTTTAAATCGTTTGCTTCTCTCTTCGGGGATTCTTCTTCCTTTTTCGTTTCTTTCCATATTCGATCTTCGGGCAGTTTAGGGATCTTCTCCCTCTTCAGCCTTGGGTTTTATGTGTTTGTCATGTGTTTTATTCACATATTATAAGAGGTAACAATTTTGATGTTTTTACTTTGTGGGGATAAAATGTATATTTTACAAGTTTAAGGTTAGTGTGTAATGGGTTCTATGATACGATGGGTAGAGTTATCCGTTTTCGTTGCGGCGGTCGTCATCGTTTTCTCTTTGAGGAGTGGTTGGTGAGTGTTATCTCAGGATGTAAAGAGTGGTGGTGTTAGATTGTCTACTCATTGTAGTAGGAGTTCTAGGAGATGTTTAAATTCGGTTTTGGGTTTTCGTGGTAGTCGAGGTTTGTTGGAGAATGGGATTTGTAATATTTGTTTAGTAGGGCCCGTGTCACCGTTTACCTTGCGATTTGTGTATTTGGTTGGTAGTGTTTTTAGTCTGTCGGTTATTGGATAGATGTTGGCGTGTTGTATGGTTAATTGGTTAGGGTGTTTGTGGTGTAGTTTGTGTATGGTGCATACTATTGTCCTTTCGCAGTACGCGAGGGATTGGAGTTGGTTGGTTTTTAAGGTTGCGAACTATGGAGCGCGGTAGTCGAGTGTTGGTCGGATATAAGTTTTGTATGTGTGTTGTAGGATTTTGGGGTGACAACCTCAGACCTTTCCTTGCAACATTTTCAATAGTGATGCGCGGTTGCGTATCCTATTGAGAGCGCTACTAGCGTCGGGTTGCCAGTGTATGGTTCGGTAGTACGTGATGCCTAGGCATATGATTTTATTTTGTAGTTGTAGTCATTGTCCGCGTAGGGTAAAGTTGATGTCAAAGGTTTGTCTAGCGAAGTTGGATAGTTTAGAGTGTCTAAACAGTGTTGTTATTTTTTTTTTTTATGATTGTGGACCTGAACAGGCTAAATAAGGCCTATCGTGCTAAAGCACTCAGGAACACTTAGGAGGATGGATAGAGGGATAATGAATTGCCAATAGATGCCTATGAACAGCTACCTTAAATTTTCTCATATCATAAGTGAGAGGAAAACAGGAACTAGGGAGATCATTCCAGAGTTTAGAAGCCGTGTAGAAAAATGTGGATTGCGCCCGTTTGGTACGACAAGTGGAGATTTGTACTGCATACTGATGATGTGATTGAGCGAACCGAGTGTTTCTCGCAAAGATAGCCGGAGATGGTATCAAAGAATGTAATTCACCAGCACAATAGCCGTTGTAATAACGATAATACAAAGAAAGAACTGAAACCATCCTTCTATGCTCAAGGGACTGTATGTGAGAAGTTAAAGACGGGTCATTTATAAGCCTAATCGCTCTCTTTTGAATACGATCCACGATATCGAGAGCGTATTGGGGAGCACTAACCCAAAGGTGAGAATTATATTCCAGATGAGGCCGAATTTGGGCCTTATACAGCAAAAGGAGTTGTCGAGAGGTAAAGTACTGCTTAGATCTGTACAAAAAGCCTATTTTACGAGCAGCTGTTTTGGTAGCTGACAGAAGATGGTCAACCCATGAGAGATTTGAAGATACAGTCATACCCAAAAGAGTAATAGAGTCTGAAAACTTAGAACTGAGCCATTCATACTTACAACAGGAAATTATCGATCTTTTTTGGCGGACATAAGGCAACACTGAGTTTTGTTAGCATTAAATTTAACTAGATTATTGATTCCCCATTCGAGAATACGTTGAATGTCTTTGTTGATTGAATTTGCCATTTCAGCTTTAATTTCTTGATTTGACATAGAAGGTGGATTATCACTATGAGTAGACTGAGATGAACTACAGTGAAGAGTGCTATCGTCAGCAAAGCAATGGATGGGGTTAGTTGTTGAAGAAATAAGGTCGTTTATGTACAGCAGAAAAAGTGTAGGCGCTATAACGGATCCCTGTGGTACGCCCGCGTTAATGCTAACTTCTTTTGAAAAAAAGCCATCAACTACGATTGATTGTTAGTCTCCACCGGTTGGTCCAGTTGGAAAAGTGGGTAAGTTGTTGCATTATTAGTCTATTTGCCCAGTCACTGCCCAGCGGGCAGTGTCGTCGGAAAATTGGGCTATAATTGTGTTCGGGTTGGTACTTTGGGGAATGTCGTAGGGGTAGATGGTTTATAAAATAGGTGACAGTGACGATCCTTGCGGAACTCCGGCAGTGGGATGAAAGGTCGGGGAAGTAGAGGAACCTACTTGTACCTTCACACATCTGCCTTTCACATATGAGAGGAGTCGGACGAATGCGGTCGGGACGCCTAACTGTCGTAGTTTGTGTATTAGTCCTGCGTGCCATACCTTATCGAAGACCTGTTTAATGTCAAGGAAGACTGCGAGGCAACAGTCACCGTGGTTCAAGGCTTTGGAGAATTCCGTATATTGTTTCACTAAGGGGTCTTGGCAAGAACGCCTCGGTCTGAAGCCGAACTGGTTGTTTAGTATGATGTCGTTGGCTGAGAGATGATCTCTTAGCCTTTGGGACAGGACGGTCTCTAGACCTTTACCCATACAACTTAAAAGGGAAATCGGTCTGTAGGATGAAGGTTGGGAAGGATCAGATCTAGATTAGAATAACATGACGGTCGGGAAATAGGATAGGGCAAAGCATTGTTTGTATATTTGGGCTAACTGTCTAATGGCGTTTTGTGGTAGGTTCTTGAGTATTAGGCGACTAAGTCCATCATGTCCTGGAGTGGAATTTTCCCTTGTCTAAAAGTTTGTAATATTTCATTGGGTGAAAAGGGACTAAGGAAGGGGTCGTTGTCGGATAGTTTCTGCGGTCTGTGGTATTGAAACCGTTGTCAAACGATGGATCGTCGGGGGTAGTGGGAACGGATTGCAGGTGAAGGCCAAACAGATTGGCTTTCTCCTGGTCTGAATCTACGAGGTTACCTTGAGGATTTATTAGGTGGAATTTTTGTTTGGTTTTTGTTTTGTGAGGACCTTAAATTTGTGTAAAAGTTTAGGGTCTTCATGGTAATCCAGTTTGGCTGTTCTTTAATCCAGTTTTCCTGAGTGTATTTGCTGGTCACTAGTCGGATTATTGCGTTTAGTTTGTTGTACTCGGTTTTAGTACTGGGTCCCTGGTCTCTAGAAATCGACGGCATATCCGTCGCTTTTCTTTAATCCAGGAGAACGATGCGGGGGGAAGTGGTTTCAGGGTGATGTCTGTTACTTTTGTAGGTATTACTGCATTGGCTGCGCCGGAGATGAATTGCGTCCGTCCTTGTACGGTTCTGTCTATGTCGTCGGTGGTGTTAAGGGGTAGACCTCCGAGTGTTTTGGAGATGTGTTCTTGGAAAGCATTCAAATTGACATTGTGAAAGCTTCGACGTCGTTTGTGTTGGGGGAGGTGCCTAGAGATGTCTTGACTGGTAGGGGAAGGTGGTCTGAAGTTATCGTTGTGCCGAGGTGGCAGTTGTCGAAATATTGAGTTATTTGTCCGGAACATGTTATGTGGTCGGGTATGGAGCAGCCGTTATGTCCGATAAACCTGGGGTGGATATTCCTTATTCTTACTATTAGCAGGCTGAGTAGTTTGTCAGTTAGTATTTGTCCGATCAGGTTGTCTGTCGTGTCTCCGAATTGTTGGTGTCTAGCGTTAAGGTCTCCGAGTAGTACTGCATTGGGGATGATAGGTATACAGTGTAGTAGTGGGGAGGAAAAGGTGTTGTGTCCGGGAGGGTTATAATATCGAAACACTATTATAAGGGATGAGGGAAGGTACACCGTTGGAGCTACACATTCGAGGTGTTGAAGGTGCGGCGGTAAGGTGTAGGGAGCGGATGGGTATCGGGAGTGTATCAGGAGTGCAGTACCCCGCATGTCTCTGTCGGGGTTGTTGCGAAGGTAGGTGTTGTAATGGGTTATGTTGAGGGTGCCTGGGTTGGTTAGATTTGGCTCTGTTATGGCTAATATTTGTATGTGGCCTTTGTCAAGTAGGTTTTTGATCAGGAGTCGTTTTCGTCGAACGCCAACCACGTTAACTGTTCCTATCGTTACGCACATTGCTGCGGGAACTAAGGAGGGGAAGTTAGGGGGCGGAGGAAAGGAATTTAGGAGTTTACTCCAAGCGCAGTACAATCGCCTGTCTAAGACAGGTAAATTAGTCAGTATTGGACATTAATATAAATATATATGCGTTTATTAACAACACTTAATCGACCGTTCAAAGACCATTCAAAATTTAGTGATCAAGTGTAAATAAACTATTCTGACAAATCTTTTTAGAAGGACATTCAGTAAATCAAATTGCCTAATGTAACACGCATTTAAAGGCGTGAATGAAAACGGACATTTAAGTTAGCGTATAGTGGGACGGCCTGTGTTAAAACCCCGGTAAAGGCCGATTATTTGAAATGTTAATGTACAAAGATACTCAGGATTAATTAAAGCATATCAACCCCAGTGGATAGGACATTACACTGTAAAAATAATTTTAGATATTTGAATGGAAGACGTTTGATTACCTTCAGAGATGTCATTGCTTATATTGTAAATTTAATTTCAGGTATTAAGGATATGTCCAATTATTATATGTGTAGACAATAATATTTAGTAAGGATTAATCTATAAGAATTGTTTGTTTTTGTATGTGTTGCTTTAAGGAAGCAATGTATGAAATATTTATGCAAAATTGGTTAATAGAGTTCGATTAGCTAACTTATTCTTTTGTTTGAATTGTGCTGGTTCTTCCTTACAGTTTAAATTTTGAATGAGAACCAATATTATATTATTAAATCTCTTTGTTTTCTTTTGTGTGCAGCTACATACTAATTACACAGTTTAAAAAAATAAAACTTTTGACTTTTGGTTAAATGATTGATCTGAAAATTGTTTGTTTTGATACACATCGATTACAAAATTTAATTGCTTTGCATTCATTAAGAGTCATTGAGTACACAATACTGATCACGATTTATTTATTAAGTAAAAGTTTCAGATTTATACACAGCGATTCAATCATACTTGCAAACGTTCAAATACATATTAATGAGACAAATTCAAATAGTATTAGAGAAGACCCGAGTAAATGTTTTTGTGGTTAAAAATTAATCAGACTTAATTATTATTTTTTCCAAACTGAATGAGATTTAGTCATTTCAGAATTTTTACGAGAGGTATCAATAGTGTCTGATATTTAAGGTAAATTTGAAAGTATCCAAATAACGTCTTATTACTTTGATTTTATGAATATACACAGTCCGATCAATAAGTTCACGATAACGTATATGTAAAATTTAATTAAGTTTTGGATAATTTCATTTTTAATGTTAAATGAACTTACACTTTTAAAGTGAAAGGGTATTGTACGAATTAAACGTTTGAACTTGAATTGTGCATGATTTTATCGAGTAGGCTACAATTCTATCTTACACAGTCAGGTAGGATTAACAACTCGCGTATTTCAGAGAAATTTCAGATTATGGTGGCGCCTGAAGACTTTTTCCCACGTTGAATGTTGTTATTTATTGTTTTATGGTAAGTGTAAGGTGTTTGACCCAAAATTTCAACCATTTTACGTCTTATATCGACCCCGCCCATTCTCACTGCAGTTGTCTTGGTAACCTGCATACCTTGGTAATCCTTCACGGCTACTATTGCGGTGTAATCTTGCAACAAACTGTATTTAAACAGTTATATAGAAATAAAATACTTATCTTTTTTGGGGTTTTTAATGGTGTATTTAAATTATACAATCTAAACGTTTCGATAACACTTACAGTTATCTTCGTCAGTAGTAATATTTCTAAAAATTGTTAAAGATGTAAACAATTTTGTTGAAAAATTAAAACAAGTTATATAGAAAATTTTTATTCACTTTTAATAATAAAATATTTTAATACAGCTATTATGATACGACTAAGATTATTATCTCAGATATATTTTAACGCATTAAGTTTAATTTGACAAATTGTTATGACTTTGCAAGTCGACAACATGTTATAATAAAATCAACCAGGATGGAAATTAAATGAATATTTCAACAGAGTTCCTGTAGAAAGTTGAAAAATGATTTAAGAATATTCTAAACTAAAATAGGAGTTATAACAATTATATTTTGTGTTTTGTTTTATTATGACCGGCCACAGCCTACTAAAACACAGTTATAACTTTCCAAAAATTGAAATATTGCCTTTATTTTAAGTAAAAATATAGACATGTATAGGTTTTAGAAAAGATTAGGATAGGATCTCCCAAACTAAAGTAAAATAAACAGTGTCCTATTAAGAAAATATAACTTTATGTTGTTACATGAAAATCACAACATTTAAAATTTTATTAATTATGATTCTGAATTCAATATAAAAAGTACTACAAGATGCAGTTTTTAGTCTTTGAATATCTCAAAAGGTAACCGAGAACTGGGTCTGTAACAAACAAAATGCACCCACGTACCACATAAAATTTAAAATACCGAACGCCTTTCAATAATTAAGCTATCATCATAAGTGTCGACTACGATAAACCAAAGAAGAATTTTTAATACGCAATGTAACAAACATTGGCGGTGGATGTATAATAGGAAAAGTTTCAGAAGATTATTTTAGTAGATCATGGCCGTTTGCGACATGGATCTAGTTCAAGATATTTAAAAAAAATCGAAATATTGGAATTTCGAAGACATGTGTAACTTGTTTATTTTTAAAAAAATTCAAATCGGTAATAAGCAACTTTTTTTTGGCAACCATATTGGATTTTGTCGTCATCAAGTAAAGCAAACAATTGAGTTCACACTTTGCTAAGAAACTTAATTTAATATAAGAAAGCAGAGAGAAAGCAATTCTTGATAAATTTGGCAACATTGCATAATAAAACAACACAATAAAACCGAAATCCATGCAGGTTAAGATGGCATATTGTAAAACATTGATAAATAAATAAAGTCTTTTAAGAATCCGTTTTTATTAACAGATATTGATAATATGGCACATAACGAACTTTTAAAAATTGACAACTACGTTTTGTGAGATTATTTTGACCCAATGGGTCTATTTAGCGCCATATTGTGGGTATGAAGAATTCTGATGTATGAACTACGGGAGAATTTTTTGAACGTATTGGTGTAACTATTACGCCACTGGGATTCTAAATAAAGCAGCGAATGTCATGTAAAAGGACATTTGAATGTTGACAGAATAGAATTGGAATGAAAAATAATAAACCCATACCGGGACGATAATGCATGATACTATGTAGCTATGAAGCTGTCTCTCTGTCTCACTCTCTCTCTGCCTCCTTGTCTCCCTGTCTCTCTGTCTGTCTCTCTGCCTGCCTCTCTGTCTGTCACTCTGTCGCTCTGTCTGTCTCTCTGTCTGTCTCGCTGCCTGTCTCTCTGTCTGCCTCTCTGTCGGTCTGTCTGTCTGCCTCTCTGTCTGTCTCTCTGCCTTCTCTCTGTCTGTTTCTCTGTCTGTCTCTCTGCCTGTCCCTCTGTCTGTCCCTCTGTCTGTCTCTCTGCCTGTCTCTCTGTAGGTCTCTCTGTCTGTCTCTCTGTCTGTCTCTCGGTCTGCCTCTCGGTCTGTCTCTCGGTCTGTCTCCCGGTCTGTCTCTCCGTCTGTCTCTGCCTCTGTTTCTACGTCTGTCTCTCCGTTTGTCTCTCCGCCTGTTTCTCCGTCTGTCTCTCCGCCTGTCTCTCCGCCTGTCTCTCGGTCTGTCTGCCCGTCTGCCTGTCCATCCATCCGTCTGTCCGTCCGTCTGTCCGTCCGCCCCTCTCTCTACATCAACCCCACCCTCCCTCTCTCACTCACTCTCTCTTTCTCCCTCTATCCCTCTCCCTACCTCCCCCTCTCTCTCTCGTGTCACCTATTACAGAAAATATTCATTAGGCCATACACAACTAGATGATGAGACAAATTCAAATTTCCCAACAAGCGCCACGACAAAAGGGCGCAGGCCCTAACCCAGTTTCCTATTTTTTGTCTTATAAGCTAGCAATAGGTCCTTTATTAGAATACAAACTCAAATTTCTCGCAATAAGTAATCAGAATGTAAACACTTAAACGCAAATCCAAATTCAAATTTTCCGTCAAGGGGCCAGGGACTAAGACCCGAAAGTAAGTAAGTTACGAAGCCCTATGTCTGATTTATAAGTTAGCATTAGGCCTCCATATTATTATTGTACAAGTTTAGATTTCCCCTCATAGATGGCGGCACAAACAAATTCAAGTTTTTGGTCGCGGGGCGAGGGTCTGAAAGTCTTACAAGTTACCCCTAATTATAATAGAGATTCGTATTTGCAGCCATACCCTGCAAAGACTTAAATACAAATACAAATTCAAATTTTCCGCCATTGGGGCCTCGACAAGAGACAAAGCCCCGAGAGCAAGCTGCGCAGCCCTAAACGTGTCTTACAAGTTAGCATTAGGCTGATTATTATCATTATACAAATTCAAATTTTCCGGCAAGGGTACCACGACAATACACGAAGGCCTACCAACAAGTTGCAATCACGACAAGGGGCAAAGACCCCAGAACAAGTTGCGACACCCTACACCTGTATTACCATCTCGGTTATGCTCGGGGAGGGTTGGAGGGGGATCGCCGAAACAGCCTTGGCCGAAAGCCTCGTGTCGCGAAATTTTACCTATATGAGATATGATATCGCAAAGATCTGCCGGTCATAACTCAAAATGTTTCCGTAAATACACTCTAATATCTTCCCTAGGGGCATGTTTACAAATCTAAAAAGCCCTTTTTCGACAGTTCACCCGAAAGAGAACCTGTATGTAAAGCCGTCTTAAGTGATAGTATGACAGGCCCTTATCGGTCAAAATTCAAAGATTAAAAGAGGCCGATATACTTAATTTGATCATAACCCTTTTTTTGTCAGAGAAGCTAAGATAGAGCTTGTATGCTGTATAGAGGCAAAATCTAGCTTAAAGAAGAAGAAGACACTAGCCATTTTTCGGCGTATACACCACTATATTGAAGATGCTGTCTTGTGTGTATTAGAAAACTTGATACTGATCCGGAGTTGGATAAAGAAAGATGTATGCGGTACAGGTTCTGGGGCGAAGAAGAATTGAAAGCCTATGTAGAATTTCAAGATAGCGTGGGAACTTAGCTAATTTTTAATAATAATCCCATATCTGTGTAATACTAATGGTAAAATCAAATATTAGACATAAGCCCTAGCGTGTATTTAAAGTACAATTACTAACGTGTGAACATTATTATGAAGCAGCATCAGGGTATTAGAAGTTTTTACTAGTTAATAAGCTATAATCGCTCAAGATGAAGCGGATGAAGAAAATGATTATTATTTCACGAAATACTGGACCTTAATGTTTTTTTACAACAGCAATTTTTTTAAATATTTTGTAAACACATTAATTAACACGACGCAACTTTCCAATCATAATGAAGTTGTATGTCTGTTAAATAACAAAATGCATTCCATAAAAACAGTTTTATCATATAGGTGAAATATTTCCAATGTATGCTGTAAATAACCATCGTTTTTGTATATAAATTCATAGCTCTAAGTAGTATGCGAAAGGGAAAGGTAAATACGAGTTGCAGTAAGGTGATATAATTAGGTTTGTATATTTTACATTCTAAAATAATTTAATGATGGGAAAGCGAATAGCCAGTTTTATATCAACTATCCATACGTAAAAACGCAAAACGGTTTAGTAAACCATAAAATTTTCAATATGTAGTTAGTTCTTCAGCGCGGTTATTATTAGAACAATTGAGAGGAAAACACATCTGAAGGTATGCGTATTATTTTTTAACATATGTTTAACTTGATATTGTTCACAAAAATGCCAATAAAGATTTTAATGTGTTATTATAGGGAGGAGGCTGTCATAAAACCAACCAACTCTGCATCAGCTCTTATTCTACCCATTTATTTAGTTAATTAGATAAAGATGTGTGTTACGCTATTTTTTAAAATTAATTAGATAATATCAGTATAGCAATTTGGTATTTTGAACTGTGGCTGATTTTGAGCAAGCAAACTGTAATTAATTAAACCAAATCAGTTTTTGAACTGTAAGCTGTTTTCCGCAAACTTTAAGATATGATTTATTGATTTTGGTTGATTGATTGATTGAGATTGATCTGATTGAGCATGATTTGTTTGAGATTCATTCGCTTAATTAATTGATTGATTGATTTGTTTGTGTGTGTGAGAAAGACCCGAAAGAGAGAGAGAGAGAAACGGATAAACGAGAGAGAGAAAGAGAGGTGTGCATGATCAACTTCTATTGCAGAAAATGTTCATTAGTCTATACACCACTAGATGGCGCCACAAACAAACCCTAATTAGTCCTACCGCTACCTTTATTACAGAAAACACTCGCTAGTTTAAAAATACACAACTAGATGGCGCTAAAAATTAATTTTAACTCAAAGGGGCCAGGGCGCTGACCTAACACAAGTCCTGTCTTAAAGTTAGCATTAGGGCCGCCTTATTAGAATACAAATTTTTATGACGGGGGCGAAGGCCTACACCTGTCTTTAGGTTAGAACCCACATACAATTGCACCAAGGGGGCCACGATAGGGGCCAAGTCCCAAGAGCTAGTTTCTGCACTTGTCTTATAAGGTTAGGGCCCCATACCATTTCCAACCAGGGGCCACGACAGGTGCTAAGGCCCGAGAACAAGTTTTGAAGATCTACACGTGTCTTACAAGTTAGCATTAGGGCCCCTTATTAGAATACAAATTCAAATTTCCCGCCATAACCAATCAGAATGCAGAGACTTAGTCCTCCAATCAGAGCACAGCGGCTGAGTGGTGGGGCTAAAGACCAATCAGAAGCCAGAGAGGCGGATGCACAGACGACCAATCGGTTAAAAGTGGGGCGTGGCCTAGTTTTAACCCTTCCAATCAGAACACTGCATGTATGTGCAATTGCCTAACCTTCAAGGGGTATACAGCCAAAAAGGCTCTTAATACAACCAAAGGGTTGAAAATGTGCTACATGTCTAACCTGCATGTAAACATTTTTTTGAAAGTGCGCTCGACTAAGCTCCTGCGTACGGTCGTTTGACCGCAGAGCACTTGGATGCGTGGGGTTTTGGAGGGTTGCTACAATGGTGTTGACGTGGTTAGATAGCCACTAAAGGATAGGCGCCACAGGTTTTAGTCAGGAAAGGGGAGAAAAGGAAAGAAAAAGGAAAAAGAGGAGTAGAGTAGGGGCAGGCCCTGTAAAACCTGAAACAGGTAGTGCTCCAAAAAAAAAAGGAACAATTTAAAAGAGAGACAAACTTTTACCCGAACAACCACACAGTAATCGTTTATTTAATTTAATTTAAACTCAAATTAATACTTGTCGAATAAATATCGAACGTAAACAAATATGATACTATGCTAGTTTTCCCCCAAAGTATTCATAACAATCTTAACTTACACAATAAATATAATTCAGCCCTGACGATGGCAAGTGGTGAGCCGTCGCAGATGCCCACAAAGAATAAAAACTAAATATATTTAGTTCGTTAATCGAACCCTAAATGTAAAAGAAAAGTTTCGTTAATTGTGCCGCTCCCGACGGTTGTAAGTACTTACAAATCGCAGCCGAAAGGGCGAAAGTAACCCATAAAGTGCGATCTAAAATAGATCCACAATGAAAATAGTAGTGCTTAAATATTTTGAAACAGCTTGCCTACGTTTCACAAAATAGAATTTAAATCCCCAATGATTTTAATTTCGGTTTCTTGAATTTTATTAAAACATTAAGAAGTGGTATTAAATAGAAATATCTGGATAGTCTGTTCAGTGCAAGGCATAGAATTGAAGCAAGACATTCAATAGTACAGAAATTTTATTACAGCAAAACCTGCTCTGAACAAAATTATCCGTAATGACAAATAATTAATATTAATCAAAGACAAAGTACAGAAAAGTTACAGAAATTCTAAATTTGAATATAAATATATATACAGTTTCAAACAATGACTGTAATTCATACGACCTCGATATATGTTCCACCCTGTATATAATGTATTTTAAAAACAGGAGCTTCAACGCGCAGCTACCGTGAAACAAAGTAGGTCAACGTCCCAGTGAAGATAGGTGTGGTTTTTTTCTTTCTTTTTGTATGTAGAAATTAATTACAAATTGAACAAATCAAACTCTAAATTATTCAACCACTTTAGCCTCCAGTAAAAGAATGTTATTATAAATGATAAATTTTTGTTACAAGTAAGTAATATAAGGTTAAACCCCCCAAATGTAACCTAACTCTGTGGTACTAATTTTAGCAATACACTGTTCATTGCACAAATCCTGTGTATATTGAATAATAAAGAATTCTGACCTTTGATGAAGAATTACCAAACTGTAAATGCCCTTCGTGTTTCGAAGGTGGTAGTTACTTTGTGGAACCAAAACAGCTAATCCGTAGTTAAGAGCCAGCATTCCAGTAGGAAAAGGTACGAAGGTGATCGGTAGTGCATTCCAATTTGCTAGTTATGTATATAAATAAAGAATAGCTGTTTATTTCGCCGGTATCAAGGCGCTGAAAGTGATACAAGTAAATACGTTGCTAATTACCTTATACAAGCATACCTCTTTTTAGATGTTTAGAGCCGATAGCGATGATTTCGTTTCAACAGACCTATGTTATAAATTTAAGTAATCGTGCGAAAGTGCCTAAATGAAAGAATCGAATTACTAAAAGTTGTCGAACATGTGTTAAACTTACCGGAGGATGTGAAGATTGAAAATTGCAATAATATCCGCTTGTAAAGCGTCAGTAAAGTTTTATACCAAAAAAACATTACATTATATGAAAAATTTTCCAAAGAAACGATGCTTAAACATCTTATAAACGGAAGGAAAAATTTTTCTTGCAGATCAACCTTCTCATCGGAAAATGGCGTGTTAAGAAAAGAAAGATTAGGAACAACGCCCTAACAAAAGCAATATTGCCAAACTATTAAAATTATTCAAACTAGATAAGAATGTTAAAACCAAATTATGATAAATAAATTTTACAGATATCCCATTGTCTTTTAAAACAAGATTCCTTTTCAAAACTTTATTAAATGACCATAAATTTTAGAGATGGCGCAACTTATATCTATAAAGGAATAAAAAAAGATGTGTACGTTAAATAAATTAGTTTTTAACTGTAGAGATGCGAAAAATAATTTTTGAGGTACGCAATTAAAAACATTCCACCAACGAATAAGGAAATATTAATATTTAGATCTAACTAATTAGTTCATTCATTAGATAAAGTAAAGGAAATTATCGAAAATACACGTTATTCGCGATAAACACGTAACAAATGGCCCCCGAAAAGAAGCCGACCCCACTCTCAAAATATACGCCTCCTACGTGGGGCGAGTACAAAAAGTGGAAGGGAACTTGTCCTAGGGGACGGGACTTGTGACGAAAAAAGTGGGAGAAAGGTGTCCCACTACTATTTATATATTTCCTGTCTCTTCAAATCGTTCTCGAAGAAGTTGAAACGTTTCAGGTTTTGCATATCTAGCTAAAGGGTACTTTTGTTTATAAATCCTGGATGCCAACAAACAGTTCCTTTCAGCTTGTCCCAAAACATAGATCATGCTAATCAGCTCTTCTTTTGAAAAATCCATCGCACACCAAGTAAATAACGAAGTCACTATCACATAATTATCTGACAATTCTTTACGAATTATTTATAATAGGTGGCTTTCATTTGTTAAGTTGTTAAGAAACAGAAAAAGACAATCGAAAACCACGCTACTGTTATTCATTGTGTTCCTGAATTCCATTTTAAAGTTTATAGTTGCAGTTCTGTGAGTAAATAATTATCAAGCGTTGCTCTTTTATAGTGCAAAATGTTGAATTCTGTCATAAACCTATAGCATTGTTTCATTTTTGTTTTTCTTTGAATTATGATATTGACAGATCGGAAAAACAAATCCCAAAATTTAACTCCGATATCTTTCAAGATAGACAGGAGCCTACTTAATTGACTAATTCTGTTGCATAGAAATGTCAATAACTTAGGAACCGTAGTCGTAGACTCATAGTACCTTACATCATTTTGATCAGCATTTAACAGAGAATTCAAATATATAAAAATATATAGGGTGTTCCTTTAAACAACACAATTTTAGTGTAGTACTAAAAAATGAGACACCCTGTATATACAAAAATATTTTTACAAGATGTTACTCGTTGTCACTACAATAATTACAAGATTTTTTATTAAATCAACAGTATAGACGTAATCTTCCACGCCCAAATCGTTGGGACACCCTGTATATAGGTAGACGTTAATGCGCTTTATAACAAACGTTAATATAACGATAAAGTTTTAGCTAGAAAATTTGGGTATAATAACAATAAAATGTTACATTTAATTTATTCATTTACGGAAATTTAATATCCACCTAAATGTCTGTATAACATAACATAATAACATATTAAAAACAATGTTAAAATAAACATATATAATCATCCCAAAAATTAAACAATATTCTTGTAGTCCATTTATTTAGCAAAAATATATATAATTTCACAACAGAAATGAAATTCTAAAAATGTACAAGTACAAGTAAAATAACAGTATTTTATGTTAAATGTAAAGGTAGTGCTTTTAAACAAGAAATTGAGTAATTTAATCTCTCACTAATTATTCTCCACAAACAATCGACATACTTTTTTATTAATGTCTAAATTTTAAGGTGTAATTAAAATACTTATCGTTTAGGTATTAAATCGTGTATTTTTTATTTATCTTTATATAAATTTATATGTTTCGATAATAATTACATTATAAATTTATCGCAAATATAAGCTAACTATGGAATATAATTTTATTTTAGTAAAGAATAGCTAGATCTTTAATTTAACTGTCGCTTGGTTCTAAAAGGGCCAAAGTCAAAAATGCTAGTTTTGAGTAAATGTTGTTTAAAGTTTTACTTTTTCCTTCAGCATTATGTTTTTTTTTAATTGTACACTTATACAGAAATTTGTAATTTTAATTATTAAAATATTTCCTATTTTTAGGAATTTTAAAATTTTTATTTTGGCAAATAAGAACTTTGATATGACTGGCCGTTTTACCAAAACCAATAATATTGGTTTTGACTGACTGGTTATTATTTAATTTGAAATGGTTAGTTGGGGAGGCAACACAGCTAATGCGAAATAGCAAGAAATAACGTTTATTAGGAAAAAAATAATAAAAATCGCAATACAAATTATTCGCTTCAGCGTCTTCATCATAGTCGGGTTCGTTGTCTGGGTGGTATTCATCTGTTTCTTCCGATGATAATAATGTACTCAAAATGTTTGGTAATACGAACGGCTGTTGGCGTCGATATAGGTTATTAATTCGTTTAAGTTCTGAACTTTTAAGGCGTATAGCTTCAATAAAGTTTCTGAAATGGGTGATAATTGTGGCACCGAAGAGTTCCTCAATCTCTTTCTTGTCAAGTCAAGAATGCTAAATTCTTCAGAGTTGACAGAATTTTTGTAAAACACTTTACCTAGATCGTTAGTGCGATACTGTATCCATCGAATTTGTGACCAACCGACTTCCATTCCCATAGTATTGGTTTTGCGATGTTAAAATAGTCCAGTTAGTGCCTTTAAATGTAGAAACTGACTTCTGCAACTATGATTGGTGGAGTCGCTGGCACCATCCGAATCAAATTTGCCTAGTCGCTTAGTATATACATTTGCAGTCGTGTACTTTTGTTTTTCTATTGCGGCATTAATGGTATCTGATTCCATACGAGTATGTCCAGGCACTAAGAATTTGTGATTTATGGTTCCCTTCAAGGCTAAATTTACGTACAATAGTTAGTATCATTACTGCTATTATAACGTTCTTGTTTTGGCCAAGGTAACAGTCGCTATACGTATTAATTTCAGATATTCAGAGTTTTTAGGTGCAAGTCAAGACAAGAACCGATCTCTTGTCCTTCCCTGTTTGCAATTGTCTCACCCCATAGATAGCAGGTTGATGAATTCTTCCCTTTCATGGTCTGAAATATAGTCAAGTTGAGAGTCCACAACTTACGCTTGTAAAAAGATATGCCAGTCTTCAAATATGGGGTCAGAAGACACTTTTGCAAATAGAAAGTGTTACGATGTTTGAGTCAAAGGAGCGACTCTATTTTATCATTCTTTTTTTCTTTATAAACAGAATCAGCTAAGTCCAATTGTTTATTTTTTCCTGTTGTATTTGTGATTTTTGGAATACATCGTTAGTCGTCTTTATGAACATGTTATGAACAGGTGCCGCAAGTATCATTTTGGGGTTTGTGAAATGAAAGAGCTTCCACGAATATTTTTCTTCATTCCTTGGAATATAGTTTTTCATCTTTGCAGTATTGTACGTACAGGCTGTCCCAAATTCGAAGGCAAGCATTGTCGCTTATTATAAGAGATAGGATATAGGTTTAAATTCGGCACTTTTGCTAAATTGGATGCCGAGTAATAATCTGAAAAGAAATTTGAGCTAACTCGAATGGATTTGGTTTTATGCTCAAAAAACTAAAAATTTCGATTTTCGTTTTTCGCGTTTGGCCACCTTATTATTAGAAATTTTCAAAATTCGATTAAACATTATTAAGGCACTTTTTTACGCACAATACTAATACGGTATGAAAAATATTATGTGACGTTTCGTTTATTCTGAACCATCATCAGGTTTATTTTTTCTTATGGGGGTTAAGAAATATTTTTATGTCGTTGGATGGAGAATGTTATCCTGATTTTAGCAATATATAACACTTTATGGTTTGATCGACTGCGAACTAAAATAATGAGAAAAATACGAAGAACAAGATTCCGCCTTCTTGGATCCAGCAAGGAATAATTACAGTAGTTCTACTTATTTAACTCGTTAGAACATCCAAAAAAATATAAAAACAGTTAAACAATTTAAAGAAAACCATTAACAAACAACTCAAACAAGTAGGTCTATGTAACACGGTCATAATAGCGACAACGCAAATTTATCGATAGGTAACAACAAAATAACTACACAGACAAACAAATAAAAATTATTATAATAAATGTTCGAACAAGTTTCCTCCTTCTTGAATACAGTAACGAATTCTTCTTCTACAATTGTTTACGCTTCTTTGAATGGTTCGCCTGGGAATTTGACGAAGTTCATTAACAACCCTATTCTGGAGTTCTTCTATATTTTGTGGTGGCGTCTTATAAATCATATTTTTTAAATAGCCCCAGAGGAAGTAATCTAAAGGGGTTAAATCTGGACTTCTTGCTGGCCACCTAAGTGGTCCCCTATTTCCCATCCATTTATCAGGAAATTCGCCGTTAAGATATTCACTTATTATCGCAGCATTATGAGGAGGAGCTCCGTCCATTTGCCACCAGAGAGTCCATCTTTCGTTTAGCGGAACATCATCCAAAATGTCTGATATTTCGTGTGTTAGAAATGCGAGGTAGCGTTGAGACGTTAGGATACCTTCGTAAATAATTGCCCCAAGGAGCCTATCCTTCCAGATTCCAACCCACACATTAAAGGACCGGTGGCCTTGTCCTCGCATTTGCCTGTTAATTCGTGGATTTTCAACGGACCAGTACTGGTCGTTATTACGATTAAACATTGCATTAGTGGAAAAATTGCACTCATCCGTCCAAATTATTTGATTCAGAAAGTTGGGATTTTCCAGCATTTTGGTATTAAGTTGGTTACAAAAATCTAATCGTCTCATATCGTCCCCAGGCCGAAGAGTTTGACTGACGTGTAACTTAAATGGTTTATAACGGTGTTGCTTTAACACTCGCCAAACTGTCGTTTTTCGCACTTCAATAGTTTGCTGTATTTCTCTGGTAGATGTTGAAGAATTTTCTTGAACCTAAGATGGATAACATAAAGTCATAACTTTCCAAAAAAAAATTTCTGCTGAAATTAGCAGTGAAGTGAGTGGAAATTCTTATAATTAGTATAATACTAACAAATAGTACCTGATGTAATATTTTTTCTTCGGCATCTCTGTCTAGTATGCTACCATATGCATTTCGAGGTCTAATTTAAAAAAATATCTCTGGTTTGGTTGCTGCCTCTCCGGATATTCCTCTAAATATCTTTGTTCTGCTCTGACACTATTTCTATTGCATCTATAAAATATCCTTATCATGTCTCGTTTTTCTGAATTTGAAAACATTCTAAAGAAACTTGCAAATCTTAAAGCACTAACACGAAGGATCTTTCAGTTATTACCCTTTTTACAATTAGAAAATGACATGACAAAAGTCAACTCCTGAGTTTTGTTTGATTCATGGGTATCGTGATAATGTAATATTTAGTTTTTAATTTAAGAGTATTTTAGTTCGCAGTCGATCAAACCATGAAGTGTTACATATTGCTAAAATCAGCATAACATTCTCCATCCAACGCCATAAAAATATGTCTTAACTCCAATAAGAAAAAATAAACCTGATGATGGTTCAGAATAAACAAAACGTCGCATAATATTTTTAATGCCGTATTAGTATTGTGCGTAAAAAGTTGCCTTAATAATGTTTAATCGAATTTTGAAAATTCCTAATAATAAGGTAGCCAAACGCGAAAAACAAAAATCGAAATTTTTAGTTTTTTGAGCACAAAACCAAATCCATTCGAGTTAGCTCAAATTTCTTTTCAGATTATTACTCGGCATCGAATATAGCATAAGTGCCGAATTTAAACCTATATCCTATCTCTTATAATAAGCGAGATCCCCATGCTTGCCCTCGAATTTGGGACAGCCTGTACAGTTTATACATTTTAGAAAAATTTTAATTTAAAAAGTTTAATTTAGATTCTGGATACTTCTTTGCAGTATCATTTCTTGAGCAGTGACTTATGATGTCTTTTTCAGCTTCGGAAATTTTAGGTTGATTTCCGTGGAGTCCTCTACCGCCTTGAGGACAAATGTCTGAAGAACAACTTCGCTTTTTTCAGCAATCACTCTAACTTTGTAGAGAGTGAGATCCAAAGTGCAGAGAAACATTATTTGGTACACCCCTGCTTTGTTAAAAGCGCTACTTCTTGTATATTTTCGTCAGCCTTCGCCAGTTGCATTATTTCGTAATCTTTGAACTTGTTTACCTCCTTCTTGTATAGAATTGGCACTGTACTGATTTTGACCTTCAGTAGGGAGAACTTTTCAAAACACTTTTTCTTTCGCTGCAAGTAGTTTTTATTTCTTTCGCAGATCTTTTACTTCCTCTAGTCGCCCTATATTCCTTTCTTTTAGCTTTTTTTTCTAATTCTCTTTTCCCAATTACTAGGTTTCCTTTTCCGAGATGCACTTCCTTCTTCAACTTTTCGTCTTCGTCTAGTTTTCTTTTGTGATTTTTGCTGACCCACAATGTCATGATTCTGTACATCTTTTGTTTCAGAAGTCTTTATTTTTATCTTCTTTGTCAGTTTTTATTTCATTTGTGCTAGGTTTTCATAGTTAGAGGCATTGCTTTTACTGTCTTCTGCGCTGCGTGTATTGTCGTCAGAACTTTGACATCTTTCTTGAAAATTGGAAAGGACTGAACGTGAAATCTGCATAACCATCAACACTTTTTCATCTTCAACAAAAGATTCGTTGACAATCACTTGTGTTTCTTTAAAATTACCCTCAGATGTCATCGAAGGTTCTTTAATATTTTTTGTATACTCATTACTTAGACGTAATGACATAATTTCGTAATCGTCTGTGACATAGTCGGCTAGTATATTCTCTACGTCTTCGGCTAATGAAGGTGCAAGACTTGAATAAGGAGTACACCCCCTTTCACCAACATTGGCTTTTGATTGATTCTGTAAATAAATTTAATTTCATTAAAGGTATTGAAAAAACAGATTTCACTTGTTAAATAACTTTTTAAAATAGGTAACGTTGTGTACTTGTGTGCACCTTTATAATAGAGCTTTTGTGTTAAAAATAATAAATCATAACATAACCTAAAAATTATACTGGTCCTATTTTTAACATCAAACATACCTTTGGTGTAGTTCTGTAAGCGTTTAGATGAACATAACGCTAATATCGCCTTCCCTCTAGAAGACAAAATGCACCGCAATTCACAAAACCTACAATTTACTAATAATAAACAACTTTAACTTCACAACACATTAACAGGACACCGATTAACAGGACACCGTAAATGCCAAACGACGCGACGGCCAGTGTCAAACAGGGTTAGCTGATTACCCACAATTGTTTCAATATTAGAAAGGTCAATGTCTTAATTGTCCCTTATAGAATAAAATAAAATGTTACAGAGAGAACCAATGTCTATTGTGCCGTTTTAGAATTTGGTTATATAATTTAAACTTGTTAGACATTAGCCAAGCATATTTCCATATCTCTTTACTGATACAACCTAAGACATTGGCCGTTTTTATGTAAAAAATATTACCTTTGAGCAATTACTTAGTGGACATGAACCGTTTTATAAAAACATTGACATTGGTCCTTTTAAAACCTAGCCACAGTAATACATTAAATATTATATAACTGACTTCAAGATGACAAACCAGAACACCCTCTAACGGACGAGGGCTAACAGTGAAAAATGTCATAATGAAACAACAAATTTAACAAAATATATGTAAGTGTAAAGTTGTAAATTTTGAAATTGGTCAAAGCATTTACAAATAGAAACTTGACATGCCAATTAAAGATCTAACAAAAAAAAGGTTTTTGGTTAACAACTGTAATTGTTTTTCTACCGTGAAAACACATGTACGTTTATCATTAATTTTAATTTTAACTATAAAGCATTTACTCCAGGGGTGTAAAGATCCAGAAATCTTCACAAAAATCCGCAAACTAATTATTAATTTCCCCGATTATGTTGCATTAAAATGCTCCGGTGCATTCTAATAATTAATTATCTCCCCTTCTTCGGTAGTAAATAAATCGTTTAGATTTTGACGCAAGAACCCCACCAACGCGCCACCTCAATTATCTCATCCAATCACGTTAGATCGCGTACTATATAAGCGGGACGACCGAAACGCCATAGTAATTATATTTTTACTTCTGTCCTGAAGCAAATATCTCATTTAGTTCTCCGCCATAGTCCTCCTGTCTTGGTTCCTGATTTCTATTCCGACCTAGTCGGAATAAGAAACGGTTATTTCTACCTGACGACCCATTCTGGAGTAAGTCATACATTTTCTATCATATTTACCAGACCAGTTCTCCGTTATGACGATTTCTTTTCTGATTGGGCAGATTATTAATCGACTCCGTCTGCAAAAAATACCGCAATACCTGTACACTAACACTTACTTGCCCAGCGTAAATCAAACAGATCCTAACACACAATATCCTACTCTTTGCTTATATGTTGTCGCCTGAAATATACAGAGACTTCTTGGTGCCCGCAAGTGTCTGTGTGGAAATTTCCCTTCCTTTACTTGTCTGGAAGATGTACGCCTGTCTAATTAACGACAGGGTGTACGCCCGTTTGATTAATTAATCCTTTCCTAACGCAAAATATTACAACTCGCTTCCTGAAAGAATAAATAGATTCTTTAGAAATGAAACCAAATTTCTAAAAGTAGAAATTCCGATTTAGTTTCTCAAAAATACTCCCATTCCTGTATATTTTCTATGAAGCGATAATAATAAATCGCATAAAGTTTTAAAATCCACTTCCTGAAGGAATTCTTAAACTCCATTAATTTATACGTATTACTATAACAAAGAATTTACGATAGTTTTCAGAAGAGAATCCCGTTTTGTATAATTTTCCATGCACCGACAAGAATAAATCGCAACTAAAACACAATATACTCTTGTATTACACGTCTTAATAAATACAAAATTAGCACATTTCGTAAAAGTGGTTGAAAGACCACCAACTGTGTTTAATATATTCATGCATTATAGAGTTTACGATCCCGCTATTTCACGTTCCATTTTTTGCAAAATTTAAGTAATTATTGCAAAACTCCGAAGTTACAGATTGCTAAATAAGTAAAAGCGATACTTTTAATTTATTTTAAAACAAATCGATAAAACACCTGTTGACGTAGTAAACTACATACAAATCCATTGCCCTCATAAAGCAGGTTATCAGTTCCATTGTTTGGTTCCAAGAGTAGATTTATATAAATATTCTTCACATATACAAGCGTCAACCGCTTTGATCGTTTAAAATTAAATTCGATTTATGTCGAGTTCAATTTTTAATTGATTTCGTACATACTTTAATTACCAAAATTATATAAAGAGAATTAGGAACAATTCTTAACTTCCCAGCCTGCCGAACTATTAGTATCCGATCCTCAGGTATAAACTCTATACCAGGAAATCCTCAGCCGCCTGCAACAATTCTAGTCCATCCTGATAAGGGCGACCTGGGAGAACCCGTATTTTAATAGACATATATAAGTTCTGTTTATTGGTTTAAGTAATATATTTAGAATTATATTTTATAGGAATAAAAAGTGTGTTTGTTACGATCTGGAAGTTGTCATGAATTCTGCGAACCTCACCAAATCTCTAACCGAAGCTAATGGCGGGCAAATAAAATAGCTAATTAAACAATAAAAGTACACCTTTTTTATAAATAAGGAAGGCCAAAAGCTAAAATTAAGATTTACCATTGTGCCTTTTTTTAATAATTAAGTTAAAAAGCCAGTTTAACGTATGCTTAAGAATTTAAGTTTGTGTTTGTGCGACAATTATAATAAAAAATTGTCAGCTGAGTAGTGAAATTTGGACCAGAACAATAGAAATTGCGTAAGTGCGAACGGACGCTGATAAGGTCGTTTTATTTGTGGTACCACTTGCTTTGTATATTAATATGCTTCTCGTAATAATGTTTAGTGCAGTGGAAATTCCGATGTAATTGTGGTTTTAACGAATTGATTTTCAGCAAACTTTTTGGTTTTTCTTTGTAACAAACTTCGACCGTGTTGTTAATAATTCACCTTTCTGTAGGCAACTAACGTGCATTTCATGCCATATGTGCTGCATATCATAGCTGCATAAAACATAATTCACTTATTTAAAATGGAGCATTCCACCCGTATCATTTGCACACTCAGTTTCAGACATGTTCATGCGCAAAGTCCTTTTGAGAGCGTCGTTTTTTGTGCGATACTGAAAGGTAGTAGAACATCAATCTTTGCTCTATTATATATATTTTATTAAAAGTGCGGTAAATTCTACGGTGAGTTATTTAAAGTTATTTTACAATGCTTGAGACGTTTGCATTTCAGGCACTTTTACTTTCAGGTTTACTTTTTATTTTTTACTTTAATTTCACCTTTATTGTTACTTTTCACACGTATACACATCTACGCAGTTAATTATCTTACGGTTAATCCAATTTACGGTATTAGTACGATTGATCAAGAGTGAAATTTATTCATTTGTGAATTATAAATCATACAAATCCAGATTTATTTCAACCTTGAAGTAATATTACGCAACAATTTCCACAACGCTGACCCATCATGCAGCCAGTTCGTTATCTACAGTGTGACCAAGAATAAGGTATTCTGATTTCATTAATTACTCACAATATTAATTATTGATTAGGTTATAATGTTACAAACATTAGCATTAAGGTATTTGAGTTTATAATGAAATATAAGTTGAGTAATAAAATTTATTATTGTAGAAATTTTCTTTTAACTTTATTGTACAATGGTTTACTTGTTTATTCCATATTTAAAAGCAAGTTGGCGTCCGAGTATTTAACAATTAGTTTCAGGAAGAAGCAACCCCGATTTTAAAGCGAATATATCTAGGTGCATGTAAATATTTTTGGGTTAATAAGCCAAATCGATAATTTTATGAACCTGGCCCACTTTAATCTACGACTGAGCATAAGGCACAAAATCTTCTAGTTATAACCAAAACCGTTAAGTAGCTAAAATTTGTAGCCATGGGTGTAGAAGTATACTTATAAAACTTTAAGAGTTATACGTCTTGCAGTAATAAAGTTAGTTGCATTTAAATGGAATTGTGATAAATCGGTATTTCACACCTGCAATGAATCATATTTTTTAATATCGTCATTTGTATATATGTACTGGTGATTCTTACACAAGAAGAAGTAAGTTTTTGTTTTGTCGAATTGCTCTTATTTACGCCCCGCGCCAGTGGAATGCGTCTCGATTGTGTTTGCCCTTTGTATAGATTTTTATGCTCTATTTTAATTGTAATATAGGTATTTGAAGTGTAATTTTTTGGGCATTTATTTTACCTTCACCAAATTAAAAGCACGTTGATTTTAGTTCAACAAATTTTAAAAGTTACCAAAATTAAAGCTATTATCATTCAGAAATGTAAAGTAAATTTTGATAATTTGTTTTAATGAATTTTAAGTGACGTCTATTAAATTATAGGACCTTTTAAATATTCCATCGCGTTTTGTATAATTTCAGGTAGAGATGAGTGTTTTTTCTTCTAGTGTTAGGCCCTTATTTGAAGATATAGTTCATGACGTTTTTCCCGCTATAAATTTATTTAACAGGCCTTAGTGACAGATTTTTCCTGATTTTGACTTTGTTGAGTTGTGCCGAGTGCCTTTTTGAAGTGACGAGTAAGAACTCCGCGCATACCACTGAGCTATGTCGGTAGCTCGTACTTTACCTTTACGGGCTAATGTTCTAGTGAGTGTTTTGCCCGTAACAAACGAATTTTTATATAAAATGAAACAACAAAACTGACCATTATATTACCATCTTCAGTTTGGAATGATGGAATGAAATCGGAAGAATTTTTAACATAATGTGGTGTTTTACCCATATGACGTTACAATACAAAAGTAAGATGTTTTGCAAGATGTATGTAGGAGAACCAATTGCACTAATAATAGGCCTTAAAGTAACATTAAATTTATGGATTTTTGGTACACCATATAACTTTGGTGAAAGAGCTTGAGAGTTACCTAATTTATTTTTTATTTCTTCAGAAATACAAGACAATTTAATAGATTCTTTGATTTTGAAAACAATCTTTTTGGTAGGATCATTGGGTAGTTTACAACAAGATTGTGGTTTCAACAGTTGTTCTACTTTAATGTTATGGCCGTTCCTATTTAATATAACAGTTCCATTACATTTATCTGATTGTAATATTATTATATTCTCATTACAGTTAACATCTAATAAATCACGGCGCTGACGAAGGGATAAGTTACTATTTGAACGTTTTGATTTAAGTAATATGTTAACGGTTTTATATCTAACTTATCGTGAATTACCAAAAGTTTTTATTTTGGTCACAACCCCATAAACTTCTAATGAACGGTCTCGCTGAGCCACCCTATATTTTAAGTTACCACAAAACTATAATTTAACATAGGTAGTTTAAAAATCATATATACATGGTGTTTTCACTGTACAATATCAATTACAATAAAATTATTAACCAAAAAACTATTTATCAAATTAAAGTTTTTTGCAACTTTACCCCTACATCACATGTTGATTAAATTTTGTTAAATTTGCTCTTTGATTATTACATGTCTCATTGTTAGCCTTAGTCCGTTAGAGGGTGCTGGTTGAACAATATTTAATTTATTAAAGATGTAGCTATTCTTTAGTAAACTAAAATTAGATTCCATAGTTGGCTTTAAACGTTTATCAAACTGTTATATTAATAGTAGGCTTATATTTGCGTTTTCAATTTTCATCTTAAATAATTCTTAAAGATATTAACATTTACTGAGGACGATAACGGTAATTGTTATCGAAACGTATAAATTTATCTAAAAATATATAAAAAATTCTCGATTTAATACCTGACAGATAAGTTTTAGTTATTTGTGATAATCCTGAAAGTTTACATTTTCATATTAAGCTATAATAATTGCATCAAAATCATATGGTTACAGGCCTTTTAAAGTAAGTGACCACACGTCCCGATTTAGGCAAAACACTCCCTCTTTTTTGATGGCAGTACTGATTCTGAAAATGTCCCGATTTCTGTCCCGCTTTATCATTCCATTCCACCTATTGTTAAACCGATGCAGCTATAGATTTAACAAACAAAATACACCCATACACCACACAAGTAATATTAATATCACCGAACGCATTTCAATAGCTAAGGTATTATCAATGGTCGATGAGGACGAAATAAAGATTTCTAATATATAGGTATGTCGTGAGCGTGTAACGGATCGTTGTTATTTATCTGGTGTAAAATGAAGTTATAAAAGTTTAATGAGTTCTGAGTAGCTTAAATAAATAGTTCTGAGCATAGTTGTACAGCTACCAGGGACCTAGGTGACTCTATAATGTTCATGTGATGTTGCCAAATTATGAAGTTCACTCACCTTTCCAAGGTCAAGGAACATCCATATTAGCTAAGGTTTGATTCTTAGCTAAAGTGAGTTCTCATCCCGTTTAAGTGTAACACCGCTAAATGGTTTATTTCCAAGCCAAGGTGAGGGTTCAGATCTCGGCTGCGGGTGTTTCTCAGCAAAACGGAGTTCTTATCTGAGGTAAGTGTGTCTCCCCTAAAAGGATTGATTCATATCTCGGCTAAGTGTGACTCTACAGCTAGTTCATATGTTGATCAAGGTGACGGTTTGTTTCTCAGCTAAATCGGGTTCTTATCTCGGATAAGTGTGACACTACTAAAAAGGCTAACGTGTGAGTTCGTTTCAATACTAAAGTAGAGGAGGTCCTTTCTCGGCTAAGTTTCTCTACTGAAAAGGGAAGATTTAGGCTAAGATGAGAGTTTGTTTCTCAGCTAAAGAAGGTTCTTATCTCGGATAAATGCAAACACAGTGAATACCAAAATTCCAGAAATTGTGTATATGACCTACCATGCAAGTGCGGCAAATCATATGTAGCAAAGGGCACTTGAGCACTCAAAGACACAGGAACATAAGAATACGATCAGCAAAGGCGAAACAGAAACATCCAGAATCGCGGAATATGTATGGAAAGAACACCGAATCCAGTAGGATAACATACAGATAGAGAGAAACCACTGGGCGAAAGCCCGATACACTAGGCTAGGATATAAATCATACCCACATGGATACCAATATTGCGCGAGGTAAGAGTAACACACTCGTACAATAGGTTAATATATATATATATATATATATATATATATATATATATATATACCCAAACACAGTGAAGACTATAATTCCAGAAACTGTGCATATGACCAACCATGCAAGTGCAGCAAATCATACGTAGCAGAGGGCACTTGAGCACTCAAAGTTAGAACACAGGAACATAAGAATACGATCAACAAAGGCGAAACAGAAACATCCAGAATCGGGAATATAAATATATATATATATATATATATATATATATATATATATATATATATATATATATATATATATATATATATATATATATATATATATATATATATATATATATATATATATCAGCTAAAGAAGGTTCTTATCTCGGCTAAATCCAAACACAGTGAAGACCATAATTCCAGCAGAAACTGTGTATATGACCTACCATGCAAGTGCGGCAAATCATACTTACCAGAGGGCACTTGAGCACTCAAAGTTAGAACACAGGAACATAAGAATACGATCAACAAAGGAAAAACAGAAACATCCAGAATCGCGGAATATGTATGGAAAAAACACCGAATCCAGTAGGATAACATACAGAGAGAAACCACAGGGCGAAAATCCGATACACCAGGCTATAAATCATACCTACATGGATACCAATATTGCGCGAGGTAAGAGTAACACACTCGTACAATAGGTTAATGTATATATATATATATATATATATATATATATATATATATATATATATATATATATATATATATATAATTATTTTTGGAAAAATCCTCACAGATCGATTGTTGTTTTTGTTGGGCACACTTCACTATAAAAAATTTTTACTAAAAGCTTAAGATGGCGGCCACGCGCCATTTTGTAAAAAAATTTAAATAGAAAGGGGGGGTCGTTTGTTATGCATTCCAGAAAGGAAAAGAAAAGGTCGCCATTTTATTATACCTTAAGCGATTGTTTTAAAATTTGGGATTTGAATTCCCATTGTTAAGACCTTTCCAACGATGTTCCACATGACCCCCCCTTTCCATTTAAATTTTTTTACAAAGCTGCGTGTCCGCTACACTGTGCCCAACAAAAAATAAAAATCGACCTGTGCGATAGATTTTTCCAAAAATAATTATTTTGGAAATTATGAATTTTGTTCCAGACCACCCTGTCATATATATATATATATATATATATATATATATATATATATATATATATATACTGGACCGATATTCACCAACTTTAAAACCAGTCGTTCCCGATAAAACGGTAATAGCTACGTTGTTCAGAAAGAACTGGTTTTTAAATCTAAATGCAATAGTAATTTTTATTATTGTTATAACCCACCAGTATATCTCAGTATCACCTCAAAGTACAGGACTTCATCTGTTCTACTTCTGAAGCTATGGACATAGATTTGTTGGCTATGTTTTTGGTTTCTAAAGTCACGTTTAACTTACCATAGTAATGACGATTTGGAAAATGTTTGAAATTATTGATATTAAATACATGTGCGGATTAACCCTGAATCTTTGCTTTGGAAGTAAAAATGTTAATTTCGGTGACAATAATAAACAAGGTGAGGAGAAGAAGTGTTTACAGGTGAGTTCTAATTTGTTGTTTTTTTATTAATTTTTTAATCAAATTACAACGTGTGGAATGATATAAGTAGGTTAGGTTTGCTTATCAGGTCATTACAATTATAATTACCACTCCAATAATTAGAATAAGGGTTGTTATACGGTGGAATAAATTATAGAAAAGGGGTTATTAATATAATATTGGATGTGACTGGAATTCGTCCTTGTGTATTTATTTGTTAATTTTAGCAACTTTGAAAATATGGGAATATAAATCACTGGAATGTAAATACTGAGCGATTAAAATAGTATTGTCAGATGAAGGGGCAATTTTGTGATTAATGAATGATGGTTCGTAAATGACCAGGTTTGTTTAATGAATGGTATGATCAGATGAACTTGATTTTAATGGTAGTGCGACTTAGAATGTGGTGGTGTGTGGGTAGGTATAAGGGAGTTCAGGTGGCACCAACAATGGTAATAGTGCCACTGGGTTACTCTTAATACTCCCGTCGTGGTAGAAAACTCCGAAAGGACCGTACCAAGAATGACCGTGTATTATCATCATAAGGGATGATAGGTTGCGCGAGATGTTAATATTTATCCACCGTCACTGGATAGTGTAAAACAGGAATTAACAATCAGGATATCATGTACTTTTGGATTTAATCTACAAAGCAGGTTATAATAATTTTTAAAATTCAGGTAACTCATAGGATTAAATATATCAGGACTGAGAACAAGAATCGTAAAATAATAATAAGAACAATGAATTTGAAATGAGGGTGGTCGGGTATTTATAGGGAGATTTGAAAGGAGTGAGAAAGGAGTGTTCAACTGATAACATTCAATCACAATGATATTACAGTTGCGGAAGGAAATCATAGACCGCCGAATGTAAAGTCTACAGTGGCAAATGTTTTCAATAAGTTTTCGATGTATGGACATGTGAACGATTTACCTAGAAGCGGACGCCCTAGGACAGCTATAAATGAAGAAAAACTTTTGACGTTCTACTTTCTACTGTAGAGATCCCACAAAATTCTTCTGTACAGGTTGCAAAGGACAACAACGTAAGTCAAAGATCAGTTTTAAGGATTTTAAAAAAGAATAAATACGAGCCCTATAGATCCAAATTATCGGAGGATGATTTTAATACGAGAATGGGCAAACTTGTTTTAGAGTGATGGAAATAAATATTAAGATAAACATTTTTCTAAGCGGATAATTTTTTCAGAGGAAGCGACATTTTGTTTTAATGAATTTGTCAATAGGCATAATTGTCGGTACTGGGCACCAAGTAAATTCTCACTGGATACGTGAACTACATAGTATACCCAAAATTTAATATTTGGGCTGGAATAGTTGATGATCAAAGTCCCTTTTTCATACAAGACAATCCCACTGAAGTAGACTATCTGCAGATTTACGAGAGCAGATCATACCTTTTTACACATGGAAACGGAAAGGTAGGGTTCCTGACGAAACCGTTGGTCTAACCAAGACGGGGCCCCACCTCATTATGCTATTCCCGTAGGGAACGACCTGGGCGAAGCATTCCTAAACCGTTGGATTGGACGTAAATGTTTCATTGAATGGCCACCTAACCTTAATTACCTTAAATAATAATAAAAAGACTGAATTATGAACATTTATAAAAATAAGTTACGTTTAGTTGTTACTTTTCATTGTTGTCTAATTATTTTGTTTACCAATAAATTTTTATCAGAAAACCTAGGTTGCCATATCTTCATCAGTAAAACGTACTATATTGGTATTTTGAAGTTATGCTGATATACGATAGTTAAAAAACCTATTGCATTTAAATTTAAAAAGGCAGAATTGTTTCCCAACAAAAGGTAAATCTGTCAACAATGCAGCTATTACCCTTTGATCGGAAACGTCTGGTCTGTCCTAAATTTGGTGAATATAGACCCAGTATTTCCCAAGACATTCCACCAGAAATACTAACATTAGCCGCTCCGATACCGCCACCACCAGCTGGGGAACACCTAGACATTACCGGAACCAGACGCGCCGATATTTGCGATAGAATACGCAAATGGGGTGTGAAATACGACGGTATCAGCGATCCGATTTCTTTCTTGGAAAGAGTAGAGGAATTACAAACCTGCTACAACATCACCGACCGTGATCTATTACTCGCCCTTCCGGAATTATTAAAGGAAAGCACCCTGTTATGGTACAGAAACCATCAACAATCCTGGACGACTTGGAAAGATTTCTTGGTCAGTTTTAAAATACAATTTTTACCACCGAGACATCAATTTCAACTAGAGGAGGAAATCCGCAATAGATTACAAAAACCCCGAGAAAAAGCTACGGAGTACGTAACCGCCGTCCTGACCCTAATGCGACGCCATGGAAACATGTCGAGAGAAGAACAACTACAACGTATGTATGACAACCTGAGGGTGGAATATAAATTTTACATCCGCCAAAGAGATTTCGAAGACCTGACCGAACTTCTCGAGTTGGCCACCCAATTCGAAATGCTACCTCCGCAGACACACTCGCCGTCTCCCAGTCCAAACCGCCATAAGGTACACTTTAGTGGTCTAACACCAGCACCTGACACACCAGCACACCGTCCCCGTGAAATCAACACCACTAAAACCGTCCCAACGCATATCACCACCCCGTATGACCGCTCCACCGTCTGTTGGAGATGTGGGAAAACCGGACACTTCAAAGAGAGGTGTAGAGAACCGTTTAAAGCTTTTTGCTCGAGATGCAGCAAAGAAGGTGTATTATCCCGCGACTGCCCCTGTCCGCGGTGGAAAACTCAGACGCCGGTAAAGGGACACCAGGAACTTTTACTACCCCGGCTCTTACACCTGGAAACAAAACAACCGCCAGCGAGTGGACCACTTGGCTACAAACCGTAGCGCAGTTTACACGAAGGAAACCCGATAAAAGATTAGATCATCCGAAGAAAGACTCCGTTAGTTCCGCAAGAAGATTAAGCTTGAGTGGAATTCATCGCTTACACGAGGACTATAAAGAAAAAGCCGACCTGTCTCCATTAGAGGTGGAGGAAACCGAAGAAATAACCTGTCCGTGGTATAAATACTTGATACAACAAGTCCGAGAACACCCTGATCAACACCCAAGATATAAAATAGATGAAGGACAACTATTTAAATCATTCCCTGATCCGACACCCGAAAAAGAGATGGGAAGCCATCCTAGTTGGAAAATTTGTATACCGCTAGAAAAACGCCGAGATATCCTGGAAGAATGTCACGATGTCCCCACCGCAGGACACCTGGGAATTGCGAAAACGCTATGCCGCATATACCGCAATTACTACTGGCCCACCATAAAATCCGACGTGATAAAATACGTAAAAACGTGTATAAGTTGTCAGACTTATAAAGGTAGTATGCAAAAGCCGCAAGGAGAAATGTACTTTTCGCGACCTGGACATCCGTGGAATAATGTAAGTACAGACCTTATCGGACCGCTGCCGCGCTCCAAGAAAGGCTATAAATTTCTGTTAGTTTTTCAAGACCGGTTAACTAAGTGGGTCGAACTTAAACCGCTCCGTAACGCTACCAGTCCGCCGATTATCCAAGCGTTAAAAGAAAAAATAATATACCGCTTTGGAACTCCCCGACACCTGATCTCCGATAACGGCCCACAGTATACCAGTAAATTATTCCGCACGTTCTTGAAGGAGCATGGAATCAACCATCGTTCTACTCCACCATACTCCCCGCATGCCAACCCGGTGGAAAGAACCAATAAAGTGATCGGGACGATGATCGCACAATTTACGCGAACTAACCAGCGAGAGTGGGACACTCACCTGCCTGAAATAGCATTCGCTATCAATACCGTACAACATGGATCAACTGGATTCTCCCCAGCTTTACTTAATCTCGGTAGAGAATTAGAATCACCTAGGGCATGGTCAACCCAGAAGCAACCGCCGACAACAGAAACCGCCGTAACCGCAGCTGATCAAGCGCAACACATGAAGTATTTAAAAGATCTACAAGAACTTGCTAGAGATTCATTAGCAAAGACCTTTGAAGTACAACGGTATCATTACAACCTGCGTCACCGAGCCTACCGCCCACGCAAAGGAGATCTCGTATATCGTAAAACACATTACCTGTCAAGCAAAGCGAAAGAATTTTCCGCGAAATTAGCGAAAAGTATGCCGGTCCTTACCTTGTGTATAAAATCAAATCGCCCGTAATTGTCGAGCTCCGAGAACCCGGTAGTAGGAAAAGCGCGGGAGAAGCGCATGTAAAAGATTTGAGAAATGCGACTGACGTCACCGATCAGACTAGAGCAACGACCAATGGTAACGTTGAAAATTTAACGGCTATTAAAAACCCGCGTATTCAAAATCATATAAAAGCAAAGGATAAAACCAGAAACGCTATCTTCCACAACATGGCCCCCTTTAAACCGAGTATACGCCGAAAGCTCCCGTTACGGATCTCGCCCTGGCAGCCTAACCGATACCGCAAACCCGGGACCGCAGACTTAGACGCAGCGTTCTTGACACGTCGCAGTACTCCGGTCCGGGAACAAACTCCGCCGCCTGCGCCCCATACACCGTCACCAGGACCATCCTACCCCGAAACGGAATGGTATTGGTCACCGCCACGCCTGCACACCGACGGTAGACCAAGGACACCCTCCACACCGGAACATTTGCGTCGGACGGCCGAGGTTACCGAGGGAATCCAGGACTTAAAGATACAGGAGGTACCCGAACCGGCCCGCCTTATGCCACCACCGCCCGAAAACCTAAATCGCCGCCAGCGACGCAATCGCCGCCGCGTCAGCGTCCTTATGCCCGACGGCGCTAGAATAAAAATCAAGCGGACGGATCTTCCGCAAGAGGAGGAAAGGGTGGTATGTAAAGAACCAGCGTCCTGTACTTATATGTTTTAGAATAAATTATGTGCGGACCATCCTGTATGTAAGATTTCATAAGTTTACGCGATATTGCACAACAAATAATTTATTCATCACCGCTGACGTGTATTTCTTAGAAACCGTAAGTTTCTGCACGTCAGAACGATTTTAACCAATCACGTAACGGTATTCCCCGCACAGTAGCCGCGAAGCCGCCCACAGATGCACCTTTATAAACTCGCGACGCGCATAGAAAAAAAAACTCCTTCAGTAAGGAGAGATGAATCTTAGTAGATTCAAGTTAAGCCGATATCCAGCAGCCGCCTCCGTACCGTTGACCGTTCCAGAAACCAGTAGCCGCAGCCGCTCCGTTTGCTTAGTGTAAGCACCGACCTGTTGTTCACCGACGAAGAGTCCTTCGCGATCGGGCGAGAACGCGAACCACCGGGCAACCTAAAGTTCAATTCTGTACTGCTATTGATAGACACGTAAGTTGTAAAGTTATACACTCTGACAATTTACACTCAAACACTACAGACCGTAAATAATTCCGGGCTGAGCTCCAGGAGTTATACCACATACACCTAGAGTAACGCAGGGGTAGCCCCCGACGGAACTCGCCAATACAGACTACACTAGCACCTAGAGTAGCACGAAGGGTAGATCCCATCGTCACTCGCCACCACAAAGTACACCTAGAGGAACGCAGGGTAGCCCCGACGTATCTCATCAACACTGAGGGTGAAGGGTTGTTACAGGGCTGTAAAGACCTACGACCTTTCTCTTAGTATATACAGTAAAGACAGGCCGTCGCCTATGTCTTCTGGGCATTACTGAAATCCCGCTCGAAACTCACACTATCTCCAGACAAACATAATAACCATACACGGTGTCTTTAAATTGCAGAGGAATACCTCCATAACCTGTAGTATAAATTAGTAGTCCACCTAACCATCGTAAATACCTGGTGCGAGAACGTTTGTATACAAATTAGAGAGTACGTAGAGTATTCTATCTTTACGTAAACCTATTAGAGTAGTTTTAATATTAAGTATTTTGTTCCCTTGATTAATTATAAATAATTAAACTTAGTTAGAGAGATCGATAATTAATTTAGTTAGATAAATGATCTAATTGCCTGCATTAAAACCGGTTATAATTGGAAAAAGGCCGTCACAAGACCTCGCGTTTGTATACGTGCATTTCGCGTGTATTATTTCCCGGGAGTAAGACATCCTTGCGTGAGCGATCCAGAGTTACTAACGTATAAAAACGATATCGATTTTCTCAAACGATTCGAGTTCATTGCGCTGGCGTCCCGACCAACAACGGTATCAAGGCTGACGCTCTCGCTACTATACGTGCAGGACCGTATCCTAAACTTTGCCTCTTAGGTAAGGAATAGATTAACAAGACCATCTTTTGTTCACAGAAGCGACGTCGCACCCAGTGACGCTAGGACCCGGACCGAGAAGTTCTCCTATACATTTTGTTAATTACTTTCTTATTTTATTTATTGTAAATATTTGGTTAATATACATTTTAAAAATGCTTTACGGTTTTATTTAAGGTTACAGTGTTAAGCCCATCCAGTACTTACTACGAACCACACCCCGTTTATAAAATAAACCCGATTGAGCAAAGCCGAGGCAAAATAAAACCGCGTTGGGTTACCAAACCAGAAGGGCGCAATATAAATATAAGTATAGTAACCACTACAAAAAGGGGGGCATTATAAGAGAGAGAGAGAGAGTGCGAGAGAGAGAGAGAGAGAGAGAGAGAGAGAGAGAGAGAGAGCGAATTACTCAGTCGCGAATGTGTCCAGGCTTGTAAGTGAAAGATTCGAATCGAGTCACTGCTTGAGAAAAAATCTGAGATTAATAAATTTAACTCAACTGCGAAAACAGTCCTTCTTAGGACTAAACCTGATTACGGAAGCAGAGTCCGCTCTACAAGCAAAAACGGCACAAATAGACCGTTCAACTCAGCTAATATGAGATTACAGTTTCAAAACACAATAAACACTAGTAATATTTTTTAAATGTACAATTCCATAAAACTAAGTACGAATTAAAAAATTTTAATTTATTTTTTCATTTTCATCAAAGCACTTAAATTAATTTATTTTAAAGTACTGTATCTAAACGATATCAAACAAAACCTCCCAAAGTGCTTTAATTCAATACTGTAACTAACCTATTTTCATTAAATAAATGTAAAATATTGTACCAAAACGGTACTTATTATAATATTTCCAGTTACGATAATATGATCAAAGTAGCCTGAAAAACAAAGGTTAGTTGTTATTTTCTGAATGGGTGGTCTTAAAACATTTGAAAATACCTACAAGAAAAAACAAAACAAAATAGGCGCACACTAAAAAGATAAGGGTATTATAGAACGCAATGCACAATGAAGATGTTTTAGAAACGAAAAATAGAATATTATTTTATTAAGCTTAGAAATGTAACTTCTTGTGGCGAATCTGTTCGTTTGATCGCCGAACAAGAGAGAACAAGAACAGATAAGCCATAAAAAGTCACTTCTAAGTCTTAACAAATATTTTTTTCTAAACGCTCTAATTTTCAAAGTAAATTTAGTGCTTAGTGCAAACTTCAAACGCGTTTGTAAAGATACAAACTGTTAAGTGTCTAACGTTTAGAGAAAAACAATATTTTATAACATACCTTGGTTGATAATTCAAAAATAATCTATGGTTCTTAATCATTGAAACAAAGATCAAGGAATATTTGGGAAGCAACGAAAATTAAAAAATAAAAACAAATTTCTCTAAAATATGTTGAAAAGTGTACTCGTCTGCTCCCTCACAGTTTACTTTGTAAACCTTTGTAAAAATAAAACTGAATTTGTTTTTGATAAACTTTAACTTCGACAACCGTTACTTGATTAACAGGCACAAGTCTTCATATTGCGCTACGAAGTTATTTAATTTTGGAGAAAAGGGATTTTTTACATGTATTCAAGTTTTTATCCAGATGTTAAAGAGTAAATAGTTTGAAAAGGCGAATATAAGCAATAGAGACGGTTAAATGTCAAGAAAACCCTATGGGAAATTGCGAAAAACTTTCATCGGCGCTTTATATAGATCTAATATTTTTTCAATATAGTCTAAAATATTTTATCATTATTACGCATAATTTTTGTTACACTGACATACATCAAAATTAAAAGCTCGCTTGAAATAGAATTAGATTTTATAAGGATATTAATACTGAAATTGATTCAATAAAGAACTTTATTAAATAGATACACATACATAAATATGTTTTAAGAGATAATAAATAATATAGGATCATACAGTCTTCATTTTTAGACGTTAATGGGTCTACATTGAATATTTCATGATCGCAATTTACATCGTGTTATAAATATTTCATGAGTTTTAAAACTTGTATTGGTTTTAAGCGTTAGGTAGTCATTTTTCAGTCTTTTATCATCTATTTAAAACTACCCTTAAAATAAACCGTTGAAAATTTGTAAAATTTTCGCCTTGTTCATTAAATAAATAAATATAATTCTGACTTTTAAGTAAAAACGGTCGGTTGGTTTTTATTAAATGACATAAATTTTGTGAAGAGTGCCAAGCGTTTTGTGGCTTTTTCTCGACCACCCTTTCTATCCTGTAATTCGTTACGTACGTTACACATTTCTTTACCCTTTTATACAACAACCCCACATTTTGTTTTTTTTTTTTGTACATGTGAATGTAAAAAACGGCTATTGTTGTTTCTGTGTTTTTGTACTTTTATCTACTTTTTTTTTACGGTTAATTTTTTTAATTCAAATTGGGATAAAATTATTTAAATATTAAACGTAAATTTCATTCTTCCATATAAACACTGACAAAGTTCATAAAATTTTAAACTTGTTAATTAATTGATAAAAGTGTTTGAAATTCCATGACGCTTTCGGAATATTTTATTCACTAAGACAAATATAGAGCTTGTGATTAGATAATTAATCTTACGTTAATAACTAATGTACCTTATTACACGTATACATAGTATAAAGAATCAGACAAATTCAGACAAATCTATATTACATACAGACAGAAGTGCAATGTACCACTTATTTTCCAACAAATATTAATGTTAAGTAAAATGGCACAAATTGAGGTAGTTATATTAAGTCTGTATTATCCCAAGGTACGCTATCTTTAAAAGTGTAATTTGAACTTATTCGCAATAATGCAAATTTAAGGAAAAAAGATCGCTATGGGATGTATCTTGACTTTACTGACGATAATGCTACTCTTACTCAAATTAATTGCTTGCCTTTCCTTGCAATAATTAAAACATTAGAATTTATTTACGAGTCTGATATTTAATTATACGCAAACCTGAGTTATGTGAAAGAGATAGGTTGGATGAGGTTAAGTGGGAAACAATGAAATTACTCAAGTTAGCATTAACGAGCCTTGCGCAATGATAGTTCAACTCGTTAATTTGATTAATTGGGAAAGAACCATCAAGAAAACCCATTTTAGTAATAAGTAATTGCACAAGTACATTAATAAATTAAAGAAAAAAAACAAGGAAAGAGTTCAATATATAACAAGACACCATTAAATCAGGTTAAAGTGCGTACAAAATCATAAAATTTAGTAACAGAAATAAAAATAAAAAGCAGTTTAACTACACATAAACACAAAAAAGTAGTGAAACCACACCAACAATTGTCATAAATAAATCAGAATAAAAATTGTAATACCAAACATGTGCGAGTGGGATATCTTTGAGTATAAACTCTTTCTGCTCTATTCTCCAATCGTTAAAATCATATCAATTCATTTGTGTACAGAGTATGTTTTCATTTTTACACCATTTTCGTAGGACTACTTAGAAATACAATATTATGACGTTATATAACTTAACAAATGTCAAATAATAATTAAATCTTGTCAATGCCACCTTGCGTCTTCAAGTAAACCTAAGAGTTTCGGAATTATTATAACTTAATCAAAAATTTCAAAATAATTCAAAAACTGTTAGAATTGGGTATAGAGAACCCTAATATCATTTGAAAGGTTATAAAATTTTACAATAAATTTTTTTATTAAATACAGGGTGAGCTATTTAAAAATAAGGCAGTTATTTGCAATATCAGGTATCTGCAGTTAACATTTGATTTTTGAGTGCCCTGTATATTTTCTTAACAAAAATTTCATGCTATCTTACACAACAACCCTTTTACAAAGTACTTACAGAGGATACGCTGTTTCAATAATAATAAACGTAACAAAAATAAATTTTGAATTCAAGCCCGTAATTTCAAAAACGATCGCTAAGGGATGTATCTTGACTTCAACTCGTTAATTTGCTAAATTGGGAAAGAACCACCACGAAAACCCAATTTATTAATAAGTAATTGCACCAATATATTAATAAATCAAATAACAAAAAAAAAAAGAAAGAAAGAGTTCTATATATAACAAAACACCATTAAATCAGGTTAAAGTGCGTACAGAATCATAAAATTTAGTAACAGAAAAAAAAATAAAAAGCAGTTTAACTACACATAAACACAAAAAAAAAACAAACAGTGAAATCACAAAAACAATTGTGTCACGTCGGCCTTTAAGTTAACCCCAAAGTATATAAGAAAAAATAATGCATGTTAAGGTACACATAAAATACGATAAACAGTAAAATTAAACAGGGAACAAGAAGGTAATTGAAAAGCATTTTAACTGCACTTACATAAGAACAAAGAAATAGGCAAGGAATTTACACACACCACACAATTGTGTGGTTAATAAAAGAACAAACATACACATACAATTACAATAAATTAGATAAAGAAAAATCAGTTCCTAGACAAACAATTCTAAATAAGTTAGCTGAATCACAGACACAAAAGAAACATCATTAAAACAAAGCCTTGCAAGGGTCATGTACAAATAAATCATAACAAAGTGACCAGTAACCTACCCGGAAGTGACTATGCTACAAATGACAGAATCCCTTCCTCATCTATACATCTATCTGCATTTAAAAACAATAACGGGTTAGTTTGACATTAACAATGTAATTCGTAGTGATTTTAAGGTAATCTTGACCCGTGTCTGTAAACCTCATTATCATTGATAACAATCTTTTTTGCTTGTCCACGCCTTATTCTCTACATAGGCCGAAAATGTCAGTAAACAGACAACAATGCCAACTCACACAAGCAATGAGGGAGGAGATACCGTACTGCCTGGCGCGGAGTCCTTTTATTTTTATGAGTGATTGATTTATAATAGGTTACATAGGCTTAATGAATTGTTTGCTGCGAGCTTTAATTTACATTAAAATACCTACTTACGTTTGAATATAATTCTTTGATTAATCACTTATTCACCAATAATCAATCAATTTATAGACATATTGCTTACCCACCCGCTTATTAAAACCCGAATATTTAGAGATAAGTTTATTTACACGACCACTTTAATTTTGTGAAAAACTTACATGAAAACTAATACAGAAAAGAAAAAAACCAAATCGCATTTTAGTTTTACTAAAATGTACACGCTAAAATATTTATAGACAGAACGGTTTACAATGAGGGTTTTTTAACCAAACAATCAGATCGATCCGACTCAATCGATCCTCTAACTGCAGCTCCCGTTTTTACACCTTAATCCACCCCTTTTTAAAAGTTATAAATGAAAACAAGAAATGTTACGTGAGAATATTTTATATTTATTACTAAAAGGAATATTAATTTTTAAAACATGCACTCGTACGTAACAAACCCTACATCTAGGTTTCGAATTTCAAAGTACCAAACAAAAATGTCTTTTAATAAAATACTTATCTTTTTTGGGGTTTTTTAATGGTGTAGTTTAAATTATACAATCTAAACGTTTCGATAACACTTACAGTTATCTTTGTCAGTAGTAATGTTTGTTAAAGATTGTTAAAGATGTTGTAAACAATTTTGTCAAATTTAAAAATTAAAACATAAACATAAGCCTGCTATTAATAAGATGTCTTTTGATTTGCGGTACGTTCCAAAGTTGAAAAATTAAAACATGTTTCAATTTTTCAACTTTGACTAAATTGTTTACAACATCTTTAACAATTTTTACAAATATTACTACTGACGAAGATAACTGTAAGTGATATCGAAACGTTTAGATTGTATAATTTAAATACACCATTAAAAAACCCAAAAAAGATAAGTATTTTATTATCGTTGCTTTAATTTAAATGCGTCCCACCGTTTCGAATTTTCTGGTTTCATTTACGAAATCAGGGGCTACAATGTCGATTTAAGCGTCCTTTTTCTACAACGTGGTCGAAAATTGAAACTACTAGACATTCTTTTTACTAATTAATATTATCCAGATTTTTCAGATGTAGGAAAATTTCTTAATTGTGAGGTAATTAATTGTGGAAATATCTAATTTTAGGTATTAGAAAGATAAAATTTGATAATACAGTTTTCCTTTTTCCTATAACGCTTTCTGTATACTTCGTAGACATCATCAAACTTTAGTAATTCAAATCACTAACATTACTGGGGAACTTTCTTCTAATTAGAATTTCGTATTTTGTCTACTAGCAAAACTGTTCTTAACGTGGTCTCAAGAAGTTGAAGATCTGTTTTGTTTATGCGGTTATCACCTTGATTCAGGGTAAGAGTCGTAGTAAACGTTTTAGAAGTTTTAACTTGGGGACTCAATGAACGTTATACCTTGTTGGTAATCGTACATCCATTTATGTAGCATACATTTATTGGACACTTATCAAATGGAAATATTCACCATCTACCCTATTAGCAATATAATGAAGAGTTCAATACGGAATTCCTAAACCTATAACAATGTAGCTCATGCCGATTAGAGATTATTAAATGTGCCATTCACTAGATTCGGATGTAAATCTATATTTCAAGTATACAGGTATGCTCATTGATGCGTTAAGGACCAATAAAGGTTTCATTAACTAAAAATGCAGAAATTTATTTTACAAAAAAATAGTTTTGTAACAAAAAGCGCACATTTTCTTCGAGAATATTTTTTTAAATAGAACACCCTCTATATTCTTCATCTTTCACAATCTGCTTTAAATCCTCGTTTCGAAAATCTTTGAATTTTTGGTTTTGGATGACGTTATTGAAGAAAAAGGAAAAAATGGCCGCGACAAGGTTCACCATACAAAGTCTCCATGCCACAGTATAACGTATTTGGTAATTATGCAGACAAGCGATAATAACCAAACTTCAATTTTATCATACACGGGTGTTTTTACGATGCAATTAATTTGGAGATTTCCCTGTATATTATTGAATTATTGGAATCACTCAATGATTACGCTCCATTTTTGTGCATAATGCATTATACCTAAAGTCAATAATTTCAGGCATATTGTCACTTTTTCATTACATACCGATAAATTATGATTGCCGAGTTGCCTTTATAGCCGAGCACTTCTTTTTTAACAATAGATCCTCTGTTGGGTCCTTCATCATTCATCAGATGCTCTTAAGAACCTTAAACTTCATCGCACTAAGTGTCTGATGTTAATAAAAAACGTGCTTGATCCATCAATACTTGAAGCTTTCGACACACTACTATAAAGCATTATTCGAAGCCATGAATGCTAACAAGGATAAAAAAAAATTCAAGCACTTACCGGAACCGATGGCTCGGTCGCTATCAAGCTATTAACACAATATTGGAGCAGTCGGAAGAATTACAGTTGCTCTACTCAGTTTCTCAGCCTGATGGCAACCTTTACATAGCAGAAAAGCTTTGCGATATCATGAGGAGATCACATTTCAAAGCTTTTTTGATATTTTTTAATAAATAAATTAAAAAATGTGACAATTAAATTTACTTTTACAAAATGACGACGTTAAGCCCACCAAATTATTTGAAGATTTATTTTTTTTACAGAAAAGCTTGACTGTGAACTGGCGGAATTCAATTTTTTTTCGGTTTTAATTTTCAAGACATACTACAAAAACTTGAGACAAATGACTTGTTAGATGTCAGAGAAAGATGCAAGAACTGTTTGTGTTCAGATTCAAAAAGGCTTCCGGATAATTTATCATTGTTAAAAATAGTCACTGATTTACACCCAAAGGTCGCTACATCTCAAGTCAAACCCGACATAAAACCAAAATTAAATCACATTCAGCGAACTCACATCTATGGCAACAAAAATGACATCGAGTGTGAGTTTTTTTTTACTAATAGTATTCCTGAACAGGCTAAGATTTGACTAAGGTGCTAAGCACTCAGAAACACTGGGAGGGGGTTAGGGATATTGTTAGGCTGCCGAGAAATGTTTATGAACGGCTACCTTACATTTGCTTAAATCAAAACTTGGAGGAAAACAGGTACTGGGTAGTGCATTCCACAATTTGGTAGCCTTGTGTAAAAATGTAGATTGCGCCCGTTTAGTGTGACAAGATGGAATTTAGGGTACGTAATTATGGTGTGAATAGGCAAACCGAGTGTTCCTGGTGACGATGGCCTGCGAAGGTATTAAGGAGTGTATTTCGGACGCATAGAACAAGGAAAGAACCAAAACTATTCTTCTATGCTCAAGACTGTAGATCAGAAGCTAGAGACGGGTCATTTATAAGTCATGTGGATGTTGATGCGGTTTACCACATCAATTTGAGCCTTATACAGTAAAGCGACTTGTTGCGACGTGAAGTACTATTTAGATCTGTATAGAAAGTCCAGCTTACGAGCAACTGTTTTACTGGCTGACAAAAGGTGGTCAACCCATGAAAGGTTCAATGATACGGACATCCCTAACATAGAAATATAGTTTCAAAACTTGAGATCTACGCCATTCGTATTTACAGCAGGAAATGATTGGTCCTTCTTGGTGGACACAAGGTAACACTATCGGCGTTGAACGTAAGTAGATTATTCCTTCCCCATTCAAAGATACGGTCTCTGTCGATTGACGCTGCCGTTTTCACTTTAGGGTTAGTTATTGAGAAAATTAGCTATCACTGATCCTTGGAGTACGCCCGCGTTAACAGCACTTTCTTTCGAAATGAAGCCATCGATGACAACACGTATACGTCTTTTGTGAAGAAAACTGGAGATTTAATTGATGAGCGTATGGAATAAGCTGAACGAGGTGAGCTTGGAAAGTAGGCACTTGAGCCAACCCTGGTCAAAAGCCTTTGAAATATCTAAAGCTACTACGACTGTTTTCACCGGACCTTTCTAATGTGTTATTCCAAAGTTGGGTGACCTATGAAAGAAGACCCGTTGAAAGACTGTCAGAACCCATACCGGTGGTCGTTGAGGAGTTTATTGGAGTGGACGAACGAAAGTAATTGATGGTTGATGGCTTTTTCCATAATTTGCGATAGAATGGAAGTGATAGCCTTTTTAGGTATAGATTGGACATTTGCTAACTTCCACGATGAGGGAAACTCTCCAGATGACATGGAGATCGAAAAGAGTTTGTAAAATACAGGTACTAGCTCGGGGTAGCATTTTTTAAGGACGCTAGCTGGAATACAGTCAGGGTCAGTCGCTTTGTTTGAGTCAAGTTTATTGATAATTGCTTCTAGGAGTTTGTATCGAAAGTGGATTAGATTTATAGCGTGTGGGGTAGATTTGAGCGACGACACAATTTTACCAGAATCATTGAGACATGAATTTGACGCAAAGTAATTGAAAAAGAGGTTGGCTTAGACAGCAGGATCAGCTACTACAGCTCCGTCACGAGACATGAGACTAATTGTTTGCATTTACGTTCTTCAAACATCTTTTTGGCCTTGGTGATGAAGCTTTTGCAACTATTCCTTGCGGCAATATAGTCGACGTGATTTTCGACAGATTTCCATTTGGTATAAAGTTTATCCTTTTGCGACAATGTATCAGTACAAACTCCATATCAATCAAGATAACTTCAGTTATTGAATGAGCACTGTTTGAGAGGAGAGCAGTTTAAAGCAATAGTCATGCCAGGGGAAGGCTGCAAAAAACATCGCAGTTCGCTCCAGTAAGCTGATTTAAAACACCACATACTTCTATCTGTTTTTCGAATAACAGTGGGATTTAGTAGAGAGGAAGTTATTTCGATTAGGCAATGATCTGGTTGACCACGCGGGGAAAGGTTTCTTGTTTTATAGACAAGTGGGTTACATGTAAGGAACAGGTCCAGGAGATGTGGAGTATGGTTAGGATTGTCAAGCATTTTGGTGGGTTCGGAAATCATTTATGTGAGATCACAGGATACAGCAAATGCTTATGCACTATGATCTACGGGATTAGTGGTAGATGAAAATTGAAACCAATTGGAGTTGTCGACATTAAAATCTCCCAGAATTGAGATATCGCAGGATGGAAACTGTGGTAAGAGGAAGTCTATTTTCAGACTAAGGTAATCAAAAAGATCTTGGAAGTTATTATCATTGGGAGGCCTATATAAACAAGAATAGAATTTCACAAATTTGAGCCCAGAATGTTTCAATCAAATCACGTCGAATTTGTTGTTTTCCAAAGTGGACATCCTCTTACAACTTACGTTGTCCTTGGTTATGGCGAAAGTTAGAGCGCCACCAATTGAGTAATAAAACATGGTCAACTACTTCTATTTAAGCGGATTCTTATTTTGAAGATTATAATGATTTCGACGCAGCCCGCTGTAAAAACGTTTTGAAAATGTCTCAAAATTCGGACTAGCATTTGTCACGGTTCTCTATCTATAATATTACCAAAAATAAGTTTCAGAACAGGATATCTATTGAAACGCCACAAAGTATGATGATGGTGCGATACATAGTGAAACGAAATGGTGGATTTTACATAGCACGTAACCCATCCACTAAAATGTTAAGTTTATTTAATGTTGAAATGTATGATTTTAAAATGTCAGAACCAGAAGAAAACGAAATTATATCACGTAACCAAAAAAGTTCGCGCCATGAATATTTTTTAAGTTGTTGATCGATAGCACATGTTTTAGTAAGAATCCTTATTTTGTCGGGTACATATATATTTGGCGAAAATTGATACGTTCCGAACTTAAATCGTTGAAAATGGAAACGAATAAAACCTTAATTCGCAGTTGTTTACAAACTTGGTACTAAAGACGCAGTGGCGGCGAGAAAAATATGTACCGCATTCGGAGATGATCGAACGTGCTAGAAGTGGTTCAAGAAATTTTCATCGGGAGATTTCAGCCGATGAGGGAGATCGAATATCATAAACAACGAGGATCTTAAACAGGTTGTAGAGACAAATTCCAGTATAGCGTGTCTACAGCTTCGAGAAACTTTCAATGTGAGTGATGATACCACTTGTTTGCACTTTCATCAGCTAGGAAAGGCGTGAAAGTTAAGCAAATAGGTCCCACATGAATTATCAAACGATAATAAATTAAATCATCTTATCGTTTGGTCGGAAAATAGCTTACGCAACAATATGAACCATTTCTCGATCGGTTGTTAACCTGCGATGAAAATTGGATATTATACTCCAATTCTAAGCATTCGTATCATTGGTTGTCACCTACTGATTCAGTACCACACACTCGTAAAGTTTCTCTGCACTCAAACAAGATTTTATTGTGTACGAACAGGGACAAACCATCACTGCGAACTTATATTGTGAACAGCCTCAGCGAGTACAAACAGCATTCATCCAAAAACAGCCTTCTTTAGTCAATCGGAAGAAAGTGGTATTCTTACAGGATAACGCCCGACCGCATACAGCAAGATTGACTCGGGAAAAATGTCTGAAGTTGGCTGGGAAACGTTACCCTACCCTCCATATTCTCCTGAGATTTGTCTCGCAAATGTAAAAAAGGATGCAGTGGAGGCTGCACGTACTGCAAAGCAGGGCTCATTGCTCTGCTTTGTGAAGGTTCTGCTCCAGCAAATCGCGCCAGAATGCAGCTAGCACAGGTCTATCGAACCTGCAAACCTGGATTCGCACTATTGGTAATGGTACTAACAACACACTAAAATTAAAAATCATAAGTACATAAATTTATGCGATTTTAGTATCTAAAGTAACTGGCCTATATTGTAAATTTTGTTTAGCAATTGTTGTGTAACATGTACAGTGTATGCTACTTTCCATGGCACTCTTCGTTAATGATATACATAACGATTTTGAAAAATTGTCATGTTGGGACCCCTAGAATCTCTGTTAGCAAGTAATTTTTACGTAGAATCAAGTGGCGTACATAACTTTTCTATAATTATTGCCATTTCTTCAAAATAACCAAACTTACCTTTTTTAAATAGGACATCCTGTATTTTTTTTCACAATTTGATTCCCATTTGACCTCCTCCTTTGCGAATAAATATTTACAAATTTTGAAAAATCGTATACCTGAAATAGAAGGCGATGTACTATCATTTAAATCAATTATATTTACAAGACGGTGCTCCTGCCCATAACGCTGAAATTGTTAGAAAGTATAAAGATAACAACTTTCCAGGCCGCTGTAAATAGACCTGTAAGATGGCAACCTAGATCACCAGATTTGTCGGTTCTAGATTGCTTTCTGTCACGTGTGGATGAAATTGTCGTAGTATTTCTTTTTTTTTTAATATTAATATTTGGATATCACATGTAGGATTTTAAATTAATGTTAGGTTACCAGGAATTTTTATTTTAAAGTTTGTTATCGCAGTTTCGATAAAAAAAAATAAATTTCATTATGGATGAAGAGACTTTTAAGAAACTATGTGTCTGCTTAAATTTATTTGTGTTATCGTGTTTGATAGCGAGAGGTTCGATCGCGATAAATATTTCTGCGTACTATCAAGCTAACCAGTTCATTAATGGATTGAGTTGTTATTGGGGAAGTCATAGAACATTAATTTGAATTAATTTGAATGGTGTCTTCTTGAAAAACAGGACGTTTGCATCTCTCTAGGAATCAGGTCTGTTTTTTCCTGGGAAATGTCCGCTGCACAGTTTTAGTACGGAACATTTTTTTAGGGCGACGGTTAAAAGATGACGTGATCTTGTAGGGGAAAGGGGATTTTGTTTTTCTCAATTACTTAGTTGAGTCGGAATTCCGCTGTTGTGGTGAACAGTTGGAAGTCAAAGCTGTAGGAACCGGCAACGTGCACACAATCTACCTACTACCCACCGGGTTACTGTAGTTATCGAGCGTGGACACTTGTAAAGCCGGTTTGCAGATACAATATCCTTACTTATCGACTTATAGAAATTTGAGGTTGAAATCAGCAGTAAACACAGCGGGTGGTTAGTACAGGTCCGTAGTATATCGTTAGTATTGGTTTTCTGAATAATACTAAGAAAATAATTTGTTTCCAGTATTTACCTTGTGGTTTAATTGATTACAAAGTGTGTAAAGATATAAAATCTTAGCTAAGCGCTTTTGGCTATATGCCATCTTCAGAGCTAACTAAAAAAATGTTTCAAATTGATGATTTTTATATCTATGGAGTAGCTAGATTAACATATCTTCGTTTTTTTTAAACGATTTAAATTTAAAAATTGGAATTTTCGTTCAAACACAATTAGCATGAAAGTTATTTTAGTTAAAGATTTCATATTAATGACTTGAGTCATTAACAAAACTGTTTTAAACAGTGGTGAACAATAGTTACAATCCTGATTATACCTGTATGTTGGGTAGGTCTACTAATCTCTTAACCATCGGGGTACTACAAATGGTCATTTATTTTTATTGGAGATTAAAAGTTAGGATATGATATCTCCGAACCAACTTTACCCTTCATGTATTTGATTAAAAAAATGATTCTTTGAATCAGGGAAGCTTTGTTTGTGTTGACGTTTTCGTTCGATTTTTCGAAAAGAAAGATTAAGTGTTGGATTGTCAGGGTTTATCTACTCGTATTTTCTTTTCGGCGGATTATATTATCTTATTATTGTTTTGGTAAAAGGGTGTGAATCGAGTAACCAACGCCGATCTCCCTTTGTTATACACATTTTGAGGGACCCACAGCTTGCTCAGACAGACAATTAACTGCTGTTCATAAAATTGTATGTATATAAAATTCAAAGAACGTTGTGTAAATAAATTAAAAGAGTTTAAATAATCAGGTGAAGCAAATATTAAGTCATCTGCATGTGGTTTGAACTTTTCACTGTTAAGATTGCGACTTTAAGTTAACAAAACAATTAGTTGAGTTGGCGTGATAAAGCTGTCAATGCAGCAATTCTGTACCGTGCCGAAAGAGATTGGAGGTTTATTGGTATTTATCGGTCAATCATTAAAGATCAATAAAATGGAAATGAGCGCCTCGATGTTGTTAGCCGCTTTCCTTGTCTTTAATAGTTTGAATACAGGCCGTTTGGCGATCGTATCAGTTACTGAAAACGCATTCATTCTACTTTGACGTTTATGTTATTGTGTTATATTATCATTTTTTTTGCATTGTGTGTTGGCACATTGTAAAGTTTACCAAATTCCAATTCAAGATACAGTTAAGTGAAATTAAAGTATAAAGTTAATTTATTGGCGGAATTCTGAACCTTGCAAGATTTATCCCGAATTAATATTTAAAATTTTACGTACAAAAGGTTGCAGTTTACTTCCTTTCGTAAGTGAATTTATTGATTTGTGACTTTAAAACAATTGTACAAACACTTATTTTATTATTACTATTATTATTATTACAATATAGCTAGCATACTACAGAATTTTAAGTGTGGTATTTCCAATTTTACATGTAATTTTAGTCTTACTTCACAGCGTTATTATGGTTTGTGTATAACATAAATTTAGAAGATAAAATATTTTGATCACGTTCATGTTGGCCTGTTTTTCTTTGATAGAAATGTTTGATTTACACAACTTTATAGTGACAATGTTGATTTATTTCTTTTATGATTATGATGAAAGCTTTTAACGTAATAATTCATGAGAGTTTTTTTCTGTTAGATCGTTTGCTTTTTTTATTTTTATTTTTAAGATATAGAATTTCACGGATAACGTAAATTAGAGTGAATAAGGTTGATGACCGATCAGCTGGTTTGTTAGCACGTCATTTTATTTTGATTGCGTGCAAATATTTTGAAGTTTTGCGGGAAGCGCGGAATCTAAGCTTTTATTATACCGGTTCATCAAGGTAAGCAAATTTTCTTGTTTGTTTTAAACTTTGCTGTGGCATTTAGGTGATTAGTTCCTGATATTTTCGATTATAAAAAAACTGGTGCTCCCTTAATTTATGAATTTCCCCTATTGTGCCTTATGTATTAGGAACTATCCTACCCACAAAATTACAAACACGCCTACCCTTTCACCACTGAGCTACCGGCAACCCCCCTCTTATCTGTTACTTCACATTCAATTAAATCATTATCAAATTTTATTAATTCATTATCAAAACGAACTACAGTTTTATATATTTTTGGAAAGCGAGGACAAATGGAATCAAATTGTGTCTCATTTCAAAAAAAGTTTCGGTTATTTTAAAGAAACGGTAGTAATTATAGAAATTTTACGTACGCCACGTAATTCTACGTAACATTGATACAAGGAAGATCCTAAAATGATAAATTTTCAAAATTGCCCTGTATATCAGAAACTAAGCGTGCCATGAAAATATTGTTTGGTCCATCTTTGGTTTCACAAAAAAGTAGCACAGGAACGCGGCACTTCCGTTCCTGAGATACCACGCAAAACCATCCAAATCGGGGCACACGGTACTTTAAATTGATTGTTACTATGTGGTATATTTTAATGGCTAAAATACGATTAGGTGCTTTGATGTAAGAAACATATAGGCATATTTGGTTTATCGAAATTGGAACACACGATATAAAAGTATATTAGGTGTTTTGTCATAATTAAACTAACATTGTTATTGATGAAATCCTGTGCAACATGCATTGATTGCCTTTAGTTTACAGTTCATTTTAGCAAGGAAGTTGTATTTGCAAATTTGCTTATATCTTACGATTTACATTTTCGCCAAGCATAGCTGGATGATGAACTTCTAGTAATGCTTTTACTTGTTAATTATTCACTCTGATCACTTCTGGCGCTTATTTGCACTTTATATTTGTTCAAATTATATTTAATTTAGAAAAAAATGTAACTCTGAAAAAAACACCTTCAATATTTTTAAAGAAAAATAAATGAACACAACATAAGTAAATTAAAAACCATTTTACCTTTAGCGAGTAAAATTTGCATTTGAAACGTTAATTAAGTAAGTTTTTTGCAGAATTTGCAGTTGAAAAATGCATTAACAAGCTCGATGCAAAAGTGTGATAAATTTATAAAAATAACTATTTTTTATCTTTTTAAATTTTTTAAACAAAGCTTTAGGTACTTACTTTATGTAGTTTCTTTGCAAATTTTCCTTATACTTGATATACAAACACAAACCCATTCACCTTATAATTGAATTTAGAAACTTCCATAAAACTTTTAATCGATTTTGGTATTTCAGGCATTAAACTTTTATTTAAAGAATTGTACCACTGTCTAGTGTTTAAAAGGTCCGGTTAACGTCAAGTTCCGACATTTACGTGTACGTTTACAATTATTATAAATTGTTCGCTAAAATATAAAGCTTGTTCATTAATTTATTTTAATAAATGTGCCACCTGGGAATGTATAAAAATACGAAATAACATGACATTTAAGAAATGACGGATCATTCGCAAGGGATGAGAGTTCTTTAACTTGTGTTGTGTAAGGTATTTTAGGAATGCTAGTAAAAATTTTTGAATTAAAATCGGGATAGATCTTTCCATAAATTTTATAATACGGTGGCATTGTTTTTCTTTTCATTACTTATTGGCACATACCTAGAGTGAATGTAGTAAGCAAGAATTTAATGGGAATGAATTTTTGCCAGCTAAAATTTTTTAATATACACGTCAAGCCAAAATTAACGCTGTCTGTGACATGCATTCCTAAGAAAGTAAGAGAGGTATTTGTAATTATTTTAGAATTTGTTTGTATTTATTTTTATACTGTACCTGGTCTTATTTCATTTGCAGGACAGCATGTGTGTAGTAGTTGACATAGCATAGCATTCGTATTTTTTTTCTCTTTTGCTTTGGACGTTTAACATAACCTAAACAGAATTATAAATTTATTTCTTACAAATTTTCACTATTTTAAATTAAAGTTTGATTCTAATAAAGTTGGGTGTGACTCATCGATGTAAAACTCTATAATTAAATTACATATTTTTATCTCTGTCTCTCCCAACTACATGTATTAGAGAAGTATGGTCATAAAAACATAAATCAGGGACCTATTGCACCATTCAACTTTACACTAGGCAATTTTGCGCTTTACACTTTTCAGAAAATGAAAATTGGAAAAAAATTATGTTTCACCATTGTTTTCATTTTACCTTGTCATTTTACTTTGCACTTGACAACTTTAAGTTTTTTTTCTGACATTTCTAATTACTAAATTGGTTTGTTAAATTTGTCAAAATCAATAGGAACGAACAAAAATTTAAAAAACTAGTTGTGTTGGAAGAGATTAAAAAAGAAAAACATATTCTGTTTGGTAGTTTCAATAGTAATAAATTGAACAAAAACGATAAAGAACTTGCGTGGCAAAAAGTTTTGGAGAAGTCTCAATCTCTAAATCTCGCAAAACAAGATAAAGACTAGAAGTTTGCTCGTGTTTCGCTTTTTGGTGTCTGGAAAAGCCGTGCTTTGTCGAAAAGGGATAATGCACGGAAAACTGGAACGGGCGTGAAATTTGATTAAGAGGACGAAATAATTTTCGAAATAATCGATAAGGAAAACCCTATTTTGGTTGGTTTCGATATCGTTGAAGCTGAAGAAGTGGTAGTAACGAAATTGTTAATAATGACAAAACCGAAAAAAGTGGTTGGATTTAGGTATAGGAATACTGATACCAAACCAATTGGCTTAAAAAAATACAGCGGAAAATGTAATAAAATACAGGGTGTTCTATTTAAAGTAAGCAACTTATAAATGATTTAAATTGTGCATGTTGGCGGCTAAGTTTAAAACACCCTGTATGAAATATCAATGAGATGGATATATGGAGTTAACGGGCAAGCGCTTGTTGTTTATTGGTTACAATTTCACGTCACTAGCTTCGTTATTAATGGAGATATCGTTATTCAATGTGGACTAGAATTTTTTAAATTTTTTAAAAAATCGAAATATCTCGAAAATACTTCATTTTTGGTATAGGATTGTCCACACATTTTATCTAGAATTTCATGTAGAATTCGAAAATAAAATAAAAAAGGTTCCATTTAAAATAAGAAAGTTGACGTCTACTTCCGGCATAACCGGAAGTGCCACATTCAGGACAATATTATATTTGAACGCAGCGTCATCCAAAACCTACAGCTTCGTAATTTCCGATTTTTAACTGTATCCGCCATTACTTTTAATCAAAACTCTTCGTGCCACACCCTGTATATTTGCTTCGCTAATCTTGCGTTGTTCATTCTCTCAATGTGACCAAACCAACGTAATGTGCTACTTTTATATCTATCCATCATCGCCTTTTCCTCGCCACACTCCGTCATTATGCATACATTATTTATCTTGTCCCTTCCCGTTTTACCACATGCACTTCTCAGGAATCTCATACCCACGGCATTTATTTTTCCTTTTCTTTCTTTCGCCTGCCCATGTCTCACTTCCACGCAGTACTGATGAGACAAACACGCCATTATAGATTGCTCGTTTCGCAGCTAGGCTCATGCTTTCGTCACTCTTTATCGTCCACATACTTCCAATCACTTTAATTCCAGCATTGACCCTTCGTCCAATCTCGCCCTCCATTGTACTATCTGCAGTAGACATTCTACCCAGATATACCAGCTCGTCCATTTGATCCACAATTTAATTTTGCAGGATAAATACTCTACTCTCCTTTTCACCTTCCCGATTGAATACCACAATCTTAGTTTTGTTTACGTTTACCTTTAGGTCCATGCTCTCACAGACTGTATCAAACTTCCTCCAAGCGGTTTGTAACTCATCCGCATTGTCACTTAATAAAACGTTGTCATCTGTATGCACCGGAAGTCGTACATTGACGTCACTAACCATTACACCATCGGTACATGCTTGTCTAACACATTTATCCATGTATACATTGAACAACCACGGTGACATCCTACAGAATTGTCGCACTCCTTGCTCAATATTAAAGTATTCACTCACACCTCCTCTCACCCTAACACATGCCCGACTACCGTTGTATACGCCCTGATTCCATTTATTACTCCTTTATTTACCCCATACTCATTTAATATTTCCCACAGCTTCTCCCTATTCACTCTGTCGTATGCTTTCTCCAGATCTACAAACGCACAGTACAGCTTCCTTTTTGCCCTTAAACACTTTTCGGTCACCTGCTGGAGAGCAACCATCTGATCGACACATTCTCTCCCTGGTATGAAGCCACCTTGCACATCCCAAATCTTAGTTTGTACAGTTTCTCGTACTCTATCAATAAGAATTCTTCCAAATACTTTACCAGACACGCTGAACAAACTTATTTCTCTGTAGTTCTTGTTCCCCTTACCCTTATACAGTGGTACAATGATCGCGCTCTTCCAATCCGTCGGCACTTTTCCACACATAAGCCATAATACTTTAGCATTTCACCAGTGATTTCATCTACGCCTGCTCCCTTGCAGTTTTTCAACCTTCCGACCGTTTTCTCTACCTCATTTATTCTAATATCCTCAGTTCCAATCACCATTCCTTCTACATTCTGCTTACTTAACCCTTCAATTTTACTTTCCTCACTACTGTACAGCTTTCCGAAATATTCTTGCCAACATTTCCTCATTTCACAATCGTCCCATACTATTTCGTTGCTAACATTCGTCACTCCTACAGCATCCTGTTTTGGGCCACGTTTTGTATTTTGACCCATTTCCAGAAGAGTTTTTTGTTTCCCTGAAAATCATTCTAAATTTTCTCTCCTTCCACAGCCATCACTTCTTCTTTACTTATTCTCACTGCCTCCTTCGCTTCTTTGTTTCTTAATCTGTACACCTCATACAATCGCTTTTTCTCAACCTCATTTTTTGCAGCAATCATTGCCATGTACGCACGGCACAATTGATAACAGAGTTTTTCAAGCTTATCTACTTTCAACGTCAATGTCTTTTATTTGTTCGTTCCACACTGTTTCATTCACATTCAACTCTTTACTCACATCATCTTGCACCATTATCCACTAGTTTGTGTAGCCTAATTCTGGACGTTAGCACTTTGCTTTCCTTCTTCACGCCCACTTTTGCCCTAAATATACTCTGGATATAACCAAAAGTGGTGTGATTCACACTCCGATCCGCGCATTACTTTTGTGTCTTTCACTTCTTCTTTCAGTTATTTGCACAATTGTATAACAAACCGGAAAATTCTTTATGTTGATGCTTAGGATGACAGCGATTGCTCTGAAGAAAATTGAATAAAGTAATTTAATAACTGATTAATGTTAAATAAAATAATTTTATCAAATAAAATAATTTAATTACTGTTTAAGTTTGTTCTGCGTGGTAATGTCTGGATTTTCTTCTTCTTGTGAGAAATCATTCTCTTCGTCATCTGAATTATTCATATCAAATATATTTTCATCATCATTATCCCCTCTTCTAATTTTTCTTGCAATGTTGTGCAAAATTGTACAAGCTAAAACTATTCTAACGGCTCTTTCGAGTTGATAATACCGAAAGTATCTTCTATCAACCTTCGAGTGCTTTTTTGGGCTATATCGAATCTCCTTTCTGCAGGATTGCCCGTATTTCTTCTTAAAGGCGGGATTAGTCAATTTTTCAGAGGGTATGCGCTATCCCCAAGCATGACAGCTCCAACCATTTTCAAACATTATGAACACGGCTGAATTTCTGCAGACTCTGGCATCATGCACATTTCAGGACCAGTTAGCGATTGCGGCATATATTGTGTAATCCGGAAGACAAACCATCTTAACGTTTATTGAATGATTACTATTTCTATCGACAAAAACTTCTTCATGAACATTGGGTGCGTCAAGTTCTATTAGCGTTCCATCAACACAAACGCAAACTAGTGAAAAACTACCTTTTCGCAAAAATAATGGAGCCAAATTTCCGGGATTTGCAGGCCAACGCCTGAATTGGTGTAAGCAAGTCTCTATCAATATGTTGACGATCAAATGAAGTTTACGGCAAACCGTCGATTTATCGACTCCATGCATGGAATATATCCCTTGGTACTGAGAACCATTACCCCAACCAATGTAAAACGAGAAGCAATTGCTCTCTAGCACTCAGCATCATGTTCTGATTATTTTCTTTCTCGATTTGGTTACCAATCAACTGAAGAACAAATTCCACTTGAGCTTCATTCATTCTAAAAGCTTCTCTGAATGAAAAACCATTATCCATTTCAAAATTGATTCGAATTTTGCATCGCTTTCTACGGGGCTGTACTAAATTGTTTTCTTCTTCATCACTACTTCGCGCCATCATAAAACTATTTTTTTAATAGTAAATGGAAATTTCTTTTGACAGAAATAATGCAAAACTTTGCAATTTTGTTGACATAAAACTTTTCATTTGCAAAGCTTGCTTTTTAATGCAACAGATACAAATTTTGACATAAAGCAACTTTGCGAAAAAAACTACATTGCAATTTGCACTTTCCGTAATGGCGCAAAAGAAACTGGTTTGCAAAGTGCAGAGTGAAAATTGTAAAGTGCAAAGTTGAATGGTGCAATACGCCCCTGATGTACAATTCATATTAGCGCACTAAAACGTGTGTCGTGATTAAAAAGCAGCATCTTACACTTTAAATTATTGTTTATGCGTTTGTGCTTTACTTTTTATAAAAAAATAGTTTTTTTCAAAAGTATCTACAACTTGTACAGTGGAATTATCAGTAATTTCGTAACATTTTTACATAATTTATATAAAATTTACAAAATTTTAGACACGCTACGTAATAAGCAACTTAAATCTCTAGCGCGGCTCGTAGTTATAAACGTGCTTAATTATTTTGAACGGGAACGTGACAATCAAGGGACACTGGTTCCATTTGAATCTGTTATGCAAGTATGTAAAATATGATACTTGGAAGGACTACTTTTAGCACACGTCTGAAGCTTGTAGGGTTAGAATAAATACAGTTAGTGCTATAAAAAAAAGGGTTACAGAAGCCCAAAAAGACAATAAACCTCCAGCTATGCGATGACCATGTGAAGGATGCAGTCAAGAGAAAAATTTATGAAATACATTCAAAATGTAAATACAAACATGCAAGACATGTCTAGTACTATACCTGTTTTTTGTAGATATACATGTTATGCTGGCATCATTGCAAAAACAATTAAGCAATAGTTAAGTTTTCGATTTCAGTAGATCAAGTTTAAGACGTCTCTTACATTCCATTGGCGTTGCATCTATAGTAGATGATGGTAGGAGAGGTTTACTGGAATAATCACATATTGCTGCCAATCGTGTACCATTCGTCAGAGAATATTACAAAAATAAAGCAGAAAAACTACACAAACCTGTATTAGATAAAACGTGCGTTTTCAGTCGAGGATCGCACAAAAGAAGCTGGCATGATAAATCTAAGGAAAGCGCGAAGAAGAAACTAATGGGCGAAGGAAAACGGTTAGTAATTTAGTTATTATAACTGTATTTTTTAGATTAATAGTTGTTCATGAAGGCAATGAAGATGAATTTATTTCCGATACATCACTTTTCTACAAAGTCACAAAGTGCAGACTATCATGGAGACATGTATGCGGATTTGTTTAAAAAATGGTTGGAAAATAATTTAATTACAGACCTTAAAAGAACCATCTTTAATTGTAATGGACAAGGCTAGTTATCATTCCAAACTTCTAGAAAAAAATTCATATAATTCATCTACGAAGGAAGAAATATGTAATTTTCTATTAAAGCACAACGTAACTTATGGACCTAGCATGTCTAAAAAAGAACTACTGCAATTATTTGCAGATAATGCGATACCAAAGGAGTACGCAATAGATGAAATAGCACACAAGTGTGGACACTTAAGTATTACGGTTACCACCAGATCACTGTCAATTTAATTTAATCCAGTTGAACTAGTGTGGGCAAACTGCAAAGAACACTGCAACAAAAATATAGGAAGACATAATTCCAAATTTAACGATGACCATGTAAAAGAAATATAGATGGGATCCTTGCAACGAATTAATGGGACATATTGGCAGAAATGCATTAAACATGCCGAAGTGTCCATGTTACAGTGATGGGAAATTGAAAAAACATTTTGAGGTTGATCAACCATTAATTATATCTGTTGACGATTCCACTTCTGAGAGTGACACTGAAAGTGAATAATTTTGTTTAATTTAAATGTTTTAATTCCAATGTAATATAAATATTCTAATTTTTTTTACATAACATATTGATAACTCTACAATAGGTGGACTGAATACATTTACTGACAAGTAAATTGCTTTTCATTTAACTTGGAGTAATAAGCAATCTATTTAAACCATGTGCTAAATTAATATATTAAAAATCTATAATTTCGTTTAACTTCGAACTACATTAGAGAGTACACATTGTCTTCTACAAAAACGAAATAATCACAAATATATCAATACTTATGTTATCGTAAAGTATCTACAAGAATTATGTCGATTACAAAGCAATAATTATGCTTCTAGAAGGGTTGTTATAAATCTTGAGAATAACAAACTAATTGCAACTTTCATCAGTTTTTCCATCTGAAATGATCTAATTTATAATAAACGAAAAAAGTATTCATACGCTTACAAATACATAGGTTATGTATTATGATGGTATGTAATTATAATCAAACCATGTCCTGAGTTATAACAATTCACAGGTGCAGCAAAATATTTTAGACTCTATCAATAAAATATGACATTTTATGGAAATTTATGTAGGGACATCTGCCGATAAAAATATTAACTAAAAGATACTTTACTGAATTAGTAAGCCTTACGTCGCCTAAATCTTAGTTCGTGTAATTTTAAGAATGAGTCATACCCAACTTTATTTGAATCAAACTATAGGTGACGCATTTTAATTTACAAATTTCTCTCGCAATAGTTCAACATTATTAGAATCGGATTAGGATAAATAAAGTTTTTTTAAGAATAAAACTTACTTAATTTGACAATACTGCAGATCCTCGTGATTTTAATTTAGGAGTATATTTTTTTTCTGCGTACATGGTATACTTCAGATCTGCTGTAATTACTTCAGTCTCTGCTCCGAAATGCTTTATTATTTACGGGTATCTCTGAAAGGTCTGGATGAATACTACCACAAATTCTGTTCCTAAAATCTGACGATTAAATCCTACTTACCTTTTCAAGGAATAAACAGTTTCAGAGGTAGAAGGTTGAATCTTTCTTAATTAAGCTGTTTAATAATTGTACTATTTACGCAAAATTTAGTACAACGGAGGTAGAATTCTCCTACCATTTCCATACTACTTATTTGTGGCAATACGAAATAAATTTTAAAAGGTTGTTGTTTAAAAATTATAATTACTTTAAAATACGAATAAAATTTCTTACTTACCTTTTTTAGGTTTCTTATGGTGTATTTTTGTATTTCTCTTTACACAAATGTGTACGTTTCGATAACACTTACAGCTATCGTCCTCAACAGTAATAAAATGTTTTAGAATTGTTTAAGGTGTTTAAATAAATTTATGAAATACGAAAAGTGAAAACGCAAACATAAGCCTGCTATTGATACGTATAACTGGTAAATGTAAAAAGCCAACTATGGAATACAATTATAGTAAAGAATAACTAGATCCTTAATAATTTAAATATAGTTAAACTGCCTTGATGATAACAACTCGTAACACCCTCTTACGATCGAAGGCTAACAGTGAAAAATGTCATAATCAAACAGCAAATTTAACAAAATTTAATCAAACTATAATGAAAGTGCAAAGTTGTGAAAAACTTTAATTTGAAATTAATAAAAGCATCCACAAATAGAAAACTTGACATCAGTTAAAAATCCAATAAAATCTAACATAGAAATAGCTTTCTCAATAATTGTAAGTGTTATTTTTCACTGAAAACACACAATGTAGTACGTTTAATGTAATTTTTAATTTTAATTTCAACTACAAACCTTAAATTATAGTGCTGGGGTAATTTTACATGTAATTGACCAAGGATCTACTTCAAGCCCTAGTAAAAAAACAGTAAAAAAACCTAGACAAACCAAACGAACACAATAATGAATTTGTCTTGCCAGTATTTCCATATTATCAAATTGAATATAAATTATTGAAAGCATGTTTAGCTACTGCAGATTTCTCTGTTTGACCTAATCTACAAAATCTCATATGTTCTTTATGTCTTGTATCAAAGCTCCTTTTTGTGGTCCCAAGGTATACTTTATACAAGATAACGTGTACAGTTCGGAAGATGATAAACACCTTTAGGTGACCCTAAATGTTCTTTAATTGTTCTTGTAGGTTTAAAAACAGTCCTAATGCCATGATTAATTAAGATTTTTTCCTATGAAAAGTTTATGCAATAACAAGTTGTATAAACTTGTATACAACTTTTCATAGAAACACGCTAGCTTGTATAATTCAAGAAATTCCTATCGATAGCTTATTACATCCTTTAAATTGAATAGTTCTTCTACACTATGAGAATCGAATGTGCAAGAACAGCAGTTGTTGTTTTCTATCATAACCATTTTTAAAAACCTTTAATTAATTCCCAATTGTAATAAATATTACACTTTCTTCCTCGTTTACATTTGATCCATTTGATTTTCAATTTCTTGAGATTGAAAAAATTGTAATTTTACATATGAATGCCATCTTACAAGTTCATTCCATTCCTTCATGTCTAACACCACATTATTGCTTTGATCGCAGTAGCTGCCCGCCATGCATACATTGCATACATTGGTGGAAGGTTGTGTGTACGGTATCCAATTTCTATATGTTTTGCATGATGAATATCGTTCGACAGTTTATAATAAAAACAATCGATTAAGTATTGTTTGGCGGCTTGTTTGTCCACTCATCTAAAATTATCTTTCGGTTGAAAAAATTGACAGTCAGTGTTAAAAGAATAACCTTCATCTTGTTTCTCTTCATTTTTATTACTACTACTGTTAGGATCACTATTTCGACAGCACCATAAGAACAAGGTTAAATTATTATTCATAATGTTACAGCTATGTGGGGTATCCATATATAATGATGCACTTCTAAGTTTTGATCGTTCCAGAACTAGTTTTATTGCTGCTGTATAATTAGATAACGACTTTACTTGTTCACAATTTCACTATGACTAAACACTGATTAAGAAAATGATTCTAGCTAAATTACATACGGTGGGGTTGGAGTACTACTATTAAAAACAAAATGTTGTTCGTTGTTTTTCCAGGTGTACCTAAACTACTTAGAACACATTTTACGTGTTTAGCAGCGTTTTGAATTCGTCATTGCGGGTTTCTTCTTTGAAAAGTGCTGATGTAATACAAATTTAAAATCAGCTGTTCTTTCCATCACTATACGTTCACCAAACTTAGTATTAATTGCAATCACTTCCATCACTTTATACTTCTTAGATATCTTAAAGGGTTTGCAATAGGTCCTTTTGTCTAACCCTTCTAATTCCAGGTTTAATTTGCTAACTGACTGACAGACTGATCTCAACACACCACACTGCGGGTTGTATACGGAAAATCTGACCTTGACTTGAGCATCACCAGAACATGTTCAACTTGTCACATACTCACCTTGACCTACTTTTTGTTTAGACCGCTACTTGACCGTGACTCAATTTAGCCAACACACGAACCAATTAAGCTTAACCTCGTTTTTAGCATTGACAACACCTTGATCTACTATTAGTTTAGACCTTGACTAAATTTCATTTAACCTTATCAAATACTCAACTGTGACCTATTTTTAGCTTAGACAACTATTTGATCTTGACTCCATTTACCCAGTACAAACTTGACCTACTTTTTAGCATAGACAACATATTGACCTACTTAGATTTAGTCAATTATTTGACCTTGACTCAATTTAGCCAATAGAACCATTTAACCTTGACTCCAGTTTTTAGCACAGACAACAACCTCTCTTTCAGATGGTCAACACCGGAGAGCGAGTGATCTTGAACTGGTCCAGAACCGGCCCTATATGGGCACTTTCAGAAGATTTCGAATTTTAATACTGCTTTTGTAAGCTACTTTTACATTATGCTTTTGTAGTAGTTTACCAATTTTATTCGTTGTGTTTGCAAGGAAAGGTAAAATGGCAAACTTATTTGAAGTTGTAGATTTATTATCCGTATGCGTCGTTTGCCTTGGTTGAAATGACTTTCTAATTTGTTGTTTGTTGAAGCCATTATTTATGAGGACCTTTTCAAGATGGTTTAAATCATGTTGTAAATTTTCGTGGTGCGGTTGTACAAACTTCGTATCGTACCAAAATTTTATGCTGAATGATGGTGTGATAAAGCATTAATCTAATAATCAGTATGAGTTGACTTACCATATACGGAGAGTGTTAGGATTTCGTCTGGTTTTCATTCAATTAGAACATCAAGGAATGGAAGACAACCAGCCTTTTCTTTTTCTATTGTAAATTTAATGTTTATGTGATTGTTTAAGTGGTTGAAACACATTAATTCTTCTTCAAAAAGCCAGATAGCAAATATCATCAACATATCAAAGCCAAAGTTTTGGTTGTTAGGATTATTTAGAGCCTGTTCTTTGAAATGTTCCAAAATAATTTGCAATCGATGGTAAATGGAAACCAGCCTTCATCTAACTGTTTCATGATGCTCGCTTAAATAGAAAATGTTAGTTAGACAATGTTTAAATAATTTGATCTCGTAATAATACATTAATTCTTCTTTCTAAGAGACGTCATCCAAGCTACAAGACAAACTTGATAAAGAAATTTACAATTTGCGTTTTCTTTTATTAGAACTGCTGAGGACTCGAGATTTCTTGACCACCTTTTATAGAAAAGATTAGAAATGCATGAAAATCCAACGAAAACAGGTAGATAAGAAAATTTGATTCTCTTAATACAACAACAGAACACTACACGTACACCTTACACACACCTTACAAATCGTACACTGACAATCTTGTAATTAATCTTAGTTCTTGTAATTTACCTGACACTGCTCGCTCTATTTTGTCTAAAGGGTTGGATTTTGTTGTGGCTCCTTCCAAAAGTCCTGTTGAAGAACCCTAATGTTAAAACGACTATTACCCATCCTCCAGCTTCTGAAGCAGCCGAGATTTGAAACTACAAGGATAATACGTAAAGCACAAGCTCCAAAAAAGAATTTTACCTACGCCAATTACCAAGTCTTAAAAGAATTACGCAACAAAGACAAATTTTACCATCAGATAAAGGACGAGCTACCGTTTTAATGGATAAAGCTGATTACATAAACAAAGCTAATAGTTTACTAAACGATTCTGCTTATACTAACTATCATACAATCTTATTAATAAGTTCAAATTATTAACCAGTAAACTGTTAAGGGAATCAAACTTACCAGCTGAAAAAATTTAGAAAGTAACACCACCAGATCCTACAATACCAAGGTTTTATGGATTGCTAAAAATACACAAACGCAACGGTCCACTTCGAACAATTGTAAGCTCCATAAATTCAACAAGCTGCGCATTATCTAAATACCTAAATACTGTACTTCGACTTTCATTGGTTCGAGCAATTCCTTTGTAAAGAATTCAGAGCATTTTATTGAATTGACTTACAAATTAACATTAACTCGAGAAGATCTGAATTAGTTTTGACGAGGATTTCTTGTTCACAAAAGTAACAGTAAAGGACACCTTACAACTATTCAAACGACATTTCAACCACAACAAGATTAAATTATTTAAACATTGTCTAACTACATCATTCTTCTTATTTAATGGTGAGTATTATCTACAGTTAGATGGAGTGGCGTCGGGATCTCCAATTTCACCATCGATTGCAAATTATTTTATGAAACATTTCGAAGAACAGGCTCTAAATGACGCACCTAATAAAACAAAAACTTTGGCTTAGATATATTGATGATGTTTGTGCTATCTGGCCTTTTGGGGAAGAATTAATGGTGTTCCTAAACCATTTAAACAATTAATATACAAACATTAAATTTACAACAGAAAGAGAAAACGACGGTTGTCTTCCATTCTTTGGTATTTTAATTGAAAGAAAACCAAATGAAAGCCTAACACATTCCGTATATTGTAAGCCAACTCATCCAGCATAAACAACCGTGCCACAGATATGTCATCCAGACAAACTACAATATGAATTAAACCATATTGATAAGCTCTGCAGAAATAATGGCTTCAACAAACAACAAATTAAAAAGGCTTACGGGTGATAAATCTACAACTTCAAATAAGTTTGCCATTTTACCGTTCATTCAAACACAATGAATACATTTGGTAAAATATTACAAAAGAATAATATAAACATAGCTTACATGAGCAGTATTAAAATTCGAAATCTTCTGAATTCTGCTAAATTGGAAAATAGTATATCTACCTCACTTCTAGGCCACATAGGGATTTACATGTGTAAGAAAGAGATAGCTGTTAGTCAAGGTCATCGTACACATTGCCTGCATCAAAGTATATTCCTCAAGGTCATCGCCCACGTCCAATTTTTTCAAGGACAATCCCGTTGAAGCTATCGTAAACATTCGCTGCGTACAATTACAAGGTTTTTCAAGGTCATTGAAGCTCTCATACAGATTGTCCGCATCAAAGTACATGGTTTTTTAAGGTTCTCACAATTCCTACGTCTAAATACATGGTTTTCAAGGTCGAAGGGTCCACCGTACACGTTACCGACGTCTTTAAGGTCATTGAAGCTCACATTCGCTGCATCGAAGTATAACGTCGCTCACGCGGCATGTATATTCTTCAAGGTCCGCTTTAAGGTCATTGTACGCGTTCCCCAAGTCAATGGTTTTTCAAGGTCACTACATATATTATTCAATGTAAAATAGGAATACCGTACGCGTTCCTCGCTTCAAGGTCACACGCTCTCTGCATAGGGGTTCTGGCTCAATTGGAGGTAAAAATATATAGGAGGATGATCTTCAAAGTTACGAGTGTGTTGGTATTCAGTCACCACCTTGCCTACATAGCTACGCGGATCCTGATCCACTTTTCTACACTATACCTTCTACTATACAAAGTCATTGAAGCTTTCGTACACTGCATCGAAGTCTATTTCTCGATGTCACCAAGCAATTCTTGACTGTCATGTCGTTAGAAATCAATTCTCAAGGTCACCTGCAGGGGTACCGTATGATAGTTGTGTCTATACTAATAGCTCAAAGTTCATTGACCTTTTCAAGGGCATCGGTTTCAAGGTCACGACCCCAGCAAAGTTCATTGACCTCTGTTGAGTCAAGTGGTTACAGGTCAAAAATTCGCCCCTGGCTTTGCGCATGACCCCGCCACTTCAAACCTGAAAAATCTTAAAATATAAATTTCAAGGTCACCAATCAATTTAGCCGGATCATGTGTTAATTTCTAGAAATCACCTGCAGGGGTATTACAATTCAAATAGATTGTTGTCTATGCTAAAAGGCACGTCAAGTGGTTCCTGTATTAGCGACTCAAAGTCAAAGATAAGCCCCTGGGTTTGCGCGAGGCCACTCCACCATTTCAAGGTCATACCTCCGAGAAATCAACTTTCAAGGTCAAAGGTGATCCGAACTTATCCGACCATACCCGATCTTATCCATATTTTAAAATCGCCAAGCAATTCTTGGAATTTGATTAAGTCAACGTCATGCGTTCAAGGTCTCAAGCCATTCTTGGTAGAGTCGAGGTGTTAATTCATTTATTACAATTCTTCAAGGTCACGTATGGGAGCTCACTTGGGGGTATATAGGAGGGTACTCTTCAAGGTCACTACCAGGATACTAATCCCACTTTGTCACTAGAAAAGTCATGAGAAATCTACTTTTAAGGTCAAGCTAACCGATAGGTCGAGGTGTTCCTGTATTGGCGCTCTTCAAGTAGCGAAATAAGCATGGCTTTGCGTGGGTGAATACCAAGGTCACCTCTAGTTTCCAGCTACCCCAACCATTTAAATGTCAAGGTCACCCTTCTGAGAAATCTAAAAATAGAATTTTCATGGTCAAAGGTGATAAAGTCAAGCTATTTAAGGTTCTTTTATTGGATCTGTGTCTGCATATCCATGTATCCAGTATCAGGCTCAAAGAAGTCGTAGGTTGATTCTGGACGAATTTATCAAGGTCTGGCTGATTTTGCCGGAATCAACACCATGTGTTAATTCCTAGAAACCAACAGTCTTCTTGTTTCCACGAACTGATTCTATTGTTAGAATTGAGCAATAGGAACGCTTACATGCTATTTCCAAGAATGTAACGTCCAAGGAATGCTAAAATTTGACCTAGATGGGCTGAGTAGGGTATTTATACTCAAATTGTGATCACAAATAATATTTCTTTATGTTTAGTAAATGCTATACATTAGATAAGCAGGTTGGTAGTGCAATATTTCCATTCAGTGTTATGTGAATTAATATTATACTTGGCATTTATAATATCTTGAATGTACATCAATTAAACCACACAATTCGATGCAATAAGTTTCCTTTTGACGCGAACACCCTGTATATTATGTCAATTAGGCTCACGTTTTCCTATTACGACGATAAATATGAAATGATTCTAGTTAAATCATGTTTACATATGGTTGGGGGCACTACTATTAAATGTTATGTTTGTTATTTTTCCGACTACACCCTGACTACTCATGAACAAATTCTTTGTATTTAGCAGCGTTTTAAATTCGATTTTCTTTGAAATACTCGTAAAAGCGCTGAGGTAATACACATTTAAACTCTTCCGCTTCCAACACTATACTGTCATATTAATAACTACATTTTTCGCGCAGCCACGCTTATTTTGCTATTTGACCTTGAAGAGCGCCAATACAGGAACCCTTGACCTACCTTTTAACATAAACAACAACCTGTCATTCTTCAAAAACACATATTCCGCGAAACGTTTAGATTTCTAAGAATTATTCCTGCCGGTGACCTTAAAAATTGATACCAATAAATTCTGATTCAATTTAGCCGCGAACCTGCTTTTAGCATAGACAGCAATCTGTTTAATACCCCTCACCTTTAAAATTGATTTCTAGGAATTGTAATAACTTCTAAGACAAAAGGCATTGATTAGGAGTGCTTATTGATTAGGACTTGATCTCTAAGAATACCCTGCAGATGACCTTGGAAATTGATTTTTATCCCAGTAAATTTTGACCTTGACTATTACCTATTTTAGCATAGACAATCTGTTTGAATTGTAATATGATACCCCTGCAGGTGACCTTGAAAATTTATTTCTAGGAATTAATACATAACACTGACTCGACTAAATTCTAAGAATTGTTTGGTGACCTTGAAAATTTCCCGTCAAAAGGGTGTTACCTTGAAAAATTTCAATGGATGACTCACACCTTCAATGGACTTGACCCATCTAAGAATACCCCAACGGTTAGCTTGGGAATTGATTTCTAAGAATACCTCCCCAGAAAACCTGAAAAATTGATTTCTAGGAATTGTAATAACTTCTAAGACATACAAAAGAATTGTTTGAACAGCGTGGCCTTGACAATTTTCTTGGTGACCTTGTCAAATTCCAAGAATTGCTTGTGCCCGTTTCCCGCCAAAAGGGCGTTTACCTTCAAGGATCACTCACGCCTTCAATCACAATTCAAAGAATAAACTTTGACCTTGAAGCAATGGCAGGAATTGCTTGGTGAAAATTTCCTGCCAAGATTTGAGCCTCGTATTACTATCGAATAAGATTGGGATACCCCTGCAGGTGGCCATTGGTTTCTAGGAATTAACACATGGTCTTGACTCGGGCAAAATCAGTCTAAACTTGATAAATTCGTCCAGAATCAACCTACGACTTCTTTGAACCTGATACTGGACACATGGATATGCAGACACAGAGCCAATAAAAGAACCTTGAACAGCTTGACTTTATCACCTTTGACCATGAGAACTCTATTTGTAGAATTCTCAGAATTGTGACCTTGACATTTAAATGGTGGAGGTAACTAGAAACTAGAGGTGACCTTGGTATTCAGCCACGCAAAGCAATGCTTATTTCGTTACTTGAAGAGCGCCAATATAGGAACACCTCGACTTATCGTTTAGCTTGACCTTGAAAATTAATTTCTCGTGACTTTTTTATAGTGACAAAGTTAGATTAGTATCCTGATCATGACCTTGAAGAGCATCCTCCCATATGCCCCCATGTGAGCCCCCATACGTGACCTTGAAGAGTTGTAATAAATGAATTAACACCTCGACCCGACCAAGAATTGCTTGGTGACCTTGAACACGTGACCTTGGCTCAGCCAAATTCGAAGAATTGCTTGGCGACCTTGAAAATACGGATAAGATCGGGTAAGGTCGGACAAGTTCGGATCACCTTTGACCTTGAAAGTTGATTTCTCAGAGGTGTGACCTTTAAATGGTGGGGTGGCAAAATACGGATAAGATCGGACAAGGTCGGATAAGTTCGGATCACCTTTGACCTTGAAAGTTGATTTCTCGGAGATGTGACCTTTAAATGGTGGGGTGGCCTCGCGCAAACCCAGGAGCTTATTGTTGACCTTGAGGAGCCAATACCCGAGTCACGTGACCTGCCTTTTAGCATAGACAACAATCTACTTGAATTATAATACCCCTGCAGGTGATTTCTAGAAATTAACACATGATCCGGCTAAATTGCTTGGTAACCCCAGGAGCTTATTTTTGACTTAAAACCACTTGAATTAACAGAGGTCAATGAACTTTTCGGGGGGGGCGTGACCTTGAAACCGATGTCCTTGAAATGGTCAATGAACTTTGACCTACTAGCATACGCACATATCTGTCATACGATACCCCTGCAGGTGACCTTGAGAATTCATTTCAAACAACATGACTCAGCCAAGAATTGCTTGGTGACATTGAGGAATATACTTTGATGCAGTGTACGAGAGTTTCAATGACCTTGTATAGTAGAAAGTATAGTTGTAGAAAAGTGGATCAGGATTCGCCTAGCTATGTAGGCAACGTGATGACTGCGAACACACTCGTGACCTTGAAGAGCATCCTCCGATGTACCTTTACCTCCAATTGAGCCAGAACTCCTATGCAGGAAACGTGTGACCTTGGAGCGGGGAACGCGTACGGTATTCCTATTTGACCTTAAAAAACCATGGACTTGAGAAACGCGTACGGTGACCTTGAAGCAGATCTTGAAGAATACGCATGCAACGTGAGCGACAACATACTTCGATGCAGAGAATGCGAGCTTCGATGACCTTGAAGATGTCGGCAACGTGTACGGTGCTCCCTTTGACCTTGAAAACCATGTATTGAGACGTATTCATTGTGATGACCTTGAAAAACCATGTACTTTGATGCGGACAATCTGTATGAGAGCTTCAATGACCTTGAAAAACTTTGTACTGGGGCGGAACGATTGTGTACGGTAGCTCCAATGGCCTTGACCTTGAAAAAATTGAACGTGGACAATGACCTTGAGGAATATACTTCGATGCAGGCAATGTGTAGGATGACATTGACCTTAAAAACTATGTACCTAGACGTAGGTAATGTGTACGATGACTTTACTAGCAGCTATCTCGTTCACACTTATTGAAATTCCCTATCTATCTGTCTCTTTCTTACACATGTAAATCCCTATGTGGTATAGAAGTGAGGTAGCTATACTATTTTGAAGAAGCATTAACACCAGGTTAACAAAACACAAGACACTTAAGTGTAGTTCAACCTACTAAATCAGCAATTGTTGAGCATGCCTTAAACACTGCACAATATAAAATATGAAAGCAAAAATTCTGGCTAACGATAGATATTGGTATACAAGGAAGATTTGAGAATCTATTGAAATTTTGAAATAGCCTAACAACTTGGATAGAACTGTACGATACCTGGATGTCTATTTTTAAGAACTGAAAGTTATGCAGTGATTTTAATTTTAATTCTCTAGTTACCATATTAATATTTGTCAGTTTGATGTTACCTTGTCAATATTTTCACTCTGACATTACGCGTGACAAAGGATAACGCGTGTTTTATGGTGAAAATTTCAATTATTATATTTTACCATGTGTAGATGAAATCCAAATTAAAAATTATATTAAACGTAATACATTATGTTTTCACTGTAAAATAACACAATTATTAACAAACCAATTTCTTTGTTAGATTTTACAGGACTTTTAATTAATGTCTATTTTCTATTTGCAAATGCTTTTATCAATAAACTTTACACTTACATCATAATTTAATTGAATTTTGTTAAATTTGTTCTTTATGACATTTTTCATTGTTAGCCTGCGACCGTTAGTGGGGGTGTTCTGATTTGTCATCTTCAAACCAGTTTAACCAAATTCAATTTATTAGTGACTCAGTTATTCTTTACTAACATTGTATTCTATAGTTGGCTTTATACGTTTATCAAACTTATATATTAATACCAGGCTTTCACTTTTTACATTTCATATTTCATAAATTTGTTTCATCTTTAACAACTGCAAAAGGTTTTATTACTACTTAGGACGATTAAGTGTTATCAAAACGTATAGATCTGCGTAAACATAAATACAAAAATGCACCATTAAAAAACCAAAAAAAAGCTAAATATTTTAAATACGTGTAATAATGGTAAAAATTTACATTTTCATATTGCTATTGCAACGTCTGATTTTCTTTATAATTATACAATTTGCATTTTCTAACAAAGTTCGAAGATACGGTTAAGAATAAGTATTCTATTACCAGATATGTTAATACTCATTGCGCGTTATGACATAATTCCTCCCCTGGCGGATTCCACTCCTGAGATGAACGAGGTAGTTAAACATTCGGTAACTGAATCTCGTTTAGTTCAACGTCTTCATAATTTACTCTTGAAAATAACGCAACTTAACTTTAATATAACAGGAGTACACAAATATCACATTTACCAAAACATACATTATTATTGTACAAACCCTTGGGGTTGCAGATATTTTATTAAAAGTTAGGTTTCAGATAATTTTCCCTTTTATTTCTATTTCATGGAAGTGGTACAAATAAACATAATCAGGAATATAATATTCTAAGTTTAATTTTAGTAGTAAGGTAAAAATGGCAGTAGAATTTGGTGCAAAGGCCTATTTACACGATGCCAGTTGAAGAGACAATTGTCGGGGCTAATTGTCTCGGGACAGTTGAGGAAATTTCAGTGCCCAGCCCACCTGAAAGAAACCCTGTTCACACGGGGAAAGTATTAGCAAGGCAGTTGATGACGAAAAATGATTGAATGGTCATTATCGTTTGTGTCTTCTGAAGAATTAAAAGTTATGTGTGATGATCTTTATCGGGAATTTAAGGCTGAGTCTTGCAAAGTGATAGAGAACGAGTTAAATAAGAAGGAGTGGACAAGGCAATGGCTTTTAAACAGTTACGGTGCATCATCTCAGTTGATAAGGGAGTTGGGTATTTAGGATCCAATAGAATATAAATCATGTTTAAGTATGAATCAAGAGAGTTTTGATGAATGCATAATATCAAAACAAGATACAATAATGAGAAAAATGTTGCCTCCCAAGTTAAAATTGGAAGTGACACTATCGTTCCTTGCTACAGCAGCCTGATGCATTTTTTCCGAGCGTCAAGACCTGCAATATCTCACTTCATTGCTAAGGTGTGTGAAGCTTCATGTATAAGCCTTCTGGAATATATAAAGGTAAGATTAAATAATATGATCTCTAGCAGTAAATAAATATAGACTATATGGTATTATTGGAAAGCTTATAAAGAAATGGGATTCGATTTTAAATATATAGGGTTGTCCAAAAAAACCGAAATTCCTTTTGTAATATATTTTTTTTATCTCTTAACCTATTTCATTGATTTTGGTTTTGTTTGAAAGAGAACTGATGAAGACACATCACTAACCTAATATTCTTGCGATTTGTTTAAAAACAAAATGGCGGGCACATGCAAACTTTAGCAAACTTTAAAACTAGTTGGAACATTTTCGAGTAGTACTGTATATGTTTGCAAGTTACTTTACGAAAGCTTGAATATTTGTGAATAGAAAGATAGGTCGAACATGAAAATCGGTCAAAAACGTTCTGACGTATGGCACGACAAACGCAAGTACGTCTTAACATATTGACTCCTATTTTTTCGATATTCTTTAAACAAAACTTTATTTAAACATAGCAAGTTCTTTGTGAAGGACAACAAACACTAACTTAAGGCAAAAAGAGGATTAAACATTAATATGATCACCAATAGTTTCAACTACTTAAGGTTAAGAAATAAAATGTATATTAAAAAAATAATTTTTTTTGTCAAACCATGTACAGGGTTGGGCAAATGTGTGGAAACCCCTTATTTCTGGCTAAAATATTGATTGTATCAAAAAAAGACCTTCTCAAAAGTTAATGTAAATTTTAATGTGATCCATCATTGACCGGCAAAACTGCATTCTTCTATCAGGATCATCTTCATTAAGTTCTTGTACTAAATGCATTTTATACGGATGGAGATGATTTGTGGACAATATCCTGCTTACCGATCTACCGCTAATATCGTGATGTAAGGCCAGTTTTGGTACTGAAGTTATCGGTTCTATTCAGTGGCGTACTAGGATTTGCAGCAGCTACGCCAATGTTCGAGATATGACGTCATCGATGGTTTTTTTAAATGGGTGACCCTGTATATTTTCGCATTTTCATATATACCGTTTTTCTCCAATTATAATGATATATGGTTTGGTAGGTATGCGACTTGTCGTTTTTTAAACATTAAATAAAATAATAAAATAAGAGATCGCTGTCGCTGTACTATCTAATAAAAAATATTGGTTTTTTTTGCTGTTGCCTTGGTTATTTCTGTAACATAGCTCAAATATTTTGTATTATCGTCAGTTACTGTTAATTCTGTCGGATAATTTCGGTGTAAAGTATTAGTATTGTTTTCTAACCATGGTTGAATTAAGTGAACGTGAGCGTGTTTCGTTGTTAATGATGGTTGGATTTGGAGACAGGCAAAGATCTTTAAAAGATGCATGTGCTATTTTTAATGCAACATTTCCGGAGAGAAATCCTCACATTTCCAAATCAACGGTTTCGAAGATTGTGCGGAAATTTCACGAAACTGGTAGTGTTAGAAATCGGCCAAAATCAGGTCGAAGTAAATCGGCTACAAATGAAGATATGGCACTTGATATTATCCTTGATGTGCAAGTAGAACCGATAACTTCAGTACCAAAACTGGCCTTACATCACGATATTAGCGGTAGATCGGTAAGAAGGATATTGTCCACAAATCATCTCCATCCGTATAAAATGCATTTAGTACAAGAACTTAATGAAGATGATCCTGATAGAAGAATGCAGTTTTGCCAGTCAATGATGGATCACATTGAAATGAATGGCAATTTTCTCAATAATATTGTCTTTTCAGATGAAGCAACATTTCATTTGAATGGTTTTGTCAATCGACATAACTGTCGCTATTGGTCTGACCACAATCCTCACTGGATGGAAGAAGGTCACACCCAATATCCTCAAAAATTAAATGTATGGGCGGGTATAATCAGAGGACACATAATTGGACCATTCTTTTTGAGAGACAATTTAAATGCTAATCGGTATTTACAATTGTTGCAGGAGCAAATTGTTCCAGCATTAGTTCGTTTATTTCCGAACCAGGAGAATCCTGAACGACCCTCAAATGAAATTTGGTACCAACAGGATGGAGCTTTGCCTCCTTATAGAGTTGACGTGCGTCAATATCTTAATGAAATATTTCCCGGAAGATGGATAGGTCGAAGAGGACATATTGAGTGGCCACCGCGTTCGCCAGATTTAAGTCCTCTAGACTATTTTCTATGGGGTCATTTAAAATCTATTGTGTATAAGACTAAACCTCAGTCGTTAGAAGAACTTGAAGACCGGATTAGGGTGGATGTGCAAGAAATCTCACAGCAAGCCATTCAAAACTCCGTAAGAGCCTTTGCTGACCGAATAGGACACTGTGAAGGTGCTAAAGGTCTCCAATCTGAGCATTTACTATGAATATTTTCCCAATATGAAGCGCTCAATTTTTGTTGTAAATAAAAAGTTCATTAAAATTACTAAATAATATGTATCTTCTTCATTGTATTATTTTAGTTAATATTTAAAAAACAAGTCGCATGCCTATCAAGCCATATATCATTATAATTGAAGAAAAACGGTATATCTGAAAATGCGAAAATATACAGGGTCACCCGTTTAAAAAACCATCGATGACGTCATATCTCTAACATTGGCGTATCTGCTGCAAATCCTAGTACGCCACTGAATAGATCATAAAATTTACATTAACTTTGTGAAGGTCTTTTTTTGAAACAATCAATAGTTTAGCCAGAAATAAGGGGTTTCCACACATTTGCCCAACCCTGTATATATATATATATATATATATATATATATATATATATGAATTTATACAAAAGTTGCTTTAATTCAAGCACGCTATAACCTAAAAATATTTTCGCATATGCAGAGTGTTCCACAACAACGGTACATAACCTACCTTTCTTATTTTAATGGAATGGTATAGTTTCTATTGTGGATTTCCTTTCTACTCTGAAAAACACGTCGTATACCTAAACTTAACCGTTTTTGAAATATTTGTACTTTTAGATAAAAAATGATGTAGTTCAAAAATTTATTTTGAGGTTAATTTTTATACAGGGTGTGTCAGAAATATGAATTTATAGTTTTTTTGCTTTAAATGTAAATACCTAGCTTATCTTAAATACAACACCCTGTATATTATTACATTATTCGAAAGAAAATTGAAAGACCTACATTTTTTGCAATAAGCAAATTTTGTCATCTGCGATGGTTTTTGAAATATTTGCAATTTTAAGATTTTTATTTTAATTCTTCGTGGTATAATAAAAGTGCACCCTGTATAATATTAGGTACATTGACTAGAACATCATAAAAGTTTCCATACTTAAATAAATGGTAACATGTATTGACTTTCGCATTACATATGTGAGTAAGAACGTGATTTAGTAAAAAACTTTTAATAGATATCAAAATAATATTATGAAGAAAGAAACTTTTTTAAAAAGCACTTTTATTTACGCGTAGAAAGTGCACTAAAAAGGCAAAAATAATTTTATTCTTTGCACTAAAGTGTGATCAAAAAAACCTTACAACTAAAAATAAAACCGAGAAACCGGAGAAAAACGGAGAGACATGAATTATGATGAGCGCCCCACGCCTTTGTTTTTGGTCGTAAAGATTTTTGATCACACTTTCGTGTAAAGAAAAAATTATTTTCTCCTTTTTAATGTACATTCTACACGTAAATAGAAGAGTAAATAGAAAATGGGTTGGTTTATTCTTAGAAATCTAAAAACCAGAATTAATTGACCTCTTCATGGTCACTGAACTGGAAACAAACCCTCAAGTTCACTAACCTTTACAAAACCAAAGTTCATTGATCTCGAGGATTATCCGTACAATGTTTAAAAATTAAATATAGAATCAGTTCATAGACACCCCAAAGTTCATTGACCTTTAGAAGTGGGCCAAGGGTAAGAGAAAGAGATATAGAGACACGTACTGATGATTAGAAAACTAAAAATAAGACTAAAGTTCATTGATCTCTTCAAGGTTGCCCTGGATCGGATATGGTCTAATCTTATATATCTAAAAATGGAACCAGTTCCCGAAAATGAGAAGGGGGCCCAAAGTTTGAAGAACTTTAGTGGAAGTTGGTCAATTCGTAGAAATCTAAAAATAGAACCAATGTTCTTTGACCTAAGATAGGAAGTGAGGGTTATTGTAAAATATATTGTAATGTATAGTAACTTGTTAAGTTCATTAAGAGAACCGGGTTGATCTATTACTAGAAATCTAAAAACCAAAGTTTATTAACCTTTTCAAGTTCATTGATCTTTAAGGATGTCACATTACAACTCTTAGAAATCTAAAAATAGAACCAGTTCTTTAAAACCTCAAAGTTCATTGACCTTTAACAGTGGGTCAAGTGAATGCTTCAATTATAGAGGTGGCTGTCTTCGTTTTGAAAGCTCTCGTCCAGGCCCTATTAATACATCAATAACCATTAGTATGTAATTTCATCAATTACTGTGTTTGCTTAAAGTCTGTACATCGCAAAGATCCGCTTGCCACAACTCCTAAAGGTTGCTCATTAGATATCTATTGCCAAACTTTCATCTGATTGGTTTATGAATCGTATAAGCTTTCTGTGTCTGCAGTCAATTTTTCGGCATATTTACCGCTTACAGCGTTACCTAATGTGCTATGATGGATCATAGTACATATCATTTATGTTATGGTCGCAACGTACTCTAGTGAATGTCTCCTTCAAGATACCCTTCGGTATTTCCTGCGATTCACTATCAACATTGTAGTTCTCAGCTATAGATATTAGGGTCCGTTCAGCCTTAGGTGATGCAGTATTCCGTTATCAAGTATTTCCGATAAACTCTCGTGGCATATTTATTTCTTTAATGTGCACCGTAAACTGTTGTCGACTGTGCGGAATTTTAGCTATCATGAACTAGATCAATAATGCTGGAATGTGGAATTATCTCACCTTTTATTGTCCAACATACCAACATACATCACAGCCGTATTCAGTATACGCAATAAATCCTCACCTTCTTCTAATATGTAGGAGGAAGGGTTAATAATATCACCACTAATGATTATGCCAACAGGTTGACGTAACTGGAAATGTATCTTTGAAGCACTTGATTTGTACTGCTGCCATTGGTCATGGTCAGTCATCTCGGATTTTAAAACTTTATCCACATCGCTAGCCGGCTGCGATGAAATGGTGTTTTGTGTAACATCTGGTGAATGCAAGCGCTCTATAAAATCCAGCGGTAGAAAATAATCTTCTTCAGGTTGTGGTTCATAGCTATTAAACTACCCAAAATTCCTCCAAGTAATGGTCGTAACAGGAGCGGTAGAAATGCACCGCCCTACGAGAAACTGCTTCCTCCTTTTTATAGACTCTACTCTGTGAAAATCGTCATCAAGTGCGCTCATGTTGAGAGGGTGGCTGTTTCTGATCACTTGACAGTGGGGTGCAACCTTCTAAAACGTTGTGTGCACACTCGGATTGTATCTGCTCATTATCCACACATTTCAATATAGCATCACGTTGACTTTTGCTTAATCTACCTAATGCGCGAGGGATATCGGTGTTTTTGCCTAAATCGTCAGCCATCGTATACAATGTAATCTTTATGACTGTGAGGCTTTAATCCTATTTTCGCAATGCATAGTTCGTAAATACCCTGCGGCTCGAATATATTTGTTCTATACCGTAGCACGTCCGGTGTATTCAGCCTTAAATCTGTCTTACTAAATGTTTTATCTGAGTGAGCTCTGTCACGCGGATTCTTAAACAAAATATGTAATGCGCGTTGAAAAAAATATCTCCTGGCCCCATCCTTGGTGAAACATGTTTTGCGGCAAGAAAACTACTACCAAACTGTTACCATCGTGCATTAGATCATCAATCATTATCGGGACTGGTTTCTCATCTATATCCGATACACCTTTCTGAAATTCCACCGAGAGATCTTTGAATAATGGTTGCAGCTCGCAGTAGAACCAAATATTTTTTCAAAGTTGTATCGCAAACAGTTCTGACATTTTTTAGAAAATCGATGATAAAATACGAATTCCCACAAACCGACCGCTCTCAAACTATTCGAGAAAAGAGATGCTTAAACTGGCCCTCCATCTCGATATGATCGGAAAGAATGGATTAGGTTACTGAGGGGAAGATACTACTCCAGCATTCATCTACATAGCCGCAAATGATGTACGTAAACGCAGTCATCATGCCGCTATATGTGTGAGGAAATCCCCCTAAAAAAACCTCATACAAGGTACATAGTAACGGGGATCGAACCCATTACCTCTAGAATGCTCAGTAGATTGTGGTCCCACAGGTCCGATCAGCTCTGCATGGTGACCCTAGCGTAACGTTCTATTATACACGTATAAAACATATATTCCTTGCAAGTTGATTCAGCAATTGTTTTATGATTGTAATTTTAATTTAAGTTGTTCTTAGAGTTAGAGGATCCTAATGTCTTGCCAAAAGAACCATAGATATGGAATCACGATGCAAAATACAATATACAGCGGAATCTCGGAAAATTATTTGTATATACCGTTTTTGCGGTTCCATGGATTTTGACCTTGTGAGCGCTTGTCAGGATGCGTTGCTGCTCAACCCTGTTTTAGGTGCGAGGCCCTACAGGTCTCAGTTATGCTGTATTGGAGGTGGTGCGTGAGTACGTGCGTGTGCGCGTGCGTATGAGCGTGTGCGTGCGTATCTGCGTGCATATGTGCGTGCGCATGTATACGTGGATGTATGCGTGTGTGTGCGTGCGTGCGAGCGTGTGTGCGGTGCGTGCGTGCGAGCGGTGCGTGTGTTCGGTGCGTGTGTGCGTTGCGTGTGCGTCTGCGCGTGTGAGTGTGCAGATGAGTTTGGGGTGTGTGGGTGCGCGCGTACACGTGCGCGCACGGGTATGTAATTATCATTATCCTGGTGATGGTGAGTGGAACTGATCAACTCTCCACCACACACCGTTAGTTGTGTAACGTTTCAAACAAATTCAGCACTTATGTTTTTGGCTCTAGGGAAATTTATTTATCTAAGAATTAAGCTACGCCACTGGAGAGGGTTCAAAATAAATTGCAACGTATTAAAACATTTTTTTGTAAATATCATGAATTATATATTCAAGAAAAAAATAAGTTACGAATTAGCATTCAAAACTATTAAATGAATTTAGATGAAGTATTTATACTAATAATGAGTTTAACATTCAATTTAGAATTTGTAGAAGATAACGCGTCAGCGTTGCTTACAACCTTCTGGAAATAAAAATAAGAGGCAGCACTCGTTAATAAACTACTTTTTAGAGTAGATTTCTATAGAATTTGTTACAAATCTATCAAAAACTGATGTCGTAATCGATATTGATCGGGTAGAAAACCTAATACATTTATATTAGGATATCTAAATTTTGTAAAAATGATCAAATTGGAGAGTCTTACTAAATTTAGTACATTAATGAAATCATAAGAATATAAAAATGGTCATCTGGAAAGTTACTTATGTGGATTGTAATTTTAGATATTACTACACCCGTGAGGGTGAGATGTATAAAAGAAATCTATGGGTAGGAAGTAGTTAGTATTCATTTAACATTGACGCGAGACGGTCGTTAATTAGATCGCGTTATTTAGAGTCTGCACCTGACAAACAAAAATTTGAAAGTGTTTAGAATTTAAAATTCGAAATTTTACGTTATTAAATTTATTAGTGGCTGTACATAAAATTTAAAAGGACTCAAGAGTAATATCATGATATCTGACCAAAGTAGTAAATATAAACTGACATTCATTTTAAAGATGTACAATTTTGTGTGTTAAACTTTAACGCATACAGAAACGTTTAATTACTACAGCATTATTTCAACATTGTTAAATGATTATAAAATGGATTTTTTAATTAATAGAACTCTCTGAATTTATTTTGTTGTTAATAAGGAGTACATCAACACGCATTACCTGTACATAACCTACGATGACGTGTGAAAAATTTTATTAACAGTGTTGTCGATAATAGTTTATTAACACAAGTGATCGGCTATCCAAGAAAACAAGCTAAATAGGGATATTGAACTACCGGATATACTTGCTGCCTGGTTTTCGAAATAGTTAGTGATGTATAATTAATAACCAGAAGGATTATGTCACTTGGGTATAAATACTGTAGTTGTAATTATTTAACAATTGAATAAATAACGAATGGAAGCCCTAATATGAAATTTAGTACCACGGTATACATAGAAAATGGTGTATCTGTTGTTATAATTACATTATTTATATAGGAACTTAACCATTCTATTTTCTTCTTTTTGTGGTAAAATATTTTCTGTTGTATTGCCGATAGACTAAGATAGATAGCTGCAGGAACATAAGTAGTTCTAGATTATATTTCTAAAGTATATAAATAAACATGTTGTAACCAACTTTTTATGTTATGTTGAAATTTGCAATAATGTAGGCAACTTCGTTCATTTTCGTGTCATGTAAACTGTATACCTTATTGGCTGAAAATATGTATTAAAATTATTTTAGTACTGTTGCACTTACAGTTCGGGCAGGTCATGCGCAATGATTTCATTAGCATCGTTTCAGGGTAGTTGATTAAAAGTGAGAAGAGCATCCATTTTGTTCCTTTAAATATTTTGTTGAAAAGTGCAGTATAGTTTTTACAGTAAGAGCTATTAGAACTTATTTTTCACTGTTTGAGATGTTTACCTTTTTTAGGCACTTTAATTTTTACGGTAACTTTTCCTTTTTGCGTATCTTCATTGTACAACTAATTTTGCCGTTAATTGTACTCTATACGTTTCAATTAATTGAGGATGGGGCAGTAAAAGTTTGTTGCGATGCATAAGAACAAATGGTGCCTTAACCCGTTTAAATCAACCAAGTTTGGCTGCTTTCTAAAGAAACTTACATATTTGGGATCAACAAGTATCAAAACCCTTCTGTATTATAAGTGTTTTGTAACTGTGGTTTCCTATTAGTGGAGTTGATCGGCCTATTTCCACAGTTTTTGCTTTTGGAGCGCGATGTTTCGGAAGCGGACTCTGCTTTCGTCATCAGGCTTAGTCCTGAGAAGGACTGTTTTCGCACTTGAGTCGAATTCATATGTTATATTTCCATTTCAGAAATTATTGTACAACCAAATTTGAAAGCGTGTATTCAGCAGCATTTATTTATCAGTAACAGTATAACAGTGACAACCAAAACGTACTTCAGGTATTTTAAACATTTATTTACAAGCAAATCAAAATTTTAAGAACCAGGATCATTTAATCTCCGACTGACTAAAAGGCTCAAAATCTTCTAGTTGACATTAGAAGTATAAATAATAATCGGGGTGAATTAATAACCACAACATACCCTTATTTCATCCTAATTTTTAAATATTACACTGGCGACCGATCGTGGGACTTTGTTTTGCAATTTATTGAATTTGATGTTTCTCGATAGTTAGGAAATTAAATTTATAATTATCTTTGGGTATGTTAATTTTGTATATGTGTTAGATATTTTCGTTTACGTATTCCGAGTATTGATAATTACCATATAAAGGTATTGTTTTATTTTATATTTATGATTATTGTTACCTTATTGTATTTCGTGTCTATTTGTTTATCATTTTATTACCATGTCGATTTATTTAGTGGATCCCTTAAGAAGTGATGAGTTATTGATAGAATTGAGATACCGTCATGTTCTCGTAGCTGAAAAGATGTCAGTTAATGAGAAACGCAAACTGTTACGACTTAATCTGAATTTAGAGAAAGTTGACCCAAAGTTGAGTGATCTTTAATAAATTTATACAAAATTAATTCAACATAGAGTGAATATCTCAAACTTCATTGTCGTCTTTTACACATTTTGAGACGTTAATTTATACGGTGTTTAATGACGAACATGTACTTTTACATGATCAATTACTTTCACTATTTAATGATAATATTGAATTAATTGAATCAATTAATGAAAATTTAGAATTGAGAAATGACTCTCCAAATCTTGATCATTCCAACATTTCGATTAATACTTCAGTAGTAAATATTCCAACCAAAGATTTCTCTACTTTGATAAAGAATATAAATATTTCCAGAAGTTCTATTCCTGTTTATAAATTAAATCTAAAATTTGTTGGTAGTGAAAAAGAAGTTTCTCATTTATTCAAAGGTGTGAAGAGTTGATGCTTGCTCGTAATATTTCAAAGTCAGATACGTTATTATCCGCTATTGATCTATTTTCAGGAAGGGGTTTGACGTGGTTTCGAGCCATTAGGTCTCAAATAGATTCGTGGGATGAGCTTTTTACCCGAAGGACGTGGCGAAGTTTTGTGAAATTAAATTAAAAACAGGAAACAGACTTTTGATGAAATTCCAACCATCTTTATTTCTGAAATGATTAATTTATCAGTAACAGTATAATAGTGACAACCAAAATGTAAACGTACTGCAGGTATTTCATTTCTAAGCATTAATTCATAATTAATTTTTAAGTTAATCCAGATTTACTAACATTAGTATTTAGATTTTCTACTTTATAACATGATTTAAAGATATATATATATATATATATATATATATATATATATACTAAAAGGCTCAAAATCTTCTAGTTGGCATTAGAAGTATAAATAATAATTGGGGTGAATTAATAACCACAACACACCCTTATTTCATCCTTTTTTTTTAAATATTACAATGTGACACTTGTTACATTTAAGTTGACTTGATGAACTTGAATATTTTATTTCTTAATTTTTGATTTGATTGATGAGTCATTTCCATCTAAAAACTAAACTAACATCAAAAATTGCCTAATAGTAGGACTATCCGATATTTACTACTTTCTTTAATTCTTCTTACTACATGAACCTAGCAATAAGCGCAAACAACTGTTCCTACATTACGCGACGTATGAAACTGCAACCTTTATACTTCAATATATTTACAGAAATAAACGCAAAAATCATTCATAACTAAATCAGTGCTTCCAAACTACAAAACTGAATATACCTAACTTTGCATTAATGTCTCACAACAAAACTAAAAATCTCTTAATTTTCCATCAAAATCTCTACACATGGTGACACTATTTCCCTTTATCAAATTCTCAAATCAATATTCTGGAATTTTGTATATTTAAGACGGAAATTTATTTTTGAAAACGGTTTGGACGTCAAGAATGATAACTTCCTGTTCTTTAAATAACTATTGTTTATACTTTTTGCGCAAATTAAAAATTTTAAGTAATTCTTTTTATGTTTTATTTTAGACATCTAGCATTTATTTATTTAAAGTAATAATTGTCAATTTAGATGTTAAAGAAAATGTATATTTTGTTTGATAAAGGCAAACATTGCCAACATGTAGCACAACTTTTTTATTATTTAATAAAATGGGATTATACAATTATCTCCAATTATCAACCATACTTAATAAGCCTAATCTCTACATATTAAAATACTTATCTTTAATCTCTACATATTTAGAAGATTTCAGTAAGATCGAAAAAGAACCATTTTATAAATTAGTAACTTATTTTATTAATATACTATAAGTTTTTGTTATGAACGAATAAGTTCAAAGGTAAATATGTAATTAAAAATTATTATTAATTTTATTAACTACATAAATAAAATTAGTCAAGTTGCTTTGGTATGCGAAATAAATGTAAAAATTAAATAAATATGATTGATAATGCCTAAGCTGTATTATCTAGAGTGCGTAATAGGAATTACCACCCGAGTTGTGTACTATGCTTTTTCTACTCCTATAGAGTATAAAAACAGTGACGTTGAGTAATACGTAACTACCACTCATTAGGATTCTTATGACCTTTGAACGTTTTATACACGTACCTAATATTATAATGAACGATCCTATAAAAACAAATTATTGTATAAATGTATTATAGGATTGTATAGCTTATTTCAATTACCACGTTATAAGTTCGAAAAATTATGAAATAAATAGAACTAATTGAGGTCACTGACTTTATTAGTTATCTTGAAATTAAACAAATTAACCTCACTTTTTGTACGGTTAACGATGGAATGAAATTTTTTTATTATCATGAGTTTTTGAAACTAATAATAAAGGTAAATATACTACAAACTGTTATTTAAAAGTGGTATATATTTTTATATTTCAAACTTAAAATTTACTGCAAAATTTTTCAGTTCATGACTTCGTACTATTTAAGTCAGCAGATTACCACTTGCATCGATTAAATGGTGGTGGAAGTAATACCACAAGGTAAAATAACCTAAATGTAATGATTATCTCGTTACATTACAATTAAAAATATGTTCAATGTCTTCTATAATAAATACTGAATATCGTTACCACCTCATGAAATTATTAACATATTTAAAGTTAGTTTTATTTCAATTAATATAACAAAAAGTTACAGAACCAATGTATAATGAGTAACATTATAAGTAATTAATGCACCAAAAGTAGGTATATGCTTATTTTCAAAATAACTAGTCATAAGCTGAATTATAATGTTCAATATCTGGTTTAAACTTTATACATAAACATTGATGCAACATATTGCTAGATTAAATCATTTACAAAATTATTATCTAATAACTGATGCTTTACGTATTAAATAAACATGGCTTCAACTGCAACGGAAAGCTTATAATGCATTATTAAATACAGTGCGTCCATAAAGTAATGTATAAATTAATTGAAAATTGAAGTATTTGTTTCTGGAAAAAACGCTTGGACACGTCGATTAGTATTTTTAGTTGTGCATTTTTTACAATACAACTTTTTTATACAGGGTGTCTCATAATAAAAGATATGACCACACTTTCGATTTTTTTAAATGGATTCGGATTCTACTGCAAATTCTAGATATTTTTGGTATAATATACCCTTGGTCTATCTATCTCCGTTTCTGAATTATTGACACTTAAAAATGAGAATTTTTCCTTTTTTGACACGCTTAAAGGTCTAGTTGCTTTAATTTTATTAACATATTTCAAATACTGCAAAAAATTACAAATAAGAAATAATAAATTTCTCTTTTGTATTTGAGAGACAATTGGCAAATTGTACAAACTGTCATTAATTCACTGAATTATCAATCTACTGAATGTAGAATGTATCAAATATTTTGCACCATCCATAAACGGTATTTTCGATGTTATTTCTTTATGTCCTTCAGTTCTCTAAAATGAAAATTATAATTTAGTGGAGAGTGACAATATGTTCTTAAATGGTGTTTAAAAGTTTCTTTAAATAACAATATCAATACATGTTTACCTAAATTCACATTTTAAAATATCTAAAAATTGAGGTGGATGCTAGATCAATAGAACAAATGTGTTTGAAATACCAATTAAGTGCTGTTACTACTACCAATAGAGTATATTTGTGCTCTATACCTTAACCCCACATCAAGAAGTATATCCATTTTATAAAATAATCATCACAATGCAATTGTAATATGTAATAATGTTTTGACATTGGACTTCCTACCAAGTAATACAATGAGGTTAACTCAGTGAAACTAAACTATTTCAGTTGCCAAATTAATAATTTTTAATTATCTTTTAACGGTTATGTAATATATATATATATATATATATATATATATATATATATATATATATATATATCTAATTATTATTAATTTTATTAACTACATAAATAAAATTAGTCAAGTTGCTTTAGTATGTATGGTATGCGAAATAAATGTAAAAATTAAATAAATATGATTGATAATGCCTAAGCTGTATTATCTAGATGTCTGTTAACGTCTATCTGACATGAAATTTTAAACGCCCATCTGACATAGATTATTGATTTTATTTTTACAATGTTGCCTATTTTCGTAATGAACTTATTATAAAAGAGGTTGCATAATTATCCTATATATAAGATTGTTATTAAAATTATTTCATTTCTTTTAATTTCCATTCTGTAGGTTGGAAGGTCGTGTGTTGTTCCATACCAGATATTTGTTCTACGAAAATATTTAATTGAGTCAATTATGTAAAACAGAGAGGTACCAAGTTCGATTCTGAGAGTAGTCAAGTGTTTGGAAAAAAATGATATTAAATGAATTCGACTCAAATACGAAATCAGTGCTTCTCTGGACTAAGTCTGATAATGAGAGCAGAGTCCGCTTCCGAAACATCGCGCTATAAAAGCAAAAACTGTGGAAATAAACCGAACCAATCAACTAATATGAAACCACAGACCAATAAAAACACCTATAATACAAAATTAGTAACTTGGTACGGCCCCGAAGTCAAACAACTATTCAGAAATCTTGAAACATCCATGGACAAGCTAGCACTAGAACAGAACCACCTTACATTCCTCTGCAAATCCCGTGATAACCTAAAGGGTTAACATCAATACTTCAATATACAGCTGAAAAATATCAAAAGAAAGGTAATAATGCGCTAGTCAAAAAACGAATCAGACATTACGGTTTCAGAAAATACCAACTAGAACAACAATCCAACAAGATTAGAAAAACCATTCGAAATCATGTGAACGAACAAGACTTTGGTAGAATGGATACGTCTACTAGAAGCAAATATTCAGACACCAAGGCTAAGCACAAGGAAATTCAGCAGAAGAGACTAGAGAAGTTAATGAAGGAAAAGAGAGAACCAACCAAGACCAATCGCAAAAACACTATCATAAAAATCTGCAAACGACAGTTGAACGAAAACGAAATGAAGGTTCTGGACAAATGCTTGATCTATGCGATAACACCGAGATATATTGCAAAAGTAGATTTAATAACCACAGTTGAAGAAACAGCTATGAAATTAGATTCTGAAAAAGCGGAAGAATACAGAAGTAAGGTTAGATCAGTCCTAGATTCATCTATGTGAACTAAGTTTAACCTCTCTATCCTAGAAAGGAGAGCGGCCATTTCCCTTAAAAATGATCCATCGATCCAGATTCACCCGGCAGACAAAAAAAGCGACTGTACTTATGGATATGGAGAACAGTAAGATCCAACAACTACTGGATGAAGGTGAGTATAAACGAATACCAAAAGACCCACACCATCAATCGAAACACAAGATATACCAGGCGCTGGCAAAACACAAGGGGGAGTTCTCCGATTACCCAAAAACTAAACTCAACCGCAAACCCCCGCATCTGTACAGCCTACCAAAGATCAACAAGGAAAGAATTCCTCTGAGACCAATTGTGACCCCGAGAAAGTCGCCTTATCATCCATTAGCACACTATCTGCTAGGAGTCATCATGCTCTTATCGGAAAAAACCGAGTCTATGGTCACAACATTTCGTGGAAACAATCAGAAACTTCCAACCTAACCTCGAAAAAAGACTGGCAAGCTTCGACATTGTGGGCCAATTCACAAATGTGCCCACCGATAAGGCACTAACCATCATAAGGGACAGGCTGGAAAAGGATGAAACTTCAGACGAACGCACGCAACTCTCGGTAACACAATAATAACATTTCTGGCAATATGCATTAGAACAACATACTTACAAGTAGAAGACACATCTACCAACAAAAGTTCGGGATGGCGATGTGCTCCCTACTATCACCCATAGTTAGCAATATATACACAGAAGACGTCGAAGACCAAGCGATATCCGAATTTACGGAAAACCCAAGGATGTCGAATAGACACGTGGACAATTCTTCGTAGTGCTTGCAACACGGCAAGCATAACCTGGATGAATTCCTAGATCGTAAATAACCACGCACCCTCCATAAACTTCACAATGGAATTAGTCGGAACAAAAACTGTCATTCTTGGATGTATTTGTATACAGGAATAACAACACTTGCATAAGTGTATACAGGAAACTTACTGTAATACTGCAATTCCCATCACCACAAAAGCGTGAAGTTATGCGTGGTAAGATGCTTGTACGATAGAGCTGTATACTCAAAAAAAGTGGAACTGAAAAAATAAAAAGAATATATCGCTAGAACACTTAAAGGAAATGGCTACCCCAATCTAACAATTCACCTACACAGAAAAAGGATAAACGAAAAGGAAAAACAAAATACAAAGCAATAATACCATATACCGGGTGTAAATCGAATAGGGGCAACCCCAGTAACTTTTGAACGGGTCGTTAGATTTTGTTCAAGTTTTGATGGATTATATTAGAGCCAGCTTGGGATTTTTTACATAAAAAATATGACCGACTTCCGATTAGACCGAAAATGACACAAAAGCTGAAAATTTAAATGGAACAACCTGTATATTTTTACATGTTTGAATGCTACGGCTTCAAATACATACAATTAATTTGCCAAATGTCAACTCAAACGCCATTTTACTTTGACAGAGTCGGCTTCAGGAGCATGTTGTTTTAATAGAAATTAGAAAATTAAAAATTACTGATTTATTTAGAAACTAAGGAAATTACTATGCATATCGTTTTACTAGTACTTGAAAGAACTATGTAATATACATGGTGGCCCATGTATGTTTCTATTCGGAACAGTGAGTTTTAGTAAAAAAAAACCGTAATTTTTAAATTTGATCGTTAAAAAACTTCACAAAAATGAATTATTAGGAAAAATAATATTGTGGGGGTAATTGTACGTCAATTATCTATAATTTAGATGACGTCGTAATCTAAAATTAAAACAATTTAAGATGGAGCCTAGAATCCAAATATGTAAAAATATACAGGGTCTTCCATTTAAATTTTCAGCTTTTGCGTAAAGTCGACCATATTGTTTTTGTATGTAAAAAAATCCCAAACTGGCACTAATATAACCCACCAAAATTTGAACAAAATCTAACGACCCGTTCAAAAGTTACACGGGTAGCCCCTATTTGATTTACACCCGGTATACCAGGTACCTCGGACCAAAGGCGAAGGATAAGCAGCAAATAAAAGATGCACACTGCGCTCAAATCGACAAAAACGCTCAGAAGAATACTAACCAAAACCAAACCTCACAATGAAAACGAGAATTCCAAGAATTGTGTATACAACCTACCATGCCATTGCGACTAATCATACGTAGGAGAGAGTAGTAGACCACTCAAAGTGAGAACTAAGAAACATAAAAACAACATCCGCAAAGACGAAACAGGAAGATCAAGAATCGTTGAACATGTCTGGAACGAAGACTACCGCAACCAATGGGATAACATGCAAATAGTGGCAAAGGACCAGAATACAACTCGCCGAAAACTCAAAGAAGCCACGTACATCGCATTAGCAGAAAATACGATAAACCAAGCTAGAGTAGAAATGAAATCCATATGGATAATAATAATAATAATTTTTGACCGACAGACTGCATTCAATTACAGGTCAACTAATAACTATAGAACTATTAAAGCATTGTGCATTAAAGACAAAGAAAATTATGAAAAAAAATACTACATAAGAATGGTATATCATCGAGTAATGAACTTCGTTACTCAATGATAATATTAAAGGTGATAATTAGCACATAACTAAACCACTACCTAACAGACATACTTAATCAACAGTGAATTTACAAAAATAACTAGAAAGTGCAACTAAATCATTATACATTAAAGAATAAAGAAAATTTAAGAAAAAAGGAATACTATACACGAGACTATATAATACTAACGCTAATAAACAGTGCCTTACTAAGCCACTACACAGTCGACAAACTTAAGCAAAAATGAATTCACAAAAATAATTACATAGGAAAAGGAAATATTAATCAACATGTTACTTACGCATTGAAATTAGTATCAGTAATATGAATAAGTACATGTTGGAGTGAAACATTAACATTATAGTGAATTTATTACCCCGTAAATCAGAATGGTGAATGTCACATGAATTACATATTCTGTTGAAATGTGTACACATTGTACGAATTGCTGAGTTTCTTAATATATTGGTATACGGCACGGAACAATAAAAGGTAATTGAGACACGCGTAGTATATGTGGAAACACAAAGGTTTAATAAACTTAGAAGTTGCGAAGACTTTATTCTGAACTAACTTGTAAAGAAAAGTAACACTACTCCTAATTCTCCTTTCCTCTAAGGAACAGAACTTTACGCTGCACACATTCTAGACGTGATATGTCACTTTAGGTAGAAGGGTTCCAAATTAATGCGCAGTATTCCATTTTAGGGCGAACAAACGCAAAAGATGTGCTTAGAAAAGGAGAAACTGGCAACAAATAGGACACCTAAGTCTCTAGTAGACGTTGAACGCTTATTAAGTTGATGTTGCAATCAATGTACAGCAATCTCGAATGTTTGATACTGTCGTATATAACTTCAGGTCATCGGCAAAGAGCAGTAAATTACAAGTTAAACTATCACATAAGTTATCAATGAATAATATAAACGGCAAAGGATCCAAATTAGAGCCCTGAGGGACTCCAAATGATGCAGAAAACAACGATGACCTATGTTGGTTATAAATTACGTACCGGGTAGGGTTAGATAGATACGACTCAGAAAAATACGATCAAACGCTTTAGCGAAGTCTGTGTATACCACGTCAACTCGACCACGTTTATCAAAGCTTTCTGAGATAAACTGAGTGAGCTGCATAAGGTTAGTGGTGGTAGACCGTCGCTCCATAAAGCATGCTGATACGGTGAAATATAGCATTACAATAGAGAGACTTTTGTCGCCATTTTGTTTTTTTTTTTTGAGACCGTCATAGGCCACGCGCACTTCATTAAATGCCAAGTGTCGAGTTGAGTAAGACGTGCGTAAGCTAATACCTGGTAGTAGATAGTCCCTTAATTCGTATGTATCTGAGTAACGTGTAGAATGGTGTAGTTTAGTTTATTTTAGTAATTTTGTTTCCGGTGCACTAGAATTACCTAGGGCAAAATACTCGTGAACGGCTGTTTTGCAGAGTTTAGTAATTTTGAGGGTTCGGCTAACGAAAGTGAATGGGAAGTGGTCTTAGTTGAGCAGATGTGTAGGTTATTTTTGGATGTAACTCTAATTCTCCAAGAAAACTACGAATAGACTTGCTGAGGACAATTCTATCCAGCCATTGGGCAATATAGTAGATTTTGGATGTTATGATTCTACTTTGGCGACCTGAAAGCATAAGGTAAACCTATTCAAGTGCTTATTGCTAATTTGGTATACAGATAAGTAAAGATAAACGTTGTTTGGTTCTAAAGATTCTTTAACTAAATATTAGAAAATACGTGTCACCAGTTTTCATTATTTATAAAAGTTACGTGATTATTTGTTATGGACATAATTACGAAATTGGTCATTTATTCACGTAATACCTGGAGATATTAAATCTTGGTTCTACATTGAGTGCTGGTGATTGGTTTGTGAATATTTCTTTTTAAGGTATAATCAAATATTTATATCTAAGAAAAGGGGCATGCGCCGCCAATCTTGAGCTCTAGAAAGTGCTTTCGTAGATGCAAAAGAATTTTTTACTTTTGTGAGATTTTTAAAAGATTCAAGGAGTGTTTTAGTTTCACACCGTATCCGGTGATAAAATTTTTTGCTTGATATTGACTGTGGATTTGGACCATTACTTGTTTTACAGTGATTTAATAGATTTTGTTACATTGAATTATTAAGTACTAAATTTCTTTGTAAAGCAACAGTACACCGATGCAAAAGGGCGTTAACCTTTTCGTTGCCTGTATTATTTAAGTGTTGATCACGCATAATGATTTAGTGACTAATTATCATAATTTATGTCAATTAAGGTAGGGACCAGAGTAGTTTTATTTGAAGAATTGAGTACACTAAAGTTGATTTCAATAGTGCGGAGATTTGTTTGTTTTAATTTAGCAAGTTGAGGTGTCAAATAGTACGGGCTTTATCGTGGTGCTTTTGAGCATTAATTTTCAGAATCGACCTAGGGAGCAGTTGGTGGCGAGCAAGTAGGTAGGTTCAAGTATTTTTCCCTATTTTATGATAGTGCCCCTTTTTGTTTGCGTACATTTTACCTGGATTAAAACAGGGTGGCATCCAAAAAATTATACGATCAGACTTGCCGTTTTATCGTAACTACAAAATTTTAATAAAATCGACCTTATGACGACCTAATCGGCCCTTTCAGTTATTTTCCGTGCGATGGCCTAATGCCGTTTGAACCAGTTACATAATTTCTGTTTAATTGTAAATATTATGTGGTCACACATTTCTTTCTAAATATATGCTTTTATTAAAATTTAAATAAAATGATTTGATTCTTATTGAAAACAAAAAATATACCTATTGTGCAGACCGACTGCTTGTATTCTGTGTCCACATTTCAATGTCCACCATTGGTATTTCGGTTATTAGAAGAGACAGAGCAACGTTCAAATGGGAACAGTTTTGCAGAATTCCATGCCCGAAACAAATCTCACTTCAAATTCATCCTGACTTCCTTCAATTTTGAGATATTTTGAAAAAACTAACAGTTACGATTTCAATTTTCTTCAATTACTAAATGATGCAATCACTTTTGAATTTGCACATTGTTCAGACACTTTTTATACAAAGTCGTTGCTGTTAACAGAAACCCCCGATTTCCATTTGTTTTTAAGTTCTCAGCGCTATCTATTGTTTTTCTAATGGCGGCCATGTTTAGTTTTTGATTAGTTAGATAGTTCTCGAGAAAATCTATTCAATGAGGTACAGCGTGTCTGAAAAACCTTCATTCCTACAAGGGATATTAATAAAAAATAAATTTGACTATGATAGGCTAGGACAGAAAACGCCAGTGTGACATACATGATAAGCTGTCAATATTAACATTTAAAAATAGAAGTGACGAGTGAGTGTGCACTAGTCATTGATGAGTAATGACCGTTCAGCGTGGATATTATTATGTCCTGATAATGGAACATACATTTACAAATGAAGAAAAGATTGATGTGTCAGAAGTTTATTCTAGAAGAAATCGAAACTCTGAAAACGCTTGCACGAGTTACGCTCAGCATTTTCTGGAAAGATCACAACTACACCGTACAATTTTTAATAAAATAGTCAAAATTTATTGAACTTCGGAAGCTGTGAACAAAAGAGGCCCAAGGACTAGGTAAACTGTGCTGATATAATACGTGAAAATGTTATTTTGCAAAATGCAATCCAAGTACATCAGTTTGTCGAGTCGCTCAAGAAACTGATATTCCGAAATCCAGTGTTCGTAAAACATTGAAGAAAAACAAATACCACCCATGCGAACCAACAATTGGACAAGACTTAAGCGATAATGACCATCACCGGAGATTATAATTCACTAGGTGGTATCTGCAAAAATGTGAAGATGATGCTGATTTTCCTAGGAAAATACTTTGGAGTGATAAAACACGGTTTATCGATTGCAAAGTGTTGAATACGCATAACTATCACCATTGGTCAACTGAAAATCCGCATTTAGTAAATCAAAAAAGATTTCACGTTCCATTAGGTTTTAATATGTGATGTGGGAAGATGGCTGTCCGGCTTGTGACGTGCAACACTTTTTAAGAGAATACTTTAATGAGAGAGTTATTTCAAATAATGGACCAGTACAATGGTCTGCGAGATCGCCCGGCGTTACCCCCATTCACTTTTATGTATGGGTGCCAATAAAATCGAAGTATTCAATTTCGAATTACAAGACTCGGAAAATTTTGGAACAAAGAGTGCTGAATGTGCTAGGATCATTAAATGAGAGCACATTAGGTGTGTATTATACAGAGTGTTCCAGTTTATAACGGCAGGACTTTACCAAAGGATAGTTAACGTAAAAATAATGTCAGTTTTTCATATAAACATATATGCTGGAGAGCTTCGTTTTCGAGATACAGTGTTAAAATTTTGTAAAATAAAATAAATAGAATATTTCTAAAACGGTAGATTTGAATAATTTTAAATTTGGTACACAGTGTGAACTAATTGTCCCTCATTATTTAAAGCTTATAAATAAAATATGAAAATCAGTGGCGGAGGTATGGGTGTACCATCGTCCTTTCAAAAAAATATCCTACGCCACTGACTTTATTGCAAATCCAATAACGTCTCCCGATTGCTTATGCTTTTTGGAACAAAAAAGTGTGGTTCTATAGTACACGTACGGCGCACCGTTTTAGAGATATTTCAGGTTTTGTCAGGTAATGTCTTTAACTAGTATGAATAATATTTAGGACTGCATACAAATTCTAACTAAATCACTTTTAATAAAACCAGTAAATACAACTCATAAACCGATAAAAAACTAATGTAACTATTTATTTATTATGTTTGGATTATCGGTTCGTAAAAATTAATTACATAACCACTTTGCTTCGAAATAGGCACTGGAAAAAATTCTTTCATTCAATTTTAATTCATGTTTACGAACCGAAAATCGATACAAATAAATATTAAACAAAATGTTTCAATGTCAAAATAAAAAATGAATGACTAATGTATTAATACTAATAATTGTTTGAAATAAAAACCATTTTGTTGAATGTACAACTGGCAGCGTTTTCTAGTGGGATGGTTTAGGCTAACTAGTACATCATGATTAATTTCTGCAAACGTATTTTGAATTCTGTGCAAAAGTTCTTCTCTAGTTGGCACTGGCGTTGAATAAACAAATTCTTTCAGATGACCCCATAGGTATCAATCCATGGGGTTAGGTCTGAAGATCGGGGAGGCCATGCAACTGGACCACCACGATCAATCCACCGACCATCTAAATTTGTAGTCAGCCAATTACGAACGTTTATGCCATCGAGTTGCAATCAGGCTTGTCTTCGCATATTAAGTGGAACGTCGTCCCACATATTGTGATTCTCCGTCTCGAGAAACTGCACAAAGTTTTTGGAGTTCACACACTGTGGAACTATATGAGGGCCAAACAGATCTCCATTGTAAATGCCTGTCCAAATATTCACACTAAATTCATGTTGAAATACATGTTCATTGTGAAAATTCACAATACCTCGTCAGGTAAAACATGACTCATCGGTCCATAGAATATTGCTTAAAAAGGAGTTCAGAAGCCACCTACAAAATGCAACCCTGCGTTCTTCGTCTCCTGGGTGTAAACCATGGACAGGTTGCAGATGAAAAGGACGTCTGTGGTACTGCTTTAATATTCTTACAATAGTGCTTTTAGAAGTTCCAGTGGTTCGACTGAATCTTCTTTGACTAGTCCTCGAATCTCTATTAAATGCAAGAAGTACGTTATTGTTTTACCGTATTAAAATTCAGACGATCAGGATTGATTGACGAATTGAAGAAACGTTTGAAAAAACATTATGATGTGTCTGTCGTCTGTTGGGAAATCGTCTACGATATTGTCGAGCTGCTTCTGCTGTCTTCCCATCACAAAAACCATAAATAAAATTCATGTCAGCATATTCTTGATTAGAAAATTTAAAAGGGATTTTATTTAACGTTTGAAACTAGCAACCAAATTAAAAATAATTTACGAAATCACTTCTAAATTAAAATATTATTCGTATAAACATCAAAACTTAGTCATAGTTTACTTCGTGAAATTTAAATTCGAAATTAAATTTTGCATCACTGGCCTGACACTACCTGACAAAATCTGAAATATCTCGAAAACGGTGCGCCGTACGGGTACCATGGAACCATACCTTTTTGTCCCAAAAAGCATAATCAATCGGAAGACGTTAATAAAGTCAGTGGCGTAGGAGATTTTTTTGAAAAGGGGCGATGGTATACCCGTATCTCCGTATCTCCGCCGTTTTAGAAATATTATATATATTTTACTAAATTTCAACACTCTGTATCTCGAAAACGAAGCTCTCCAGCATATATGATTATATCAAAAACTAACACTATTTTTACGTTAACTATCGTTTGGTAAAATCCTGCCGTTATAAACTGGACCACCCTGTATTACAACAAGGTGCCAAAGGTGTGTGGAGCAGAATGGTGGCCATATTAAACAATTTGTTTAAGTGAATTTGAACTTTTAATTTCGTATTGGAGTTTAATTTTATCTTTTGTTAATATCTCTCGCAGAAATAAAGTTTTTTCAGACATGTGCTCATTGAAAAGCCCTTCTCGAGGACTATCTAACTAATCAAAAACTAAAAATGGCCTCTATTAGAAAAACAAAAGATAGCGTTCATAACTTGAGACCAAATGAAACTCGGAGGTTTTTGTTAACACCAACGAATTGACCGTAAAAAAGCGTTTCAACAATGTGAAAGTTCAAAGGCAGTTGCATAAGGCGTTTACTTATTGAAGAAAATTAAAATTTTAGTTTTTCAAAATCTCTCACAATCAAGGAAATCATTAAAATGAGATTTGTTGTGAGCCTTGAATCCCTTAAAGCAGTGCTGTCCAACACGAGGCCCGCGGGCCGCATGCGGACCGCGACGTTACTGTTTGCGGCCCGCGGAGCGGGCTTCTCAATGTATATAAATTACCTTCAAATACGAAATATGCACAATTGTTACATTAATCATAAAATGCAAATAAAATAACGTGTGACGCCACTGGCCACGGATAAAAGGTCGCAGCGAAGTTACTGGAAATGGGACCGATCTTACTCGGTCACTCTCGAATATTCGGGAAGCCACGCGCTATATATAAAGAGGTTGAGTCAAGCGGGACGGCCAGAGTTAGTTAATAATTGTTCTACTGTGTAGTACGCACCAATTCTAAAGCCTTTTCAAGTGAAATACTCGGTGAAATATGTCTTTGTAGAAAAGAAAAATAACAAACGAACATCGAGTTTATAATAACCGTTAGGAATAAGACTATTTAATCACAAACAATAATAATAAATTTCAGTGCATTATTTGTATGCAAGTACTATCGGTTCCCAAAGAATATAATATGAAAAGACATTACACTACGTTACACGAGAAAACATTTCATCAATATACAGGGGAGTCAAGAAAGGCTATCATTACGGATTATAAGAAAAAACTCAAACAAACAACATTTTTTAAAAAATCTGACACTGGTAACAAGCGCAGTATTGCCGCTTCTTACGAAGTAGCGTTGGAAATTGTCAGAGCGAAGAAACCTTTTAGTGATGGAGTGCTAATTAAAAATTGTGCAATCAAAATGGCAAAACAATTCAATGAAACAAAAATTGCCGAAAAATTCGAAACAGTCTCAGTGTCGCATCAAACAATTGCAAGACGGGTGGACCATATCAATCAATATGTATACAAAAAACTGCATAACATGGTTGAAGGATGTAAATATTTTTCGCCGTGTCTGGATGAAAGCACTGATCTGTCCGACATTAGCCAGCTTGTAATTTTTATCCGAACTATTCAAAACGACTTCAGTGTAGCAGAGGAGTTGCTTGATCTTATTCCTCTCCATGGTACAACCAAGGGTACAAATATTTTTGAAGCTGTAAATAAGGTGGTATCAGACTACGGGGGATTCGATAAATGTTCCTGTGTTGTTACTGATGGAGCCAGAGCTATGATAGGAACTGAAATTGGATTTTCGGGACGCTTGAAACAAAATAACATCAACTGTCCTGTGATACACTGTATTATTCACCAAGAGGCCCTATGTGGAAAATACTTACGTCAAATGAATGTCATGAAAGTAGTTGTTAAAATAACTAATATTATTAGAGGGGGCAATCGTGCTTTGACCCACAGAAACTTTCGTGATTTTTTAGCCGAAGTAGATGCTACATATGGGGACTTGTTACTTCACACCGATATTCGTTGGTTAAGCGCCGTAAATTGTTTGCAGCGATTCTTAGCTCTACGCAAGGAGATTCCTATTTTCCTTAAAGATGAAGTCAAGTCCAACACTACGGAACTGGAAAATCAAATGGTAGATGTACAATTTTTAGTAGACCTTGCATTTTTAACAGACCTGACATCTCACCTTAACGAATTGAATTTGAAGCTACAAGGAAAATAGCAGAATATTGCCAATTTATTTGGACACATAAATGGATTTAAGAATAAGATTAAGCTTTTCAAGTCTTCATTAGAAAAAAAAGATTTTTCATTTTTTCAAAGTTGTAAAGAGCATTCTGAAGAAATAAAGGATTTTGAGGAAGTTTCAAATTTACCTCACATAAAATACATTGACACAGTTGCAGAAGAATTTGATAAACGATTTAGCGATTTTAAACAAATAGAAAGAGAGATTTTAGTTATCACCCCGTAACAACCTTTTTTTTTTGTGGTTGTATTAAAAAATACGTTAATCTAAGATCATTAATTTATTTGGCGTAAAATTAGAGTTTTTAATTATTTACATGTAACATTGAGAAAGGCAACTTAAATTGCATTTCCTAGAACAAATATTTTGGGTGTAATATTACATAAATAGTTTTAGTTCCCTTTCTTAAAAAAATTGGATTTATATTATTGTATCCGCGCAAGCGTGAAGATTTTTAGGGGAAATACACTTGAGTTATTCTGAAAGCTTTTTTTTTAAATTCCATATTTTAAGGATAACTAAGCAAGACATTGACCTCACCATATGAACCATTCTGCTTCATAGTACCTGTCACAGTGTATGTACAGATCCGTTAAAAGGTAAAGTTTTTTTATAATTTAGTATAGTTTATGACTTCTGAATTTTTTTTTCTCGTTTTCAAACATATATTAAATAAACTTATGTATAACTTGTTATTTTATTTTCATTTGTGTTAATTTGTTTATAGTATTCAATAACTAGGTTTTGTTGTTCCTAGATAGATATATAAAAAAAGAGAAAGACAACATGGCGCTCGAGAATTTATCATTTTTTCATAATTTTTAGATTACATTTGTTTTGAATTAAGGATAAGTGAAAATAATTAAGCTGATGAAAAGCATGCAGTATTTCAGGTGCGTTAATTGAACCCTCCCATCTTAACCAACCGATGAGCCGACGGCAGTAGCGAAAATCATTTGGTAATTATTTTTATTAATTAAAATTATTTGATCAATTTATTACATCATCGCTTTTGTTTTAACATTATAAGTTGGCCCAATTTTAGTGTTTATATAGTGTTTTAATGTTACAACCCAGCCCCTTACAATTTCAGTTGAGAATGTAAGCAGAGCAGAACTGCAACTGGAATTGTGTGACTTGCAATCAGATCCTTTTTACCAAGGAAGAACTGAAACTGGATTGGACTTTTTCAAGTTGCTGCCAGAAGAACGATATCCCAATTTGCGAAACTTAGGGCTTACACTGGGCTCAATGCTGGGAAGCACGTATCTTTGCGAAAGCAGCTTTTCCAATATGAAATTTATAAAGTCAAAATATAGATGTTCCCTCTCTGATAAGTCACTTACTCGGTTGCTTCGTTTATCAACAACAAATATTGAAGTTAATATTGACGCATTAGTTAGTGAAAATCAACATCCTCAAATTTCTCACTAATTTTTTTGTAAGTAGATATTTTTTTGAATAAATTAAAATAATAATACAAACGCGTTTTTTCTTTATATATCATACCTATTAAAACTAACTGATAAAGTTGCATACGAAGTATTTTGTAATGCGGCCCTCCAAAACGCATTTTTTTAAAGCGACCATTGGAGCACTTGCAGTTGGACAGCCCTGCCGTAAAGCATTCCCCATTGGACCGTTTCTATCTCTTCTAATAACCGATATACCAATGGTGAGCATCGAAATGTGGACACAGTGTAAATTAGGAGATACCTGCATTTGTATTGCTCAATTTAGATACTATTAAAGTTCACGTTTCGCCCACTTTTGTGAGAAACATCATCACTTATTAAAACAACAATACAATTTATAAAACAATAATTTATTGATATACCAATAATAAAAAACTGTCGTTTACAGCATTACTTCAGAGAACTTTACCTGATTCATTTTTCAAAGAAATTTTTCTAAGCAATTTTCTATCTTCTATAGATGTGTCTATGACATATCCTGCTATGGCAACTTGTTTGGGTAGAAAATCCAGGTGATCGGCACAATCACAATCTAAACAAGAATGACTTCCTTTTAGGACAATATTTTAATTTATGATTTTATACAGTTTCTTATAAAAGTGAACGATACGTTGAAACCTCAGTAGCATCCATTATGTATCTATTATGACGTACGAATTGATGTTCAACCTGAAAAAGTCTGCAAGTGATTAAAAAACTCGAGAATATAAACTCTGAAAACTTAAAGCTTTAATAAGCGCTCCTAGGGCAAGTTAGTTAAACAAAGAACAGAAAAGATATAAAGTAATTTGGGGTTCACGCAAATCTAGGTTTCATTTAAATAATAAACGCATTTGCTTGTTTTTCCAGCTTAACCTATTCATACAATTCAGAATAATAATAAATTAAATTAAATAATAAAACTGAAATAAAATGCGGAAAGTTTCGTGTTGCCAAACTATGAACTTCAGACGTCCTTGTTTTATTTAAATATCGATTGTATACACACAAAGTCAAAAATTCATTCCTTAATAAAAAATGCGGGAGATAAAAAATTATTCCGTAACCTACATTATTCAAAACCCTTCCTATAATTATGCTCTAACATTAAGCCTATTTTAGTATTCATGAATCCAAAACTTTCTCCCCAGGCTAACTAAAACTTTACCCTAACAGCGTATATAACAAAGCTCGTATATCTTCCTAAAGTTCTAATTGTGAATTTGACATTCAAAGTAATAAAAAAAGCGTACAGGAAGGAAGGATTCCCGTTAGATGTAGATGATGTACGGAATTGAAAGTGAATCGACGGGCAGCGGTGGGAGGTGAATACCACCACATGGCAAGTGGGAGTGGCGGCAAACATTCAAAAATAATTTCATGTTGTGAGGGTCAAGAACAATCTTATCAGCCCTTTTTTCTTCTCACCTCGCATGCAACTGGTTAGCAGTTTAATACTTATTCATTTATATTTAAATAACGGAACACGCAAAAATCGACAACCGCTCTTAAATACAGCTAACTTCGATCCAAACAGAAAATCTAACCTTTACATTTAGGCGTATTATACATGAATTAATATTATAACACAGTAATATATTATCATTTTAGTAAATAAAAGCGATGTACTTACAGCTGTATTCGGCTTGAAGATAATATTTCCAGGATGAACGAATTTCTTTTAATTTTGTATAAAGCACAATAAATTACAGTTATGAATGAAAACTGTTTTAAATAAACAACTAATCACTTACACGTTTACAAATCACAATTCGATGTGTATGTTATTAATACATCATTTAAAAAACCGCGATATTTTCTAACACAAACACTACGTGTTGTAAAACGGGTTCCATGACAGCTCGCACTTTGCGATAACTGCGCATGACCGACCGGATTATTATTGCTCAATGATAATAAGCTTCTTTAAAAATATAAATAATTAATCGTTTTATTGCACTCCGACAGTAGCGCTATTGTCTTTTTAAACAGAATTTTGCCGATTATGCAGTTTACTAAATCACCTACAATTCTGTGTACAAAATTTCATACTTAAAAACGCAGAAAAGTTTTTGAATTTTAAAAAAACGCTAACTATAGGCGTGTATTTTTTATTTGATTGTTTATCAAAAGTGTAAAATCCCGGAATTCCCAGAGTTAGGTCTACATTGATCCGTCTGTATTCCTGGATTCCGAGTACCTTACTTTTGCACTGAGGTCGCCACTACCACGTGTAATAAAATATTACTTTTACTTTTTAAAGTTATTTATTCAATGAAAAATCTAAACATTAATTATTTTTTTATCATCTCTTGGCAGCATAATATGCAACTATGTGAAATACAATGCTAACCAAAGATATACTACAAAGATCCCGACGGAGGTTTTCTATGAAAAAACTATATTTATCTAAGACCGTAGGATCTTCTTTTTGACAGGGTAGGTCAGGGTTGACATTTCACATGTTGCAAACAAGAAAAAAATATAAAACAGTAAAACGAATTATTTTCTTTGAAATAACGCAACAAGCTAAACTAATTTAATAATAATTTATTTTTGTTAAACATCATCAAAATTAAGTGCACAAAGTGTAAGAATATACACTGTAATTACCTAATTAAAGAGTAAAACAGGTTAATTAACCTATATATGAATAATAATTGCACTATTATACAGAGTGTCACACAATCCACGTCATTCCACAATAGCAAGTATCAAATAGAGCATCGGTTCCCAAACGTTGAGTCGCGAAACAAAAGTATGTGGAAGGGTCGCAAACAGTTTCCTGTTTTAACGATAAAAACCAGCACAAAACTCGTTCCTTATTTTTAGTCTCACCTGATTAGTCTGGTTTACACAATTTTGTAATGTAAATTATAATATAATACATTTTAGTCATGTTTCACAATTAAGGATATGCACATAATCAAATTTTAGAGATGATTATCTTTCCATGCATTCGTTTCCAAGCATCGCAACTGGCAAGTTAAACCAAATATTTGCAACGCTGGTAACATCAGAGACAAGAAAATCTAAAAGAGGAAGTTAATGATCATTTACAGTCTCTTGAAAACAAAATTTAACGTTAAGTCCAGAACTGTTGGAAAAAGAAGCAACCATGCACCGATCGTATTCCAATATCGAAATAGCTCTTTTTATAGCAAGTACCTAAAATGAGTACCTATTTTAGGTGGGTACGTGTAACAAACAATATTTTTTTTGTTCAAGCTCTCTAAAATTTTCCTAGAATACCTAATTTATCAATTTTCTTCGAATAAAAGTACTAGGTACTTGATACAAAAATAGCTATTTGGAAGAGAAGGTCTAAAATCTTGTGCCAGCATAGTAACAACTTTCATTTATTTTTATTTATCAGTTCTGTCGTTTGAATTTGTCAAAAAAAATGCTCTGAAATCCTGCAAGTATTCGGAGAAGGCGAAAAAAATCGTCTTGGAGTTACTACCTCTAAAATCTAGGGCCCTCTATTATAGAGAGTATGATACTTTCAACAGCTGGAGGGAAATTAAGGGCGTAGCCGTTATGAACGATGTACTACTGAATTATTTGCACGAAAAAGTAAGTAATAGTATATCTAAGCTATGTTTTCCTACTTTGATGTCTTTTAACACGTAAAGTGCCGTGGTGGGTTAACGTGGTCCACCAAATCATTGAAAAAAAAATGGTCACTGTGGCCGTGGTGGATAAAGTGTTCCACCAAGCATGTTTTCAGTTCTGGCCGCAGTTATCCACCAGACCGCTTTAAATTATATTAGGATGTATTTTTTTTTTATGATTGTGGACCTGAACAGGCTAAATAAGGCCTATCGTGCTAAAGGACTCAGGAACACTTAGGAGGATGGATAGAGGGATAATGAATTGCCAATAGATGCCTATGAACAGCTACCTTAAATTTTCTCATATCATAAGTGAGAGGAAAACAGGAACTAGGGAGATCATTCCAGAGTTTAGAAGTCGTGTAGAAAAATGTGGATTGCGCCCGTTTGGTACGACAAGTGGAGATTTGTACTGCATACTGATGATGTGAATGAGCGAACCGAGTGTTTCTCGCAAAGAAAGCCGGAGATAGTATCAAAGAATGTAATTCACCAGCATAATAGCCGTTGTAATAACGATAATACAAAGAAAGAACTGAAACCATCCTTCTATGCTCAAGGGACTGTATGTGAGAAGTTAAGGACGGGTCATTTATAAGCCTAATCGCTCTCTTTTGAATACGATCAACGATATCGAGAGCGTATTGGGGAGCACTAACCCAAAGGTGAGAATTATTTTCCAGATGAGGCCGAGTTTGGGCCTTATACAGCAGAAGGAGTTGTCGAGAGGTAAAGTACTGCTTAGATCTGTACAAAAAGCCTATTTTACGAGCAGCTGTTTTGGTAGCCGACAGAAGATGGTCAACCCATGAGAGATTTGAAGATACAGACATACCCAACAGAGTAATAGAGTCTGAAAACTTAAGAACTGAGCCATTCATACTTACAACAGGACTGCTCTACTGTATTGTTCGAAACTTGGGTCACATATGAAAGAAGATCGCCTGTTGAACGACTTTGCCTAAACCCATATTGGTGGTCACTAAGGAGTTTGTTAGTTTTAAGGAACGTGAGCAGTTGCTGATTGATGACTTTTTCCATGATTTTAGACAAAATGGAAGTGATGGCAATTGGTCTGTAATTTCAGGGATCGGTCTTATCACCTTTTTTGGGAATAGGTTGAACATTTGCTAACTTCCATGATGAAGGGAATTCCCCAGAAGATATAGAGATCGTATAGAGCTTAGATAGGACTGGTGCTAGTTCGGGGGAACATTTCTTTAAGACAATAGCTGGGATACCGTCTGGGCCAGTCGCCTTATTGAGATCAAGCCTACTGATGATCGATTCCAAGAGCTTGTACCGAAAATGAATTGGTTTCATAACGTATGAAGAAGAGTTGACTAGGGACACATCTTTTCCAGAATCATTGAGACACAAGTTTGATGCAAACAAATCCACAAAAACGTTGGCTTTGTCTACAGAATCAGCAACTACCGATCCGTCAATAGATGTCAGGGGGGAAATGAAGATGTTCGAAAGTTTTTACTAATGGCTTTTGCTATAGACCAAAATTTACGACTGCCTAAAGGAGATGTAGCTAGTTCATTGCATTTTCGTTGTTCGAACAACTTTTTAGTTTTAGTGATGACACTTTTGCAGATATTTCTAGCACCAACGTATTCTACATGACTGTCAACCGATTTATTAGATTTCCATTTAATGTAACATTTATTTTTTAAAGATGTTGCATCAGAACAAGCCTTATTGAACCAGGGTTGGGAACGTGAATGACCTACACGGTACTGTTTTTTCGGAATGTATAACTCCATTCCCATGAGGATGACTTCCGATACTGAAAGAGCGATGTCCGAAGAAGAGGAGGACTTAAAACAATATTCACGCCATGGAAAGGTTGCAAAGAAATCCCGTAAATCACTCCATCGACTTAAAACACCACAAGGTTCTATCGGTTTTGCGAACAACAGTGGAATTAGGTACAGTAGAAATGATTTTTATTAGACAATGGTCGGAAAGACCTAAAGGCGAAAGAACGGAAGTTTTATAAACAAGAGGGTTTGATGTAAGAAAGAGATCTAGAAGATGTGGAGTATCGTTAGGGTTATCAGGGATTCTTGTGGGTTCAGAAATCATTTGTGTGAGATCACATGAAATAGCAAATGTTTCTGCACTATGACCAGCGGGATTTGTAGTAGATGAAAATTGAATCCAATTAGAGTTATGAACATTGAAATCTCCTACAAATGAGATATCGCAAGATGGAAACTGAGACAGGAGATAGTCAACTTTCATACTAAGGTAATCGAAGAAGTCTTGAAAGTTGCTGTCAGGAGACCTATAAATGCAACAGTAGAATTTCACAAAATGAAGACCAGAATGTTTAAACCAAATCACGTCAAAATTTTTATTTTCTAAGGAAGAAACCCTCTTGCAAGCAATTCTGTCCTTGATGTACGCACATACGCCTCCTTTATATCGAAAGTTAGAGTGAAGATGGTATTGAGGAAATTGCAAGTCGGGTGACGCGGAGCTTTCAGAGGAGACTTGTGTTTCAGATAGAAACAATATATCAGGTTGTAATTGCTCAAGATGTTGGTGAATAGCATTAAGATTAGACCTGATACCGCGGATGTTGCAGTAGTGAATCAGAAAGTTGATACTTTCGATGACCGAGGTCGCTTGGGCCCTGCCCTCCCGGACATCCGAATGGGGCAGGATTTTACGTCCGGAATTTATAACCCTAGAAACCACAGCCATCTTATTTTTTAATTTGGGACTTTTAATCCGATAGGAAGACAGTGAGGGCGAGAAGGAAGAATAAGGATGAGAATAGATTAAGGATGATGGAAAAGGTAACCGGCAGCCCTTACCGAGCTCAGAAAATCGGAGACCCAATATTAAGGAGCCCATGGTAAGGGTGGTGGTACCTCCCCGGCTGGCATGGAGTATACATGCCTACCACCTATATATGGAGTATATTTTCAGCAGTTTTTCCTTACACTTGGTTTTTGAATTGGTAGTCAACGGTGTCCACCACAGTGAAAAAAAAATGCATTCTTTTTTTTAGATTATTATTGTTTATTACAATACAAACGAAATCTTATATATCACAGCAGTCAATTTTGCCTTTTTTGTTTTATTTTTGGCAATTTTTCGTCCCATCTCTTGTACATTCTTTTGGTAACAGTTAGAACATAATTGCCTTTTTTCCGCTTCATATAACCGATGATCCTGGCTATTTGTATTAGGCAGATTGCCCGGCAATTCCTTGTGACCCATTAGACCTTCAAAAAAATATAATTTACTTTCTGGAAACGGAGAGAGAATTATATTCTTACCTTTTATAACTTCTTCGCGGAATTTTGTAATTCACGTTTCGTCTTGGGTAACATGTTGATGAAAGCCAATAAGAATTGACAATCCCTGCACCAATAACCAACTCAATTGCAAGCTTCCGGTACCATTTTACTCCGCGTCTGAGCGAAGAATTGTAAGCCTTCGTTTGATCTAAATAATCAAACTATTATACAAAAATAATTTAAGGGAGAAAATAATATCTTACCAGATAAATATGTAACTTTTGTGTTTATTGTATTCAATAACTGATGTTGGCTTCATGATATCGCCCGTTCGCTTATGTACTACCACCATTTCCGGAATATACTTTGTATTCAGCATTCTTACATCACGTTTATCTTTCCATTTCTCCACAAATATGCCGGTATTGCTTTCTTCTGAAACGACTTCACCTTTCTTCAGTTTCTTATTTATTACATTTTTGGGATTATTTTTCCTGTTGTTGCGTAGAGTACCTATTATATATGTTTGGTTGACCAACAGCCTATGTGCTAGCTGTACAGAAGTGTAATAATTGTCAACACAAATTATTCTACCCTTGCCAAACAAGTCTTTAGTCAGGTCTATAACAACTTTTGTTGGAACAGTTTGATCGTCATTATCATTTTTTTTTGTCCGCAATATACCTTCAAGTCGTATAAATACCCACCATCCAAACACAATTTAAACAATTTGATGCCAAACTTATGACGTTACTTATGTATTGTTTAAATTTTAGACGGCCTTTGAAAGGTACTAGGGTTTCGTCAATATATAAGAATTCTGATGGTATAATTGGCAACTGACAGCTTTTTCTCAACATAGATATTAGTGGGCTTATTTTGTACAACCTATGGTCGTTATCTCCAGCAGTTTCATTGTTGGCAAAATGCCAGCTCTTCAAGAGCAGCTGAAACCGGTTTCTAGACATCACCTGGGAAAGTTCAGTTCTATAAATGAAGTTTTTTGATCAATATGAAGAAATAGATGGAAGATTTACAAGCCCCATCCACATTAGAACGCCAACAAAATCTTCCATTTCTTCTCTTTTTGTATTTTTTCAGTTTTGGATGCGTGATGATCGGCGACCTTCTTTAGTTTTCTCCTGCATCGCATGCCTGTTAGTTTCAAGAACAAATAGATCGAATATCTGATCGTTAATTAAAAGTTTATAGAAGTCGTAAGGAGTCTTATGATAATCATCATACAGTAAATTCGAAATTCCTGGGTTATTATCACTGAACACAAAATTTTTCAAATTTTTCCCACTTACTAGGCCCCAATCAATTACCGGTAATTTATCCATTTCATCATCGGAATCAGATTCCAAAAAAACCGTATTGTTAGCAATTACTTCTTCAATGGTGGTTTCGATATTATTCACGCTTTCTTCGGGCTCAATAGTTTCAGGATAATTTCTCCGGTCTTGTTCCGCTACCTCCCTTGCTATTTCTCCACTTTCCTTTTGGAAAACTGCAAAACTTGTAGATACCTAGTCAAAATTTAGAACTTGACGACAGGTTTCTCGATTATTAGTTTTTCAGGCGTTTCAACGTCGTCTGAACTAGCCGACCCTGATTCATCTGGTTCAAACTCAGATACGTCTGGAGAAAAATCGGTAGCTGATTCATCCGAAGGTACATCATTCCCTAGCTTTCTAATTCTATCTTGTTCTTTTTCAAATGACATTTTATAGTACATATAACAGGGAAATAGCTATTGTTTACTACGCGTAAAACTGTCTAATAAGTTATTCACACACAACCACACTTCCCACTTCGCACAACTAACAATAACTTACTTATTAGGACGAAGACACACATCAATAACTTGATATATCAATCACAAACAACAGACTAGTCAAAACAGCGTCAATCTGCCTGTTTGAGCATTGCCTGGCGAAAATAAAATGACAGGAATCAACCTGTCTGAATGGTGATCGCGGATTTCCACCACGGCCATAGCGACGGTTTGAGTCGTGGCCGCGGTGGGTCAATGTTGTCCACCAACATTTTTTTCATTTTTCTGACAAAAAAAAGTTAATCGTAAGCAAAGTCGTAATGTTATGTTTAGATATACTATTTTAAATACTTTAAGTTGAAAAAAATTATTGACAAACTGGGATAGAATTTTTTCTATTTCATGATGGCACTTTTCGTGTTAATTACTAATTACTTACTCTTTTACAGTCGCAAACGTTGAAACCGTGGACAGCTTGGTCGAAATATTCGATGTTAAAGACAGTTCTAAATGTCAAAGAAAATATTATTAGACACAAATTTTTAAAAGTTATCGCTTTCCTGAAGAGCAATTCGTTGGGTTACGAGCCTATAAAATCCAAAGTGCTATCAAGAGTTGAGATCGATAAATTTTCGGCAAGCGCTGATGATGAAAAATTTTTGGTAGATAAGGTTAGTATGTGGTGATTACTTTTAAAGTAGGATTCAATTTTACTTTAATTATTAGGTCTCTCTTATTATCCGCCTTTATAAGAATGCAGGATATTGTCGAAAAAGACAGCAGCTGTCTATTAATTACTCTTGCTGATACAAAGACAAATATTAAAGGAATGTTTCCGGTGGTTGATGAGCAGAGAGTTGTTAACCCTGTGGAGGTTTATCGGAAATATGTTCGTCTTCGGTCTAATAATATGCCACACGACGATTTATTTGTCTCATACCAAAAAGGTAAATGCACTGTGCAACGCATCGGCATCCATTCATTGGGGAAAATGCCTTCGACTGTGGCTGAATGTTTAAAGCTACCGAATCCAAAGGACTATACAGGTCATTGTTTTAGACGTAGCTCTCCTACTGTGGCTGCAGATGCTGATGTGGATTTGACATCGTTGAAACGCCTAGGAGGTTGGAGGCAAGTATGTTAAATAAAACGTTTATCTTATTTTAAACAACAATATTAGTCAGGTCGTCTGAAGTGGCCGAATCTTACATAGAAGAGTCGACTGCGTGTGCGTGCGTTGCGTGCGTGTCGGTACGCGTGCGTGTGTGTGCGTATGCGTGCGTGTGCCTGCAGTGCGTGCGTGTGCACGCGTGTGCGTGTACGTGTATGGGTGTGTATGGGTGCGTGTGCGTGTGCGTGCCTATGCGTGTGTGTGTGCGTTCGCGTATGTACGTGTGAGCGTGTGTGTGCATGTGTGCGTGTGTGCATGTGTGTGCGTGTGCGAGTGCGCGCGAGAGTGCGCGCGCGCACGTGTGTGTTATTATTATTACTATTATTATTATTATATATATTATTAAAAGGATGACGGTTCTACACCTGAAGAAAAGTTTGACAAAATATCTGAGATGATTGGCTCTGGTAATGTAGAAGTTAAGTCGATAAAACAAATATCCTTACCAAAAACGGAATTTTTACTTGTTAAATTAAAAAATGAAGAGGACAAGTATAAATTCTTAAAAGCCGGAAAAGCATGGTGGCGCAATTTATCCCAAGAAGAAAAACGATATTCCAATCGTTATTACTATAATGAAAGCTTATGTGTGGAATATAGACATCTGCTAAAAGAGACAAAAAAAAGAGCTGCAGTGTATAACTTTAAATTTGTGTGGGTAAAGGGCGGAAGAATTTTAGTGAAAAAAGATGAGACCAGTAAAACATGTGTAATTTTACAATACTTGATGTAGATAAGTGCATCAATTAAATTTTTAACATATTTGTTTATCATAAAATTACACATGGTTTACAATAATTTTATATCGTTCTCCTTTGCATTGCACTTGGTTTTGATAATGATTTCGATTTTAAATTTGTTACATTATTTTATTCAATTTATATAAAGGAACTTTATAAATGCAAAATGCATACATTACATTTAGACAGGTTTAATAAAATTTATAGTGATAGGACAAAGAAATTCTTCACTCATGTTATATTTATTTGAATTAATAATTAGCTTCCAAAATTATTACAATGAGTTACATTAACACGAAACTTATTTCTGTAAAATGCCTGTATAGAAAATTTTGTAATTAATAATGAAATTCATACTTTATTTACCCTAATTATGTAAATACAAATAAATTGGTAAACATAATAACTGTCAAGTATACTTTAAGCTAACTCAAATGGGTATTAGGAATCATAATGATGAATTTGGCATTAAGAATTTATTTTGTCTTTTTTGTAAACTGCTGTACATAAGGTTTTATTTTCTCTCTTTTTTTCTTTCAAATTATCTATTTTATTCTATCTAATTTTAACAAAAAAAAAATTTTTTTTTTGTGCATTGTAAATACTATTATTGTTTATCGGACTAGCTGTGAAACACATCTAAAATTACTTTAAAGTAAACCTACTACGATGTTTATATTTATATTGTTTTGTAGAATTAATTACTAAGTTGAGTTTGACTCTTTGATTTTCTGATTTTAAATAATTTGCTAATACAGATGGTTATTGTTTCTTTTTTTTGATGTCAATTATAAATAGTTTATTGAACTCATGAGTGTCAAAAATAATTTTTTATGATTAAGAATTGTTAATTATTTTTATATGTAACCTTTTAAATATACGGAACCGACATATAAGTCTCTTAGACTTCGTTGGACCGATAAATGTACGATATTTGGTGAATAAACAATTCAACAACAATTCAACAATTACACCAATAAAATACAAATCGTCTACATTTAAATAAATGACTATTTACACATGTAACCTTAACCTATGTTTACAAGAAAAGTGATTAGTGGTGGATATCATGTTGCAATTGACTCTCCAATATAACGACTCCATATCACAGAGTGATGACTATCGAGGCTGCATACAGCATTATTTATGCACCAGTGGTATTTAAAACGCCTATTGATCTTTTTCTCTTGTTCCGCTAAGTCTTGTAAAATCCTGCTTTTTAAACGTGCAATATATGTATTCAGGAACGATTAAGTGTGGTTATTGTTAGTTTTCAGTGTACTTACGGTAATAGTATAGATTGCCAGTTTTGGCAAGTTCATTAAGTCTGAAAAATCCGTGTTCGTACTTTCCTTTATATCACAAATAAGGAATGTCATTGAGAGTGCTCCAAGTTTCAATAATATTTTGAGTATTGATTTGACCAAATTCCAAATCTGCTTTGTTTGTGGGCAATTTAAAATTATATGTAAAGCATCACATATGGGAGACCTGCAGTAGTGGCATGCATCAGTAGTACGTAGTTTAGCGCGGTGCAGGAAGATTGTATAGGCTAGTATTTTTTTGCGAACCGCCACGCAAGTATGAGTTACACTTGGAAGGAAAACGGCCATAAATCAGTACGGGAGGAGGCGTGAGTGAATACTTTAATATTCAGCGAGGAGTGCGACAAGGCCGATACAAATGGTGTAATGGTTGGTCACGGAAATGTGCGACTTCTGGTGTATGCAGATGACACAGTCTTATTAAGTTACAGTCCGGATGAGCTACAAACCGCTCTGAGGAAGTTGGATACATCTGTGAGAGCATGGACCTAAAGGTAAAGGTTTACAAAACTAAGATTGTGGTGTTCATTCGGGAAGGTGGAAAGGAGAGTAGAGTATTTACTTTGCAAGATGAAATTGTGGAGTAAGTGGACGAGCTGGTATATCTGGGTAGAATGTTTACTGCGGATGGTCCAATGTAGGGGGAGATTGGACGAAGGGTCAATACTGGAAGGAAAGTGATTGGAAGTATGTGGACGATAATGGGAAACGAAAGCATGGTCTAGCTGCGAAACGAGCAATCTATAATCGCGTGTTTGTCCGAAGTGAGACATGGGTATGTCAAAAAAAGTACGAAAGAAAAGTATATTCCGTCGGTACGAGATCGTGGTAAAACGATAAGGCATAAAATAAAGAATGAGTGCATAATGATGGAGTGTGGCGAGGAGGAGACGATGATGGATAGATATAAAAGTAATACATTACGTTGGTTTGATTACATTGAGAGAATGAACAACGCAAGATTAACGAAGCAAATATATGTAGATGAGGTTAGAGGTAAGGCCGCGCCTGGTAGGCCGCGTAAAACTTGACTAAATGTAGTAGAATGTATGATAAAGGAAAGAAAGATAAGGAGTTTTAAATATAAAAGGGTATGTCAGAGACAATGTATGAATCTTGCAGAAGCTAGGGAGGTATGCGGACATATGAAAGCATGGAGGAAGATTGTGAATGAAAAATAAATAGGAGGCAGGGATTGTTTTGCCTACACCGCAAGGGAATGGCGTGAAGGTTAAGTTAAGTTCCTTTCCAGTATTGACAATGACGGTATTTTCTTTTTGCACATCGTTAGCGAGCTATCAAGCAAGCGTGCTAATGTTGAGAAAGTCTGCATAGAATTGAATTTTGATTGTCATTGTTTGACAGATAAATCCCTAGCACTGTTACTTTTTATGTCGTGTGTGTGTGTGTGTGTGTGTGTGTGTGTGTGTGTGTGTGTGTGTGTGTGTGTGCGTGTGTGCGTGTATGCGTGTATACGTGTGTGTGTGTGTGTGTGCGTGTGTGCGTGTATGCGTGTATGTGTGTGTGTGCATGTGTGTGTGTGTGTGTGTGTGTTGTGTGTGTGTGTGTGTGTGTGTGTGTGTGTGTGTGTGAGCGCGTGTGTAAGTGTGAATTTGTGTGTGCATCAAAATTGATTGTGACTGATCCCAAAATTGTGACCTCCTACGCACGATGTGTGTGTGTGTGTGTGTGTGTGTGTGTGTGTGTGTGTGTGTGAATATTTGTGCGTGGTGTGTGTGTGTGTGTGTGTGTGTGTCCTATATTTCATGTGACGTTTTGGGTAAGCTTCAGAGTGGATTGTATTTGATCACAAGATTGTGACCTCTTACACTCAATGTCCTGACGAAAAATTTATTTTTTCGCAATCTACACGTCCTTTTATGACAAATTAGAATAACTTGTAAAATTTATGTGTATGAGGTCTTAAACGGGTTTGCTGTTCGCTGTTCACACTTCTGATATACTGCCCCTTCCGGATGCATTGTATTGTGACCCTGCGCGTGTGGATTTCGCAAACTAGGCGTATTGTAGCTTAATCAGTTTAAGTTTTGCAGAACCACTCGAATCTTTCTATTTTCGTATATAATGATGAGTATTCGCAATTATTTTATTTAGTTCATATGGAAAGAATATGAAAATTGGTGTGGATCGTAGTAGACAAACGAACTTAACGAATGGACAAACTAATGTTATAATTAGTACTTATCGTAACCTTAAAGCAATTTGACATAATTTTAGTAACTATTTCCCTCACATTATTGTAATAAATAATGGATTAACGGATTTGAAACAATATATCAATAAGCGCTGACTTACAGTGAACATTGCACACATGGGAAGGTTTCCCACAAAATCACAGCGAACTTATTGAAGAAATCGAGAGAGTTCTTATTTAATAAAATTGTTTACGCCATTATGTGACTAATATCATCATTTTTAACATATCTGAAAATAAGCTTTACTTTACTCAAAACAAACAAAAAAATATTGACGTTAATTCAATTATCTCATCTAAATAACAAAACAGACACTTAAAATTGCGCTTAAATAATGTGCTGTATACAAAATGGGTTTCACAGATGGATTCATATTAAAAAAACACAACAATAACCTATGGATATGTATTATAAATAAACCACCTCAGATATATCAAACAATCGTTACATTAGTTTTACATACAAATTATATTACCTCTGTTACTTAAAACGAAGTGATACTAGCTAGTTTCAAAGTCGGCCTTTACTAAATTACTGTAAATATTACCCGTATGCCAAAATAACAAATGGTTATAACGAATAATCTGCGTTATTTTTTAACGCAATCGTCACATAGAATTCCGGTACAAAATAGTCAATATAACAAATCAGAAAAACTCATACAAATTTGGATCATAATACAAATGAATCCCTTGCCTTAAACTCGAACGGTAAAATATTAAACAAAGTGATCCTACAGGATACCGTATTCAACCGTTAACACATATCAAAAGAATGCACAATACTTTATTACAAATTGTCAACACACAGGAAAGGAAATGATTACCTTAAATTTGATCAGCGTTTACATCGATGGATGAACCCTGCAGCGGCTTCGGCGATGTGATCAACGTTGTAACTACGCTCGAATCTCCCAGTATGACGCACCTCGAGAAGGAACACGGCGCGTCGATTCAATGTCTGAATCGCGGATAAATATCTCAATTAGTTGTACGGTACACTAATGTCTATATTTACACGTTGCTTGTTAACTTTACTCTATTTACGTAATAGTTCTGAAGTACACTTATTATTTTTAATGAAAAGCTTAATTATGTAGTTGGCTTTATACGTTTCTCTGTTATGTTGATGGCAGGATGATGTTTATGTTTTAATTTTTCAATTTTGCAAAATTGTTTACAACATCTTTAACAATTTTAACAGATATTACTACTGACGAAGATAACTGTAAGTGTTATCGAAACGTTTAGATTGTATAATTTAAAATACACCATTAAAAAACTCAAAAAGATAAGTATTTTAAAAGCTTAATTATTTGCAGCGAGTTTTCGTTACCGCTGAGTTATGAACTTAATGTCTGGAAATTAGGAACGAACGTTTGGTTTCTTTCGCATAAAAGCGATAACTACTCCATAGAATAGGGAAAACACTAGGATTAACTCTTAACACCTTCTTCTAGGATCCTCGACAAAGTACCTTTGGACAAACTGCACTTAACGATAAATCAATCTCGTGTTGGTTGAAACGACACAATAAAATCTCTTCAATGGGTTGCTTGGGGAAACTCCCCCTACTCACGGAAGTTCTTTCAACACCGCTGGTGGTAACGGTAACTTATTAACGCTTCTGCGTCAAAACTAAAAGTCCCCTCGTGCATAACTCACTTCCCGCCACATTAAACTCTTGTACCCCTTCCTCATAATTAACCAATCATAAAAAAGGTTACTTAAAATTTCTAATACGCGCCAAAACGAACTAAAAAGAATACTTTGCAACAAGCAGGTGCTATCAGCGTAAGCGATATCCTGTAAGTTGATGATTTCACTACGACGCTGGCCCTTAATGCCTCGTGTCTAATAGCCAAACCCTTTGTTTAAACCAAAACTTCCGTCAACCTGTCGCCTAAAACATTCTTAAAAACTGCGATATATGCTGTCTACACTATATTTGAATACAAAGTAACAATTTTAATATGATCTGTAAATTTCCAACGGCGCAATTTCGACGACAATGCTTATTGTGATTGACAAAATTTATAAAATACGAACAACTGTTATTTACAAAGGCACTACTTAGTTCTCAACAAACTTAATAAAAGGGATTTCACTGCCTCTCGGTGCCAATCGTAAACCAAATTTTAATTCCATCTAAATTTGATAAACACACCAAAACTTATAATTCGTTTTCAGAATAGGGATTCTATAAGCATTTGTAAAAATTTCGAATACTTCCAAATATTCGAAAAATCACGACTGCGTGACAAAATACGAGAAAATTATTTCAATCATTCTGGAATTCAATGCGATCCGTTGCGAGATGTTGCTTTCAAAGTAGTTCGTAATTCAAAAAATTAAAAGCGACGTCAACTGCAGCAAATGCCGGGAAAAAAAAGCGAAGCGGCTATTATTTCAAAAGAATATCAAAAGATCGTTACTTTATACAATGAGGATACTCCGGTAGGTTTGCAAAAGAAATTTTTTGTTTGGCGGTTGTATAGTTAGCTTAGAGAGATGGAGAAGCATCCAGATTCATTTTGGGAAATTTACAATAAGTAATTTATAACATGGGGTGTCTACTGGAAGAATAGATTTTTTTTTTTATGATTGTGGACCTGAACAGGCTAAATAAGGCCTATCGTGCTAAAGCACTCAGGAACACTTAGGAGGATGGATAGAGGGATAATGAATTGCCAATAGATGCCTATGAACAGCTACCTTAAATTTTCTCATATCATAAGGAACTAGGGAGATCATTCCAGAGTTTAGAAGCCGTGTAGAAAAATGTGGATTGCGCCCGTTTGGTACGACAAGTGGAGATTTGTACTGCATACTGATGATGTGAATGAGCGAACCGAGTGTTTCTCGCAAAGATAGCCGGAGATGGTATCAAAGAATGTAATTCACCAGCACAATAGCCGTTGTAATAACGACAATACGAAGAAAGAACTGAAACCATCCTTCTATACTCAAGGGACTGTATCTGAGAAGTTAAGGACGGGTCATTTATAAGCCTAATCGCTCTCTTTTGAATACGATCCACGATATCGAGAGCGTATTGGGGAGCACTAACCGAAAGGTGAGAATTATATTCCAGATGAGGCCGAATTTGGGCCTTATACAGCAGAAGGAGTTGTCGAGAGGTAAAGTACTGCTTAGATCTGTACAAAAAGCCTATTTTACGAGCAGCTGTTTTGGTAGCTGACAGAAGATGGTCAACCCATGAGAGATTTGAAGATACAGTCATACCCAACAGAGTAATAGAGTCTGAAAACTTAAGAACTGAGCCATTCATACTTACAACAGGAAATGATCGATCTTTTTTGGTGGACATAAGGCAACACTGAGTTTTGTTAGCATTAAATTTAACTAGATTATTGCTTCCCCATTCGAGAATACGTTGAATGTCTTTGTTGATTGAATTTGCCATTTCAGCTTTAATTTCTTGATTTGGCATAGAAGGTGGATTATCACTATGAGTAGACTGAGATGAACTACAGTGAAGAGTGCTATCGTCAGCAAAACAATGGATGGGGTTAGTTTTTGAAGAAATAAGGTCGTTTATGTACAGCAGGAAAAGTGTAGGCGCTATAACGGATCCCTGTGGTACGCCCGCGTTAATGCTAACTTCTTTTGAAAAAAAGCCATCAACTACGACACGTATTCGTCTTTTATCAAGGAAACTAGAAACCCAGTTGATGAGCGTATCATTTAACCCAAACGAGGTGTGTTTGGCAAGTAAACACTTATGCCAAACTTGGTCAAATGCCTTTGAGATATCTAAAGCGACTACAACTGTTTCACCGGACTGCTCTACTGTATTGTTCCAAACTTGGGTCACATATGAAAGAAGATCACCTGTTGAACGACTTTGCCTAAATCCATATTGGTGGTCACTAAGGAGTTTGTTAGTTTCAGGGAACGTGAGCAGTTGCTGATTGATGGCTTTTCCATGATTTTAGACAAAATGGAAGTGATGGCAATTGGTCTGTAATTTGAGGGATCGGTCTTATTACCTTTTTGGGAATAGGTTGAACATTTGCTAACTTCCATGATGAAGGAATTCCCAGAAGATATAGAGATCGTATAGAGCTTAGATAGGACTGGTACTAGTACGGGGAACATTTCTTTAAGACAATAGCTGGGATACCGTCTGGGCCAGTCGCCTTATTGAGATCAAGCCTACTGATGATCGATTCCAAGAGCTTGTACCGAAAATGAATTGGTTTCATAACGTATGAAGAAGAGTTGACTAGGGGCACATCTTTTCCAGAATCATTGGGACACGAGTTTGATGCAAACAAATCCACAAAAACGTTGGCTTTGTCTACAGAATCAGCAACTACCGATCCGTCAATAGATGTCAGGGGGGGAAATGAAGATGTTCGAAAGTTTTTACTAATGGCTTTTGCTAAAGACCAAAATTTACGACTGCCTAAAGGAGATGTAGCTAGTTCATTGCATTTTCGTTGTTCGAACAACTTTTTAGTTTTAGCGATGACACTTTTGCAGATATTTCTAGCACCAACGTATTCTACATGACTGTCAACCGATTTATTAGATTTCCATTTAATGTAACATTTATTTTTTAAAGATATTGCATCAGGACAAGCCTTATTGAACCAGGGTTGAGAACGTGAATGACCTACACGGTACCGTTTTTTCGGAATGTATAACTCCATTCCCATGAGGATGACTTCAGATTCTGAAAGAGCGATGTCCGAAGAAGAGGACGACTTAAAACAATATTCACGCCATGGAAAGGTTGCAAAGAAATCCCGTAAATCACTCCATCGAGCTGACTTAAAACACCACAAGGTTCTATCGGTTTTGCGAACAACAGTGGAATTAGGTACAGTAGAAATGATTTTTATTAGACAATGGTCGGAAAGACCTAAAGGCGTAAGAACGGAAGTTTTATAAACGAGAGGGTTTGATGTAAGAAAGAGATCTAGAAGATGTGGAGTATGGTTAGGGTTATCAAGGATTCTTGTGGGTTCAAAAATCATTTGTGTGAGATCACACAGATTATAACAGTATATTTAGCAAGCATACACAAGGAGGAGAGAAGTGACTTGCAGAAACTAAATGGCTGATACCAAATACAGAAAACCTTATGTGTGTCCTGTTACGTATAAATTTAACATAATTATTTTCATGTTATGTACAAGTATGATCTTTTAGGCTGTTCAACAAGCTGCTTACTACACGAACGCCTCAGATAATCACTTATTGTTTTTAACACCGAACCCACGGTCGCTGTCAGGCAACTTCTGGTATAAACATGCTCCCATAAGCTGAAACGAACTTTCTAAGTGGACTACAGAAGGTCCAACTAAAATTGGCGTGGATACAAAAAAAAAATTAAATATCAAATCATTCCTTGCGTTCCTCTGCAGTTTCTCATCTTACAATAGCAGGAACACATGAGCTGTATGTTATAAAAATGACCGGTCACGCGAGTGGCAAGTTCCATCAAGCCTTATTTATAACCAGAAGAACACCAATCTTCAACATCAAAATCGATTTGTGGACGTGAAAGCGCTGTGAAAAATGGCAACATAATTAAAATTATGATAACTGTATATTTAATTTCATTACATAATTTTTTTAATTTTAATAATAATTTTAATTTTAATTTGTTGTAGCTATCTACGTTTCTTTCTGATAACAAGAAAAAGTATTATGTAACACTTATCAGTTAATTGAAATGTGATTTGTTCGAAATTAGAAATTTGTTTTATTTCATTGGTTGATGGGATCAGGTTGACAAGCGTATAGAATAATCAATGTGAATAAGGCGGAAATAAATAAGTTATTGTACAAAAATTTTCTGAAATCAGTTCTATTCACAATATAATCAACCCCTCACGCCCAGAAGGGAATGGCATAACATTACCAACTTAAACTCCACGAACAAAACGGCCACCTTGCAAATTAATTTTGTAATATGTTCATTAACCACTGGAAATGAGTTGGTAGGTTTCAAACTCACTACCCTTTCTGGAATTTTTTGTATGATGACATCCACAAATTGTCAACTTTAAAAGGTTCATTGCATTACATGTATCCAACTAACCCCAGCCAGAAAAGTTAAACTGCAAGTTGATACTAGAATAACCCTATTGATAAATTTTTAGGGTTATGTCGAAACTACTGGCAACATTGTAATGAAATTTTGCATGAATATGTTTTTGAAGGTGACACATCCCATGAATTTGTTTTTATATCTGGCTCTCAAAGAGGACGCTAGTTACACGGTTTGTAACGAGTAGTTTTAACCATAACTTTTTTGAGGTTAGATTTTCTAGTCCAAACTTTAAGTGAACATACATCATTGAATTTTACACCAAAATGGCACTATTGGTAAAACCCGATACTGAGTACCATTTGCGGAATAACGTTATTCTAAGGTCAAAGTTATTAATTACACAAAGAATCGAAATAAGAAAAATAAAACAAATGTTCAAAATGTCATCATTTAACCATGGAAAACAGCCATTTATTTATAGATAAGACGGTAATCTCAATAACATTTGGTATTGTTGATAAATGTATTCAGATGTTGAATATACCGACATGTTGTTAACCTTAGGCGAGTGTTTAGGAAACATCAGATTTTAATGAAACTATATTTTCTGTTATCATTAAAATATCTCCGTTCCATCAAAGTGTAAGCCTCTTTGCTTACAATAATTAAAATTGTTGATTTTAATTTGCCTCCACTTAGCTCATTCGTGTCTGTTTCGGCACGATGGGGGTGGTTCGTAAATACGGAGTATTTAGGCTTAACACTGTTCACCTTGACTAATTAGAGTAAAATGGTTTAAACGTATATTCTCCAATAACGGTTATAAAACTAAATAGCTTATTACTAAAAATATCTCAACTTAGCATAAATTAAAATCCTAATGAACTGGGTCTCCGGCTGCGTGGCTTTTCTGGACCCTGTCACTCCGTCCTGGTACGTTTCTGTAGAAATATAAGTTAAGGTTATTTGACTGTAGCCGGATTATGAACGAAATTAGGACGAAAATAGACCCTTTAAAATTATTTAGGAAAATTCTATTACGGTCCTGACTAACGGAAGCAGGAATAGGGCGTCAGTAGAACACGTTATCGTTCTTACATAACGTATTAAGTCAATGGCCGGCGTGCGTTCACATGTAAGTCATGGAAGAAAATCGATATTACTATCGTCACCGCGCAGGTCGTATTCACGTTCTATGACTTCGGTGTTTATTATCAAGGTAAACGTTGCTTTAAATGTATTACTCCAGTGTCAACTACCAGTTAGTCTTGCGGGATTATTTTGTTTACCGCTATTAGTTATTAATACTCTCAACAATTAGAATTAATTACTTAGTAACGTATTTATTTTATTCGGTTAAAAGATGCTTTTGTCTCTATGGTACGAAAGTGAATGCACCGCGTTTCTTAATTTAAACACGTCTTAATTTTACTACGTTCACGGCAGCAAGGTTACGAAGGTTCTTCCGTATTCGTTTAATTATTATAGTTTGTATTTAATATCAATGGAGAGTTTCGTTTAATTTAACCAAACGTACACGCGTTGTTTTATTCCCTATATTGAATATTTTATGCGTCTAGCTGTTAATCCAAAAAGTTTACCGATTCGTACACAAGTTAGTTTTAATAATTGCGGGAAGTAAAAGTAAAGGGGTTTCGTGATTTGAACGCGTTTTATATTTACTAACTTGAGTATCTACTTACATGCGATTCTAACCGGGTAAACACATAACCATAAGTTTAAACAATTATGCAAATTGCTTCAAATGGACTAACTGTTTATTAGATATTCACTTATTTCCGTTCTTAGTAAGAGCTAAGTTTACTCGTTGTCACAGCGGTGGATGTGATTTAACAAGCGCTTCTTAGGCAGGTCGCGGCTTCTCAGACAAACGATCGCTTCTGTGAGTATCTCTAGGTGTCTCTTTCGGGTCAGGTGTCCTAGATGTGGTTAGAGTAATGTTGTGTGCTGAGTGTGTAATTGAGAAGACAGTCCACAGTCTGGGACTAACCGGAGTGGTGCTATTGGACTGCGTTCTCCGGGGTGTGATAGAACTAGAGCGAGGACCCTTCTTGTCACATGAGTAAGCAAAAGATAAATCCAGGACGTTAAGCCCGTCTCCACCGTTCGACTCGGTGTAGGTATGTGTGGAAGGTGACTCCAGGCCCTACAGCCTGTCGAAGCAACTTCAAATATAAGTGTATGTGTGGGGAGGAGGTCGTCAGGCTCTACAGCCTGTCGAAGCCACTTCAATGTGTGTACTGTGAATGTAAGATAGCTTTCGGTGTTTACAGTCCGTTGACTATCTAGGTGTCTGGCGTAAGGTGTTGGTACTCAACTCACGTACTTTCAATCTCAGAACACGGCGGTAGGCAGGTACTCACCAGGAGTTGGTGGTCAGGCGGATTAGTAGCGCGACGGTTTCTGGATAATCGTAAGCTGTGATCGGCAGGCGACGTACACGACGGTTCAGGCTAAACGCACGCGAACTAGATCGGGGATCTTCTCTTATTTTCTAGGTTATCGCAATAAGCGATCAGAATTCTGGTCAGGCTTTTCAGGATTTATCGCAGTAAGCGATCAGGTTGCTGGTCAGGATTCCGGGTTCTCTTAAATAATGCGATTAAGAGCAGCAGGCGCGCGATCGGGATATTATTTATTCGGTAGCGTCGGCGGAACGGATCGACGCACTGGTTAGGTATCGACAGCGTAACGGATCTACAAGCAAGCGGTCGGTGCAACAGCCCAACGCACAAGCAGGAGGTAGACTATGGACCGGATTACGTACGAGCAGTAAGGTGTCGCGGCAACGGCCCGGCGCACAAGCACTCGGTCGGCACTTCTGGTCGCGGCAACAGCCCGACGCACAAGCATTCTTTTCTTGTAACGCGTCTCGCGGTTTTATAGAGGATCCGCGGTAGGTGGGGACGGCTTCTTTGCAGGAATGCTAATGTGGTGATAGGTGGAGATTACTCTGACGTAAAAATATTCGATGTTTTTTTTAAATCTACGTCGGAGGGGATTAAAATAATTATTTGTGGTGTAATATCGCGCAATCATTTGCAATTTGTTTTAATACTATGAAACTTTACGTAACTGGATTACTTCAGGGCAATTAACAAATAATTAATAAGAAAAATTTTTGGTAAAGGCTGCTCGGTCTTTACAAAAGTTTCCCTAAAATCTGTGTATAAATAAAGACACTTTATGGTGAAATGGGCTACAAGCGAGTATTATCTGCTTTTGATGTTACACAAATCACTTCAGAACACCATATGAACAAAAAACGAAGTAACACTACTTACTTGAAAACTTTTTGAGCAGCAAGTATGCATTTTTCAGTTCAAGAAGAGAATATATCTGAACGAAATGGAAACAAAATTATTCTGATTGAGTGTGATAGAGTGCAGAAAGCTAGCGTTTGAGCTGGGTAAATCATATGTGTATCAGGTTGGCAACTTAGCATCCGCCAAAAGAGCGAAAATCATTACTACTGAAATTTGTTTCTAGCAGCTTTATGCCCCCAATGTTATTACCGGGTTATCCTGCCATGTTACTCATCTCTAAAGTATTTTTATTAGAGAAATAATTTGAGAAATGAAATCAATTCGATTTTTTGTCATACTTATTTGTATTGAAGCGCTTTAATCGGAAGTGACCTAACCTTCAGATTGTTAAATGGGACACCTTATATTTTTTTGCATATTTCGATGTAAAATGAGATTCAGGAAACAATGACACTGTTTTCGCCAATTTTTATTAGGCCAGGACATTTTAGGACGCCAGGAATTATGCAAACGCAATCAAGTAACATGGGAATGCTTCCATTTATGCATTAAAGGCCAACAGATATTACTTCGTGAAGGTAATTAAAGATCAAGCATGCAAAACAACATTATCTACTCGCAGATAATTAGGGAATAAAGTAAGGGCGGCATATCTCTGCGAAACAGTTATGCGACGTGATTCACCCAATAATTCGAAAAGTTGAGTACTGTAGTGATCAAGATGGAGCTCACTTTGTACATTTGAAACCACAATGGCAAATTTTTTAGTAAAATTGTTGGACATTTAGCGATAACTGTTGACTTAACTTACTTCACATTCTTGAAATTCTTTAAACATATAATTAGACTGATTTAAAACTGAGTTACGGTAAAATTGCGTTTTTGAACACTACGTTACGACTTGATTAAAAATAACACTATTTGGATAGTCTATGGCGTCCTAGATCGAAAAATAAACATTGAAACAGAAATGGCTTTTGCTCACTTCCGTTTAAACTAGAAGTATCTCTAAAAAAAAGTTCTCAAAAATTTAGGTTTATACACACCGACCAAACTTCATTTTTCATTTCATGCTTCTAATAATAAAAAAAGTTATAGAGGCTACCTGTGGGGATCAGCCGGTGTATCCCATAAAACGCGTGTAACAGATTATAGCTAGACCTGTTTCGGGAGGATAAATTGAACTGAATTATCAAGGATAAACAGTTATAGAGGCCACCTGAGAAAATCATCCAGTGTATCCCATAAAACGCATGCAACAAAAATCTTGAAGTTATAAATTATGCCAGAGATAACGTGGTTCTACTATTATTTTACTATTAACTCGGAACACGGACACAAGATAGCGGGAAACCAAAAAGACGCACTCTAACAAAATGGTATAAGCAAGATGGCAAAATCCAAAAATGCTCACGCGGTAAGATGGCGGTTATACTGTCAACAAAATGACCGGACACGCATATAAGATGTGGGGGTGCCAAAAAGCAAGAAAGTGGAATGCCAAAAATACGCATTAAAACAATCAGGCGGAACAAGTAAAAAAGCAGTAGAAAGCCAAAGAGGCACACAGAAATAAAATGCCCGGCGAAGGTGGTGGATACTGACTAGGTAAAAGAGTGGGACAAGGGGTGGAGCGAAGAGTGGCAGTGAAAATTAGGGACCAATCACGAGCAAGCTGGGATGGGGCTAGAAGTGAGGCTAAATATGGGATGAGGAGTAGAAACGAAAAGGTGTCGGACTAGTCAGAAACAAGTTTGTGGGGGAGAAAATCCTATGTGCGGTTACTTACGCTAGAATTAAAAATAGAATATGAACATAGTCGAAACGGCTCTAAGTAGGGGTAAAACTTGAAAATAGGTGTTGATATGAACATGGACGAAAAAAGAGCGGGGCTTAAAAGCGCAAATGGACGGACCTTCGTTTAGGGTCTAGCGGTGTATAAGTGGTGAGCAAAGAGTGACGTTTTTCAACGTGCAATAACGATTTATTTATAAGACTTGACTGCCATCTGTTTACGCACATGTGTATAAATCCTTTCATATTGCTCATCATTTTTACCATCCGTCCTTATTAGCTCATTTTACGTTTCGCCAAGTGTATGCGTACACGTTTGCGTACGCGCGCGAGACTGCTGGAGTGCGCGCTTGTGTGTGGGCGAGAGTGTGTGCACGAGTGCGTGCGCGTGTGCGTGCGTACGTGCATGGGTGCGTGCGTGAGTGCGTGCGTGAGTGCGTGCGTAGGTGTGTGCGTGGTAGGTGGGGGAGGGTAGTGCCTGTGTGGGCGTGTAGAGGGGAGGGTTGGTCGTGTGTGTGCATGTGTGTGTGTCTGTATGCTTGTTCGTGTGCGTGTGCGTGTGTGTGTGTGTAAGTATGCGTGTGCGTGTGCGTGTGCATGTGCGTGTGCGTGCGCGTGTGCTTGTGCATGTACGTGTACGTGTGCGTCTACGTGTGCGCGTGCGTGTGCGTGTTCGCGTGCGTGTGCGTGGGTACGTGCGTGTGCGTGTGCGTGTGGTGTGCGTGTGCGTGTGCGTGTGCGTGTGCGTGTGCGTGGGTACGTGCGTGTGTGAGTGCGTGAGTTCGTGCGTTGTTGTGTGCGTCGGTGTGTGGGGGGAGGGTTGTGCGTGTGCTTGTTTATGTACGTGTGCGTGTGCGTGTGCATGTTAGTGGGCACGTGCGTGTTCGTGGGTACGTGCGTGCTTGCGGGCGTGCGTCGGTGTGTGGGGGAGTGTTGTGCGTGTGCAAGTGCGTGTGCGTTTACATGTGTGTGTGCGTGAGCATGTGCGTGTGTGTGCATGTTCGTGTGCGTGTGCGTGTGCGTATGCGTGTGCGTGTGCGTTTGCGTGTGATTGTGCGTATCCGTGTGCGTGTTCGTGTGTGTGTGTGTGTGTGTGTCGTGTGAGTGTACGTGTGCGTGTGCGTGTGCGTATGCGTGTGCGTGTGCGTTTGCGTGTGATTGTGCGTGTCCGTGTGCGTGTTCGTGTGTGTGTGTGTGTGTGTGTGTGTGTGTGTGTGTGTGTGTGTGTGTGTGTGTGTGTGTGCGTGTGCGTGTGAGTGTACGTGTGCGTGTGCGTGTGCGTGCATGAGTGTGTTTGTGTTTGTGTGTGTGTGTGTGTGTGTGTGTGTTTGTGCGTGCGTGCGTGCGAGCGTTCGTGCGTGCGTGCGTGTCTGCGTGCGTGCGTGTGTGTGTGCGCGCATCTGTGCGTGCGTGCGTACGTACGTGCGTGCGTGCGGGCGTGCGTGCGTGCCTGCGTGCGTGCGTGCGTGCATGCGTGCGTGAGTGCGTGCGTGCGTGCGTGCGTGTGTGAGTGTGTGTCGAGGTAAACTTTTTATTTATGTATTTAATAAAATTAATAATAATTTTTAATTACATATTTACCTTTGAACTTATTCGTTCATAACGAAAACTTGATTGTAATCTCATTATATTTAGAATTTATATCAGTTCTACATACATAAAGACAATATTTACATCGATTGGGGCCTGAATCTCGATGGCGCAGTTGGTTAGCGCGGAACTCCAGCAGAGTGCAGGTCGTAGGTTCAAATCCTACTCGAGGTAAACTTTTTATGTATGTATTTAAGAAAATTAATAATAGTTTTTAATCACATATTTACCTTTGAACTTATTCGTTCATAACAAAAACTTATAATAATTTAATATTAGTCAAGTTGCTTTGGTATGTGTGAATCCTTGCGATATTGCAGGCTTACATTCCATTAATATAAGTAATTTGATTGTAATCTCATTATATTTAGAATTCACGTCAGTTCTACATACATAATGACAAAATTTACATCGATTGGGGCTTGAATCTCGATGGCGCAGTTGGTTAGCGCGGTACTCCAGCAAAGTATAGGTCGTAGGTTCAAATCCTACATGTATATATATATATATATATATATATATATATATATATATATATAGTTATAAACGGTATCTTACTGAGCCCGATATAGCAACAGGTCCCTACTGAGCCCGACCCCCGCGCTAATATACAAAACGTTGTGTGGCCCGATTTTATGTTATCCGTACGTTCTGAATCCCGGCAGTGTTGTCGATATTTTCTAGCTGTTTTATATAGATATGCACTTATTATTCTCTCTTTTTCCTTATTTTTAATTATACATGGGCGGATTACACTTTTGTTATGTATTGACAAGCTAATATACTGTAAGAAAAATTTCAAACAGAAAATAGCGGAATATGAAAATGTAAACTTTTACCATTATTATACATATTAAAATACTTATCTTATTTGGATTTTTTATTTGGTGTGTTTCTATGTACAATTTATCTAAATATTTCGGTAACACCTACAGTTATCTTCGTCAGTAGTAGTATTTTCTAATAAAATTGTTAAAGATGTAAAATTTGAAAAATTAAAATATAAACACAAACCTGCTATTAAAATAACAGTTTGGAAAACGTATAAAGCAAACTATAGAATACAATTTTAGTAAAGAGTAACTAGAGAATTAAAAGATTAAGTGTTGTTAAACTGTCTTTAAAATGACAAATCATAACACTCTCCAACAGTCGAAGGCTAATAATGAAAAATGTCCACCAAGAAACAAATTTAACAAAATGTGATGAGACACAAAAAGCTAAAATCAAAATTCAGGTCAAGACGTATCATCATACCCTTTTTTTTAATTATACGACGGCAAAGCTTATTTAAACGGAGACTTTCTTCTTGTATATTGTTCAATAGCTTCAGGTTCTAAACGAACATAATAATGTGTTTGTATTGGTAATATTTCCATATTGTCAAATTGTATATCATGATTTAAATTATTTAAGAGATGATCAGCTACCGCAGACTTCTCTGGTTGACTTAATCTACAAAATCTCATATGTTCTTTATATCTTGTATCAAAACTACGTTTTGTGGTCCCAATGTATACTTTTCCACACGAACAATATACACTCCGAAAGATGACAATGGATTTGAAATATCTTTAGGTGACCTTAAATGTTCTTTAATTTTTCTTGTAGGTTAGAAATAGTGCTAACACCATATTTAATTAAGAGTTTCTCAGTCCTATCAGTAAGTGAGTATCTATTACCTTGTAAGGATTTTGTTAAATATTTATGTTCATGTTTTAAAAATTTAGGATCACAAATTCGTTTTTCTCGATCTACTAAAGATTTAATTATACAAATTTTCTGACGTAGATGCTGGTTGGATAAGTTATGAAGAAATCTATCAGTATGTGTTCGCTTTCTGTAAACCTTAAAAGATATTAAAGTATTAATTTTTTACACTTATGTCGTATATCGAATTTGAAAAAAATGTCTTAGAAAATTTCTATTTGGCAAAAATGACTTTTGAATCACAAAATTATCAATTTTTATAATTTTTTGCAGTAACTTTTTCAAACATTTTTCTTTATTTCAATTCTCAATTATTTGGTTTCCATGGTGACCACGAACAAGGAATACTAGATTTAAGTATGTAGCTCATTTTTATCATAAATTTTTAAATTGGGACTTTTTTGATAATAAGTATGAAACTGTTACGTTTAGGCAAATAAAGTTTTAAATAAACTTACGTTTTATTTTTGACGTTAAATCGTAATAAAAAATAGGGGTTCCCATTTGATTTTTTTGAGTAACTTGCATTTTTTGATAGTCAAGATAAATAAATTTTTTTATTACTAACCTGAGAAATCGCCATTATTTACCCCATACCTTTAATGAGACATAATATTTCTCTCCCTAGGTAAATGATGAAAATAAAAAAACGCCTACTAAATAATGATTTTATTTATTTTTAATGAATGAAACAAAACTCATAACTAAAAAAAAAAACAAACCGGAAAATTTGACAAGATAGAAATTGCTAATTAACTGCACAATTAACTAAACATATTGAGAGTTATAGTTAATTGTGCAGTTATGACAAATCATGTGTATTCCGGCATTTCCGGTATTAACAGAATTAACATTATTAGTTATAAGTAACCGTTATGGGTTAATAATGAATTATGTAATTTGTCCTTCTGTCAGTTTTAGTTTGTCTTTGATAGTTTGACAAATAATGCCCAGTCTACCTGATATTTTGAAAGTGGATAGAAAGTAACATAATAATATTTAAGTACTAATTCAATCAAATTACAATTTTAACAGTTTTATCCTCAAGTAGTAAAAAAAAAATCTATATACACCTCGGTTTAAAATTGCTCGGCTAATAATGGCTCACTTCTCAACCTAGGTGTATAATATACTATTTTGATTACAGTAACTTAATAATTCGTTATGTGAGAAGCACCATATTAAAAATATACACGTACGTACCCGTACGGCACGTAAAGATTGCCAATATTCTAAAGATATGCAAAAAGAATACTTTGCACATGTTTTTCTATTAAATGCTGATCCCAACGTTGCCGCATGCTGGGCCACACAATGTACGGTTCGTGAAGATCGAGAGTTTGTATATAAAAGCGACCTCTGAAGCGGCCTCCTCAGAACTATTCTGTATATAGTGGAGGTATAAACGGACATTATGAAGCCTGACCTAATTTTCGGATTTACACGTTTTGATGCCTATACAATCATATTTTGATGATATACACATGGGTACCTTGTTGAGTCCGGGGACGGCTCAACAAGGTTTTTTCGGGCTCAAGAGAGTACGGTTTATATATGCTACGGGCTCAACAATGACCATTTATCTCTCTCTCTCTCTCTCTCTCTCTATATATATATATATATATATATATATATATATATATATATATATATATATATTCTATTTAGATTTCCACAAGTATTCATGTTTAAATAAGACAATTTTTCTTTAAAACTTGTGTAAATAAACGTAAAAATTAATTCAACGTTTCGGGAACGTCCTTTGTTCCCTTTGTCAAGAATTTATTTGACAATTACAAAAATTGAAATAAGGTAACTATTTTTAACAAGTACAAAATATGAAACAAGGTAACTAATTTAAATTTAATCTGGACGAGTGTGTTTGACTTCGGGTAGTTGGTCTGGTATGTGATGTAGAAGGTGCAGAAGTGGGGACGCCAGGAATAGTCGCAGCATAAATGTTTGAAATTTCTGGAAGATTTGGAGTTGGTTGAAATGTAGAATCAACTTGTTTAATGATATTCTTCCAAATTTGTGGCATTCTAGAAGTGTCATCTCGTTTATTGAGGGCGTTTGGTCTTCTTTCAATTTCAACTGCTTCTCTAATAATTATTTCTTGTAAGGTATATAGAGGTGCAATTAAACGAATATTGTTGGTATTAATTTGGTGTCCTGTATCTAAATGATGTGTAGCTAAAGACGATGAAGGATTGTGCTGCTTAATTGCTAGTTGGTGTGCATCGACTCTCGCATATAATATTCTGTTAGTTTGTCCTATATAAGTTCTTCGACAGTTGTTGCACGGTATCTCATACACTCCTTGGCTTTCGTTAGGAATTTTGTCTTTGGGGTTTCTTAAAAGTTGGGACAAAGTTGAATGTGGTTTGAATACCGGTCTGAAGTCGTTTTTGGGAAATTTCTTTGCTATTCTGTCCGTAATTCCCTTTATATAAGGTAGAATAACAGGAATCTTTCGTTCATTGTTTGACAAGTTATTATTTCTTGGTCTTCTTATTTCGTTGGTAATTTTCAATATTTCTTGATCTTTGTATCCTTTTTGAACTAGTATTTTATTAATAGTCTTCATCTCTTCCGTTCTAGAATGTTGGTCAGATAAGTGGTAAGAGCGGTATATCAAGGATTTCATAACGCTACGTAATTGACCAGGATGGTGATGCGAGCGAGAGTTCAAGTATCTATTCGTATGTGTTGGTTTTCGATAAACTTTGTGTGTAAATTTACCATTAGGAAGTCTTGTTATTAGGGTGTCCAAAAAAGGGAGTGAATTATTTACTTCCATAGTAAATTTGATGTTGTCGTGAATGTTGTTAATATGTCCTAGAAAATGGTTCAAGTTTCCTTTTCCATGGGGCCAAACTACAAATGTGTCGTCAACATAACGAAACCAACATTTAGGTTTTAAATCTGCAGAATTTAAAGCAATGGTTTCAAAATGTTCCATATATACATTCGCAAAAGCTGGAGAGAGTGGCGAGCCCATAGGTGTTCCTTGAATTTGCTTGTAGAATTGTCCTTTGTATGTAAAATAGGATGAGTGCATGCAGTGGTTTATCAATTTGAGTATGTCTTGGTTTATTGAGTGTTTTTCTTCTAGAATTTTCATCGTGTCTTCAATAGGTATTTTGGTGAAAAGTGAGTGACGTTATGTCGAAGCTAACTAAAATGTCATTTGGAGCCAAGGGTACAATTTTGAGTTTTTGTAGAAAATCATAAGAGTTTTTGATGCAAGATACAGCATTTTCACAAATCGGTTGAATAACTTTGGCTAGATAACGAGCAAGGTCATGAGTCGGAGAATTGAATGCACTGACGATAGGGCGTAATGGCCAGTTTTCCTTATGTATTTTTGGGAGTCCGTATATTTTGGGGATTCTTGAACTCTTCTCTCTTGGAATTAGTTTCTGTTTTGTTTCTTTGTCTAATTTTGTAGAATTAATGATAGATTTTGTTGTTTTTTCTATGTAGGTGGTAGGATTGTACTGATTTTTCTTATATTCTGAAGAAGTTAGCAGTTCAGCCATCTTGTGGTGATAGTCTTTAGAGTTGACAATGACAGTAGCGTTTCCTTTGTCAGCGGGTAGTATTAATATTTGGTCGTCATTTTTGATTTGGTGTAACATTTGGAGGTCTTGTTTGGTGATATTTTGTTTGGGAAGTTTGCAGTTCTGAAGAATGTGTGCTACGTTGAGTCTAATTTCGTCAGCTACCGTAGATTCTGTATCTTTTAAGGCGTATTCTACGTTGGTGATGATGTTTTCTACGGGAATCCGTTTAGGAGTGATGGCAAAATTAAACCCTTTACCTAAAACATTTAGAATATTATTATTAAGTTCTTTGTCACTTAAATTGTGTACTGTCCTTAACGGTTCTACATTATTTGCCTGCGATGTATGAGACAGACATTCAAATTTTTGTTTCTGTCGGTTAGTTTTTACCATCAAGGACGATTCTACAGTAATTTCAATGAGACGATCCACCGTATCGAATATGAAAGGGTGAATTTTGATAGCATGTAAAGTTTGGAATGTGTCATAAAGGGTACGGTTGAGATAGTCAAGTTTAGCCCTTTCATTGGCAATCACTTTTCTTAAAAGGGCAAGGCCTGTTTTGAATAAAATCTTATAAGAACCATTAATGTCTGGTCTTGGTTTCAATTTAAATCCCTTGGGTATTATTTTATTGTCACGGCAACGCTTTAAAAAAGTTAAATTAGTAAGTGTTTCACATTTTTTGATACGTAGCTTTCTGTAAATCTTGATGGTATTCAAAGTTTCTTCTCCGTATAGGAATATTATGTTTCTATTTAGATATTATATACATATATATATATATATATATATATATATATATATATATATATATATATATATATATATATATTCTATGGGTGTTATAATTAAAGCAAAATATGATTTGTTTTTGCACGTTACGATTAAAATTATTGGATTGTAATGATATTTTATTAAACTTTTTTTCTATTTTAACATCAAGATTAGACAGATTTTCGAATACAGTGCATATCTTTTCTAGAAACTCGAAAAACTCATCTAACTTAGGCAACGCTTTAATATCTCTTTCTTCCTCAAATATTTTCTTAGAACTATAATCTGGCTTTTGCTGTAAATTGAAAATTAATAATTCTTCAAGAATTTATTTATCTTTGAGTTTTAAGTTTTTCAATGACTCTAAATTACTTTTACAAGTAGTGCCAAAATCTCTCAAATTCTGTGGATTACACTTTGTTATAATTGGAGCATTTAAAGTATTACTAAAATAAGAATTCACAATTTTATTTTTGTTTTCAAATCTTTTCTTTAACAGTGAAACTGCAGTAACAAGATTATCACTAGTTACTTTTAATGAATTTACAATACTTAAACCTTTTAACAATGTCTTTAAATAATAAAATTTTTCAACAATTGACTATTTTTATCAATAAGCGAGATGAACAGACCAAACATCACCAGAGAATTGAGGTATATTAATTTGCGGCAATTTTATTTTGGGATAACAGTGAGATGCTATATTGACATTGTCATTTTGAGAAGTGTGACTGTCAGAGGAAATGTTATTTTTAGGAGATAATTATTCTATAGAATTTAGATCTTGTCCCTATCCTCAGGATCTGTTTGATCCCTTATATCAATTAAATCATTTTCAGTTTCATCTTGAGCAGTATTATATTTCCTAAATGTATCTTGCAAAACGTCTTCTCTTGACTTAAATTTATTGGTATAATTTTCAATACCTTTATTTTGCAAAACCCACTTATGAATGTTAGTAATTTGAGCCTTAGCACTTGTGCTAGTTGATTTTAACTTTAACATATCTATTGTGACAATTAAACCTTATGAAATACGTTTTAAGTAAATTAAAATATAGCGCAATAAAGATTAATATAAAAGTAAAACACAAAATGTTCTTTATTGTGAACTACTTGGAAAAATACCTGAATCGTCTTGGAAAGTTGAAAATTCACTTAGTTCTTCTTGGAGATTTGAAAGTTCACCTTCAAATTAAACTGTATTCGGCGTCCTTAAAAGACTGCGACTCATCGAATCGTAACTGATTTATCCTGGCTCGATGTAGGAAACTGATTTATCCGGCTCGATGGGACCAAAAATGTAGGATTTTTGCCCTACACCTCTTACTTTATTTGAGAACACGAAGGACCATGGGGTTTTAGAAAACACTTTCTTTATTAAGACAATTGAACTAAATACAAAACTACGCTAATGTTATACAATGTCCGACTCCAACAGAATTCGGGAAATTCTTACAAACGCAAATAGTAATTAAATGTGCACGTAATTTAAGCGAGAACGAGAGAGATATTTTTTAAGCTTAGGGTATGATTATATTTAGAGATTGAGCGTGTATTTTCGGAGAATTAAAATAAATTATTAAATACTGGTGAAAAAACTAAACTAACTCGTGTTACATTTTTTCCGTAACTACAACAACAACGCAATTAATTTTTTTTTATATACACCGAGTTGGAGAATATTTCTTCAACAAAATGTAAATAGATGTTTTTCTGTAATATATCTTAGATTACCACAATGTTGGACGGTATCACAAAATTCATACAGTTCTTGAAATTATTGCCCAGAAACTGATGTTAAGCATTTCAATTTTTCAGCTGAAAAACTGTTGATATCACTATAGTTTCTATGATTATATGAATTTGCAGTTACTCGAAGACCTAGTAGAAATGGTAGAGTTACCACGCATGCCCTGTTAACGAAACGAAGGGCATAATACAAAATGTTCGAAAGTATTCCACGTTCGTCAAGGTGATGTATGTATTCAGGAACATATATGTTATATGTTATTCAGGAACATATATGTTGGAAATTATGAAAATATCTACATGACGTTCTACAGACAGCCTATTTATATTTTGATTACCCTGGCATATTAAACAGGTGCGATTAATTACTGGAGATAAAACATTAAGTTTAAGACAGTTTAGGTTATCCTCAACATTGCGAATGTCAGTAACTATTGACTCGTGAAACTAAAACATACTCTGGTGTTTTCTTTGATATCTAAAGGTGGTATTCCAGCAGTCTCTCGCCTGCTTATAGCTGTTTCTTTCTTGAATGTGGAAATTATTCTCCCTATCAAGGATTATTATTGGTTGCAAACTGAATAGTCTGTCTCACACATAACAACGAGTTCTTTGTCTATTTCTAAATAACATAATGATTTAACACGTATCGCACAGTTCGATTCAATTCAATACAAATCACAATTATTTAATACTTAACACTATGAATAATATTAATAAAATGAAAGAAAGCTAATAACCCTTACTAGTTACGTATAATAATATTATAGCTGTATCTTTTTGAAAAAATTAAATGATTTGTCATTTATTCTTTTACTTTACTCTTTATTAAAAATAGGCACTATTTTGCAACTTTAAATCACTAAAAAATAATTAGAAACTCCTTTCACAAAGCACAATAAACAACTTGCGAATTGTGACAGCCAAAGTAGTTGACAGGTATTATTCATTTTTGTTACAGAGCCTGCTTCGTTATTTTACACTGAAATTAAAACATCTGTTCCAGTTTACTTTTGCATGCAGCTACAAACCTATTACACCTAAATTGCTAATACTGTTTACCAATGAAAACATAAAAAGAGTGTTATTAAACCCTTAAGTTATAGGGTGGTCACCATGCAATTTGAAATCTGATCATATGGTTATTCCAAGTAAGCGTGATCATATTTAAAAGTAATTACATGTTATTAACGTTAGAAATATGGGAGAATACGGGGCCTAACTAAGTATTCTTAATTTTGTACTGAATTGTATTTTTATAGATTTATTGGGATTTATTTCTATCAGTATATAAAATCTTAAATGAATTGTCCAAAATCGGATTAACGGCATATTTTTATATAACTAATAGAAAAATGTAATCTTTCCATTTTGAGCCTCTTGTTTCCTTAGCAACACATATGGTAGACTTTTAATAAATATTAAAAATTATTATTAATTTTATTAAATACATAAATAAAAAGTTTACCTCGAGTAGGATTTGAACCTACGACCTGTACTTTGCTAGACTGTGCTATCGAAGTACAAGCCCCAATCCATGTAAGTTTTGTCTTTATGTATGTAGAACTGATGTAAATTCTAAATATAATGAGATTACAATCAAATTACTTATATTAATGGAATGTGAGCTTGCAAATTTACATCAGTTCTACATACATAAAGACTCAATTTACATCGATTGGGGCGTGAATCTCGATAGCGCAGTTGGTTAGCGCGGTACTCTAGCAAAGTACAGGTCGTAGGTTCAAATCCTACTCGAGATAAACTTTTTATTTATGTATTCAATAAAATTAATAATACTTTTTAATTACATATTTACCTTTGAACTTATTCGTTCATAACAAAAACTTATAATAATTTTATCAAATATGTGTCCCGCTCAAAAAATACTGGAAAGATAATAAAGAGTATCACACGACATTAAAATTTTTTTACATAATAACAGTAGAATTCACTCCCCCCCCCCCCCGCCTTTTAATTATGACCCCTAGAAAATGCCCCGCCACTGGTTGAGCATGACCTAGATTTTATGGCAAAGAATTTTTGTACAGCTCCAGTCCGGGGACTGTGATGGGAGGCAGTGGCACCCGCCTGGATTCTTATTAGTCCGTTTCACTTTCTTTAATTAAACCACCTAAAAATGCCCCACCACTGGTTGGATTTTGCTCATTAACGAACTTGACGTAGATTTTATGGCAAAGACTTTTTGTACAGCCTCAGGCTGTGATTGAAGAGCAGTGGCGTGCTCCTGGTTTCTGATTGGTCCATTTTGGCGATCATTTTGTGGGTGTCGCTTATCGGTAATCTTGTACGTCATCTTATCGACCATTTTGTGGGCGTGGCTTGCCTGTCACCTTTCCTCCGTAATTAGCGTCCTTTTGAAAGTATTAAAAGCCTTTTTTGCAGCTGGAGAGTAGGCACAAGTAATTAAGTAAAGTAAATAAAATAAAGGGTAGGGGTTAAACCAAAAACGATCACTTATCAGTGTTCTTGTTGTTGATAATCTTATTGAAAGAACTCCTTGACAAGTTGGCACGAGCGTGTATAACCATGGATTTTTGTTGCTCATATATATATATATATATATATATATATATATATATATATATATATAGTCATGACACATTCACTTTTGTGTTATGTTGATAAATGGACAATATAAAGGACTTTCCCCTACAGTCATTAATATAAAGTGATTATATTCCGGATTTCAATACTCAATGTGCCAAAAACTTCTAATTTGAAAGAAAAACACTAATTAGGTAATTACATAAATGGTAAACAGACCTTGAAAATATAATTGACGTTTAAGTTCTTCATGTGACAAAAAAAATCCGGTAATTAGATTGGGTTTATAAAAACAACGTACTTACATAAAGAGCTACGTATTACGTAAGGTGAACGTGCAATTACGACACCTTACATTTTTATTTATAGAAGTAATCTTTAACATATGAAAATGAAAGCCAACTTGTTCATCTGCCCCCAGGCCTTTGTCCATTTTCAACAACGGCTTTGTGTATTTAATCTTTTTGACAGAAGCTAGATGATGGATGACGGAACATAGATGATAGAGAATTGATAATTATGGGTAAAGGATAGTATAAAACATTAGAGCGCTGATGTTGAATGATAAAACATATTATATGGAATTGGCGATAAAGGATAGAAGATACAGCATTGCTTCCAAATCAACATCTTAGAATTGCATCTTGTTTTTTTGTATTAAATCAAATAAGGTTGTCAGAAGCTGATTTCAAATCAACATCTTAGAATTACATCTTGTTTTTGTATTAAATCGAATAGGGTTAGCAGAAGCTGATTTCAAACCAACATGTTAGACTTGCGTCTTGTTTTCGTTTTTGTATTAAATCGAATAAGGTTGGCAGAAGTTGATTTCAAATCAACATCTTAGACTTGCATCTTGTTTCAGTTTTTGTATTAAATCGAATAAGCTTGGCAGAAGCTGAAAAACCAACTTTCAATTCAAAAATACCGGTTTGATTTAACTTACAGCCTGCAAAAACAACTTTCAATTCAACAATACCAGTTTGATTTTCCTTACAGTTTGCAAACACCAACTTTCAATTCAAAAATACCGGTTTGATTTAACTTACAGCATGCCAATGTTCAATTCAAATAGACCGATTTTATTTAACTTACAGCTTGCAAAAACCAACTTTTAATGCAAAAATACCGATTTTATTTAACTTACAGCCTGAAAAACCTAACTTTCAATTCTAAAGTGCTGATTTGATTTAACTTACAGTTTGCAAAAACTAAGCCGGACAACGTGCAAGAAAACCTTATATTGTCATATATAGTTGAACTTGTCTCTTAATTCTCTATTTGAACATCGTATAATATATAGGGCGAAATTTTACAATTCGCCAAAATTGGCAACAGTGTAACGCGATTCAGGCATTCTAACTGGCTCCTGTAGGTTAAGACGATCGACATAACTGATTGATTGAGTAATCGTGTTCCGCTTTCGTGTACCAACAGTAATACGGACTTCGAACCACCACCGGTAAATATTTTTTTGATTTTATGTACCTGTCTGAGCATGGTCACAAAACTCAAAGCACAGAAAATACTATTTAATGTTTGTTTGTTACGGGTGGAGGTTCGAAGTTCGCATTACAGATGATTACTCGAATGCGGGACACGATTACACAACCAGAGATGTTCCGACCATCTTAACCTACAGGAGTCGATTTAGAATGCTTGAAATAAACAAGAATTTTTTTTTGTCACACAAAGAACGTAAACATTATAGTTTACCATTTATGTAATCACCTAATTAGTAATTTTTGTTTTTGGCCAAAGGTTGTTACTGTATTTACATGATTGGGGAAAATCGTTAAGTACTTTATATTGTCCATTTATAAACAAAATACAGAAACGTAAATGTGTCATCACTATATACTATATATATATATACATATATATATATATATATATATATATATATATATATATATATAAGAAACAAAAATCAGCAGTTATACACGCTCGTGCCAACCTGTCAAGGAGTTCTTTCAATACGATTATTAACAACACTGATAAGTAATCGTTTTTGGTTTAAACCTTACCCCTTTATTTTATTTACTTTATTTAATTACTTGTACAGGCAGCTGGAAATGAGCGTGTCTGCGATTGCCTACCCTCCAGGGGCTATGCTGTCAAAACGGCTCTTATTACTCTTAATACTCTTACGGGGGAAAGGTAACAGGTAAGCTACGGCCACAAAATGATCGATAATATGGCCGACAAGATGACCGGTAAGCCACGTCCACAAAGTTCGTTAAAGAGCAACATCCAACCAGTGGCGGGACATTTTTAGGGAGTCATAATTAAAGATAAATGAAACGGACCAATAAGAAACCAGGAGCGTGTCACTGCCCTCCAATCACAGTCCCCATCCCAAGGCTGTACAAAAATTCAACCAGTGGCGGGACATTTTTAGGGGTCATAATTAAAAATTATTAATAGTTCAATATCAAATAGATAACTCATAGTAAGTAGGTGTCGCGGGAAATAGAATACATTCTCTGCATTTAAATTAATTTATTATATTGTGTTTACAGTATTTGATAACAACTCGTATACAACAAATAAATTGGTTTAATTTATTTATTTGTCGGCACACTTTAATTAACAATGAAATTAAGAAATACTTAGCTTCCTGTTATTGACTTCCCAAACTGATTTTAGGTATGTTCTACTGCATGTTGAAGAAAACATTGTAGATACCTTAATGCTTGAATTATTCGTTAAAAATTCATTTATTTTTTTTACATTCAGTAGATTTGGTTATTCGCCAAATATAGTCTTCATCTAAACCAAAACTGAACTGATTTAGAGCAGAAACATATCTTCACCTTAAAGAAGAATCGATATATTGCTCTAGCCTAGTGCATAAACGTTTACACGCATTCATAGTATCGTCATAAAACAATTATTTCGTGTGATTGTCTTAATTGTGTCTAAAAAAGATTTTCTTATGCAAAATGAACACTTGTTACATTACATTAATTTAGTTTTGTAATACACACCGATTAAATATATGCAAGAAATTGATGACATGACCATCTACAGTTTTAAAACATGCGTCTGCTTAAAAAAACGTGTACATTGGACACTTTAACGACCTATTTCTCTGAAACAGATCATTAAAGTACGATAATATTTGGAGGATATATTAAAGAGTTCACATTCATCTTCTAGAAAACCCACGGAATTTTACCAACAAACTTTTAAAATACAAGGCGTTTTTAAAATAATATAATTTTAGACAATTTCTGTCATGTAGTATGTTTTGAAACGCGCTGTGGATACGTTAAATACTTTTTTATGGTAGCTATATAGTGAACGAATACATTTGACATATAATGAGGTATACAGATTGTCTCCCTAATTAATGGTTACGCACACATCATTACTCTTGACTCACCCTGTACACGTTATGAACGATTGTTCTTTACCGATAGTGGTTCAATGTAGCGTACAAAAATATTACTACTTTCTGTTATTAGTGTAAATGCAGCTTATGAAAATACCTTCCGGTAATTTTGGTAATATTCGTAGTCAATAACATAACTGAAGTATACGTGCCAACAAATAAATAATTAAAGATTAAAAATACACTGATAATACCGTTCTAAAAATACATGATTTTCAATTTCTACCCCCTGTAGAAAACAAACTATCCATTAGTGAAGTTTGTGCCCATGGACACTTTTGATCAGGATGGTCAAAAGAACAATATACCAAAAATGTAAAAATGTAGAGATTTTCACCGCAGCCCACTCTGCATAAGAAAAGTGCGTGGTCCTTTGTTAACCAATTCATAAATACAATTTTTACTTCCTAACATTATTTATTTAATTAAAACTTTGGTAAATTAAATACATTATTTTCGCTTCGTCTTACTGTAGAGGCATATAAATGCAACTAGGTGAAACACAAGTCCGACTAGAAACATATTCCAAATATCTCGGTTGAAATGTTCGATGGAATAACTGTACCGTTCTAAAACCTCTAACCCATCTTTTAGGCAGGGTATCTCAGAGTTGACATATTCACAAGCTGTAAACAAAAAAATAAATATTACAAAGGTGACTAAAACAATGAAAGTTATGTGTGTCAATCAGCTTCCTCAAGCATATTCTATTTTTTTTGAGGAAGTGTTGCACTTAACAAAATAAGTAAACATGTGAACAAAAAACCTCATTTAATGTTTAATGTTTGTAGTATCGCTCCATACTATTATGCACCATACAAGCAATTATTAAATCTTAAATAGAGATAGTATTACTATATGTAAATCCGTAACCATATTTTAAAATAATATGGAGAAGAGAAAGTGTTTAACCTGGAAAAAAGAAATTCTACAATCTATTTTAATACTGCTTAGTCGTTGAAGGGGTTCTGGATTCCACTTCCATCCAGAACTGTAATAATTAGAGCTCGGATTTATATGCACGAAAATTAGCTAAAATATGTGCATACATATTATATATATATATATATATATATATATATATATATATATATATATATATGCATCTAAAATCTTGATTCTGTAAAATATGCACAAAAACATGCAGCATATTCACTAAATTTTACTGACAATAACAAACAAAATATTTTTATACATTTAATTTTAAAATAATACATATACAATACAATACTAACCACTTTTACACAGATCCTTTACAAGGACAAGTCAAATATTGCCGACAACTCAGGGATTAAGAATGGAACACACCAAAAATAAATGTCGGCAAACAACCACAATAATAGTTAATAGCATTTAAGCACGTAAACCTGAATTTAGGAAAATACCTTAATCCGCTTGAAATATTTCTGAGCAAGTTGGTCAAGATAACAATGGGAAGGAATTAGCGCTGGGAATAATCGAGACATTTCCATAATCGATTATTTTATTACTATTTATTAGTAATCGAGATATTTTAATTATCGACTAATATTAGTAGTTACTAATTAGTAGTTTGAAAATTTCTAAACTAAAGGATCATAAAAAAAGCTACTAAAGAAATGCAATTTATTGAAACGAGCTTTTCCCCCGCAAAATTTTGCGGTAAACATATGATTTGAAATTGTTTCTTTGAAAACAAACTTAGACTTTTGCAAAATTTAAATCAATTTTGTAAAAAAATTAAAACCTTAAAATCAAATTTTGGCTCCGTTATTTTAAAACAAAAAAAATCGTTGAAATCCGTCAGGCGGCTGTCTTGCAATCTGCGTTAACTAAATGACCCGATTATTTTAATATATAGGATTATATAATTTCATTTTCGTTTCATTTATTTGAGTAGGTTAAAAAAACATCTTTATACTTTTGACATAAGCATTACACATATCGCAATGGCTTATTAACATTAAAGTATCCGGTCAATTCACCCATTCATAGAAATAATCTCATTAAATTGGTATTGGAATTTGGATAACAAATGTAATTAGTCAAACGAACAACAATAGTAACTTATTGCCAATGACCCTCAGATCAATAACCTATTGAAAATTTGAAACTAAAAGATTTATTGTATTCTACGTCTATATATATATATATATATATATATATATACAACTATTTAAAATTTGCGTTTGACCGTTTAACAGTTTGCGCGCCGCAAATGCCATTTAAAAGTTGCGTCGGTCGGGATTTATCGATAAAAAAATTAATTTATTCATTTCTTAGTGCACAGTCCATTCGATCGTAACGTTTATCCAGTTTTCAGTTTTTTGAGAAGTGTTTGTTCATCGTAGTTAGTTCATCGTAATCACGGCTTATATTAAAAGTTTAATTTAATATCGATTTTTGGTAAGTTGTGATAGATTAACACGTGGTATACATGGTTATACAGAAACACTAAGGGAGTGCTCGTCAGTTTGACTTGCTCAATATACAGGGTGACATAGAAAAGAGTGCCGTGCATAGTGCCACGCGATAGACACTAAAATAAGAAAAAAAGTTCCCATGAACTTAAGTCCGCAACGTCTTCGCTTAAAAGATATAGGGTGTTGAAGCTTAATTATTTTTTTGTTTTTTCTTAATATCTTCTTACAATCATCCAATAAGCAGACGAAATTTTGTATACAGGGGCTTTTTATCACGCAGAATTCAAATATAACCTTAGTTCTTTTATTAATGAAGAGCAGTGATCATATTACAAGCCCCCCCCCCACGACAAATCCACCTATTTTCAAACCTGCTTTCAAAAAATTTCCTTACCACTCAAGAAAAATGAGCTAGGTTGCCATCAAGCATAAAGTCCACTCTTGCAACAATGTCCAATGAAACATCTTCTAATAATGTGTTCAGGTTATTCCTTTTCAACAGTGCGACGAGTTCTGAAAACTCCCACTATTGACTTCTTTTTTTAAACAGACTCTTCACCACCCATATTCATCCAAACGCCTATGCACGTCAATAAATGTTCTAACATTAGGAACCCGTCCTAAAGGATATCATTCTCGATAGATACGTTGAGCTTTGGAGAAATTTGAGCGAGCTTCTCCGTAACACATAATCATGTCCCTGTATTTTTAATAAGTTACTTTGGCACTTTTGGATAATTTGCATTCATCGGATGCATTTTTCTCGTAAACCGTTGGTCCTAGCGACTTCAATAAGGTATACCTTTCTGAAGCAGAAAAGATGGGAAAACAAATTTTTCTAGACGAAAATGACATACAGTGTAAGGCAAAAAAGTTAGGACGGATTCAAACAAGTTGGAAACCTGTATGTGGCGCCCTCTATTAGTAATATAAGAACTAAGGTCATATTTGAATTCTGCATGATAAAAAGCCCCTGTATAATTTCGGCCGCTTATTACATCATTGTAAAATGATAAAAAAAAATAATTAAACTTCAACACCCTATATCTATATCTATATCTATATCTATATATATATATATATATATATATATATATATATATATATATATAATCAAACTGACGAGCAACGTGAATCGCGAAATGAAGTTGAACGGAACCGATGGAATCGAAATCAACAACGTAGAAATGTTGCGTTTAATCCCTATCGAGCTGCATTCAATTATAACATGACAATCGATTACAGTTGCTATGTCGTATGTACGTCATTATGGCACACCAGATTTGTTTATCACATTCACGCGAAATCCACAGTGGACAGAAATGCGACAAGAATTATTTCCTGGCAAATCACCTATTGATCGCCATGAGATCACCGCAAGGGTGTTCAAAAAAAATTAAAATCACTCATGGATTTTATTGTTAAGCATCGCGTGTTCGGCGAGACTCGTTGTTGGATGTTTCCAGTCGAGTGGTAAAAACGCGGATTGCCACATTAACATATCCTCATTTGGTTGGTTGAGAGTACAAGATCGAATGAAATCGATGATGTGGTATCTGCGGAAATTCCTAATAATGAAGATCCACTGTTACATGAGGTTGTTACAAAAAATATGATTCATGGTCCCTGTGGAATACTAAATCCACATTTCTCCGTGACGGAAAATGTTCAAAACGCTATCCAAGACAATTAGTAGTAGAAACTATTACTGGAAATGATAGTTCTTCATTTTATCGCCGCTGATCCACTGATGACAATGGAAGGTCAACAATAGTCAAAGTGAAGAACATGACATACATGTCGAATTTTGCAATTCCGTAAAATCTACAAAATACACTTGCAAGTACGTGAACAAATGTAGTGACATAGCTGTATTCGGAGTTGCTACCGAAAATTCCAACGATGAAATCACTTAATTTCAAATGGGCCGCTATGTTAGCAGTAACGAAGCGATGTGGCGCATTTTTTCATTCGCTATACATGAACGACACACCACTGTTATTTTACAGCGGAAAACGTATTACAACGAGCTGACACGCCGCCATCGACAACATTGACCAGCTTCTTTGAAACGTACCATAATAATGACTTCCCGAACGCTGCTTTACTTCGAAATACCAAGATGTTATACCTGGAATCAACCGACAAAAAAATTTCAACGACGGAAACAAGGACAGCCAGTTCCAGGTTACCCGCACTAGGACGTCTTTACACTGTCCATCCCAGCCAAGACAAGTGTTTTTATTTGCGTTTACTGTTAGTCACTGTTCATGGCCTAACATCATTTCAACATCTGCGAACTGTTAATGGTGTATTGTGCGGCACATACAGAGAAGCCTGTCAACGTTTGGGATTGCCAGAGAATGACACTCATTGGGAGCCAACTCTCGAAGATGCTGTGATTTCGTCAAATGCTAAACAAATACGAAAATTGTTTCCTACAATTTTGTTTACATGCTTCCCATCAATACCGATTGGTTTATGGAACAAATATAAAAATCATATGGCCGAAGATATATTGCATCAGGTGCGTCTTAGAACATCGAATGAACGAATAAATTCACAATGAAGCATTAATTTCAATTAAAGACATGTGCTTGATGTTTACCAACAAATGATTAATACAATTAGGAATAATAACGCCCAATCGCCCAATGCACGACGTATTTAATCAAGAGTTCAGACCCGAGAAACAATACGATTCCGAGGCATTGAAAGAAACCGTTCAAAATAACGTTAAATCAACAACAAAAATATGGCTACAATTCCCTCATGAAAATAGTGAACAAAGGAACTGGCGAATTTTTTTTCTTAGATGCTCCCGGCAGAACTGAAATATCATTGATTTTGGCAACGATTCGATCGCAAAATGGAATTACACTTGCACTTGTTTCATCAGGTATTGCAGCTACGTTTTTGGAAGGCGCAGTCGAACAGCACATTCAGCACTCATGCAAACTAATGAAACTCTAAATTGCAACCTTTCGAGGAATTCTGCGATGACCAAAGTGTTGCAGCAAAGCAAATTGATCGTTTGGGATGAATGCACGATGGCACACAAAAAATCTTTGGAGGCACTAGGTCGCACAATGCAAGATTTACGAAACAACCAAAATCGGTTTGGTGGTGCGATGATTCTATTGGCAGGTGATTTTCGTCAAACATTGCCAGTAATTCCACGATCAACGCCAGCAGACGAAATTCATGTATGTTTGAAGTCGTCCATTTTATGGAAATACGTCAAAACACTTAAAGTAAACATGAACACGCGAGTCGAATTGCAGAACGACCAATCTGGAGAAGTTTTTTCCAAAGAATTGCTCGACATTGGTAATGCAAAGTTCCTGTTGACACATCGTCTGGATACATTACATTCCCTGCCAATTTTGGTCACTTTAATAAATCAAAGGCCGAACTCATCGAGATGGTGTTCCCAAACATTGCTCAAAATTATAAAAATCATGTTTGGTTGAGCGAACGTGTATATTGGCTGCAAAAACTTTGATGTCAACGAAATGAATTTTCAGATTCAAAATAAGATAACTGGTGAACTGATGACATACAAATCGGTTGATTCCCTTACTAACCAAGATGATGCTGTCAACTATCCAACGGAATTTCTAAATTCGCTGGAATTGCCCGGATTACAACCTCATAATCTGCAATTAAAAGTTGGATCGGTAATCATTATGTTGCGGAACACAAACCAGCCACGTCTTTGTAATGGCACCCGCCTTGTGGTGAAGAAATTAATGAACAATGTGATGGAAGCCACAATTTTGAAAGGGAAGTATAAAGGCGAAGAAGTTTTGATTCCACGCATCTTTATGATTTCATGACTTTAAACGTTTACAATTTCCAGTGCGGCTTGTATTTGCAATGTCAATAAATAAATCGCAAGGGCAGTCGTTAAATCTTTGTGGCATCAATCTTGAAAATCCATGTTTTACACATGGCCAATAGTATGTCGCCTGTTCCCGTGTCGGAAAACCATCAACATTATTTATTTACGCGCCCGAAAACAAAACTAACAATATTGTGTATCACATGCATTATAATAAACAACAGTTCGAATTGAATATTCATAGCTAAGACACGACAACGTCTGTCGGGTCAGCTAGTTACTAATAAAAAAGATAAAATGTCCACGGATATTCCCAATAAGGCTAAGAAAGTGCACTGTAATACATCTAAGAAATCAGCGGCAAAAAAAAGGACAACTGAACTACCAAAAATAAGATTGTTGCACGTTATTCAACAGTTACAAAATAAATTATTACATGCAAAAGTGACAATAACCAATCTACGAAAACGTATTAAACAGGAAAAGGAGATATTTAATAATTCAAAGTTGATATCAAATAATTTATTTAGCGCTATTACTCAAACGCTTAGCAACACAGAAACAAACAACTTTCCTATAGAGCGGAAATAATCTGACAAAAATCACGCTAAAATGGTCGTTAAAGATTATAGCAACGTAGTAACTGGAAATTCAAATACGACAGGAGTTGATGTTTCAATTGTTAAACAATCTTAAGTATAAAATACTTTTAATCGGATATAGTCATGTGCGGGAAGCATATACGTATTCTACAGACGTCGTAGTCTGTACTTAGAAGCACTCGTTGTTACTTAACGACACGTCAAATTCGGTACCTATAATATTACTCTGGCGCCACATTCTTGAGGTTTATAACGGGGCACGTCATGAACATGAACTTGTTTACATAAAGTAAAAAAGTATACTATTGATTCAACTTAAAATTTACTAAACTGCAAAATTTGTTTCAGAGTACCTTACGTCATATGTTCACTTAAAAAAAAGCTTAAACTTTCTCAAAAATCCGCCAAATGCGATTGTTATAATTCCGTAAATTACCATAAATTGGTAACATAAATTCACGTGATCTTAATCTTTAACTTCAACTTTAAAACCAGGAAACTAACTAACTGTGAGTTTAATAATAAAAATTAATACATCACTTTTTATAACCACCAAATATATCTCGTAACAATCTGACGTTATTAAACAAAAGTAAACCAACAATGCTATAGCTTATCCAACGAAATTTTTGGTGCACATCATTAATTTACATAAGTAGTCCCTACGTTCTACATTGTTTCAATCTCCTTTTGAGTCATGGGGATATACGAAATGGTAGCATAAATAGTTTGTTGGAATTAGCTAAATAAATTAATGACGTGCATTAAAAATTTCGTTGGATAAGCTATACTACAAAATAATAAAATTCAGAGTGATCACATAATTGGACACGGAAATTTACCCGTATGCCTAGTCCTTGTTTTACTAAAACTACCAACAATATTTAATAAACGATTGCAAAAAAAAAAATAACCAATCAAATTACGCATTCAATGAGTGACTTTAATTAATAATTGGAATTTCACCTTAAACAAATATCTAAGGTTAAATTAAAGTGAAGTTTACGGCGAATACAACAGTTTGCTTTATCAGCACTTTCACAATTTCACTTTTTTTATTTACTTCTGTTATGTTACGTTAAAATTATCATAATAATGCTAAAGATAGCACTCCTTCGTTTACCAAAATTTTAAGCACAATTCCAGTACAATTCAAATTCCTCGTGGTCGCGTTGACGAGATAGCACGTATTCAGATTAACACTCACTGCATAGCTC